>JARGCU010000037.1:0-2500000 GCA_029227775.1 Morpho helenor | reverse complement strand
CTAGAACTAACTTCAAATGGACACATCTTAATGCTTGAATGAAAACTATGGTTATAAGAATAAAGCAAATCATCCAAAATATCAATATAAGTGTATGTATTTTTATGTGTAAAATAACGCCACATTTTAGTTTTTAGAGTTCGTTGAAATCTCTCGACAATACTAGCTTTAATATCTGGGTTATTTGTAGTATAGTAGTTTACATTTTTAGTTTTAAAATATTGTGCAACATCCTTTGATACGAACTCTGTTCCTTTATCCGATTGTATGTGTGTGGGGGTCGCGTTAGCTTCAGTAAATATACTTTCAAACGCTTCCTTTATACTTTCTGAATTTTTCTTTTTTAACGGTCTAGCGAAAGCGTATTTACTAAAAACATCAATAACACAAAGTATATATTTAAAACCATCATTATATTGAGAATAAGTCCGCATATCACTCAAATCAGCTTGCCACAGTTCATTAAAATTTGACAATATGTATCTATTTCGTTGAAATTTTCTATGTACCGGTTTATGTAGTGTATAAGTTTCCTGGGATTGCAACCAGTCCTTTACTTGTTTTTTGTTCATTTTACCTTTTAACGCTCGAGTTAACTTGTCAACACTGCTGTATCCCGCTGGATTCGATACGTCGTAATATATATCTTTAATGTCTAGTACGGATTCCATCTTTCCCAAATGTCTTTTCTCTTTCTCAGTTTATATGATGTTTTGATTTTTGGATTACTATCATCACTTGGTGTTAGATGTTGTTGTCCTTTCAGAGAAAGATTATTAATATACTCAAGAGTTTGCGGATTACCAATACAAGTGAGAGGAACCCTTATATCTTTAATAGTTTCTGTAAACTTTTTCCATCCATTAGGTTTCGGGCGCTTTAAAGGCCTAAGAGTATAATTCACGAGATCAACAATGTTGCTGTCGTCTACAACTTCATTATCGATAAACACCAACCCCTCCTCGTTCCAACTAATTTTATCTTTATGATTGAGAATAGTGTCCAATAATAATTCACTTCTTCTCCGATACGTCTTTGGAATGAATTTATTTATGTAAATAGGTGTATACAATGTTTCATTTGATACATCTCGTGCGTCCTTATCATGTACGGAGTTTTCGTTAACTGGTGCGTCCTCGTCTTTAATTGTCTTTTTATGAGGAGTCAAATCTTCTGAATATTTATGCTCACCTTCAACGGTCACGGGTAGTTTTATTGGTTTTCGATTTTCATTAGCGAAATGGAGATATCTTTGTAAGATTTGCATGTACAGTGACCATTTTTCGCGATCGTCCATTTTACTACTTAATATATTTTGCATTTCTTTATCTAATCTAGATAAATTACTTTCAGGCGTTGTGTCTCTTGATTTAAGTCTATCAATAACATCTTGTTCAATGAGAATCATTTTCTTAGTATTATCCATTTTTTTTAATTAAAATAATTGATCATAAAAAATTTTTTAATAATCCGCTCAACACAGCTCCTAGAATGATAGGCAGAAATGCTCCTCCTTTTTGAATGATAATTCTTTTTCTTATTTTATTTTTACCTTTACCTATTAGTTTTCTGAGAATATTTTTATGTTTTCTTAATTTTGATTTCTCGTTTTCTTTTAAAACCACTTTACCATTTAAGGTGTTATAAATGCATTCGCAAATACAATTTATTTCTTCCTCGTTACAAGCTTTTAATAAAGCTGTGCGGTATTTAGGTTTGAGAGTGTGTAACGATTTTAATAAATCCTTATGAGTTGTCACTCGTCCAGGCATTATATCCGACTGATAGCGATTTTTAAAATAACTTAATATTTATATAATATTAGTTGAAAGAAAACAGTTCAATTTAACAATAGACGATCGTTTAACTCTTTCTGTTGGGGTTTTATCTTTGAAAATTTCTTGAATATATTTACAAACCAGATCTATCTCTTTTTTACTAAGCGACTTTAGCATAATTTTACGATATTTTGGTTTGAAAGTTTGTAATGCACACCTTAACGATTTTTCATCTAACGTTGTGCTATCTTCGACCATTATTTATCACTAACTATAATTGGTTGATGTATATTGTATTTAAGTCCCTTCTTTGGTACATAGACAACACATAGATTTTTTATTGGATCGATTTTGGTTTTAAAGCGACAGAGATCATGTGTATTCTGCTTTAAGTCGATCATTAGATAACCATGTGGTTCGACAGTAGCATCTTTATAAGCTTCTTCAACAAATTTACAATTATCTGGAAACACTTGACGTGCTAAGTAACGTATTTGTGTTCGATCTCGAGGATTTTTGAAGTAAATAATATAGCTTGTATTGAGAGATATATCTCGTTGTCCTCTACCTTGGTGAAACAAGTTCTGCGTAATATAAAACACACTTAAATTTCTGTGGTGACTACCTTTAGTAAAAATGTCAACAATACGACCATCGGACTCTCTCATAAGATCATCAATTATAACTAATCGTGGCTGTATGCCGTCGAACATACTCATATCTGGTAACCCTTGAACATAAGATACATTTTCTAGGTTGTAGAGTGGCTGCATTTCGTCATAGCACCATAAAATTTGTGCAAAACTTGTATTACATATATCATTACAATATTTTAGAAAATTAGTAACAAAGTTTGATTTACCACAACCACTCGGACCTGCCACGATTGCAGTAAATGGATGAAGAAAGTGATACATTTTTTGAATACGTGTGTTTTTGGAAGAGGTAGGAATCCAATTAAAAAAAAACTCAACAAGTTCGTATTTTATATTATAATTACATATTTACATTCTTAGGTACTATTGACGAAATAATAATAATACTTAGCAATTCTTAAACATAAAGTCATTTTAATAGTGTATGTTAGTTTATTCATCACTTTTATATGATTTTATTTTATAATGACCCCAAGCCAGAGTATCAGTACAGTTACTAATTAAAAATCGTTTAGTATCAGAATGCGATAAAGAAATTTTGTTAGCCTTTTGAGTAAAAATAACATGCTTTATCGATCTAAATCTGTACATTTCACATATTTGATTATTTTTCTTAAATAAGACGTTTTTGTAATTTCGCATATTAAACTTTTTTGTAGCGGACTTATTAACTCCCTTTGCTTTAGCTATAAATTTATTCTGTACGTTCATCGCATACATTTTTGACCTTAAACCGACAAATTCTGTAAAGATCTTACCGTTATTTTCATCTTTGAAAAAACCAATCTTTTTTTTGTTTATCTGAGGGTAACCAAAAAGATTATCAAAAGGATAGTCAGAGGTATCAAAGTATTTGTTCAAGTCCGGTTTAATATCTTCATAGAAATCATCAGTAAAAATCTGATATATGAAGCTGTCAGTGTCGGTATACATCATTTTACAGCGTGAACCGTATTTATTTTTCATATAATTATAGTGAAAATCGTACATGAGCGTTTTGGATATGTCTAATATGCAAAGTCCTAGATAGATGGGTTTATTATAGAGTATTTTTGTTTTTTTAAGTTGAACGGCCACTAAGTTTTCTGAAAATATAGACAGACTATGAAATTCAGGTCGTGCTACTAGATTTTGAGCACCTTGACATTTACCCCTATTTTCCCAATGAGTACAAAGTTTGACATCCACACGTTTTTCTACATTTTCCATAGTCTTCCCAAATATTGAATTATTCATTAATTTATAAAAATCCTTTTCAAAATCAGATGTTGCAGACATACGTAATTGTGTATTTAAATCTATATAGTTTTGTAACCATGGACTTTGACGAAATTTTAAAATCCTATGAACTTTTTTCAACTTTAATCCCATTTCTATGCACTGTATGAGGTTTCTGTAGTGAATAACGTATTTAGTTTTATCATATAAATTTGGAACTAATTTTGTTTCTCTGCTACCACCAATACATATATTTTCTGGGCATAGTGGAAAGTCTGAATGTGATTCATGCAAAGTTTGTGGATATTCTAAATCCACTTCAAGAATATAACCTATTTCTGAGTCAATTGGAACCATAAAATTTGTGTCACAATTTACCCATTGAAATTCACCCGTAGGAAGATATTGAGACATAGCCCAGCCATACAAATTATTCGCGTCTAAGTAAGTAAGGTAAGATGTAGGAGTTTTCTCACTAAAATTGAACATATATTTATTATTAGCATGAGCATAACGGTTACTGCATTGAGAAATACCACCACGTATACCAGACTTTATGAAAGCAATTTTATCAAAATCTGTCAATAGATCTAATGTTATTTTTGTGTGCTTCAACATTGCATCCCAACTTAGGCCAGGTGCAGTGTAATATTGTGCAGGATCTAAATCGTAAGTTTTGATACAAACGTTTCTAAAATTTTCAAAGATATCAGTTAGAAGTAACACGTCAGTTTTCAGGTATAAATCAGAATAATCAGCCATATTGCGACACTTAAAATGATGCCACACATCTTTAGCGTGGTTATAATTTTCATTTGTAACATCGCTATTAGTTAGTATATTGTAAAACTGATCTTGTGTGGGAAGTGAAGTTAACTTTAATGACTCAAATGAGGTCATGTAATCATATGGATAAATGCCTTTGCGTTTTAAAAAATAAAAATCGTCAGGGTGCTGAAAATTTTTACGCAGCTCGATAAAATCCTCATCATTCAAATTATTTGATAAAGATTCCAAGCTGCATGATAAAAATTTAAAAGAGTCAATAAATCTTAACTCAAAATTTTGATTCTCGATTTTTAATATCTTTGAGAAGGAAATGTAACGTTCTTTATTCTGTGGTATAACTTTAATGTCACCTTCAGCAAAATTTAATGCGCGCACTACGAAATGAGCATCATAATTACTAAGATTATGCAAAATAATCGGTATAAATCGAGGGGTTTCTAACTTTTTACAACAAGCTTTATGACTAACACCTGTAAAGATTCCAGTATATTTATCAAAATTTAAGCTACTATCTAATTTCAGAGTGTCTTTGCATATGCAACAAGTAGTTGTCAAAGATATTCTTCTCCTAGCTTCATCTGTAAGCGGATGAGGATCAACTTTGACATAATACTCTTTAGATATATATTTTAAATCTTCATTCAAACTTTCCATAAACACTTTTGCACAATCACTACCTGTATAAGTTATATATTTGGAGAGGCTATCGTTATACGCACATTTGATATAATATCCAAAACTATACACATCATGTTTTTGAAAATTACTGGTATACGATAGAGATGGATTATTATCACACCCTTGTATTGGCTTTAAAAATGCTTCAAAATCTGCGTATATCACAAAAGGTACTCTTAGTTCACGTTCAAATTTGTTAAATGAAATTTTTGCCTTACTGATATCAGGCAAATCTGTTCTAACGTGATTACAATCAAATTGTCTATGAGAAATCAATTTATCATATGTTTGAAAATAAAGCAAGCAGCCATCACAGATATAGACTGCATGTTCATGTGAAGTTAATTGACGACTGACTAGTCTAGAAAGGTTTTTAATATAACAATAATGACCGTTAGAACCATTATCTAAATATAATAAATTTACATGAACTAATTTACGACATTTGGTAAAATGGAGAGGCCCAATTATCTTCGTAGATTTATTATTAGATTTTTCTATTCCAAAAACGTTAATACTAATATTATTTAAGCGTTCAAATTTTATAATATCTTTTAGTCTTACTGGAAAAGCAATACCCTTGAAATTTAGCAAGTTTTGTTTAAATAAATATGAGGAAACTCTGTCTGCATTTCTATTCACAGGATATAAAGCGGATAGAACAGCCCATAGAAAACATTGATAATCATTGTTTTTAACATTAACTACTGCTCGTTTACGTTTGATATCTATCGGTAGGTCTATGTATGAAGATCCTTTTAATGGGTTGAATTTGTTAATGTTTAGATCGACATATCTCATTTCTTTAAGACTCCAACCACTATCTTTCTTTTCAAAATTACTTATTTTGTTTGAAATTTCAGAACTTATATTTGAGTAAATATCATTAAATTCATCACCTAAACAGAACATGTAATTAAAAGTTTGAAAGTCAAAGGAGTTTTCTAAATTTTTCGTTGCCTGAACAAAATCCCCATTTAAAATAAAATTAACTTTAACTGTGGTATTTTCTTTCAAGACTTTTTCCAGTAATGTTTGAACAGTGCTTCGAATTGAACCAAGAAATGATTCAGGAGTTTTAAAGTCGGTATCAGTTGTAGCAGAGTTAGAGAATACTCTGTATGTTACTAATCTCTGACCGAACGCTTTTTCTATTAACTGAACATTATTTAAGTTCGGTATCAACGTGAAAACATTATTTTTATGCCTATTACTTTTAAGATGATTGGTAAAGTACCTTTTGTTAACAAATATTTCACAAGTTGGGCATTTAATGCTATTTAAGTTTGCAGAACTTACAGATGGCTCTGTTTCTGTGTTCGGTGGTGAAGCTGTTGCCTTCCCAGGTGATGTAGACTTTTGTGCGTATAAACGCTTCCTTGAATATTGAGGAGTTCCATGTTCTGTGGCATTTCTTTTGACTGCTTCTCCAACTTGTCTCACTCCTGCTCCAGACTGATCCGTACTGGAATGAAGTAAACCAATAAATATATAAAATTCAAATAATATTCCGTGTTACGTTTTAAGTTGATGTTAATAAATATTCAACTTACATAAACTATTTATTTTTCAGACTTTTTGCATAAAGTACAATAAGCTTCCATCGGGAATACTCCATCAATTTCATCATATATATCATCAAATACAGAACACGTTTGAAAATGTCCACTACAAGGAGTAAAATAGGGTTTTATATCAGGATCCTGTAACATCCACCCTGGAAGTCTATCACTGATATACCACAAACGTATGAATTTATGCATCTTATCGATCAAAAACTGTTTTGTAAATGAACTAATATCATCACTGGTTAAGAATTCCATAGTAACTTTTATATATTCACTGCGTACTCGTGACTGAATAAAACGTTCTAGATGTCCGTATATTTATATACAAAATCAACCCCTCCATAAAAGTCAAGTTTAAACAAGATTGATCACTCACATCTCTGCATGGTCCTTTTCAATTTTTTTACATAGGTGCAAAAAGTTGTCTTCAATTTCTTCACATATCGCGACCATTTCTTCGTCGTATACAGAGTTGTCAAGCTCAGCCATTGTGTTTCGTTGTGCTTAGTATGAACGCTTGTAGCGAATGACTGATCTCTTTATAATTTGTTTGCGAGGCGAGAGCGGCAGTGGGGGTTGTATTTTTTTAAAAGGTTTTTGTAAGTAAAGTTATATTATGGGTTTGATTTGTGATGAGTTAGAGAAAGTTCTATTGTTTCTTACTGTCTCTATCAATGAAATATTTTTTACAGTCTTCCTTGCAGGCGATCTGCTTTGTAATGTTGTATATTATATCTCGTGTGTTCTGATAATGTTTATCAGTATTGGATTGTATGTAGTACTTTAATCGCAAGTCTGCATGTTTCCAATAGTCTACAGGCGAAACCTCTTTCAGATTCTTCATGTCATAAATTTCTATTTTCATGAGGTATGAAGCATTCGCTCCGTCATTATCATTGGAAGAAATAAATGATACACCTCCATCACACGCTTGAGCCACACATGAAGACGGAATGGTTTTTTTCTTTTTCTTAGGCTTTTCAAAGAATATGTCGATATTGTTACCAGCTCTTTTCGTTGCGATTTTTTTATTTTTCAATATGCAAGAATTGCTTGCATTTTCGTCATCGCTTAAGTTAATAGGATAATAATAGTTTTTTACATTGAATTCATCGAGATTCGGTGAGATCTGAAAAAAAAAATAGAAATAAGTAAATATAATCACTAGTGTCATCAAAATTATTCATATACAGTAAGAACCTTTATTATTATTAAAATCTAATACATTAATATTATTTTTATTGCAGAATGAATCTATAGATTTTTGTGACCGTTATAGGTTAGGTTAGGTTAGAAACATAAGATTTTAATTATAAAAAATATTAATCTTGGTCTTATTAATTTAACTTTACTAGTAACAAAGATATCGTTGTAACACGTATTCTTGTCACTTGGTCAACAGGGATTAAAATTTAATACGAATATTCATATATATCATGAAATTATACTATATAAGTACGTAATCTTACCTCCATGATTAATAATTGCCTAGTTACTGCCTTCACTTGAACACTACGTCAGCCTGGATACTAGCCGCGTGGTATTAAAATATCTTGTGATATACATGATGCATGTGATCCTTTTATATCTGCTTTTTGAGATCGTGTCTGAACGCGTCGCCACAAAATACAACGTTTAGGTTGGATAAAAGGATATTATAAAAAAGGAGCGGATGTTCGATGCCCATTATTTCCATTGATTTATTAAGGTCTATTATAATAAATTATGATATACATGATGCCATGTGATCCTTTTACATCTGCTTTTTGCGAGATCGTGTCTAAACTTGTCGCCACAGAATACAACGTTTAGGCTGGATAAAAGAATATTATAAGGAAGAGGGCGAATGGTCGATGCCCATTATTTCCATTGATTTATTAGGGTCTATTATAATAAATTACTACGACCCTGTCTAATTTAAAATATTATTTTATGAGACACTTTCTTTGAAATAGCAGCAAAAAGTCAAAGCGTTTCTTCGAAAATATAAAACTTTTGAGTTATTTGTACGAGACTTTTTTTTTATTTACATTTTCATATTGAATTTATATCTGACACACATCCAATTCAATTATTATCAGTTTGATATCAAATTAATGATAAAAACAAAATTGAACGATTAATGTTATTTATTAAGAAAAATCTTAGATTGGAAACCTAATCAAGTTTGATAAAACCAAGCCAATGAGCCAGAATCGGCCATTAAATATCAGACATTCATACTGTAATGAGAATTCAGTTAATTTGATTAATTAATCAAGGAAAGGAAAGTCGTGGATCAAATGGAAAATCCAATTGGTCAAGGAGTCCGATAAGTTAATCTAATAAAATACGAGAAAAAACGATTCGTTACGAGGGTAAGTAAGAAAATTCCTTTTGCAACCCAGGATCCAATTGGAAAATCCGAAGAGACCTCCGACGGTCAATTGGAATTTAGTCTGATTGGAATCTGCTTTGGCGAGCTTTTTTTAGAATCCGCTAAGTTAGCCTATTTCAAGGATTTCAAGGTGCTGGGAGTGAGTTAGAACCGGCTATTCCCTACTACTGAGAGGCGATAAATTGACATTACGGGTCCCCTCCGCCTATCAATAGTTAGAGGTTCAAATTGAACTGTATTTTGATTATTCAAAAGGCAAGCCTGATGTGATTCTGTATGTGTTCAAAGTGGTTATGAGATTCTAAATTTAATCTACAAATTGTACTCAAGGAAACTGCTACCAATCCTATCCTATTAATATTATAAATGCAAAAGTATCTGAGTATGGACGTATGTTTGTCTTTCACGGTGAATCCGCTTAACCAATATCGATGATATTTGGCACAATTATTTCTTATACACCGGCATAATATATAGACTATAGAAATCCTGTTAATTCTACAGGAATAGGATGTCATTGAAAAGCGCCATATATTATCGACCCATCCAACGACAACAGTCCACGCGAACGAAGTCGCTGGTAAAAACTAGTAAATTATATTTACTTAAATATCTATTATTGTCTCATCATTTTATCACTATCCTGCCCTTATTCCACTCTATGTGGGGTTGGCACAGAATATTTGAAACATGTTATTACTTTTTTTTGCTAATTGTTTTACCGCCTTTTACAACACCTCGGAAAGAAAAGTGAGTGGTCTATTCTACTCGGCTGGACACTACTACCCGGCGGGTCAACTTACCTTAGTTGACTTTTAACACATTTTGGAAAGATTGTGGGTAGGCTTTTCTACTCAGCCGGATATTACAAGGCGGGTCAACTTACCTAAGTCGCCTTCTACGACACCTTGGTTAGAAATGAGTGGCCCATTCTACTCAGCTGGATACCACTTGGCGGGACAACGTACCTTAATCGCCTTTTACGACACCTCGGTAAGAAAGAAGGGTGGTCTATTCTATTCAGCCGGAAACCACACGGCCGAAAATATCTGTCTGTATTTCTTTGCAAAATTTTGTTTTCAATTTTTAATTATTAATTTTGATAACATTATTAGAACTTGTAGATCGTTAAATCGTAACTTCGTATATTACTTTTGAATTAAATAGTGCCACTGTTGATTATTTGAGTTAATATTGAATTTACATTTTGTAAATTTTTGACGCCATATGAACATCGAGCTATTTATATTATGGATAGGATATGTAAAAAGTATTTCAAGATATTCTTTGAAACCACAAACAACACAAGTTGAGTAGAATTTATAAAAAAAGGTTCATGTAATTTAAAATACTTCAAGCAAATCGTTTAATATAGAAATCTTAATATTTGCTTATAAAGAGGGGAAAATAGTTAATTAGTTATAAAACATAATTCAGTTTCTTTGACTTCAAACAATTTTGATCTACTAATTATTATGCTAAAGCTTCTTAAACGTTTGTTTTATTTGCCTCATTACTTCTATTTGTTTTAAACATGATTGTTTTGATATGAATATTCGATGACTAATATTGTTATTATCAGAAGATAAGGTCATAAAAGGTTTCCAAGGGACGGGAAGGCAGCTTTCAGCGGTTGTTTAGCTTTTGGATGAAAAAACATTTTTTTTAGAGAGTTTATTTTCATAATAATAACATAATCGTAAGGTAAATGTGCGATTACTGAAATTTATTAAAAAGAATGCTATTTAAAATTTGGTTGCTTATTTAAGTCTGAGTGTATTACTTATATTGGAGATGGATGGTCGTGTGTGTAATTTTCTCACATACGAGTACCTATAAAAAAATGAAAAAGAATTCCTTTTATATTTCAAACAATTGTATATCCTACCGTAAAAAACCTACCGTAATTTTCAATTATCAAATTTTAAATTCAAATTACAGTTTATACCGTATAGTGATTTCGATATTTTTCTTCTGTATGCAAAATTGGCTATGAATGAATTTGACTGTTTCCATTAACTCTTGTTTGAATTCAAATCCAAAGCGAAGGTAGTTGTTAAAAAAGCATAACATTTTAGACGTCATTTCCATAGTTAGCTAACCACGTAACGTTTGAAACTTTGAGAAATAAGTATTTTATTCTTTGAGGATTATTTGGTTGCAATATGTTGTTATTAACAAACCTAAAAAGATTTGCAAACAACTCTTGGGTCCAACTAATGCAGGTACCCTTCTGAGTAGAATAAATCCCTCTCATTTCTCACTGAGGTGTCGTAAAATACGACTAAGGTGAGTTGATGTCAGGCAGGCGGCCGGTTGTAAAATACGCAGCCAAACCATGTGACAACATGTTTAAAACATGTTTTGCCGTCCCCACTCAAGGTGAGATAAGGGCAGGAAGATGATAATAGATAATTTTCTAAAATAGTAAGTCAATGCGAAATAAAAAATAATAAATAAATATATGGAATGATTACCTACACGGTCGTCCGTCCCCAAAGTAAATAACTTAATACTTGTGTTATGAGTGACAGACAACTGGTGAATATGATATATATTTTTTAATGCAAAATATACACCCAGACTCGAAGAACCAACAATTTATTTTAATCGAACCCGCGAGCCGCGGATCTGAAGGCAAGGTTACTACCCACTGCGGCAACAATCCAATGTTAAATATAAAAATAAATATTTAGTGATTGAAACTAACGAATCCAATGCGATTGAAACTGCGTTACGTGATTCAGCTGTATTCGTTTTTGTCTCTCGTCTTTATATTTTTTGTAAACTGTCAAAAGTATTCGGAACTAAAAATTGGAAATCGAAATATCATCCACAGTAAAGGAAAAATAAAATGTGTATACGCAAGTCAAAACCAGATTCAGAGTTATTAAGATTTACAATTGAACCGAATGGTTGAAATTTCGACTGTTTTGAACTAGCGATGTACTTTAAATTTGTAACTGTAAATGTTAATAATTTCCGCCGTGACCGGTTGAGGAAAATAGACCACCCTCTTTCTTACTGAGATTTCGTAAAAGGCGAGTAAGGTAAGTTAACCCACCGTGTGGTATCCAGTTGAGTAGAATAGACCACCCTCTTTCTTACCGAGGTGTCGTTAAAGGCGACTAAGGTAAGGTGACCGACCGTGTGATATCCGGCTGAGTAGAATAGACCACCCTCTTTCTTACCGAGGTGTCGTAAAAGGCGACTAAGGTAAGTTGACCCATCGTGTGATATCCGGCTGAGTAGAATAGAACACCCTCTTTCTTACCGAGGTGTTGTAAAAGGTGACTAAGGTAAGTTGGCCCATCGTGTGATATCCGGCTGAGTAAAATTGACCACCTTCTTTCATACCGAGGTGTCGTAAAAAGTGACTAAGGTAAGTTGACACACCGTGTGATATTCGACTGAGTAGAAAAGACCACACTCATTTCTTACCGAGGTGTTGTAAAAGGGGACTAATGTAACTTGACGTCAAGCAGGCGACCGGTCGTAAAATAAATAACCAAAACATGTTAACAAGTTGTGCTTTTTTGCGACCCCACTTAGAGTGGAATAAAGGCATTGTCCTAATAACCTATAATTTTTCATATTTCATGGAATTATGGACATAGCTGATTGCGTTGTGAAACTGAAGTACATATAAGGCACATGGTACGAAGAACCGATGTATGTCAGGACCCTAAGGTGATGACCCCGTAGCTCAGAATACTAGCGAGCGAGTTGCTGGATCAGAGCCAAGTGCCATAAATCCTAGTGGAAATCCCTTAAACGGACTTATGTCTCTATAGATGTCCTAGTTGAAACAGAAATAGCTTATAGAAAGCTTCACCTGCTTAGACTCTTCTTTAATAATAATTAAATTATGGATGAGAATGTTAAAAATTTAAGGGATAAACATTTAAGAAATCTTAAACTAGAGATGTTATATTTTCATCATTCTCCTGTCTAAATTCCATCTCTAAATGTTTCATCGGTACAAAATGTAAACATGTTGTCACATGATTTGGCTACATATTTTACGATCTGACGTCAACTTAGTAGTCATATTTTACGACACCTCTGTAAGAAATGAGGTTGGTCTATTCTACTCAACTGGATACCACACGGTGGGTTGACTTACCTTAGCCAGCTTTTACGACACCTCTGTAAGAAATGAGGTTGGTCTATTCTACTCAGCTGGATACCACAAGGCGGAAAATAAATCTCTCAAAAATAAAAACATATTTTTTTATAAAAAAAATTAAAATGCCTAGTAAAGGAAACATAGTGTTAAAATACATATTCCATTTATAACAAATTACATTTTATTCCGTCGACGTGAATCGTTAACGAACTGTAAATGAAGTGTCATTAATCTTTTTTTTTCTCACTATTTATTGGCAATGATAAATAAACCTTTGCAACTATGAACATGGATTAAGAGAATGTTTAAATTGAGTAAAAATGAATTTAGGTGTATTCTGAACGGTGATTAAATATGACTATTAGATGCTTTGTGATCGAGGTTGTGTATGATGAGGATATTTTTGTAGACAAATAGTTATAAGTAACCGAATATAGATATTATATTGTCACCTTTGGACATATTCGGATTTGAAGGAAGTTTCTAGAATCACTCAATCGCACGTAACCACTCAACAATTGGACAAGAGTCCGACATAACCGTCGCTTTAGCTTTTAGCTTTGCCATTACAGCAGCAGTACAAAACACTATTAATAAAAGGCTAATACAGAAAGCCTGAATGCTGTGATGGCTTAGCGGTGCGACCGTGTGAATCTCTAGAGACGATCATGGGTTCAAACCCGGGCAGACACCAATGAGTTTTTCTATTAAACTTATGTGTCTAATTGATAATTGCAATTTATCACACGCTTTTCGGTGAAGGAAAACATGGTGAGGAAACCTGCATATCTCTAGAGAATTCCGGGGATATGTGTAACCTACCAATCCGCATTGGAGCAGCGTGGTAGGTCTTAGCTCCAACCCTTCTCTCCAAAAAAATGGAGAGAGGAGGCCTATGCCCAGCAGTGGGATAGTAACAGGCCGTTACTTACTTACAGAAAGCCTACACTATTGAGGAATAATACATGGATGATAAAAATGCGTGGACGTAGCTACTCTTCGACCCTGTACAAGACAGTAATAACTAATATAATTAGTAATAAGAATTATATTTTTTAAAAGAGCAATCGCCGAGTTTCTTGCTGGCTCTTCTTCTGGCTGGCGGTGGTACCCATAAGGGGTTATCATGTATAAAAAAGTTAGATTACAGATGTACTAACGACTTTCGCCTATTTGTTTGTATTTACCTAAACAAACGTGGAATGAGATGAAAACTCAATAGCCCGTTGACTCTTTTGTTGTATTTCTTCTTAATATTTTACCTGGACACACCCTTCCTATTACAATTTGTCACTCACCCCTCTCGCTCACACATCCCTTCTCTTTTTTACCTCGTCATCGTAACATTTCTACGCATAAACAAAAATTAGGTGCAAATTACAAAGTCATGTGATTGAAAACTAGAAGCAGACATTACGTTATTGACCAAGATGCTCTTCGCCAGTATATCTTCTAGAATGGTGCGCTTACTGAATTCAAATTACCCAATACTCAGAGCTATCCCATAAATTTCTGCAGTACTCCAAGCACGATCGAACCTTTAGCCCATATCTATGCTATATATAAGTGTATATACAGTAAGATCTAGTAAGAAGTGATGGCTGATTTTGTTAAGAATGCTTGGTTCCTATTGTAAACTTTGTCTATTTAGTACTGACCCTGATAACTACCATTTTGTACGATGTCATAGCAGTTTGTTGGGCTGTCTGACACCATAGATAATTTTGGTCAATTAAAAATCAAATCATATTTATTATGAATACAGTGATCCGTTGTATTTGATTTTAATACATAGCTTATTTTTATATCTACATACGTCTCAAGAGAAAAGTGTTTTAGTTCGATGCAAGCGTGACGACTCAGTAAATGAAGTTGCTACCTGATATCGACTAGAACCGAATTTACCCAATTCGATGTTCTCAGCTCGAAAATAAATGTACAATTTTGTTCACTTATTATAAGCAGTCTTAAGAATTGTTATTTGTAACTAAACTACTTGTATTAATAAAAGAAGTATTATAAATCAGTTTTATTATTTTCATAAAAAATGCTAAAATGAAATCAAAACGAAAGGCGCGAAAGGCTGTGGCAAGATGTGACGTCATGGCTTGCTTGCTTGCAGTAGCGACACGGCTACGTTGTTACATATTGTTAGTTTTTCTTATCAGTTTTTTGATAATTGTTAAGTATATTATCTTAAAATAGAGAACTTAAAATGATTTTTTTATAATATAAGAAGAAATGCGAATATTTTTTGTAACAGTTTGCTTCATATATATGTCCCGTAATGATTGACCTTGTAACACCTGATAGATCTATTCAAGACTCAAACTACATTAGAAAAATAGATTTTCAAGGTAGTTCCCAAGGTATGTGTTTGTTTTGGAAAGCGTCAAATTTTTCTCACTATTTTGCTTTTGTATATTAATAATCTTCATGAACTGTACAATCATTAAGTAGTTAATCATATGAGCAGCTGTTTTAACTTTTTGGAAAAAAAGATTTTGAGCTTTAATTTTAATGTAGATATATGGTATTTTTTTGTCTACATTTAAGTGCACGTGATGAATGAAAATACATTAAAGTGTAAGTGGAAAACTATTTAAAAATATGCGCGTTTAAAAGAGATTTTAAAATGGTCAAAAAAATTATATTATCTGACATATTACATAAACATACGTGTCACATCGCGTGGTCACGAACTGACCACGGTGGATGCAACTCTGCCGAAACGTTGAACCTTATACAAAGGTAATCGATTATAACGCGATGTGACTCGTATGTTTCTATAATAATCAGTATGAATCGCGAAAGTTTAAAATCTACTTATCTGACATAACCACAAGGTTATCCATTCATTACGGGACACCCTATATAATGTCTCATTTCTACACAATCAGCGTACATAACGCGTCTAGATTTTTAACATTATGATCGTCATTGTGACAATTTACTGTACATGCGTCTCACGTGCCACCTCTTTTGTGACACTTTTTTGTTCAACATCCTTTGTGATCGTGGAAGCTGTGACTTTGTGATACAGATTAAAAACTGCGCGCTTCCTGTTTTCTAGTTCGCTCTTTGCCTTTGCTTAGAACGTGTTTACGATCGAAAAGAGACTTTTGATGGTCTAAATTTGTTGGGTCGTTGAATTATTACAGGGATGCTAATAATAAGCAATTAAAAGCTAATTTATAGAATTAGGCGTTACTTTGCGGAAATCCATAATACAAAAGTAATAATAAAATTATTTTGATATAATCTGCGATAAAGTAAATATATATAATGTTAAATTTAGAGTGGACAGTCTGTTTTCATTCCCGATACGTGCATACAGGATACAGGATTCTGCATACAGGATACCCGATAGAGGATTGGTAAAAACACATGCACTAACCTCCACCACCGCCACCACAATACACAAGTACTACATACGTTCACTATCACAAACTCAACAATAGTTTCGCCCCGCAACCGAAGCATCATCAGGAAATAGACTCCACGACAAAATAGAGTGCACGTGGCGAAAGTATATTTTTGTCATCCAAATCCTCCTGCAAAAAATCCTGCTGAGTTTCATGAAAATCGTTGTAGCCATTTCCCAGATTACGAAAATATATATATACACACAAGATTAACTCATTTGAATATTAAAGATTTTTTACAAATCTATTAAATATTGCTCCATCAAGAGCATATAAATTGAAGACAAATTGCTGTCAAGTGACTGCGATACAATTCGAATAGTATTTATTGATGCTTTCAACGAAAATCGTCTAGTAAATAAGCAAAAAGTTGATATATTGCGAAATGAATGCTCGAACAGCTGTTGGCATTTGGCGAAAATGGAACGTATGATTGATACATATTTTTCACACGTATTTTTGCACATCGAAAGTATAGCTGAATTTCAATACGTTAAGGAATCACTTAACTATTAAATATACATTGGAATAGATGTAAGCTGTGATATAAGCATTGATAGTCTATGAGACCATGCGACTCTTCCGAGGAGGTCACGGGTTCGGCCCTTATCCCACTATAAGTGAAGTCGACACAACATGTTATAAACATGTTGTGACATGATTTCGCAAAGTATTTTACGACCGGCCGCCTGCTTGACTTTAACTTACCTTAGTTGCATTTTACGACACCTCGGTAAGAAATGAGGGTGGTCTATTCTACTCAGCCGGATACCAAACGGTATTAGATGAGCCCAACAGTTGAACACATGAATTAAATAAGGCACTAAATACCTACAAATTAAAATTCGAACGAAGTATGCAATTTGGTCTAAAATCAGCTTTTAGAACCAAATTGCATACTTGTACGAATTTTAATATTTAGGTGCTTAGCGCCTTATTTACTTCAAGTGTTCAGTTGTTAGTTAAACGTTTTAAGTTTTATTAATAACAGCTAGTAAAAAAGTAGCAGCCTGTTACTATCCCACTGCAGAGAAAAGGTCTCTTCGCTCGCGTTTTTTTTTGGAGAGAAGGTTTGGAGCTAAGACCTACCACGCTGCTCCAATGCGTATAGGTTACACATATTTCCAGAATTCTCTAGAGATATGCAGGTTTTCTCACGATGTTTTCACCGAAAGGCGTGTGATAAATTGCAATTATCAATTACACACATAATTTTTAACAGAAAAACTCATTGGTGTCTGCCCGGGTTTTAACCCGTGACCTCCTCGAAAGAGTCGCACGGTGTTACCGCTGGGCTACAGCTTCACTGATATAGAATATGGAATCAGAGATGAAAGTTATTGTGGTAGAAAGTAATTTAGTGAGAGTTCCTAACAGCGCGCTCGTATGCTTGGTACAATACGTCTTTTGAACAGAACTACTTTATTTAATTTAATGAGTTTTATATACCTAGTTCACATTACTTTATGTTACCGAACATTTTCACTGAATTGTCTTTGAACATTTTCATTTTCACGTAACTAAAGCATGTCTAGTATTTAAACAGGCTTAGCTTTGTATTGTAACCCAGATTTCACGTTGTGACTTTATAATCTCTTTTACTTTTACAAGATAGGCGACACAACAAAACTTTTGGTTGAATAGGTATAAAGTCTTTGTTTTAATATTTTTAATATTAGTTTTTTGTTTGTTTGTATACGGCCTTAAAATCGGTATTATTATTTGGTTTATATTAGTGGCTTTCATCTTCCTTTTTTAGGCATTAAGTAAGACTAAAATTTATATTGAATATAAGACACTATTTTGCCATAAACTGTCAAGTCAGCGTAGCTTATTCGGGAACGGGCAGTCTCGAGAAATGTAAATACCTAGAATTGATCCCTACTATCTAATTATTTTTCTTTTTTTTTAAGTTTATTTTTTTTATTTCGTAAAAAACTACCGAGGGAGGCTCGGTCAACAAGGAACTATTTTTTTTTATTTATTAAGGTGTCTGCATTTTTGAAAGCTTTTATTCCATGCCTCGTATGTATGTGAAAGTGGAATCTTGAAAATTAAATTTGCCCCACTTCCCGGTGTCCGATTGAACTGAAATTTTACACACTAGTCCAATCCTTATGACAATGCATGTTTGTGATAAGCATGGTCTGATTCTGCTGCTGGGATTGGCTCCAGACGAGGGAACTTAACGGTTAAGAGTAGGGACATGGAATTTCGTCAAAAGAAATACTCTCGAGCATCACTCACTTTATCACTTATGAGGTCTGTAGTCAGTGACTAAATTTCGAAGTTATAGATCGTACTAGAAGGATGGTAAGTTTAGGACTTTGGTATTCAGTTTTTAAACAAATGGAAACCGCAACTAGTCGGGCTTATCTGATAAAATAAGACGTGAGTATATCTTGTTTCTTGTTTATATTAAAAGGAAACCCTCTTTTACTGGCCTTTTAGTTTAGCTCGCAGTGGCCTGCTCTTAATTCCTATGAACTACATATTCGTCGCGAGTAATAACTACTTCAATATTAAAGCCATATTGTTATGTTATACTAACGTTTTAATTTATACAGTGTATTTTGACTTGTCTGTACACACTATTTGCTTAACAAATGTCAACTAAAACTAGTATGAGAATACACAAACGATAAAAGCAATTAACGTCTGAAACATTGTTTATTTTGTCGTTCCCAATTAACTTTGAACTGAGTGCTTTTAACTACTGTATGGTGGTTTAATGTTAGCATCACGAACAGAACGTCTCTAGTCATTTAACACATTGGATCAAAGGAAGCTCTTTTTTACACCGCGAGATTATAAATAAATAAACATATGGGACAATTACACACACGATCGTCCGTCCCCAAACTAAGTAACTTAATACTTTTTATGGGTAACAGAGAAATGGTAATAAATTCATATTTAATATTAATATATAAAAGTTATTGTTTGTCTGTATATCCTTTATAGACTCCGAAACGGCTAAATCGATTTTAATGAAATTTTCAGACAGTCTTCAGAATGACCCAGTGGATCCTAATAAAGTTTGATGGTCATCTGAGCATTTTTCTAACTTTATTGACAATTCAAAAAAAATCTCCGTCAATAACAGTTTATTTAGTACTGATATAATTAAATTAATTCCAGCAAAGCGGACTGGGTAGGCTACTTTAAAATAAATAGTAATATATAAATATACTCAAAAAAGTAACAAAACGTTTTTCGAAAATGTTGTTAGCGGGATTCGAACCCGCGATCCCCTGAGCTGAAGATACTAAATGAAGCAATTTAACTCTCATCTGTACCAACGAACTAGTCGCAGTATATTATCTAATTTTGTCTTTTTTTCTTAGGTGTATTCATTCAATTTGTTTTTATATTGTTTATATTCTTTCTCGCCGTGTGGTATCCGGCTGAGTAGAATTGACCAACCTCATTTCTTACCGAGGTATCGTAAAAGGCGACTAAGGTCAGTTGACCCACCGTGTAGTATCCGGTTTAGTAAAATAGACTACCCTCTTTTTTACCAAGGTGTCGTAAAATACGATTAAGGTAAGTTGAAGTGAGGCAGGCGGCCGGTCGTAAAAACGCAGCCAAATCATGTCACAGCATGTTTATAACATGTTGTGCCGACCCCACCTAGAGTGGTATAAGTTATCTATACGCAGTGTCAATAATAATTATATCCTATTTAATTTTATAATACTTTGCATATGTGGCATATTCAACCAATGAATTTAGCCAACAAGATATATCGACACCGCAAAGACATTTAGCCTCACGAAACCATAAATTAACTTCATTGAGTCGAGGAGCCTTTGAAAATTAATTGATTTGGAATTCGAATTCTATTTCCTAAACACAATTTTCTTTGGTCGATTGTGTTTCGAAAATTAATAATTAGACAGAATTATTTTGAAAAATAAATTCATTGCTTCTAAAATTTGACTAATAATATATTGATTGCTTTTTTTATAACTTACATTGTATTTATAAAGTTGTGTATATTAGTATACGTGTGGTATCCGGCTGAATAGAATAGTACCATCTTCATTTCTTACCGAGGTGTCGTAAAAGGCGACTAAGGTCAGTTAACCCACCGTGTGGTATCCGGTTTAGAAGAATAGACCACACTCTTTCTTACCGAGGAGTCGTAAATTACGATATAGGTAAGTTAACGTCAGGCAGGCGGCTGGCCATAAAAACGCAGCCAAATCATGTGACAGCATGTTTATAACATGTTGTGCCGACCCCACTTAGAGTGGGATAAGGGCTGGAAGATGATGACTAATTATTATATTATCATAGGGGAGCTATAGCCGAGCCTGTAAGTGACAGTGACACAATAAATAATGAGAGGGAAGATTAAACTCATTTGTCTAATACCACACATAAAAAAGAGATAGATTACCCTTATTTGCTGTTACTTTATTGTAATATCACTGTAATGATAATAACTCTATAATTAGTATACGGTTTTATAATAAAAAAGGCATTTTTTATTATAAAAAAAATAACTATGAAAAGGAGGCTGATATAGAAACTTTATTATAATATTGTGAATCAAATAAATGATAGAAATGAGTTAATTTAATGACAAAGTAATGACGATATGTAAGTTGTTGTAAAAATAATATTCAGCCGAGAAACTGCGAAGCTTCTTGCTGGCTATTCTTAGTAAGAATCTTCAAATCTAGTTAAATTTAGGACATTTAACGTTATATTCGTACAAGTAAATGTTGGTTTTAAGTTTGCGTTTATTTATGTATAAGTACGTACATATAAAATACAATAAAATTAATCTTAGCGTTATGATAGAAACTTTGTCCAAAATATTTGGCATCTTTCTAAACGACTTTCATAAATAACAACGAATTACGTCTATGCTGTTAAAGATTCGTTTGTTTAAGTAGAATTCTCACTTAGCGGGTATTACGTGATGAGAGTGCGGGCGGTGATATTTAGGTAAGTATTAAATGTCTTTTCGCGTTATACCTCTATTTAAATTTTACGTGTTTATGCCTTAAATTTGTTACTTTTATTTGAATATTTTTGAAATCTATTGCCATAAAAATTATTAACACAGACTTTAAAGGTGTTTTGTGTGTGATTTTATATTTGTCTTCCCAAGAAGTAAACACAACGGGTTTTTACATGATGAGATTACAGGACGTTGTTTACGCAAAAAAACAATTGTCATTTCGCTTATTATATCTATCCTATTTATTTTATTTTTATTTTATGTATAGGATAGACAAAATATTTTTTCATGGAATTATAATGTATCTTTCTTAACGGTTTTTGATTTATTAAATGTTCGCACTAAGCTGGCTTTTGTATGATAAGATTAAATTACGTAATAATTAAATATCTCTTTGCTGTATATTATAAATCCAATTTTATGTTTAATTGTCATAAACTTGTTTCTTTAATGAAATATAAGTGGTGCTGACAGATAGATAAATAGATTTAGATTTTTATCTGAAGTAATGTTCTAACGCAATAAGTTTTTACGTAACGAGATTACTAAAAAGACGTTTATGTTAACTTTATATTTAACTGTCTTATTTCATTTTTATATAATTTAATGGTAACAAAAAAATATAATTAAATAAATTTTAAATTTTGCCAGTACTTTTGTTTCAATCTTTTTATGAAATAGTAATATCGCTTTGTGGGTTTTTAAATGATGATTTATGATTTGAGACTTAAGTGTGTATTATTATTTTATATCAATCTTATTATTATCATTTTTTTATTTCGTTTTTAAATGTATATTTTTATTGGATTTAGTGATCTCATAATTTTACTAATTTTAAAAATATTATTATTTTTTTTCAGTTTTGCTTATTATTATGTTTGCACGCATTTTAAAATTATAAAATTTAATTAAAAAAACAAAAAGCGAAATGTAAAAGCCTGATAAAATTCACCAAATAATAAAGGCTTTTAACAAATTACTAATTCACAGTTAATTATAACCGTGGAATTCGTCTTGAAATTTGAACACATAACTGAGCGAGGTTTTAAGTCTTCCCGCAAATATGTTATCCCGAGTAGCTAAATTAATAAAGTTCAAAAGTTTACGCCAAGCGTCTGGCGTCGCTTTAAGTGGTGCTACTTTTAATCCCAACGGATAAATTCGCACTCGTAAAAGATATTTGCTGTAAAAATTTGTCTCGATCCCCGCAGACCGGCAAATATTAGGGTTTCTTTGTCTAAAGTAAATATGGGTATATGTTGAATGTTTGGTGAACTCGAAATTAAGAGTGAATATATAAAAGTACTTCTATAAATAAAACTTAATTTTTACGAGCTACAAATAAAAATAAATTGCTCTGTGAGAGGTCGTAGGCGGCGGTGATTACATGAGGTGAACACGCTTTGCCATCTCATTCTATAAACAAAGACATGTTTGAACTGTGGAGTATATCTATCTTTTCTGTATAAAGTCAACCTATCTATACATATAAAAAACAAAATCCCTAAAAGCTGTCTGTCTTTATGTGATCGATTTTCTCAAGATCTTCTGCACGGATTTTTGTATGGTTTTTACTTATAGTTGGAATATGTTTAGAATATGTTGAAATTACTGTGGGGTCGGGATTTATGTGGGGAAAACATAACAATAAAAGAAAAGAACGTTACATAGAATTTAATGCAATAAAATTAAAAAAAAATTAATAACAACGGCAAGTTTTTATGACAAAAAAAAAATAAGATAAAGTTGTTTGTTAAGTAAGTAAGTAAGAACGTTAATAAGTAAATTCATCTAAGTTCTTTAATGAAATACTAGAGAAAACAAGATGCCGAAAATGGAAAAGTTTACACAATAGTTATATTATTGTTCCTTATATCATGAGACCTTACAAGGAAGACTTCAATTATAGTACAAACCTAGTCGAAATGGGACTGAAATAGGGTCTAAATATCCATTGATAGAATCAGGACAAAAAGACGTGTCAATATCTCATTCAATTTAGAATTACGAAATACAATTTCCATGCTTAGATTGACGTGCCCTTAATAGGGTTCCTTGTATCTCATTTGCTCACTTTTGTGGGTCTTCGTTACTAGGAATTTATCTTTATTCAAATATATGTACATATTCCGTGAATTTTAATAATAATGTAGAATATACCACCCACATACATATACACACACACGCTCGTAGACACTGTTATAATCGGCATATATCGCACTCCCTCAATAAGAAATACAGATGACTTTATCTCTTCGCTTCAAACATTACTCCTTCGATACACGAAATATGATAATATAATTATAACGGGCGATATAAATATCGATATAAAAAATGAATCCATAGACACAAATTGTAACAATTATTTAACCATATTATCTTATCATGGGCTTCTTCCAGCGCATAGGCTGCCTACTCGTGAAAAGATGAGTTATGATCACATGATGCTGAAAAAGGTGCGACCGACAAAGGCTCTCGTACTAAGAAATGCCCCGACTGACCATTCTAGTGTTCTCTTAAATATTATGTACAAGCCTTTGCAAAATAGAACCTCCAAAACTAAGAGAATTGTCAATTACGTTTCGACTCTGGACGATATTAAGACCAACCTCCCAGAAATACTACAAATAAATGATCCAACAGACGCTGCTGAGACCTTGGTAAATAGAATTGTCGTCGCAATGAAAAATAACCAAACGACAATGATAATTCCTTGTAGAAAACGTCGCATTCAACCATGGATAACAACAGGAGTACTACGCTGTCTCCGTAATCGTGATAAACATCATCTTAAAGTGAAAAAGAACCCCAATGACCAAATTTTAAAGTTAACTTATACTCGCTATAGAAATTACTGCCATAAACTTGTTCAAAGGCTCAAAAATAATTATGAAATAAATAAATTAGAAAATTCAAATAACACAAAAACGCTTTGGAAAAATATAAAATCAATCTGCTATATAAACAAAGATAAAACTGATGACGGAAATAAACTTATAACTCTCAAAAGCTCCCCTGTAGAATCTGCCAACGTTATTAACAATCATTTCTCTAACCTCGGTAAAAATTTAGCTGAAAAACTGCAAAATTTGACACTAACTCCTTTAATGAATAATAATGTTAAGATCCCAACATGTGTCGACTCCTTTGTTCTTTTAAAAACCGATCCCTCTGAAATAAACTTAATTATTAACAGTCTTGCTAATGACGCTGCCCCTGGATGCGATAACATATCTACATCATTTATCAAAATGGCTAGACATACTCTTATACCAATTATGTGTCATATTTATAACTTATGCTTTGAAAATGGTCGTTTTCCTGCAATTTTTAAACACACTTTAGTAACGCCTATACATAAGGGTGGAAACAGAGATGATGTCGATAACTACAGACCAATTTCTGTGATTACTGTACTAGCCAAAATCCTTGAAAAGCTCATTAATACTCGTCTTAAACAATATCTTATAGATAAAAATTTGTTGTCAAAGAACCAGTATGGTTTTCGTACCGGAATCTCCACAGAAGACGCCGTCTTAGCTTTAACAGCTGAAATTAGTAAGCAATTGGATTCTGGCAATAAATGTGTTGGAGTTTTCTTAGATCTGGCTAAAGCGTTCGACACCGTTTCTGTTCCTATACTGCTTGATAAGTTGTATCATTATGGTATAAGAGGTCTCCCACACGCCCTTTTATCAGATTACCTTACTGATCGTCAACAACAGCTTAAGCTTGGTGAGTGCGTCAGTGATCCAACAAAAATCACGTACGGTGTTCCACAAGGGAGTGTCCTTGGTCCTACCTTATTTCTTATATATGTAAATGACCTTTGTAACTTAAATCTTCAAAATTGTAAAATATACACTTACGCTGATGATACTGCGCTAATTTTTAATGCTAAATCTTGGGAAAGTTTACGATCCATTGCTGAAACTGGAATTCACCACGTTTATAACTGGCTGTTATATAATTTGTTGACGCTAATTGTAACAAAAACGAAAAAAGTACCATTTTCAATCTGTAAAAGCTCACAGCCAGCCGCTACCTTTAGCTTGAAAGTACATAAGTGTCAAAGTCCATTTATAAATAACTGCTCGTGTGAAAATATAATAAGAGAGAATAGCGTAAAATACCTTGGTGTAATTATCGATCAGCACCTTACCTGGCGTCAACATATCGATAGTATTGCTGACAGAACAAGGAAACTCATATGGGTGTTTAAAAAACTCAGACATGTTGCAAATGTAAAGACGCTCATCATAACTTACAAGGCTCTTGCACAATCAGTATTAAGTTACTGCATACCCGTCTGGGGCGGTGCTGCAAAGACACATTTAATAACTTTAGAAAGAGCTCAGAGATTACTGCTAAAGTTGATGTTTTTCAAACCAATCCGCTACTCAACATTTGAATTGTATAATTCTCAAAAATTATTGACCATTCGCCAAATATACATATTAAATTGTACTATGAGAACTCACCGACACTTACCCTTTACTTCTAAACAGACAACAAATCGCCGAGGCACCAGTATCTGTCAAATCCCACCGTGTAAAACAAAATTTAAACAAAACCAGTATGATTTCTTAGCATCCTTAATATATAGAAAATTTAACCGAAAATTTAATATTTACCCCTTAAAATTAAATGAAGTAAAACTTACAATTACAGATTATCTTCTAACATTAAACTATGATGAAACGGAGCAAATATTAAATACTATCTACATAATATGATAAATTTAAATATAAGAAACAACAAATATAAAAATCAGCTATGCATACATACACACATTCAAGCACTTACACGCAACATACATTCACACAAAAACACACACACGTACGAACTTTAATATTAGTGTGTTTTAGAATATATTTAAAAATAAAAAGAAAACATGTAATTTTAGTTTTAAGTATAATTGTCCATTTGTTATTTATAAGTTTATTGATCAATTTACTTGTCTTGGTGGATGAGCGGGGCACCCAGCAATACGGGTTACCACCTAGTGCAGGGGCCCTTGCTATTAGTGTATTATGAAATTTTATATCAATAAATTATTTTCATTTTTCATTTTCATTTACATATATTACTGAGGTGTCGCTTATTATATATATATATATATATATATATATATATATATATATATATATATATAGAATTATAGAAATGACAATAATATTGACGAAGTAAACAGGGGTTTATCGCAAGTAGCTCATTGGTTCAGGCTAAATAACTTGGTACTGAACTCGAATAAAACTAAATGTATTGAATTTGCATTACCTAATGCTGCAAAAACAGCAAATAGACTCTCTTTAAATAATGTACCACTAAAAACAGAAAATTCAACTGTATTTTTGGGAGTATCCTTGGATACAAAACTCCAATGGAGCACACACATAACAACTCTTGCAGGGAAACTGAGTTCAGCGGCCTACGCTGTTCGAAAGATAAGACAATTCACAGACGTCGAAACAGCAAAACTTGTTTATTTTGCCTACTTCCATAGCATTATGTCTTATGGAATATTGCTATGGGGTAAATGCGCGGATAGTGAAAAAATTTTTGTTTTACAAAAAAGAGCTATACGTGGCATTTATAATTTAAGACCGCGTGATTCCCTGCGAGAGAAGTTTAAGGAAACAGGTATTCTTACATTTGCTTCACAGTATATTTTAAGCAATTTAATTTATGTACATAAAAATATAAAGAATTATAAAACGATAGGTGATGTATACAATAGACAAAGCAGGAACCGACATAAGCTTGCGGTTCCTGCTTTGCGTCTTGCAAAAGTGCGTAACTCGTTTGTGGGTTTTGGTATAAGATTCTATAATAAAATTCCGCAATCAATTTCAGCACTGCCATTACAGCAGTTTAAAAACACTGTTAAAAAGAGGCTGATACAGAAGGCCTACTATACTCTTGATGATTATTTAGAAGATAAGAATGTGTGGATATAGCTCTCTTTGAACCTGTACAAGACAGTAACGACATAATGTAAATAGTATTAAGAATGATATTTTTAAAAGAGCAACCGCCGAGTTTCTTGCTGGCTCTTCTCGGTAGGAACAGCTTTCCGAACCAGCAGTAGAGTTGACGATTCAAAAGCACTTGTTTACAAGTTTATTTGAATAAAGAATATTTTGAATTTGAATTTGAATATATATATATATATATATACAAGATTAACTCATTTAAATATAAGAATTATCTATAGTCAACGTTCGCGTTCCACGTTTTACAGATATTGAATAGATTCGAAGGTTGCTGCGGGATATTTGACATAGTTTGTTCATAGGAATTAAATTAAACTATTTAATATATAACCGCCTCAGCCCGCCCTTAATAACAATTGTTTCTGTACATTTAGCAAAGTAATGTACTATACGAGGGGCTTGTATAATTTGGTTTCGGTAATTTTACCCGAAGGGGTCGTAATTGATGAACCTTGTAAGGGTCATAGACATTGAGCTTTCAACTTAATATCTTACTTAACGCTCACTTTTGTCTATATAGGTGATAAAAGAAAGGAAAAAGCCAAATTATAACAATATCCGATTAGTTTCTTAAGGGTTTCGATAGAAGCAGATTTCCGAATCTTTAGTAGTAGCTTAAAAATGTTTTACGATTGAAACATATAAATAAATAAATAAATAAATATATGGGACACTTAAACACACGGTCGTCCGTCCCCAAAGTAAGTAATTTAATACTTGTGTTACGGGTGATAGACAACTGGTGAATATATACTTATATATTTTTTAAATACATACTTAAATACAAATATACACCCAGACTCAAAGACCAACAAAATCATTTATAGAAAATGTTGGTCCTCGGCGGGAATCGAACCCGACACCCGCGGAGCTGAAGGCAGGGTCACTACCCACTGCGCCAACGGTCCAGTCAATATTAAAAACAGTTGTTATTCATTCTCCTGCCCATATCCCACTATAAGTGGGGTCGGAATAACATGTAATAAAAATATTGTCACATGGCTCGGCTGGGTAATTAGCGGTCCGCCGCCTCCTTACGTAAACTACCTTAGTCGCCTTTTGGGACACCTCGGTAAGAAAGACGGTGGTCTATTCTACTGTTGAATATCGCACGGTGGGTCAACTTACTTTAATCACCTTTTACTCAACTTACCTTAGTCACCTTTTACGACACCTGGAAGAGAAAGAGGGTGGTCTATACTATTCAGCCGGATACCACACGGCGGATCAACTTACCTGAGTCGCCTTTCACGACACTTCGGCCAGTCGTAAAATAACTAGCCAAATTATGTGACAACATGTTTATAACATGTTTCCGACCCCACTTAGAGTATGATGATGATGAGTATGATGATAGTAGCAGGATGATGATATAAAACTTAATAAATAATCAGCATTTTTGGGACCATTCCACGTGGACATGATTTGTATAGTCGTAGCGTGTAATTTAAGATAGATATAACTTGTATATTTTTGCTGTAAATAAATTTATAAATGGAAAAATAAAAGGATACAACATTTGAGAATAAGACAGAGAAAACAAACAAGTTAGGATCTCTATTTATCAAACAATATTCTTATTTACCAATATTTTCCGACCGACACTATATTTTCCAGAACACGCGACGCAAATATTGTTCAATGCACCTTACACTGTGGGAAATAAGCGATAGTGCATTCGATATTGACACATCGTTGTATTCTTTCCTCTTTACCGTGTTATGAATATGAGATATTTTTGAGAAAATTCACTCTATTGATATGTACTTGTTTTCTTTTTTTTATATATTTACATTGAAATATATTCGTCGATTTGTTTAGTAGAGTTAACAGTTTTAATGCGTAGCTGATTTCGTAGGCATTTCCGTAGCGCTACGAATTCGTAGATGTTGACGTTACGAACGTATAATTCAATACAATTCGAATATTGAAGATTCGAATATTGAATATTCGAATATTGAATCGATTGAATATCGAATATTGAATCGAACATTTTTATATTGTGACGGATGTAATTTATGAAAGCTGATACATTCATTGTTATTGACACAACAGAGAGAGATAAAGGCTTTAAATACATACAAAAGTCTTTTAAAAGATTATAAAGCGCAAACGAAACACTTTCACATATTATGTAAGTCATATATTATTAGATAAGAAATAGATTTATTTATTTATTTATTCATTCATTCATACATTCGTTCGTTCGTTCGTTCATTCATTCATGTATTTATTTATTTATAGATCACTAATAAAATACACACTTACATTACAATGATACATTGAACAACTTAAAATTAGTAGTATTTTAATTAAAGGTAATAACAACTTTCAAAGTAAGTTACGACAACTGAGAGATATAATTTAACTATAGTAATTTTATATAATCGTTTAGTTAAAAGAAAAGAATGAATTAATAAAATAGAAAATTATACAACCTGTACAAAAATAACTGAGATTTAAGATCAGCACTTATCACCTACAGCCCGATGTAAAGAGGCTTTTTTGAATACGCTTAAAATGTCATTAAAAAATCGACCGTTTGGTATTTGGTGGCCCGTTGGCGCGGTGGGTAGTGACCCTGCCTTCAGCTCCACGAGTCACGGGTTCGATTCCCGCCGAGGGCCAATATTTTCTATAAATGAATTTCTTGGTCTTTGAGCCTAGGTGTATATTTGTATTTAGGTATGTATTTAAAAATATATAAGTATATATTCACGTTGTCTGTCACCCATAACACAAGTATTAAGTTACTTACTTTGGGGATGGACGACCGCGTGTGTAAGTGTCCTATATATTTATTTATTTATTAAAGCTTTCGCAAATTTTGTATTTGTGGATTCAATGAAATAATTTAAATTATACATCTGTGTAAGAACTCGTCATATTTATTATGAGATATGATTATAATAATTAAATTAAATATATTAAATTAATTTAATTATAAAATAATTTTAATAATTTTTCTTATGTTATGAATATGCTATGAATTTGCAATTACGATTATGAGATAAATTTTGGCCCAAATTTGATTTTTTGATGGATGGAAAAATCTACGTTAAAATCTTTATAATGCTTATTATAATATAGCTAAATTTTTATGAATTTTAATTCCGTGTTATGAGATGATAAGCTTTAACGCCAGCTTAGGCTAAAACAATGGACAGACAATCACTCGCCGCTTTTGTTTCCACCACCCAGTGCCGGGGAAAGAGAACAAAGCTTTATATATTCATTGGAGTAATTTAAAATGGTTTTACTAAATATTTTGTGTAAGGATATTTTGGTTTACAATAATAGTATAAAAACAAGATTTTTCAAGGAATTCAAGCAGTTCAAGGGAATTTTTGTTAGTTGTCTGACATTAAAATAAATTACCTATAATTTAATTTCTCGTTTTGTGGTATCCAGCTAAGTAGAAATGGCCAACCTCATTTCTTACCGAGGTGTCGTAAAAGGCGACTAAGGTAAGTTGACCCACCATGTTGTATCCATTTTAGTAAAATAGACCACCCTCTTTCTTATCGAGGTGTCGTAAAATACGCCTATGGTAAATTGACGTCAGGCAGGCGGCCGGTCTTAAAAACGCAGTCAAATCATGTGACAGCATGTTGTGCAGATCCCCCTTAGAGTGGGATAAGGGCAGGAAAATGATGATGATGATGAAATTGCTAGCTTTTGCCCGCGACTTCGTTTGCGGGAACTGTTTGCACGTGACAGGTTGATAATGGCGCTTTTTAATTTCATCCTATTCCTGTAGAATTAACAGGATTTTTTTAGCCTATATGTTATAATTATGCTAAATTCCATCAATATCGGTTGACCTGAAAGGTAAGGTAATAAGAAACATATATCAATACTCGCCATCTTTCGCATTTATTATATTAGTAGGTTAGGTTAGGTTAGGTTAGGTTAGTTTTCAACCGAAAGTTTGTTCACTGCTTTTGAAGTCGGAAATATGAAATAATGGACTTTAACGCCCACTTTAGCGAAGACAATGAGTTAACCGATTACTTAGCGCCTTTGTTACTATTCAATTGCCGCAGAAAAACGAAAATTGACTTAAAACAGTAGCGGTTTTCCGAAGAAATCTTTTTTCTTCACGATTAAGACTGCTAGAGTCATAAAACATTTCAGTGAAAATCTGACAGAATGAATTAATAGAATCTTTGTTGATAATCTTTTGGACATTTTTCAATGTTTAATATTAAGTTGATGACTGTGATGACCTAGCGGTGCGACCGTGTGAATCTCTAGAGACGATCATGGGTTCAAACCCGGGCAGACACCAATGAGTTTTTCTATTAAAACTTATGTGTCTAATTGATAATTGCAATTTATCACACGCTTTTCGGTGAAGGAAAACATCGTGAGGAAACCTGCATATCTCTAGAGAATTCTGGAGATATGTGTAACCTACCAATCCGCATTGGAGCAGCGTGGTAGGTCTTAGCTCCAATCCTTCTCTCATATAACGGAGAGACGAGGCCTATTCCCAGCAGTGGGATAATAACAGGCCGCTACATTACAATATTAAGTTGTATAACCTAGTGTGGAGACCACAATTAATTCTGTTTTAATCATAGATAAGGTAAATATAAACATTGTAAATTTAATTACGATGTAAAATCAGTTTCAGTTAATAAACATTTCTTTTTTCTTAATTTTATGGTATCTGGCTGAGTAGAATAGACCAACCTCATCTCTTACCGAGGTGTCGTAAAAGGCGACTTAGGTACGTTGACTTACCGTGTGGTATCTGGTTGAGTAGAATAGACCACCCTCTTTCTTACCGGAGTGTAGTAAAAGACGACTAAGGTATGTTGACGTCAGGCGGCGGCCGGGCGTAAAAACGTAGCCAAATCATGTGAAAACATGATTATAATAAGTTTTGCCGATCACACTTAGTGGAGAATAAGGGCAGAAATATGAATTATCCGTGTGGTATTCAGCTAAGTAGAATAGACTACCCTCATTTCTTACCGAGGTGTCGTAAAAGACGACTTAGGTAAGACGACCCGCCGTGTGGTATCCGGTTGAGTAAAATAGACCACCCTCTTCTTACCAAGTTGTCGTAAAATATAACTAAGGTAAGTTGACGTCAAGCAGGCGGCCGATCGTAAAATACGAAAATTATGTGACAACATGTTTGTAACAGGTGCCGACCCCACTTAGAGTGGGATGAGGGCAGGAGGATGATGAATCTAGTCGTAACTCCTCACTGAATAATGTCAGACACAGTCTATATATCATTCGGGTTCAGTGGATTAATTAAAAGGTGAAATTATCTTGAGGGTCTAAAGATATGGTCATCTGCTTTACCACAAGGGTCTTTGTGAACCTAACATTATCTCAGTAATTAACCGGACTATGTTTAATATTCTAGTAAAGATTTGTCACAACAATCTGGGTAAAGTTATTTACTGTAATTAACGTTATAATATAAACGCTACTAGTTATCATCATCTTCCTGCCCTTATCCCTCTCTAAGTGGGGTCGGCTCAACATTTTACAAACGTGCTGTCACATGATTTGGCTGCGCTTTTACGACCGGCCGCCTGCCTGACGTCAACTTACCTCTGTCGTATTTTACGACACCTCGGTAAGAAAGAGAGTGGTCTATTTTACTAAACCGGATACCACACGGTGGGTCAACTTACCTTAGTCGCCTTTTACGACACGTCGGTAAGAAATGAGGTCGGTCTATTCTACTCAGCCGGATACCACACGGTGTAATAAACGTTACTAGTTATATTATACGATTTTATAGTATACGATAAACGTCACTAGTTCCAGTTTGCTACATGTGTTCGAAGGCAAAATAAATGGTGGGGGTTTAACTTATTACTATGTAACTCTTCTTGATGGGACAATGGGTCGCTTTGCGATTTTGTCGTGAAAACCATATCCTGACGATGCTGTATTTAATGTGTGCAGTGCTTGTGTTAGTGATGGTGGGTAGTGGACGAGTTTTTCAAATTAAAGCTACGAGTCACTAAAAGTCCTAATACAGAAGTTACAATAGAATTATTTTGCTATAATCCGCGTTTGTTAAGAGAATATATTTAATAATGTGTATGAAGCAGAGAACATTGGCATACCTAATACATGCAGGACGAGTCACTGCACGTATCACAATGCAACGCCACCAGCATCACTCCACACAAGCACTACACACACTCATCACCACAATCTCTATGATCATTTTGCCCTGAAACCGAAGCATCATCAGGAGGTCAGGCTTCACGACAAAATCATAATACAAATGGATTTTAGCTAAAAAATTACATTGTAACTTGCTAAAAATGCTAACTTAAATGTCCATTTATTTAAACCGATATTAGTTGCTCCTTGATTATAGAAAAGAAGCAGAATAAAAACACATTCATACTTAACACATTCGAACCTGTTAATTAATGAGACAATTTAAGTGGTTCCTCTTTTAACACACTTTTTATCCAATATTTTAAAATCATCAATCAATGTAATCCAGAAATAAAGATCTTAATAAACCAAAAAAGAAAACATCTCGACCTCAAGCCGCAATCAATAACTAATTTGGGATTGATCCCAATAAAATCGCTTACCTTTAATCCGTCAATTTGTCAAGTTCTATTCGACCCAAAAATGGGCGCTCAGCTTTTATACCCCGAGAGTAATTTCATGATGAAAACATTTTTTAGAATTAACCTCTGAACGTTAATGTATTATGCCAATTTAAACTAAATAGCAATGAAACCTATTATTATAGTCAATTTAAAAACTATCTGTTATATGTGACCTGAACCTTGACCTAAGAATAGTTTAAGATAATTTATATCTTTTTCCCTCCTTTCTTCCTAGAAGTTCAAGTTCTTTGAAAATAATTATATTTACACGATATGGAAAATAAATATCTTTTATACATTTATTTCAAAAGCCGTTAAGAAGTTCTCTTGTTTGGAGCCAATTCTGGCAGCGTCATCAGGTCATGCTTGTCCTAAACATGTATTTTCATAGGGACTGGAACAGTATGTAAAATTGGGTCAAATTTAACTTGCAAGATTACACCTTCAGATACATACAAGTTAAGTTAATGAAAAACTTTTTAAAAAGAGAGGTTTTATAAGGTACGTTTTTAATAACGTTTTATAGTTTTAATTAACGTTTTATATTTAATAAGGTTTTATAACGTTTTTAATAACGGGTTTAATAATGTTTAGAATTGAAATTTAAACTTTTTGAAATAAAGTTTTTACATCTAGAAAAATATATTTTGAAACAAGATATACACGAGACTAAATTCACGTTAACTGAAGTTTACTTAATTAAAAAACCTCAATTATGTACTTTATATTCTTGTTTCCTGATGCTAAAGGAAAAATGCGAATTTTATCCACCTTCGTGAAAAATTAGTTAGTCACAAAGTTTTTCCCGAGTACATTCTTGTATTTTATCCTGAATTAAAAATATAAATTAAACGAAAATGGAATATAATTAAAGAAAAATAACTATATATGAAGACAAAATAATGCATACAACTGCGAGCGTTCAGCAAGTCGACATGTGTAATATGTCCATTGGATTACAGCGTGATATTATGAAAATATCTCTCGAAGGTATAACTTCTGAAATATATTTATTTGATTCTTATTAGTTATACTGTAAAATACCATTTTGATCTATAATAAATGGCAAACTAACGAATTTATTTATTTAGATAAGGATTGATAATTAAGAGAAGAAAACAGCCTCGAAAATAATGTTATTAATTAAATATTTTTAATTGATATTTTGTAAATAAAAGTTGGTATGTCGAGTAAACTATAAGAGATAGAAACATGCTATTCCGGACTTAACTGTAGTATTTTTATAGATCTACATTTTTCTAGTACACAACTACACGCCATTAAGGCTTTGGTGAGTTTTGCTTATAACCGCAAGACCTCTTTAATACAACTTACATAAAATCGTAATGTACTATTAATAACCTAAAACTTTCGGAAAAACCGTTCAGTGGATTTTGAGAAAATCGATACAGAAAGACAAATTTTGAGTACCTATAGATATTTTATAATAAATATAGATAGATATGGATTATATTTAAACATGACCTTCCTTAAACGAAGATTCAGAATCTTCAAGATAGTAATGTGACTCTAACGAAAGGTTCTCGAGACCTCTCAATAAATTATAGACTAAGATAGGGGGATCAACCCCAATCAAATCAAATACCATTAATCTGTCAACCCGTCGAACTCTATTAGGGGTGATGTTTGTGTGGAACGTTGTAATGAAACTAGCTTAACTAGCAAAAGATAAGCGTGATAGAGGCTGTACACGTATCTTCAAAATGTATTGTATACTCAAAAAATGTATTTGGTCAATAATGTATTGTATACTAATACTATAAAATGTAGACGATTGAATATAACAATGCTATACCTACTTAAATACCGCAGCAATATGCTGAGGCAGCGACCCTTTCAACTAAATTACCACATAAGTTAAAATTTAAGTTATTATTATTTTTTTTGTTTATGCCTACCAGTTTTAGATTTACTTTTCTTTCTTGTACAATTATTACTTAAAGGTTGTGGATATTTTCTAGTTGAATAAATACTTTTATTACTATCACCCATGCATTTATTTAAATTTGTTTACATTTATTATTAATCTATATTATTACTTCCTACTAATATTATAAATGCGAAAGTTTGTGATTATGGATATATGTATGTTACTCTTTTACGGCGAATCAGCTGAATCAATATCGATGAAATTTGGCATAATTATTCCTTATACACCGGGATAGCATATTTTGAAATTTTGTTAAATCTACAAGAATAAGATGACATTCAAAAGCTCCATCTATTATAAACCTATCCTGCGAAAACAGTCCAGGCAAATACACCATCATCCTGCTACCCTTATTCCACTCTAAGTGGGGTCAGCACAGCATGTTGTAAACATGTTGTAACATGATTTGCGTTCTTACGACAGGCCGACTACCTGACGTCAGCTTATCTTAGTCTTATTTTACGATACCTCAGTAAGAAAGAGGGTGGTCTATTCTACTAAACCGGATACCACACGGTGGGTCAACTTTCCTTAGTCACCATTTACGACACCTCGGTAAGAAATGAGGTTGATCTATTCTACTCAGCCGGATACCACACGGTGGGTCGACTTACCTTTGTCACCATTTACGACACCTCGGTAAGAAATGAGGTTGATCTATTCTACTAAGCCGGATACTACACGGTGGCCTCTTACGAAACCTCGTTTAAGATATGAGGTTGATATATTCTACTCAGCCGGATACCACACGGCGGGTCGACTTACCTTACTCGCCTTTACGACACCTCGGTAAGAAATGAGGTTGGTCTATTCTACTCAGTCGGACACCACACGGCTATTGTAGTGTATTATAATTTGATTTTAAAATCCAAATTTGAATTTGTTTTTAGTATTAATTCCTGAAATAAGAAAAAACTTACACCCTTTTCTATTTTAAGACATTTTTACGATATGAACGAAAGGGGTCCAACAGTAGTTTCGAGTAGAAATTGAGTGAACTAATTAAAACGGTGTTAAAGTTCTACCCTTGAGGACAATAAAAACTTTTCTGTAGATCTCAGAAATGTATTAACTTAACTGAGATTTCAGCGATGAGAATGTAAAATTTCATCGGTTAATAGTTGTAACAGATTTTGGATTTAGGAAATTCATACAATATACATTTAATCTATATTTGTACTGCAAAATCATAAAGAAATGAAACAACGAAATTATAAGAAGAAGGAAATATACCAAGATAAATTACTTAATAATTTCTTAAGTAATGTATTATTATAAAAATCACTTTATAAACTAAAGAAAATAAAATGAGTGATTATAAATCTATACTAATATATAAAGCTGAAGAGTTTGTTTGTTTATATGAACGTGTTTATCTTAGAAACTACAGGACCGATTTGAAAAATTCTTCGTATGTAAGATTGAGGAAGGCTAAAGGCTATAGTAACATCACGCTAAAATAAATAAGAGAGGAGCAGCAATAAAAAATATTAAGAAAACGGAAAAATTTAAAGCTGTCTTTGCATGCGCTGAGTAAACGGTGATAGTTATTCAAAAATCATGTATTACAAAATTGTTCCCTTCTAAAAGTTCTAAATAAAAATTGCAGGAACCGCAAGCTTAGGTCGGTTCCTACTTTGTCTATTATATACATTACCTATCGTTTTATAATTCTTCAAGACTGCGGTTTAGTAAGTAACGGCCTGTTACTATCCCACTGCTGGGCATAGGCCTCTTCTCTCCGTTTTTTTTTTTGGAGAGAAGGATTGGAGCTTAGACCTACCACGCTGCTCCAATGAGGATTGGCAGGTTACACATATCCCCAGAATTCTCTAGAGATATGCAGGTTTCCTCACGATGTTTTCCTTCACCGAAAAGCGTGTGATAAATTGCAATTATCAATTAGACACATAAGTTTTACTAGAAAACTCATTGGTGCCTGCTCGGGGTTTGAACCCTAGACCTCGTCGAAAGAGGTTACCGCTGGACTACCACAGCTTCCAAGACTGCGGTTTAATAATGTAAAATTGAAAATGTTTAAAAGATTGACCGCCGAGTTTCTTGCTGGTTCTTTCCGGTAACAGCAAGATTCTGAAACAATTGTAGCTTCATTAATCACAATGATTCTTGACGATTTAAAAGTGCTTGAAAGAGCTTATTTGAATAAAGATTTTTTTGATTTGAAAGTAAAATTCAGAAACCTAGAACACAGAATTATGTAGAATAATTTAAATATCGCCTATTTTTATTCTGATCACATAGAACATTAAATTATGCCTTACTCAGATTATTCGTGATAAATTGAAAGGTGTGACAGATTAAAGGAATTTGATTTATTTGGGTTTGATCCTATATTAGAGATATTTCATAAGACTAAAACGGTGCTTGAATTATAATAATAAGATTTATGAGAAATATAAATTAACTAGCGGCCCTCTCCGGCTACGCTCGGGTATAAAATATATAGTCTATGTCACTCATTGAAAAAACGATTAAAATCTATGCAGTAGTTTTGATTTATTCATTACTGCCCGTGGCCCGCACGACATCATATTAGAAACCTCAAAAATTACAGTATTTTTCTACTCCATATCGAATGTTATTATATATATGAACATTCCTATTTAATCACTTTATTAGAAAAAATCGCATCAAAATCTGTTGCGTAGTTTTAAAGATTTAAGCATACATAGGGATATAGGGACATATAGACATAGGGACAGACGCAGAAAGCGACTTTGTTTTATACTATGTAGTGATATGAAGTACCTGGGTGACTTTATATCTCTCTAAGTTGGTAAATTATTTAGTTACGTATTTTACGATCAGCCGCCTGCCTGACTTCAACTTAGTCGTATTTTACGACACCTCTGTAAGACAGAGGGTGGTTCAACTTACCTTAGTCGCCTTTTGCGACACCTTGATAAGAAATGTGGGTGGTCTATTCTACTTAGCCGATTACCGCAGGAGGAAGATCATAAAAATTTAAATGATGTATTTTTCGATGATAGATTAACTAAAATAAATCTTTAATCTTTAAATATGCTATATATATACAATTTTCATGAAACTTGGCATGTAGGGCGCTTCGGGGCAATAAATCGATCTAGCTGGGTTTCATTCAGTAAATGTCGTTTTATCCCTGTTTTTAGGCACTGAAAAAGTGCTACAATGTTATTAGAAACTAAAGGCTAATTACGTTATCACTTGCTAAGTTATTATAGCTCAGTTGGGCGGGCAGACTAAAGAAGTGAAAATACCCCGATCAAGACCAAATATTACCAGCCTTTTTTTATTTTATTTTCATATTGCATTTTTTATATCTTATAAAATATCTAGCAAAGCACGATTACCCAGATATTAAATAAATAAATCAAACTAGGTATCTTGTTTATTGGAATCATCTTCCTGCCCTCATCCCACTCTAAGTGGGGTCGGCACAACATGTTATGAACATACTGTCACATGATTTGGCTGCGTTTTTACGACCTGCATGACGTCAACTTACCTCAGTCGTATTTTACGACACCTCGGTAAGAAAGAGTGTGTCTATTCTACTCAGCTGGACACGACACGGCGGGTCGACTTACCTTAGTCGCGTTTTACGACACACTCGGTAAGAAATGAGGTTGGTACTATTCTATTTCGCCGGATACCACACGGCGAATTGGAATCGGATAACGAATTTCAAATATATCTAGACTTAACTATTATTCGGTAATTTATAGAATTAGGCGTTACTTTGCGGAGACCAAAATCGCAAAGCTTTGCGATTTTGGTCTCCGCAAAGTAACGTCGTGGAGTCTATCTCCTGATGATGCTTCGGTTGCCGGGCGAAACGATTGTTGAGTTTGTGATAGTGCTTGTGTATTGTGGTGGCGGTGGTGGAGGTTTGTGCATGTGTTTTTTACGACTCCTGCATGTATCAGGTATGATAACCGATTGTCCACTCTACATTTAGCATTATATATATTTTCTATTTTACTTCATCGCGGATTATAGCAAAATAATTTTATTATTACTTTTGTATTATTCGGTACGTTATACGTAATTCAAACAGAGAAATTGCTTTCATTTCCACGTAATTCTACACTATTCTGTATTTGATACGCCTACTGACATTTCGATATGTTAGCAATCTGTGAATGCAAATTTGTAAGATTTGCACTTTTTGATATAAGAATATTTTGTTTGAAAATTTTCTTTTTGATCTTTTATGATTAATGCTTTTTCGTTTATGATTTTACGGTTTTTCACTTATTATTCAAATATTTGTATATTTTATCCTTTAGTACTTCTGTCACGAATACATATCTTGACTATATATAGCACCTAAAGTGTAAGTAAGTAAGTAACAGCCTGTTACTATCCCACTGCTAGGCATAGACCTCCTCTCTCCATTTTCGGAGAGAAGGATTGGAGCTAAGACCTACCACGCTGCTCCAATGCGGATTGGTAGGTTTCACATATCCCTAGGATTCTCTAGAGATATGCAGGTTTCCTCACGATGTTTTCCTTCACCGAAAAGCGTGTGATAAATTGCAATTATCAATTAGACGCATAAGTTTTTAATAGAAAAACTCAATGGTGTCTGCCCGGGTTTGAACCCATGATCGTCGCTAGAAATTCACGAGGTACTTATATCATTTGACACAAACTTATATCATTTGACATAAGTTTAGTTATTTCCAACAATACTTGCCAATTTCCTTTAAAAAATAAACAAATAATACATACAACCGGATAATACTGTAGTATATATTATGATGACAGTAACACTAGGTATAAACCTCTGTGGTTTTTTATAGTGTTAAGTAACATTTGTTAATAAATTGTTTAAATTGTTAAATAACTTGAATAAAACCTGTTTTGTCCGTATTTCGAACTTTAGTCGAAGTGCCTATTTGTATATAAAGCTTTTACGGTTAAGATGCTGAGTCATAATTAATTAAATTTATTAATATTGGTATATATGTTTGAAAAGTTAAATTGAATATCTGCACAAATTGAATTTTACTTGTCCTGTTTAGGGATATTTTGACATTATTCTACGCTCTTAAAGCTTCCAAGGATGAAACAAAGTAAGTTTTTCCTGCAAGAAAATAACTTCGCATGTAGGCTCATTACAATATGAGTGAAGGGACAACAGGATATGAAATTCAAACGGTAATATAGTATGAAGGAACAACTAGCTGACCCTAACTCTGCAACCGCGTAATCAGTGTATTTAATTGAAATTTTGAAGTTATTGTAAGTTAATCATAAGATTAGCAAAATGATTCACATAAAACTGCAATGTTCTATTTTTTTTTTTTTATACAGGAAAAAACCCCTTATGGGTACCGCCGCCCGACGGGGACAGGCGATGGTTATCTCGGACTCGCACCGACTAAAATAACCTGTGTGCTTCACTACGCTGCTGGTGGCGGGGATAGGGTACCCATGAAGACATTGCCCCCCATCCCCACCAGCAGCAACTCTGTACCCCAGAGTGCGCCACCTCTGGGTCGGGGCCTCTCTGAAAGTGGCCCCTCCCTCCGCTGAACGATGCATCGGAAGCACCAGATGCATCGAACGCCTCGGGGACCTTATACGGAGGGCGTCCGATTGAACCCCGTTCGGAACGCCCGGAAAGGTCCCCGTTAGGGCGGCACGCGACGGTCTTGAGCGAGTCGCCTGCGCCCGGCTCGCCTGCGGCGGATTGGATCCAAAGACTCGACTTCCCGGATCCGCCCCGCCGCCTCCTTCCGCGAGAAAACGTCCTCACAGAAGGAGGCCATCGCTGCCCACGATCGCTCCCTGTCCACCATGGCGCGAACCACAGTGGGCAGGGAGAGATCGTGCCCCACCTGTGCCACGAGTTCCGCCCGCTGAACCGCCCAAGCTGGACAGTCTGCGAGCGTGTGCAGCGCCGTATCAAAGTCGGCACCGCACTCGTGGCACTCACCAGTCGCTTCACGCTGGGCCACCTTCCACAGATACCACCCGAAACAACCATGTCCGGAAAGCACCTGTGTCAGGCGGAAGGTGAGGACCCCATGCCTCCTGGCGATCCAGCCCTGGAGAATGGGCTGGATGGCTGAAATTGTCCAGGCTCCTGCACTGGGCGATTCAAGCCGCCGCCTCCATTGGCGGAGGAGCTCTTCCTGAGCTGCTCTCCGCCAAAATGTTCTATTAACTTAAACATTTAGCTTAGCTTAGCAACTTTTAGCTTTACCCTTTAGTAAAAACTGTACGTATATCCGCCCTGTACATTTTGAAAAAATCTATCACATACAGATAGACAGTTTTTGGGTATAAGTATAGATAACAGCATAATTAAAACAGTGTTAGAGTTCGTCCCTTGACACCCTTAAAAACTGCATTGATTTAGAGAAATGTTTAATATTAACTAAGATGCGGGTGACGAAAGGGGATTTGTTTAAACATGTAAATGGGACATGCTTTTATGTTGACAGAAATGTTTAAAGATAAACCTAATTACCATTGTTTAAGAAATAAGAAACATTTTCATTAAAAAGAATACACATATTGTGTAAGATTAAAATTAAGATACAGAGAACAGTTTTAAAATGATATTTATTTATTTATTTATCGTAGTTTTGAGGTTTGAGGATGTTAAGTACATCATCAAACATATGAAAAAATAATTAGGAATTTGTTATGTGATGACCTATTTAAAAAATCTATCTTAGAGCAACAGCATTTGAATTTTAAATACAAATATTCTTTATTGAAGTTTATTGTAGACAAGTGCTGTCTGTAGATAAAAGAAATAGGTACTATATTATGCTGTTTGCCGTACATCAAAAACTTTATATTAAGAAAGTTTTTTATATATTTCGGTTTTTGTTTATTGAATAAATGTAATTGAGATATTTAAATATATATTTCATGTAAGACATACCAGTTATTAACTAAAATAATTAAACTATGCTATCGAGAAAACGAAAAATAATATTTACCCGGATCAAACTGATTTTTGTGATTAAGATATTTGTAGGGTTGGAGTGACAAAAGCTACCGTTTATTCCAAGAATATAGTCCACGCGAACGAAATTGCGGGTAAAAGCTAGTTATAATATAATTACAAGTTTGTTTTCATGTATCAAAAAAAAAATTCCAATCTTTCATGTCAAATTATAAGTTAAAGTAAATCAATGATCATGCTAGAATCATGTCCAATCAAAGTCAAAGTCAAACTGCCTTTGATTCTATCACGAATAATCTTCCACAAATTTGACGAGGTTGGCAAATTGAAGATCAAACAGCTAAATTTGGGAATGATTTTCAATTATTACATGGGTCTAACGAATTTAAAATGACTGGCTCGTTGGAACAGTGGGTAGTGCCCTGCCTTCAGCTCCGCGGGTCGCGGGTTCGATTCACGCTAAGGACCAAAATTTTCTCTAAATGAATTTGTTGGTCTTTGAGCCTGGGTGTATTGTATTTAAGTATGTATTTAAAAAATATATAAGTATATATTCACCAGTTGTCTGTCATCCATCACACAAGTATTAAATTAATTATTTTGGGGACGGACGACCGTGTGTGTAAGTGTCCCATATATTTATTATTATTATATTATTAAAATGACCTTTGAATAGAAATTTGTTGATTGAAAGTGCTGTTCTCTACTGTTTACAGATTTTGTTTTTTAGTTGACTGCGTGAAATATTATATCATCACTTAATATTATTCGAATTAAGAATTTCACTACCTTTTAATAAAAACCGTACAAAAATTAGTTAAGTAGATTTTCAGAAAATCGATTAGATACAGACAGCTTTTAGGGATTTTGTTTTATAATATTTATTAGTTATTTATATTTAAAAAAAGGCATTCGTAAAACTCGACTAAAGTAGGTCGAACCGCCGTGTATCCGGCTGAGTAGAATAGATCACCCTTATTTCTTACTGAGGTGATGTAAAAGGCAACTATGGTAAGTTGACCTACCGTGTGGTATTCGGTTGAGTAGAATAAACCACCCTCTTTCTTACCGAGGTGTTGTAAAATACGACTAAGGTAAGTTGACGTCAGGCAAACGGCCGGTCGTAAAATACGTAACCAAATTATGTGACATGTTTATAACATGTTTTAGTCGCCCCTCTCAGAGTGGCATAAGGGCAGAAAGAAAATGATGTCACATCTTTAATGTTTAAAATTTGATTTAAAAATATGTATATTAAATAATTAATTTAAAATTTATTTTAATATTTAATCTTTAATCTATTACCTTATTAATTATCTTTAATCTTTCTTACCGATGTGTCGTAAAAGCCGACTAAGATAAGTTGTTGTACGTCAGGCAGACGGCCATTTGTAAAATACGTAGCCACGAGACAACATGTTGTGACAACATTTTTATAACATGCCGACCCCACTTAGAGTGGGATAAGGGGTAGTAGAGTAGGTATATTATAAAAAATATTGTTCCTTAATAAATTTGAAATATGAAAATTACTTCCATCTAAATTACCGTTAAGTCGGGCCTTAAGAAATATTTACGCCAAAAACTCTGTATATTTAGTAAATTCACTTTCCACTCTCATCCGACTTCAAACTTGCTTCAAACATTACTTAGGCTTAATGCAAAGTTGCTATGACTCCCATGGGCCGAGGGCTAACACCGCTACAATTTGCCAACTCAAGCATCACTTTTCCTTCAAAAATTTTAGCCTAAGCACATATCTTTTGACATTTTGTCTTTCATTAAAAAAATTCTCAGGAAAATCTCTACCCATCTACTTTTTACAAAAGTAATAATAAAATTATTTTGCTTTACTCCGCGATGAAGTAAAATAGAAAATATATATAATGCTAAATGAAGAGTGGACAATCAGTTATCATACCTGATACATGCAGGATTCGTAAAAAACACATGAACAAACCTCCAACACCGCCACCACAATACACAAGCACTATATACGTTCACGACCACTCCACGACCAAAATCGCAAAGCCGTGCGATTTTGGCCGTGGAGTCTATCTCCTGATGATGCTTCGGTTGCGGGGCGAAACGATTGTTGAGTTTGTGATAGTGAAAGTATATAGTGCTTGTGTATTGTGGTGGCGGTGGTGGAGGTTTGTGCATGTGTTTTTTACGAATCCTGCATGTATCAGGTATGATAACCAATTGTCCACTCTTCATTTAGCATTATATATTTTTTCTATTTTACTTCATCGCGGATTATAGCAAAATAATTTTATTATTACTTTTGTATTATGGATCTCCGCAAAGTAACGCCTAATTCTATAAATTATTCATCTACTTTTTATTTATTTATTTATTCTTATTGCATTATACAGAGGTACATGGTTTATAAGAAATTAAATTGGGACGAGCGTGCAAAAGCGGCCTTATCGCCAAAGCGAGTTCTCACAGACAACCTTTGGTGAGAGGAGAATACTATGTGATCGGGTATAGTGCATAATAAAGTATAGAACATACAATTAAATACTAATATTACACAGATATTTACAATTATAATACATATATTATTTATAAATTACATTATATATTCAACGATAGAGATTATAGCTTCAAATGTTTTTTAATATTATGTAAAGATTCCGAACGGTGGATGTCAAGATCATTTCAATCGCGGACACATTGGACCGTAAACGAATATATACTTTTGTTGTAGTATCACGAACAATGGAAGTTGTGAGCATGAAATCATCCCCACAAATTGAGATTTTATTCATCCTGCTTCAATTCAATTTAATTGGTATATAAAGACTTTTTCTAGAAGTACTTTTTTTAAAAGGTTTCCTCTTTATATGTTTCTTCAGTGAAACCGTATGTTAGATTATAAATAATCAATTAAGTACATCAGATAAAGAAGCAGTACCTGGGTGACCGTGTCTTGCTCGGTAATTTTTAAAATAATGTAATAAAAAGAAATAATAATTGAACAGAAAAATGAAAAAATTATAGGGCAGGTGGGGCTCGATCCTAAGATTTTCACCTCTTTAGACGACTCGTTCCCAAGCTAACTACCATGACTTTACGTTTGACAGCTAAAAATTGTGATTGTAATCAACGTAAATTTCAAAATAATTTTAGAGCCCGAAAACAGGGATAAAACGACATTTTTTTAAAATAAAACTCATCTAGATCGACTCAAAACTCCTTACATGCTGAATTTCAGGGAAAATCGTTGGAGCCGTTTCCGAGATTCTGAAAATGTATACATACAGATTAACTCATTTAAATATTAAAGATATAAGCATGTGACTCTCTTCAATTATTTTTATACTAGCAATCGCCAGCGGCTCTGCCCGCCTGGAAAGATTAAAACCGTAATATTACAGTCTTTTGATAACTATAAAAATGGTCAAAGTAGGTTAACTTTAAAAGCTAGACATATGCTGTCGTGGACTTTTATGTAGAACTTTTAGAGGGGAACAGTTTTGTAATACATGATTTTTTAATAACTATCACCGTTTACTCAGCGCACGAAAGTAAAGCTTTATATTTAGCCGTTTGCGTAATATTTTTTATTGCTGCTCCTCTGCTATTCTTCTTATCGTGATGTTATATAGCCTATAGCCTTCTTCGATAAATGGACTATCTTACACTGAAATAGTTTTTCAAATCGGTTCAGTAGTTCCTGAGATTAGCGCGTTCAAACAATTTATCAATCAAACAATCAAACAAACAAACTCTTCAGCTTTATATATTAATATAGATAACTAACATCATTGGGGTCTACCGACGCTGCGCTTTCCGGTGCGTGGTCGCCATTCCAGCACTTTAGAATACCCGATAGAATAGGGCGTGAATATAGCCGGTTTCTATACATTAACTATCGCACAGATTATGAATTCGTAACATTAAATCTGGTTTATATTACAAAGCGAAGCCTGTTTAATAATAGACATGCTTTAGTTACGCGGAAATAAAAACGCTCAAAGACAATTCAGTGAAAATGTGCGGTAACATGAAGTAATGTGGACTATATGAAAGTTTCTACGTATATTAAATTAAATGAAGTAGTTCTGTTCAAAAGACGTATTGTATCGAGCATACGGGCGCTGTTAGGAACTCTTACTAAATTACATTTTACCACAATAACTTTCACGTCTGATTCCATATATATATTCGCATTTCTAGTACTTGAATTTTAATATTTTATTTTGTGTTTAAAATAGAACTAACCATAGTGTCTTTAAGGCAAAAAATTATAACTAAAATGACCTGTCTCTATATCTTTATTATTTAAATGAATTATATCCCGGAATCGAAATCCCGGAAACGACTTAAACGATTTTCCTAGAATTCAGCATGTAGGGGGTTTTGGGGGAAAAAATCGATTTAGCTAGGTTTCATTTAGGTTGGTTTAAATAATAAATATAGAAATATAAAATTTGTTAACTTAGGTATTAGGTACCTAGGTATTATTACTAGGTATTATATAGTCCTAACAATTTAATTTAAAATTAGTGAGGCTGTGATAAATATAGGGCTCTTTCGTAGTTGAAGGGGCGAACATAAGATCCTCTTTAGGGCAAAATATAAGCAATGTAGCCGAACTCGTTTACAAAAAAATCAAGGTCGTTCTCTCTTAAATATACCTACATAAAGTTTGCTTGCAAACGTTGTTACATTTACTTTAAATTGTTTGTTATGTTGATATCGTCGGCAAAATAAAACCGTCCGTTATATCAAATTAAGGCACTGTTCGGTTTATTAAAAAAATACAAACTTAACTTATTTTAATTATGTATTTTTACTGCTTTTTCTACGGGATATAAAACTATTTAAAATTTAAGTTTAGATATGATAAATTTGATAAATACAAGCTGTGATAGTCCAGCGGTGAGATCGCGTGACTCTTTCGAGGGCTTCGGGTTTACACCTTGGACAGGCACCATCATCATCCTGCCCTTATCCCACTTTAAGTGGGATCGGTACAACATGTTATAAACATGCTGTCACATGATTTGGCTGCGTTTTTACGACCGGCCGCCTGCCTGATGTCAACTTACCTCTGTCGTATTTTAAGACACCTCGGTAAGAAATGAGGTTGGTCTATTTTACTCAGCCGGATATCACACGGCGGGTCGACTTACCTTAGTCGCCTTTTACGACACCTCGGTAAGAAATGAGGGTGGTATTATTCTATTCAGCCGGATACCACACGGCGTAAACCTTGGACAGGCACCAATGAGTTTTTCTAATTAAAGCTTACATATGTATCTAATTGACAATTGTTATCATACATTTCTCGGTGAAAACATTCTGAGGGAACCTCACGTCTGAATATTAATATGTAAACATACAAACTGCGTATGAACTTAATGTCAACTGTGTTTGTTAAATGTATAAACACATTTCTAAAAGCAAACGCTACTGAAACAATATTTGCTCACTTTAGCGTAGAATAATTAAATTTCTAAACTGTGTAGGAGACAAACAGTCAGAATATACAATAGTATTTAAATAATTTATAGAGGTTGATAATTTGCGAAATTCCGTAGCACTAAAGTTATGATCATTCTTGTTCCCTTAATCCGCCCTAAGTGGGGTCGGCACATCATGTTTTAGTCGCCTTTTATGAAACCCTGGTAAGGAAATGAGAACGATCTATTCTACTCAGCCGGATACCGCACGGCGGGTCAACTTATCTTAGTCGACTTTGACGACATCTCGGTAAGAAATGAGGGTGGGCTATTCCACTCAGCCGGATACCACACGGCATAGGATGATAGCAAAATAATATTTTCATTACATTTTGCTTTCCGTACACGTTGAAATTGAAATTTGAATCGAGAGTTAATTTTTTTTTAAATGACAATCGTTTTCGCAAATGAAACATGGAAACCGTAAATTAGATTTAGATAAAATCTCCCCAAAACTTATCCGTGTAAAATTGGTATCCGCCCTCATGTGGGGTCGCCCCTCATTATCATTACAAACTAAGTTTCCACCATTAATTTGGTCCCTTAATTTTCTGCGTTATACAAGGGACCCTCGGATACGGTTTAGTTTGAATAAATACGCACTTAACATAAAAGTTTTGAATCGAAAAGGTTTCTCAAAACTCTAAAATTAACTATGTTTATTAATATTGATTTTTATAATAATTTGTTTTTTTATATTAATTTGACTGGCCCGTTGGCGCAGTAGGTAGTGACCCTGCCTTCAGCTCCGCGGGTTGTGGGTTCGATTCCCGCCGAGGGTCAACATATTCTATAAATGAATTTGTTGTTCTTTGAGCCTGGGTGTTTATTTGTATTTAAGTATTTACTTAAAAATATATATGTATATATTGACTAGTTGTTTGCCTACCATAACACAAGTATTAAATTTCTTACATTGGGGACGGACGACCGTGTGTAAGTGTCCCATATATTTATTTATTTATTTATCTAAAAAAAAATTGCCTTTTTTAGTTATTGTTAGATATTAAGTCTAAATTCAATTTAAAAGGAACAATAAAAAATATAAACGAATGAGTTAAGGGAATCACACCGGGCATTTTACTGTGCACCAACACTTTCCACTACAAAATCCAACGACAGCATGATTCTATCAACAGTTTGGAACACTAATCCATTAGAGAAGAACTGGCAAGAAACTCAGTGGTCACTCTTATCACGAATAGCGATTATTTGAGGTAAGATTCTAATAACGCGAAATACAAAAGAGGTCTGCCAAACACGTCTACCTCTTACGAATGTAGCACGCCAAAAGAGAGCGAATGATTTTTTTTTTCTTTCGAACACTAACTAAGGCTGTTAGCCGTGAAGGCTTTGACAGCGTCACCGAGAGAGTGGGCGAGCGCAGAAGCATCGCCGGGGGTTGAGGTGCTGGGAGAGCGGGTCTCGAGAGAGGCCCGCAGCATCCTGGGAGCGTCGCCTCAAGGGTGCCTCCTGTGAGGCCGGACCTCGGCTTAAAACGACGCGTTGTGGAGGACTGTATCGAACTTGAACATCAGCCATTGTCTTATATAGGCTGTCACAGCTTAGAGATTTGGATTCATAACATTAAAATATGACATCATCATCCTTCTACCGTTCTGCCACTCTGAGAGGGGCGTCTACGACATGTTATAAACACGTATTTTACGTAAGTTAACGTTAGGCTGCCTGCCTAACGTCAACTTACCTTAGTCGTATTTTACAATACCTCAGTAAAAAATGAGGGTGGTTTATTATACACAACCTGATACTTTACTTCGGGACAACTTACCTTAGTTGCCTTTGACGACACCTCGGTAAGAATTGAGGGTGGTATATTTTACCCAGCCGGATACCAGACGGATAAAAGATACACATCATGCAGATGCCTGATTTACATCAAGCAGGCGGCCGATTGTAAAAAAACTAGCCAAAACATGTAACAACATGTTTAAAACATGTTGTACCGACCCCGTTGTACCCCAATTAGAGTAGGATAAGTGATGATATATATACTCTTTTATATATATAAATTAATACTAATTTCTGTACGTCTGTTAGTTACCATAAATATTTCAAGTTTCCACAGAAATCATTTAAAGCGAAGCTATCTATAAATTATAAAGGGATTCATGTTACAATTCAATACTATAAATAAATCAAAGGATTTCAAGGCAATCTTGACCCTACCAAAAGTGAAGGCTCAGGTGTAAAGACCTTTGGCCACTGAATTATTTATTTAGGTCCGAAATAGGTCCCGGAAGAAAATGTTTCCCAAATAGAAAGATCTACATCTCACGCCTTAATTCAGAGGGATATCTGCCAATTTATCTTACGTATTTTACAAATAACCATTTCTGCTACAGGAACGAATGAGTTTTCCATAATTTGTGCTGATTAAATAGGTGCTTATTTAAATTTGAATTATTTGAAGTTGAAATGAGAAGATGAAATTTGAATTATTTGAAGTGAATTATTTGAATTTGACTATAAAATTCAAGCTGTGGTAGCCCAGCGGTAACACCGTGCGACTCTTTCGAGGAGGTCACAGGTTCAAACCCGGGCAGACACCAATGAGTCTTTCTGTTAAAACTTATGTGTCTAATTGATAATTGCAATTTACCACACGCTTTTCGGTGAAGGAAAACATCGTGAGGAAACCTGCATATCTCTAGAGAATTCTGGAGATATGTGTAACCTACCAATCCGCATTGGAGCAGCGTGGTAGGTCTTAGCTCCAAACCTTCTCTCCAAAAACGGAGAGAAGAGGCCTATTCTCAGCAGTGGGATAGTAACAGGTCGCTACTTACTTACTTACTTATAAAATTCGTCCTAAAAAGCGCGGGCTTGAGATTATTAATGCCGACATGAGAGCCAATAATTTACGAAAACCAGATGTTCAAGACCGGACATAGTGGAGGAAAATGAGTCGGAAAGCGGACCCCGGGTCTTCGGGACATCGCTAAGAAGAAGAAGATTGGATTTAAGAACGAATTATAATCTCCAATTAAAAACTGGATTTTACCCATCAATGGGATAATAATAGACTAGATACTTTAATTTTAAATTTTACAATATTCATAGTCTGTCTACTTCCAAAGTCAAAACTTCTCTCAAATCTAATACTTTTTAATGTGATTTGTTAATATTTTGGTTTCTTGATTTTATTAGCTTCTACAAATCATTTCATCTACGTGGTGTACAAATATTATTCCACCGTATATACTACTAGCGATCGCCAGCGGCTCCGCCCGCGTGGAGAGATTAAAACCGTAATTTAGTTATTTTTAGAACCATAAAAATGGTTAGAGTGGGTTAACCTTAAAAGCTAGACATGTGCTGTCGCGGACTTTTATTTAGAACTTTTAGAGGGAAACAATTTTGTAATACATTTTTTTTTAATAACTATTACCGTTTACTCAGCGCATGCATCGAAAAGTTTTAATTTTAATCATTTTCGTAATATTTTTTATGCTACTTTTGTTATTTTTTATCTCCTAATCATCTTAGCTTGATGATAGCCTATAGCCTTCGTCAATAAATGGACTATCTTACACTGAAATAATTTTTCAAATCGGTCTTGTAGTTCCTGAGATTAGCGCGTTCAAACAAACAAACAAACTCTTCAGCTTTTTATATTAGTATAGATTTACTTGCCATATTTTATTAAAATTTATTAATCGGCTTTTCCGAAATTGGAAAACAAACATTATTCATATTTACATCTTCGTAATATATATTTGTAATATATTTAGTTGTTGATTAATTTGTGGGTAAATAAAACGTATGATATCCTATACATAATATTTAATACGATGATAAACAATCGTTAATAATAAATAAACATGTAATGTAATAAAATTCCATCAACTTATATTTATTAACTATATTTACAAAACATTTATATTATATATCACAACGAAATATTTACATAATTTAATAATAGATCACCAACAAGAATTTTGTTAAAAACATTTGAGTTTTTCTTTTAGAAATACTAAAATCAACATTTAAATTAACATATTTCATACATTTACTTACACTTATATCACATTTCTTTACAAAACTTTTAATTATATTTACAATACTTACAAATATTTTTGTGAGTTAATTAATTATTTATTGAAACGAAATTTCCTGCGTCTAATAAATTCATCATTATATCTATTCGGTTTGTAATTTTTACTTAATTATATTGTAAAAATGTATTATCTATTGTAAAAACGTATTATTATGAACCATTAAACATTATTTAAACATAATACCATTATAAAGCCTTAATTGCGTGCAACGTATATGTAAGCTTCAATTATATTTATTTCAACGATAATATTCAGAATGTGTGTCGAAAGATTTAATACAATTATTAACAATTCAAGAGCCAGAATTTTACGAAGTTATTATTGGTTTATAAAATTTCAATATTAAAACCAGAAACTTATTAGTAAATGCGTGAAATAAATCTATTATTATACATAAAATAGAGCTATTTTGAATAACTTTAAACCCAAAGAACACATTAAACACAAAGAAACAAAAAATATATATGACACTGCACATAGAATTACGCGCTTTCCGCTCATAAACACCCAAGTTTATAGATAAATACCGCTTTCCATACATATCTACACTCTCATATAGTATTACAATGTGGCGATGATATTAACATATCATCCCTCTGCCCTTGTCCCACTCTAAGTGGGGTCGGTACAAAATGTTAGAAGCATGTTGTCACATGATTTGGCTACGTATTTTACGACACCTCAGTAAGAAATCAGTAGAGTGGTCTATTCTACCGAGTCGGATACCACACGGCGAGCCAACTTACTTAGTCGCCTTATACGACATCTCGGTAAGAATCCTTTTTAGGAATAAGTTCGCTTTTGTACATGTGCTATTTTTTTCTTCTTTCCTAAGAATGTGGATGTACAAAAATAAATAAATAAATCACCAACGTTTTAAGATCCAAATATCTTAGCATAACCATAGTCTTGATAAATGTACTAAAACTGTCTAAATTTTGCACAATCAGAAGTAATGCGTCCTATTTGCAGTATCATAGAATCTTTATTTTACGTAAACTATAATAACTTTCAGAAAACTAAAAATGTTAAATTATTTACAAAACAATACATTATCAAATTCATACACAATCAATTCAAAAGCGCGTGACCAATAAAAACAATGACGTCATAAATATAAAATGTGTTTTATCTATACACATAGTTGACGACGATTGTATCAGGTTTCTGTAATCTTTAGCTTCGTTTTGGGATGGGTAAGTATAAGTGCGATCAGTGACGCTTTTAACTTCAGGCGGGCACGGAAGCAATTCCACCGGTATTTGTAGTAAAGCTCGCTCATTATCGGCTCTTACTTTCTTCGGTTCATCAATGTAAGTGTCTTCTGTATCATCACTAAGCTCTTCAGGGGCATCCAAATCATTCCTCACTTTATCCATTTCATCTAAATTAGTGTTCACTCGCTCATAATAAGTGAGATGAGAATTCAAAGCTGGATCAGTGTTGAATTTGCATACGAAATTTTCTAAAGACGTCCGTACTTTGATACTCTTCGCTTCATGCCGGAGTTTGTGCATCCATGCCAGATGGCAATCGCAGTCGAATTCGTTTCCTGCAACAATTGCGCCTTAATTAATCTTTATTGAACTAATGAAGTCGCGCTTCGAATACCAAGTCTAATTGACTTTTGTGTTTAAATTAAGAACGTCTCGGAGCGAAATTCTTGTATAAATCTTTTTAATTGTTGTATACGATATTAAGTTTAGATTTGTAATGAAATGTGTAATGAATTTAATCAGTTACATTTAAAGTGTGGTATCCGTAGTGGAAAAGACTACCCTCATTTCTTACCGAGGTGTCGAGAAAGGCAACTAAGATAATTTGACCCGCCCTGTAGTATCCGACTTAGTAGAATAGACCACTCTCGTTCTTACCAAAATGTCAAAATTGCGACTAAGTTAAGGTGACGTCAGGCAGGTAGTCGGTCGTAAAACATCTAGCTAAACCATATGACAACATGTTTAAAACATGACGTGCAGATCCAACTTAGAGTGGGATAAGGGCAGGAGGATAATGATGATTGATGACTAAATAATTATTACTATTTTTAGCAACCAGTAACTTGAACATTGATCGATTGATTTGTTGATTGATTTGATTGACATTGATTGATTGATTATCAATAGATAGATATTACGAGCTAAGCTATAGAGATTGATATGACGGCCTCATAACCCAAAAAAGACAACCTGAATCTAATCACTTTGTGGCCACCTGGCGTACATAACATCCAAAACACCCAAAGTCCTGCAATCATACTAGAGTGGAACTTCCCCTGACCACAGCGGAAAGCAATTCTAGTAGTCTCTAATCAATAAACTTTACCAACACGACCAAAAAGGGAAAACACCTGAAAAATTCACGCCTCGCTTGCTATGCGAATATTTTTGATTGTTATCGAATGTAAGGAATTTTATTCACAAAAGAAATCCTTGCGTCAAAAATTTTTTTAGTATTCGTTTAGTTGGATCAAAAGTTTGCGTAAAATATTTGATCAAAATGCGCATTCATGCTGCATCATGTCACATGTTGTAGAACTTGCTTGTACAGGAGCCAATTCTGCTGTACACAAAATGCAAACCAAAGCAAACTGAACATAGTAAAGCTTACTTTGGTATTTTGATCATCAAAATTTTAACGGAAAAGAAGCGGAAGTTGTAGCATAGCATGTGGCGAAATGTGGTGACGGGTGGAGATGTGCGGTGCGGTGCAGATAGGAGAGTAGTAGCGTCAACTGATGGAGTCGTGATTTGTTCGCGGAATTGACAAATTGTGAAACAAGAATAAATTGATTGACTTTTGAGAAAATCGTTTCTTATTTATAGAATAATATAACGGTATAATATGATTGTTATAAAAGTTTTAATATTTTGGATTATAATCCTACTGAAAAATATAGCTTTATTTGTAACTTTTGCTAAAAATAATTACTCAGACCCTTTTTTTACTGGCCCGTTGGAGCAGTGGGTAGTGACTCTGCCTTCAGCTCCGCGGGTCGCGGGTTCGATTCCCGCCGAGGGCCACATTTTCTATAAATGAATTTGTTGGTCTTTGAGCCTGGGTGTATATTTGTATTTAAGTATGTATTTAAGAATGATATATGCATATGTTCACCAGTTGTCTGTCACCTATAACACAAGTATTAAGTTACTTACTTTGGGGACGGACGACCGTGTGTGTAAGTGTTCCATATATTTATTTTATTTATTTATTTATTTTTCGTATCAATGTTTTCTTGTATAAAATAAATTGTGAGCATAATTCACGTTATTAAAACATTATTACGGTTTAACATTACAGACTATAGCGTTAACAGAAAACACGGCCTAGTCTAATCTCCTTAATTCAATCTCGTTTCATCTTGATATATACAGCCAGCAGACTGAAAATACTACATTTTCGATTACTGGAGTACAAAACATTTACGCCAGCCAGCTTATGCTACTTGAATAAGGCTAGCCTATAGCCATGTTGCAAGCCGGTTTTGGACATACTAGAATTGATAATGAAGAAGAGATTTACTCTATAAGACTAAAACCTTCCCCTCAAGCTCAATCATAACAAGTGCATAACAGAAATCCCCTTTCCTAGAAAAAAAACTACTACAATTCACTAAAATCAAGTAAATGGTGTTGATCGGTGAAAAACTATGATATGGACTGGTCTAATGTATTTAAACCTTTGTTTAGTAATACAGAATGACATAGCATTAGAATTGGATTTAATATTCAACATACCTTCTAAATATATGAAGCTCTTCTGCATTTTCAAGTTATCGTATATAGGACGTAGATTTTCTATCGTGAATCGTTTTAGTTTGTTATGCCTCAAATCTAAGGCCGATAAGCCTCGAACGCCTTCAAAGAGTCCATCAGTTAATGTAACCAACTTGTTGTGACTTAAGCTCAGTTTTTTCAATTGCGACAACCCATCAAACGTCCTTTGAGCTAATATGTAAATTTCATTATAGTCTAGTAATAATTCTTGAAGATTCCATAGCTCAATAAATGTAAAAGAATTTAGCACAGCAAGTTTGTTTCTTCTTATATCTAGACGTCTTAGATTTGCGAGTCCATCGAAACACTCTTTTTTTAAATCACTTACATTATTCCTATCCAATTCTAATTCTAATAGATTCACGAGATGCCGAAAAGCACCGTCTTCTATGACACTAATATTGTTACTAGTTAGAAATAATTTTTGTAACGCTGGTAGTTCATAAAATGTATCAGTTTCTAGTTTCTTTACTCTGTTCTCGTCTAGAGTTAGAATTGTTAAGTTAGGTAGATTATAAAAAGCATTTTTACTTAAGACAACTATTTGATTCTTTGTTAGTGTCATTTCTTGTATTGAAGTTAGATTAACGAAAGTGTTGCTCTCTATTTTGAGAATAGAGCTGTACTTAATACTGAAGTGCTTCAATTTGCGTAAATATCTTAGAACCTTAGTTGGCACGAAGCTTAATCCGCCATCAGCTCTAACGTTGAAAGCCAACGTTTCTATATTTGCCTGTGAAGTGAAACTGGGCCATAAGGGATCTGTCTTGTCTATACCGCCGTTGAATACCCAGCATTCTGTTTTAATTGCCTCGTTTATTTCCGGGCTGTTCTCGCAGTAACAGTGCACTTTGGAGTCACGATCGCTTATATCGCATATGTTTGTTGTCGCTTGTATGATTTTCTCTTTTTGCTTCCTCCTATTGGCGTGCAAGGAGTCTATTGCGAAGAGCAACAGTAGCAAGGCAGCGGGTATCTTTTGAGCCCGCATACCTTCTACCTGTAACAAAAAAAAATTACATTTATTGTAAAATAAATTGCGGAGTGTAATTGAGACGATCATCCTCCTGCCCTTATTCCTCTTTAAGTAGGGTCAGCACATGTTATAAACATGTTGTCACATGATTTGGCTACGTGTTTTATGACCGGCTGCCCTGACGTCAAATTACCTTAGTATTTTTTTACCGTCTTTACCGTAGTTTTACGATACCTCGACAAGAAAGAGGGTGGTCTATTCTACTCAACTGGATACCACACGGTGGCTAACTTACCTTAGTCGCCTTTTACGACACCTCTGTAAGAAATTAAGGTTGTCTATTCTACTCAGCCGGACACCATACGGGATTTTAAACATATTCAATATACCAATGTAAAGATTATATAAGAGCCAATGGAAAATTTGATTATACCAATGGTGATTAAAATAGCATTCTTTTTACCCAAATCAAGTCACTTCTATTTTAATGTGAGATGTGTAAAAGCTTACATAACACTTCATCCATGTTTCCTCGCGATATTTTCATTCACCGGAAAGCGTGTGATAAATTTCAAATATCAATTAGGGCCCTATCCGGGACTTGAACCTGTGACCTCCTCTAATGAGTCGCCGGTCTCACCATCGGACTATCATAGCATCACAAAAAATTAATCTTTAAAATACTTTAGAATGTGAAAAAATAATCGAATTTTAAAATAATCAATTATTGTTTTGAAATAATCGATTTTTAATAATCGATTATTTTAACTATCATCTTTTTCTTATTTACTTTTTTATGTTCTTTAAGATTAGATATGCATTATTGGATGAAACCAATGTAGCCAAATTACACATTTTAATCGAATTTCACAAACAGTGCATCTGTTATTATTTCTTGGTAGTTGTCTACTTTATTGTAATTAATTATTAAAATTAAAAAATATAACTTTTCAAATAGCCATAAAAAAAATCGATTATTTATGAATCGATTTTTTCTACTCCACGTCACATCCCTACTTTAGGATCATTGATATTTTCTTAACATCTGTTCTTCATTAGCATGAAAGTGCCAAATTAAAAGCTAATTAATAGGAGGGAGAAAAACAATTTCGTGCCGTGGAATTCGCAGTTTTTCAAATTGTTTTAATTGAAAGCTTTATTAAGGGGCCGTAAAATCTTCAATTAAGTCTATTTTATTTTTGTAAGACCCTATTTTGTATTCTGAATTGGTAGTAAGAATTAAAACGCGATCATACCCTCGTTTGCATATTTTCGTTGCTAATTGAAATATATTTAGTAAACTCTACTGAGATTAAATTGAAATAATTTTTAATACTAGTTTTTACCAATTTACAATTTACGCAATTAAGATTCTATAATAAAATTCCGCAATCAATTTCAGCTTTGCCATTACAGCAGTTTAAAAACACTGTTAAAAAGAGGCTGATACAGAAAGCCTACTATACTCTTGAAGATTATTTAGAAGATAAGAATGTGTGGATATAGCTCTCTTTGAACCTGTACAAGACAGTAAGGACATAATATAAATAGTATTAAGAATTATATTTTTAAGAGAGCAACCGCCGAGTTTCTTGCTGGCTCTTCTCGGTAGGAACAGCTTTCCGAACCAGCAGTAGAGTTGACGATTCAAAAGCACATGTTTACAAGTTTATTTGAATAAAGAATATTTTGAATTTTGAATTTGAATTTATCCGCAACTTCGTTCGCGTTGACTGTAGTCTTGGAATAAACAATAGCTTCTATCACTCACTAATCTTGTAAATATCTCCATAACAAAAATAAAATCGATCCGGATGAATCAAAGGGATTTATCGTTTTATCAAGAGCATAATTTGATAATTTTATTAAATAACTCGTACTTACATAAAATATATATCAAAATAGCGCAGTAAAAGGAGTACAAAAACTCCATTTACATCAAAAAATTCTTTAATTTTTTTTGGTATTAAATATCACTATAAATATACCATCATCCACCTACCTTTATCCCTCTAAGTGGGGTCAACACAACATGTTATAAACATGTCAAATGATTTGGTTACGTATTTTACGACCGGTCGCCAACCTAACATCAACTTACCTTAGACGTATTTAGGACACCTCGGTTAGAAAGAGTGTGGTCTATTCTAATCAACCGGATACCACGAGGTGGGTCAACTTACCTTAGTCTCCTTTTACGACACGAGTAAAAAAAAGTGTTGTCTATTTTACCCAGCCGGATACCACATGACGGGTCGACTTACCTTAGCTGCCTTTTACGACACCTCGGTAACAAATGAGGGTGGTATATTCTACTCAGCCGGATACCACACGGCGGGTTGTCTTATCTTAGTCACCTTTTATGAGACCTCGTTAAAAATAAAGGTGGTATATTCTACTCCACCGAATACCACACGGCATTTACCAAATATAGTCTTAAAATAAATTCCACAAACTAAAATGTATAAAATAATCTAAAATCTTCAAAAGCGTTTAGTCGCAATTTTCTTATATCACCTCTTTTGATTGCTCCCTTAACTTAGGTAGTTTGAGAGTTAATTAACGGACCATTTCCAAGTTAAATAGTTGGTTGATGTGCAAATTTACTCGATTTTGTATAATGAATTGAGTTACAAAACTGTGTCGCTGGTTGGATCCGAAGTTTGCGCATTAGTGAGATTGTTACAGAGAATGTCCACCTATGCAGATATTAGCATTTTGATATCTATACCGATGATGAAAAACTCTTTAAATCAAATCAAAATTCAAAAAACCTATTATTCATAACGTCACAGTAAATTAACAAACAGTAAAGTAAATAACAGTTAATTAATAGAAAGAAGAAGCAAAATTAAGACAAATATACAGAAATGTGATGTTACAAATTGGACCAGCTTAAGTTGAGTACCTCAACGCTGGTTTTCAATGGCGACCATTGTTACTTAAATCTAAAACTTAATCTAACGACAGTGACAGACAGTTAAAGAAGTGTTAAAGACTATGAAGTTATATATAATAGAGAATCAAAGAAAGAAAGGGCATTCCTTGGGCTTTGAGTGTAAGATAGTCCATTTATTGAGGAAGGCTATAGGCTATATAACATCACGCTTAGATGAATAGTAGAGGAGCAACAATAAAAAATATTACGAAAACGGCAATATTATAGCTTTACTTTCGTGCGCTAAGTAAACGGAAATTATTCAAAAATCATGTAATACAAAATTGTCCCCATCTCAAACTTCTAAATAAATCTCCGCAATAGCATATGTCTAGCTTTTAAGGTTAACCCACTTTAGCCATTTTTTGGTTATCAAAATACTATATTTTACGGTTTTAAACTTTCTACGCGGGCGGAGCCGCTCGCGATTACTAGTATAAAAATCGCTAGCGATTGACAACTGTTACCGTTTACTCAGCGAACGCAAGGAAAGCTTTAAATTTTGCCGTTTTCTATTTTTTGTTGCTGCTCCTCTCCTATTCATCTTAGCGTGATGTTATATAATCTATAGCCTTCCTCAATAATTGGACTATCTTACACTGAAAGAGTTTTTTAAATCGTTCCAGTAGTTCCTTGGATTAGCACGTTCAAACAATCAAACAAACTCTTCAGCTTTATATATTAGTATAGATTTCGATTCGGGAAAAAAATTGTGACCCATTGATTTCCATGCGGGCGAAGTTGCTGGTAAAGTTGACTGGCCCGTTGGAGCAGTGGGTAGTGACCCTTCAGCTCCACGGGTCGCGAGTTCGATTCCCACCGAGGGCCAACATTTTCTATAAATGAATTTGTCGGTCTTTGAGCCTGGGTGTATATTTGTATTTAAGTATGTATTTAAAAAATATATAAGTATATATTAAACAGTTGTCTGTCACCCATAACACCAGTATTAAGTTACTTTGGGGACGGACGACCGTGTGTGTAAGTGTCCCATATATTTATTATTATTATATTTATTACTTATAAGTTTAAAACAATCCTGTTTTAGTTTCAAAGATTGGACACTCAAATTTAATTCCAGACATAGCATAGATGTAGCGTAACGGAGATATCGTAAAATTTTATATAACAGTCATTCAACTGCTGATTCAAACTGCATTATCTGCTAACGTCCATATTACCGTCACTTTGTGCTTACGTCGTAAAATCCTATGGTCAGAGATGTGGCCCGTTTGCGCAAAATGCAGGCCGTCGGTCGCATTGCGACGGTCCGCTAGCCAGTATTAGGACATCTGATGTTGACGTATTATTTGGAAGTGAAGTATTTTTTGGAGAGAAGGATTGGAGCTAAGACCTACCACGCTGCTCCAATGCGGATTGGTAGGTTACACGTATCTCCAGAATTCATAGAGATATGCAGGTTTCCTCACGATGTTTTCCTTCCCTGAAAATCGTGTGCTAAATAGCAATTATCAATTAGACACATGAGTTTTAGCAGAAAAAATTATTGCTGTCTGCCCGGGTTTGAACCCGTGACCTCCTCGAAAGAGTCGCACGGTGTTACCGCTGGGCCAATTCTCAGCAGTGGGAAAGTAACAGGCCGCTTCTTTTTGCAAGTTCGCCAGCTTTTTTGTTTTTTAATATTAACAAATCTTCCAGTTACAAATCTTCCGTCCTCAAATAAGTAACCTAATACTTGTGCGTTTATTGCTTGTGGTTGACATACAATTGGTAAATATATTCATATCCTCATCTTCCTGCACCTATCCCGGCACTAGATAATTGTAGATTTACAAAAAAGTCCGCTACAGCATGTCTCTATCTATTATGGTTAACTCCCAATAACTTTTTTATGCTCAACACTTAAATTAACTACATACACTGATTTCCTACCTAGACATAACTAATACTTTATATAACACTTTTGCCGCTTCACTCGCGTGAAACCAAAATTACGTAAAATCATTTTAAAATGTAGCCTATTTTATTCTTATGTATAACCTATATTACATCAAATCTGTTTCATTCAAATCTGGACGGATAGTTTCGTAAAAGAGTAACAAACATACATCCATACTCACAAACTTTCGCATTTATATTATAATATACTTTACGCACATAACGCAAATTAGAGCTACTAAATTCTGTAGTTGTCTGAACCATAAAGACTTCTCACATTATTCTGTAATAAACGTTAATGGTAAGTATATATAGGATTGATTAATATGTTTGTTGTTTTGCCTTAGGGGTAAGGCCTAAGGGTGACTAAGGGGTATTCGAAGGCAGATGATAACAATATGCTGACAAATTGTTTAACTTTATTTTGATATTCTATTGCACGTTAAGACCACTACGTAATGATTGGGGTGTCGATGCGTGAAAAGTGCTTGATTTATTTACTTATACGTAAAAGCTGTGATAGCCCAGCGGTGAGACCGTGCGACTCTTTCGAATGTTTACGGGTTCAAACCCCGGATAGGCCGGATAACCAATGAGTTTTCTTTTAAAACTTATGTGTCTAATTTATAATAGCAATTTATCACGCGTGAAGGAAAATATCATAAGGAAATCTGGATCTGTGTAAATAATTTTAGAGATATGTTAAACCTACCAATCCGCATTGGAGCAGCGTTTTAGGTCTTAGCTCCAATCCTTCTCTCCAAAAACGGCGAGAGAAGTTTTATGCCCAGCAATGGGATAGTAACAAGCCGTTACATTACTTTACTTTATTTAAACGCATCGCCATATTGTTTTATAATTAACTGACTATTGAAGATTAATTTAATAATTAACTTATTTGACATGTAAAACAATTGTTTGAAAAAGATAACCACCGAACTTTTTGCTGATTGTCAATTTTCACAATTTCGATTCGGTGGTAGTGTTTTACAAAATCAAAAAAAAAATTAAAATCAAAATCTACAGATTTTTGATGAACAGATTTTTGTACGGTTTTTATTAAAAGGCATTGTAATTTATCCGTATGGTTTAGGTTAATATTACGGTTTTATGTAAATTGTGTCGAAGAGGTTGTGCAGTTGTAAATCAACTCGTCGGCTGGGATTTTGAGTTTCGTGCGCCGCGTAAACCAGCTGAAATACACTAAAGTAATATACTAAAGAATTAAAGATTTACAAAAATACTACAAAAAAGTCTGCGACAGTATGTCTCTAATTCTTATGGTTACCTCGCAATAATTACTTTTATGTTCGAAATTATAATCAAATACACTGATTTCAACGCCGTCAAAGCAGCCGCAGTCGCAGCTAGTATTAAATATAAGGTAATGGCAGAACGCCAAGCTTTAAGTTATATTAAAATTAGAATTTAAAATTAATACAGGACACGCAAGGTCTTATGCCTAACTTGTCAATAGTTAGGAGGATTGTATGTTTTCTAAAATATTTGGGTCAAATCCTCATCCATTCTTGCGGACGTAGGTGTCAAGATTGCGGAGAGATCCAAATTATTAATAAATCCCAAACCCTTTGCAAAGTATCTAAGCATTTCAAATATTCAAACAAACTGGTTTCCCGGTTTCCTATGCCTAAACGGAACCGGAATGTCGCATTGCGTCTACCGCCCTGCATTTAGTATGAACTGGTTATATACCTAATGTCATTCAATTTTACGGCTGGAACGCAACCTGACAATAATGTAGAGGTTAGTCGACCAAATCAAATCATTTACGCCGCGTGGTATCCGGCTGAATAGAATATTACCACCCTCATTTCTTACCGAGGTGTCATAAAAGGCGACTAGGGTAAGTCGACCCGCCGTGTGGTATCCGGCTGAGTAGAATAGTACCAACCTCATTTCTTACCGAGGTGTCGTAAAAGGCGACTAAGTAAAGTTGACCCACCGTGTGGTATCCAGTTTAGTAGAATAGACCACCCTCATTCTTACCGAGGTGTCGTAAAAGGCGACTAAGGAAAGTTGACCCACCGTGTGGTATCCGGTTTAGTAGAATAGACCACCCTCTTTCTTACCGAGTTGTCGTAAATACGACTTAGGTAAGTTGACGTCAGGCAGGCGGCCGGTCGTAAAAACGCAGCCAAACCATGTGACAGCATGTTTATAACATGTTGTGCCAACCCCACTTAGAGTGAGATAAGGGCAGGAAGATGATGAGTCGAGCAAATCATTCAGCAAATTCCATGATAATGGTATTTTATTTTGATGAACATGACTTTATATAGATCTGAAACTTGACGACATTGTTATTACTCATCCTCATCATCCTCCTGACCTTATCCCACTCTAAGTGGGGTCTGCACAACATCTTATAAACATGCTGTCACATGATTTGGCTGCGTTTTTACGACCGGCCGCCTGCCTGACGTCAACTTACCATAGGCTTATTTTACGACACCTCTGTAAGAAAAAGGTGGTCTATTTTACTAAACCGGATACCACACGGTGGGTCAACTTACCTTAGTCGCCTTTTACTACATCTCGGTAAGAAATGAGGGTGGTACTATTCTACTCAGCCGGATACCACACGGCGGGTCGACTTACCTTAGTCGCCTTTCACGTCACCTCGGTAAGAAATATGAGGGTGGTACTATTTTATTCAGCGGGATACCACACGGCGTCAATTTATTTGGAACATATGAACAAATATTGTTATTTTTATATATTATAAGATAACCGTATATTTTAAACCAACCGTAAGCTAAGCTAAGCTTTATGCCAAAAACTTTGATATTATTAATTAATTAAATTATTAATTATTAATTTAATTATTAAATTCAATCTCATTAAGTTTTTCGCTCACACTCATTGTCACGTTGTATATTACGTTATACTAGTACATGTCAAATATAATAAATTCAGAAAAAAACATTCGTTTTATAACCAAACAAAGTTTATTATTGTCGTAAATATTGTTCAAAAATTTCAAATTAATTGTAACAATAGTAAACAATTTAATAAAAATACAGACAAAATAGTGCACAAAATTGTACGTACATATCCGCTTCAGTTTGTCCCGAAAATTTTCACATCCGATTTGTTATTCCAAACTACAGTATAACTTGAAATTTAAATATTTAAAATAAACAATATACACGTTCGAGGACGCTACCGGTTTTGGTTCGTAGCATAATATTTCGGCAAATATTTACAAACCTAAGGACAAATGGTTAACTCAAAAAATTCCATGGAAGCATTCAGTATTAATAGTTCAGTGGTAGTTTTTTTAAATGATTTATAGAAGCAGGCGTTACTACGCAGGAAACATTCACGTTTTTTTACAACCACGCGACCTCTTTAACACAATTTACGTAAAACTGTAATGTACTATTATTCTAAACCTTTCGGAAGAATCTTATCGTAAAAGTGTTCAATAATCCCTTTAGTAAATTTTGAGAACACTGATCACATGGAGACAGACAGCTTTTAGGGACTTTGTATATAATAAGTATAGATATAGATATTTCATTCAATACGCTTTCCTTCTCACATTCAAGGTAGGGAAAAATCAATCTTTACTATACCACATTCACCAAAATATCTGTATGGTAATAAAATTATACACTACACACGACAGAATCAATACAGAAACAATGTTATTTTGCTCGCAACCTAATGGTATTGTAACATAAAATACTATCTATATCGTATACAAAATAATACTCTACACAAGCAACAGGATTTCCTGTTGAATACAAAATCATAATTTTCGTGGAACTAAGATTATTTTAATATTAACTTACTGGTTTAACCAGTTTAAGAATCACTATAAAAACTTAATGATAACATTAATTTGCTATAATTCGCCATAAAAGAAAAATAATATTATGAACCCTATCTACAACATCTAATTCTGTAGATTATTTAAAAACACTATCTTTACAGCAACATCATTATAATCAACACTGAGCCACTTATTACCACATCACCTTGTTTTTTTTTACGCCATTAATATTTCCGACCACATATATGATTAAAGCCCGCCGTGTGATATTCAGCTGAGTAGAATAGACCACCATAATTATGTTACAGAGATGTCGTAAAATGCGACTAAGGTAGGCTGACGTCAGGCAGGCGGCCGGTCGTAAAATAACTAGCTAAAACATGTAAAAAAATGTTTAAAACATGTTGTGCCGACCTCACTTAGAGTGGAATAAGGGAAGGAGAATGATGAAGATATGTGGTTAAATTAATTCAAATTCTGTATGTAATGATATTGCTAAAATAATTTTATGATAATGTAATTTTTTTATGAATAGAGATTTATACAACAAATACTTTTAAAAGAAATGTACACTTGAAAAATGACAAAATAAATCTTAAAAACAGACAATATGATACTATAATACTTGAGAACAGGCAATATAATATTTGAAAACAGATAATATAATACTTGAAAAAAGACAATATAAGACTTGAAAAAAGACAATATTATACTTGAAAACAGAAACAATTAATGCTTGAAAACGTAAGTAAATAATATTGTACATAAAACAGAAATTAAAATCATAAGAACGAGATCTGTAGTAACAAGTTTATCTCTCACAATTTGGACGTTTTAATACCGGAATCACTGTCTGTATGTATAACAGAATTATGACTTTACACAAGCAATACGACTTGAGAACAGAATTACGATCTCTGCGGTAACAGGATTATTTCAATCATATCTCAAGAGATCTCATAACTGAATATGTATATGGTAATATGTATTACTTAGAGAATAAACAAGACCTTAAATCAAAATAATGGTGTTTGTGGTAACAACGTTTATTTCTTAATCAATCTTAAGGTCGAGAGTTAAATTACTATGTATATAAGAATTTATTTTCCTCACAATTAATTTTGGAATTGCCTTTACATAAGTTCGAAATAACTCTTAAAAAGTTCAAGTTATATTCAGATAGACAGTTTAAAAACTAAAAAATAAAGTAATGACCATATTATTTTGCTATAATCCGCGATAAAAAAATATATGTAATGCTAAATGTAGAGTGCACTATTCTTTCATATATCAGATACATACAGAATTTGTAACAACTGAGCTCTACCCGCCACCAATAATACAACAATACACATGCACTGCCCACATTTATTTACACCAGGTACTTATATTTTCTTTTATCGCGGATTATAGCAAAATAATATTTACATTACTTTCGTATTACGGATCTCCGCAAAGTTACGCCTAATTCTATAAATTAGTTTAAGAAACTATTGAAAATTATCTCAATGTAAAAAAATTCACAGAACTAACTATGAACTGAATTATTGTTGTGTATATTTTAAATTTTTTTTTAAATATTACTTACTAAAACTATTCCTATTTTTTCTCGATAACTCCAGTTTTTGTTATATTTTAAAGATTCGAATGTATTTTTGACAACAGAATATGTGTTTCAAATTTGATTTTTTTAATCTGGTAACACATGAATTATTTTCCAGTGTTGCCAATTTCTACTAAAAGTAAGTCGACTAATTTTTAACTATGCAATTCCCCTTAATATTGACTAATAGCTAACTGACCCGTTGGCGCAGTGGGTCACCCTGCCTTCAGCTCCACGGGTCGCGGTTTCGATTCCCGCCGAGGGCCAATATTTTCTATAAATGAATTTGTTAGTCTTTGAGCCTGGGTGTATATTTGTATTTAAGTGTGTATTTAAAAATATATAAACATATATTCACCAGTTGTCTGTCTACCATAAAACAAGTATTAAGTTACTTACTTTGGGGACGGACGACCGTGTGTGTGAGTGTTTCATAGCTCTCTGTATTTAAGCTTGGTTTCTCTTTAACCTTACAGTCCAAACGCGATAAATACCATTTTTGAGATTTGTCTAAGCGATGCTGACTTCATGGTCACTGCAAACTTTTCACAACAGTGATGTTAATTTAATACGATCAAGAATGCAATCTAATTCAATATGGTTAAGATCACATAAAATCTCCGAAACAATATTCAATTTTACTGTAGTACAAGATGGACGCCAAAAGTATCTTTTTCGAGTTGGTTTTATTGCTAACAAAATGGCATTCCCGAGGCTGTACAAACAATAAAACGAGTTACAGATTTCCGGTCGAGCAAACAACGTCAAAAATATTATAATTCTATATAAAATTTATGCAAACTTCGCTTTAAATCGTCAAAGTTCATAAACTAAACCAATACTGGATCTATTGGCTAATAAAACAAAACTTTTGTCATATAGCGTAATTCGGAAATGGGATAAGTTACGTAAAGGCCTTGTGGGGGATTATTTGTTTTCAAATTTTATGAAGCTCATAGTCATTTTTGTGCTATATTTTTTACTTCAATAAAACGTCGAAGTACATCGTAATATTTTATATTAGTCTTAAAACCCATAGGCATTGATCCAATGGCAGTTTTTGTACAATATTTCTATATTACATCACTTGTACTTTGTTTGCGTCAATAAACATAAATTAATATCGTAAGGGATGCATTTTATCCCTAAAAATTACTGTAGACATACCTACAATCTAAATATTGTAATGAAGTAGAAAATGAACATTTCGTTCTATACATTGACTCAATAACACTATCAGATACCCTGCTCATGTCACCTTTATCGTGTTTGATTGATATTTGTTTTACTTAGACAAGTAGATACAATATCATAAGTCAAGTTTTTATTATCCGTCTAGTATATTTAAAATCTGTGTTGCTACCCATGCCGTATATATTCTTTCTGAATCTCAAAAACGTAGAATTGATATTTTAATCAAATGATATTTAAAGAAAAAATGTAGAATTGTTGTTTTAAGCAAATTGTAACGAGCAGACAGTTTAATTTAAAACAGTTTAAAACTCGTGTTCCAGTCCCAGCTGCCCAATTACTATTTATTTTCAAGTTTCGGTTTTTTTTAAATTTTCGTTTTTAATTTCTTTAAAAATTACCGAGCAAGGATCAGTCACCCAGGTAATATAATGTAATGTAAAGTTAATATAATGTTCTCATATCAGTAATAATATTTCGCACAACAAACGTTTATATTGCCATTTTTAAAATAAAACAACAAGTAAAAGTTTTCAAATCTAAATCCTCGACCAACAATGGCTTTCAGCTTGTGCCGCGTATTGCTTTACAGCTGCAACGCTCGTGAAATACTAATCCGCATGCGAAAATCATCACAATCGATTTTACTATTAGCCAAGTGCTGCAAATACTCGTATGCAATGCAAATTTTGTCGTGGAACCTATCGCCTGATGCTGCTTTGGTTACGTGGCGAAACGAACGTTGAGATTGTTGTAGTGAATGTGTTGTGTGGTGCTTGTATAGTTTATTGTTGGTGGCAGTATTTTGTGATACCTGCATGTATAAGGTACGGGCGTCAAAAAAAATCTCAGAGTCATTCAGCGGGCGATGCAGCGAGCTATACTCGGAGTACTACGTAATCAAATCAGAAATGGCAAGATCTGTAGAAAAACCAAATATATATAGCTCATATAGCAGATATATCAGATAGATATAGCTCATATAGCAGATATAGCAGTAGCTCATATAGCAGATAGCATATACAGCAGATAGATATAGCTCAGCGTGTCAGGAAGCTGAAGTGGCGATGGGCGGGGCACATAGTGTGGAGAACGGATGGGCGTTGGGGTCTCAAGGTGTTGGAATGGCGACCCCGTACCGGAAAACGCTGCGTCGATAGATCCATTGAAAGATGGGACTGATGACCTCAAAAAGGTCTCGGGGAATGGCTGGATCCAAGCGGCACAAGATGTGATGTGGAGATCCTGTCCTATATCCAGCAGTGAACATCCATCGGTTGAAGGCCAAGAAGAAGTATAAGGTATTAAAGCGGTTTTCGCTTCCAACACTTAGCATGACATAGATTTTCTTAACAAACGCGGATTATACCAAATTATTTCTATCATAACGTTTGTACTATGGAATTCTCCAAAGTTATGCCTACTTATTAATCATTCAATATTTGTTTTATTCTACTATTCCTGAAGGAATATTTTTTTTTTATTCTGTATATTACCTGGTATGTAAGCTATTACTTGTACTTTCATTAATATTGGTTAAGTAATAAAAAAAGAAACGGCCTGTTTTTATCCCATTGCTGGGCATAGGCCTCCTCTCTCCGTTTCTGGAGAGAAGGATTGGAGCTAAGACCTACCACGCTGCTCCATTGCGGATTGGTAGGTTACACATATCCCTAGAATTCTCTAGAGATATGCAGGTTTCCTCACGATGATTTCTGTCTAATTTATCGGTTGAGCCCGATTAGTTCAAGTTTATATGAGGCCTTTAATCATGAGCTCTTTATGCTCTTTACGCTCTATAATGCCTATAAACTAAAAAATATTCCTCTATAAAGAAACGGCTTGTTACTATCTCACTGCTGGGTATATGCCTCCTTTCTCAGTTTTTGTATTGGAGTTAAGATCTACCACGTTCCAATGCGGATTGGTAGGTTATACATATCCCTAGGATTCTCTAGAGGTATGCAGGTTTATTCACGATGTTTGCCTTCACCGAAAAGCTTGTGATAAATTTCAATTATCAATAAGACACATAAGTTTTAATAGAAAAACTCATTGGAGCTTGCCCAGGGTTTTGAACTTATGATCGTCTCTAGAGATTCGCACGTTCCCACCACTGGGCTATCACAGCTTTCAAGGTCTTTCCGGTCTAGTAGATGAGTCATAAAATCGTGACAAACAGACTTTTACACTACATACATTTAATTTTACATTGGTAATATTAGTATGATTATAGTTTTAAAGTTCGCCCAAATTAAATCATTGGCAAAATCTATTATTCCAAATTTTCCAGTAAGATAACAATATCTCAAGGTAACTCTATGTATAGAAGGCCCTGTAAGACCTTTGGCAAGATTTACAGCCTTGTTTTAACAATATAAACAATAAACAATATGCCAACCTTGTTATATTAGGACCTGAAGATAACTAAAATTTATATTGTTTTTGAAGTCGAACAATAACTTGCTATGAAATGGTGATTTATGAATTTATGAATACGATTTTAATTGGGTATTCTGTTTATTCATAAGAGCTTTTTGGAGTACTTCAATTCATTGTATAAAGAAAATTCAATCCACGAATTGAAAAGGTTTCAGACATCAGTGTACTTCGTATACAATACAAATATATAAAAGGCATGTTATTTATATCAATACTTGGAAAAAGCACTGATTTTTTTAGAGAAGAATTGTAGCTTAGACTTATCACGCTTCTCCAATGTGGATTGGTAGATTGCTCATATACCTGATATTATTAGAAATAAACAATGATTAATATTATTGAAATTTTTTGAAAACGCCAACGTCGCACAGGATTCCTTTGATGTTGAATATCTCCAGCAATATTTGAACACCATATTGGTATGCTATTGTTATCAGTTTGATTGGAAAATACTCATGATCCGGAAAATTCTATACCCATAGACCAGAATAAAAGCAAAGAGATCGGAAAGAATGTCAACAATGACCCGCATTTGAGCCTCATCCCTTTGTGTTCTGGCTTCTACGGTTATAATATTAGTGATCTTTAATATACGTACATACGTAACAATGATACGACATTAAATGAATCTACCGATTATTTGTACGAAATCGATAGCTTTGGGAAAATTAAATTTTCTTAAAAATCGTTTTTAAAAAAATGCACCGTTTAGTATTTGGCTGAGTGGAATAGACCACCCTCATTTTCTTAACAAGGTGTTTCAAAATACGGCTAAGGTAAGATGAACCGCCGTGTGGTATCCGGTTGAGTAGAATAGATCGCCCACATTCTTACTTAGGTGTCGTAAAAGGCAACTTAGGTAAAAGCTAACTTAAAAGTCGTAAAGGTCGTAAAAGCTAATTTAGGACGGCAGTCAGGTAGGCGGCCGGTCAAATCGTGTGACAAACATGTTTATAATAAGTTTTGCCGATCCCACTTGGAATGGGATAAGGGCAGGAGGATGATGAATACGATGGTTATTATTATCAAACTAGTTTCGATATAAAATGCTTTATTTGTAAAGCTAGACTATCAGAACTGAAGGTTTATGAGGTAAAATTAAATATAATATATTTTTGAACCAAGATTTAATGAGATAACTATACACATTACATATGAACAATAGCCGGAGCAGTAAAACGTTACAGACTAAAAAAAATAAAGACATCAAGAGCTGACATAGGTATGAGTAGCAGAGACAAGTACAAACATAGACAACAAATTGATTGCGTTTATAAACTTCAACAAGAACGACGAATAATTAGAGATAACGCGCTTAAATCCTTTGGGATAATATTATAATATGCTGGCAAAATTTCAACAAACACTCTGTATTTAAAAAATCCGCCCATTCAAATTCCGTTTAGGAAACTAACAATAAAGGCATCAATTTATTTCTACTCATGCTGTTTATAAATCCCTTAGTAAATAAGAATCAAAATCGTATGCAAATAGTATAGCAGGTTTCAATGGAGCGAGACGGGAACTACTTTTAAATCTTCTACGAGATGTAAACGGGAATTTTTATTCGAAGCACGTACGTTCTGTTGAGACAGGCATTAGCTAAATCGCTGGTGAAATTACGGGTTAAATAATATATTCTTTAGTATCATGATGTAGGTATGTATGTAATGACAAGAAAAGGCTTTCTGAGGTTAATGCTACGCATCTCTTAAATTTACTTGTTTAGAAAAAATTCAGTCTCACTGAGATTTGTTCAATTCGCTAAAGTACTTCGAATTTGTGTAGTTTTAGGTCAACTAATGTTTCTTATCTTTATTTTTAATTTATTTTTTTGGTTAACTAAAGTCTCTTCTTTTGTTAAAAACTCTGTGAAATGTCTCATTTATATGTTCATCATTCTCCTGCTCTGATCTCACTCGTGGGGTTGGTACAATATCTTTTTCTCTTTCATTCTGTACTATCATCCGTCGAATCTAGTCACATATCCACTGTCACATTTAAGCATCGTTTAGTCACATTTTTATCCGTCCTCATTATATGTCCATACCATTCCAATCTTTCACTTATCGTCTTTTCTATAATGCATGCAACTTCAAGACTTCCTCTTATATGCTCATTTCGTATTTTATCCTACCTTGTCACACCATACATCCACCATAACATTCTCATCTTATTTGCATCAACTCTTCTTTCATCCTTCTTTTTCATTGCCCAATATTCTGAACTATAAATTACCTGTTCCTAAATGTCCATACCAACTTAATATGGCACTCTTGTCTTGTCTATAATGGGCGCAAAATATTTTGGATTTCTTATAACTTATCATTTACCATCAAATACAATATTTTTAGAAATCTAAAATCCAACTCGAACAAAACAATGAATAACTGGTCGCATTCATTCCCAATGGAATCAATAAACATAAATAAACCTATAAACTAACGAAGAATGGCTAAGTGTTGTACTTCTTTTGGGGTTAAAATACAGATTTTTATTCTTGTCACGCTCAACTCTTGAGACAGACTTCATTATATCACTGCTAAGCAAGTAAGTATATACTCGTATCTTTACCCAAAATATTTACACTTGAACCTTCATCGTGAATCACCCATGTTTATATGAATCATGTTTATAAACATCCATTCAATAGCAAATTTATCAGACAGACAAACATACATAGCTGGTGGCTGTCTCATAATATGTATTATTGCTACCCTTCTCTCTTTTTGTTCGTAAGAAGCATAGATCCACTACGCCTCTTCAATGCGTATTATTAGGTTATTAATATTGTAGGAATTCTCAAGACATATGACGCTTTACCCAAAAGGTTTTACTTCATCTGACAATGTTTGAAAAGTGATATTAATGACAAACTAATCACACGTTTTTCTATTTCACAGTACCTTAACATAATTAGAATTTTATAAGTTAATAAATTGTTTATATTCAGTTGAAGTCAGCTCAAGGAGCATAATATTGTCAAACATTATATAACTTAGGCAAAACTCTTCATAAGGACTTCCCGAGAAATATACTCAGTACTTGTTGTCGTTGCTTACTAACTCTTATTACGTGCGAGATAAAACTGAAAATGGGAGAAAAATGGCTTCATTGTACCATATGGAGTATGTTAAGCATGTGGGAAATAGAGTGCTCTGAAGAGCCCTTAAAATACTGTTGACCTGTTATACGAATTTCATCTATAGTGACTGTGGTATAAGAATTATAATTGGTTAACGCTGGGCGGTCTCTGAATAAGAGCGCCTTTACAGATGTAGAAAAGTAAATCCTCCGAGAACATAGCTAGCATAATAATTTTAGGGTGTTCCTGTTTGCGTTAATGACCTATGAAAAGTTTTTAATGACATTAGCGCGTTTGACAAGAAAGTTTTGAATTACGGTTGAGGTGCTTTGTTTTATTACAACAAAGTATAAGTTTAAATCAAGTGGTAGGTTGAAATAACGTGAGAACGTCGGGTGTAGACCAAGGGAGCATATTAGGCTCAGCGCTCTTACTTAAATACAATTTTGACTAATAAGCATTATCAAATGATATTCATATATGTATTAAGGTTCATACAATTATATGTATAAGGCCATTACAGTAAATATAAATCACCAACAATTTCAAGACAGACTTAATTTAAAAATATACATAGTTTCACAGCAACAAATATAGAAAAAAAAATTATAAGATAATTAGCAAAAAACTTATGGAAAAAGTAGTTCAAAAGTAATAATAAAATTATTTTGCTATAATCCGCGATGAAGTAAAATAGAACCTCCACCACCGCCACCACAATACACAAGCACTATATACGTTCACCATCACAAACTCGCAAAACTTTGCGATTTTGGTCGTGGAGTCTATCTCCTGATGATGCTACGGTAGCGGGGCGAAACGATTGTTGAGTTTGTGACAGTGAACGTATATAGTGCTTGTGTATTGTGGTGGCGGTGGTGGAGGTTTATGCATGTGTTTTTTACAAATCCTGCATGTATGTATGATAACCGATTGTCCACTCTTCATTGAGCATTATATATATTTTCTATTTTACTTCATCGCGGATTATAGCAAAATAATTTTATTATTACTTTTGTATTATGGATCTCCGCAAAGTAACGCCTAATTTTATAAATTAGAAAAAGTAGTTAATAAGTCATAAGAAAAAAAAACAGCTTTAAAATTAGTAGTAAAAATACTAATAAAACGTTTATAATAATCGCTGATGAGACTGTAGTAACACAAGAAGTTTCCTAAACAATGGTAATTTAAAATGTTGCTAGACTAACGAATTAAGTTTATCTCTGTTATAAAAATTTAATAATAAGTTTGACCGAATAATAAACACAATACAGCACTTCTGTATCTCACAATTACACTACCACAATCTTTTTTATCGAAACCACCAGGGAGTTAGTTACGTCAATTAGCAACCTTTTCGACTGCCTGTAATCAATACTGAACTGTTTTTTCATCGCTATATACATATCGGCTGTAAATGATATTTATCCGATTTAAAAAGAATGGGAATTTATATCTACAAATAAACAAGTACACGCAATTGCGAGTTTTGCGTTTTGTCCTATTAGAAGTGTCCTTTTCGTTATTATTATTATTTTTGTTATCTATGCTTCTCTATATGCCGGTAAAGTTATTTCCAACCATGATATAAATAGTGCTAATGATAATAAAGCTGTTCCATGAGATAACCGTCATAACACCAATTGCATAACAATTATTGCTGAGTCAATATACCACTATGTGACTATATTGACTCAGCAATAATTGTTCGGATTGTTGGATAGTGGTATTATCGCGAAGAGCCTGGACCAAAATCTCAAGAGGCGCTTCGTTGCTGGATTAAGTGTATTATATAGAAGGCAGCATTGCTTGAGACAGCACGTATTTTGAGGAGGTTCCTTACTCTGTATTCCTAACCGCTGAGTGCTCGGGTCCTTTTTCCGCTCCTCGTGGATCTCAATTTTGTTATATTTTTAAATGTTTTTTTTTTGTAAATATTTAAAAATGTATTAAAATCTGTAAATAAAGAAATAAATAAATAATGGAGTGGTTGTAATTGGGTAGTTTAGTAATTAAAGTTAAGGCAAAAGAACAAGTAATTGCATGTAGGAAATTACTCGATATAGTTCTCTGCACAAGTTCTACTAATTAATCATCACTATATACGAATTATGGTCCGTGAAGTCATTAAAATTCAGAAACTTCATAATTTCAATCATGAAGACGACGGAACTGATGAAGATCTGGAATCAAGTTTTGGTATTCAGTGATACGTATAATTTTAAGCATATGCAAATATTGTAGACTTACAAAATTGAAATGTTACTATACAAAATGCAATGTGCCCTAAAAAGAAGGAGAATTAAGAAAAGAGTTAAACACCCATAATGTCATAATTTTGAAGAGTTCAATAAAAATCTTGACCACAGATAATCTATAATAATATATAAAGCTGAAGAGTTTGTTTATTTGATTGTTTGAACGCACTAATCTCAGGAACTACTCAACCGATTTGAAAAATTCTTTCAGTGCAAGATAGTCCATATATCAAAGAATGCTATAAGTTATATAACATCACGCTAAGATGAATAGGAAAGGAGCAGCAATAACAAATACTACGAAAACGGCAAAATTTAAAGCTTTCCTTGCGTGCGCTAAGTAAACGGTGAAAGTTATCAAAAAGTCATGTATTACAAAATTGTTGACCTCTAAAAGTTCTAAATAAAAGTCCGCAACAGCATTTGTCTAGCTTTTAAGGTTAACCCACTTTAGCTATTTTTATGGTTATCAAAAGACTTATAATATTACGGTTTTAACCTTTCTACGCGGACGCAGCCGCTGGCGATTGCTAGTGATATAGATTCACCTTTATCCAATCTCTGTGAACACTATTTTGTTATAATTTCAAATTGAATTATAATTGACTGTTAACAAACGATATTTTCCATAACCCAGTTAGCAATCGATATACTATTGAAAGAATTGTCTCATTTTCAGACAATATTACAAGGTTACATAGGTTTCCATAATCAACTGCTTACAATTCCGCCCCTTTCCTTCCTTGGACCTCCTTTATTGTTCCCCATATACAGAAAAATAAAATTGCCTCGCAGAGGTCGGCAAAGCATGTTTGGAATAAAGGTATATTCTATTTTCTAACAAGGCTTACATATTTAACAATTTATATGTAGAAAAATAACAAGGAAACACGTGGGTAGATACGGATATGCCTTGACATGACATGCCATGACATGACATGACATGACATCCATTAAAACAGGGTACATATTTTACACGTTTTTACGTGTAAAATATGTACATACATACAGCCTAAATACTACTAAAATTGCATTAATAATGTCTAAATAAAGTGCCTAATAAGTACATACATCAAAATCTTTTTAAAAATCGTTTTTAAATTTCATTATTTTTAAATTATCGTTAAAAAATAATTGAATAGAAACATCTATAGATTTAATTATTAACATCATTTAAATTCTCCTGCCCTTATCCCACATTAAGTAGGGTCGGCACATGTTTCAAACATGTTTTTTCACGATTTGGCTTGTTGTTTCACGACCAGCCGCTTGCCTGACGTCAACTTACCTTAGTCGCCTTTTACGACACCTCAGTACGAAATGAGAGTGGTCTAGTCTACTCAGCCGGATACCACACTGCGGGCCAACTTACCTTAGTTGCTTTTACAACACCCGAATAAGAAAAAAGGTTGGTCTATTCTACTCAGCTGAATACCACACGGCGTGTCAACTTTCCTTAGTCGCCTTTTACAAAACCTGAATAAGAAATGAGGTTGGTCTATTCTACTCAGCTGAATACCACACGGCGTGTCGACTTTCCTTAGTCGCCTTTTACAAAACCTGATAAGAAATGAGGTTGGTCTTTTTTACTAAGCCGGGTATCAAACGGCGGGGCGACTTATCTTAGTTGCCGTTTAGAACACCTGAGTAAGCAATAAGAGTGGTATATTCTACTCAGCCGGATACCACACGGCGTGTCAATTTTCCATAGTCGCCTTTTACAAAACCTGAATAAGAAATGAGGTTGGTCTATTCTACTAAGCCAGGTACCACAAGACGGAATAAAATCATACATAATTAATGGTATTCTAAAACTAAAATCAATGCATACGAAGTCACGTTTCAAAAATAAAGGAGAAACTTACATGTAATAAAGAAATGTTACTTTCAAAATGAAAGTAATATTTACAATGGTGAATGGTCTACAACGCTTAAAAGCTGTTACAATAGGAAAATAGAAAACAGCTGAAAATGCCCTGAATGGAGGCTCGGAGCGTTGGTTGGGAATCGTAAAAACCGTTATAGCGAAGGCATTAGTTACATTTTTCCACAAACAAAGGATTTCATACTTAAATACTTTTATCCGTGATTGCATGTGGAACACGTGTTCTAAAGTATTTTTAAAAATCTCATCAGATTAATCGTATAAGTCGGTTAAAAAGCGATTGTGATGAAATAAAAGCAAAGGCACTTGGATAATTTAAACTATTTATTTTAAAGAGAGCAAAGAGAGAGTTAGAGGTAAGTTGACCCACCGCGTGGTATCCGGTTTAGCAGAATAGACCACCCTCTTTCTTACCAAGGTGTCGTAAAATACGACTGTGGTACGTTGACGTCAGGCAGGCAGCCGGTTGTAAAAACGCAGCCAAATCATGTGACAGCATGTTTATGGCATGTTGTGCCGACCCCACTTAGAGTGGGATAAGGGCTGGAAGATGATGATTTTAAAGAGAGCAATTTATAATATGTAATGACAGTACACAAGTATACGAGTGAAGGGGAGAGCGCCGACAGATTATATTACAAATTAAAGATATATGTGTTATATATCCCCTGCCCCTATCCCACTCTAAGTGGAGTCGGCACAACATGTTATAAACATGCTGTAACATGATTTGGCTGCGTTTTTACGACCAGCCACCTTTTTTTTTTAAAAGGGGGTTTCCCTTTTGGGTACCGCCGCCCGACGGGGACAGGCGACGGTTATGTCGGACTCGCACCGGCTAAAATAACCTGTGTGCTCCACTACGCTGCTGGTGGCGGGGATAGGGTACCTATAAAGACATTACCCCCATCCCCGCCAGCAGCACCTCTGTATCCCAGAGTGCGCCACCTCTGGGTCGGGGCCTATCCGAAAGTGGCACCTCCCTTCGCTGGACGATGCATCGGGAGCACCAGATGCATCGAACGCCTCGGGGACCTAACTCCAGCGAGCATCCGATTAACCTCGTTTGGATCGCTCGGAGGTCCCCGTTAGAGCGGCATGCGACGGACTTCGGCGAGTCACCTGCGCCCGGCTCGCCTGCGGTGGACTGGATCCAAGAACTCGACTTCCCGGATCCGCCCCGCCGCCTCCTTCCGCGAGATAACGTCCTCGCAGAAGGAGGCCATCGCTGCCCACGATCGCTCCCTGTCCACCATGGCACGGATCACAGTGGGCAGGGAGAGATCGCGCCCCACCTGTGCCACGAGTTCCGCCCGCTGGACCGCCCAAGCTGGACAGTCCGCGAGCGTGTGCAGTGCCGTACGACCAGCCACCTGCCTGATGTCAACTTACCTTAGTCATATTTTACGACACCTCGGTAAGAAGGAAGGTGGTTTATTCTACTAAACCGGATACCACACGGTGGGTGAACTCACCTTAGTCGCCTTTTGTGACACCTCGGTAAGAAGTGAGGGTGATCTATTCTACTCAGCCGGATACCACACGGCGGAAATATTATATACCGAATGTGATGAGATATTACTTTTAAACATAATTCATTACATTATTCGGCTACATAATATTTCAGTAAATAATCGTATTTTGAATGCCTTACAAAAAATTCCTCTTATTAGCAGTAGGAAGAGCATATGCCGGGTCGTCCCGCGTCGACCATTGTCACTAATGTTATGCATTTCTCCCAACTCATTACGAGAAACTCAGTGACAACGTTCAAAACTTATTTGGCTACCCTCTAACATGGAAATTCGTGATGCCAAAGTGTGTGTTTTTAAGCACAGTGTTTGTTTGTTTATTTTCTTAAATATAAGCGATGCTCTTTGTATATATAAACTACCTACCTGAAACTCATAGCTATTGGTGTCGGGAAACAATTTTCATCTAAAGTTCTCATATAATATTATACGATATTGAGCAACCGTGGATTAATGAACTCTCTAAGATCCGAAAATAGTGAGATGATCAAGTAGTTAATTATTGAATAGAATTTTTCAATTTTGAACTGAAACAAAAGTAACTTTATTTATTAACAGTAAAACTAATCAAAGATTATAGAAAAATAATATAATCATAGCTTTGTTTTGTAGACCTTCGCAAATTAGCGCATTATTCTATAAATATTTTAGACGAGCAGTATCATACGCTGGATCATTCTAAAGACTGTCTGGAAATTTCATTACAATCGGTCCAGCCGTTACGGTCTTTAAACAGACAAACATTAATTTTTTTACATAAAACTAGTTTCCGATTTCTATTACAGTCACTAAATAAAATAAGTTTTATATAATGCTTCAAACATGAAACATTATTTAGAAGACTATTGAAGATCCTAAAAACACCTTAATTATTAACGACTTTAGCTAGAGGATGATATGTTTTGATTTAACGTCGATATTTCAACTTTTCGAAACTTTTCAACTATTCGCTGTTATAAAATTCTAAATGTAAATTTTTTCATTTATTTATTTATCCTTTATTGGACATATAATAAAAATATATATGGTAAAAAGAAAATTTATAAAAAGCACAAAGTCTGCAAAGGCAGTCTTAGTGTTGTAAGTAATTTATTACAGACAACCTTTGGTGTGAGGAATTAATGTAAAATAATATGGGACGGTGCGATTAAAACTGCACTGCTATATATGTTAATAGAACATCATCATCCTCCTGCTTTTTCCAATCTAAGTGGAATCAGCACAACATGTTATAAACATGTTGTCACATGAATTGGCTACGTAGTTTACGACCAGCCGCTTGTCCAATGTCAACTTACCATAGTTGTATTTTACGACACCTCGGTAAGAAAGAGGGTGCTCTATTCTACTCAACCGGACACCACACGACGGTTCAACTTACCTTAGTCGCTTTATACGACACTTCGGTAAAAATTAGGGGTCATCTATTCTATTCAGCCGTATACCACATGACAAATATATATTAATAAATATAAAATAATAATAGTGTACTTTGCATTTTCATATTATGCAAGTAATATAAATTTGTAAAACATATATACAGGATAATATCAAACTCTGGCAGCAAGTAGAATAATTTCATAACGGTTATGACTCAGTCGTACATGGCGACAAGCAAAAAATCTAATCGAGATATGACCCGCTTCGGTAATGCCATTAGTAAATTGAGAATGCTTGAATATTGCAATTTTCTAATGGTTTCTATTCAATTCATAGTTTGAGTTTGCAATGACATTAGATGGCTTGAGGACGATGTCTTATGAGTAGGACATCTTATGAGTAGGACGTCTTATGAGTAGGACATCTTATGAGTAGGACATCTTATGAGTAGGACCTCTTATTAATAGGACATCGAATGAATAGGACATCTTATGAGTAGGACATATGAGTTGGACTTCTTATAAGTATTAGTAGCAGTATCCCACTGCTGGGTGTAGTACGGGTTCCTTAATCCTTAAGCCTGTGTGAATTCTTATTACGAGACTCTTGATTTGATTTGCCACATCTAAGTTGTCTGACTCATAAAATTGACTACTAATAAGATGTCCTAATCCTAAGATGTTGTATACAAACAATCTAATAATATTGCATCTCATGAGTAGGACATCTTATGGGTAGGTCATCTTTTGAGTAGGAAATATTATAAGTAGGACTTTTTATTGAGTAGGTAAACTTAGACGTGGCCTTGAGTCTCTTTATTAGAATTCGCGAAGGCTTAATCCTACTAGTACATACGGTATATTTGGTATCAAAGTCTTTCCATTTTCGATTTAAGATGACATGAATAGGAATCCCAAGATATGTTCATTCCAAATTTATTATTAAATTTTGGTAAATAAATAAAAAATATTTGAGTTTTGATTAGGCATGCCAAAATTTTGTCGGATTTTTTAGTCGGAGCTTGGAAGAGGATTAAGGAACAATTCACAGTACAATCACACAATAAGTGGTACATAGTCTCCAACGATTCTCATGAAATTCAGCATGTAAGGGTTTTGGGGAGAAAAAACGATCTAACTAGGTTTTATTTAAAAAAAATGTCGTTTTATACATGTCTCCGGGCATAAAAAAATGCTAAAATGTAGAATTCAATGCAATTGATTTTTGAGCTGTCAAATGCGAAAATGCTAATGGCACACGGGCTGACCAAAAATGCTAATGGTACACAGGCTGACCAAAAATGCTAATGGTACACGGGCTGACCAAAAATGCTAATGGTACTGTTGGGGTCAGTGCCAAGTTAGACTTAACTTGGAGTTCTGACGACCCGTAATAATGAAGGAGTGGACTGATTAATAATGAATTTAATCCGTTATAGTGCACGGTACAAAAATACTAAAAAGTATGTAAGCATTCGCGGTGACCGTTGGATAGCGTCTTGTTCGGTCGGATGCCCGACCGGTTCGCAGGCTGACCAAACATGCAATGGTACACGGGCTGACCAAAAATGCTAATGATACACAGGTTGACCAAACATGCAATGGTACACGGGCTGACCAAAAATGCTAATGATACACAGGTTGACCAAACATGCAATGGTACACGGGCTGACCATAAATGCTAAAGGTACACGGGCTGACCAAAAATGCTAATGGTACACGGGCTGACCAAAAATGCTAATGGTACACGGGCTGACCAAAAATGCTAATGGTACACGAGCTGACCAAAAAAATTCAAAATCTTGGATCTATTGGAAAAGTTTGATTCCAAAATACAAAGACATATATTTCATATATTCGTATGGAGCATAAAAGTATTATATAACTAAGATCATAAAATGGAATAGACATTATCAATCAACAACTAGACGCCAAGTGATGTGAACAGCGAAGGGAGGCGGGAAAGTGTTCCAAGGACGAACGTAGTTTTCGATTCTCCAAATGAACGAACACGACATTTATAAACGATAGTGACGTTCCAATATAGATCACAAATAAATGTATTTATTTATCTATTAAATGAACGACCAACAGTAGATACATTTTATTACTTAAATTATAATTATTCTGATCTAATTAAGGTAACATTATTCAGAGCCTACTACTTTTACACGTGCAATCTGTGGGCTAAGTACACCAAAAAGGCCTACAACGCTCTCCGTGTGCAATACAACAACGCATTCAGGGTGCTGATGGGGTTGCCTCGTTTTTGCAGCGCATCAGGGATGTTCGCAGCAGCGAGAGTAGACTGCTTTTATGCAACGATGCGCAAGAGATGTGGATCCCTGGTGCGCAGATTGCGGAGCAGCTCTAACAGCATCCTGAAATTAATGGCTGGCAGACTGGACTGCAGATATATAAGACATTGCTGCGCTATTTCGAATGGAATAGCGCAGCAATGACCCAAATTATTTTTTCTTTTTTTTAATATTTCTATAGATGTGTATGTATGCGTGCAGGTAGATGTATGTGTGTGTGTGGGGGTGTGTGTATATATTTATATATATATATATATATATATATATATATATATATATATATATATATATATATATATATATATATATATATATATATATATATAATAATTAAAAAAATTAAGTGTAGGTTAAGGTACTAACATATAGGTTAAGCTACTAACAAATGAGTCCTTGTTACTTGATATATTAATAATAAATAAAATAAATAAAAATAAATGTTCTATTAATCACAGATTAACTCGTCATTCGTAAAAATAATTAAAGCTACAGTATGTACAACAATAATGTCGCTAATTATAAATAATATAAATACGAAGTCATAAAATAATAATTAACACTAAATTTTATCTCATGATATTATATTACATTTAAATAATGTACGAATGATATTATTCAATGAAATATTAATATCACGTATGATTAAACTAGATTTTATGTAAATACTAGTTGTACCTGCAGAACCGCCCGCGTCGAAATCAGTGTATTTAATTGCAGTTTTTAACACAAAAGTAGTTATTGTGAATTAACTGTAAGAGATAGAGACATGCTATCACGGACTTTTTTGTAGTATTTTTATAGTCCTTCAATTCTCTAGTACATTACTTAAGTGTATATCTATTGGTTAATGCAGTGCACGTGACTAAAACTCCCATAAAACGAGTTTTTTACAACTGCGCGATTTCTTGAACACAATTTACATAAAATCGGACTAACCTAACCTAACCTAACCTAACCTAAACCTTCCAGAATAATTGCACTACCTTTTAGTAAAATTTGTACAAAATCCGTTCAGTACATTTTAAGTAAATCCACCACATACAGACAGACAGCTTTTGGGTTTTTTGTTTTATAATAACTATAGTTAAAAATATTACATTATATTACACACTGACTTCCACCCAGACAAAACAGATGGCACAACTAGCTAAATATCCTATCCTAATCCTATTCTATCCTACTAATATCATAAATGCGAAAGTTTGTGAGTATGGATGTATGTTTGTTACTCTTTCACGGCAAATCCGCTGAACTAATATCGATAATATTTGGCACAATTACTCCTTCATTTCATTCTCCTATCTTTATCCCACTCTAAGTGGGGTCGGCACAAAATGTTGTAAACATGCTGTCACATGATTTGGCTGCATTTTTACGACCGGCCACCTGCCTGACGTCAACTTACCATAGTCGTATTTTACGACACCTCGATATGAAAGAGGGTGGTCTATTGTACTTAATCGGATACCACACGGTGGGTCAACTTACCTTAGTCGCCTTCTACGACACTTCAGTAAGAAATGAGGTTGGTCTTTTCTACTCAGCCGGGTACCATACGGCGGGTCGACTTACCTTAGTCGCCTTTTACGACACCTCGGTAAAAAATGAGGGTAGTACTATTCTATTCAGCCGGATACCGCACGGCGTGGCGCAATTATTCCTTATACACCGAAATAACATAGAGGTTATAGAAATTCTGTTGATTCTACAGGAATAGGATGATACCAAAAATTATTATTATTATCAAACTATCACGCGACAACAATTCACGCGAACGAAGTCGCAGGTAAAAGCTAGTATTATAATAAAATGGACGTGAACATTTCCATTTAAATAGTATTTCAACGTAGTACTAAAAGCTACAGAACTAGCAAAATACATTTCACTGTATGTTTTCAATAAAGCTACGTAAGAAAAGAATTCGTATGCTAATATCGTGTAGGTTTCAATGGAGCAAGCACAACTACCTTCAAATTTTCCCGGCATTGCGACTGGAAATTTTTATTCTAAGCACGTACGTTATACTGGGAGAAAGGTTAGTTAAATCGTTAGAGAGTGGTCAGTTGGATAACAGATTAAATATTGTATTAACTTGTAGAACTATTTATTATACGCTTTATATTGTTACAACATGTTTCTAATACAACCTCCTTCATAGTAAGTAACGGTCTGTTACTAACCCACTGCTGGGCATAGGCCTCCTCTCTCCATTTTTGGAGAGAAGGATTGGAGCTAAGACCTACCACGCTGCTCCAATGGAGATTGGTAGGTTTCAAATATCCCTAGGATTCTCTAGAGATATGCAAGTTTCCTCACGATGTTTTCCTTCACCGAAAAGCGTGTGATAAAATGCAATTATCAATTAGACACATAAGTTTTAATAGAAAAACTCATTGGTGTCTTCCCGGGTTTGAACAAACGATCTTCTCTAGAGATTCACACGGTCGCACCGCTGGGCCATCACAGCTTATCTCCTTCATAGAGTTGGTCACTAATATGAAAAAAACATTGTGGCCGTCATTATGTGTCATTGAGTTGTTGAAAAAGAGTAAATGGGTTGACTTTGGGAAAATTGCTTTTTTATTTATTGAATAATAATACAGGAGAAATATCGTCGTTTTTTTCTATTTTAAATAAATATTATCATCCTCCTGCCCTTATTCCATTAAGTGGGGTCGGCACAACATGTTATAAACATGTTGTGCCGACCCGATGTTGTGCCGACTGTCATATGATTTGTCTATGTATTTTACGACCAACCGCTGACATCAACTTAGTCATATTTTAAGATACCTTAACGATTGCGATACCTCAGTAATAAAGAAGGTGGTCTATCCTACTCAACGGGATAAATCACGGTGGGTCAACTTACCTTAGTCGCCGTTTACGACACTTTGGTGAGATATGAAGGTGGTCTATTCTACTCAGCCGGATTCCACACAGCGGGTCGACTTACCTTAGTTGCCTTTTACGACACTTCGGTAAGAAATGAAGGTGGTCTATACTACTCAGCCGGATACCACACGGCATATATAATCCAAGATGAAGTAAATAGAAAATAAATATAATACTAAATGTAGTGTTGATTATCCGTTTTCATATCTGATACATGCAGGACCGCAAAGCTTCTAATTTTGTCGTGGAGTCTATCTCCTGATGATGATCTTAAAATATTATCTGCCGAGTTTCTTGCTGGTTCTTTTCGGTAGGAGCAAACTTCCGAATCAGTGGTAGCTTCTTTAAAAACATTTGACGATTCAAAAATACTGTAAACAGTCTACTTGAATATTTTGAATTTGAATTTGATGCTTCGGTTTTGGAGCAAAACGGATTTTGGGTTTGTGATGGTAAACATGTGTAGTGCTTGTGTATTATGACGGAGGTGAAGTTTTGTGAATGTGATTTTTACGAATCCTGACTCATAGCAAAATAATTTCATTATTTCTTTAGCTTTATATTAATTTACCCATTTAACAAATTTCAAACTCCAAGCCACGTAGCTACTTTATACAAACGAAAAATGAGTTATGTTTCGCCTTTAAATAAGCAATTAAATATAATGAACTGTACCTTTACGGCAAACAAAAGCCCATTAATATTTGAAGTGTAATTATTCTCAAAATATAAATTTCTACTGAAACAGAGTGCTTGTAACAATGGACGGAATGAAAACATCCCAATATGATACGAGTGGAAAATCTACGCTAGCTTAAAATGTTGAAATTCAGCTTTAAATAATTGTGATATTAATGTGTGTGAACTTTAGCGACGTTATTTTGCCCACAGATAGGTATGTTTCTGAATAATATTTATGATATATCTATATTTTTTAAAGTTTACTATCAATTTGGGTTACAAAGTACTAGTAAACTTTACTAGTAAAACGCCAGGCAAACTGTGGCATCGTCTCTCCACCTAGCTGTGGGCGTCTTACACTGTGTTTTCCAACACGTGGTATCCACTCCAGAAAAAGTCTACCCCAGCGGTTATCAGTTTTGCGACAAATGTGACCAGTTCACTGCCACTTGAGCCTGCTAATCCCTTGGGCTATGTCGATCACCTTAGTTCTCTGTCGGATCACCTGAATCCGGATTCGGTCCTTCAGAGAAACTCCGAGCATAGCCCTCTCCATAGCTCGCTGGTTGCAAGGTCACTACCTTAAATTGGTGGACTAGTCGCATTGTCAGTGTCTCCGCTAAATATGTCATTACAGGTAGGACGCACTCGTTGAAGACCTTTGTCTTTAGGCTTTGTGGTATGGGTGACGATAAGATTCGATGATGTTTCCTATATGCTGACCAGCCAAGCTGTATTTTCTTGTAGGCCCTCCTTCTCGAAGTTGTTTCTGCCTAGCTGGAGAACTTGTCCAAGGTAGACGTACTCTTGAACAACATCGAGAGGAACTCTATGAAGGGCAAACGGACTGACATGTTTATTGAACATTACCTTGGGTTTGTCCAAGTTTATCCGGAGACCGATGTGAGCAGAAGACTCAGCCAGACTGATCAGCATATATTGCAAATCCTGAACAGTCCCAGCTATGATGACGATGTCATCTGCAAATCTTAAGTGTGAGAGGTACTCGCCGTGAATGTTTGTGCCCCGTCCTTTCCAGTACAGCGTCTTGAACATAGCCTCCAAAGCATTAGTGAATAATTTTAGGGAAATTATGTCCCCTTGTCTCACTCCTCAATGCAGGTGGTAGGTCCAGACTTCTGATTCTGCACTTGAACTAAGGGCAGGAAAATGATGATGATGAATATGAGTATGTTGTTCATATAATAGAATGTTAGAGAGAGGCAAGCTTTTTGCGGGCAAAATATGGTTAATATTTTCAAGAAATATTATAAGGAAGATTGCGAGAACAGTTTTATGGAGATATAAAATGAAAATTCGCCGTTAAGACGTTAAAAATTACAAAGGCTACTCAAGATATTTTTCCTTTGTAGTGAGCTCGAATTTCGACACGCACTTTTCTATATAAATTTTAAATATTAAAGAATTTTCATTGAAATATGCTTTATTTATAAACTTTAACAGGCTTCGTAGACAATGATATTTTTGTTGTTCCTCAATTTCTTTTAACACCGCTCTAAGTAGGGTCGGCACAACACGTTAAAAACATTTTGTCACATGATTCGGCTAGGTATTTTACGACCGGCCGCCTGCCTGACGTTAACTTACTTAAGTCGTATTTAACGACACTTCGCTAAGAAAGAGGGTGATCTATTCTACTCAACAGGATACACACGGTGACCTCGACACCTCGGTAAGAAATGAGGGTCGTTTATTCTACTCAGCCGGATACCATGCCATGTGTGACTTAAATGTTTATAAGATGTTGTGCCGACCCCACTTAAAGTGGGATAAGGGCAGGACGACGATGGATGCATTAAAGAAATCAAAACTAAGAGAAACAAAAGCAGAAAACCTTCAAAAGTCAAAAAGTAGTTGTCAAAAAGTAGTTGTCAAAAAAATAATCATGCACAAGACGTTAATTGTATACAAAATAGAAAAGTTTTTAGCTCTTTATATTTCATAACCCCAACCATCAACGTGTGATGAAATTTGAACTTTATGTACATCACCATTAAAACAAAAATCCGTTGTTACTACACACCTTTTAAAGCGTGCCCTTATATTTGCGGAAAATGTAATCCCTCTGAGTACAATAATTTTAATGCGCACCCTGTATTCGCTAACGACTTGCGGAAAAAGTTTCTAATGACATTTTACTTTTTAAAATTAGGTATGGTGTTTAGAAATTTAATACATACCTATGTTACGAATTATTATTTACATAATCGTTTTGTTAAATATTTTAGTTAGTTTTATTTAAATTAAGGTTTTAAATTACTGAATAATTATTAATTACTTAAATGACAGATACCGTTCTTCTCTGCTAAACTAATAATAGTAATTGATATTAAAATTATCTAAGATCATTTACTGCTTAATTAATATTTGAAAAATCGTATTTTTCTGTTCTTATATCTTGTCTTATGTGTTAAATATTTGCATTTTAAGATAATTTTCGTTAATTACTAATTTATTTTAATATATTTTTGTATTTTTTTGCATGTGTATAGTATTTTTTCATTTGTATTGATATCTAAATTTAATTATAATTGTTTAATAGATGACGTAATTATTTGTACGTTTTTTTATTTATGTTTGATATTTGTTAACTTTCGTGATGCTGTTGGCCAATCTTTAATATTTTTTCGAACTTAGGTTGAAATAGTTTTTTAAATTTTCACAAATTAGTAAAAGGTCACTATATAATCTCTTATTATCGTGTGACATCAAAATGTATAACGAAAATTGTATAAGCTGAAATGCATAGAAAATATAACACAAAAGTCATCATCATCATCATCCTCCTGCCCTTATCCCACTCTAAGTGGGGTCGGCACAACATATTATAAACATGCTGTTAAATGATTTGGCTGCGTTTTTACGACCGGCCGCCTGCCTGACGTCAACTTACCTCTGTCGTATTTTACGACACCTCGGTAAGAAAGAGGGTGGTCTATTCTACTAAACCGGATACCACACGGTGGGTCAACTTACCTTAGTCGCCTTTTACGACACCTCGGTAAGAAATGAGGTTGGTCTATTCTACTCAGCCGGATACCACACGGCGGGTCGACTTACCTTAGTCGCCTTTTACGACACCTCGGTAAGGAAAGAGGGTGGTACTATTCTATTCAGCCGGATACCACACGGCGCAAATATAACACAAAAGTATTATAGCAAAATAGCAAAGGAAACAAATTACAATAGAACAGAATACGCTGAGCGGAGGCTTATATTCACGGCCGAATACACCCCAGATGCTCTGTTACAGTTAAAAGATCTCACAACAATAGACACGAATAGAAAAGAACGGAAAATAAACGTGAATCAAAACCTTATACCATTGACAAGCTTATATAATAACGAACGAGCTCGAGAAATTTAGGAATTAGCTGTTATAGAATCATAATATATATAAAATGAGACGATACTTTGCGTAGATCCATTATATAAAAGTAAAATACAATAAAGGTAAAATATATATTCCCAATGACTATTGTTTCCAAATTCTGCTCATCTGCGATAAAAGTTTCAGTATTAACACTTTAGAGCAACTACAAATTAAAATTCAAAATATTAATTATTCAAATAAAACGCCGTGTGGTATCCGGCTGAATAGAATAGTACCACCCTCAATTTACCGAGGTGTCGTAAAAGGCGCTAAGGTAAGACGACCCGCCGTGTGGTATCCGGCTGAGTAGAATAGACCACCCTCATTTCTTACCGAGGTGTCGTAAAAGGCGACTAAGATAAGTTGAAACACCGTCTAGTATCCGGTTTAGTTACCGAGGTGTCGTAAAAAAGGCAGGCGGCCAGTCGTAAAAACGCAGGCAAATCATGAAACAACATGTTTATAACATGTTGTGCCGACCCCACTTAGAGTGGGATAAGGGCAGGAGGATGGTGAAAATAATGGACTATTATTTCAAAATTTTGCTCATCTGCGATAAAAGCTCTCGTATTAACATTTTAGAGCAACTACAAATAATTAAACATAACAATGGCACCTTGATTTACGAACAGATTAATATTTCTAGTACCTAGTAGAAATAATTACATGTGTTCGGTAGCAAAATAAATGGTGGGGGTTGTACTAACTACAATATAACTATGTTTTCTTGGGTGATACGTCGCTTTACAATTTTGTCATAGAGTCTATCTCTTAATGATACTTCGGTTACGGAGTGAAACGATTGTTGAGTTTGCGATAGTGAATGTGTGCAGGGGTTGTGTATTGTGATGGTGGTTATTTGCTTTTCTACCAAAGCATCAACAGGAGATAGTATCTATGACAAAATCGCAACGCGATTGCTGGCGAACGTTTGTAATAGTGAACGTGTGTAGTGCTTGAATTATCGTGGCAATGGTAGAGAATTGTTCAATTAGGAATCCTGCATATATTGGATATGAAAATGAATAGTACACTCTACATTTAGCACTACATATATTTTATATTAGCTTTATCGCGGATCATAGCAAAATAATATTATTGCTTTTGTTATACTTTACTCAAAAAAGGGGAAATATTTAGGGCAAAAAATAAAAAGACGATACAGACATTTCGGAGACGGTCGGTGTAAAAACAAAGTGGAGTTCTTTACGATCCTGAGGAAATAAATTGTAATAATACACCCTAGCAAAGTGAACGCTAGTAACAACTTTCTCATATAGTGTACTTGAATAAGCAGCAAATGTAAAGGAAGTAATATATGTTAGTAACTAAGACAATACAAACTAAGAGTGTGTGTATTTACTTCACAGTACTATAAAAATTTAATGAATGAATGAATAACTCTTTATTGCACACCAGGTAAATAATATACATAAACAAGAGAAATAAGAACATTTAAGAGTGCAAGGGCGGTCTTATCACTAAAAGTGATCTCTTACAGACAACCCCTACGTTAAAGTAATAAAGATAAGAGACAGGTTGAGATCGGTGCACAAGATGAACTATACAATAAAATCGATAAACTTACTTATTAATATTACATTCTACGTAACACAAATAGAATATAATATAATATAATATATACTTAATTAAATATCCATATGCTATACATATATACAAATAAGTATGTTTATAACAAGAAAATTATATTTATACAATTATACATATCTATACAAATATATTATGCATCTAATGTATGTAAACGTATAAATAATTTATATTAATGATTGAGATAGAACTTTTTTAGACGATATTTAAAAATTTCTAAAGATTTTGAATATCTTATATGCCGTGGAAGTACATTCCACAGTTTTACAGCTTTCACGGTAAAAGACTCGCTAAGTAATTTAAGTGTGTAGCTAGTTTTGAAAATATTAATAATTAATATTCAATCATTTATAGCTATATCGATTTCGAAATTTAACTTGCAAGATTCCACATTCACACAACATACAACATGGCAAGTTAAATAAAAGCTTTAAAAGCTTTCACTTACAACTTCTTATAGCTAGTTGTCATTTCGTCGGCGTCAACTTAACCGTCTAAGCGTCCTCAATAAAGCAATAAGCGATTTTCTTTTTTTACCGAAACAAAATTGGGATTATTTTGACTTGTATGTTATCATTGTGTATATATATTTTCGGAATCTGCTCCAACGATTTTCCTGAAATTCAGCAGGAGAGGAGGTTTTGGGGGGGGGAAAATCGATCTAGCTAGCTTTTATTTAAAAATATATATATTTATCCGTGTTTTGGGCATTAAAATAATACAAAAATTTGCATTGAATATATAAATCACTATTTTTGCCGAAAACTGTCAAGTCAGCATAGTTTACTCGGCCCCCGATCAAGCCCCATTTAGCCAATTATTTTTTCTGTTTTTTGAAGTTTTTTATTTATTTTGTAAAAAATTACCTGGCAAGGCTCGGTTCACCAGGTATTATAATTGTGCGAATTTCATATATTGCGAATTACCCGTGAAAGCATGACAGACAGACTTTCTTATTAAGAGTATTAGTATGATTTTTAAATAAAGTTACAGTCTATTCTCATGAAGTATAAAAATTTTGACACATTTACAGTGTATATTTGACTTTTGTCTGCCCTTTACTAATTATCATTTGAAATATTTTCTACTTCGTGTAAGATTTCAAAATTAGACTTGAAATTTAAATAAATAAAATTAAACCCCAAATGAGGTACTCGCACATAACAGTCTCGTTCAGCTTTAATTTCACAAATTAAAATTCATATAAAGATAAACATCTAACGATCGGTGCCATTGGGATTAAAATATCTAAATGAGAAAGTACGCTGGCCGTCAAGTCCTACCTGAAACCCACCTCAAAAAGTTTATCATTACCGATTAAGTCGGTTAATATAAACGTTGCTCTCATAATATTAAGCCTAAAGCAATTAAAAGTAAAGTATCGGGCTATTAGTACCGCAATACCGTGTGGTATCCGGCTGAGTAGAATAGACCACCCTGTAACAGTCTCATCCCTACATTCGAGTTTTAAAAATAAATAATTATTAAAATTTCAGTATTTTAGAAAAATCTATAAGTATAAAAATAAATGTTTGTTTGTCACGCAGTAATGTTTTTACGCATCTATAATTGATGCTCTATTCATAAAACATCAAATTCAGAAAAGTATAATTTTCGTCATATTGACCGAATGTCACGTTATCCGCCGTACTACAGTATGGAGAGAGCGGGCGGAGCGTAGAGCGCAGAAGTGATCTGTTAGGTCGCTTATGAAATGTTGTTATAATGATATTGTAGATGTGTACTGAGCAGCAGGGTCATCTCGCTGACTCCCCGGGTGGGGGGTAAGCGGGGTACGGGCCTCGAGGCGTACCTCTTTGCCCGGGCAGTTCCTCGCGGGCACTTAAGCCCGGTCTGTGTTTCGGCCGTAGGCCGAGGTCACCTAGGTGACCTAAGGGTGTCGGTATTTGGGCCGTGAGCCCAGGTCACCTAGGTGACCTAAGGGATGTCGGTGGGGAGGTCTGGGAATATTAGCTCCCAGACCTCAAAGTCGTCGTCAGGTGGTGTCATATCCGGTGGTGTCATAATCCGTGGTGTCGCCCTCTCGCCCGTCGCGTCGTCCTCGTCGTCGCCGTCGTCATCCGCATCGGGCCGCGGAGACGGTGATCGCAGGAGCTCGCGAGGCAGGGAACGTCCATCGGGTGGTCGCGCATGGAGTGGCGCGATGCCATGGAGGTGTACGTGCGCGCTATTGTCCGCACGCGCGAACATCCGGCGCGCAAGGCGACGGACATACTCCTCCACGGTCGGCATTTTGGTATCCCGATGCACGACGTCGTTCCGCACATACCTCGGGGCTCCTACGATCAGTCGCAGGCAGCGGTTCTGCTGGACTTGCAGTCTTCGCTTCTGGTACGCCGAACATAACGCGTACCAGGCGGGTGCCGCATACGTCAAGCGCGAGCGGACGTAGGCACCGTAGACCCGCAGTTTGGTGTTCATAGGTAGATGGGATGTGAATAGCGCGTAAAGCTTGGACCTAGCAGCGGCAGCTCGACCCACGACGTGATTCACCGTGGGGATCATGCACAGGCTGCGGTCCAACTCACACCCCAAAAACCTTACTGTGGTCTTCCACTCTACGTCCTGGCCTCGTAGAGTCAGCTGACGTAGCGGCTTGGAGCGGCTGGTGAGCAGAGCGGCCGTCTTCCCGACGTTGACGGCCATCCTCCACTTGTCCAGCCATTCCGGCAACAAGTCCAGCATACGCTGCATGCGGTTGGTGGCGACGATCTGATGGTAGGACGACGCGAAATACGCGCTGTCGTCGGCGAACAGCGACAACAGCACGTCCTCCTCCCCTTCCCGCAGATGGTGGCGCAGGGTGGGGATGTCATCCGTATACGCCGCGTATAAGCGCGGCGATATACAACTGCCCTGGGGTACTCCGGCTTGGATGGTGCGTGGCTGGGATTCGGCACCATCCACTGTCACGTAAAAGCTACGGCCGTGTAGAAATGATGCCAGCACTCGCACATAAGCAGGCGGCATGGTGGTGTCCAGTATTTTGACCAGGAGCCCGGCGTGCCACACACGATCGAAGGCCTTCTCGATGTCGAGAAAGACCCCCACGGTGTAGCGCCCGTTGTTCCGCTCACTGGTCAGGTGGTTGATTACCCTCGCCAGCTGGAGCGTCGTCGAGTGGCCGCTGCGGAATCCAAACTGCTCCTCGCGCAGGGGCAGATGGGGCATGACTCGACGCAGCAGCAGACGCTCAAACAGCTTGGCTATGTGCGAGAGCAGGGTGATCGGCCGGTAGCTTCCAGGCAGGCGGCGGTCCTTCCCCGGCTTGGGAAGAACGATGATCTTCCCGGTCTTCCACGCCTCTGGGAAGTGGCCGGTGCGGAGTACTCCGTTGAACAGTCTCGTGAGCGCTACGAGACCTGTTCGGGGCAGCAGCATCAGCGCGGCGTTAGTGATTCCGTCGGGGCCTGGCGCTTTTCGCTTATCAAGGCGAGCAGCGACCGACCGCAGCTCTGACAGGGAGATGAAGTCCTCTCCCCGGAGCGGCGGTGTAGGGGCCGACAGGAACCTTTCCAGCTTGTCCTGGACAGCCGCGTGATGACGGATGACATGGAGGTTGGAGGTGTTGGGGGCGTTGGGCGTAAATGTCTGTTCCAGGTGTGCCGCCAGAATCTCAGCACGATCCTTGGCGGCATAGGTGCGTTTACCCGCGGCATCGAGCAGCGGGTAAACGGGGGTGTCTTGTCCGGTGAGTTTCTTGCAGAGGGAGTACAGCGCTGTGTCGTGTTCTGTCGCTCGATCGACGGTATCCTCCCATCGCGCCTCGTCGAGAGCGACTACGGCACGCGCGATCCTCTCTGCAAGCCGGTTCAGGTCAGTCTTCACCCTGGGGCAACGAGTGCGGGCCCATAGGCGGCGCAGGGTGCGCTTCCGCTTAAGCATATTGCGGAGCGAGCTCGGCAGGTCCTTCCTTCGATTGGTATCCGGTGAAGTCGACGTGGTGGTGGTGGCTGCTGCCTTGGCGGCGATGATCGCCTCCGCGATGCACGCAGCAGCATCGTCGACTCCCGAAGGTGTAGTGATCGGGCCTGCTAGCTCAAGCCCGGCAAGCTCTGCGGTGTAGCGCTCCCAGTTCGTCCGCGTCCGCGGCGGGCGGGGCACTAAGAAGCCTCCCTGGGTGGCTAGGTTGACCAGAACCGGAAGGTGTTGCGTGTCGAGGTCGTAGAGTACCTCGACATCAAAGGGGTTGTCCAGTCCATGGTGCAGCACTATGTCTATGACGTCTGGCTGGGAGCGGCTGTCGGTGGGTATGTGGGTCGGCGCTCCCGGCCCCACCACACCGTACCCGCTCCTCACGCTATCTTCGTGCAGGTGCCTCCCGACCGCAGTGATGATTCGCGATCCCCACGCGTGATGTTTCGCGTTGAGATCGCCCACGATCACTGCAGGTCCCTGCTGCCCGAAGATTGCCTCGACATCAGTGCTGCAGAAAGTCAGTCCGGGTGGTTTGTAGGCGGCATAGATGCGGAGCTCCTGGTTGCCCACGTTGACTCGCACCCCCTGTGTGCGGGTGCTAGTGAACGGGGTGTGCTCCAGCTCTTCGTGTATGATGTCCCTCCGCACCAGAGCGGCCGTACCTCTGTACGGGCGGCCCCGGGGAGAGACTTCATCGCGGCGATACACGAAGTAGTTGGGCACGCGGAGCTCGACGCTGTCCGTGAGTTTAGTTTCGCCCAGGAGGATGACGTGGATATCCTGCGACTGGGCGAGTAGTGTTAACTCACGGACGTGACCTCTGATGCCGCCCGGGTTCCAGTATAGGATTCGTAGGGTAAAAATAAATGTTTGTTTGTCACGCAGTAATGTTTTTACGCATCTATAATTGATGCTCTATTCATAAAACATCAAATTCAGAAAAGTATAATTTTCGTCATATTGACCGAATGTCACGTTATCCGCCGTACTACAGTATGGAGAGAGCGGGCGGAGCGTAGAGCGCAGAAGTGATCTGTTAGGTCGCTTATGAAATGTTGTTATAATGATATTGTAGATGTGTACTGAGGCGATACAAGATATTAGTTGAGTTTTAACTCACGGTAATTCTTAAAATGATGTAAAAAAAATTAAAAAAAAAAAATTGAGAATAAAAATAAAAAAAATAATAGGGCAGGTGGAGCGCGATCCTAGATATTTTCATCTCTTTAGACCGCCCGTTACCCAAATGTTCTACCATGACTTTACATTTGACAGCGAAATTGTGATTGTATTCAACATAAATTTCAAAAAAAAAATTTAGAGCTCGAAAACAGGAATACAACGAATTTTCTTAGTAAAAATCAGCTCGATTTTGCGCCCCAAAACCCCCTACATGCTGAATTTCATGAAAAACGTTGGAGCCGTTTCCAAATTTCAGAAAAAATATATACAAGATTTACTCATATAAATATTAAAGATTAAAGATTTTAACTTGCGATCAAGAATAAAAAATCTACAACAAGCTAAGCTAACTAGTATTTATCTAACCGTATAACGAAGGGATTCAAGAAATAACGAGCGCTTTCTTCAATTATGAAATATTATATAACTAGTGCAAGATCTTTGCATTTTCTTCAAGAATATCGTTAATAAAAGAGAGAAATATAATATTTATAGCTGATAAGAATGAAAATAGCTGCCAGTTATTATCCTACTGCAATAGTCCTCCACTCTATATTGGAAAGGAGGTTTAGAGTTTCAACCCACAATACCGCAATGGATTGGTAGTTTACTTTCAACCTGAACTAAGGTTATTAGCGCTTACCCCTTTACAGCTTCTCTAGGTAGGATAGCTGTATTTTTCATATTTCTTTCATCATCATCCTCCTGCCCTTATCCCACTCTAAGTGGGGTCGGCACAACATTTTACAAACATGCTGTCATATGATTTGGCTGCGTTTTTACGACCGGCCGCCTGCCTGACGTCAACTTACTATAGTCGTCATTTTACGACACCTCGGTAAGAAAGAGGGTTGTCTATACTACTAAACCGGATACCACACGGTGGGTCAACTTACCTTAGTCGCCTTTTACGACACCTCGGTAAGGAATGAGGGCGGACTATTCTTCTCAGCCGGATACCACACGGCGGGTCGACTTATCTTAGTCGTCTTTTACGGCACCTGGATAAAAAATGAGGGTGCTGTATTCGATTTAACCGGATACCACACGTAGGCTCAACTTACATTAGTCAACCTTTACGACACCTCGGTAAGAAATGAGGTTGGTCTATTCAATTGCCGTATACCACACGGCAGTTATAATAATCCAGACAGAAATTAAGAAATTCTAATGAATGTAATATTAGTGTGTTGTCGCGGCGGAGGGCCACTATCACCTATAAGTAATTGAGTGGACTGTATTTTTGCGTTATTATATTTAATATGCAGTGTCCACGTAACAAAGGAAAAAATGGCGGCACAGGGAAAAAGACCGGGAACGTGCACGTACCTGATAAACGGCCACTGTTATGAGTCCTGGATCCAGACACACACACGAACACACACTCGTGGACACTTCGCGAGGTTGATAGCACCAATTCTCACCGGACACAATTTTGGATAGCGGATTTGCGAGAACTTAACCGAAGTTTATGTTCGTTGAAGTAATAAGCGGTATGCGGCGATTAGCGTTTGCGACAAGACTCGACTGACGTGTCTTTTTCTTCGGCCCCAGTGCACGTAAGGAAAGGGGAAGGGGTTTTGATTGGTCATTAGACAGCAGCAGGGTCTTCTCACATACTCTCCTTGTGGGGAGGTAGGTGGGGTACGGGCCTCGAGGAAATCCTCACTACCCGGGCATCTCCTCGCGGGCACTTAAGCCCGGTATGTGTTCCGGCCTACGGCCGAGGTCACCTAGGTGACCCAAAGGTGTCGGTATTTGGGCCGTAAGCCCAGGTCACCTAGGTGACCTAATGGATGTCTGGTTCGATGGGGAGGTCTGGGAATGGTAGTTCCCAGACCTCAAAGTCGTCGTCAGGTAGTGTCATTTCCGGTGGTGTCATAGTCCGTGGTATCGCCCTCTCACCCATCGCGTCGTCCTCGTCGTCGCCGTCGTCATCCGCATCGGGCCGCGGAGACGGTGATCGCAGGAGCTCGCGAGGCAGGGAACGTCCATCGGGTGGTCGCGCATGGAGTGGCGCGATACCATGGAGGTGTACGTGCGCGCTGTTGTCCGCGCGCGCGAACAGTCGGCGCGCAAGCCGACGAACGAACTCCTCCACGGTCGGCGTTTGGGTATCCCGATGCACGACGTCGTTCCGCACATACCTCGGGGCTCCTACGATCAGTCGCAGGCAGCGGTTCTGCTGGACTTGCAGTCTTCGCCTCTGGTACGCCGAACATAGCGCGTACCAGGCGGGTGCCGCGTACGTCAAGCGCGAGCGGACGTAGGCACCGTAGACTCGCCGTTTGGTGTTGACAGGTAAATGGGATGTGAACAGCGTGTGAAGCTGGGACCTGGCAGCAGCAGCTTGGCCATTAGAGACACTGCGATATCATAATTAATAAAAGAAGCGCGTCCACCAATAGATGGCGTTACCATAGTGTTTATTTACGTAAGAAATCGAATAAAAGAATCAATGTTGGAATAGTTAATACAGTAATTTCGTCTCTTAAGGTGAGCCTCATATTAATCAGACTCAGGTACAAAGCAAAGTTTCAAAGGCCTCGTATCCCTCATTATTCAAAACCCACGTCTTACATCTATATGGTTGCGATTGTGGAAATACCCACTTATGATGCCCTTTCGGTCGGTTCATTGAATCGCAACCTGAGACCTTTTAGGAAATAGGAATTGTATAAATAACTGAACTGACCTATTTTCGCTGATTAAGAGTAGTGGGAAGCGAAATTCAAGTGTATAGTATATTCAATTTTCTTATTAGATTGAATGATTTATAGGAAAGAATAACTAATAAAGATTAGTATCTATGTCTTGCTGGCAAATTTTTTTTAAATATATAAAAAATGAAAAAAATTGTTTGGTGGGGCTCGAACCTAGTATTTGTCATCTTTCTATACCGCCCGTTCCCTAAATGAGCTACCATGACTTTACATTTGACAGCGAAAATTGTCTTTTGAATTCAACGTAAATTTTAGCTTTTACCCAAAAACACGGATAAAGACATTTTTTTTTAAATTAAACCTAGCTAGATCGAATTTTCCACCCAAAAACCCCCTACATGCTGAATTTTAAGGAAATCGTTGAAGCCGTTTCGGAGATTCTGGAAATACTTAGGTACATACAAGATTAATTCATTTAAATATTAAAGATTATAGACAATATAATCAGGGATTATACTTGTAGTATTAATTTAATTATTACTTTTGTATTATTGAATTGATTTCGTAATTCGAAAACGTGGACATATCTATACTAATATATAAAGCTGAGGAGTTTGTATGTTTGAACCCGCTAATCTCAGGAAATACTGAACTGATTTGAAAAAATTTTGGAGTATAAAATAGTCTATTTATCGAGAAAGGCTATAGACATCACGCTAAAATGAAAAGGAGAGGAGCAGCAATAAAAAATATTGCGCAAAACGGCAAAATTAAGAGCTTTCCTTACGTGCGGCTAAGTAAACGGTGAAAGTTATTCAAAAATCTGTTGTAATTAATTCACGATAACAACTTTTATGGTCAAAACTTCAATTCGGGAAAAAAAATGTAACACACGAATTTGCATGCGGGCGAAGCTGCCGGCAAGTAATTAATAAGATACATTAAAATATATAAACTTAAACACAAATATACACCCATGCTCGAGGAACCAACAAATTGTTTATAGAATGTGTTGGCCCTCGGCGGGAATCGAACCCGTCACTCGCGGAGCTAAAGGCAGGGTCATCCACTGCGTGAACGTCGCAGTCAACTTTTATATCCAACAGAGAATTTTGGGATCTGCCAATCAGTATTAAATCCACGCGGGCGACAAATGTAAGATATAAACACTCGGATGGTTTTCAAACGTTCCCCATGGCAACATTTTTTTTCCCCGTCCTTACAGTAATATGTTTAAATGGTAGGTGCTTACCTAAATGACGTAATAAATCTGATGCCCATCTTGAGATTTGTTCTTAACTGCAGAACAATGTGTTAACGCCGTTTGGTATCCAGCTGAGTAGAATAGACCAACCTCATTTCTTACCGAGGTGTCGTAAAAGGCGACTAAGGTAAGTTGACCCACCGTGTGGTATCCGGTTTAGTAGAACAAATCACCCTCTTTCTTACCGAGGTGACGTAAAAGGCGACTAAGGTAAGTTGACCCACCGTGTGGTATCCGGTTTAGTAGAACAAACCACCCTCTTTCTAACCGAGGTGTCGTAAAAGGCGACTAAGCTAAGTCGACCTGCCGTGTGGTATCCGGTTTAGTAGAACAAACCACCCTCTTTCTAACCGAGGTGTCGTAAAAGGCGACTAAGCTAAGTCGATCCGCCGTGTGGTATCCAGCTGAGTAGAATAGACCAACCTCATTTCTTACCGAGGTGTCGTAAAATACGATTGAGGTAAATTGACGTCAGGCAGGCGGCTAGTCGTAAAAACACAGCCAAATCATGTGACAGCGTGTTTATAACATGTTGTGCCGAACCCACTTAGCATGGGATAAGGGCAGGATGATGATGATGGTTTTCAAACGTTCCATATGGCAACATTTTTTTACAGTAATATGTCTAAATGGTAGGTGCTTACCTAAATGACGTAATAAATCTGATGCCCATTTTGAGATTTGTTCTTAACTGTAGAACAACATGTCACCTGTTACAATTCTCACTTCCAGGCTGTGTATTGCAATTTATTTTCTTGAGATCGTAAGCACAAACCCCACTTATTCCTACAACATCTTATTAGAACGCGCTCTTGTATAATAGTGTTTTATTTGTTGACCTCAATATTTTGTTTCGTTAAGAGAAAAAGATACTTTTTAAATCTCGTATATAGTTATAGAATACATGAATTTATTACTAGCGACCTATTCAGTATTATTCTATTGTTTTATTGTATTATTTTAATGTAAACAAAGATTTTTTGGACACTTTTTAGAATAAGCATTGTATGTTGCTCCACAACTCCTTCTATCTTCTAGTGAAAGTCCCATCAAAATCTGATTTTGAGGTCTTATTAAATAAATAATAAATAAATATATGGGACACTTACACACACGCTCGTAATTAAGTAAGTAATTTAATACTTGTGTTATGGGTGAGAGACAACTGGTGAATATATACAAATATAATTTTTAAATACATACTTAAATATATATATACACCCAGGCAACAAATTCTTGTTAGAAAATGTTGACCCTCGGCGGGAATCGAACACACGACTCGCGGAGCTGATAGTAGGGTCACTACCAACTGCGCCATCGGGCCAGTCAATTTCTGGCACTTGCAACTAACAAAACTAATTAGCAAAAAAATTTGTAAAAAATCATCATCCTCCTGCCCTTATCCCACTATAATTGGGGTCAGTATAACATGCTATAAACATGTTGTCACATGTTTTTTACAACTGGCTACGTTTTTAACGACCGGCCGTCTGCCTGAGGTCTTACTTAAGTCGCCTCTTACGACATCTCAGTAAGAAACGTGGGTGGTATATTCTACTCAACCGAATACCATACAGCGGGTCAACATATCTTAGTCGCCTTTTACGACATCTCATTAACAAAAGTGTGGTCTATTCTACTCAGCCAGATAACATACGACGGGTCCACTTACCTTAGTCGCCTTTTACCACACAGCAAATATATTTTTTTATATTATTTTGACCTAATTAAAGCAGGTTGTATTTGAAACATGTTGTAACAATAAATTACGATACCAAGCTAGTGTGTCTAATGGGAATTCTTACAGCATATTTACCACAACAGCCTTTTGAATAATAAAGCTTTAAATAATAGTTGTTTTTATTCTCCCAAGAGACATATTATCGTTCCCGTTCGCTGATTTCTGACTTTATATTCGCTTTACGTTAAGAAAGGAAAGGGGATAAGAGTCCCTAAAAATCTACATTTTTCTCGGTACTTAAGCAAAGTTTTTTATTATCAGTATTACGTTTGCCTTTATTATTAGTTTCAAATTCAAAATAATATTTATTTAAGTAAACTTGTAAGCAAGTGCTTTTGAATCGTCAACTCTACTGCTGGTTCAGAGAGCTGTTCCTACCGAGATGAGCTAGTAAGAAACTCGGCGTTTGCTTTTTAGAAAATATAATTCTTAGCAACTGGGTGACCGAGCCTTGCTTGATTATTTTTTTAAAGATATAAAAAAAATCAATTAAAAAAATAAAATAAACAAACAAAATACTGGTGATATCTGGGACTCGATTCCGGGATTTGGTCATTTCTAAAATCCGCCCGATTTAACTAACACTGAGCTATGACAACTTTACAAATGACAGCACAATTAACCTTTGTATTCTATTTCTATTTTAGAAGTTTTTTAATGCCTGAAAAAAGAAACAAAACGACTTTTTTTAAAATATAGCCTAGCTAGATTATCACCTGACGATTTATCACCTACAAAACTTACATTTCATGAAAATCGTGGGAGCCTAAAAGAATTAAAATCGGCCCAGACGTAATGATATCTATAAGGAGTATAAAAACACATTCTCTTTCATATATTATAAAGATTTAAATTACTTTTAAGCTTTTTATACTTAAAATAACATGTTTATTCAGCAAGCTTTTGGTAGTGCAATTTCATACACGGAGTTGCACAATGCTACGTTGCAAATTTTGGATTCGTATATGTAACGCTTTTCTTGTTTACGAGTACTGCATCGCTTAAATGTGTGTAGTTTTAGGAAATTAATCCTAACCAACCCTTATTCTGCTATACACGGCCTTTTAGTTGCAGAACAATCATTTGTTTAATTTTGAAGTTAATCTACCATAGAGTTATTATCCTAGAATAGGGAAATCAGACTAAAGTGTGCCATCTATACTAATATATAAAGCTGAAGAGTTTGTTTGTTTGATTGTTTGAACGCTCTAATTCAAAAAGTACTGATCCGATTTGAAAAATTTTATCAGTGTAAGATAGTCCATTTATTGAGGAAGGCTATAGGCTATATAACATCACGCCAAGATGAATAGGAGAGAAGCAGCAATTAAAAATATTGCGAAAACGACAAAATTTAAAGCTTTCCTTGCGTGTGCTAAGTAAACGGTGAAAGTTTTTCAAAAATCATGTATTATAAAATCTGAAATTTTTAAATAAAAGTCAGCATATTGTGTCTAGCTTTTTAGGTTAATCCACTTTAACCATTTTTATGAAGTCTACACAGTCTAGAAAATAGTAAAAATACCTCGATAGACAGATACTGTCATCCTATTAAAAAAAAACTTAATTTGAATTTATTTGAATCACACAAATTTTATTAAACAAGGTAAGGTGAAATGAATATGGATCCATTATCTATACAACATACATATACAGACAAGATATATATATATACATAGTATATCTGAATTTCAGCTGTAACGATTTTCATGAAATTCAGTATATAGGGAGTTTAGGTTTATACCATACGTTACGTACGATACGTACGTTTATACGTACGATAGAGTTTAGGTTTTATTAAAAAAAAAATTATCCCTGTTTTAGGGCATTGAAAAAGTGCTAAAATATAAATAAAATAAAATGGTTAATTTTGCTGCAATTTGTATTGTTTTAATATCTCAGTTGGGAATGAGCTAAAGAAGAGAAATACCCGGGATCAAAACCCAGATATCAGATATTTTATATTTTCAATAAAATTACTGAGCAAGACTCGTTCACCCAAGTACTATAAATAAAACCATGAGCTTTATAAACAAATAAACACGTCAAAACGTGATAATAAAAAAAACAATACAAAAGTATACTAAACTGTTATACCGGAGGAATAAGCGGAACGGGCTCTTTGTTGTTGCAAGGTTTACGCATGGAGTAACAATGTAAGCAAATAACATAAAAATTGTGGTATTTTTGCTTTCTGAAAGCAAAAATCCTGCTAATTTAGCCGACATAAATCACAATGTAACAGGAACAAAGTCAACTCCGAAAGCCGTGATACTAACAGAACAGTTTTATGGTCTCATACTTTTACTGTGTCGCGACTTAGAGTTAGCAACTCATTCGTTGGTCTCGGTATTCGCTTCTACAATAAAATTCCGCAATCCATACTAGATCAGACAGAAAGGTTTCAATTAAGTATAAGAGATATGCTTATACCGCCGTGTGATATCCGGCTGAATAGAATAGTACCACCTTCATTTCTTACCGAGGTGTCGTAAAAGGCGACTAAGGTAAGTTGACCCGCCGTGTAGTGTTCGGCTGAGTTAAATAGTACCGCGCTCATTTCTTACCAAGGTGTCGTAAAGGTGACTAAAGTAAGCTGAGCCACCGTGTGGTATAAAATATTTATATATATTTTATATTTTTGACTGACACGTTGGCGCAGTGGGTACTGACCCTGCCTTCAGCTCCGCGGGTCGCGGGTTTGATCCACCGAGGGCCAACATTTTCTATAAATAAATTTGTTAACAACTTACTTTGGGGACTGGACGACCGTGCGTGTGAGTGTCCCATATATTTATTTATAAATATATTTACATAACTGATGTAAATATTAAAGATAAGATGAATAAATTCAACCTCAGTTATAAGGTCAGGCGTAGTTCCCATGAAACTAGTCAAATTACATTTACTTTTATATGACTCTGCAGTGAGCTGTGGCACTAACAATATTGCTAACGACTCGACAAATTTCACTTCACTAGATAAAATTGCTCCAACGGCAACATTTTCTCTAAATTTCGTTTCTGCTGATGAAGCATTGATACATAATCGTGTTATTGTCGAAAGTACAAACCCACAGGTCAGTGAATTCTTAAATTATGAATGACTGTTAAAATAAGAAACCGTGAAAACGTTACAAGCAAAACTTTGAAACTTTCAGGTATTTATTCTGCTTATATATATTTTACGTATTTTACGAACGGCCGCCTGCCTGACGTCAACTTAGCTTAGACACCTTTAACGACATCTCAATAAGCAACGAGGGTGGTCAAATCTCCTTAGCCCGATACCGGGCGATGGCAGATTAACTTACCTTATCCACCTTTTACGACACCTCGGTAAGAAATGAGTCTATACTACTCAGCCGGATACCACACGGCGGTATTTCTTATTGTTGTAGCTTAATTAAATTACGGGTTAACTTTAAGCACCGTGTGGTAAAGTTTAGCTCAAAGTAGTGCAGAAGTGTGCTTTACATTAATTGACTGCAAAGACGCAAGCTCAAAGGGATTTCTAAAGCTTTGATTGTTCATTATCCAATAACCAACACATTTCCTTTGTGGTATCCAGTTTTTTGAAATACAACATTATATAAATAAATATACAAACAGACTTACAAAAGTAATACTAAATTATTTTGCTAAAAACCGCGGTACAAGTTATGTAAATGCTAAATGTTGTGTGGACTATCCGTTTTCATACCTGATACATGCATGATTCGTAAATACATGCATAATTTTCAATGAAAACAGGGACGAAGACCGATTTATCGCTCCAAAAACCTCTAAAGGCTGAATTTCATGAAAATCGTTAGAGCCATTTCCGTAATTCCGATTATATATATACTAACATATAAAGCTGAAGAGTTTGTTTGTATGATTGTTTGAACGCGCTAATCTCGTGAACTAATGAACCGATTTAAAAAATTCATTCAGTGTGAGATAGTCCATTTATCAAGGAAGGCCATAGACTATAACATCACGCTAAGATGAGTAGGAGAGGAGCAACAATAAACAAATAGTATAAAAACGACAAAATTTAAGGTTTTCGTTGCGTGCGGTGATAGTTTTTAAAAAATTATGTACTACAATATTGTTCTCCTCTAAAAGTTCTAAATTAAAGTCCGCGACAGCATTTGTCTAGCTTTTACGGTTCACCCGCCTGAACTATTTTTTATGGTTATCAAAATACTATATTACGGTTTCATTCTTTCCACGCGGGCGGAGCCGCTAGCGATTGCTAGTACATATACATACAAGATTAACTCATTTAAATATTAACGGCTAGCTTTTACCAGCAACTTCGTTTGCGTGGACTGTTGTAGTGTGATAAATTGAATAGATGGCTCTTTTCAATGTCATCCTATTCCTGTAGAATTAACAGGATTTCTATAGCCTATATGTTACCCGGTGTATAAGCTATAATTGCCCCAAATTTCATCGATATTGGTTCAGCGGATTTGCCGTGAAAGAGAAGCACACATCCATAGTCACAAACTTTCGCATTTATAATATTACTAGATCCTACCCGCGACCTCGTTCGCGTGGACTGTTGTCGTGTAATAGGTCGATAATAGCGCTTTTATAGATTATTCTACAGAAATAGGATGACATAGAATAGATGTCATCCTATTTCTGTAGAATTAACAGGATTTCTATAGCCTATGTGTTATTCCGGTGTATAAGGAATAATTGTGCCAAATTTCATTGATATAGATTCAGTGGATTTAGCGTGAAAGAGTAACAAACATACATCCATACTCACAAACTTTTGCATGTATAATATTAAGAGGATATGAAGTAGGATTTCAACAATAATAAATCACAGTACTTCTGATCGGGTACAAAATGATTCGCCAACATCACATTTGTCCGTTAAAGGACAACAAAGTGCGAAATGAGTCACAAAAACTTTGGCAATCTCCATTAAGTACGGGCCGCCGTGAATTTTGCTTTCATTTTGTAAAGAGGGCGTTCAAATAAAAACGTTTTGCGCCCCGACGCTCTCTTGACATACAAATAAGTATATTCTCAAAGAGCACACTTTATCATTTCGCGTTATGTTCCCACGAATTTCTCGCTTATACCCTGTCAACTTCAGTTTGCGCAGACGTTATTTGTACTTCACCTTAAAAAATACAAAGGGCTTTCAGAGAAACTGTTAGAGCATCATGTATATTAATAATGAGAAACAAAGAGATATAAGTCATGAAAATACAGTTTGATAAATCAGACAAAACAAGGACATTTTGAACAAATTTCAGAATCCTTTTAAACTTCATTGTAATCATAAGATCGCGAAAGAAAAATAATAATAACAAAAATAGACAAAAAAAATACTATATATTATTAGTGTTAAGGAAAAAATATAATGTAAAATATATATAGCTATGTCAGCAGCTTCGCACGCATGTAAAGCTTTAAACTTTGCCGTTGACGCAAAAATTTTTATTGCTGCGCCTCTAATATTCATCGTGATTTTATATAGTCTATAGCCTCCCTCAATAAATGGACTATATTACATTCAAAGAATTTTTCAAATCGGTTCAGTAGTTACTGAGATTAGCGCGTTCAAACAATCAAACTCTTCATCCTTATGTATTAGTATATATCGTGATATTATATAGTCCTTAGCCTTCCTCGATAAATGCACAATCTTACACTAAAATATTTTTCAAATCGGTTCAGTAGTTCCTGAGATTAGCGCGTTCAAACAAACAAACTCTTCAGCTTTATATATTAGTATAGATAATGCTTGGAGTGCGGAATTCTTCATTCATTAAAGATGGAAACTCAGGATCTCTTCAACCTAAAATTTTCAAAAGCATAAAACAACTCTTTTGTGCAAGCCAATTTTTTTGTTATATTTTGTTCTGTTTGTTCAGGGCTCACATATTTACACACAATATGAAACGTCCATAAGTTTTGAAGGTTCAAGAGAGTCCAGGCCGTGTAGCACACACACAAAATGTTAGAACATAGGAACACGTATGATTTTTGATAATTCTTTTTAGACACGAGAGGGCGCGTCGGCGTCCGACTAGCGAATGTGCTGCCATCAGCTAGCTTCGGATTGGTAGAATAGACGCTCGAACTTTAAATCGATTGACGAAATCAATTTAGTTTAGTAATTTAGTAGTTAATAATATCCTCCGAATTGTGTAATCGAAATATTATTTAATTTATATTTTTAATTAGGCGTTAGTTAGCAGAGATTCATAATACAAAAGTAATAATAAAATTATTTTGCTATAATACGCGATGAAGTAAAATAAAAAATATATATCCACTCTGCATTTAGCATTATATATATTTTCTACTTTTCATCGCCGATTGCAAAATAATTTTATTATTACTTTTGAAATAATATTTATTAATATATTTTAATGTTAGAAAAAAAGACTGTTTCAGTATGGAACATTGTATTACACGAGTAAAAACTTATAATTCTGTTAATTAATTCAACACAATCTTCCGTGTCGTATTAATTATGGGTAATATCCATTTTGCTGATTAAATTCTCTTGTAGCGGAAGACCGGTAATTATTTCACGTAGTCTAGGTTAATTACGAGTGGACACGAAAATTTAACATTATTCTTTAATTTCATTAACTTCTTACTTTCGCAGTTGTAATTTTAATTTATGTAACCAAAAAAAAAGATTCGGGGACTTTGTTTTATATTATGTTAAGATAGTTTTTATCTATGAACTTAAACTATGCCAAATGAGACAACAGATCATTTTTAAGTTCTGTATTTTATGTTGTCTTTTAAAATTAAAAAAGGTTTTAATCAACGCGATCAAACTTGTAAACAATAAATGAAAACCTTAACTTAATTCTAAATAAAAGCCTTACTTAATTCTATCAATGCATGAACTCCCTTTCTTATATACATTTCTTTTATCTTTATTCTCTACAAATTTTGCCTTTTGTCTACGTTTTGTGCACAATGCGAAATAATTGAAAGATTTTATAAAACCCCCACATGTGTGGTTGCCATTCTTTTATTGTGTCGCCATTTACTCCTTAATGATCGCACAATTGTTCCCCTTCAATGGAACTTGAAAAAAAACCTAATGATAATAATTCCAAGCTCACATCTCAAACAATGGCAGTACGTGCTATTGACGGTCCGATATTATTAAGGCCCGCACATACAATGCAAGAAATAATAAAACAGCTACAATAGAATTATTTTGCTTGATAAGAAAATTTATGTAATGTTATATTTTTCGATAAATTAAACGCCGTATTGTATATCTTAATTATACTTTTTCTTGTATTACATGATATTAATTGATAAATGTTATGTACACTTCTTAAAGACATGCGTATCAGTATGTTTTAAAGTATGGGTGTGTATGTCATAATATGTATATTGGTAGTGTACTTATTAAATAAATGCTAAGTGTATAAAGCACGCAACATTCACATACCTTATGCATGCATTAAAACTAGGATATTAGTATTTGTTTAAGAAAAAATATAGTTACATTAACAAAATAGATTTTTGGGAATCGATTAAATTTTATTTTAGGGAAATCCGTAGGTACTGTAATCTACTATATAATAAGGTGATCAAAGAATCTTATTAGTAAAACTATTCGAAAAATTTAGGATTATGATAAGTTCTCAGCAAACTTAACACTTTGAGCGACGCACGCATTACATTTGACGAAATTTGGTTTTTAAATGTTTGTTGTACGGCACAAAAATTCTGATACAAAACGATACGTTCGATACGACGATAACATCGTCAAAACGATACGACGATAGATACGTTCTGCTTTTGATACATGTGTACTAAATACCGGTGCTATTAATCCAAAAATTTAAAGTAATATGGCGAAATGAAAGAATTACTAGAAAATTCACCAAGTTATGCACGTTATTTAAAGCAAAACATTTGTGCTAACGTGTGTAAACGTTGTGTCATTAAGGATTTATCAATTTTGACGTGTAATATCGTTGCTCTGTCCAAAATGTTAATAAAGGGAAAAAATATTTAAGAATTAAAAACGTACCTATGAAACCATTGAACTATGAATACGTTTCTTTGCAATCATATTGAACGTGACAATACTATACGTAGCGCCTTAGAACAATTCATTATTCGAAGAGAAACAAAGACACTTTCAATATTATTGAAACTTGCAGTAAGGAAATGCTGCTATACTTCGTACACTATCATATATTTCTAGACTATTATTGTTAAAGTTATTGTTAAAACACTATCGTATTATTTCCAACACGATGCACTTTTATATGATTGAAGAGTATAAAAATAAACTAAATTAAATTATCTCCGGCGCTATTAAAATGAAACGTTATAATTTTATTTTGAAAGAAGATATTATAGATATAAATATTTCAGGATAACATAAAAATCGTTATTCTTTATGAATAAATAAATAAATATATGGGACACGTACTCACTCGGTCGTCCGTCCCCAAAGTAAGTAACTTAATACTTGTGTTATGGGTGAGAAACAACAGGTGAATATATACATATATAATTTTTAAATACATACTTAAATACAATGAAGGTCAATAAGAAGTCATAGTGAAAGTTAGATGACAGTTTGAGTTGGTTCCGCATGTTTTAAGCCCAGCTTAAAACATTTGTACGAAATTTTTCGTATTAGTAAGTTTAAGTCTAGAAAGAAAGTTTCTGAGAAAACATACATACAGGTAACATTATTTTCACACAACTTTTGCACTGCAGATGAATCTGCGAAGTGCATTGTATAGATAGATAATCGTTTATTGCTTGAAATAATGTGCAGTAGATACATATATAAAGATAAAAGTTTCTCTTGTTTCGCAAAAATTGCATTGCACGTCATATTTATTTATTTATTTATTTAGACAGCCAGTTGTTGCTGCATATAAAACTTACATATAATAAAAAAAGACAAAAAAATAACAATTTAACATGTACAACTTACAAAAGTAATAATAAAATTATTACTTCAATAATTATTGCTTTAATAATAAAATTAATTAAACTAAATATTTAGACCTTTCTTATGAGATAACCGCCATGTGGAATGTTGACTCAACAATAATTGTTCCTATTGTTGTGTCGGTTAACGGTCTGATTGCGAAGAGCCTCGACCAACATCTTCAGAGGCTTTCTCTTAACAGTTGGATCAAGTGTCGGATGCAGAAGGCAGTATTGCTTGAAACGGCCCGCATTGTGAGGAAGTTCCTCACTTTGAATCCCTAACCACCGGCAACTCGGGATATTTCCCCGTTCCCGGCGGACGACAATTTTCTATATTTTTAAATGTTTTTTTAATTATTTTTTTTTTTAATTAGAAATATTTAAAAATGTATAAAGTTAGGTTTAAGAAAAATTAATTAATTTAATATTATTACTTTAATAATAAAATTATTTCATCGCGGATTATAGCAAAAAAATTTTTTGTTATTAAACATATAAAATGAAATATTATTACTTTTGTATTATGGATCTCCGCAAAGTAACGCCTAATTCTATAAATTATGTGCAACTCATTAAAGTGTCAACATGCGCCAAAAAATTATTAAATAATATATATTAAAAAAATTAAACATATATAGTCAATAGGTAAAAAAATAATATTTACGGTAAAGAAAACAAAATAAAGGTTAAAAAAAAAACAAAATAATTTTATTTCTTATAATTATATATTATAAGCCACATCTACACACGCCCTAATAATAAAAACTGTAATTATTTGTATACAATATCTAATGTCACTAAGTACTTGTTAATTACATTAACAAATTGTTTGCAATTAGGCTTCGGGGGTAAGAAGTATCATTAACAGTATCAGCATCCCAAATAGGTCTATTACAAACATAAATCGTTCCGGCAAGACTGCAATAGGACATCAATAGGTCGTTAGGGTATTGCGACATTCAAATACAAATTGCCATCTAAATGTTTAGAGAGGGTATTAATGTCTTCGTTAATTTAATAAATCACTTCTTTTGCTATATTATATTCAATGAAATCTAGTATTAAATGATAAAAAAGGTAATGAAAAAACTATATCGCTTTTTAAATATATTGCGCGTGTTATTATATAAGGAATTACTATAAAAAGATCTAGAAAAACTAATACGCCTTGGTAATTTTTACATCAAATCACTTTATGTCGTTATTTGAAACGAAATATATCGTTATTATCGGTTCTTTTGTTTACACCGTGTGGTATCCGGGTGAATAAAATAGTACCACCTTCATTTCTTACCGAGGTGTCGTAAAAGGCGACAAGGGTAAGTTGAACCACCGTGTGGTATCTGGTTTAGTAAAATAGACCACCCTCTTTCTTACCGAGGTGTCGTAAAATACGACTAAGGTAAGTTGACGTCAGGTAGGTGGCCGGTCGTAAAAACGCATGTGACAGCATGTTTATAACATGTTGTGCCGACCCCACTTAGAGTGGGATAAGGGCAGGAGAATGTATGTATCGATTCTTTTGTTTCATTGACTTGTCCCAGAATTATATAATCAATAAATTAAAGTAATAGAACTACCATGATTGCTGAATCTAAATAATAACCATAATGAAATTAGTTATAGCCTCAGTATGTCATATCGAATTTAACACGCGCATAAAGTAGTGTGATATTTGGAATTTCATTTACAGAAAGAATGTGGAAAAACACTGTGTATAATATATGTTACAAATACCTTAATTGAGAAAATTCTTTTATGTCGTCTCAAGGAAAACGAAGAACGTATAATATTTTTATTCAAACAAATTATAATAAGAATTGTGACAGCCATTTTGATAAAATATGAAAAAAAATACATATATTGAAATAACAATATATTTAACAAATTTATACGCAACAATTTTTGTTGATCAATTCTATTCATATATGTACATTAGAACTAATAAAATTTTCATTCAGAATTTCAAAAATTAGATATCTAATAATGCCCGATCGTCATGTCTAAGTTTATGACGTTGACGTTGCTTAATAAGCGTACGCATATTTCTTGGGCTTGAACGGAAAATAGCTCGTAGGCTTTTGAATCATTCGCTAAATAAGAATATAAACATTTATTTAATAATATATTTAAGTCGAAACTAAACAAAATCCAGCATATCTACATTGTTTTATAGTATCTATTACGTCAATGTACTTTTGTATAATAGCAAAATGGGTCAGTAATGCTTTACAAAAGACTTTACAAAAGCCTGAAGATTGCCATTCTGTCCGTTAGAACTATATTCAAATGGGAAACAAAAGTAGAAAAGTACTTTTATTTTATTATACATTAAGTTTCAACATCGTAGAATATATAAGACGGGTCAATGCCAACATGAAATCCGCTGTACCGGAAGACAATAGATGAATTGCAGTTTCTAAGAGACAACTTTCTTCGTAAAATGGCTTTTTAACTTCTTTTTACGAAAAATCTTTCTTATTAATTTGACTCAATAGGAAATAATTTTGAAGTAAAAAATGATGAACGATCTGTCATTAAAAGCCTTTTAAAATTTCAATGAATCATATGTATAAAAAAATAATGAAAAATAATAAATAAATAAATGGGAAAGCTGTGATAGCCTAGCAGTGAGACCGTACGACTCTTTCGAAGGGTCACAGGTTCAAACCCCGGGCCGGCACCAATGAGTTTTTCTGATAAAAAAATATTTGTCTAATTGGTAATTGCAATTTATCGCTTTTCGGTGAAGAAAAACATCGTGAGGAAACCTGCATATCTCTAGAGAATTCCGGGGATATGTGTAACCTACCAATCCGCTTTGAAGCAGCGTGGTAGGTCTTAGCTCCATTCCTTCTCTCCAAAAACAAAGAGATGAAACCTATGCCCAGCAGTGGGATAACAACAGGCCGTTACTAAATGGGACAATTACACACGCGGTCGTCCGTTCCCAAATTAAGTGAATTAATACTTGAAGTATAGATGACAGACAACTGGTCGAAGATCCAAAAAATTGTGCTTAGTTAAAAAAAAATTAATTGCGTAATGTATCTTTTATCGCAAAGGTCTCTTATAACAGAAAAAAAAGTTCAGAACCACTACTTAATCAATAACAATATGATATGAATACAAAAATATGCAGATTTCTTCACGATGTTTTCCTTCACTAAAAACTAGCTTTTAACAATTATAAAAATCCTCCCTTGTGTCTTATAACCGATAGATTATTCATTAAATAGTAAAGAAAATCACGCTAAAAGAAAGTAGAATGGCGAATAAGTTAGATATTCTTGGTAAAGAAAATAGTCAAGAACCACTATTTTCAACTTTCTGATAGCAAAGTTGAGTAAAAACTAACTTCAGTTTCCAACACTTTCAAATGTCTTGATATGTACCTTTAGTAGATTTTAACGGAAATTCGAACAGAATTTTACGAAGAATTGTCATTTAGTAAGTAACTTACACAGTACTTAACAGAAATTTTCTCTATAATTTTGTATGACGCATATGGTTTGCATATAATTTTGAAGTAACACAAAACATTCACTAATATAGAGACTTTTATATTCGGAGAAAGATCTATTAAGGAATGTTCATGACACATGAACTTTTAAGGCTTCAAACTTTCTGCTCAATAGATAACAAAGCAGCGTAAAAAATAATTTTTCTATAAAAAAATTCTATAATAATTTCTATTAAATTATTCCCACTAAAGACTTTAACATTTATATGTTTTTAAAATTAAATAAATGGTAGAGATAAACACGACTTTCATTTCATTCCATTGCCAACCGAGCATCGAACACGTTGCCAAGTATGTATAATTTGAACAACTTGTCAAATCATCTAGAGTTAGGCACCTGCATATCTCTAGATAATTCTGGGATCGAGGGAAGGAGAAAATCTGGGAAGGAGTATCGTGAGAAAAACTTTCCTCACGATGTTTTCCTTCACCGAAAAGTGTGTGATGAATTGCAATTATCAATGGACACATTAGTTTTAATAGAAAAACTCATGCCAAGGTTTTGAAATGGTGACCCTCTCGAAACAGGTCTCACCGCTGTGCTATCACAGTTTCATTCACAGTAACGTCTTATAAAATTAACACAAAGTCGGAGCAAGCATTAACCAATTAAACAAACAGATAAAGTTCCCTTTTTAATATTCAAACATTTAGTCGCCCTCTTTAATTACTACCAGTTTATTTTACTTACAAGACTTTGTGGTGATTACAGAATAAAAAATCTAAATTTCATTAATTCCTAGTCTTTTTACAGTATTAATAAACAAAAAAATTATGATATTTTTCAGATCCGATCATCGAAATGAGTTTAATGTAAACTATTTACTTTCACAGAAACAACAGGCAAGAATGGTGAGGAGACAATGCATTGTTGAGGGTCACCATCCTCCTGCCCTTATCCCACTGTAAGGGGGGTCAACACAACATGTTGTCACATGATTTGGCTACGTATTTTATTACGCATCGCCTTCTAGACCTCAACTTCCCTTGTAGCCCTTTTACCTTGGTAAGTAATAAGAGTGGTCTATTTTACTCAGATACCACACGGTGGGTCGACTTACCTTAGTCGCCTTATAGGACACCTCGGTAAGAAATTAGGGCGGTCTATTCTACTAATTTTGAAGCCCATAAGCGGTATGCTGTTATAGAGAAATATGCTTTTGTGTAATTGTGGTAATCTGTGTTCAAAAAATCTTCTACTTTTGACTTAATTACGCTTCACTGTCACAATAAGCTATGTTTTGAATTGGATTTGGAATGAAAAGTCGCTTAAATTAATTTCAAAGTCAAATACCAAATATTCTTTATTCTAGTAAATTTGTACACAAGTGCTTTTGAATCGTCAATTTTACTGGTCGTTCGCAAAACTGCTCCTTCCGAGAAAAGCATGCAAGAAACTTGACATTTAATTTTTTAATATAACTAGTTACATTTTATATTTCCTTTCATGTTTATTTTATAATTCCTTTCAGAAGATTAATTTGATGCTATTGATGTCTTTATGTGTTTCGTTTATAGAAAATATTATTGTTTTTTTTTTTACCTATTAACGTAATTTGCTTATATTTTTATGTAATGTTTTTATTTAAATTGTTTAATAATTTTTTGGTTCATGCCGTGACACTTTCATAAGTTGTACATATTAAATTACTTTTTATTATATGTAAGTTTTATATGTAGCAACTACTGCATGTAATAAATGAATAAATAAATAAATGTACAAATGCGAAGTAGTAAGAGTAGCTTAATCTACGCATTCTTTATATTTTTGTACTCCTCAATAATATAAAAGGCTTTATCTATAAGCCTCCTTTTAATAACTTTAATATGTAATGGCAAAGATAAAATTGAATGTAGAATTCTATTAAGAATCTTATACTGTAACCCACAAACGGCTTACGTACTATTGTAAGGCGGAAAACGGGAGCCGCAAGCTTTTGTCGGTTCATTTTTTTGTATGTTATGAACATCGTCAATTTTTTTATGATTCTATATATTTTAATGATAAGACCGTAGCTCGTTTGTAGGCTTTGGTATACATTTTTACAATATTATTCCATAATCTAATTGAAAGCAATTAAAAAAAAACTTTTACAGCTCATTATACTGTTAAGGACTATGTTGATGATAAGAAAGTTTGGAATTAAATTGCGACTATTTTTAATACATAAAAAATATCTTTAATATTTTAATGAGTTAATCTTGTATGTGTAATTTTTTTTTCTGAATCTCGGAAACGGGTCCGACGATTTTCTTGAAATTCAGCATGTAGGGGTTTTTGGGGAGAAAAATTGATCTAGCTAGGTTTTATTTTAAAAAAATCGTTTTATTCTTGATTAAAAATATTGAATAATGTAAATATAATAATAATGAAAATAATGTAGAATAGGAAAGCAAAGATTTTTTTTTTATGTCAACGATATAGACGATGGGTAACTGGCGGACCTAAAATTTTCAAAACCCGGATTCAAATCACACACGTCATCGGCGCCATCTTTCTTTTTTTATTTATTTAAAACATGTTGTTTTTTATCTTTTAAAAAATTACCTATTCGGCTCATCGGGGTACGTAATTTTTGAAAAGCATGACCTCCGAGTTTCTTGCTGGTTCTTCTCGGTAAGAGCACCTTTCCGAATCTGTCTTAGCTTCGTTCTAATTTGAAAAATCAAAAGTGCTTGCTAAAACCAACTTTACTAAAGATTATTTGAATTTCACTTTCTGCACTAAACTTACCTCTGTCGTATTTTACGACACCTCGGTAGGAAAGAGGATGGTCTATTCTACTAAACCGGATACCACACGGTGGGTCAACTTACCTTAGTCGCCTTTTACGACATCGCGGTAAGAAATGAGATTGGTCTATTCTACTCAGCCGGATACCACGGCGGAACTTCTCTCGATTGATAGTCGCATATTCGGTCACACTATTTCGTTGTAAATCGAACCCTTCATACGATCAATCGTTTCCAATATCTAATTGGGCCGTTTTTGCCGGTCGCCTTTATCAATGCCGCTCGCTTCGCGCGGCACAATTCGTTGATGTGGGGGATTTTCACTGATTCGATAAATCTTGGGCCTCCTGGACTGTGTGATCGATGTAGTTTTCACGCAGTCCCTTTGAAATCGGGTTTATTACGAGCCGAGCCTTCAATTGTGGAGTTTTTCAACAAAATTATATGTTTCTAGCAATCACCAGCGGCTCCGACCGCGTGAAAAGTTTTAAACCGTAATACAGTGATAACCATAAAAATGGTTAAATAGCCGTGTGGTATCCGGCTGAGTAGAATAGTACCACCTTCATTTCTTACCGAGGTGTCGTAAAAGGCGACTAAGGTAAGTCGACCCGCCGTGTGGTATCCGGCTGAGTAGAATAGTACCACCCTCATTTCTTACCGAGGTGTCGTAAAGGGCGACTAAGGTAAGTCAACCCACCGTGTGGTATCCGGCTGAGTAGAATAGACCACCCTCTTTCTTACCGAGGTGTCGTAAAATACGACTATGGTGATCTCATCGCAAATCAAGTTCAAGAATCGCAAAGCTAGGCTTCGCGATTTTGCCGTGGAATCTATCTCCTGACGATGCTTCGGTTACGGGGCAAAACAATTGTTGAGATTGTGGTGGTGAATGTGTGCCATGCTTGTGTATTGTTGTGCCATCGGTGTCGAGTAGTGCATGAGTTTAGTCAGCGCACGCAAGGAAAACTCTAAATTTAATTTTGCCGTTTTCGTAATATTTTTTATTGCTGCTCCTATCCTATTTATCTTAGCTTGATGTTCCACAGCCTATAGCCTTCCTCAATGTACTATCTGACATTGTTATAATTTTTCAAATCGGTAGTTCCTGAAAGTAGCGCGTTCAAATAATCAAACAAACAAATTCTTCAGCTTTATATATTAGTGTAGATATAGATAAGCCAATACCTTAATACCTGCTATGTTACATTTTTCCAATCTTGTGACTGTATGTTTTACAGGTTGTTTTAGTCGCTGCATGTCCAACATACGCTATATAATATAATACGATATGTAATAATCTAATATATAAAAATATTTTTTTCTGTATATCCTATTGTATGTATTCTGTATAAAATAAAATTTTCAGATAATCTTTAAAATGATGGAGAAGTTAATCCTGTGAACTATGGTGGCGATCGAAACAATTATTGGACGTGACAACGTCTTAAATTAGGTTGCGGCTTGGAGTCACTCATGAAAATGTGTAACGCCCGCTCACGTCTGTTACGATGAGTCACCGAACGAAAGAGAGGCCCGCCGGACTGGCGAATGCCTTGCGTCTCTCTCCCACTCCAATCTATCACATTTAAAAAGACGTTGTCACGTAAAATCTTTGCCCGTAAAACAGACTTTACAGGCAACCGTTTTTTAAAATTAATTTTTATCCAGACTGAGCCATATCCTTTATTAATAAAAGAACCATTATAATCTATACGAGTACAAAATTGCAGATTGGTAAAACAAATGATATTAATTTTTACCTTTCAACAGAGGGTGCTACAAACTGATAGGCGCTTTATACAAAGTGAAATCAAGCTTATAATAATTAATGTTTCTGATAAAGAAGGGAAACAATAACGTTTATCTTCAGGCTGAGAGGAAACGATACTGAGATAATTAAATTCTAAAATAATATTGTGGATGCAAAGTCTTCTAGAAAATTCAGACGAATTATTATTATTTATAGAATTGGGCGTTACTTTGCGTAGTGACATAACCTATTTATATTATTAAACAATCCCCAATAGCTGTCTCTGTGTTTATTTTCGATTTTCTCAAAATCGCAAGGAAAGCTTAAACGGATTTTTAAAGCAATTGTATTGCGTTTCTGGGTGTACGGAACGCAATGGAATGGAAAGTGTTCAATTATATGATGTGATGAACAACAAATGTATAATTAATTGACTAGTTATATAAAACTATACAACATGTGAGCTATAGTTTTGCTTGTGCATTATTTGTAGCTGTACGCCACAAATTGCAATATCTTTTAATAAAAATTGTTTAAAAAATGCCCAAGAATTTACAAGAAACTTGAGTAACGTGGTGGGTTCTCGGATTTTGGAGGGAGTTTGGCTCGTTAGACTAGCCTTGAGGGACCTTTACTCTCTTTACAAATAATGGTTACTGGATTAAGCTCGGAAAACAGCCTACAATATTAAGTAAATAAAGATTTCATTAAAAACAACTAAAAAATATAATATTAATTTATAATCTTTCTGAAAATGACGTCGAGAAAAGACAACCTCTTTCTTACCGAAGTGTCCTAAAAGGCGACTAAGATAAGTTGACGTCAGGTAGGCGGAAAGTCGTAAATACCTAGCGAAATCATGTGACAACATGTTTATAAGATGTTGTGCCGACCCTACTTAGAATGGAATAGAGGCAAAAGAATAATGAAACTGTTTAAAATTTATTGTTAATAATATGTAAGTAATTGCATTTGTTTTATACTGCCACAATTTCACCAGTTCAGCTTTCTAGCATCGTTTTCGAACTTTCGGTTTGCTACTTGCAAAGTTTATTCGTTCCTATCTTATCTTGCGATAACAAGCAAGCGCTCTCTTGGACAACCGCACAACCTGACTTCAGAAACAATTACACTGAAATGTCTGTTGCCTACAAAACTTTACAGATTTCCAGCAAGACAGTATGACCTAAGTGGAGCTTCGTAGAAATCGTCTTCAATATAAATTATTCACTATCTTCTTACTTGAAGAATGGATTGAATGTGCTCTGAAATAAGATTATACTTTAAAGACACTTACGTCCAATATCGCTCATGGGTTGCAATAGTGGCATAACTTAAATATAATAGATGTAAATCTTAAAATATTCTTTCCCGTGGCAATAACTCTCAAACTCATTATTAAGTCGTTCTTTCAAATAACAAAACAAGAGGGCTGGCTCCTTTTTCGCACAACGAATCAACTTAGCGATTCAACGCAGAAACGCTGCCAGCATTCTTGAGACCATTCCATGATTTGTATAGTCCTAGCATGTAAGTAATTTAAGGTAGATATAACTTGTACATTTTTAAATAATTTATAGAATTAGGCGTTACTTTGCGGAGGTCCATAATAGAAAACTAATGAGAATATTATTTTGCTATAATCTGCGATTTAATCCGGGCTTCACGATTTTGTCGTGGAGTCTATCTCCTGACGATGCTTCGGTTACGGGGCGAAACAATTGTTGAGATTGTGGTGGTGAATGTGTGCAGTGCTTGTGTATTGTTGTGTGGTAGTGCCATGTATCAGGTATAAGAACGAATAGTACACTCTACATTTAGCATTACATATATTTTCTTTTATCGCAGATTATAGCAAAATAATATTCTTATTAGTTTTGTACATTTTTGTTGTAAATAAAAAAGCGGCTCATCTTGTAAATAAAGATGAAAACAGGATCAAATAATGTTCATATCAGAAAAGGTATGACAGTATTCGAAAATACGATATACCGAATATTCCACATAATAACAACGATAAAGTTTATTATATACAAGATAAAATCTACATATAACAAGTTAATGTTACCCTAAAGGCTTTTCATTTCTGCGTATATTTACTTTGCCGCTATATTATTTGTAACAAATTGTTTGCTGAATATGACAAAGATACAGAACTGTTTGTTACACTAACATAACATTACTTTGTCCTTGATAAATGTTAATTAATTATAATCACTATATTCATAGTCGTTAGTATCAAAATAGTATCAGGTAGAGCATTTACAACTATTATATTTCATCTAAGTAGCAATTAGTAATGTTCAGATGCTAGGAAACTTCACTCATTTATCAATTTGCGAATATAATGTTGTGTGAACTATTCAGGGAATAGCACTGCACTATTCCCACTATATAAATGAAGCAAGATTAAACGAGCATCCATCAATATCAAAATCACGTTTAATTATAGAAATCAAAGTCTTGCATACCCGATATTTAGCTCTTCATCATTCTCCTGCCATTATCCCACTATAAGTGGGGTCGGCACAACATGTTATAAACATACTGTCACATGATTTGGCTGCGTTTTTACGACCGGCCGCCTGCCTGACGTCAACTTACCTTTGTCGTATTTTACGACACTCCGGTAAGACATGAGGTTGGTGTATTCTACTCAGCCTGATACCACACGGCGGATCAACTTACCTTAGTCGCCTTTTACGACACCCTGGTAAGAAATGAGGTTGGCCTATTCTACTCAGTCGGATACCACACGACGGGTCGACTTACCTTAGTCGCCTTTTACGACACCTCGGTAAGAAATGAGGGTGGTCTATTCTACTCAGCCGGATACCACACGGCGGGTCGACTTACCCTAGTCGCCTTTTACGACACCTCGGTAAGAAATGAGGGTGGTCTATTCTACTTAGCCGGATACGACACGGCTAACGTTAATTAATTATAATCACTATACTCATAGTCGTTAGTATCAAAATAGTATCAAGTAGAGCATTTACAACTATTATGTTTCATATAAGTAGCAATTAGTCATGTTCAGATGCTAGGAAACTTCACTCATTTATCAATTTGCGAATATAATGTTGTGTGAACTATTCAGCAGATAGCTCACTGCACTATTCCCACTATATAAATTAAGCAAAATCAAACGAGCATTCATCAATATCAAAATCACGTTTAATTATAGGAATCAAAGTCTTGCATAACTGATATTTAGTTCTTGAATACAATAATGACTGATGTGAGTAGATTTTCGACAATATTTTTTGTTTACTTCTCTTTACAGTGACACGAAATAAAATGCCTTATTAATAGGAAGGAAACTTTTATGTTTCTGCCAAGGCTAAACCCGCGAGATTAATCATTCATACACCTGCCGTTCTCCCACTCTAAGTGGGGTCAATATAACACGTTTGAAACATGTTGTTACATGGTATGGCTAGTTTGATAACTAGCCATACCATGTAACAACATGTCAGGCATGCGGTTCATCAGAACCGCATGCCTGACATCAACTTACCTTAGTTGCCTTTTACGACACCTCGATAAGAAATGAGGGTGGTCTACTCTAATCAGCCGGATACCACACAGTGGGTCAACTTAACTTAGTCCTCTTTTATAACACATCAACTACCTTAGTTCCCATTTTACGACACCTCGATAAGAAATAAGTGTAGTCTATTCTACTCAGCCGGATACCACACGGCAGCTCAACTTAACTTAGTCCTCTTTTACAACAACTCATTAAAAATGAGGATAGTCTATTCTATTCAGCCGGATACCACACGGCCAAATATTTACTTATGTTAAGTTATTTAATTATTTTTAATTGGGAACACAATTTTTCCTTAATTACAATTTAGAACATAAAAGTAGTTATTGTAAGATAACCATTAGAGACAGAGATATGCTATCGCGGACTTTTTATATTATAGTATTTTTGTAGATCTACTATTCTCTTGTACACTCTTCTTCCTCCTGCCCTTATCCCACCCTAAGTGGTGTCGGCACAACATGTTAGAAACGTGTTGCCACACGATTTGGCTTCGTATTTTACGACCGCCGCCTGCCTGGCGTCAACTTACCTTAGTCGCCTTTTACGACCCCTCGATAAGAAATGAGGGCGGTATATTCTACTCAGCCGGTTACCACACGACGAGTCACCTTACCTAAGTAGCCTTTTAAGAAACTTCGGTAAGAAATGAGGGTGGTCGGGAAAGCCCACTTAAATTGGGATACTGGCAAGAGAATGATGATTCAACAAACTCTTATGTCCTTTTATCAGAAGATCTTATGAATAACATCAGACAATAAATTACGATCCGAATAACATCGCTTCTGTAACAAGTCATATACAGGTTTTCTACTTATTGCTTCTTTTCAATGATTTCTTACACAGTTATTGTCTGACAATATGGTGTCAGAGACATTCGTAATGAGATTTTTGCTCTGGAAAGATGCCAGATCGTGCTCGTTAAATTGTGATGTTTTTTTTTCTTTGAGCGATTGTATTTTTCTGTTAGCAAGCGGTTCTATTTATGGTTGTAAGGGCTGAGCTTGTCACGGTTTGTTTTACTAATGTCCAAACTCATTTACTCGGGGTAAATCAAACTAATTTTTTTAATAAGATAAACCCGTATGTCGGACTCGCGCCGATTAAAACAACCTGAGTGGTCCATCACGTGGCGGGGACAGGGTACCGTTTTAAACATTGACCCCATCTCCACCAGCAGCAATTCTAAACCCCAGAGCGCCTCACCTCTGGGTTGGAACTAATAGTGGCCCTCCCTCCGCTAGATAATGCATTGGGACCACCAGATGCATTGACCACCTCGGGGACTGTTTTAGATGGGCGTCCATTAAATTCCATTTGGAACGACTAAAGGTCCCCCTCAGGATAGCATACGACGGGTTTCGGCGAGTCGTATGCGGCCTTTTAATTTATTTTTTATTTTTTACGTTAGATCCCTAAAATCATTATTTTTTTAATTGAGTGAACGTACAGATTCTCGCTGGTTCTTCTCGGTAAGTTAACCATGCAATTCAGCAAAAGTGGTTGTGAAAGCCGACTATAATAAAAAAAATATTTGAATTTGGATAATATTTTATGCGCAAATTCAGTTTCTCTTTTAACCTAATATTAGTAATTCCATAAATTTTCATGATATTTAGTAAAATAACGTTCAATTTTAGACTGCCTAATTGCGTTTAATTGCGTACACATATAGTTTCCAGCGATCATATTGTTCGCGAATTGCGGGCAACGAGCGAAAGCTTTCGCTTCAATAATTCGAGTAAACAATTTGGCAACTTTTCGCAGCTGGACGCCCATTGGTTCGCCATTCGCTGTCGGCGTCAAGTTGGAAACGAAACTTTTTAACCCTTAATAGGGCAAGGGACAATTGCTTACCACCTATAATTTTTTACCATAGATCATAAGCCGTTCTATGTACTATATAAAACACTAAATTTTTCTAATGTATGAAGACTCCTTAAACTTTTTTTAGTACTGGCAATTACGCTATTTGTAAAATTTTACTTAATACCGACGATCAAAAAAAAATAACGACCTTTTTTCGTAATCGGGAGTGTTCGTCGCGAAAAAAATGAAATTTTGTTCTACTAAGATTCCGGTAAATGCTTTTGTGATATTTGGTAGGATAATTGATTATTATGATCGTGCATGACTCGTAGTAGACTTCTGAAATGAAACTCGTACTAATTAAAAAAAATTCGCAAACTTGGTGGTAAAACTGTTACCATTGCTCAGCTACATCAAGATGGTAAGATTTAGTGGTAATATAGTTACCTTTACTCGTTAATGTACTTAACACTTTAGGAGCATGTCTAAGAAAAATACACTGATCTGATAGGTGTACGCTATCTGATAGCCTGTATTTTTGAAGATCATCTTTCCGCTATCGAAACTAGCGACGAAAGTGTCTCAGGTGAACTACTTTTGGGCGATGGCGTACTGCTGCCCAGAAATCAAGCAAAGCGATTTGCAAAGCGTTCATGTATAAAACTAAAGCCGTTTCTGCAATACGGTGGAAGGACGCTGAACTTGTAAATGTTTTGACAACAGCACTCAACCCAAAATCCGTATATATGGTCAAATGAACACAGAAAGGAGATTCTAAAAAAGAGTACTAGATATACGCTGTACTATAAGCTGTGATGGCCCAGCGGTAACACCGTGCGACTTTTTCGAGGAGGTCACGGGTTCAAACCCGGGCAGGCACCAATGAGTTTTTCTGTTAAAACTTATGTGTCTAATTGATAATTAAAATTTATCACATGCTATACGGTAAAGGAAAACATCGTGAGGAACCTACATATCTCTAGAGAATTCTGGAGATATGTGAAACCTATCAATCCGTATTGGAGCAGCGTGGTAGGTCTTCTCTCCAAAAACGGAGAGTGAAGGCCCATTCCCAGCAGTGTTTGATGCAGCGGATACCTAGACTACTTACAAACTTAAAGGCAAACGGTTCACACTCGCCGAGATCTCAGACTTCGCTTGGCCCGTGGTCTAATAGATAGATTCACATTCATACAAAAACCAATCGTATTATTTTTAGAAATAGACAAGGTGGAAATTTCGGAGTACCGAATGAAATCAAAAAGAGGACTGCACATTGCCGCATTACCCAGAAGACCAAGGGAAGGTTATTACCTGCCCTTGCCCATATAGCAAAATCGGCAGTTCGAAAAATACTCAAAAACAATCAAGCATTATGTGCGATGTCTGCAGCGGAGCTTTAAGTCCTACTCCGCGCTTCAAAAGCTTTTACTTTGCTTTAGAAAACGAAAAAGTTTCGTATGGTAGTATCGTTAGTACATATTCGTCATTAGCATAAACGAGCTGAGGCCAAATAATTACCACCAAGACCAAAACATAAACGGGCAATGGTAAAATGGTTACCACCAGATTTTCGCGTATTTCTGATTATATATTTTTATTTTTTTATAATAAATGTTAAAACGACGCCTAATAAGAGTAAAAATAAAGATATGAAAAAAAAAATTTCAGTCATTTTCACCTCTACCCTATTAAGGGTTAAATTTCTATCATTTTCAAACGAATTGTGATATTGCCATAGTTATTATACTAGAGTCCAACAACAAATAAGCCTGTAAGTTAGTGTCATAATTTGAATTGATGTCTCAGAGCAGGGAAAATGTAGCAATTGTAACAGGAATTACAACCGGGCACTGCCTGTTAAACAGACACCTGATAATAATGAGAATAACAGAAGATACTGCGTGCCCAGAGTGAGGAGAGGAAGAAACGAGTCTTCACTTTATGGCTGAGTGCTCTATGTACTCGCTGGTAAGATGGGAGATACTAGGTAAGGATGAAATTGAAGTTGAGGATCTGACAAATATACCCTTCGGGGATATAATCAGATTCGTGAAAGCTAAAGGTATATTAGAGCAGATGACACTGTCGGGACAGCAGTGAAACCCTTGTCCCAACATGGGGAAATGGGTGGAGTAGTCCAGAATAGGAGCTGACCATCCGCCCTGCACCGACAGGCGTCCCCGAAATATGATAGATAGATAGTGTCATAATAAATAATGAGGAAAGATGAAACTCGTTTACTTAATTTTAGTCTAAACACAGATAAAAAGAGAGACAGATGGGGCATGGACCCGTCTCCATGACATGACAGCATTAAATACTTAAGAGAGGCATCGTGAGGCATGCATTGCGAATGGTTCGTCTCGCATGCCTCGAGCTGTTTGGAAGAGTGTGTTCACAGTGAGTATTCGCGTCATATGTTCGTTGCGAACGCTGCCTCAGTCAAAGATTACAGTGTACATTGGCCTCAGTGCGCGCCGTGCGCTCCGTGTAGATGGACGTTTTGTTTGCGTCGCACGCTCATGAGTCATGGAGCCCATGTATTCCCAGAATATATTCGCTTCATAAAAAAATCATTTTGTTCGCTTCATTTTGTCCACTAGCGTCTTTTAACCTCTTTTTTAACATTGTATGAATTAAGGCAATATATAGATATGATATATATGGATATCATATATGTGATATCATATATGGATACCAGATCATCATCCTCCTGCCCTTATCCCACTCTAAGTGGGGTCGGCACAACATGTTATAAACATGCTGCCACATGATTTGGCTGTGTTTTTACGACCGGCCGCCTGCCTGACGTCAAATTACCTCTGTCGTATTTTACGACACCTCGAAAAGAAAGAGGATGGTCTATTTTACTGAACCGGATACCACACGGTGGGTCAACTTCCCTTAGTCGCCTTTTACGACACCTCGGTAAGAAATGAGGTTGGTCAATTCTACTCAGCCGGACACCACACGGCGGGTCGACTTACCTTAGTCGCTTCTTATAACACCTCGGTAAGAAATGAGGGTGGTACTATTCTATTCAGCCGGATACCACACGGCGTATATATGGATATCAGATATATGATAGAAATGATATTTATGATAGATATGGCAATATATAGAAAGGGGAAGTCTGAAAGTTGCGCCCATTACAAAAAAGATAAGAAGTGCGAGACTTAGTTGGTATGGTCATGTAATGAGGAGGAATGAAAATCATGTGACCAAAAGATTTTTAAATATAAATGTGGATGGATGTATGGCTAGGGGGACGCCTAAAAAAGATGGATGGATTGTGTGAAAAATGATATGCATGTTAAAGGAGTGGCACCAGAGTTGACGAATGATAGAGGAGAATGGAAGAAGAAGATATTGGGCCGACCCTACTTAGAGTGGGATAAGGGTAAGAGAATGATGATAGCAATATCCTATTTATTGTCATATGACAATATATTGTCATATGACAATAAATAGGAATAAAGAGAAACAAAATGAAGCTATATCTTTCTCTCTTTTTCATATGTGATTAGACAAAGATGAGTATACGAGTTTTGTCTTACCTCTCTAATAGATATCTAATGTGAAGCTCTCATTTACAGGTCTGCCTATAGCTCCCTACTCTAGTGTAATAGTATATGGTTGGGACACATTTAATACATAAAACGCTGACAAATAAAACCTTAGAACTAAGAATTTCTAATACGGAAAATCTTTTTGCTGATTTACTGAGGAATATTTCAAAAGCATCGCCCCATTACAGAGCGGGTTCTAGCGATTAAGCCGAAATAGATGGTCATATCTTTAATAAAGAAAGAGTTTATCTTTTGCTAATATATTTCTAAAGATAACAGACACCTTTAGAGGATTTTGGTGCAGAGATATGATTAATGACGTCAAAACTTCGCAGACAAAAAATCGTCAAAAGTTCAACTTTTATTTTTTTATGGATGACAAAAGGCTTTATCATTATTTAACAAGAAATTATATTATATGGATGGATACTATATTGTTCCCGATATAAAAACGGGATTTTGTATATTTTTTATATTGGCCCAATAGCTTCAATTGAAAATGAATTTCACATATCTCGACGTGTGATGCATAAGGTCTGAAGTTTTCAGAGCGAAATGAAAATTTGTAAATGAATTAGGTTAGTATAGTTATTAATTTATATAATTCTAAATGAAATATTACTAGCATTGTAGCAGATACGGATGTATTTCTAATCCCCATATTTTGAATTTAAAAATTACCTAAATCCTATCTAATAAAATTTTATAAGAATTTTTTTTTTTCAGAAATTTTGTGACTACTTAAACTCGTATTGTTTCAAAACTAGTGCAATAATCCAAAGTAATTAAATCAATTACATCTAAATTCAAACAAATTGAGAAAATTCATCACATAAGACTTTATACAAATGCATCTTCGTAACGAGATAAAAACATTCAGCTCATTTATAATAATACTAACATAAAATCTACTATAAAATATACATATCTTTATTTAAAAACGATATTTCTAATAGGCAAACCAGGAATCGAAATGAATTAATAGTAACGCCACGGCTCGTAGATAGTTTGTGGGCATTGTTCTACATTTTTACAACAAAATTCCACAATATATTTTGGACTTGCCTTAACACATGTTCATAAAAGCAATTAAAAAGACACTTATTCATAAAGCTTATTATACTGTTGAATACTATGTTGATGATAAGAAAGCTTGGATTGAAATTGCGACTATTTTTGATTCATAAACAATTAGGTTTATGAAATATTTATTTTTGAATAGAGTGACCGCCGAGTTTTTTACTGGTTCTTCTCGATGTGAGCACCTTTCCAAACCAGTCGTAGCTTCATGTTAATTTGGTAATTCAAAAGCTAATTTGAATAAATAATTATGTGAATTTGAGCTTAGGCTGGCTATTTAAAAAAGTGTCTGAAGTTGACATTCGACCTTATGCGTCCCACTTCAAGATAAATTGTTCCAAGTAATTAAATGGGAAAGCGGTACAGACAGACTTTCACATTTATAATATCTTATGCATAGAAGTTAATCTCTGAAGACTAAACTAAACTAAACGCGTGTCAGAAATTTAAAAGTTTTTTAATAAACATCACGAGTAAAACAAAGTTAGTTCGACTGGGAAACAGATATTCAACAACAAAACTCTCAGTAGGAAAGCTGATGCATAATAAAATAAGAATTTTCCCGTATTTTATTCAACTTGACCTATTTCTCTTATACTAATGGCTTTAGAACTCTGAACGAAATTACTTTCGAGGAAGCAGATTACTTATTGGGAATGCATTACTGACGCTAGTGCTAAGCCAAACTACCATTGGCTTAGATACAAAAAAGTCTCCATTTTACTTTTACTTTTACGTACGATTTTATTACGAGAATTTTCAAATATTACATTCAATATACTCGTATTCTTTACAAGTTAAACCCTCGACTTCATTGCATATACTCTAATGTCAATTCAAAACAATATCATCATCACTCTCCTGCCCTTATCCCACTATAAGTGGGGTCTGCACAAAATGTTGTCACATGATTTGCATACGAATTTTACGACCTGCTTGACGTCTTACCTTAGTCGCCTTTTACGACATCTCTGAAGGAAATACGGATGGTCTATTATACTCAGCCGGATACCAAAAGGCGGGTTCACCTACCTTAGTCGCCTTTTACAACACCTCGGTAAGAAATGAAGGTGGTCCATTCTCGATATTCGATTCGATATTCGACACGGTTTTAATGATTTAAATGTTAGGATGAAGTACAATTAAAAATTAGATAGACATATTATATGTATTCCACTTGATTTTTATAAGCACTTTTGTATCGTCATATGTTATTAAAGTTACAAAGTTAGCATCAAATATTTATTATATCTAGTGTTTTTAGTATTCTGAAAATCCAGTAATTAATAGTGCCAGAAATTCGAAGAAGAGACTTAAATTACCGTTACATTACGAGATGAGTAATAGCGTCTTTACCTGGAACAAAATATTGCAAAATTAGAAAAAATACACAGCAAAATATTTCTGAACAATATATAATACAATGGAGGTAAACAAAGAAATTGAGTTAATTTTGGTCTCAACGATTTATATATAAAATAAAATTAGGTCCCATACACACCGGACATAAAGACGCTTGTGTTAAACTTGACTACTATGGTTTTATAACAATGATGATACAATCCAAATTAATTGGAATTACAATGGAATTAGTGTTGAAGTAAAGTAAGGGCCTGTTACTCTCCCACTGTTGAGGATAGGCTTCCTTTTTCCGGTTTTAGAGTAAAGGGTTGGAGCTAAGAGTCACCACGCTGTTCTTTTGCCTATTGGTGATTTACACATATTCCAGAATATTCTGTTACTTTGATCGAGTGAAAGCGTGTGATAAATTGTAAATAACAATCAGGCACATAAGTTTTAATAGGAAATTCATCCCGTGGGCTTCTCGAAAAAGTCATTTATTTTATTTATTTATTTATGTACCATAAAAAATGTGGGAAAAACATTATTAATAACTTATCCCTAAGCCAGATTCTCTGCCAACTAACGAAGTGAGACAATTTATAGTAAATAAATGTTGGTACGCAAATATCAAAAATCATTAATTTGAATTATTCTTACTAATGTAACACAACGTACTAGGAACACCTGATTCCGCACTCAAAACTAGATGGCGCCACTGATCGTTTGCTCCGCGCTATCGAAGTGCTTTCGTAGTAATATAAGAAGTCCCCATACATTATGTTATCAGATCAACATCGCCTCTCAGTTCCTAAGTTTACACAGTGCATCCTACTGGAACACTACGCCTAGCGCAACTGTAAACGGTGCATCTTCCGGTACATCCATTTAAGGAATGCCGTGAAGGACCCCGTCCGCGATACTCTATGTAAAAGTGACGATTAAACTCTTGTACCTATCACCTGCACGTATTCTTTCCCCCATCCGTCGGGTCGGCGTGTTACAATTTGGCGCCCAACTAGTGGCCCGAAAAGCGACCTTGAGTACAGTCTGACGATAAACTCGCAGCTGAAAAGCGCCCCTGAGTACAGTCTGACGACAAACTCGCAGCCGAAAAGCGATTCTGAGTACAATCTGACGACAAACTCGCAGCTGAAGAGAGGCCCTGACTACATCATACAATCTGACGCACAACTCGACGTCGAAGAGTGACCCTGAATGCAGTTCTTGTCCAGGGGGAGGGAGAAGAGAAACATCCGCTGGAGTGAGATATCGATCCCAAGTATATAGTGATTTGCACTTCGTCGTATTACCAACTAGCGACCAACGCGCATTCGAAGAATGGCTCAAAGAAAATTTTGTGAAGAACTGGAGAAATACCGAGTATTGCTAAGAAACCCAAATTAATATTGAACATTAACGAACATATCAGCATCAGATACGATATACTGTTACGAAAGACAATACGCATACATCTGTTCCACTGCATCGCTTAACGAAGTGGTTGGCAGGCATCATTTAACCTTGTGTCTGACCATGGAGGCTTCTGCAGTTTTGTCCAGAAGAAGGGACAGAATGAATATCCAACGGAGTTCACTACCAGACCAAGCCAGAACGAAACTACTCAATACCATCGACACGAAGTGGCCGAGGCATCCGATGAAATAATTTTTATCCTGTCCTACTCGTCGGGACGCCTTCGTGGACAGAGGGGGAGTTTGTAACACAACGTACTAGGAACACCTGATTCCGCACTCAAAACTAGATGGCGCCACTGATCGTTTGCTCCGCGCTATCGAAGTGCTTTCGTAGTAATATAAGAAGTCCCCATACATTATGTTATCAGATCAACATCGCCTCTCAGTTCCTAAGTTTACACAGTGCATCCTACTGGAACACTACGCCTAGCGCAACTGTAAACGGTGCATCTTCCGGTACATCCATTTAAGGAATGCCGTGAAGGACCCCGTCCGCGATACTCTATGTAAAAGTGACGATTAAACTCTTGTACCTATCACCTGCACGTATTCTTTCCCCCATCCGTCGGGTCGGCGTGTTACACTAATAATTTAACTTATCAATAAAGGATATTACGGCCCCAGTTACTACCTCACGGGCTTCAGCAAAAAGTGCAAATTATGTAAGCTAAATTAACAACCCAAACAACACAATAGAAGCAACAATATGATTTCAGCGTCAGTTATATTATTGCGTTTTTTCGAATTTACTCCAACGCTCTGTGTGTGAGCACCCTTAGCTATTCTCCCATTTATCCTAATGTAATTTATTAGCCGCTATGACAAAGTATCTATTCCACTCTGTTACATTTACCAAGTAGCTTGTTGTAGCGATTCCCGTAAGCCTAATTTAACTTCACGTTTCGTTTGGTATGTATTGTATATTAGGAATATTTTTTGCTGCGTATATATGAGTATTTCATTTGGAATATAACATAAAATGTTAAGCAAAATCTCTCTTTTTTATTCTAAGTATATTTTATATACGTTTTACTTAATATTATATATTTCCGGTATTAACCAAGTAATAGCTATTTTTCTTCTTAAATTGATGGACGTCTATCTTTGAATAGGTCTGTTTTCAATCTAATTTAAATTCATGAAATCGCTAATTAAAACTATTTTCACTCATTCTCCTGCCCTCATCCCACTCTAAGTGGGGTTAGCACAACATGTTTTTAACGTGTTAGGTGATTTGGCTAAGTATTTTACGACCAGCCGCCTGTCTGACATTAACTTACCTTAGTCGCCTTTTACGACACCTCGATAACAAATGAGGGTACTCTATTCTACTCAGTCGGATACCACACGGTGGGTCAACTTACCTTAGTCGCCTTTTACGACAACTCGGTAAGAAATGAAGGTGGTCGATTCTACTCAGCCGGATACCACACGGTGGGTCGACTTACCTTATCACTCGCTAACAAAAATTACGGCTGCGAAGCCATCAAAATTTATGAATAATCGTAATAATATAGTACATTGTCATCTAATTAAATGAGGCGAAACGATCGTAGACATTATGGTAGTGAGTGTGTGTAGTGCTTATGTCGAGTGTTGGTGTTGGCGCCGTTTTGTGATACGTCTGCGTGTATAAGGTATGTGAATGTTGCCTGCTTCATACGCATTACATAGATTACATTACATAGCATAACATAGATTCTCTTAACAAACGTGGATTACAGTGTAGTGACTTGTCCAGCATGTATAAGGTATGTGAATGTTGCCTGCTTCATACACTTAGCATTACATAGATTCTCTTAACAAACGCGGATTACAGTATGGTGACTTGTCCTGCATATATAATGTATGTGAATGTTACCTGTTTCATACGCTTACCATTACATAGATTCTCTTAACAAACGCGGATTACAGTATGGTGACTTGTCCTGCATATAATATATAGTATGTTAATGTTACCTGTTTCATACAAGTAGCATAACATAGATTCTCAACAAACGCAGACAGCAAAATAATTCTATTCCAGCTTTCCAGCATTCCAGTAAAAAAGAACTTTTCCGCGTATCCATTTAAAATGGAATTCTTGTATACACTCAATTGAATGCTTGTAGCTTCATACATGAAATTTTTAAAGAACTGAAACGTATGTCGGTATGTGGTTTTCTGTATTCCGCATTTCAAAGGATCTCGCAACGTTAAGCTTTTAAACGCCGTAGGGGATGAAATGTCTTTTATTTATAATCGTTTGCATGAATACTAAGAGAGGTTTAACATATGAAAAATTTCAACGTTTCCTTAGAATATTAGTTTTGTTCAACGACGCGTCTCAGACGTTTTTAATATACGGTTTTTATAATTATACTAGCTTCTTTCCACGTATAGAGAATAAAACCGTATTTTGATAACTATAAAAATGGTCAAAGTGGGTAAACCTTAAATTCAAATTCAAAATATTCTTTATTCAAATAAACTTGTAAACAAGTGCTTTTGAATCGTCAACTCTACTGCTGGTTCGGAAAGCTGTTCCTACCGAGAAGAGCCAGCAAGAAACTCGGCGGTTGCTCTTTTAAAAATATAATTCTTAATACTATTTACATTAAGTCGTTACTGTCTTGTACAGGTTCAAAGAGAGCTATATCCACACATTCTGATCTTTTAAATAATCCTCAAGAGTATAGTAGGCTTTCTGTATCAGCCTCTTTTTAACAGTGTTTTTAAACTGCTGTAATGGCAAAGTTAAAATTGATTGCGGAATTTTATTATAGAATCTTATACCAAAACCCACAAATGAATTACGCAAGCTTATGTCGGTTCCTGCTTTGTCTATTGTATACATCACCTATCGTTAGAAGCTAGACATAAACTGTCGCGGATTTTTATTTAGAACGTTTAGAGGGGAACTATTTTCTAATACATGATTTTTTACAACTTTCACAGCGCATGCAAATAAAGCTTTAAATTTTGCAGTTTTCGTAATATTTTTTATTGCTGCTACTCTCCTATTCATTTTAGCGTTATGTTATATAGCCTATAGCCTTACTCGATAATGGACTGTCTTAAACTCAAAGAATTTTATAAATCGGTCCAGTAGTTCCTGAGATTAGCGCGTTCAAACAATCAAACAAACAAACTCATCAGCTTTTTATATAAGTATAGATAAAAATACCTAAGAATGTGATTCTTTGTGACTCTTACGAAGGGGTTTAATTTTTGAGTAAGTAAGGTAAGGCTGTTATGTAAAAATGTGTAGTTAATTGTCAATTCATCATATGCTTTTCGGTAAATACAAACCAAAAATGGCTAAGCCAAAAAAGGTTATAAAGATATAACCCATACCTAGCTTATATGTTTTTCAAAGTTTTAAATTTTGCAAAAAAATGAAGCAGAAAAGTGACTAAAATAAACCAATACTTGTGTTAGTTCCGCAGTCTCATGATCGTAAAAAAAACCTTACCTTCTAGCCAATAAAAAAATGAACTTTTTTGATGATCTTTTTTAACAATGTTATAATAATATTAATGAATTGACTTGTAATGATTTACGCCGTGTGGTATCCGGCTGAATAGAATAGTACCACCCTCATTTCTTACCGAGGTGTCGTAAAAGGCGATTAAGGTGAGTTGATGTCAGGCAGGCGACCGATCGTAAAAACGCAGCAATATCATGTAACAACATGTTTATAATATAATTTATAGAATTAGGCGTTACTTTGCAGAGATTGAAGTAAAATAAAAAATATATGAATGCTAAATGTAGAGTGGACAATCGGTTATCATACCTGATACATGCAGGATTCGTAAAAAACACAAACCTCCACCACCGCCACCACAATACACAAGCACTATACACGTTCACTATGTACATACAAACTACGTACATATGTACGTACAAACTCAACAATCGTTTCGCCCCGCAATCGAAGCATCATCAGGAGATACACTCCACGACCAAAATTGCAAAGCCAAATGTTTATAAAAGTCAAAAAAGCAAATGTTTATAACATGTTGTGCTGACCCCACTTAGAGTGGGATAAGAGCAGGAAGATGAGTTACTTGTAATGATTGATTTGTCTTATGTCTGATGAATTTGTCTTAACATTTTCAATTTATATTATAAAGCTAAGGCAACTACCAATTATTAATTATAATAAATATCAATTTCAAATAGTATTGACTAAAAAAAGTAAGTTAAAACATGCAAAACTCTTTCAATAAATTATTTGAATTGATAGAATATATTTTACTTCTTAAGAATATTCTGTTTTATTTGTCTGAGTAAAAGAGTAATGCATTAAAATTAAATAAAAACAATTAAAATAATAAAAGAGCTCGTATCATATTTTTATACAAAGGAAAAATATAATCACAAATTATATTAAAATTGCAATCAAAGGAATTTAATTTAGAATTGGACGACGAAAACGTTCTAGAAATTTAAAGGAGTGGATATCAAACAAAGCTTAAGCTCGGAGCTTAAAAGCGCCCTAGAATTCTCATAATTCTAGTAATTCTACTTTGTATGTAAGAGAGAATATCGCGTCATGTTAGTAAAGAACTCACCAAATATTTACTTATGTTAAGTTATTTAATTATTTTTAATTGGGAACACAATTTTTCCTTAATTACAATTTTGAACATAAAAGTAGTTATTGTAAGATAACCATTAGAGACAGAGATATGCTATCGCGGACTTTTTATAGTATTTTTGTAGATCTACTATTCTCTTGTACACTCTTCTTCCTCCTGCCCTTATCCCACCCTAAGTGGGGTCGGCACAACATGTTAGTAACATGTTGCCATACGATTTGGCTTCGTATTTTACGACCGGCCGCCTGCCTGACGTCAACTTACCTTAGGCGCCTTTTACGACACCTCGGTAAGGAATGAGGGTGGTCTATTCTACTCAGCCGGATACCACACGGCTAACTATTCTCTTGTACACTATTTTAGGATATCCCTGTTAGTTAACGCGGCGCACACGATTTAAGCTCCCAGCAGGTTTTTTACAACTTCGCGATCTCATCAACACAATGTACATAAAACCGGCAGTAGTCGGGTTCGAATCCCCGCCATTATACTACCGACGCAAACCCACTTCTAACACAAGCATTTAGCTGAGCTGGAGGGGTGAACAAATTTCCTAGTAATGTGTAACCCAAATTGCTAGTAACCTTTAAAAAAAAAGTTTTACTTTTCAAAGTTTTAATTATACTATACAAAGATTCACTTTTAGCAAAAACAAAAGTAATTTTGAGAAAATCAATCACTTAGCGACAGATAGCCTTTGGAAACTTAGTTATATAATAAGTCTAAAAGTTTATTCGAGTATATATTGAATTTGGTAACGATTCAAAGAACAGTTCGAAAAGCCGTCATCTGCCCAGAAGAACTAGTGAAACTTCACACAGCACAATTACGAGGTCGTGGTACAGTTATTCCAAGAGAAAGTTAAGGTAAAAGGTACATTTGCATATATATTACATGTTACTTCACCAAAAACGTAATTCACGTCCAAGCTGTATTTTCCAGTCGCACTGCGGTACCTATTCCAATGTGTGCTGCAAAGCAATTTTTAGTGGCACATTAATCCATACTATTATGAATGCTTTAGTCACTCTGTATGTTACGTTTACATGGCTAATTCACTGGACTAATTAGAGATTAATATCTGGGTGACCAAGCTCGGTAATTTTTTACAAAATAAAAAAAATTAAAATTAAAAAAAAAGAAAAAAAATAGGGTAGATGTGGCTCGAACCTCAGTATTTTCATGTTAATAAAAATAAATATAATATATTTAAAACTTGTATTAAAATTTTACATTAAAGGACATTTACTATGTTTACGTACTGTTTATGTAGTATGTCTACGTACTGTTTATGTAGTATATTTACGTACTGTTTATGTAGTATGTCTACGTACTGTTTATGTAGTATGTTTACGTACTGTTTATGTAGTATGTCTACGTACTGTTTATGTAGTATGTCTACGTACTGTTTATGTAGTATGTTACGTACTGTTTATGTAGTATGTTTACGTACTGTTTATGTAGTATGTCTACGTACTGTTTATGTAGTATGTCTACGTACTGTTTATGTAGTATGTCTACGTACTGTTTATGTAGTATGTCTACGTACTGTTTATGTAGTATGTCTACGTAATGTTATGTAGTATGTCTACGTACTGTTTATGTAGTATGTCTACGTACTGTTTATGTAGTATGTCTACGTACTGTTTATGTAGTATGTGTACGTACTGTTTATGTAGTATGTCTACGTACTGTTTATGTAGTATGTCTACGTAATGTTTATGTAGTATGTCTACGTACTGTTTATGTAGTATGTCTACGTACTGTTTATGTAGTATGTCTACGTAATGTTTATGTAGTATGTCTACGTACTGTTTATGTATAAAAGGGACAAGGCATTTTCCAAGAAATGGACAATACAGCATAATTTAATAAATATTTGAAGTACAATTAAAATATAACATTTAATGCAACATCTATTTCATAGCGGTAATATTTTTAATCAAACTTTTTCAATGGAAAGAAATAACGGGGTTTTCACTCAAAAAAACAATAACTATCAATAGCGCGCTGTAGAAAAACAAAGCGAATTGAATAAAAAAAATGTTGTTCCCGTTTTACGGAGATTAATTAAAATTTTCTCACAGAAATATTGTTCAGCTGAAAATATTAAGCGGAGTGTTTGAACAGATTAAGGCATTGTTTGATTTTTAGGTACCAACTTTACTTGTAAATCTGCAGTTAAAATATTTTTGATAATTAAATGAGTTAATCTTGTACATATTTTGGAATCTCAGAAACGGTTCCAACGATTTTCAATAAAATTCTGCATGGGGGGAAAGGTTTGAGGAAAAAATCGATCTAGCTAGGTTTCATTTTCAAAAAATGTCGTTTTATCACTGTTTTCGGGTACTAAAAAAACTTCTGAAATAGGAATAAATAGCAGTAGACATTTTTGGCTGTCAAACGTAATACTGTGATAGCCTAATTGTATACTGGGCGGACCAAAAAAAGTTCAATACAATACATAGTGCTTGTGTATTGTGGTGGCGGTTTGTGCATATATACGAATCCTGCATGTATCGGGTATGAAAACGGATAATTTCTCTACATTTAGCATTACATGATATATATTTTATATTTACTTTATCGCGATTTATAGCAAAATAATTGTATTATTACTTTTGTATTATAGATCTACTCAAAGTAACGACTAATTGTGTAAATTATAATTACAACCATTATATATCCTCCTGCCCTTATCCCACTCTAAGTGGGGTCGGCACAATATGCTATAAACATGCTGTCACATGATTTGGCTGCGTTTTTAAGACTGGCCGCCTGCCTGACGTCAACTTAGTCGCATTTTACAACACCTCGGTAGGGTGGTCTATTCTAATCAACCTTATACAACACGGTGGGTTGACTTACCTTAGTCGCCTTTTACGACACTTCGGTAAGAAATTAGGGTGGTCTATTCAACTCAACCGCATACCACACGGTTGGTCGACTTACCGTAGTCGCCTTTTACGACGCCTTTATAAGAAATGAGGGTGGTCTACTCTACTCAGCCAGATACCACACGGCTGTATAGTTACAACCGTTATTTTTTAATAAAAGTACCAAGTTGACCGAGCTTTGCTCGGTAATTTTTTACAAAATAAAAAAGGTACTTCAAAAAAATAAATAAATAATAATAGGGTAGGTGGGGCTCGATCCTAGGTATTTTCATTTCTCGCGACCACTCGATTCCCGAATACGCTACGCTGACTTGACATTTCACGGCGAAAATTGTTTTGTATATATTCAATAAATTAAATAAATAAATATAAATAATTTTTTTATGCCCAAAAACAGGGATAAAACTATTTTTTTTAAATAACACCTAGCCAGATCCATTTTTCTCCCCCAAAACTACCTACATGCTGAATTTCAAGAAAATCGTTGGAGCCGTTTCCGAGATTCAGAATATTATACACATACAAGATTAACTCATTTAATTCTAAATTTAAAAAGCAAGAGTATTTTGCATCCTGGCAGTAGCTTTTATAGCTCTTACACGAATGTATTCAGGGCTGTTGAAATATCAAACTTTGTCCCAATAACTTACGCTCCATTACACTTATTGACGTATAAAACTTACATCAATTCAATAAAAACTGTTTACGCGAATTATACACGGACAATAAAACTAATCTCACATGAAATAATCCCATAAAGTGGAGCTTTATGGCTATTTTTCCTATTATTTCTAATTTGTTCCGAACAACCCTGGTGCCCTCTAGAACGAGAATCTACTTAATGGCCCATTATGTACTCATATGGCGGCCTACGCACAATTTTCTATATCATAAAAACTGATACTCTGTGTCTATATGAAAAAATTAAAAAATGTCACGTAAAAGTATGTCAAGTTTTTGTGTATATCATAAAAAAAAATATTTGGCCGTGTGGTATCCGGCTGAATAGAATAGACCAACCTCATTTCTTGCCGAGGTGTCGTAAAAGGAAGCTAAGGTATGTCGGCCCGTTGTGTGGTATCCACCTGAGTAGAATAAATACCACCCCTTATTTCTTACCGAGGTGCCGTAAAAGCCGACTAGCCACCCCTTATTGCTTACCGAGGTGTCGTAAAAGCCGACTAAGGTAATTCGACCCGCCGGGTGGTATCCGGTTGAGTAGAATAGACCATCCTTTTTCTTACCGAAGTATCGTAAAATACGGCTAAGGCAAGTTAAGTCCATAATGCAAAAGTAATTATAAAATTATTATGCTATAATCCGCGATAAATTAAATTGAAAATATATATAATGCTAAATGTAAAGTGGACTATCCATTTTCATACCCGATACATGTAGGATTCGTAAAAACAAATACACAAAACCGCCACCACAATACACGTTCATTGTCTCAAACTCAAAATTTGTTTCGTCCTGCAACCGAAGCATCATCAAGAGATATACTCCACGACAAAATCGCACTCGCCTGCCCACTCGCAAGTGAAATTGGCAGAACATGCTATAAACATGTTACAAGATTTGGCTAATTATTTTACGACCAGCTGCGTACTTACCTTCGTTGCCGTTTACGACACATCGGTAAGAATGCGGGTGGTCTATTCTACTCAGCCGGATACCACATAGCGGTTCAACTTACCTTCTTTGCCCTTTACGACATATCCGTAAGGAAGAGGGTAGTATATTCTACTAACTCGGATACCAAATGGCGAAAAATATATATATATATATAATATTCCAGATAAAGTCAGACGTACGTACTAGTATGTTTTCTATACTAATATTATAAAGAGGAAAAATTTGTATGTATGATTGTAATGTTTTCACACAAAAACTACTGAATCGATTTCATAAATTCTTTCCTCATTGGAAAGCTGGATCATTATTGAGCAATATAGGCTATATTACATTAAAAAAAATACGGATAGGGGATAGAAATGCAATAAGGTGTAAGAAATTAAAAATGACGCGGGTGAAACTGCGGGATTTTACTAGTTACAAATAATATTCTAAGCCGCATTTACGAAATACCGCATAATAGCTAACATTTGAATACATTAGTAACTGAAGATTATGATTATGTGTAGTGTTTAGATAATATTCCGGTAAATGTGATACGGTTTATGTTATTGCTATATATAAAATATAGTTGATAATTTTACTACGATGTAAGAAATAATAAACCATTTTGGTATTGAAATTATAAATGCCAGTCGTTTTTTTTTTTTTTTCGAATTGACAATATGCTGTTAGCCCTAACGGCTTTTACAGCGTCACCGGGCGGGACGGGCGAGCGCAGAAGCATCGCCGAGGTTGCGAAATGCGTAGAGTAGAGCGCAGAAGCTCTACTAGCGTCGGGGAACGTCGTCCTAAGGGTGCCTCCTGTGAGGCCGGACCACGGCTTAGGGCGACGTGTAGTGGAGGGCTGATGGTATGACTTTGATTAGTCAATACGACGACGGAAGGGTGGCAAGAAGCCACGACCAACCGATATCAGAAATCTGGGACCTCGTCTTCGCCGGCGAAGACGCTGTGTGTGTGTATTACGTGTTTTTGTGTTTGCGATCGTTATTTGATCGTCAGGGTCATATAGGACGCTTTTTGGACGCCTATATTTTCGATGATCAGACCTAACTGGGATGTAGGTGGAAGCAACTGAGATTAGAGGGTTAGGGTGTACCTCGGATTTCTCGAAGTAAGACTTCGAAAAACGTTTAAAGAGGTGAGTAATGGTAGGGAGGTCGAGGTCTCTATGGAGGTCAACGTTCCGCATGAACCACGGACAACCAGTGGCTGTACGCATAAATCGGTTCTGCATTCTTTGGAGCGTGAGCAATCTGACCTTTGAAACGTGCGCGAACGCAACGCTCGCATAGGACATTATTGGTCTTATGCAAGTTTTGTAGAGTGTCACTTTGTTGCGAAGTGACATTTTACTTTTCTTGCATAACATCGGATAAATGCCAAAGTCTGTCTGTCTGTATTTTCAAGGGTAACCCGCTGCGCAAAATATAATTAAATTTGGTACGTTATATACTAATATATAGAGCCGAAGAGTTTGTATGTTTGTTTGATTGTTCGCACGCGCTAATCTCAGAAAGTACTGGACCGATTTGAAAAATTCTTTCAGTGTAAGATATTCCATTTCTTGAGAAATGCTAGGCTAAATAACATCACGCTAAGATGAATAAGAGAGGAGCAGCAATAAAAAATAGTACGAAAACGGCAAAATTTAAAGCTTTCCTTGCATGCGCTGAGTAAACGGTAATAGTTATTCAAAAATCATGTATGACAAAATTGTTCCCCAATATAAGTTCTAAGTAAAAGTCCGCGATAGAATATATCTAGCTTTTAAGGTTGACCCACTTTAACCAATTTATGTTCATCAAAAGACTATATTACGGAGCCGCTAGCGATTGCTAGTTACATATATAAAAAAAAAAAACTGAAAAAAATACACAGGAGGCAGTGACCCTACCTTCAGCTCCGCGGTTAGTGAATTCGATTCTCGTCGATTGCCAACATATTCTATAAACAATTTGTTGAAATCCAGTCTGGGTGTACATATGTATTTAAGTATTTATCTTTAATATTTAAATGAGTTAAAAATCTTGTATATATATATATATATATATATATATATATATATATATATATATATATATATATATATATATATATATATATTTCTTTGGAATCTCGGAAACGGCTCCAAAGTTTTTTTTTGAAATTTAGCATGTAGTTAGTTTTCGGGGAGAAAAATCGATAGAGCTAGGTCTTATGTAAAAAAATTCTTTTTAACCCTGTTTTTGGGTATTGAAATAATACTGAAATTTATATTGAATTGAATTTTTGTCATAAACTGTCAAGTTAGCGTAGCTTATTCATGGCAATCACGAGCAATGTAAATACCTAGTATCGGCCCCAACTACATTTTTTTTTTGTTTTTTTTTAAGTTTCTTTTTTTTATTTTGAAAAAATTACCGAAGGTTTCGACAACCAGGTACTTTATTATAAAACTATATACGAATATATTTATTAGTTGTCTGTCCCATAAAATGAGTATTAAGTTACTTTTGAGACGGACAACCGTGTGTATACTTGTCCCGTACATGTTATATATAAAATAGACTGTAATAACAATAAAAGTATTCGCTTTATGTCAGAAATAGTAAGTAGAACATAAGAAATCCTCATACATGTCATATCTGTAATATATAACAGTCACTCCCATCCTTTTAGGGTAACTTTGTTTAACGTTATTACTATGCAGTGGTCATAATATTGTCCTCAGTTATACCATAACTATATTTTGCGGAAAAATAAACATAAAAACATCCAATGTCACGCACGTAATAACAACCTCTATGCCGCACATATAGAGCTGATATTCCAGTTTAACGAATACCTTTATGATGTAAGCCCACGTGTAAATTTCACATAAATGTGGAAATCAAACATAAAACACTCAAAGCGACCAAACCCTTCCATAATAATTTGAAGCTTCAGTAGGTTATGTTGCCTGAATATATTTTAGTAGCTTAGCTCGCTGTTTTTCACACGAAAATTTCTAATTTTAGCATATACTTGAAAGTAGCCTGAATGTTGCCCCCAACCTCTACTACCTTCCAGTAAAAGTACTGTCAAAACCAGTTTAGTTGGAGAATGTGCTGTACACTTACCCCTCTCTAAGATGAAAGTAATAATAAATTTTATCTTGCTATAATCCGCGATGAATTAAAATAGAAAATATATATATAATGCGAAATGTAGAGTGGACAATGCGTTTTCATAATTCATATATGCAGGATTCGTAAAAACAGGAGGAGATAGACTCCACGAAAAAATCGCAAAGCAGCTTTGCGATTTTGTCGTGGAGTCTATCTCCTAATGATATTTCGGTCGCGGGGCGAAATGATTGATGAGTATGTGATAGTGAACGTGTGTAGTTCTTGTGTATTGTGTATTGTGCCGGTGGTGGAGGTTTGTGCATGTATTTTTACGAATAATGCATGTATAAGGTATGAAAACGGATTGTCCACTCAACATTTAGCATTAAATATATTTTCAATTTTACTTCATCGTGGATTATACCAAAATAATTTTATTATTACTGTTGTATTATGGATCTTCGCATAAATATAAATATACATAAATTACCCTCCCTAAGATTTTAACTATCTATTAATCTAAATCGATCACATACTGACTGATAGCTTTTAGGAATTTTATTTTATATATATATATAGATGGTTTACCTCCACTTAAATTTCATTGAACTGAATTTTTTGACTACATAGAACTATGAAGAGATTTTAATACCTGAAATTACGAGTATTTACTACTACATACAAAGTATTTTCTGATGACAAACACATAATCACACATACACAGTAACACACCCTCACACATACACACTCGCTTCTTCGCCTTTAAAATATTAGAATAATGTTACACTTTATTTCGTTAGCCGTGTGGTATCCGGCTTAGTATTGACAACCCTCATTTCTTACTAAGGTGTCCCAAACGGTGACTAAGGTAAGTCCACCCGCCATGTGGTATCCAGCTGAGTAGAATAGTCCACCTTTTTTCTTATTGAGGTCTCGTGAAAGACTACTAAGGTAAAATGTCGTCAGGCAGGCGGCCGGTCGTAAAATACGTAGTCAAATCTTGTGACAACAAGTTTATATGTTGTGCCAACCCCACTTAGAGTAGGATAAGGACAGGAGGATGATGTATACATTTTAGTTGGTAAGGACTAATCTTATTTCAACGTAAATAGAATCATAAACAGGAAACACCAAAACGACCAAAATTCTACGGTGTTTTGGCGCGAATATATTATATTATACACTCCATAATTCTTGTTGCGTTATTATAATTATAAGAGCGAAGTCTTGTATTTTGAATATGGTATAATTGTTTCCGTAGAAATTTCTAGGAAAGAGCCTACATTAAACATTATTAAATACGTTATATTACTATTATATATTATCCGGCAAAGTAGAATAGACCACCCTCATTTACCGAGGTGTCGTAAAAGGCAACTAAGGTAATTTGACCCACGGTGTGGTATCCGGATGAGTAGAATAGAGTTAGACCACCCACATTTCTTACTGAGGTGTTGTAAAATACGACTAAGGTAAGTTCACGTCAGACAGGCGGCCGGTCGTAAAATTCGTAGCCGTCTAAAAAAAGAAGTATATTTTGAATAACATCTGCGTAAAAGGGTTTCATCCACAGTGCAAAGATATAATAAATATGTTACTAATAGGTAGTAAAATGTAGGTGCAAAACAAAATAGTATGTAATGTAACATTAATGAATGAATATACCAAAGTCTGTTTTCTACGCTTTAACGGCTAATCCGCTGAACCGATCTTGATACAATTTGGCACAGTTAAAGCTTACACAAATAAGTAAAATATAGGATAAAATATTATTGCGGAAACAGGTTAAAGGAAACACGTTGCATAATTGAGTGTACTTAAACTTTAAAATAACGAACGAAGTCGCGGCTACCATCAGTTTATTACAAGCAATAAACATATTCTTATCATCTCTAAATCCCATAAAATTTTTATCAAGGCTGCGCCAAAAAACAACAATGTAATGAGACATCCAATTAAGGGATATCAACAAACATGTCAAAAGAACACAGTCGAATTTCCCATGTACCAAATAAACAACTTTACGTCACAAGCGTACGTGTAAATATCGCATAAATGCGAAAATCAAATAATAAAACCCTCGGCGCTACCAATTTCCTCCATAATAATTTGATGCCTCTATACGTTATGGCCTTGGCATAAATTTTATGAAATACCTTCTCCCTTCCCTAAGCAGTTACTATGATAGGGCCCAAGTAGTGTGGTATGAAATGATATATATTTATAAATAACTAGGAGCCGCGGCTCCGCCCGCGTGGAAATATTAAAACCGTAATATAGTATTTTGATAATCATCAAAATGGTTAAAGTGGATTAACCTTAAAAGCTAGACATATGCTGTCGTGGACTTTTATTTAGAACTTTTAGAGGGGAACAATTTTGTAGTACATGACTTTTGAATAACTTTCACCGTTTACTTAAAATTAATAATAAAAAAATTAAAATAAATTTTGCCTTTTTCGATATATTTGTTATTGCTACTCCTCTCTTATTCATCTTAGCGTCATGTTATAGCCCATAGTCCTCATCAATAAATGGACTATCTTACACTGGAAGAATTTTTCAAATCGGTTCAGTAGTTCCTGAGATTAGCGCGTTCAAACAATCAAACAAACTCTTCAGCTTTATATATTTGTACAGATATTACACGCTTTATATTACAGTGACGACCTAATTCACCGTGGTAAAAAAGAGGGTAGACTATTTTACTCAGCTGGGTACCATGCGGCTTAAATTTGTATAAACAAAGCACATTTTTAGTCTCTAAAGCATTTTCAATCAATACAAATTTAACTTTATTCTCCTATTTGCTTTTATCTCATTACACTTCAACTGTTTTGTTGACTTTGATAATTGTTTTTTGCCTGGAGAACTTAATTTTGGAGTCCCGATTTACATTTAAATGGGATTGTTTGTGAAGTTTGCTAAAATGTCTTGAGCCCTTTTTCAGGGACATTTAAATGTGAAAGTAAATTAAATGACTATTGTGATACAATAGATCCCTTAAAAGTATTTGAAAGTTTCTTTAGAACTGAGCTAATGTCCAATAATTCATTTAAAGATTTAGAACAAATTCCTTGTCTCATATTATTTGTCGTATATCGCAGGAAATATTCTTGAACATGCCTCCAGCGTTATGTGTGTAGATCTTTTCAGTAGAATTCTTGAGTTATTAAGGTACGGGTCCTATGAACCTTTTATCTAAACGGATCTTTTTATTACTGTATTACATCGACATCGTCTTCTATCTTATAGTTTATTGCTCCTCCTACTCCTATAGTCCTTTTTTGTACAAATAATGAGCTTAGCGATTCAGCGCGGAAACGCTGCCAGCATTCTTTGGACCATTCCACGTGGGCATGATTTGTATAGTCCTAGCATGTAAGTAATTTAAGATAGATATATAGATAACTTATACATTTTTGCTGTAAAAAAAAAAGTTTTGTAATATTCTAGATTATATAAAAATTTGCTTTAATTCCTTTTTAAAAGCTTTTATTTAACTTGCCGTATATGTATATGAAGGTGGAATCTTGTAAATTAAATTTAAGTCACTTCTCGGTGTCCGAATGAGCTGAAATATAAAATGAGCTAAAATATATATATTTACATATGGGTCTAGTGACGATGATAACGCATGTTTACGATAAGCATCACCTGATACTGTTGCAATGATTGGCTCCAGACGAGGGAACTCCTCGACGAACAGAAGGGACAACTTGGTTCACAGGACGGTTAACATTAAATTTTGTTAAAAGCTTTTATTTATGAAATGCTTTTAATATGTTAAGTTAAAATAATCTAAATCTTTTAAAATTAAAATAAAATATTGCTTTCAAATCAAATAAAATATTTTGTTTATTTTTTGCGAAGTTAATAGTGTTGCCTTTTAACTTTTGTCAATTACGATAAGATATTTTTTTTTTAAATTAAGAATTAAAAATTAAAATGTTATTATTTCAGTTAAATATAAGTCATTTATTTCGAATGATTAGTTAAAAAAAAAGAAAAAAGCCATATTAATTGAATAAGTAAGATGTCAGAAGTATTACCAATAATATAATGGAATTATTATTAAAAGTTATTTATGAAATCCTTGCTTATTAATCAATTATTATTGTTTTAGACTGGTTTAGTATGGATTGCGTAATTTTATTATAATTGGGTCCCTTAGCCCAATAATAAGCTTTAATTGTACCAAATTTTATCAATATCGCTCCAGCAGATTAACCGTAAAAGCATTACAGACGTACATACAGAACAGTCTTTCACATTTGTAATATTAGACTGAAATGTCCTCGCATGTTTCAGCCTAGTAATGCTATTTGTTATCGTTACGAAATTCACCAACGTATACCAAACATTATTTATGGCGGCGTAAACGTGTGTTATTCGATAAAGCAATACCTATAATATATTGTTTGTTATCAACATTCTTTTGCGAACGAAAAACACGAAAACAAATAGGGGAATATTTACGCAAACATCCATGAATATTAAAACTACGGTCATATTATAATTGTATGTGTTTTGGACATTTTGTTTAAGGAATATATTTAGTAAGTAATGAATTAAACAAATATATTTTGCGAGCTGGATTGCCTGAACCACATGCTTCGATCTATCTATAGTTATTATAAAAACAAAGTCCCCCAAAAGCATGTATGTTATCGACTTTCTCAAAATCTACTAAATGGATTTTAATGCGGTTTTTATTAAAAGATAGTGTAATTCTGTCGAAATGTTTGGGTTAATAGTACATTAACGATTATGTTAATGGCGTGGAGATCACGCTGTTGTAAAAAAACTCACCTGCTGAGAGGTTTACTCGCGTGCGCCACGTAAACCAGCAGAGATACACTAAAGTAATGTACTAGACAATTGTAGATCTACAAAAATACTACAAAAAAGTCTGCGACAGCATATCTCAATATCTTATGGTTAACTCACAATAACTACTTTTATGTTCAAAAGTAGTTGTAAGTTACAATATTATATCGTATAGATAAAACAACTCTTAACAACGAATCCAGTCATGAATGTATAAGCAAAGTTAGCAAAATTGTAATATTTAGGGCTTCATTTCCATATTATGTAAACAGGCCACTTACGAGCACTGATCGCTCTAGCGATATACGCGGTGACTGGAGGGAAATATATGTATCAGGGGTTATAATTATGCTATACAACGGTACATAAGAGTGTATTTGTAGACAATATTATTTTTTCCATGACCAAAGGAAAAACAGAAAGTTTTATATCCTATTTGCTAACCGAATAGTAAATTTCAAATGCCTTTATTTGATTCAAACGCGAAAAATAACTTATTTACTTTACTTTTCACCAATGTGAGGCAATTTCTAGGGATAACTTTAATATTAAAAATGAGAGGCAATCTCTATTTTTCTGAATCTCTGAAACGGCTGCAAAGAATTTGATGAAATTCAGCATGAAGGTTTTGGGAGCGAGAAATCGATCTAGCTAGGTTTCATTAAAAAATGTCATTTTATCCCTGTTTTCGTGCACTAAAAAAATGCTAAAATATTTAATAGAAGGAATTGAAGTACGAAAAATGTGAATGAAATTTAAGCTGTGCAAACGTAATGTTGTGATAGCCCAATGACTAACGGACGGACCAAAACAGTTTTAAAGGGTTCGATTGCCACATGTCACCGGCGCTTTCGTTTTTTAATTGCATTTTTATATTTAAAAAAAAATTACCAAGCAAAGCTCGGTCACCCAGGTGACCGAAAAAGACCGGGAATCATAATGTTAGGTTAGCTAGCAGAGATCTCTGTCATAGGGATATGTTGACCTTTGTACACTTTTTTTAACAATAATGTTTTTTCCAACATTTTTTTATCGTACATAAATAAATAAATAAATGTTTTACTTCACAGAAATCGCTGGTTGAATAATAAAAAAAGCACATACGTTTTAACATAAAATTCATAGACACCTAAATTGCATTCCTTAAGTCTTTGAAAATGATCACAAGCTATAAATATCACAGCCTAAATCTTAATACTTCAAAGCATATAAACTGTTAAATAGAATAAATATATCTATATAATCCCTATTCAGTATAAATATACCATTTAAGAGCGACGATCGTACAAACGATATCCGATATTCGCGGCAAACACTAGAATAAATGTACTAGAAATATTAGACGTTCTATATCAGTATATGATAGTCCTTTTGTACGTGTTTCAAATCCTTTCGCAAGTCTCTTTTATCATTTTTGCGTGTATGCTGAGTTAAAGAAGCGTGAGAACGTTTTTAAATCTTACTGATATTATAAAGGAAAGAAAAAGAATGCATTTATGCTTCTTTTATACTTTACTGGGTCTTTGGCACAGTCGGTAGTGACCCTGTCTTCGGCTCCGCGGGTCGCGGGTTCGATTCCCGCCGAGGGCCAACATTTTCTATAAATGAATTTGTTGGTCGTACGGTATATTTGTATTTAAGTATGTATTTAAAAAATATATAAGTATATATTCACAAGTTGTCTGTCTACCATAACACAAGTATTAAGTTACTTTGGGGACGGACGACCGTGTGTGTAAGTGTCCCATATATTTATTTATTTATAAAATTCATGGTGCTATAGGAAATATGTACTTTTTTTGCATTGGAGCAAAAAAAGAGTCCGGCTTGTGGTATACGGCTGAGTAGAATAGACCACCTTCATTCTTTAATATTCCCAGTATTTTGTGCGTTTTATCTCTTTTTATTACTGTTGACTTCATCGGTTTGATAATTTTACAATCAAATTCAAAATATTCTTAATTCATAATTTATAGAAATAGGCGAAACTATACGGAGGTCCATAATAAAAAAACGAATGTGAATATTATTTTGTTTTAATCCGCAATAAAAGAATATATATGTAATGCTAAATATAGAGTGTACTAGTCGTTCTCATATCGGATACATGCAGAATTTTTAAAAACTCATGTATTACCCGCCACCGATTTTTACCATTTTTCCAAACCACTCTCGAGTCGTGCCCTGCGAGCTGCTACACGCAGTTTCCGCCGCGATAACGCCGCGTAAAGAGTTCATGAATAAAAGCCCCGTATGGACTTGAAACTAGTCGGGCTCATCCGATAAAATAAGACGTGAGTATAGCCGGTTTCTATACATTAATTATGAATAACACTCACGACCGACTATGGGCCTCATAAGAAAGCTCAGAGTCGCTCAGCGGGCGATGGAGCGAGCTATGCTCGGAGTTTCTCTACGTGATCAAATCAGAAATGAGTTGATCCGTAGAAGAACCAGAGTCACCGACATAGCTCAGCGGGTCGCGAAGCTGAAGTGGCGATGGGCGGGGCACATAGTGCGGAGAACCGATGGACGTTGGGGTCTCAAAGTGTTGGAATGGCGACCCCGCACCGGAAAGCGCAGTGTTGGAAGACTCCCTACTAGATGGACAGACGACCTCAAAAGGGTTGCGGGGAGCCACTGGATACAAGCGGCACAAAATCGTGTGTTCTGGAGATTCCATGAAGAGGCCTATGTCCAGCAGTGGACGTCCATCGGTTGAAGAAGAAGAAGAAGAACACTCACGATTGTTTAAATTCACAAACTTTTAACAGAATAGTGAACTTATCGCTTTGATTCAACTATTCTAATTACAATATTTTAAACAAAAACTATTTTATCCAATTAAGTACAAACTTAAGCCGATTCAAGTTTAAGATACAAACTTCTAAGTCTTAAATTCTTAATGGGCAAACTAATCCCTTCTGTGAAAACAAACCTCCAACTTAACGAACGAAGCGAAGGAATTTCTTAGAACAAACTAGAGTTCGAGGTTTACTAATCCTGGATACTGTGTCCTGGTTTAGAAATCTCTAGGTGCATTAAGTTGTCCTTTACAGAATATAGTGACATATTCAAATTCCAAATAATCTTTATTCAAGTAAACTTGTAAACAAGTGCTTTTGAATCGTCAACTCTACTTCTCGTTCGGAAAGCTGTTCCTACCGAGAAGAGCCAGCAAGAAACTCAGCGGTTGTACCTTCAAAATAGAATTCTTATCTTTAATATTTAAATGAGTTAATCTTGTATATATATGTATATTTGAAATCTCGGGAACGGCTCCAACGATTTTCCAAAAACTCAGCATGTAGGGAATTTGGGGGGGGGGGGGGGGGGGAACACAATTTTTGCCATAAAATGTCAAGTCAGCGTAGCTTATTCGGGGAACGGGCGGTCTCGACAAATATAAATACCAAGAATCCCAACTACCATTTTTTTTTTTGTAAAAAATTGCCGCCCAGGTACTTTTTTAAAATTTATAACATGCTTTCAATATCAAATAGAACTAAACTGCGCCTGGTACAAACTCTTATATTTCCCATCTTTTCATACGGTGTTGAAATTTGGGCAACAGGTAATTAAAAATTTATTTTTTATTACAACAAACAAAACTCTTATTATTTAAAATTTCATACAAAACGGTCAACTACTAATACATGGTCAATTACTAGTGCCCTTACCTTATATACACATGTCTATGTTTGGTTTCAACCTGAGATTTGAACTGTGGTAAGTATATAGGAGTATAGCGAGGCGGGCAGTTCCTACTTTTTCATCCATAAACAAAACATACATACTGTCCTAGTTAATACGGGTCGCAATCTTTTGCCTACATTGCGTCGTGACCTGGTAACCCCTTTCTTTATATTTCGTATGACAAGCTTTTACATCGCTCTTTTTTGTATTCGTAGAACTGAGCCTAAACGATGAGTCTTTGCCGGGATTACGTCATTGTTCTAATGTAGAACTTTGTAAATAAAGTAAAAGTAATGTTACTATCCTCCCTCTTATTGAGAGTTAGAGCTTAAAGCTGCTTCAATGCGCATTGGTAGGTTACATTAACCTGGCAAACTCCAGATATATTGTTTAGCAGGTTTCTTCAGGTTGTTTTCCTTTAACGTAAAGCGTGTGATAAATTGCAAATCTTTAATATTTAAATGAGTTAATCATGTATATATATAAATATATTTTCCGAATTTCGGAAACGGCTCCAACGATTTTCATGAAATTCAACATTTTTTTATGGGTTTTGGGGATTAAAATTCGATCTAGCTAGGTTTCATTTTTTTAAAAATGCCCGGGGTTTTGAACCCGTGACATCATGGAAAGAGTCACAAGATCTTACTGTTTGGCTATTACACCTTTTTATGTAGAATTGTAGTTCAATTCCATATATTTTCCAGTTAGAAGACAATCTTTTTTTAATGTCAAATATTTAAGTTTTACTTTCACCACTAAATCACTGGACAACTTAAACTAGTAATTAGATAACAAAAAAATATTTCACTTATCTGTATCCACAAATGATATAATGATATATAACAGACAATTTTTTAAATAAAAAACTTTACTTTTCGTATGCTAACAACGCAATTGTCTTGAAAACGTTTACGTAATGAAGCATTAATTTATTTAATCTTTTTCCTATTAATAATAAACCTTATTAATAAACATATAAAACTTTTTATTCAATAATCTACCATAATTAATAAACATATAAAACTTTTTATTCAATAATCTATCATAATTAATAAACATATAAAACTTTTTATTCAATAATCTACCATAATTAATAAACATATAAAACTTTTTTTTCAATAATCTACATATAAAATATTTCATGCGTGTAATTACGTATACAATGCACGCGACTTGAAATTTTAGAGTTCCACAAAACACATAACAGGAACTTACAAGTTTTGAATTTGGAATGCATTTCGCTAAGTGTGCGGAAAGTTTGCAAACTTACTACTAAATAAAGTTTGGAACGAGTAACGTTAAGCAAGCATATTGTGAACCGTTTTACTATTCGACTTACATCGCCTCTATTTTATAAAGACGGCATCTGATGGCGACTATCCAACGTATATTTCAAATCATCATCGTTTTTGCAATATTTTTAAAATAAACACGTTTGTAAATTTTAATGTTTTAGCTTTCCAGTGTGTAAACTTTATTTTAATATTTAATAATTAATTAGAATATCTCTAACATACTATGTTAGATTCAGAGTAAAATTATCAGTAATGACCGATCGTCACGTTCGTGCGACGAAAGCGAATTCGTCATTAGTCGAGATGCATTTTGTCTAACATGCATGTAGTATAAGAAATATAATAGTGAACTATTGTCTTATAATTAAAGGTTCAGCTAAACGTTTCGCTGTGCAGTAAATGTAGTTAATAATATAAATTTCAATAAAAAATTCTAACAATTTAAATGGGAGTTTTAGTTACGTGCGCCGTGTAAACCATCAGAGACATACATAATTAATGTAGTAGACAATTGTAGAGCTGCAAAAATACTACAACAAATACGCGATAGCATGTCTCTATCTTTTATGGTTAACTCACAATATTATTATAAATATATACTCACAATATTTTTTTAAATGAAAATGAAATTTTATCAAAATTTTAGGTGATTTTCTTCTGTTCAGTATCAACCCTTATGTAAATAAGTGCCTTTATGAGCTTTGCCATTTAATGTTAATCAAAATTATCCTTTGTTTCACACTGATTTCCACGCGGATGAAGCCACAGGTAAAGTTAGTATATATAATAAGCTTGATCGTATTACGATACACGAACTGATCATATTAAATAAAAATAAAAGATGATACCTTTTCGGAGGGGCTCCTATTTATGTTAGTACGTCATTAAATGTAACCCTTAGAGAAAGTTACGACGGTATCGGTATAAGGATTCTTGAAGATATTTATGTCTTATAAAAGGAATTAAATTACATACTGCGCTGTATATTCAGCAGCCCATATATTTCATTTTCCCCGGATTCCAGCTAATAGTTTCTTTCGTATTATTATATTTTAGTGAAGCGGCATTTTCTTTCAATGTTTTTTATTGAGTATTATCTATAAGATAAGAGCTGTTACAATATTTTTTTAACATAGGTATTTTTAATTCGAAAGTTTGTGAGTATGGTTGTATGTTTGTTACTCTTTCACGGAGAATCCGCTAAACAAATATAGGTGAAACTTGGTACAATTATTCCTTATAAACCGGGATAACATTTAAACTATAAAAATCCTGTTAATTAATCAGGAATAGGATTACATTGAAAAACGCCATATATTGTCCTATTGTGTATAATCCGCAATAAAAATTTTATCGCGGACTATAGCAAAGTAATATTTTCATTTTTTTGTATTATGGACCTCCGCAAAGTAACGCTTAAATTTGAATTATTTTACTATAATACGCGTTTGAAAAGAAAATATGTGACGTAATTATGTGATGCTAATCAAAGTGTAGGAACCAAAAACCGTTCTCATACCTTATACGTGCAGGGTTACTTACCGCAAGTATCATAAAACACCGCCACTAACAGCACACTACACACATATACTACGACAATCTCAACGGTCGTTTCGTTCCGCAACCGAAAAACCTTTAGAGATAGCCTCCACGTCAAAATCGTGAATCGATTTTATGCAATACCTTGCGATTTTGTTGTTTAATATTTCATTTTCAAATAGATTTTTCAAAGTTCTATTTAAAACATTACTACACCAGCTGTGGTGGCCCAGTGGTAACACCGTGCGCCTCTTTCGAGGAGGTCTAGGGTTCAAACCCCGGGCAGACATCAATGAGTTTTCTAGTAAAACTTATGTATCTAATTGTTAATTGCAATTTATCACACGCTTTTCGGTGAAGGAAAACATCGTGAGGAAACCTGCATATCTCTAGACAATTCTGGGGATATGTGTAACCTACCAATCCGCATTGGAGCAGCGTGGTAGGTTAGCTCCAATCCTTCTCTCCAAAAAATAAAAAAAAAACGGAGAGAAGAGGCCTATGCCCAGCAGTGGGATAGTAACAGGTCGTTACTTACTTACTTACTTACACCTTAAAAATAGCTATCACGTATATGCGAGTTTAAACTTTCCATAAATATATAACAGGAACTTAGTAGTTTTGCATTTGGAATGAAATTCGCTAAGTGTGCGCAAAGTTTTGCAAATCTACTACCGCACAGAATTTGGAAGGAATATTGTTAAGCTAGCATTTCTGATAGTTTAGGTGGTTGACTTATTTTGGCATTATTACGTTTTAAAAAATATTTTACATGAGTCATATAGTTTGGGCTATTCATTGTTTGAAGCAACTTTCAGAATGAGATTTATTAGATAATCTTATGGTTTTTGAATCCAGCCCCCAACTATTATCATTAGTTTTGTATTATGGTACCATAGAACTTGCATAATACATCATCATTCTTCTGCCCCTATCCCATTTTAAGAGGAGTCGGCATTACATGTTTATAACAAGCTACCTGCAACTTCGTTGACGAAGGGTCTTCTCGCTTACTCCCCGGGTGGGGGTAAACGGGGTGCAGGCCTCGAGGTATTCCTCACTACCCGGGCATCTCCTCGCGGGCACTTAAGCCCGGTACGTGTTTCGGCCGTAGGCCGAAGTTACCTAGGTGACCTAAATGCAACTTCGTTCGCATGGACTGTTCTCGCGTGATAGGTTGACAATTAATAGAATTTCTATAGTCTATATGTTACCCCGGTGTATAAAGAATAATTGTGCTAAATTTCATCAATATTGGTTCAGCGGATTTGCCGTAAAAGAGTAACAAACACATCCATACTCACAATTCGCATTTATAATATTAGTAGGATATTAATATAATATATTGTAATTGTTGTTTTATATTTGTCATACCGAATGTTTCTAATTTGTAGAATATGGCAATTTCATCGTCATATAGCGAGGGTAGGAAACTTACGACCCGTTAGAACGGTCGGGGAATTTAACAAGGAATATTTCCAGGCATGAGGTTTAAAGGTCATTTCCTATATTAACCCAACCGAATATTGAGCTCAGGTCGATTTGTGTACGGGTCATCGCGCTGCTCTGTTTTATATAACCGTTATATACATATACACATGAAGTAGGTATTTAGTATTATTTCATTTGTACATAAAAGATACACTAAATAATATTTGAACGCCGTGTAGTATCCGGCTAAATAGAATAAATAAAGAGGGAGATTTGATTGAGATATTTACCATTCATGTATATATATCTGAGCTTAGCCGTGTGGTATTCGGCTAATTAGAATAGTACCACCCTCATTTCTTACCGAGGTGTCGTAAAAGACGACTTAGGTAAGTTGACCCACCGTGTAGTATCCGGTTTAGTAAAATAGACCACCCTCTTTCTTACAGAGGTGTCGTAAAATACGACTTAGGTAAGTTGACGTCAGGCAGGCGGCCGGTCGTAAAAACGCAGCCAAACCATGTGACAGCATATTTATAACATGTTGTGCCGACCCTACTTAGAGTGGGATAAGGGCAGGAAGATGATGATGATCCTTTCTACGGTGGTCTATTCTACTAAACCGGATACCACACGGATTCATTCTAGTAATATATACGAGGTGTGTTCAAAAAGTATCGCGAATTTTGAATTTTCTCGGGTTACGTATATTCGAATTTCGTTTTTTTTGTGGCGTTATGTTGGTACATTTGTCCCTCACTTATGCTGACAAGTTTGGCCATTTTGAATTTTCAGTTAATTGTTGACAGCTGCTTTGCTTGCACGTGTTTTGGTTCGTCTTCGATTTTTCCTTATTCAAAACAATGGACCACGATAACGCCCCTGCTCACACAACGCTGCTTGTACGCGACTTCTTGGCCAAAAACAACACACTAATGATACCGCAGCCACCCTATTCCCCAGATCTGGCCCCCTGTGACTTTTTCTTGTTCCCAAAATTGAAAAGGCCCATGAAAGGACGACGCTACGCCACGACTGACGAGATAAAGACTGCATCGAAGGAGGAGCTGAACAAGATACAAAATAATGATTTTTTGAAGTGCTTCGAAGATTGGAAAAAACGTTGGCACAAGTGTATAATATCCCAGGGGGATTACTTTGAAGGGGACAAAATAAATATTCACAAATAAATAAATAGTTTTTGAAAATACATAAAATTCGCGATACTTTTTGAACACACCTCGTATTTATTATAATTTATACCTAATACATAATAAATAATAATAATATTATGTATATAATTGTAGTATAGTATAGCGGGTAGAGTCTCTAATGAAAATAGTTTTAGAACATCTTAAAGTAACCGGGGACTGTAAGAGCAAACTAACTTAGTTTCGTATTCGGTGTACATATCAAGTGTGCACAAAGTTTCGCTTACCGACCGCTATCGAGGAAGGTTAAACAAACGTATTGCGAACCGATTTGCCGTTTGACTTACTTCCCCATTATACGTTATTGGAAATTTTACTGCAATACACTGAGGCTAAAAACTTCAGAAATCGCACGCTTAGAATTATCAAATTAAAATAAGTATGATATTTAAATTAGTTAAGCTTGTATGTATGTAATGATTTTCAACGATCATACATACAAGGTCCAACGATTCATTCAAATTACATGGTCCAATCCAACGATTTTTCGAGAAAAATCGATCTAGCTATGTTTTATTTTTAAAACACTATTTTTCCCGTTAATTGTCAAAGCGTAGTTTTTTTCGTAGGTATCCGGCTGAGTAGAATAGACCTCCACCATTCCTTGCCGAGGTGTCGTAAAAGGCGACTAAGATAAGTTGACGTCAGGCAGGCGGCCGGTCGTAAAATACATAGCCAAATCATGTAACAACGTATTTATAACATGTTATGCCGACCCCACTTAGAGTGGGATAAGGACAGGAGGATGATGAATATTTCTAACTCAAACCTAATTTTGAATTCTGTTACTTTTAAATCTAACCGTATGAAATGTTCGATGAATACCTACCCCTTTTATTCCCTAACATCTTCCTATCTATTATATTTACGTAAAGAGTATAAGAGTTTAAAAATCAATGAACGTTATTTATAAATTATTGAATATTGATATAAACATATGCATTACTAGTATTTTCACAGTTAATTTAACTTCGAACTAATTTCAACACAATTCACGTTAGAGAAAATCCGAACGCAATTATCCATAAATTAAACAATTGTGTAATTAATAATTACCCCAAATAGCAGAAGGTGATGTTAATTTAAATTTTCCATTACAAGGAGTTTTAAAACGTATCAATTAATACATATTAAATGTTATCATCGCAATAAATAAGCAAAATATGAGAAAACTAGTGTTTAGCCGTTACTTTGTTCGCGTGGACTATTGTCGCGTGACAGGTTGATAATAGATGGCGCTTTTAATAATTACCCTATTCCTCTATAATTAACAGGATTTCTATAGCCTATATGTTACAAAAAAGAATCATACGTGGCATTTACAATTTAAATCCGCGTGATTCCCTGCGAGAGAAACTTAAGGACATTGGTATTCTTACATTAGCTTCACAGTATATCTTTAATTTTTGTGCATAAGAATATACATAATTATAAAAAGATTGGCGATGTATATAATAGACAAAGTAGGAACCAACATAAGCTTGCGACTCCTGCTTTGCGCCTTGAAAAAGTACGTAAGTCGTTTGTGGGTTTGGGTATAAAATTCTATAATAAAATTTTGCAATCAACTTTAGCTTTGCCATTACAGCAGTTTCAAAATAATATTAATAAAAAGCTAATATAGAAAGTTTACTATACTATTGAGAATTACTTATATGATAAGAATGCGTGGACATAGATACTTCTTGACTCAGTACAAGACAGTTATAACTAAATATAACTAGCAATAAGAATTATATTTTTTAAAAAGCAGCCGCCAAATTTCTTGCTGGCTCTTCCCGGTAGGTACAGATTTCCGAAACAGCAGTAGAGTTGAAGATTTAAAAGCACATGTTTACAAGTTTATTTGAAATAAGAACATTTGGATTTAAATTTGAAATTATAAGAAGTAATTGTACCAAATTTTATCGATATTGGTTTAGCTGATTCGACGTGTAACATCAAAAACTTTTGCATTTATAATATTAGTACTAGGCTTTCTTATTTTACCCGTCCTTATAACAGTTAAATAACTTTTCAAAAAGTCAAAAGAAATCGTGAGGTAAGAATATAAGCATGATTTATACCAGGAGAAATCTGAATATAAATTTGGCAACACCTACTAGGCTTCGGAAGAAGATGGATTACAGGATCAAGTTAACTTATACCAAAACTTTGTCTAAACCCTTTTTACTGTATTCGCCAAATGGTTGAGGAATTTTGATTTTGTTTTAGCATTAACTGCAGAATATATCTTGAATATAGTATTATTTTTTAAATATCAGTACAAGAAATAGAAGCTGTGATAGCCCAGCGGCACGACCGTGTGAATCTATTGAGACGATCATGGGTTCAAACCCGGGCAAACACCAATGAGTTTTTTTTATTAAAAATTTATGTGTCTAATTGATAATTACAATTTATCACGCTTTTAGGTGAAGGAAAACATTGGAAAGAAGAGGCTTATGCCCAGCAGTTGGATAGTAACAGGCCGTTACTTACTTACTTACAAGTAATAGTAATTTGTTACTATCCCGCGTCAGAGACCTCTTTATTTTGTGACGTAAAATTAGGACTTAAAACCACCACTTTGCTTCAACTATAAAAATTATTTTACATTAAAAAGTTTATCTCTCAGAAAAATCAACTTCTACGGCAGATGCAGGCATATATTTTCACTGCGTGGTAAAAATGAGGGGGAAACTTCCTCTCCTACGCCATGTCGGCGGTCTACTTTCCATCCGTTGTACGAATTTTCAAATTTTCAGCTCATGTACATCGACGCAAGTTTAGCATTTTTTACTCATTAAAAAAGTGAATAATATCGCTTAAGAAGTTTCCACTTTAAAAAATCAAATATCTCCTAATATGACCCGAATACCATTTGAAGTACCATTTGAATACCATTTGAAGCTCTTTGCGATATTGTCGTGGAGTCTATCTCCTGACGATGCTTCGGTTACGGGACGAAACAATTGTTGAGATTCTGGTGGTGAATGTGTGCAGTGCTTGTGTATTGTTCTGCCATCGGTGTCAGGTAGTGCATGAGTTCTTACAAATTCTGCATGTATCAGGTATGAGTACACTCTACATTTAGCATTACATATATTTTCTTTTATCGCGGATTATAGCAAAATAATACTTTCATTTTGTATTATGGACCTCCGCAAAGTAACGCCTAATTCTATAAATTACCATTTGAAGTATAAAGTAAAAATATTAGACGTATTTAAAGGAAAGTAATGGATGTTATAATAAAATCCCTAATATTTCTTCAGAATTGTACTCTTCCACAAGTAGCAGAGTATATCAAATATACTCCATTAAATTAACATATAACCCAAACCGTAATAAAGTTCCTTATTATATAACCAAGATGGCGATATTCGCTTTGCGTATTAACAATTCTCAAAGTACTGCTAATAATATAAATATTAAATCGTATTTTATTTACTTTTAAAAATTAATAATAATATTTTTTAACTTTAAATTATCGTGAGTAGTGTATGTATAGAAACCGGCTAGTTTATGTATGGAAACTCAAGTCTATCTCGAGAATTCCAGGCAAACGTGTAGCCTTCGAGAATCAATTCGCACTGGTGCAAGTGTTTGGTCGTAGATTGAACCATTCTACCCAAAAACGGAGAAGAGGTCTCTGCCCAGCAGTGGGATGTAAACAGCCCGTTACTTACTTTATGCGGACTATATTTATAACAAAAATATACAAATTGTATTTATCCTAACTCACAAACATGCTAATAACATCATCTTCCTGCCCTTGTCCCACTCTAAGTGGGGTCGGCACAATGTTGTCACATGATTTGCCTACGTATTTTACGACCTGCCTGACATCAACTTACCTTAGTCGTATTTACGACAACTCTGTAAGAAGAAGGTCTATTCTACTCAGCCAGATACCACACGTTGATTGACTTACCTTAGTCGCCTTTTACGACACCTCGGTAAGAAATGAGGGTGGTATTATCTATTCAGCCGGATAGCACACGGCGTACAAAAAAGTTATGTCAATATACTATCATCCTCCTGTCCATATCCCACTTCAAGTGGGGTCGGCACAACATGCTATAAACATGCTGTGATATGATTTGGCTGCTTTTTAACGACCGGCCGCCTGCCTAACGTCAACTTATCTTAGTCTTAGTTTTACGACTCCTCGATAAGAAAGTGGGTGGTCTATTTTACTCACCAGTTACCACACGGTGGGTCAACTTAACTTAGTCGCCTTTTACGACACCTCGGTAAAAAATGAGGTTGGTCTATTCTACGCAGCCGGATACCACACGGCGTGTCGACTTACCTTTGTCGCCTTTTACGACACCTCGGTAAGAAATGAGGGTGGTACTTTATTCAGCCGGATACCACACGGCGTGTTAATTAATATACTATGTTATGACGAAAAATGTAGAGATGATATCTTCTCATGTAGCTATATTGCTTTAAAAATATATATCAATCTACAAAATCAATTACATTAACTTGTGGTACAATCTCAATTAGCATACGATCCGGAATGGTAATAAAAGATTGCAATAAATTTCCGCAAGGCGGCACGATTCACCTTGCGGATTCTATTAAGCGAAGTTTTAAGAATTCCGACAGAATTAAAGTTTCCTTTTTATTCTAACATTGAGAATTATTAAATGGGATCTGCAGAACTCATGATACGGAAGAAATTTTATTATTCAAATTCAAAATATCGTTTGCTGAGATTGTCTTTTAAGCTTTTAATCATCGAATGTTTGTCTGTTGTTAGTCACGCTAATAGTCATTTCAAAAAATAGTTTTGATGACTTTGTTATCACAGTGGATGGCCAAAAAGTCGAGAGAGTACCCAAACACAAATAATTAGGTACGTGGCTTAATGAAATCTGGAGCTCTGATCAGGAGATGAGGATTCGAATTGAAAAAGCTTGAAGTACCTTTTATAAAATGAAAAAGGTTCTATGCAACCGCAAACTTAAAATCCATTTGCGTTTGAGACTACTGCGTTGTTACATCTGGCCTGTATTTCTATACGGATGCGAGGCATGGACTGTTAAGGAAGACCTTCAAAAACGTATAGAAGCCTTCGAGATGTGGGCGTATAGACGAATGTTGGCCATAAGCTGGACTCACAAAGTTTCCAATGCGGAAGTACTGCGACGTGTTAACCAAAAATGCGAACTTTTGAACAGCGTCAAGTTCAGAAAAGTGTCATATCTGGGGCATGTGTTTAGGCACGAGAGGTATGAACTTCTTCAACTGATCATGATGGGAAAAGTAGCAGGAAGAAGGTGTCGGTCGCAGGAAGAAATCCTGGCTACGCAACATCCGGGAGTGGACAGGAATCGCGAGTGCTGCCGAACATTTTCACCTCGCGAAAAATAAACGGAAATATACGCTGCTTACTGCCAACCTTCGATGATCGGAGAGGCACCACAAGAAGAAGAAGTCACGTTAATACCAGATTTCTATAATTAGGGAACTCAGTAAAAAGTTACCAAACAGTTTTAATCTTTTTTCTTTATTTTAGCGCACTTTACAATGTAATTGTGCTTATTTTAAATACAAACGCCGTGTGGTATTCGGCTGAATAGAATATTAGCACCCTCATTTCTTACCAAGGTGTCGTAAAAGGCAACTAAGATAAGTCGACCCGCCGTGTAGTATCCGGCTGAGTAGAATAGACCACTCTTTCTTACCGAGGTGTCGTAAAAGGCGACTAAGGTAGTTGATGTCAGGCAGGCGGCTGGTCGTAAAATAAGCCAAATCATGTGGCATGTCTATAACATGTTGTCCGTCCCCACTTAGAGTGGGTAAGGGTAGGATGATGATATGGTTATTTTAAAGCGATTATTCTAGGCCTATTACTGTTATATAGTACTGACCGATAGACAGTACCGATTGACACATTTTTATTGCCGTATTTACTACAGTAGGGTTCTTTTTATTACATAAACATACGGGTCATATCGCAATACTTATATATGAAGCTGTGGTAGCCCAGCGGTAACACCGTGCGACTCTTTCGAGGAGGTCACGGGTTCAAACCCGGGCGGACACAAATAAGTTTTTCTGTTAAAACTTATGTGTCTAATTGATAATTGCAATTTATCTAACGCTTTTCGGTGAAGGAAAACATTGTGAGGAAACCTGCATATCTCTAGAGAATTCTGGGGATATGTGTAACCTACCAATCCGCATTGGAGCAGCGTGGCAGGTCTTAGATTCAAACCTCTCCAAAAACGGAGAGAAGAGGCCTATTCTCAGTAGTGGGATAGTAACAGGCCGCTACTTACTTATGTATTAGGTTCGATGTTCCGGCAGATTTGTAAACGCCGTAATAATTTCAAAATATAAAGCATATATAAACATTTATGAATAGAAGTTGTAATTTATGAATAGAAGTACTATATTTTTATGAAATTAATGTCAACTTACGCAACATTTTAGTTTTGCGGCTACAATCATAACGGAAGCGGAACTTTATACGTTAAAAGCAAACAAAACAAAGCTTATAATTAAGCGTAAAATGTGATATTCCAAAAAATAATATTATACAACATTTAAGCGGGTTTTCCATTAGCCTAATGACCCTCGAAAAGTTTTCGCATAAAAAGTGACATTGGTCGTACCTAAGGCCACTCACACATTAATATATAATTACTCCGGTGTACAACTCGCGAACATGCCGTGTAATCCCCTAATGGCCACGTATTTTATAAACATAAAGGTAATAATATAATATTCTCGACGCCGTGTGGTATCCGGCTGAAAAGAATAGTACCACCCTCATTTCTTAACGAGGTGTCGTAAAAGGCAACTAAGGTAAGTCGACCCGCCGTGTGGGATCCGGCTGAGTAGAATAGACCAAGCTCATTTCTTACCGAGGGGTCGTAAAAGACGACTAATGTAAGTTGACCCACCGTGTGGTATCCGGTTTAGTAGAATAGACCAAGCTCATTTCTTACCGAGGGGTCGTAAAAAACGACTAAGGTAAGTTGACCCGCCGTGTGGTATCCGGTTTAGTAGAATAGACCAAGCTCATTTCTTAACGAGGTGTCGTAAAATACGACTAAGGTACGTTGACGTCAGGCAGGCGGCCGGTCGTAAAAACGCAGCTAAATCATGTTACAGCATGTTTATAACATGTGCCGACCCCACTTAGAGTGGGGTAAGGGCAAGAAACAAAATTCTCGACAAGCTCGACAGTTGAATATAATTGACCTTATAAATGTGCTTAAAGCAGTACGTTAGGCAGATGGTATTTTGTAAGCTTTTATAAATTTGCATTTTTTTACAAAAAATGATTACAAAAAATCTTCTTACAAGGTTTCGTAAAAGGTTCTTACCAAGGTTTCGTAAAAGGCGACCGCCTTTTACGACAGCCAGTAAGAAATGAAGGTGGTCTATTCTACTCAGTCGGATACCACAGTGCGATTTGTAAGCTTTTATAAATATCACAAATAATCTTATACAGGCATAATATGATGAAATAGACTCCACGAATCTATTTCCTGATGATGCTTTGCTTAAATGATGATGCTTCGGTTAAAACTATTGAGATTGTGACAGTGAATGTGTGTAGTCATTGTGTATCGTGGTGGTGGTATGCAATATTACATTTATAGCTAGATTGTGACTCCAATAAAGAAATTCACTCTGGTTGTACTTTATAATAATAAAAAATGAATGGAGATTTTATAAAGATTTTGCATTTACGCATTGAAATAAATAAATGTTGACTGTCTTCGAATTCAGACCCAATTAATTGGGGCATTGTTATTTAAATTACATCTCAATACCGACTTAAATTACTGTGGATGCTTGAATGAATTAAATGAATATTTATAGATATCACGTCTTATTATAAATTATATCCAAAATTACAATAAAATATGGCTGACTAAAATATGTCTAACGAGCTTACATTTTTTAATGTGACTGAAAAAAATTCAGTCTTTTTTGTGATTGTGAATGTGTGCGGTGCCTGTGTAGTGTTGTATTAGTGGTTGGTAGTGCATGAGTAATTTATAGAATTAGGCGTTACTTTAGGAGGTCCATAATACAAAAAGTAATGTTAATATTATTTTGCTGAAATTCTATTATATAATATTAATATATATAAATTATTTTGATATTATAATATAATCTACTTAAATCAGTATCTAACCTAAAATTCAATGGCCTTAAAGCCAAAAAATCTCAGACTGTTAGAAGCCTTTAATATCGCCTTTTTTTAGATATATTAAAACTTTTAATATAGCTAAACTGTTTATTTGTGATTTTTTAATATTATTTCGTCTATCACTAATAAAATACGATGTAAAAATGTTATATTTTCTATTTTTATTAAAATATACGGTCGTAAAATAAACTTTTATTAAAAACGTTATAAGTAGCCTCACAGGCTAAATCTTGAAATATTTGAAAGTATTAGATTGTTCAAAATTTGTTGAGGTAATGAAAATTATATTATATTACAAACATAATCTAGACTCGATGGTTTTCTAAAAAAAAGTAACGAGTGTAAGGTTAAAGAAATAAACATAGTTTGAATATTAATACCATTAAAAAAAGTTTTATAATAATGAGTGTTTTATATATAAATATCAGGTTGACCGATCCCTGCTCGGTAATAAAAAAAAAAGAAAAAATAATAGGACGCGACCGACGCGACGCGACTCGCGACCACCCGTTCCCCGAATAAGCTAGATCGATTTTTCTCCCTGGAAACCCCCTACATGCTGAATTTCAGGAATATTTGTTGGAGTCGTTGGAGCCGTTTCCGAGATTCCGAAAAGAATTAAAGATAACGATATTTTTCCTTTATATTTATTCAGGAAATAAGATTTTTTTCAAAAGTCAACTTATTTATTCTTTTTCAACACCTTGTTACATCCGCGCACAAATAACGACTACGTCTAATGGCGCTATCACACTCCTATTCGCACCGCACCTCTCCGGCAGCACAATTCGCCACAGCTAACTTCACGTCTATGCTACAACTTTCACTCTCCTCATTTTCTTTCCGTTACAATTTATTAAATAATCGTATATTATTTAGTTACTAAAGCTCACCTTAAATTAATCCAGTTAAGAATATAAGATATAAGAATATCCAGTCAAGAATATATTTTTAACTAACTGTGCCATCAAAAAAAAACTTCACCCGCCTGAAAATCAGTGTGTCACAAGATTTTCCTCAAAATTGAAATTTGGAACATAAAAGTAGTAATCATGAGTTAATTATTAGAGATTTTTTAATAACTTTCACCGTTTACTTAGCGAACGCAAGGAAAGCTATAAATTTTTCCGTTTTTGAAATATTTTTAATTGCTTCTCGTCTTATATTTATCTTAGCGTAATTTGATATAGTTTATAGCCCTCTTTAATAAATTCTATCTTACACTCAAAGAATTCTTCAAATCGGTCCAGTAGTTCCTAAGATTAGCACGTTCAAACAATCAAACAAACAAACTCTTCAACTTTAAATATTAGTATAGATATAGATTATATTTATATAAAACATACTAATTAAAAGCGCGCTCAACATTTCTCAGAACCACGAAAGTCAATTAACAGGCTAATCTTACGTAAAACAACCGTGAAAATAGAATAACATAAATTAGATCGTTATTGTAATTAACGATTTCAAGACACATGAAAGCAGCATAATCTTTTAAAAAAAGGAATGTTAAATCAATAGATTGATCATATATTTTATTTTCTAACCAGCACAAGATGAAAATTATGTAACCAGTTTGTAAAAATAATTAAAATTCCAATACAATTGAAGTATTCTAAACAAGTGCATTGAAATCGTTAACTCTACTGTTTGTTCGCCAACTGCTTCTACATAGAGCCAACTTGAAGCAAGGTTGCCCACATCAAAATATAATTTTTTAAACATTACATAATTTATAGAATTAGGCGTTACTTTGCGGAGGCCCATAATACAAAAGTAATGAGAATATTATTCTTGAATTTAAACTATCATGAGTATCATAATCAATGTATAGAAACCGGCTATACTCACGTCTTATTTTATTGGATGAGCCCGACTAGTTTCAAGCCCATACGGGGCTCTTGAAACTACTACCTGAAACTAGTCGGGCTCATCCAATAAAATAAGATGTGATTATAGCCGGTTTCTATACATTAGGTAATTAAAAATATTATTCTGCTTTAATCCGCGATAATATCGCGATTTTATTGCGGACTATAGCAAAATAATATTCTCATTAGTTTTGTATTTACATTACGTCATTGCTACGTCAGACAGACAAAAAATAATCAGGCAAACACTCGCAAGTGTAATATTTGTATGGACTTTCTCCACAGAATTTCTCCAGATATATGCGGGTGTTTTCGTCACGATGCTTCAACGATGGTGTTTCAGTCAATAATTCGTTGTAAGTTATATTAATTAGGGACATTTTTGTAGGAAACTGTCTAGTATTGCACAGGGTTTGAATCCACGAAACAGTTTCTCGGTTCCATTAAGACTTTACAATTGACAGCGTAATTATCCTTTTCTTTCTCATAAAATTATATCAGTTTTTTCAGTGTCCGAAAACAGGAATGAAACAATTTTTTTTAATAAAACCTAGTTTGGTCGATTTTTCCTTCCAAAAACCCCTACACGCTGAATTTCATGAAAATAGTTGGAGCCGTTTCCAAAATTTAAATAAATATATATACTACAAGATTACCTAATATTAACTCATTTAAATATTAAAGATATACTTTCTTACCCTTGGACGAATACCAATATTGAACCAATATCTGAACTTAAAACGTTTGTAATCGCTCCTTTCCCTACCCGGTTAGTCGAAAATAAAAGATTCCCCCAATATCATGGCAATTGTGCCAATTCGGTACAAATAAATGGAATTAGTGCCAAATCTCCGTAATATCACTCGTTACATTCCAATATAAGAACAATTGGTTTTATATTGGTTTCGAAATAACGGTACGAGACTTATTTATTTATTTTGATACATATAGCTAGAAAAGAGAAAGAAAAAGTAAAAAAAACACATGTATAAAGGCAGACTTATCCCTAAAAGGGATTTCTTTTAGTCAACAATAGAGTAACAGAAGGAAAAGGACAAGAATTGAAGAAGAAAGAGATCATCATCTTCCTACCCTTATCCATTAGTGGGACATGTTATAAACATGTTGTCACATGATTTAGCTACGTATTATACGACCGGCCGCCTGCCTGACGTCAACCTATCTTAGTCGTATTACGACACCTCGATAAGAAAGAGGATAGTCTCTTTTTTACTTAACCGGATATCACACGGTGAGTCAACTTACCTTAGTCGCCTTTTACGACACCTCGTTAAGAAATGAGGGTGGTATATTCTACTCAGCCGGATAACACACGGTGGGTCGACTTATGTTAATCGCCTTTTACGACACTTGAGTGAGTTTATTTTACTTCAGTAAGTTTGTTTTAACTTAACCTTTCTTATTTTAATAAAAGCTTTTTAATAAAATAAGAAATTCACTTTAGTCTACTAAATAATAAAAGCGGAGTATTAACGATGAATTACATTAACTTCAATAGCATGCTATAAATAACACTAATGCCTTTCAAAGTGTCATTTTGGAAATATAAATAAGAAATATACATTTAACCCTTTTCTCACAATATATTTCTTAGGTAATAATTTATTCAGTGTCTGATTTAATACTGAAATTTATGAACGCATAAGTTATATTCGAAGTTAATTTATTGGAAATGTATAAAATATTTTTTGACGGTTATGTCGGTATGTATATTGGACAAATATAGCTTTTTTATTTTTTAAAAGGACGGAATTTTAAGAAATTCGCCAAAAATGTCCTCAACTAAAATGTCCTATTGTTAACAAAGGCATGCCATGTGTTATCCGGCTGAGCAGAATAAACCACCCCCATTTCTTACCGAGGTGTCGTAAAAGGCGACTAACGTAATTTGACCCACCGTGTGGTATCCGGTTGAGTATAATAGACCACCCTCTTTCTTACCAATGTGTCGTAAGCGGCGACTAAGGTAAGACGTCAACAGGCGGTCTGTCGTCAAATACGTAGTCCAATCATGTGACATGTTTATAGCATGTTGTGCCAACCCCTCTTAGAGTGGGATATAGGCAGGAGGATGATGTTGTTAAAATTTGCTTTCACTGTTTCATATTCATATTAACTTTTTATAACCAAAAACAGAAACTTAATTAAGTTTAGTAATTATTTAGTAACAAACACGGCTCGAGTAATAATATATTAATGTCTAGTATATACAGCTTTTCTCCTTTATGAGGTGACCGCTAAGTAGTGACCTCAAGTCAGCCTCAGGGGACATTAAGTGTTTATCACCTGTATTTCAATAATTTATTACCCCATTAGGATACCTACTGTACACCGTATTTTCACATCGAATTCGCGTATTACGTAATATTAATGTTTGCCGGTTCCCGTTGTATTTCTAACGTAATTTCCCTTTTATTTGCTAAATAAAATACTTTTTTATAGTCATGACTAACATTTATGTTGGTTTGTACACAAAAACAAGCCAAGCACTCGATCACACTCACTCACATACATGCGAAATATTAATTTTATTTTTTTCGTAATATAGCTATTTATATTTCATTCATTTCACCATTCTATGATCGAACAACCAGACGCCGTGAAGGGCTCCACCGGAATACCATAAATATCCCGAAAACTCGCACATACGGTTCGGTTCATCTTTCCTCATGCGTACAGCAAAGGCTTGGAATTCCCTTCCCGCATTTATCTTCCAGGACTCCTACGATTTGGGAAAGTTTAAAAAAAGAGTGAATAGGCACTACACTGGCAAACGCGGTCCATCTTAGGCTACATCTTTGCCTTTCCATCAGGCAAGATCGTAGCCAGGCGCTAGCCTTATCATATAAAAAAAAAAAATATATATATATTCTGGATCTCGCAAACGCCTCCAATGATTTTCATAAAATTCAGCATGTGGGGGGTTTTTGGGAGGAAAAGTCGATCTAGCTAGGTTTTATTAAAAAAAATCGTTTTATACCTGTTTGCGGGCATTAAAAAATGTTAAAATGTAGAATAAAATGCAAATGATATTTGATCTGTCAAATTCAATGCTGAAACCTATTGGTAACGGCAGACCAAAATAGTTCAAAACCTGGGATCGATGTCACCCGACGCTTTAATTCTTTTTTATATTTGTTTATTGCGTTTTTTATATCTTTTAAAAACACAAAACTATAGACGGAGTAATAAAAAGGTACACACACACATTAAAAAACTTTTGTCGTTATCTGCCTTTATAAGGTAAGCACTGGCCACTAGCTAGCCTCAAGAGACGTTAGTTAAGTGTTTATCACCTTTTGCTTTAATAATGTATTGCTCCATTAGGATATTGTATTGCGTATTTCCGGCTCGTATACTTAACTAATGTGATTTTAATGTTACCTTATTCACCAGTAATGTACCACTTTTAATTTTAATTGTTTTAAAAATTCCGTAATCCATTTTAGCTTTGCCATTACAGTTACTATTAACTAAATACTAATAAAAGGCTAATACATTAACTATACTATTGAGGAATACTTAGATGATAAGAATGTGTGGATATAGGTCTCTTCGACCCTGTACAAGACAGTAATAACTAATGTAACTAGTAATAAGAATTATATTTTTAAAAGAGCAACCGCCGAGTTTCTTGCTGGCTCTTCACGGTAGAAACAGCTTTCCGAACCAGCAGTAGAGTTAATGATTCAAAAGTAGATGTTTACAAGTTTATTTAAATAAAGAATATTTTGAATTTGAATTACTTTTATTTTATGGAACTCCACAAGCTCTACGCCTTATTTAATAAAAAGATATAGAAGTGATAAATACTTGATAATATTATACCTACGACATCATAGTGTTTTATCTCGAACCAGAGAGTAATTTTGTTTAGTAGTAAGTATAGTTGACGATTTAAATTCAATTACACAGATTATACAGTCACATTATATTATTATACATATACTTCCATGTACCTAACTTCACTTTTTAGTAATATTTACTGTTATCTGAATGTTAATTTGTTTAACAATCTGTGGAAGCTTGTAATTAGCTTGTAGCTAACTATAATTTAGACTTCAATTTTTGTAAATAGCTGTAAAAATTTTTTAATAAATAAAATAAAATAAAGGTTTGTTTAGCTACTATCACTCATTTCAATGTTGCTTACAATTTACCTCATAACCGTAAAAGGGACAACTGAACAATTCGCGGAATCTAGCTAAAATGGGGGTAGCAATTTAATATATGCTTTGTATTAAGCGATCCATACATTACTAAGTATCGTGCCGAAAAGAATATTTGAGGAAAATGCGGGTAAAAAATTTTATTTATTATTGTTATAATCCGTGATCGACCTAACGGTTAGACCGTGAACTCGTAACAGGGGATCGCGGGTTCTAATTCCGGTAAGCATTTATTTGTTTTTTTTTAATCTGTGCTTAAGTGATATATATATTAACATATATCTTTAATATTTAAATAACCTAATTTTTTTTTATTTACAACAAAAATGTACAACTTATATCTATCTTAAATTACTTATACGCTAGGACTATATATCATGCCAACGTGGAATGTTCCCAAGAATGCTGGCAGCGTTTCCGCGCTTAATCGCTAAGCTGTTTCTTTGTGCGAAAAAGGAGCTAGCCCTCTTGTAACCTGAAGAGGCAATCAACCGAGGTGTTAAAACGGATAAACAGTTTTTTGCACTTTGACTCTATGGCCCTAGGATCTCAATTGCAAATGGCACAAATATATAGATAACTCTCGATGAGAGATACATATTTCCGTCGTTTGCCGGATTCGGCCATTTCTGCCGCAGTTCAAGGTCTTGACGCTGTTTCCCTGATATGGGACAAAGATAACGTATCAACGTATGTTGCATCCCACATTAGGGTCCAGCAATATTCGCTTTAATCTTGTTTATATATACATAATATGAATTTTAGGAACGGCTCCAACGATATTCATGAAATTCAGTATGTAGGGGGTTTTGGGGGTGATTAATCGATCTAGCAATATTTAAAAAAATGTCGTTTAATTACTGTTTCCAGACATTGAAAACTTCTTATTCAAATTCAAAATTCAATATATACTTTATTCATACACTTGTAAACAATTGCTTTTGAATCATCAACTCTACTGCTGGTTCGGAAAGCTGTTTCTACCGGGAAGAGCCAGCAAGAAACTCGGCGGTTGCTCTTTTAAAAATACAATTCTTAATACTAGTTAAATTACCCCGTACAAAATAGAAACGATTAACGTTTCTATCTTGTAAGGGGTCGAACAATATCTATATCTTACATATAAATAGAATAGAAAGGCTATTTGTTGTGACTTCTAAAGTAGTAATAGTGAGGAAAGGGCGGACTAAAGAAGTGAAAATATCCGGGATCAAGTTCCAGATATCAGTTCTTTCAATTTTTCCAAAAAATTCGAAGCAAAACTCTGTCAACCAGCTACTATTTATTTTACATATGTTTTACTAGATTACTTACGCTGGTATGTAGAAACTCTTCAGTATTATACCCATATTCCAATCTCGTGAGTGGCTAGAAAGCAAAACATGTCTAAAGACCAATCTGAATTTGCAATCGCGCTGTAAGCGTGTTTGAGACAATCTGGCGCGATGATTAAAGGAAGGGGCGAGAACAATAGAAGCTAAGCAATCAAAATGCTTCCGCTTGAATAGGTCCTAACACAAGGAGAGTGAAACTGAGGTAAACGCATGCCCATGTTACATCAATGCGATGATGTGATATATAGAATTAGGTATATGACACGACAATTTTTATTACATTATTTTATGTTAATGTTATCAGGGACTTAATTTACGCCGTGTGGTATCCGGCTGAATAGTATAGTACCACCCTCTTTCTTACCGAGGTGTCGTAAAAGGCGACTAAGGTAGGTTGACCTACCGTGTGGTATCCGGTTTAGTAGAATAGACCACCCTCTTTCTTACCGAGGTGTCGTAAAATACGACTGAAGCAAGTTGACGTCAGGCAGGCGGTCTGTCGTAAGAACGCATCCAAATCATGTGACAGCATGTTTATAACATGTTGTGCCGACCCCACTTAGAGTGGGATAAGGGCAGGAAGATGATGTGAGTATGGATATATGTTGGTACTCTTTCACGGCGAATCCGCTGAACCAATATATAAAATATTATATATATATATATATATATATATATATATATATATATATATATATATATATATATATATATATATATATATATATATATATATAATATTTTACTTACTTTAGGTATTATGAACCCCCACAAAAAATGTCTAATTTTATAAATCGTTTAAGTAATGCAATGTTCTTTTCTGCTCCCGAAATAAATATAAGATTTTTTATCGTATATGTTACTATGACTTATAATCTTTAATATTTCATCTAACATCTATTATTATTAGTACCTGGGTGACCAAGTCTTGCTCGGTAATTTTCAAAATTATGTAAAAAAAATTGAAAAGAAAAATTAAAAAATAATAGGGCAGGTGGGGCTCGATCCTACGTATTTTGACCTCTCTAGACCGCCTATTCCCCAAATGAACCACAATGACTTTACGTTTGACAGCAAAAAATTGTGATTGTATTCAACGTAAATTTAAAAAAAAAATTTAGGGCCCAAAAACAGGGATAAAACTTATCTGGATCGATTTTTCTGCCCTAAGACCCTATACATGCTGAATTTCAGAAAAATCGTTGAAGCCGTTTCCGTGATTCCGAAAAAATATATATACATACAGGATTAACTCATTTAAATATCAAAAATATAGAGGTCGACATATAAATAAATATCAAACAAACTTTCAGCTGTATTACAAATAAAATTCGAAATATGATGGTACCAAAATTTATTAACCATAACATCATGAGCCCCAAAAGGGAAAGCATTCGGCAGAAGATAGTATCCGAGTATCAAACCATAAATAAGGGTACAAGTTTATAGAGCACCTTACGGAATTCATAAGGCTTTATGACTGAGTAAGACCTTACTTAGAAATAAGTGCAAGAGATAATAATAGTGACTTTATTGACAATTATAATAAACTAGCTTTTAACCGCAACTTCGTTTGCACTTTAAGTGTATTCTGTTAATATGAAAGGGTGAGGGCTGGTTCTCCTTCACACAGTAAAAAATCTAGGAAGGGAGCCAGTTCTTGCTAAAAAATCGGTTCTGATTAATATCTTAAAAATAAGTTTGAATGTTAAGCCTTATTGTATATGCCATCTTTGTTTACTTGATTAAATAAATTTGATTTGATTTGATTTGACTTTCAATGTCATCCTATTTCTGTAGAATTAACATGATTTCTATAGCCTATATGCTATCCCGGTGTTTAAGGAATAATTGTGCTAACTTTCGTCGATATTGGTTTGCCGTGGAAACGTAACAGATAGACTTTCGCATTTATAATATTAGTAAGGATAAGTAGGATTAGTAGGATAGTATTAGCTGTGATAGCGACTTAACCCGCATGGAAATTCTGTGAGTGTAACAAAATTTCCCCGTATTGAAATTTTGAACTTAATAGTTGTTATTGTGAGCTAACTATAAGGAATAGAGACATAGTGTAGCGGATTTCGGTATTTTTGCAGACAATACTCTCGTAAATTACATTAGTGAGGTCCCAGTTGGCGAGTTTTTTTCACATCCGCGGAACCTCTTTACACACCTTTTAACACAATTTACATTAAACGGTAATGAACTCTTATCTCTAAGTAAAAACCGTACAAAAATCTGTTTAGTAGATTTTGAGAAAATCCATCACATACAGCTTTTGAGGACTTTGTTTTATAATTCATTTTTATTTTTATTTGGTTCATTAAACTGGATATAATCAATTAAAATGTATAAAAGCAAAAGTAATAACAAATACACAAGATTATAACCTACTGGAAATGAACACAACACGCAAGTATTAGTATACATAGTTCACTTAAAATAAATTACTCTTTTAAATTACTTATGAATTACGCAGGCATTTACACAATTTGCTTTTGAATGAGGCTAAAGAACCACAGAAAATATCTACGTCGCTTCTGTATGCGTTTAATTGAGAACATATTCGGTATATAGGGGCATGTTGTCTAACACACAGTTGTATACGGTTCAAAATTTCAGTTAAATATTTTGAAAAAGAACACCATGTCCAACATCTTCCGCCGATCATTTAGTGACATTATATATATATGTATAGATAATAAGTACCCAATGGATAATAAGGGGAGAAACACACGATCCAGGAATATCATGTAATCAGGTTTAAGGACGCAAAGATTAATCAGGACCCGTCGAAACACGTCTGCCGGATATCGCACACGTTAATACCTTAAAGCACTACTGATTGGGTCCCCGATAAACGATCCCGGAATCATGGTAAGCCTGCCAAATGATGAGGGTGTAGGATTAGCGAAATTGTGACCAAACTGAGAAAAGGGACGTAGAATAAAGTGACCTGGAATAAATATGATATTAAGAGCCTGTTTCACAAGTTACTGATAAAGTGTCGGATAGTTAACCGATATATAAAATAAGAAGCAATGTTCATGAATATTAGAGTACAATATTAACACGTAAGGCCGTGTGGTATTCGGCTAAATAGAATAGTACCACCCTCATTTCTTACCGAAGTGTCGTAAAAGGCGACTAAGGTAAGTCGACCCGCCGAGTGGTATCCGGCTGAGTAGAATAGACAACCCTCGCTTCTTACCGAGGTGTCGTAAAAGGCAACTAAGATAAGTTGACCAACCGTGTGGTATCCGGTTGATTAAAATAGGAATAGTACCACCCTCATTTCTTACCGAGTCGTCGTAAGAGGCGACTAAGGTAAGTCGACCCACTGTGTGGTATCCGGCTGAGTAGAATAGACCACCGTCATGTCTTACCGAGGTGTCGTAAAAGGCGACTAAGGTAAGTCGACCCGCCGTGTGGTATACGACTGAGTAGAATAGACCACCCTCATTTCTTGCTGAGGTATAGTAAAAGGCGACTAAAGTAAGTAGACCCACCGTGTGGTTATCCGGTTGTCAGAATTCCTCACGATGTTTTCCTACACTGAAAAGCGTGTGATAAATTGCAATTATCAATTAGACACAAATTTTAACAAAAAAAACTCATTGTTACCTACCCGGGATTTAAACCCACGATCGTCACACATACATACACAATGACAAATATCGCATTCACCCATTTTGCCATTTACTCAATCTATTTCCAATTTGGTAGCATTATGGAGGTTTAAAAAGCGGAATTCTTTGCCGATATCTGTATTTTAGTACACCGTGTGGTATCCGGCAGAATAGAATAGTACCACCCTCTTTTCTTACCGAGGTGTCGTAAAAGGCGACTAAGGTAAGTCGACCCATCGTGTGGTATCCGGCTGAGTAGAATAGACCACCCTCATGTCTTACCGAGGTGTCGTAAAAGGCGACTAAGATAAGTTGACCAACCGTGTGGTATCCGGTTGATTAAAATAGGAATAGTACCACCCTCATTTCTTACCGAAGTTTCGTAAAAGGCGACTAAGGTAAGGCGACCCGCCGAGTGGTATCCGGCTGAGTAGAATAGACCACCCTCATTTATTACCGAGATGTCGTAAGAGGCGACTAACGTAAGTTGACTCACCGTGTGGTATCCAGTTAAGTAGAATAGACCACCCTCTTTCTTATCGAGGTGTCGTAATACGACTAAGGTAAGTTGACGTCAAACAGGCGGCCGGTCGTAAAATACGTAGCCAAATCAAGTGACATGTTTATAACATGTTGTGCCGACCCCACTTAGAGAGGGATAAGGGCAGGAAGATGATGATGACTAAATCTGTTTCCAATTTGGTAGCATTATGGAGGTTTAAAAAACAGATTTCTTCGCTGATATTTGTATTTTATTTAGTACTGAAACCTTTTTCCACAGTTGAAAAGCCTTTTGAATCTGATATTGTTTAATAAATGACGTTATTATTTTCAACGGTACGCCTAAAGCGCTGTAATTTTTTACCCCTGAGCAAAATAATTTTTGTTAGTATTGAATTCCAATTTTCTAATATTTCAAACACGATTACCTAAATTTGATTTTTCGCTTTTTGTTATGAATATTGATGATAAGTAATAATAAGTTTATAATGGAATATCCAATCTCCGCCGTGAGGTATCTTGCTGAGTAGAATCGACCACCCTCAATTCTCAACGAGGTGTCGTAAAAGGCGACTAAGGTAAGTTGACCCGCCGTGTGGTATCTGGCTGAGTAGAAAAGACCACCCTAATTTCTTACTGAAGTGTCGTAAAACACGACTAAAGTAAGTAAGGTAAGTTGACGTCAGGCAGGCGGCCGGTAAAATCATACCAAATCATGTGACAACATGTTGTACCACCCCACTGAGAGTGGGATAAGGGCAGGAGGATGATGATAAGGGTTAAATTACCAGGATTACAATTCACTGAACTAAGAATTTTTGGTTCAAATCTATACCACACGGCGGGTCGACTTATCTTAGTCGCCTTTTACGACACCTCGGTAAGAAATTAGGGTGGTCTTTCCATTCAGCCGGATACCACACGACGGTGCAACTTACCTTAGTCGACTTTTACGACACCTCGGTAAGAAATGAGGGTGCTACTATTCTGCTCAGCCGGATACCACACGGCGGGTTGACTTACCTTAATCGCCTTTTACGACACCTCGGTAAGAAATGAGGGTGCTACTATTCTGCTCAGCCGGATACCACACGACGGTGCAACTTACCTTAGTCGCCTTTTACGACACCTCGGTAAGAAATGAGGGTGGTCTATTCTATTGAGCCGGATACCACACGGCTGTTCGACTTACCTTAGTCACCTTTTACGTTGACTCGGTAAGAAATAAGGGTGGTCTATTCTATTCAGCCGGATACCACAGGGCAATTTTAGCCTTAAAAGATAAGAATTATACCATAAGAGGTCCTCGAGAAATATTAATTCCAATTCTTAATAAAACACCTCTTCAATTTTATTAAAACTTGAATTTGCTTTGAGTAAATTGGTCTTTGGCTAAAATTGTTTGCGGTTTACCGCGAAGTGGGGAAAAATTGAAAAGGTTGTTAGTCGAGGAAAATATGGAGATAAGCATCATTTTCCTGCCCTTATCCCACTCTAAGTGGGGTCAGCACAACATGGTTTAAACATGCTGTCACGTGATTTGGCTGCGTTTTTACGACCGGCCGCCTGCCTGACGTCAACTTACCTCTGTCGTATTTTACGACACCTCTGTAAGAAAGAGGGTGGTCTATTCTACTAAACTGGATACCACAAGGTGGGTCAACTTACCTTAGTCGCCTTTTACGACACCTCGGTAAGAAATGAGGTTGGTCTATTCTACTCAGCCGGATACCACACGGTGGGTCGACTTACCTTAGTCGCCTTTTACGACACCTCGGTAAGAAATGAGGCTGGTCTATTCTACTCAGCCGGATACCACACGGTGGGTCGACTTACCTTAGTCGCCTTTTACGACACCTCGGTAAGAAATGAGGGTGGTACTATTCTATTCAGCCGGATACCACACAGCGTAGAAAATATGGAGATAAGCATCTGGTTTAAATTACAGTTTAAATAAAACTGTTTGGACAGCTTACTAACATGCTGTTAACTAAAAATGCCATTACTAGTTTAAAGAGGGAGATTTTAGAGAGATATTTACCATTAATGTATATATATCTGAGCTTAGCCGTGTGGTATCCGGCTAAGTAGAATAGTACCACCCTCATTTCTTGCCGAGGTGTCGTAAAAGGCGACTAAGTTAAGTTGACCCGCCGTGTGGTATCCGGCTGAGTAGAATAGACCAACCCCATTTCTTACCAAGGTGTCGTAAAAGGCGACTAAGGTAAGTCGACCCGCCGTCTGGTATCCGGCTGAGTAGAATAGACCAACCTCATTTCTTACCGAGGTGTCGTAAAAGGCGACTAAGGTAAGTTGACCCACCGTGTGGTATCCGGTTTAGTAGAATAGACCACCCTCTTTCTTACCGTGGTGTAAAATACGACTGAGGTAAGTTGACGTCAGGCAGGTGGCTGGTCGTAAAAACGCAGCCAAATCATGTGACAGCATGTTTTGCAAGTTGTGCCGACCCCACTTAGAGTGGGATAAGGGCAGGAAGATGATGTATATATATCTGAGCTGTGATAGATCACGTTCAAACCCCAATGAATGCATCGCAATTTTGTCCTGACTATGCTTTGGTTACGGGCCGAAACGATTGAGATTGTGGTGGTGTATATGTGCAATGCTATATTGTTTAGTTATTGATCGCAAATACAGATTATAGACATGAGAACTATTAAGCTGTGGTAGCCCAGCAGTAACATCGTGCGACTCTTTCGATGAGGTCACGGGTTCAAACACAGGCAGACATCATTGAGTTTTCTGTTAAAAATTATGTGTTTAATTGATAATTGCAATTTATCACACGCTTTTCGGTGAAGGAAAACATCGTGAGGAAACCTGCATATCTCTAGAGAATTCTGGAGATATGTGTAACCTACCAATCCGCATTGGAGCAGCGTGGTAGGTCTTAGCTCCAATCCTTCTCTCCAAAAACGGAGAGAACAGGCCTATTCCTAACAGGCCGCTACTTACTTTATACTTTTTTTTAAATTTTCTATTACTTTTTATCGTGGATTATAGCAAAATAATATTTTCATTACTTATTGGTATTTAAACATTTAAGTTAATGCGAAGAAAGATGTCGGTATAGCTTGTGTTAAATAAAAAATGTATTTTGTAGTCAACAGCCCTGTCTTTATTAATGAAGCTCAAATTTCCTTTTAATAAATTCACCTTTGATGGTACCTTTGTAATTTACCCTAAAATTGCTGTAACAAAAAATGGTAAGCCTTTTTTTTAGGTATTTATATCGAGATGTAACTCGAAACAACAGTAAAATAGTATCATCATCATCCTCATCATCCTCCTGCCCTTATCCCACTCTAAGTGGGGTCGGCACAACATGTTGTAAACACGCTGTTACATGATTTGGCTGCGTTTTTACGACCGGCCGCCTGCCTGACGTCAACTTACCTCTGTCGTATTTTACGACACCTCGGTAAGAAATGAGGTTGGTCTATTCTACTCAGCCGGATACCACACGGTGGGTCGACTTACCTTAGTCGCCTTTTACGACACCTCGGTAAGAAATGAGGCTGGTCTATTCTACTCAGCCGGATACCACACGGTGGGTCGACTTACCTTAGTCGCCTTTTACGACACCTCGGTAAGAAATGAGGGTGGTACTATTCTATTCAGCCGGATACCACACAGCGTAGAAAATATGGAGATAAGCATCTGGTTTAAATTACAGTTTAAATAAAACTGTTTGGACAGCTTACTAACATGCTGTTAACTAAAAATGCCATTACTATTTTTAAGAGGGAGATTTGAGAGAGATATTTACCATTCATGTATATATATCTGAGCTTAGCCGTGTGGTATCCGGCTAAGTAGAATAGTACCACCCTCATTTCTTACAGAGGTGTCGTAAAAGGCGACTAAGGTAAGACGACCCGCCGTGTGGTATCCGGCTGAGTAGAATAGACTAACTTCATTTCTTACCGACGTGTCGTAAAAGGCGACTAAGGTAAGTTGACCCACCGTGTGGTATCCGGTTTAGTAGAATAGACCACCCTCTTTCTTACCGAGGCGTCGTAAAAGGCGACTAAGGTAAGTTGACCCACCGTGTGGTATCCGGTTTAGTAGAATAGACCACCCTTTTTCTTACCGAGGTGTCGTAAAATACGACTGACTTAAGTTGACGTCAGGCAGGTGGCTGGTCGTAAAAACGCAGCCAAATCATGTGACAGCATGTTTTTAACATGTTGTGCCGACCCCACTTAGAGTAGGATAAGGGCAGGAAGATGATGTATATATATCTGAGCTGTGATAGATCACGTTCAAACCCCAATGAATGCATCGCAATTTTGTCCTGACTATGCTTTGGTTACGGGCCGAAACGATTGAGATTGTGGTGGTGTATATGTGCAATGCTATATTGTTTAGTTATTGATCGCAAATACAGATTATAGACATGAGAACTATTAAGCTGTGGTAGCCCAGCAGTAACATCGTGCGACTCTTTCGATGAGGTCACGGGTTCAAACACAGGCAGACATCATTGAGTTTTCTGTTAAAAATTATGTGTTTAATTGATAATTGCAATTTATCACACGCTTTTCGGTGAAGGAAAACATCGTGAGGAAACCTGCATATCTCTAGAGAATTCTGGAGATATGTGTAACCTACCAATCCGCATTGGAGCAGCGTGGTAGGTCTTAGCTCCAATCCTTCTCTCCAAAAACGGAGAGAACAGGCCTATTCCTAACAGGCCGCTACTTACTTAATACTTTTTTGTATATTTTCTATTATTTTTATCGTGGATTATAGCAAAATAATATTTTCATTACTTATTGGTATTTTAACATTTAAGTTAATGCGGAGAAAGACGTCGGTATAGCTTGTGTTAAATAAAAAATGTATTTTGTAATTAACAGCCCCTGTCTTTATTAATGAAGCTCAAATTTCCTTTTTATAAATTCACCTTTGATGGTACCTTTGTAATTTACCCTAAAATTGCTGTAACAAAAAATGGTAAGCCTTTTTTTTAGGTATTTATATCGAGATGTAACTCGAAACAACAGTAAAATAGTATCATCATCATCCTCATCATCCTCCTGCCCTTATCCCACTCTAAGTGGGGTCAGCACAACATGTTGTAAACACGCTGTTACATGATTTGGCTGCGTTTTTACGACCGGCCGCCTGCCTGACGTCAACTTACCTCTGTCGTATTTTACGACACCTCGGTAAGAATGAGGGTGGTCTATTCTACTAAACCGGATACCACACGGTGGGTCAACTTACCTTAGTCGCCTTTTACGACACCTCGGTAAGAAATGAGGTTAGTCTATTCTACTCAGCCGGATACCAAACGGCGGGTCGACTTACCTTAGTCGTCTTTTACGACACCTCGGTAAGAAAAGAGGGTGGTACTATTCTATTCAGCCGGATACCACACGGCGTAACAGTAAAATAGTATATGACCAGCTTTATATTTTATATTAGTAGTAAGTTATCATCTTCCTGCCCTTATCCCACTGTAAGTGGGGTCGGCACAAAATGTTGTAAGCATTTTGTTTCATGATTTGGTTTTTTTACGACCAGCCGCCTAACGTTAGCTTAACTGAGTCGACTTTTACGATACCTCGGTAACAAAGAGGTTGGTCTATTCTACTGAACTAGATACCACACGGTCGGTCAACTTACCTTAGTCGCCTTTTACAATACCTCGATAAAATAAGAATGGTCTATACTGCTCACCCGGATACCATACGACAGGTTGACTTGCTTTAGTTACCTTTTACAACACCTCGATAAGATAAAAGTGGTCTATTCTACTCATACGGATACCATACGGCAGGTTGACTTGCTTTAGTCGCCTTTTACAACACCTCGATAAGATAAGGGTGGTCTATACTACTCAGCCGGATACCACACGGCAGGTCGACTTACCTTTGTCGCCTTTTACAACACCTCGATAAGATAAGACTGGTCTATACTACTCACCCGGATACCATACGGCAGGTTGACTTGCTTTAGTCGCCTTTTACAATACCTCGATAAGATAAGAATGGTCTATACTGCTCACCCGGATACCACACGGCAGGTTAACTTGCTTTAGTCGCCTTTTACAACACCTTGATAAGATAAGGGTGGTCTATACTACTCAGCCGGATACCACATGGCAGGTCGACTTACCTTAGTCGCCTTTTACAACACTTCGATAAGATAAGGGTGGTCTATACTACTCAGCCGGATACCACACGGCAGGTCGACTTACCTTAGTCGCCTTTTACAACACCTCGATAAGATAAGGGTGGTCTATACTACTCAGCCGGATACCACACGGCAGGTCGACTTACCTTAGTCACCTTTTACAACACTTCGATAAGATAAGGGTGGTCTATACTACTCAGCCGGATACCACACGGCAGGTCGACTTACCTTTGTCGCCTTTTACAACACCTCGATAAGATAAGGGTGGTCTATTCTACTCATACGGATACCACACGGCAGGTCGACTTACCTTAGTCGCCTTTTACAACACCTCGATAAGATAAGGGTGGTCTATACTACTCGGCCGGATACCACACGGCAGGTCGACTTACCTTAGTCGCTTTTTAAAACACCTCGATAAGATAAGGGTGGTCTATTCTACTCCATCGGCCGGATACCACACGGCATACGGCTGTAATACTAAGCGTGCGAAATATGCAAAAAATCTGTTTCACTAAACTATCATTTTTTCTCATATATAAACCTTAACTTCTTCAAAAACATAATTCATCACAAATATAAAGACGTCCCACGCTCTCCATAACTCTTAGAAGCTCAAATAATTTGTAGAAGTAGGCGTTACTTTGCGGAGATCTATAATACAAAAGTAATAATTAAATTATTTTGTTATAATCCGCGATGATTATATATATTTAACTACTGTACTTCGCGGATTATAGCAAGACAATTTTATTATCACTTTTGTATTATGGATCTCTGCAAAGTAACGCCTACTTCTATAAATCCTTCAAAAACATAATTCATCACAAATGCAAAGACGTCTTACGCTCTCCATAACTCTTAGAAGCTCAAATAATTTATAGAAGTAGGCGTTACTTTGCGGAGATCTATAATACAAAAGTAATAATTAAATTATTTTGCTATAATCCGCGATGATTATATATATATATATATATATATATATATATATATATATATATATATTTAACTACTGTACTTCGCGGATTATAGCAAGACAATTTTACTATCACTTTTGTATTATGGATCTCTGCAAAGTAACGCCTACTTCTATAAATCCTTCAAGAAAATAATTCATCACAAATATAAAGACGTATCACGCTCTCCATAACTCTTAGAAGCTTTGTAATCATGACTCTTGTACAGATGGCATCTATGAGTGGCGTTTCTAAGTCGGTAAATCTTTCTCATAACTCGAGCGGGAAGCTTTAACGGTTACAAGGATATCATATTATTACGGTTTTCAGGCATTATTACATACTAGCTGCGCCGTTTTACTATTAGTATCTGAGTGACTGAGCCTTGCTCTGTAAATATTTAAAATGATGTAAAAAAAAATTTTTAAAAATTTAAAAAGAAAAAAGAAAAAATAATAGGGCAGGTGGGGCTCGATCCTAGGTATTTTCACCTCTCTAGACCGCCCGTTCCCCAAATGAACTACCATGACTTTACGTTAGACAGCGAAAAAATGTTATTATATTCAACGTAAATTTAAAAAAAATTTAGAGCCCGAAAACAGAGATAAAACGACTTTTTTAAAAATAATATCTAGATCGATTTTTCTCCCCCAAAACCCCCTACATGCTGAATTTGGGGAAAATCGTTGGAGCCGTTTCCGACATTACGAAAATATATATACATAAAAGTTTAACTCATTTAAATATTAAAGATTATTAATGTGAATAATTTATCGGGCCCTAATGTGGGACGCAACATGCGTTGATACGTTAGCCTCGTCCCATATCAGGGAAACAACGTTAAGACCTGGAGCTGCGGCGGAAATGGCCAAATCCGGCAAACGGCGGAAGTATACATCTCTCATCGAGAGTTATATATTTGTGCCAAATTTATAACTCATGAGAGTTTAACCGCAAACGCAGGTGAAACCCTTGGGCCATGGAGTCAAAGTGCAAAAAATTTATCCGTTTTAACACCTTTTAAATGTTATGAGAATTAATATTCCGGAAGTTTTGCTTTACTGTACATTATCTGCTAACTGCTGTTGTAAGCGCTAAAAGTAGGCTATAAATAGAAGGTACACAATAAATGCTGTTTAGTTCTGTTTCTGACATGATATTGTGCGAGTGTTATTTTTTGTGCTTATGACGTCATTTAACAAAGCATATTTTGCTATAATCCACGATAAAGAAAATAGAAAATATATTTTATGCTAAATGAGTGGACTAAATAAGCTGTGATGGCCCAGCGGTAACAACTTTCGAAAAAGGTCGCGGTTTCAAACCCGGGCAGACACCAATGAGTTTTTCTGTTAAAACTTATGTGTCTAATTGATAGTTTCAATTTGTCACACGCTTTTCGGTGAAGGAAAACATCGTGAGGAAACCTGCATATCTCTAGAGAATTCTGAAGATATGTGTAACCTACCAATCCGCATTGGAGCAGCCGTGGTAGGTTTTAGCTCCAATCCTTCTCTCCATAAACGGAGAGAAGAGACCTATTCTCAGTAGTGGGATAGTAACAGGCCGCTACTTACGAGTGGACTATCCTATCCTATCTGATACATGTATAAATACAGGCCCCATCTACCGCTACCACAATACACAAGCACCACATACTTTCACTATCACAAGATCGTTAGTTTCGCTCCGCAACCGAAGCTCACAGGAGATATACTCCACGAAAAATCGTAAAACTTTACGAATATTACGAAATACTAAAAGAAATATATTTTTTCGTTATTTTAGAAGTCATACGCAGAGACTAGGCTTAGCTAGACCGATATTTAGATAGACATCCAACCCTTATAAGTCTGCTCCGCAAACATTTCTAAGCCTAACTAATCCTACATATAAAAAAGTAATAGACAGACATGAATAAATATATTCAGTGACTATATCAATATCAATATATACCTAAAACTGAAGAGTTTGTTTGATTATTTTTTTGAACGAGCTAATCTCAGGAACTACTGGACCGATTTCAAAATTCTTTAAGTGTAAGATAGTCCATTTATCGAGGAAGGCTATAGACTATATAACATCACGCTAACATGAATAGGAGAGGAGCAGGAATAAAAAATATTGCGAAAACGGCAAAATTGAAAGCTTTCCTTGCGTGCGCTGAGTAAACGGTCATAGTTATTCAAAAATCATGTATCACAAAATTGTTACCCTCTAAAAGTTCTAAATAAAAGTCCACGAGAGTATGTGTCTAGCTTTTAAGGTTAACCTACTTTAATCATTTTTATGTTCATCAAAATACTATATTTCGGTTTTAATCTTTCAACGCAAGCGAAGTCGATGGCGATTGCTAGTCTTAAATAAAATATCTAATGTACATGTATACATTTCTAATTAATTATATAATAATACATTTGTTATTTTACGCATGCTATATAATATATTGGGAAATCATTGAGAGTAAAGTTACAGGAAAATAACGAACAGGAAAATGACAAGTCGAAATTTACTCCAGTCAAATGTTATTGGCGTAATGCCGACATTTTCGTTTTCGCTAATTAATTTTATTATAAATTATTTAGGTCAGGGATGATATCATTATATTTCTATGTTACTAATAAAGCGGTAATTTATTTAGTACATTAGAAATTATAATGAGAGTTTAATTTAACACTCTTCAAAGAAAAATGACTGGTTTTTTTTTAATTGTAAGCTAAGTTTAATCGCTGTGTAGCATCCAGTTAAATATAATAGACCACCCTCATCTCTTACTGAGGTGTCATAAAAGACGACTAAGGTAAGTCGACCCACCGTGTGGAATCCGGCTGAGTAGAATAGACCACTCTCATATCTTACCGATGTTTCGTAAAAGGCGACTAAGGTAAGTTGACCCACCGTGTGGTGTCGGGTTGAGTACATCATGTGACAACATGCTCATAACATGTTGTGCCGACCCCACTTAGAGTGGGATAAGGACAGGAAAATAACGATTAAACCAAGTTTTAACTTTAATTAAATGGTAAGTGATATCATAGTGATAAAACCATAATATTTATATACCGGGTTTACATACGAGAAAACTCCTTCCTGCCCTTATCCCACTCTAAGTGGGGTCGGCACAACATGTTTTAAACATGCTGTCACATGATTTGGCTGCGTTTTTACGACCGGCCGCCTGCCTGATGTCAACTTACCTCCGTCGTATTTTACGACACCTCGGTAAGAAAGAGGGTGGTCTATTTTACTAAACCGGATACCACACGGTGGGTCAACTTACCTTAGTTGCCTTTTACGACACCTCGGTAGGAAATGAGGGTGATCTATTCTACTCAGCCAGATACCACACGGCGGGTCGACTTACCTTAGTCGCCTTTTACGACACCTCGGTAAGAAATGAGTGTGGTACTATTCTACTTAGCCGGATACCAAACGGCTAAAAACTTTTTTTCATCGAAAACTACATTACTTTTAAAGAGGTTATTTATAGTTGTGTTAACGTTGAGACCATGTGACTCTTTCAACGGGATCACAGGTTCAAACCTCGAGCAGGCAAGCAAAGGCTAGGAAACATGTTTATCTCTAGAGAAATCTGGGGATATGTCTAACATACCAATCCATCCAACCTTTTTCTCCGAAAAGGTGGCCTATACTCAACAATGGGATAATAGGTGGCCGTTACTTTTGAGGGTATTATAAAGATAATTTATAGAATTAGGCGTTAGTAGTGCTAGTGCTAGTGCAAGGTAGTGCTTTGCGATTTTGGTCGTGGAGTCTATCTCCTGATGATGCTTCGGTTGCGGGGCGAAACGATTGTTGAGTTTGTGATAGTGAACGTATATAGTGCTTGTGTATCGTGGTGGCGGTGGTGGAGGTTTGTGCATTGTGTTTTTTACGAATCCTGCATGTATCAGGTATGATAACCGATTGTCCACTTACATTTAGCATTATATATATTTTCTATTTTACTTCATCGCGGATTATAGCAAAATAATTTTATTATTACTTTTGGTATTATAACGCTTAAGGTGTTACGAAACCAACTCCTTTAACAACTAGTGTTAAATACATTTTAATAAAGCAAATCTGGCTTAAATAAATAGATGTGCGATAATATAATTTACATCGCAAAATTATTGGATAGAACCGTTTTGTAAACGTATTATGAAATCCAATACTGAATTTCGGTCTCATAGAAAATTTATGCCGGTTTATGAAACGGAATATTATATTATCCAAACATCAAGTTTATATCTACGGTTTAAGTGAGCTTTATTTGTCTGTCGAGAAATGAAACGGATTAATGCTTAAGATTTGTAGTAACGAAGGGTTTTTAAGTGGATTTAGATGTTTCGGTTACATTTAGTATTCAAATTTAAATTCAAAATATTCTTTATTCAAATAAACTTGCAAACAAGTGCTTTTGAATCGTCAACTCTACTGCTCTCTACTGGTTCCTACAGAGAAGAGCCAGCAAGAAACTCGGTGGTTGCTCTTTTAAAAATATAATTCTTAATACTATTTATATTAAATCGTTACTGTCTTGTACGGGTTTAAAGAGAGCTATATCCATACATTCTTATCTTCTAAGTAATCGTCAAGAGTATAGTAGGCTTTCTGTATCAGTTTTTTTTTTAACAGTGTTTTTAAACTGCTGTAATGGCAAAGCTGAAATTGATTGCGGAATTTTATTATAGAATCTTATACCAAAACCCACAAACGACTTACGTACTTTTGCAAGGCGCAAATCAGGAGCCGCAAGCTTATGTTGGTACCTGTTTTGTCTATTATAGTATAAAGTAGAATAGACCAACCTCATTTCTTACAGAGGTGTCATAAACGGCGACTAAGGTAAGTTGACCCGCCGTGTGGTATCAAGCTCTATTTCATTATTTTACCATATGACTTTTTTAGTGATTCCAAATGAAAAACGATTATTATATCTTCTACTATCAATCGCCAGCGGCTCCGCCCGCGTGGGTTAAGCCTAAAAGCTACATATATGCTGTCGCGGAGTTTTATTTAGATCTTTTAAAGGGGAACAATTTTGTAATACATAATTTTTGAATAACTATTACCGTTTACTCAGGGCACGCAACGAAAGCTTTCAATTTTGCCGTTTACGTACTATTTTATATTGCTGTTCCTTTCCTATTCATCTTAACGTGATGCTATAAAGCCTATAAGCCTTCTTCGATAAATGGACTATCTTACACTTAAATAATTTTTCAAATCGGTCATGTAGTTCCTGAGATTAACGCGTTCAAACAAACAAACAAACTCTTCAGCTTTATACATATATTATTAGTATAGATTTTAATATCCAGTTAATAATATTTAGACTGTTAGTATTTAATTAGAATGACAAGAACTGGTTCATCCTAAACTGTTTTATATAATACTAGTTGTGATATCAGCTTCGCCCGCATGGAAATCAGTGTGTCAAATTTTTTTAGTTTTTTTTTTAAGTTTAATTTTATTAGTTATAGTGAGTTATTAGAGATAATTATTGGAGATTTTTGTATAAATTCCACCGTTTACTTAGCGCGCGCAAGTAAATCTTAAAATTTTGCCGTTTTCGCAATATTTTTAATTACTATTCATCTTAGCATGATATTATATAGCATATAGTCTTATGGACTATCTTACAATCAAACAAATAATCTCTTCAGCTTTATGTATCAGTATAGTAATGGATATTTCCGGGTTCTTAAAGGCAAATTCTGATATTTTGATTATCGGTCATTAATAGTGCTATACAAAATGACCTAAAAATAATAGATAGACCTATAATTTATTCTCAATAGAATTTGCCACCTGAAGTAGTCTTTTGAAAAATTAAAGTTTCAGAAATCATTTATAATTCACATTAATTTAATATTTGTGAGTAATTTTTAATATACAAGTTTGGTGAAATTACAAATTTATCCAAATAGCTTTTTGCGAAATTTTCCAAGAATATAAGATCCAGAAACCAGATTTTTATTAAATCAAGAAATCAATTTATAAAAACTAAAATGAAATATACAACGTTTATTCACCGTTATAAGCTGATAAGTTTCAACATTTCATAAAACATACTAAATATAACTTCTTATATAAGAAAACATTTCCATTTGCCAAATATCACATCAATAAAATAAGATAAAGTCCTATTACCACTTATTAGGAGAATCCAAACAAAAGCATAAATTTTCTTCTTGTGTTTTTCCGCCAAGAAAACAATTCCGATAGAAAATATAATACGAACTTTCACTGTATCACTTAAATATAATAAAAACTTTAGCACTCACCGGATATATTTAAATCACATTTGATGAGTTTCGCCGGTCTTAAGAACGAAGCTTTGTATTTAAAATGAACACTTTTTGCCGCGCGCGTCACCACTCACGACACAACCGACCCCTCTGGAGGTTCAAACAGAACTGAAGAATCGCGCAGGCTCCGAATCATATCAAGGTACCGACAAATCTAGATATACACATACACACTATAATCGCCCTTAATTCTCACGTAATAAGACCTAAAAGAGTATGTGAAAGACAGATATCTCGAAGCAGCAACGTAAACTATGATAAACGTGTTTATTTAATTAAAATTGTTATTTTTTTTTAATGAAACTGCGGTAAAAGGATTGCAGCTATTAATGGTTCGGAACGGAATCGACATTCAGGGGTTTTTATTTTGTTTCAGCCAATTTCCTTTGCATCGCTCGGTTTTTATATGTGGGGGTGGAAAATTGCATTCTATTTATTTTAGCTTTGTTTTTACACGACTGGCCACATTTCCATGTATTTAATATTCCCCGCTCCATATATATTTTATATGAAACTGTTTTTCCGAATAGCGGTTATGTTTTGTTAGTAATCCTTTTACTTTAATATTTATTATTTAATTACTAGAATTAGGCGTTACTTTGCGGAAATACATAGTACGATAGTAATTATGATATGATTTTGCTATAATCCGCGATAGAGCAAATAGAAAATATATGTAATGTTAAATGTAGAGTAGATGCCGTGTGGTATCCGGCTGAGTAGAATAGACCACCCTCATTTCTTGCCGACGTATTGTAAAAGACGACTACGGTAAGTCGACCCGCCGTGTGGTATTAGTCTGAGTAGTATAGAATAACCTCATCTCTTACCGAGGTATCGTAAAAGGCGACTAAAGTAAGTAAGTAAGTGACCCACAGTGTATTATGCGGTTGAGTAGAATAGACCATCCTCTTTCTTACAGAGGTATAGTAAAATACGATTACCTAAAGTAAGTTGACGTTAGGCAGGCGATCGGTCGTAAAATACGTATCCAAATTATGTGACAACATGTTTATAACATGTTGTGCCAATCCCACTTAGAGTGGGATAAGGGCTGGAGGATGATGAATCCAGTTCGCTGATAGGTTAATGAAGCCCATATTGTGATTATACCATCGTATAAATAATTCAAAAATATTTATTTATTTTTATACATATAGTTAGAAAAGAGAAAAAGTAGAGTAAGAAAAGTAGAGAAAAATGTCGTAAAAACGCAGCTAAATCATGTAACAACATGTTATAAACAAGTGGCCGCTTCCTGACGTCAACTTACCTTAGTCGCCTTTTAAGACACCTCGGTAAGAAATGAGGGTGGTACTATTTTAGTCAGCAGGACACCACACGGCGTAAGGCCTTGATTAATTTATTTTGAATAATCTGTAGTTTTTTAAGTTGAGTCGTTGAGACATTTCCCCAGATTTCTACTAAGTACTCTAAGCGAGGCTTTGCTAGGGCCTACATGTTATAAATATGATTAATAAATCAAGATTTTAATACGGCGCTGTTGGTTTATTCAGCCGAAATACATGTGACATTTGAACTTCTATTAATATGGATTAAAGATAAACATAGACTGTTCACAAGATTAACCCAAACTCCTTATTCCGTTCCATTAAACTTACGGCAAACCTTCGAAGCTTGCATAATTAATACTATACAAGTTGTCCTATCCGAATCAGCCCTCGAGCTACAGGAATCAGGTCGAAACATGTTTGATATTGTATACCGACGTGTGAGATAGTGAACTTCGGAGCATATAGCATACAAGCGATAAAGTCCTTTAAAACAATTTTACTGCATAATTTGTTATAATTACACCACTTTATTTAATAAGTAATACAGAGACATGCTATAATACACTACTTTATTAGTAATTTATACAGAGATACAATTAAATCACTCCGAGATGTTTCTCCTTTGAATAGTGAGAGCAGAATGAATGAACACTGAACACGTTTGCGCTACAAGAAGACTTCCACCGGAAACAACAGCTGCACAGTGTTGCCACCATTTAAATCAAAATGGGCGCGATACTCTTGTTCATGACGGTGTTGCCATGAAATATCAAGCGGAAGTCATTGGCGACGACAAATTTTTTATTTAAATAAATTTAATTTTCAAATTCTAGAAGTGCAATCTTCATATTTGCAAATAGGGCATATAAATGAGATTTTACATTGTTTTTTTTATCAAAGTAATATATTGGAATGCACATCAGGGTTGATGAACGACGGGTCGGTGTAAACGTGTATTCTATCTCGTGGCTAGACAATGAATGACTTAGAAAGAAGGTGCAGGTACAATAACATTGGCAATAGTGTTGCCATAAATAATAATAAATACATAATTTATGTACATATGTAATGAATATAGCATACAAAGATAGTGTTGTTATATTCATCCTTAGCAAATGCATTGACTATAGTATTTACTAATATAAAACACATTCTGTTTCAAAAAGATTGCAATTAACATTATTAACCATAGAAATAATAATATATTATAAATACTACTAATTTTTAAATGCAAAAGTTTGTGAGTATTGATGTATGTTTGTTACTCTTTCACTATCCGCTAAACCAATATCGATGAAATTTGGCAAAATTATTCCTTATACACCAAAATAGCATATAGGCTATTGGAATTCTGTTAATTAAACAGGAATAGAATGACATTGAAAAGCGTCATTTATTATCGACCTTTCACATGACAATAGTCCACGCGAACAAAGTCGCTGGTAAAAGCTTATAATAATATATATTATAAAATTAAGAAAGCCTATATGTTTTCCGTCTATCCGTCTTTAAATCTATGGAGTAATTCTGATGAAAGCTTAACCGAAATAACAGAATTTTTACAATCCTGTTTTTTCATAAACATTCTGTTTTTTAATGGTATTTTATTTTTTAACGAAACAAAATAAAGCCACGAGTAAAGTTTGGTTTTTTTTAATTTAATAAATAGTTTTACTGTATTCAAATAAAAAAAAAATTAACTTTACCTATTAATATAAAGATTAAGGTAAAGAAAATATCAAGTTGTAAGATGCCATTTCGCATATCCGTTACCTCAAATCGTTTCGAGTTGAGCGTTATTTTAGTTCACCGTAATAAATAATCTATATCCATAAAACAGGATGTCTGTTCTGTTATGATGATACTGTTATATACTGATACGATATCAAGATTGCTTACGCCAGCATCGTGTGCGAAGGTCAGTAAGGTCATTACTCAAACGTTCTCTTTGACAGAATCTTCATCAGTTGATAGATCATAGGAAATGGAACCTATTTGTTTTGTCCCCGGAACTTTTGTTTGGAACGCCTGGAGCTGGTGATTTATGTCCAAATATATTCGGCGATTTTTCTTAAAACTGTTCTTTTGTCTTCAGTTTTATCTTAATCCGGATTTGAGAAAGTTTTACGGCTCTCATTTTCTGATGAGCGGATAATCTGTGCCTGTTTAATGTACCGCGAAAAGGTATAAAAGGCGTTATGCACTGAGCGAAAGACTTGGTGTAAATATATATATATGGCTGGCTCGTTGTCGCAGTTAGTAGTGACCCTTCAGCTCCGCGAGTCGTGGGTTCGATTCCCGCTGAGGGCCAACATTTTCTAACAAAAATTTGCTGTTTTTTCGAGCCTGGGTGTATATTTGTATTTAAGTATGTATTTAAAATTATACAAGTATATATTTACCAATTGTATGTCACCCATAACACAAGTATTAAGTACCTTGCTTTGGGGACAGACGACCGTGTGTGTAAGTGTCCCATATATTTATAAAAAAAGAATATTATAAATTTATTCAGCATCATCCTCCTGCCCTTATACCACTCTAAGTGGGGTAGGCACAACATGCTATAAACATGCCATATGACTTGGCTACGTATTTTTCGACCGGCCACCTTCCTAACATCAACTTATCTCAATCGTATTTTACAACACCGTAGTAAGAAAGAGGGTGATCTATTCTATCAGCCGGATTCCACACGGCGTTTCAAGTTACCTTAGTCGCCTTTTACGACACCTCGGTAAGAATGAGGTTGGTCTATTCTACTCAGCCAGATACCACACGGTTATTAGAGTCCTATTCATTTTCAAACTTTATTTACAATATAGACACTGCCCACATTCAATAAAAGGAGGAAAAGCATCAGGAGATAGACACCAAGGCAAAACCGCAAAGATAGCATTGTTATGATTGTGGTAGTGAATGTGTGCAATCTTTGTCTATTGTTGTGTTATTGGTGGTTGGTAGTGCATGACTTTTACATGACTATGGTAAGTTGACGTCAGGCTGCCGATCGTAAAATTCGTAGCCAAATCATGTTACAAAATGTTTGAAACATGATTTGATGATTTGATGATGATAACCCCACTTAGAGTGGGATAAGGTGAGGAGAATGATGAATGACTCTAATAAACGCATCAAGTTAAATTAGACTTCTTAACCTTCATTTTTCTTGTTTTAACTGCAAACCTAATCACAAGCTATATTTGAACATTCTTATCCTTTTCAGTAACCTTCCTTGGTAACAAAATATAATCGAAGTTATTTAACGTAATATCTTCGTGTTGTCGCCATTGACTTCCGCTTTGTATTTTATAGCAACACAGTCATGAAACAAGAGTATCGCGCCCTTTTTTATTAAAATGGTACCAACACTGTGACGTGTTGTTTCCGGTTTAGTCTTCCTATTGATAAAACGTTTCAGTGACATTCAGTCTTACTTCGTCTTTCAAGAAAAGTGCATCTCTGAACGGGAATAGTGGTATTCCTAATGTTTAGTACTTCCATTTATTCAAAATTTCTACCATTCGATCAGGGGAATAATAGGCAACACAAGTCTCATCCCAATGACAGTTGCACTCAACGTCATTCGGTTACTGTCACTGCACTTAAACGGTAACGGTCGAATTCTTTCTACTCGTACGACTCCGAGCTCCCTTGTTAATAGACATTTTACGTGAAAGAGAAGTGAAGTTAAGTGAAACAAGCCAAAATATAGTAAATGCACCTGTGGACATCAGCAGACGGGGCCCCGCAACGCGTGACTGTTTTGGATGCTGGTAAGTGTTCGCTTAATTACTCTCCTGAGAGATCGAAGGAACTAAATATTCACAACACCTAATATATCGTGTTATTGTATATAGTGTGCGTTGACATTCGTTGATATATTTTGACCTTCCAAGCTATTAGCAGATAAATACAATACTTATTAGATATACTCAAGCTCGAATTATATCTTACATTCCCTACAAAATACCTTTCGTGGGTCATGTTACAGTCATGAGTTAACTTTGTTAATATGTTCTTGTTTGGGACTTTATACTCGTCTCTTCGATCTATAAACTTTCACTGACTAACTTAGATATCTTTGGTATGTACTAGTTTTACTTGACGCCGTGTGGTATCCGGCTGAATAGAATAGTACCACCCTCATTTCTTACTGAGGTGTCCTAAAAGGCGACTAAGGTAAGTCGACCCGCCGTGTGGTATCCGGTTGAGTAGAATAGACCAACCTCATTTCTTTCCGAGGTATCGTAAAAGGCGACTAAGTTAAGTTGACCCACCGTGTGGTATCCGGTTTAGTAGAATAGACCACCCTCTTTCTTACCGAGGTGTCGTTAAATACGACAAAGGTAAGTTGACGTCAGGCAGGCAGCCGGTCGTAAAAACGCAGCCAAATCATGTGACAGTATGTTTATAGCATGTTCAAATTCAAAATTCAAATTCAAAATATTCTTTATTCAAATAAACTTGTAAACAAGTGCTTTTGAATCGTCAACTCTACTGCTGGTTCGGAAAGCTGTTCCTACCGAGAAGAGCCAGCAAGAAACTCGGCGGTTGCTCTTTTAAAAATATAATTCTTAATACTATTTACATTATGTCGTTACTGTCTTGTACAGGTTCAAAGAGAGCTATATCCACACATTCTTATCTTCTAAATAATCATCAAGAGTATAGTAGGCCTTCTGTATCAGCCTCTTTTAACAGTGTTTTTAAACTGCTGTAATGCCAGTGCTGAAATTGATTGCGGAATTTTATTATAGAATCTTATACCAAAACCCACAAACGAGTTACGCACTTTTGCAAGGCGCAAAGCAGGAACCGCAAGCTTATGTCGGTTCCTGCTTTGTCTATTGTATACATCACCTATCGTTTTATAATTCTTTATATTTTTATGTACATAAATTAAATTGCTTAAAGTATACTGTGAAGCAAATGTAAGAATACCTGTTTCCTTAAACTTCTCTCGCAGGGAATCACGCGGTCTTAAATTATAAATGCCACGTATAGCTCTTTTTTGTAAAACAAAAATTTTTTCACTATCCGCGCATTTACCCCATAGCAATATTCCATAAGACATAATGCTATGGAAGTAGGCAAAATAAACAAGTTTTGCTGTTTCGACGTCTGTGAATTGTCTTATCTTTCGAACAGCGTAGGCCGCTGAACTCAGTTTCCCTGCAAGAGTTGTTATGTGTGTGCTCCATTGGAGTTTTGTATCCAAGGATACTCCCAAAAATACAGTTGAATTTTCTGTTTTTAGTGGTACATTATTTAAAGAGAGTCTATTTGCTGTTTTTGCAGCATTAGGTACTGCAAATTCAATACATTTAGTTTTATTCGAGTTCAGTACCAAGTTATTTAGCCTGAACCAATGAGCTACTTGCGATGTTGTGCCGACCCCACTTAGAGTGGGATAAGGGCAGGAAGATGATGATTTATATCAGTTGAAAAATGTTGCGGGGTAGAAACTCCACCAAAGCCTAATGGAAACTCACCATAGTATTACGTCGGCTGTCAAGACATAATAGTTGGATAACATAATACAAACGAGTTATTACGATGTCCAACTATTTCACAAAGTTATACGGTCTCAAGTTAACGAGCTCAAATGATGAAGTTATTAACTAACTGTGACACTGAGCTATATATAGCAGATTCTGGTGATAATATTTAAAGTCAAAATTAACGTTTATCCGTTTTAACAGATGTTAAAATTAATTGCCTCTTAAAACAACATAGTTAAAAAAAAAGACCAAATAAACCTAAATATAATATATTTCAATTTGAACGCTCGTCAGTTACAATTAATAATTAAGGTGATTTAATTAATTACACGTAATATTATTAAGCCTGATTGAGTTATACTAACAAGCTATGAAATGTCGATAATAATTATAATTAGAGATATAATAATATAATATATCATAGCATAGGCATTACGATTTTGTTTGTGGAGCCCATCCTCCTGATGATGCTTCGGTTTCGGGGCGAAACGATCGTGAAGGTTGTGGTAGTGAGTATGTGTAGTGCTTGTATGGACTAGGTGTTGGCGGCGTCTTGTGATACGTGTGGTGGCTTTTCCTGCATGTATGTGGTATGTGATTGTTGCCTGCTTCATACACTTAGCATTGCATGTATTCTCTTAACAAACGCACAAATTACAGCAAAATAATTTTATTGTAAATTCTGTAACATATTTATAACTTGTCGTGGTTGGGCGTATTTTGTAATACATGTCACTGCCACGAACTTAGTGGTGAGTGACAGCGGTGAAGTCGCGCGACCAATCGAACGGTCGCGCTGCAGCCGCCATTGCGGTTTATCGCCGCGCCGCAACCGCTATTACGCTTGACACCGCCGACAAGTCAAGTCCGTACCGCTTGCCCGCATCACCACTTTTTGTACCGCAACGGTCGTCCGCGTCGCGCCTTCTTTGGATCCCGAGAGATCTGGAGCAGGCTACTTGTTGTAGACTTGTTGTTGCACTATACGCCTTATCCGCATATCCTCAGGGGACAGCATAGGATCGCGGAACCGCCCCGCTGGTTTAACCACCATGTTGTGTCTACTTGGAGTGGGATAACGGCTGCTGCCGTTATCCCACTCATCACTCATCACATCATTCTCCTGAATGATGATAAACTTGAATAAACAAATATTTTGGAAAAAGAGATTGAGTCATTTCCATTTTTCACTACGAGTACCGCTTTATTTCGCAGCATATTAAAACAAAAGGTAATTACGGAGCGAGGCCGCTGAAATCTGTAACATTATATTGCATCGCTTCATTCTTCAGATATAATAACAAGGTAGTCCCTCTAACCTACAAGGCAGCGTTCGCAATTTTTTAGAGATGGTAACATTTAATATGTTAAGCCCCACTATAGCTTACCCCCACTCACCTAGCCCCCACTCCCCGCTTCTGTCGTCCGTCGTTTGTGTTTGGCACTCATTCCTTTTTCTTGCGAGGCAGCGTAAAGTCGTCAAATAGTTCATTACAACGTTATAATGCCTAAACGTAGTGCGGAAGAATAAATAGAACGATACGAAAGAAAGCTGAGAAAACTTCATAAAAAAGTGACAAAAGTTTCGGAAACCAGAAGTGGTAAGTGTGTAATACCTTTATTATTAAAAGAACTGGTTTATACCTGGGGGTAGGCTCTGTCCTACACGAAGGTAATGAAGAATTTTGTGTTTTACCTGGGGGTTGGCTTTGTCCGACACGATGGTGCATTTTTTAATCTTTATACCTGGGGGTAGGTTTTGTCCTACACAAAGGTGACTCTTTGTTTTAAGCCTGGGGATGGATTACATTCCATACAATGGCTGACTTTAAATTCTTTTGTTTTGTATCAGATGGAGATCAACCTCCAGACTTTGATTCACCGATGGCTCTTGAGTTAAATCCAATTGAGTCACCGGGACCGTCAAACCTGGAAATTGAGCAAATCCCAGAAGTCGAAGAACCGATGACTGAGCAATCGGAGTTAGATCCTGAGATGATAGATGCACTAGGAGTGGACACTTTAGATACCCCAGAATATGGTGAAAAGATTCACGATGACCTGGTAAAGCGTTGGCTACCGTTAATTAAGAAAGGTTTGCCAAAAGACATTAAAGAAAAATTAGTGAAGGAATATTTAGTTCCTGATAACTTCAAGCTTCTTCGAGCGCCGGACTTGAATGTCGAATTGACATCCGCTTTGACGGAAACAGTAAAGTCCCGCGATAAAAAACTAAAAACAAACCAACAACAATTAAGTACAGGAATCACAGCTGCAAATAAAGCACTGAACTTGTTACTATCTAATGGGGACAAAGTAGAGGCAGTAAAACACCTTAGTAACTGCTGCCGGGTTTTACTGGATTTACACTCTCTAGAAACAAAATGGCGGAGAATTTTGATTACCATGTCACTCGAAAAATCATTCCAACAGGTCGTTCAGGATTCTGAACGCGACGACACATTATTTGGAAATAACTTATTTGAAAAAATTAAAAATATAAAAAGCTCTGAAAGATTAGGTTTACATTTCAGAAAGAATCAGCCAAGTAGAAACACCCCACAGACACTAAACATTCCCAGAACAATTAACGGTCAGGGAAACTGTTTCAGACCTCGCTCTTTACCAAGCAGGGGGGGGCGAGGGAGTCATCAAAGGACAACCCCTGCTCCACAGCGACAACCGTCGACGACGCGAACCACGTACCAGAACCCGAACAGGGGACGTGCTCCGACGCGGCGTTGATGCAGGTACATGCAGGTCGCATTCAACATTTTTATAATTGTTGGTGTAATATAACTAATAACCGTGAAGTCCTAAAATGGATTAAACACGGTTATCAAATTCCTTTTTCCACAAAAATATCACAGTCCAATACCCCTCGTAAAATAATTTTAACGTTCGAAGAAAGACTTAATATGGAAAAATCAATATTAAATTTGCTAAATTTAGGAGCCATTTCACAGTGTAGTTACCATAAAGATCAATTTTTATCTAATATATTTTTGGCTCCTAAGCCCAATGGAGAAAAAAGATTTATACTCAATCTTAAACCCCTAAATCATTTTGTATTGAATAGTCACTTTAAAATGGAGGACTATCGGACTGCATCAAAACTGATGTGTAAGAATGATTATTTAGCGACCATTGATTTGAAGGAAGCGTATTTATTGATTCCTATTCATGAAGCGCATAGAAAATATTTAAGATTCCAATTTAAAAAACGGTCTCGGTCATTCGTTACTATACGAATTCAATGCATTGCCTTATGGTTTATGTACAGCTCCGCGAGTTTTTACAAAGATAATGAGAGAAGTTATGGCTAAATTAAGAGAACGAGGATTTAAGTCCGTACTTTATCTAGACGATATTTGTTGCATTGGAATCAATCGTGATGATTGCCATAAAAATGTAGCTGAAACTATTAAATTGTTATCTTGTTTGGGATTTATAATTAACTATAGTAAAAGCTCACTAGAACCCAAACAAACCTGCAAATTTCTCGGATTCATTTATAACACTGTTGATATGTCTTTGTCATTACCCACAGAAAAACGCGAGAAAATTCATAAACTCGTTAAAAAATATTATAATCTTCCCACATGCTCCATAAGAGACTTCGCTAAACTAATAGGAGTGTTAACAGCCGCATGTCCAGCAGCAAAATATGGCTGGGTTTATACAAAATTGTTAGAAAGGCAAAAATATCTCCTTCTTAATCAGTATAAGTCTTTTGAAGTAAAAGTTAAATTACCCACCATAATACAAAATGATTTAAAATGGTGGATCGAAAATATTAACTTTACTTGTAACAATAATTTAGGAATCCCAAGTTATAAATTAGAAATTTTCACCGATGCTTCAAGAACGGGTTGGGGTGCATTTTGTAATAAAAACCGAGTGAACGGGGGTTGGACGGCTAAAGAAAAAAATTATCATATAAATTATCTAGAATTACTTGCTGTGTTTCTTGCATTAAAGTGCTTTGCAAAATCTTGTGTTGAGTGCACGATACTTTTACGTATTGATAACACCACAGCCATCAGTTATATCAATCGCATGGGAAGTATTCAACATCCACACTTAAATAATTTGGCCAGGACTATATGGCAGTGGTGCGAGAAACGAAATATATGGCTCCACGCATCTTATATTAATACCAAAGATAATAAAGAAGCCGATCAGGAGTCTAGAAAGATAAACCCAGACACCGAATGGGAATTATCTGATGAAGCTTTCCAACAAATTATTAATAACTTTGGAAAACCTAAAATTGATTTATTCGCAACCCGTGCCAATGCCAAATGCAAAAAGTACGTTTCCTGGAAACAAGACCCTGATGCTCTGGCTGTGGATGCATTCACATTAAATTGGCAAAAAGAATATTTCTACGCTTTCCCTCCATTTTCGTTAATATTAAAATGCCTTCAAAAAATTTTGAAGGATAAGGCGACAGGGATATTAGTTTTTCCTTACTGGCCTTCCCAGGCATGGTTCCCTTTGTTACAAAACATGACAATTACAGAGCCTATTATCTTAAAATCAGATAACCAACTTTTGTTTTCCTGTTATAGAGAGACCCACCCTTTACATCGGAAACTTATCCTGGCTGCAGCGAGGCTCTCAGGATGAGGTATCTACGGCAGAACATACCCACCGAGTCTGTCGATTTGATGCTGACTTCGATAAGCAACAGCACTCAAAAACAGTACAATGTCTGTTACAAACTTTGGTGGCAATTCTGCAAAGCAGGTAATATTTGCCCATTAGAGGCGCCGGTTACTGAAGTATTAAAATTTCTCACTCGACAATTTCAAAATGGATCTTCGTATGGCACATTAAACAGTCATCGATCAGCATTATCATTATTATTAGGAAATAACATAGGCTCTAATGAATACGTAAAACGCTTATTAAAAGGCATATATAAACAGAAACCCACTAAACCAAAATATTCAACCACCTGGGATCCCCAGGTAGTGTTAAATTTCTTAGCGAAGTTGTTTCCAAATAATGATTTACCACGCGATGCTTTAAGTCAAAAGCTAGTTACCTTGCTCGCGTTATGCACAGCACAACGAGTACAAACATTGTCATTAATAAAATTAAGCAACATTATTATGCAACCTGATGGGATAAAAATTTTAATAACCGATTGTATTAAAACATCTGCACCGAATAAAGAACAACCAATACTTTGGCTTCCATTCTTTACAAATAATGTTTCTATATGCCCTGCTACTACTCTTAATGATTACATATCTGTAACTAGAGAGTACCGAAATAATATCAAGTGTGATAATTTAATTATAACATTCAAAAAACCATATAAAGCTGCTTCATCTCAGACCATTAGCCGCTGGATAAAGCAGGTTCTTTCCAAAAGCGGCATTAACATATCAATGTTTGGAGCTCACAGCACTCGGCACGCGTCAACCTCAGCAGCTAACGCTGCGGGAGTATCCATCGACACAATTAGGAAAGCCGCTTGCTGGTCAGCCAATTCCCATATGTTTGCAAAGTTTTACCTAAGACCTATTAATAATAATGATAATGATTTCGCGCGATCAGTTTGTCATGAAACCTAATTGTATTTATGATATAATTACAACATATTATTATTATAAGCTTTAATTATTAAAATAAATTACGATTATAAGTAATGATTACAATTGCTACAAAATAAATAAAGAATTCAGTGCAACCAAAGTTCCACCCTCATTCCTTACCGAGGTGCCGTAAAAAGCGACTAAGGTAAATTGACCCACCGTGTGGTATCCGGTTGCGTAGAATAGACCACCTTCTTTCTTACCGAAATGACGTAAAATACGACTTATATAAGTTGACTTCAGGCAGGCGGCTTGCCGTAAAATACGTAGCCAAATCATGTGACGATATGTTTATATCATGTTGTGCCGACCCCACTTAGAGTGGGATAAGGGCAGGAGGATGAATAATGAGTTCTCACAATCCAACCATCTCTTTTTCGGCCTCCCTCTAGTCATATATCTGTACACATTCATATTTAACACTCGTTTGGTTTAGTTGCTCACTTCGACAATGTTAAAAATAATATATAGTAGTTAGCTACCATATTTCATCCAAATGGCGCTATGCGTCGCGTTAACTAGCATCCGAAAGTTGGCAAAGTGTATGTTAATTAATTTCCACATGAAATAGAGTATTTCGAAGTATGATTTTTGTTGAAATGTTTATTCTATTTTTGTCATAAGAACAGACTTATCTGTAAGTTATTATTTTCAATTTTATAAAACACTCGGCACAACATTTTATAAACATGTTGTCACATGATTTTGCTAAGTATTTTACAACCGGCCGCCTCCCTGACTTCAACTTATCTTATTCGCCTTTTACGACATTTCGATAAGAAATGAGGGTGATCTATTCTACTCAGCCGGATACCACACGGCAGGTCAACTTACCTTAGTCGCCTTTTACGACACTAGGAGAGATAAATGTTTTTTGAATTTAGTAAATTTGGTTATTTAATTACCCACAGTATTCATTATTTTTGTACAAACAAACCATGTTTTTACAGTAAATCGTACTAGTACGTATCCCGCGCTCAAGTATCAACCATCAGAAAACGTACTAGTACGTGTCCCGCGCTCAAGTATCAATCGTCAGAAAACGTACTACTACGTGTCCCGCGCTCAAGTATCAATCGTCAGAAAACGTACTAGTACGTGTCCCGCGCTCAAGTATCAGTCGTCATAAAATGTACTAGTACGTGTCCCGAATACAATGTGTAAACATTCAAATTCAAAATATTCTTTATTCACATAAACTTGTAAACAAGTGCTTTTGAATCGTCAACTCTACTGCTGGTTCAGAAAGCTGTTCCTACCGAGGAGAGCCAGCAAGAAACTCGGCGGTTGCTCTTTTAAAAATATAATTCTTATGACTAGTTACATTTAGTCATTACTGTCTTGTACTTGGTCTAAGCAAGCTATATGCTCACATTCTTGTCTTCTAATTCTTGTCATTACTTTTATACTGTGTACCTCCGAAAAGTAATGCCTAATTCTATAAATTATTTACATGTTGCTGTGATAAAATATTGAAATACCAATAACCCCGGTAAACAAACCGACCACAGAAACGAAGTTAAAATTTTTTCGCTCAAAACTGAAATTCAATCCCGTGCCAATTTCGTTTTAATTTATAGTTTCAGAATTGAGTAATAGTAGTTGACACAAAAATCTACCGAATGTAAATAAACTGATTGGCGGAATAAATTCATTTTTAACTCAACAAGCAAATATTTTTGCAATTGGTTGGTCGTATTTTGCATATGACAATAATTACGAGTACAAACTTACTGGTGAATGACAGCGGCGAAGTCACGCGATTAATAAGACAGTCGCACTGCGGTCGCGAATGCGGTTTTCGTCGCGCCGCGAAGTTGTGACCTGACTAGGGATGTGAAGGGAGTAGAAAAAATGTTAATAAATAATCGATTTTTCCCTTAAAAATAAATCGAATAAAAAAACGATTAATTCGTATCCAAATAATCGTTTTTCTAACTATTTGAAAAGTTGCCTTTTTAATATTAATAATTAATTATAATAAAGGCTAATTAAATTGGATAACTAGCAATAAATAATTACAGATGTAATATTTGTTAAATTTGTTAAAAATGTGTAGTTTAGCTGTATTGCTTTCATAGAACAATGCATATATTATTTTGAAAAACCAAAAAAGAAGAGAAAAAGAGGATAATAAAAATAATCGATTTGTAAATACGTTGTTTTTAATATTAAGTACCATATCTCTCTTAAATGCACATTTCGTAACAAACTTTATTATACTATTGAGGATTACGTAAATTATTTGAGACCTTGGATGTGCAACCACCTATGTAATAGATTAGATTTAAAGCTTATTTGACTTACAAAAAATTATATGTCACAACTTTTGAAAAGAGAAACCGCTGTGTTTATTGCTCACTAAATCAGCTGTACCTTTATTAAAATTTCCTATTTAAAAGTGTTTATTTGAGCCAATTTTAAAATGAATTTATAATATTCAGAATTAGAAATTAAATTTAAATACAGAATGTCATTTATTCAAACTAAACAATGTTATTTATAATGTGACATTGTGACATGTACCGTTCCTTTGATATTTGTCTTTGTATATTGCTTCAGCATCTAACATTTCATAACTGGACATGGGAATGCAATAAGAAATCTTAAAATATTTTATGAGACAATAGGTGTCCTGCGAAATTGTTATTAGGTATGAGGTAAAAATAAACATTTTCTTCGCTATCAAATTTAAATAGATTTTCAAAACCCAGTTTTTTCAATAGACCTATAAAAAACGCTTTTGCATCGTTAAATATTGTTAACGAATCTATCACTGATTTGAAAAGTTGCTTCTACCGCTAAGAACCAGCAAAACACTCAAAAAAATGATAGTGACAGGTAATAAAATTCTTATATTTAACAGGGAGTAATAAAAAGAATACAGGAAATCAACATTTTCATTAGATTTTGAGATTTACAGCTTTAAATTTGTTAACACTTCCGCTATTAAATAAAACATATTATACTTCAATATTTTCTAGTTATATTAATAATGGTTTTCGTATTAATTACTTAAACATTAAAATTAAACGACTATAAAATTAATCTCAACGCCATCTATTAGCAAGCTTAGCAAGTTTAATGTATAAAAGTATGTAGAAGCTTTTAGTGATGGCGTATCTGTCGGCGATTTACAACATATTATATCCGTCTTAGTAAGACCGCGTGACGCTTTCTATAAAATTGCAGGTTAAAATCTTTTCGGACCTTCGCAGATCCATAATCTTTTTTTAAGATTTAAATTAAAAACTAATATGCTTAATTGATTTGATTTATATGTTTCTCAGTAAATGAAAACTGAGAAAATTTGTCCTGAAAGAGGTTGATACAGAAAGCTTACTATTGCAATACTATTGGTGAATATATTATAATTTATGAAAACGGATAACACTTTACTTTTAGCGTTACAAAAAGTTTCATATTTATTTTGCTATCAAAATATATTTTATATATTTAAAATTATATTTTATTGAATATCTTTTATTTTTTATTATCTAACGATTTATATTATATTGTTCATAAATACATCGAAACTTCTTTATGTATAAATATATGGGACAGTAACATTTACGCTCCTTCGCCCCTATTCCTAAGTAAGGTACTTAATACTTGTATTATGGGTGACAGACAACTGGTAAATATACTACTTATATAATTTTAAATACTAAATACATAAATACACCAAGTTGGGTCTTCGCCCAATATATTCATCATCCTTCTGCTCTTATCCCACTCTAAGTGGGGTCGACACAACAGGTTATAAACATGTTGCCACATGATTTGACTTAGAATTTACAACCGGCCGCCTGCCTGACGTCAATTTACCTCAGTCGTATTTTACGAGACCTCAGCGAGGAAGAGGGTGATCTATTCTACAATACAACTTAACATATTTAATTTAGAAAATTTTGGTCTTTTGCGGAAATCGAACCGGCGACTGCAAGAAACATGTTTAAAGTCGCTTTTTAACAGAACGAGTGTCAAGAACTTAAAAATTAACGTAGACGCTCCAAACTCCAAACAAATTATGCAGAACACGCCGAGACTTGCAGTGTATTATACTCAAAGGAATTCCAATTATGTGATGGATCCACGAAATTAATGGATGCGTCAATTAACTAAGTAATTAATGAACTTTTCATAAAACGGTACAATAAATAGTTTTACAAGCATTATCGAGGACTAGAATACTTCTTGATTATTTTGATCTGATTTAGTAATATAATGGTCCGCAATGAAGTAAAATAGAAAAAATATATAATGCTCAATGTAGAGTGGATAATCCGTTTTCATATCTGATACACGCATGATTTGTAAAAACAAATGCACAAAACTGTTTGTTTGTTTTTACACCACCACCGCCACCACAATAGACAAGCACTACATACGTTCACTATCACAAACTCAACAATCGTTTCGTCCCGCAACCGAAGCATCATCAGGAGATAGACTACACGACAAAATCGCAAAGCCTGTATATGGACAAACAGCTTTCAACTTAAGATTTTTCATTCCTTTTTCATGAGGCAAAATTTAGCCACTTCCTTAATACAAATCAAATCAAACTGCTAGTAAAATAGCTCACGTGTTTTTGTATCCTTACAGTAATATTGGATCTTAGTCACTGTAAGAATTGAAGGTTATTCATATTCCAGAAATTTGCGATAGACGTCTTTATTCGAGATTTGCTCACATATTTTCTACAAAATACTGCATCATTGTAAATCAATGTAATGTAGATTATATTACCTTTACCTTCAGACCAGATCTAAATCCCTGGATGAGTAGGGTAGCCCTTTCGTATTCATTGGGTAGTGATTTAGCTAGGTATTTTACAACCGGCCGCCTGCCTGACGTCAACTAACCTTAGTTGCATTTAATGACACCTCGTTAAGAAATAAGTCTATTCTACTCCGGATATCACACAGAGGACCATCACCAGTATGGTGTCCCTATATCCTTCCTTTAAACAATAATCACTAAAAAATCTGCAGACTCTTACTATATACCTGCGCTACAATATTTTTTATATTTATATCTTTGGATATAGCTTAATAATATTGTCATTTTTTTATGGAACATCTCAAACTTTATGCCTCATAAAGTAAAAAATTAAAAAGTGATTAATAGTTATTAAAATTATACCTACGACGTCATAGTGTTTTATCTCGAAACAAAGAGTAATTTTGTTTATTTTTATGTAAGCTGTCATAAAATGAATATAATAATAACAACGCTCCAGTAAGTTATGCAAGACACGATGCGACTTGCACTGCATAATACTCAAAGGAATTACAATTATATCCTGCATGTACGAAACAAATACATAATGGACGCGTCAGTGACATTGTTATTAGAAAAAATGCGTTTGTTAATTTTGGTTTGCTCAATATACAAAACAAGATATTAAAAAAGGGGTATTTCAATAATAATATAGAGGCAAAAGTTTGTGTATTGCAAATGTAGATTGGTTCAACTTACAAACAAAGGCTAGTTAATAAAAGATATATTCCAATAATTATATAGAAATCCTACTAAAATTATACATGCGAAAGTTTGTGAGTATGGATGTATGGTTGATACTCTTTCACGGCGAACCGGCTGAACAAATATCGATGTAATTTGGGACAATTGTTCCTTACACGCCGGGTTAACATATAGGCTATAGAAATCCTGTTTATTTAACAGGAATAGCATGACATTGAAAAGCGCCATAAGGGGCTTTTTCCTGAATAAAAAAAGTTGACCCACCGGTCAACCGATCCGGTTGAGTAGAATGGACCACCCTCTTTCTTATTGAGGGATCGTAAGAGACGACTAAGGTGAGTCCAACCGCTGTGTGGTATCCGGTCGAGTAGAATAGAGCACTATATAATCGACTATAGTCGTAAAATACGAAGGTTAGTTGACGTTAGGCAGGCGGCCGGTCGTAATATGCGTAGTCAAATCACGTGACAGCATGTTTTAACATGTTGTGCCGACCCCACTAAGAGTGGGATAAGGGCAGGAAGGTGATGATTATCAAGTTTTTGCTTGTATAGTTTTGTCTTAAGCTTTTTATAAGAAGTTTCCACTATTATAATTATATGTTTTTTAAACAAAGCTGCAACTAAAAAGCATTAATGATGTCTCGGAGTTAATGCGACCTGAATGTTCATAAGTTATGCTACACTACGCGTCGGGCCTGCACTGTCCGATGCACAAAGGAATTCCAATTATGTTCTGGATCAACGAACTAAAATAAACGGATGCGGCACTTTATGATCATGTTGCAATTAGCAAAGTATGAATGAATGAACATGTTTATTGAACACCACATTAATAAAAGTCTTAAAATAACTATCTGATAATAATAATCTAATTTCAACACTTTCGTTACACGGTACAACATGTTGTCACAACGGCACAACATGTTGTCACATGATTTGGCTACGTATTTCTACGACCGGCCTGCTTGACATTAACTTACCTCTGTCCTATTTTACGACACCTCGGAGGGTGGTCTAATCTACTTAACCGGATATCACACGGTAGTGGGTCAGCTTACTTTAGTCGCATTTTGCAACACCTCGGTAAGAAATGAGGGTGATCTATGCTACTAAGCCGGTTTAGTATTAATAACTTTTTTAATATTTTAGATATTTGAAACAGTATTAAAAAAAAGCGAAAGCGAAATTGTAATTAGGCTGAGTATAAATTGTTTTATAGTTTTCCGACTATACAAAACTGAATTAGATTGAGACTGTACAAAACTTGTCACTTATTTGTTTCAATAATCGTTATACTAATAAATAAGACAATAATAATAATAGACCAAATTTGCAAAACATTCCTTTTGTTATATATTATTTATTGTAAGTAATGTTTACTATCGCACATGAATTATAAGTAGTTCATGTTTTCTCTTACATTTGATACATAATTTTTTTATATTACGAACAAGTTCTTTAAAAGTTTTCTTTCTACTCTAAAAGTTTTGTCTCTCTCTAAAAACTCAAGTTCAGTTTTTTGTATAGCACCGTATTAAAGTTTTAAGGTAAAGATAAGTATATATGTTTGTAAATGTTCGTGAACTACCTTCTCCATAATGTATTATATCTAGGTGAAGACAAGTCTTGGCTTAATTCTGGGGCGTTTGGCATGAGACCCACGACAGTATCCTGTGGCATCTAAAGCTGAACTGTTGAGCAGGTCTAATGAAACTATGTGACATTTTGCATGTACTAAAAATAATTGCAAGTGTATATATTCAAACTTTTTTTAGTTTTAGCACTTACGAGTAAGCTTTGGTAACCCAGCGGTGACACCGTGCGACCGGGTTCAAACCCGGGCAGACACCAATGAGTTTTTCAGTTAAAACTTATGCGTATTATTCATAATTGAAATTTATCACACGCTTTTTGGTAAAGGAAAACATTGTGAGGAAACCCGCATATCTCTAGAGAATTCTGGAGATATGTGTAACCTACCAATTCGCATTGGAGCAGCGTGGTAGGTCTTAGCTCCAAACCTGCTCTCCAAAAACGGAGAGAAAAGGCCTATTTTCAGCATTAAAGAGACGTATAACTTGGAAACTGAAACTTTTTTAATAGTTCGTAGCGTGATTTCATAGATGGCATTGTAATAGGAATTACAAAATATCTAAATTAAGTAAGCCTCTTTTTGAATTCCGTCACTTTAATATTAAGCGAGCGATAAATCGTGCACATCATTCTTTTGCAATAATACTTGTTCATTATTTTCGCAATAAGAATTCGTGCATTTTTTTATTCTATATATATTTGGAATTATTTTTGTACTATTGGCCACATCTATTTCTTTCGCTCCGGTCAAATGTTAAAAAGAAACAGACACACTTAGAAAATTTAGGTGTTAGTATAAAACATCGTATCATAGCAATAGTCACAGAAAAAAAAACATCATTTTCTTTAAAAAATGGTTTTACCCCTGGTGGGACTCGAACCCACAATCCCCGGCTTAGGAGGCCGATGCCTTATCCATTAGGCCACAGGGGCTTGCGATGAAACAATTTTAAAACATAATCTATTAATGCTTTCTAAGATATCTTTATAATAATACTAGCATATATGGCTAAGCGTTGCTGTGTCTATTTTGTATCTCCTTAGTTTTTATTTTATGATATCTTTGATATTTATTTATATTTGAAGATATAAATCGAGGGTTTCTCGGTCATTTTATTTAAAGGTCAAATCAAATCAAAATAATCTTTATTCAAATAAGCTGTTTCAAGCATTTTTGGAGCGTCAAGTATCAATATGATTAATGAAGCTACAACTGGTTCGGAATGTTGCTCTTACCGAGAAGAACCAGAAAGAAACTCGGCGGTCAATCTTTTAAACATTTTCAATTTTACATTATCAAACCGCAGTCTTGTATGAAATGATTTTCAAATCCAGGCTTTTTTATCATCCAAATAATCTTCAATTATGTAATAAGCTTTACGTATAAGAATATTTCTTATACTTAATTTAAACTTTCCAGAAGGTAGTCCAGGAGAATAGTCGTGATAGTGTAACAAACAGACAGATTTTCACATTTATAGTAGTATGAATCTCATCCTCCTGCCCTTATAACATATTGTGCCCACTCTAAGTGGAGTCGGCACAATATGTTATAAGCATGTTGTTACATGATTTGGCTGTGTTTTTACGACCGGCCGCCTGCCTGACGTCAACTTACCTTAGTCGAATTTTACGACACCTCGGTAAGAAATGTGGCTATTCTACTAAACCGGATACCACACAATGGGTCGTCTTACCTTAGTTGCCTTTTACGACACCTCGGTAAGAAATGTGGGTGGTCTACTGTACTCAGCCGGATACCACATGGCGTGTCGTCTTACCTTAGTCGCCTTTTACGACACCTCGGTAAGAAATGAGGGTGGTACTATTCTATTCAGCTGAATATCACACGGCGGATTTATAGTAGTATGAATAAACACAGCTATATCTGTTCCTCATACTAATAACGTGAAAAACAGTTTTTATCATAGACAATAAATTGTGAACACGTGCGAGTCACGTGACACCGAAACCGTTTTCCGCTCTGTCACGATATGAAAAATATCGCCGCGTACGATTTATGGCCCTATTCTGAGATATTCTCGCACGAATGTTCTACATTGCAGATGACATCAAAAAAATACTGCCTGATGTAGCTATTTACACAATAATGTCTTTTACGGGTAACTGAATGTGAAAACATTCTTTTTTCACACAGAAAATGGGTTACATTCACTGTTAGTCACGTGATGAAAGCTAAATCTTTGTCGCAACGTAAAAAAATATTGTCCAATACAATTTATGACTATTCTTTGTTTGACTATTGTTTGACTGGCCTGTTGGCGCAATGGGTTTGATTCCCGCCGAAGGCGAACATTTTCTATAAATGAATTTGTTGGTCTTTGAGCCTGGGTGTATATTTGTATTTAAGTATGTATTTAAAAAACATATAAGTATATATTCACCAGTTGTCTGTCTGCCATAACACATGTATTAAATTACTTACTTTGGGGACAGACGACCATGTGTGTAAGTGTCCCGTATATTTATTTATTTATTATTCATTTTGAGATTCGGGAATACAGTTTTTTTAAACGAAACTTTTCTAAAACTTTTGAGTCGCTTTTATGTCAATTTCAAACAGTGATAGAATATACTGAAAGATATTTAAATAAAGATAGGATTCATCATTTAAAAAGACGTATCAAGAATTAGTGAAGAATTTCAAGCATTTTCATTTCCTCCTGCCCTTATACCACTTTAAGTGGGGTCGGGACAACATGAAACAAACATGCTGTCACACGATTTGGTTATGTATTTTACAACAGGCCGCCTGTCTGACGTCAATTCTCCTTAATCGTATTTTACGACACCTTGGTAAGAAGGTGGTCTATTTTACTAAACCGGATACCACACGGTTACCTTAGTCGCCTATTACGACAACTCGGTAAGAAATGAGGGTGGCCTATTCTTCTCAGCCGCACACCCTAACTCTCATGTTTGATATTAAATACAAAAATTTATATCTAAATATCCGGTAAGAAAGCGGGTGTTCAATTTTACTCAGCCGGATACTAAACGCCGGGTGCACTAACCTTAGTCGCCTTTTACGACACCTCGGTAATAGATGAGGGTGGTACTATTATATTCATATACTATTATATATATTCAGTCGATTACCACACGGCGTTGATGAATTTCAAGTAACTGTCCTTAAATATGCATAATTCACAACTTCACAAACGATTTATGTAATTTTCCTGAAATTCTACATGTATGGGGATTAGGGGAGAAAATCGATCTGGCTAGGTTTTATTAATAAAAATAGTTTTATCCCTGTTTACAAATTTACATTAAATATAAACCACTATTTTTGCCGTAAGTTGCCAAGTCTGCGAAGCTTATTCGGAGAACGGGCGGTCACGAGAAATGAAAATATAAGATGGAGATACCTCCCACTATTAAAAAAATTATTAAAATATAAAGCTACAAGACTACATATATCGATTAAATGTCAGACAATGCAATGTCCCAGAGCAACTGTATCATAAATATAACCTGCCCAAAGTAATACTACATTTCATATATGCCATACTGCCACGGATAGGTCGTAGGTGACCAAAGCTGAGCTTAGTCTAGATAGTACCAAATCCTCCAGCGAAGCCGCAATATTGCTATATATGGACTTAAACATTTGGTACAACTTATCACCGTCATTTCTTCGTCTAAGAATCTACGATATTAATTATATAAGGTACTAAAAGACTAAAAATATATCTGAGATATTATATCATTGAATATCTCAGAGAGATCTAAGTGAAAGCAAAAAAAAAAAAATAGAATAGCTTTTTACTATCTAAAAATTGGGCAACGGATTTTTTTCTCTTGTGATGAAAAAGATTTAATCTTAGACTATGCTTTTCTTTAACGCTGTTCTAACTTGATTAATAGGTTACACATATCCCAGGAGTTATCCAGAGCTATGAATTAACCTTAAATAATTAAGTTTTTTAGAAACCAAAGATATGAAAGTAACGTTAAATAATTAAGTTTTAAAAGACACCTCGTAGGATTTTTAACTTAATACGCGTTTAAACCCTTAAATGCTTTCGTGCTCAATCCGTTTGGCCATTACGTCGTTAAGTCGTTTTACCCTGTTTTCAGGCACTGAAAAACTACTTAAATATAAATTAGATGCAAAGGTTAATTTTGCTGTCATTTGTAAAGCTATAATAGCTCAGTGGGCTTCAATCGGAGTAAAGAAATTAAAATACCCTCAGACCGAGTCCTAGATATCACTTACCCTTTCTTGTTCTTTTTTAAATTTTTTTATTGAATTTTTTAATCTTCAAACAAAAATACCGAGAAAGGTTCGGTCACCTAGGTACTATACTAATTAACTACTATAAACTAGAAAACTATATTATAATTATACGGCTGAAGTACAAAAGTAATAATAAAATTATTTTGCTATAATCCGCGATGATGTAAAATGGAAAATATGTATAATGCTAAATGTAGAGTGGACAATCTATTTTCTAAAATAATTAAAAATAACTTTATTAATACTTTTGTATTATGGATATCCGCAAAGTAGCGTCTTATTCTATAAATTACGGCTAAAGTATTTACATAAATACATATTTTTAAGAAGTTCATTTAAAATAAAATATAAAAAAATGTTGAGTATCCGCGCTTGAGTCTACAACAAGTTTTATTTAAAATCTGCAACTTCGGTGGCAGATTTAGATGTAATTTCAGAAAGGATTTCAAAATGTATTCTCTCGCGAAGACAATGTTTTACGTGTTACAACAAATTATGTTTGTTTGTCCGAAGCTTTAAAATGGAGCCGAGTTACAGTTAGCAGTGAAGTCTGTGTTCCTGTTATATTACCAGGTAAAGCTTTTATTTCAAAGTTCCAGACCTCGTTAGTATTTGTTTAATAAAACCAGTTCACAATTAACACAATATACAAATACATTAAAGTATCTTGATTTTAATTTAATTTTGGAAAGTGTTGTTTGCTTCACTTAAATGCTTAAATATATGACCGTGCCATGCGCGGTATTTTTTTTTAAATTACAAAAAAATATGCCCCCTCTACTAAAATCCCCCAACATGCTGTACTTCATAAAAATCGTTGGATCCGTTTTCGAGATTGGAATATATATATAAACAAGATTAACTCATTTAAATATTAAAGATACTATTGAGGTTCATATAAATAATAAAATTGCGTGAAAAACAGTGCCTGTGTAGTGTTGTGTTGCCTACAAATGCTGCACGTATAAGATATGAGAATGGATTGTGTTTCTTACATTTATCATTACATAGATTTTCTTAACAAACGTAAAACGCCCACTTCTACAAATTATATTTATGATTCCGTCTAAACCAAACAATAGGTCCATTTCAGTATAAATCAAACAAACTAACGTTCGAGTATCAAATGCATTTAGTATATTGACAGTGCATTTGATTATGCCGAGCAAACAGACAGACGTAATGTAAACCTTCTGATTCTCACTATCAGTGTCATATGTCAGCAAACGTAAGTAGAATTGATTCATTCCTTTGGGGCCATGGAACTTACGAAATAGTTTTTTATACTATGTATGTATTAATGAGGCAATATTCGTTCGCTCTTTTTTATGTCAGGAAAACCCATTATGGGTCGTCACCGCCTGACGGAGAGGAGCAGCGGGTATGTTATACTCGCACCGACTAAAAACCTGACAGTGCTCTACCACGATGCTGGTGGCGGGAACAGGGTAACGTTGTACAATTTGCCCCCATCCCCACCAGCAGCGGCTCAGTACCCCGGAGAATGCCACCTCCGGATCGGGGCCTGTCTAAACGATGGCCCCTCCCTCCGCTAATCGATGCATCGGGATGCATCGATCACCTCAGAGACCTAGCTCCAGCGAGCGTCCGATAAACATATTCGTTTACCCTGCGTTGGCAAGCTCAGTGTGTTGCAAAGCTGAAGTGACGATGGGTACACAGTACTGCAAACTGATGGAATAGTAACCTCCCACAGGAAAACGCAGCATTGGTAGACCCCGCGAGTGTTGGACTGATGATCTTAAAAAGGTCGCGGGGAGCCGCTGGGTCTAAACAGTACAAGAGCGTGCAGTGTAAAGATCCCGTAAAGGGACCTATGTCCAGCGGCGATCATCTATTGGTTAATAAACAAGAAGCATTGGCACATAGTGATCTGCTAAATGCCAAATGACTACATAAAACACTATTTGCGATTGCAGCATACAATTTTAAGTTAACTGATTGCCCAATGGAAACAGTGTAAGATATTTGCTAAGATTATTATTTGATACGATAGATGTAATTTAAACTGTATGATTCTTAAGTGGAAACTTAAGAATATTTTTTTTGGGATGAAATTTGCATGTATTGCTTCTTACACTTATTATTGCAATAAGAATAGGATTCTCAGTTGCTCGTTATAACGTCCTCTAAGTGTGGAGTACCAAGATAAAAACCGATTTATCATCAGGCAGCATAGATATGCTGTGAAAGAAAGACAAGGCAAATACTTTCACATTATAGATTAGGTAAAGAATAAACTTAATAAAGGTGTCAAAAATCGCTCTTTTAGTGGGCTCTCATGGCCAGTTAATTGTATTCCACGCTCAGTCGACGGGTGATCAAATCTGACTGATCTGGGATAAGATTACTTCACCAATACGTTATGTCAATTTCCTTATCAATTAGTTCCTGACGCCGATATATTTGATGATGAGATGATGACATATGACGTAAATTATAAATATAATGTCATACATATAACCTTTAACTTAATTATATTATTGCGTCAACCTTAAGATCTTGTATTGTGATGAAATGTTAAAAACATTTTAGGGCGACTTGAAATCATTATATATAATGACAATCTCATTTAAAAAAATGTCCTTAGTTCAAATTTGTTATACTTGTTCGGGGGCAAAGCAAACGGTGGGGATTGAATCTATCAGTATATAACTATGTTTGTTTGGGTGATGCGTCGCTTAGCAATTTTCGTCATGGAGTCTATCTGGTGATGTGAGGTTGAAACGATTATTAAGTTTGTGATAGTGAATTTCTGGTGTATTGTTGTGAAGTTTATTATAATTTTTTGTATTATGGATCTCCGCAAAGTAACGGCTTATTCTTATATAAAGACATTAATTAAAATCATAAAAGAAGACAAAAGTAATAATAAAATTATTTTGCTATAATCTGGGATGAAGTAAAATAGAAAATATACATAAAGCTAAATGAAGAGTTGACAATACTTTGTTCATACCTGATACATGCAAGAATCGTAAAAACACATGCACAAACCTCCATTACCGCCTCCACAATACACAAGCACTACATATGTTCACTATCACAAACTCAACAACCGTTTCGCCCCGCAACCGAAGCATCATCAGGAGACAGACTCCACGACAAAATCGCAAAGCTTTGCGATAATTTTAATATTACTTTTGTATTATGGATCTCCGCAAAGTAACGCCTAATTCTATAAATTGCATAAAGCAAGATTTGAGAAAATAATAAGCAGTACTTCAAAACTTGTGTCGAATTTAGTCTCCAATAAAACTATTTGGGCTTTTATATAATAAAACTTAACTATTGCGTCTTAAAAGATAATATTATTTTTATTATTATGAACGATTTTTATTTCCCTTTCAGAAAAGTTGATGCTTTCATTCCAATAGATTAATTACTTTCTCGAAACCACTATAATCAGTAACTTTCATCGTCCATATTTGAAATTTTGAGAGTACAAAATTAAAATGTATTCGGCTCACATAAAATATAGAATGCTCGAAGCAATAATTTACATGTTAACGTCAAGGGGTTGCCAATAAATTATAGCAACAACGATGCCACATGTACTGAAGATGGAAATTTGAAAATTGTATTATATTTTCTTACAAGTAGATTCTGTTACGTTATTCATATGCCTTTTGAATAACGCTTGTATACTGCCTTTAATTTTTGTTCTGTATATACAATAAATAGTACTAGTGGCTAGTTACATTGTAAGTTATTGAATAAAAATTATTAAAATACATATCGTGCTTTGCTGTTGTATTTTTTAAATTTTTAATGTACCTATGCTACGTTTGTTTCAGTTATCCAACCACCAAGGGTCGCTGGCATATATCTCTTATAGAGACAAGTTATCCTTTGTAGGTACTTGTTTTTCTTTGTATGTATTTATTTTTTGTATCTCCTCTTGTTGGTACATATGTAAATAAATAAATAAAAATATAATGTTCAAACATTATTTAATTTTTTACGGTCAAAGACTAAACTACTATAACCACAGATTCATCAAGGTTGTTATTTTCCTATGTTTTCTTTAAATAAATAATATGACATTTAAAAAGGTGTAAAATGAATAACGCTTATTTAATTTTTACCTGTGGGATGATATTGTTAATGCCGATTGCTGGTACAAAAATTTCTTAATGTATTTTGATTATGCGGGGTTTTAGGAGGGAAAAATCCATTCTCTAATCTCATTTCTAATTTTAATTATAGTTTCATTAAAAAAGTGGCTATATTCCTATTTTCAGGCATTGAAAAACTTTTTTCAAACTTTTGCGATTCATATTGATTATTATATAAACAGTTATATTATAACGCGGTGTGACCCGTATCTTTATATAATAATCATTGAAAAACTGTTATAATATTATTTGAAAACATAGGCTAATTAAAGAGTCATTTGTAAAATTGTAATAAATAAATCAGTGGGGTAATGTAGAGGTCTGAAAAATTATAATACCCCACTTCGAGTTTAGGTATCTCACATCCCTTTTTTGTTATTCTTCTTATACATATATTTACAAAAGAAATAGAAAAAGTAAAAAAGCACATGTATAAAGGCGGACTTATCCCTAAAAATATTTCTTCCACTCATGAGTAACAGGAGGAAAAGGACAAGAATTTATATTTTATATTTCTTTTAAAAATAAAATGGACTTATTTTATAATTTCAATTACAAAAACTTTATTGTGATTATTCTTATATAAAATACATCATAATATAACATGAGCAAATCTCGTTTAACACGTAAGACTACAAAAATGGTTGTTTACGTCTATATACGTACAGGCTTCATGCAGCTCGACAAATAAGCTTACCGCCGAGGCCGGTGTACCGTTTGTCATACAATTAGGTACCTGCGCGCCAGCAACCTTGTTAGTTCTAACACGGAACTACAGTTGCTAGATGTGTCTTCACGTTAGACCAATCAGAAGTTAATGTTAAGAACCGGCTATACTCACGTCTTATTCTATCGGGTTAGCCCGACTAGTTTCGAACCCATCGGGGGCACTTATTCATGAGCTCTTTACACGACGTTATCGTGGTGGGAACTGAATCATGAGTTGTTTTGATATAAAAATAAGTTCTTTAGTGTGGTATCCGGCTTAATAGAATAGTATCACCCTCAATTCTTACCTTCTTCTTCTTTCTCAACCGATGGACGTTCATAGCTGAACATAGATCTCCTTAAGGGATCTCCACAACCCATGATTTTGTGCCGCTTCGAACTACCGGGTCCCCATGACCTTTTTGAGGTCATCAATCCACCTCGTTAGGCGTCTACCGTCGCTGCGTTTTCCGGTGCGAGGTCGCCATTCCAGCACCTTGTCACTTCAGATTCGTGATACGATGAGCTATGTCGGTAACTCAGGTTCTTTTACGGATCTCCTCATTCCTGATTTGATCGCGTAGACACACACCAAGCATAGCTCGCTCCATCACCCGCTGAGGGACTCTGAGCTTTGTCAGCCGTTGAGCCGTTGAGCCGTGGTCAGCGACCACGTTTCGGATCCGTATGTCATTACTGGCAACAAAGACTTTGGTCTTCAGAGACTGTGGGATTTTTGACGAAAAGATCTCATGTAACTACAAATATAAAAGGATAAATTGAAATTCCAATTCTAATTTTTTTTCATTCAAATAATCTTGTAAACAAGTGCTTTAGAATCATTTATTCTAATGCTGGTTTCGGAAAGATGTTCCTAACGAGGAGAGCCAGCAAGAAACTCGGCGGTTGCTCTTTTCAATATTATAATAAAACTAAACTAAACTATAATAAACTTAATGTAACTAGTTATAAGTAACTAGTTACATTAAGTCATTACTATCATGAACAGGGTCGGACAGTAGCTACATCCACGCATTCTTATCATCTAAATAATCCTCAACAGTATAGTAGGCTTATTGTATCAGTTTTTAAACTGCTGTAATGGCAAAGCTAAACTACTAATAGAACTCCATATCATCTTTTTTAATGTTATAGTCTTTCATTTTCACAGTTTTATCTCTCAATGCCACATCTATAAGCAAATTTTATGTCCGCGGTCCCATAAAACTTCTCAGTTAAGTTCCAGTACTAAAAAGCAAGTTGTGAAATATTTTTACACGGTGCAAATTAAGTTAAAATGTTTGTGTGAAAAGCGAAATGCCGTGTAAAATTTAACGCCTGGTTAATTATTGCCAGGGAAAATTACACTTTGTTGTCAGAAATCAAACATGCGTAAACTTTAATGCTGAAAATTTGCAGGTTTCTGTTTGAGCATAAATTTTGATGACTTTTGACTGCCATGTTGGCGCAGTTGGCAGTGACCCTTTGATCCTTTTTTTAGTAGGAAAAACCCGTTATGGGTACCGCCACCCGACGGGGACAGGCGGCGGTTATGTCGGACTCGCACCGACTAAAACGACCTGTGGAGGACACTACGCTGCCGATGGCGAGGACAGGGTATCGTTTTACACATTGCCCCCATCCCCGCCGACAGCTCTGATCCCAGAGAACACCTCCTTCGGGTAGGGACCCCTCGAAAGAGAAGCCCCCCTCCGCTAACCGGTACATCGGGAGCACCAGATGCACCGACCGCTTCTGGGACCTGTAACCCAGACGTCCGATATAACCGCCTACTATGGTGCTCCAATGCTGATTGATAGGCAACACATTTACATACACCCAGAATTTTCTAGATATATGCAGGTTTCCTCACGATATTTTCCTTTTTTTCTTTTCAACGAAAGCGAGTGATAAATTGCAAAATTAAGCAAATAAATTTTGAAAGAAAAATGTTGTGCCGACTCTACTTAGAGTAGGATAAGAAAATTGGGGTTTGAACACATTAACTCGAGAGAGGCATGCGATATCACGATTATATCGCAGCTTTAAATTTGATAAAAGTAGTTTTATAAGTTCACACGTATATGCCAAAAAAGGGGGAGAAATGGCGAGCCGTTGCCAATAAGACTTATAGACCGGGCGTGGTACTATAAATATCTGGGAAAACATGGGAGTAACACCTCCCCTATTTCTGCTTACAGTCGGTGTATTCCACTAACCTGGAAAACAAAATACTGTTTATTTATGATGTTATCGGGAAGGTTGTTCTAAATGTCTAAGAGCTCATATTAACTAGAAAGGTAAACATCTACGACCTATAAAGCTAATCTATTTATTACAGGGCGTATATTATTGCTGACTAAGGTCTCTATTGATACGATATTGAGCGATACTGTATTATATTATTGTTCTTTTAATTAGACCTTACCCCACTCTAAGTGGGGTCGGCACAACATGTTATAAACATGCTGTCACATGATTAGGCTGCGTTTTTACGATTGGCCGCCTGCCTAAGGTCAACTTATCTTAGTCGTACTTTACGACACCTCGGTAAGAATGAAGTTCGTCTTTTCTTCTTAACCGGATACCACACGGTGGGTCAACTTACCTTAGTCGCCTTTTACGACACCTCGGTAAGAAATGAGGGTGGTCTATTCTATTCAGCCGGATACCACACGGCGGGTCGACTTAGCTAAGTCGCCTTTAACAACACCTCGGTAAAAAATGAGGGTAGTACTATTCTATTCAGCAGGATATAACTTTACTTTATATAACATCACGCTAAGATGAATAGGGAAGGTGGAGCATTAAAAATATTTCGAGAACGGCAAAAATCAAAGCTTTTATTGCGTTCGTTAAGTAAACGGTGAAATTTATTCAAAAATCATGTACCACAAAATTGTTCCCCTCTAAAAGTTCTAAATAAAAATTCGTGACAGCATATTTTTTAAGGTTTACCCACTTTAACCATTTTTATGTCCAAAAATACTTAAGTCCAAAACGCACACTTTTCAACGTTTAGTATATGTTTAAGAGAGTTATTTAATTATTCACGAAATTGTATATGTGGGATGTCATTGAAAAGCGCCATTTTTTATTAACCTATTACGCGACAACAATCTACGCAAATGAAATTGCGGGTAAAACCTAGTATTAAATAATTGGCAATTCGTTCAAAACCATAAATCCTACAATAAGCAGAGAGTCAGATAAAAAAACCGTTGATTACATGTCTATTACACGTGCTTTTTTAATTTATCTCTGGCTAAATATTAGCCGTGTGGTATCCAGCTGAGTAAAATAGTACCACCCAAATTTCTTACTGAGGTGTAGTAAAAGGCGACTAAGGTAAGTCGACCCGCCGTGTGGTATCCGGCTGTGTAGAATAGACCAACCTCATTACTTACCGAGGTGTCATAAAAGACGACTAAGGTAAGTCGACCCGCCGTGTGGTATCCGGTTTAGTAGAATAGACCACCCTCATTCTTACCGAGGTGTCGTAAAATACGACTATGGTAAGTTGACGTCAGGCCGGCGGCAAAACGCAGCCAAATCACGTGACAACATGTTTACAACATATTGTGCCGACCCCACTTAGAGTGGGATAAGGGCGGGAGGATGATCTCTGGCTAAATATATTTCTTTTGTTTATTTGTCCACAATACTAGAGACAGAAAAAATCAACGACACCAAACTGTAATTATACCTCATTGTCTGTGGTACTGTTCGATTGTTCAATACGAGTGATTAAAATGAAATTGTCCTTTATAAATTTCACATCTTTATTCTGAACCTTGTTGTTAAAGAAATAGAGTACAAAATATTGTGTCGGCGTTTGTTTGATGAACGCAAGCATTCTTCAAACAACTGGATTCGCGGTCTCGACAGAAAATGCAATTAATGCAATCGATTAAGGCCGTAAGCATCAACGGGGTTTTTAAAAGGCTATGTACTTAATTACAGATGGACATATTGCAAATGTTTTTGTAGTGAAAAATGATAACTGTTTTACACAGTTAATGGTAAAAACAAAAGTAAAAATAAAATTATTTTGCTAAAATCCGCGATAAAGTAATTCTCGGTAAGAGCAACATTCCGACCCAGTTGTAGCTTCATTAATCATATTGATCTTTGACGATTCAAAAGTGCTTGAAAGAGCTTATTTGAATAAAGATTATTTTGATTTTGATGATTTTGAGTAAATAGAAAATATATTATTAAATACGATATCTTCTTTATTTTTTACTTTAGAAATAAGAGGCGTTTTTTTCATAAGTCAAAGTCAATTTCATTTTCTTTTTCTCATTTTTTGACAACTTAAAACCTCCGCGCTAGAATAATTTTTTTTAAAAATGTAGCATCGCTTCTCCTCACCTCTCCGCACCACACCATCTCACCTCCATCATTAGTTCCGTTACAATATAAAATGCTAAATGTAGAGTGGACTATCCGTTTTCACTATCACAAACTTGACAATCGTTTCCACCTTCCAAAGGAAGCATCATCCGGAAATAGACTCCACGACAAAATCGCAATACTTTGCGATTTTGCCGTGATTTTGAGTTAAGTCATTTTAATACTAAGCGTGAGAAATGTACTGACTAGCCCGTTGGCGCAGTAGGTAGTGACCCTGCCTTCAATTCCTCGGGTCGCGGGTGCGATTCCCGCCAAGCGCCAACATTTTTTATAAACAATTTTATTAATCGAGCCTGGGTATTTGTATTTAACTATGTATTTCAAAATTATATATGTGTATCACCAGTTGTCTGTCACCCATAACACAAGTATTAAGTTACTTTGGGGACGGACGACCGTGTGTGTGTCCCATATATTTATTATTCATTTATTAATATTCAAAACTCCCCAAAAAATGAAATAGTGGGATACAGAAGAATCCTTCCTTCATCCCTTGTCAGGAAATCTTAAGATAAATTTTGAAACCGCGACATACAAATTATACTTTTGTATCATTTTATTAGTATTTATGGATTAACACTTTTGATATGTACATATTTAAATAACCTTTTTTCATTTCTATTTAAGGCATACGTAAGTCCAATGCGATGTTAGATAAATAGAATAATAAGAAAGATAAATTTTGGTATGATAAATGAACCTGATGTTACAGAATAAGGACATTGTCAAATAGAGAGCGTTTTGAAAACATAAAACGTGTGCAGCGTAGAATAGCCTTAATGTAGACCTGTGATAGTATCCGGCTGAGTAAAACAGACCACCCTCATTTCTTACCGAGGTGTCGTAAAAGGCGACTATGTTAAGTTGACCCACCGTGTGATAGACACAAGCCTAGACAATAAATGATATCCTAAACAGAATCATAGTTACAAGTCAGATATTCTTTCACTTATGTGGCCAAATTTTTTTTATTATTAGATCTGGATGGAAAAGTAGGCTATGCGATCATATTGTAAGGAGTTATAGCAAAATATAAGAAAGCAAAAGCACGCTGCTCCAGTGCGTATTGGACGTTACACATATCCACAGAATTATCTAGAGATATATATAGGCTATATCACGATGTTTTCCTTCATCAATAAACGTGTGATAGATTCCAAATATCTATTGGTGCCATCCCTTAGTTTGAACCCCTGACTTTCTCACTAGAGTCACACGGTCTCACCGCTAGGCTATTAGAGCTATCTAACTATATATAATTATTACAAAACAAAGTCAATGAAAGCTGTATGTCTGTATGTGATCTATTTTCTCAAAATGTACTGAACGGATTTTTGTATGGTTACTAAAAGATTCTTCTTCCGGAAGGTCTAAGTTAAACATTAACGTTTACAATAGTTCATTAATGTGTTATGTAAATTGTGTTGCAAAATAACTACCTAAAATAACTCGACTGCTGGAAGCTTTTCTCGGGTGCGTCGCTTAAACCAGAAAAGATACGCTAAAGTAATGTACTAGGGAATTGTAGATCTATAAATATACTACAAAAAAGTCAACTACAGCATGTCTCTATCGCTTATGGTTCAACTCACTATAAATACATTAGGTTCAACATCTAAATTCTGGATTTTTTTGTGACTCACTGATTTCCGCGCGGGCGAAGCCTCTGGCACACTCTTGTTACCTCATGAGTTATAACATTCAAGTGACGAGATATATAATAATTTTTCGCTCCGCTTTCTGTTTGCCAACTGTTTTTGGTAGGATAAAGGAAAATATAATAGAAATAAATACTACGCCGGGTAGTTAAACCGAAGTTATGCTCCACTTACAAAAATAAATATCAGACCACATATGGCGAGTATCATACTTTGTTTGCCTTGTGACTTTACTTGCCGTACGCAGGCTGTGTAAAAAGTATAGTACCTTATTATATACAAAAATTAACTGGAAAAAAAGTATGTGGTTTCTCAAACCTGATTAGACCTACCTGTACCCAACATTTCAATTAAAACCGTTCACTCGTTAAAGTGTTGAAGATGTACCAACGTACACACATACTGGCAAATTCGTTTTAGAATAAATACATACAGCCTCCTGCCCTTATAATGGGCATTAGTCGTATTTTACGACACCTTGGTAAGAAAGAGGGTGGTTTATTCTAATCAACTGGATACCACAGGTGGGTCAACTCTTATCTCACTCGAAGTGGGGGTCGGCGTAACATGTTTTGGCTTGTTATTTTACGACCGGCCGCCTGCCTGACGTCAACTTACCTTAGTCGTATTTTACGACACTTTGGTACGAAATATGGTGGTCTATTCCACTCAACTGGATACCAGACGGCGGGTTGACTTACCTTAGTCGCCTTTTACGACACCTCGGTAAGAAATAAGGGTCGTCTATTCTACTCAGCCGGATACCAGTCGGCGGGTCGACTTACCTTAGTCGCCCTTGGCTACACCTCGGTAAGAAATGAGGATATTCTATTCAGCCGGATACCACACGCCGGAAAAAATGTATGTTAAAAAATTAAATACATAAATATATCATTATTAATTGTTTTATGGAATTCCGCTAAGTAAAAACTAATTCTTAAAACGTATCAAATTTTTGGCTACTTGGGATATTAATTAAATATTTACCACATTCGATATAGAGAAGTATTGTTACATAATAATCCAATAACTTTTAGGTAAAACTCTTATTGTAATAAAATATCCTCATAAAATATATAGATTGTAAATAAAACGTTACTTTTATTATGAAACTCATAAACTTTTTTAACAATAAAAGTTAGTAAGTATAGTCCAAAAAATACGAGCACACAAGTTACAGAAAACAAGTAATAAAAAATTTCATTATTACGTATACCACTGAGAGGCAAGCGCTACCTCGAAAATAAAACTCACCTCACACTCGACTGGAAAAAAAATTGTTCCAATTTTTATAAAAATTCTGTCAACGCACACTCTATACAATAACACGATATATTAGGGATACGAGAGAACCAGAGTAACCGACATAGCTAGCAGAATATGCAAGCTGAAGTGGCAGTGGGCCGGTCACGTCTGTCGCAGGACTGATGGCCGTTGGAGCAAAAGAGTCCTGGAGTGGAGACCGCGTCTTGGCAAACGCAGTGTAGGGCGCCCACCGACTCGCTGGACCGACGATATCCGGAAGGTTGTCGGGGCCAGGTGGATGCGCATTGCGGAGAACCGGGATGTCTGGCGCAGACATGGGGAGGCGTATGTCCAGCAGTGGACTGCGAAAGGCTGATGGATGGATGGATGGATGATTAGGGATACCACAATTCCCGTTCCGAGATGCACTTCTCTTGAATGACGAACAAGACTGACTGTAACTGAAAACGTTTTATCAATAGGAAGACCGCACCGGAAACAATACGGCACAGTGTTGCTACCATTTTAATCAAAAAGGGCGCGATACTCTTGTTTCATGACTGTGTTGCTATAAAATACAAAGCGGAAGTCAATGGCGACAACAATTCGTAATTAATCAATAATAAATATACTAATAAAATCATTTTGCATTAAAAAATGTAAAGCATATTGAAATATTTCAAATTTTTTTTCATTTACCTGCATATGTAGTATAAATTTTGCACAGTTATAATCGCAGGCGATTTTTGTATTTCGACTCATAACGAAGCTTACGGTGCTGAGCTTTTAAATACACAAATAACAATGATGTGTCTCATTGTCATTTGTGTATAACGATATCAATGACGTAATTATATTAATAAGTATATATTTGTCAAAATTATAAGTATTCGCGCCGTTGTTACTACTTCGACAATAGATGACGCTAATAGTAATCTTCGAGACTAAATGCTTTATTTAGGCTTTATAAGGCTTTATTTGTTTTAACAGTTTTGTAATCATTTCTAGATCAAAATAAAATAATATATCAATAAGTATAGGAAATTATGATATAGCAAAATCAAAAATAGGTATACATCGAAAAATTCGTTGATACCTAAGAAATAAAGGAGTACAGGATCATATTTGTGTCCAAAAGTTAGTATTGCCATAAATATTTTATAACTACGATACCCACTTGTTAATTAAGATTAGTAGATGACTAGACAAATTCCCAAAAATTGTTGATTTAATTTTCTTATTCGAAATATAATCATCATCTTCCTGCCCTCATCCTACTTTAAGTGGGGTTGGCACAACAAGCAAGCAAGACTCCGTCAACCAGGTACTAGTTACTTTATCTAAACAAATTTTTCATCATTCTGCTGCCCTTATCCCGCTCTAAGTGGGGTCGGCACAACATGTTATAAACATATTGTCACATGATTCGGTTACGTATTTTACTACCGGCCACCTGCCTGACATCAACTTACTTAGTCGCCTTTTACGACACCTCGGTAAGAAATGAGGGTGGTACTATTCTATTCTATAATATATGTTCCTCTTCTTTGTGGTGATCTAGAGTGAAGTATGGTGATGTAGTTTGTGGTAAATTTAGATATATGGATTAGTGCCTTATTGTCAAGCATCTGAATTCTTAGCTTCGAGAATATGATGTGCTATGAAAAGTAAAATTGACTTACATTTCATTACTATTTTACAGTAGAATCATAAAAAGCTACATCTCGATGACAACATATTTGGTTATAAAGATACCTATTTTATATAAATATCTGGGTGACCGAGCTTCGCTCGGTAATTATTTACAAAAAAAAACTTAAAAAAAAGAAAAAAACTATTATTTAGTTGGGATCGATCCTTGGCACTCACATTTCTCGAGGCTGCCCGCTAACCGAATAAGCTACGTCGACTTGACAGTTAATCGCGAAAATTCAATTCAATATAAATGTTAGTGTTTTTTAATGCCCAAAAATAGGGATAAAACAATATTTTTTTTACATAAAACCTAGCTAGATAAATTTTTCTCCCCCAAAACCTCGTACATGCTGAATTTCAGGAAAATCGTTGGAGCCGTTTCCGAGATTCGGAAAATATATATATATATATACAAGATTAACTCATTTAAATATTAAGATGTATAAATAAATGATACGAAATAAATAAATGTTAATCTTACATCCATCCGCTGTGTGATATTCGGCCGATTTGAAAAGACCACCCTCATTTCTTACCGAGGTGTCGTAAAAGGCGTCTAAGGTATGTTGACGTCCGGCAGGCGGTCGGTCGCAAAATATGTTTTTAACATATTGTGCCGACACTATTTAGAGTGATTTAAGGGCAGGAGGATTATGTTAACGTTACATCCATGCATATGCATATATTTTTTTAGTTCTTCTCCAACTATTTGATACTTACATAATAGTTATAATAATATTGGTTAATACTAGATAAATGCATTCAAAGTTAATTTCAAATATAATCGAGTCACAAATGACTTTTACAACTATGGTAACGTAGCACGATTTTCATTCGAGACTAGTAGTCAAAAGACCTTTGAAAATAAATCGCTGGCAGGCGAATACAGTATGTAATAAAATGAAAAGATATCTTCAGTCCGAACATGTCGAATGTAATTACTAATTATGTAACAATGTTGACCGTGTTGAAATATGTAACGTGAATTGACCTAACTGTTCAGTTTCTACAATAAAATTCTGCAATCCATATTTTTTTTAGATATAGAAGATTTAAAACTTCCTTACTCTTGTCCTTTTCCTTCTATTACTCAAAGGTTGACTGGAAGAGATCCCTTTTAGGGATAAGTCCGCCTTTATACATGTGTTTTTTTATTATTATTATTTTTTTTTTTTCTCTTTTCTAAATATATGTGTAAAAAGAAAAATAAATAAATAAAATAAAATAACAGTAGTAGAGCTTTGCACTCTACTTCTGCAATCCATATTAGACTGATCCGCCGTGTGGTGTCCGGCTGAGTAATAGACCACGTTCTTTTTTAACGAGGTGTCGTAAAGGTGACTAGGGTAAGGTGACGTCTTGCAGGCAGTTGTTCGTAAAATACCTAGCCAAATCATGTGACAACATGCTTATAACATGTTATGCCGACCCCACTTAGAGCGGGATAAGGACAGGAGAATGATGAATGTATAGCACAACATACAGGTTGAAATATTTTAAATACATATCAAAAATTGTTTAGATAAAGTACATAGTAGGTATTATATATTATATGCTCGGTAATGTTTTAGAAGATATAATAAAATGCAATAAAAAAAAATGAAAACAGTAAGAAAGGGCCGGTGACATGTTGGATTTGAACATGGATTTTTTAACCTTTTTAGTCCACCCGTTTCGCATTGAACTATCACAACTTTACAACTGACAGCAAATTGAAGCTTGTGTTTCCATTTCTATTTAATCAGTTTTTTAAGTCCTTACATTTTGTTTAATGAAACCTAGCTAGATCGATTTTCCGCCCCCGAAACCCTCTAATTGTAAATCGTTGGAGCCGTTTCCGAACTTCAGAAAATATGATTATTACAAATACAAGATTTTTTTTTAATTGCAGAATAGGCGAGCGCTTGACTGCAATCATGCCTGATGGTAAGCGATGACGCAGTCTAAGATGGAGCGCGCTTGCCTAGAAGATGCCTATTCACTCTTGCTTTAAAGAGACCCATATCAAAAGAACTCGGAAATATCGATGCCAGGAGAGAATTCCACTCCCTTGCTGTGCGCAATAAAAACGAGGACGCAAAGCGCTCCGTGCGCCTTCGTGGGAGGTCAATGATGTAAGGGTGAAAATTCTCCCGGTGTCTAGCAGTGCGATAATTAAACGGCGATGGAGGAACAAGGTTATGAAGAGCCTCTGCACACTCCCCGAAATATATCCTGTAGAAGGCCGATAGACAAGCAACCCTGCGCCGATGTTGTAGACTGTGTATCTTGATTGTATTGTATGATTAACTCATTTAAATATTAAAGAAAAGATTTTAATGATGTGTCAAATTTAAACTAATAATTCAGAAAAAGGTGCTGTATTTCTCGATATTCTCTGTATCATTAGCAGATAGTATTTATAACATTTGTATTTCTAAATTTGTATTTGTAATTTATACTTCTAAAATTCTGAGTTAAGAAAATTTCGAATTCTTTAAAGAAAACTGCATTTTTACCCAACAGGTGTAAGAAATGGGGCGGAATGTCGTTTAAAACATGCATAATGTTTCCCAGAATACCGCATATTGTGATATATCACATGTATGTCCTGCATAATATTTCTTTATAAACAGTGTATATAACAGTACGTGAATCTCTACTATTTTGTTATTATTAAAAACTTGCGAAATTATGAAATCACATTTCTGTTTTATTGGGTACTTGGGTGATCAACATCAGTTTATACTTTATCTTTCTCCTTCAACCGATGGACGTCAACTGCTGCACATGAGTCTCTTTTAGCTGGACTCTTTGGTTTTGCGTAGAAACGTATCATCACTGTGCGTTTTCTACCGCATCTTTCAAGGAGAGTGCTCTATTGAACTGCATGACTTGATTCCTGCTACTAAATTCCATAATCGCACTGTACGTCACAGGTTAAAATATTTTACCATATGGATGCTTGGCGATTCACTACAGTGTGGTTTTCAAATAATTTCATTCCGCGCACCACAGTTTTATAGAACGATCTCCCATCGGCAGCGTATTCGGATTGTTACAACATAAGCCCCTTAAAAAAACGTATTTTCCAACTTTTTAAAGGACGGCAACGCACTCGCTCTGCGAGAGGTCGTGCGTGGCGGTAATTACTTGAGATAAACCGCATGCCTGTTTGCCATTCTGTTCCATAATAAAAATCTTTACGGGATCTCCAATACCACATGATCCTGTGTCTCTTGGATCCCGCGGCTCCCTTTTTTAAGGTCACCAGTCCACCTCGTAGGGGTCTTTAGGACCTTAACGCCTATCCGTTCCCCGCTCTATGTGCCCCATCCATCGCTACTTTAGCTTCGCGACACGTTGAGCTATGTCGGTGACTTTGATTCTTCTACAGATCTCCTCATTTCTAATTAGATGACGTTCTTACCCTACCTACAAGTAAATAAGTAGAAAAAATATACTGGGATAACCAAAACACAGGTTAAAAGCTTTCATGGTTGGCTTTAACTCTAGACAAGAGGGCTTTCTTATGAAGCCGCTGTTTTATGGATCACTGAGCTTTCTTACAGAACCAAAACCAAAACATAGCGGTTACTTTTCCATAATTTCCTAATAGTATTTTTTTTTGTAAATTTCCATATTCTCATTTACTAGCATATTGTATACGTAAATTCAGATTTTTACCGCCATAATTATTATATATAAGTAAGTTATAAGTGTAAATGATCACTGTATTTACCAAAATATATTAAACAAAAAAAGGAAATAACTGTTAATATCCTCTTGCCTTCGAATATTCGACAGTAAGTAATATATATTTAAAAACACAACTGCATACATAAATTTAATAACTCGTTTGAATATTTAAGAATAACTACAAAAAAGTCATCGTACTAATCTAAATATAAAACTACCTATATACATATAATACTATCAGAACATCTTTAGCTTTTTAAAAAAAGCTGTGATGGCCCAGCGGTAACACCGTTCGACTCTTTCGAGGAGGTCGCGGGTTCAAATCCGGGCAGACACCAATGAGTTTTTCTGTTAAAAAACTTATGTGTCTAATTGATAATTTCAATTTATCACACGCTTTTCGGTGAAGGAAAACATCGTGAGGAAACCTGCATATCTCTAGAGAATTCTGGAGATATGTGTAACCTACCAATCCGCACTGGAGCAGCGTGGTAGGTCTGAGCTCCAAACCTTATCTCCAAAAACGGAGAAAAGAGGCCTATTCTCAGCAGTGGGATAGTAACAGGCCGCTACTTACTTTTTTACTTACCTTTAGCCATTCCTTAGTGAAAAGTAATAAAAGATTAGAGAACAGAACATCTATAGAGTCTCACAATACTCAATTCCATAGAGGTGCAAAATATTTAGTGTAAAAAATATTTGATATATGTTCGAAGGAAAACACTAGGTATGTTCCTCGTTCTTTGTAGGAAAAGGGGTCATAACTCGTCGGAAGTATGCAAAATGTTCCCCCACACGTGGTGCAACGCGATTTGTCACGTGTACGTACAATGTTAGAACACCCGCACTAAGAATTTATTATAACGCTCTTTTTCTTCATTACAACGTTGTCTAGGTTATGGAATTTTCGTTTGCTAGAGCATCTATGAAAAGCTTTGTTGTGAACGCCGTTTGGTATCCGGCTGAATAGAATAGTATCACCCTCATTTTTACCGAGGTGTCGTAAAAGGCGACTAAGGTAAGTCGACTCGCCGTGCGGTATCCGGCTGAGTAGAATTGACCAACCTCGTTTTTACCGAGGTGTCGTAAAAGGCGACTAAGGTAAGTTGACCAACCGTGTGGTATCCGGTTTAGTAAAATAGACCATCCTCTTTCTTACCGAGGTGTCGTGAAATATGGCTACTATATCTATATATAACTTTTGTTTTTGTTTTGTTTTTGTATTTTTTTTTACATTAGTTCTCAGGTATGTAGTATTGTAGTGTGTTTTGTATTATGAACTTAAAATATAACTTTCAGCAGACTCTGCCTATCACATATAAAATATATATTATAATTATATATATAGTATTTATGTATGTATATAAATATATCTAGGGTGCCACTGAAAATCAGGGTGACACGCTGCGCCGGCAGATGTCAGTACTATCCTGAGTGGCATACCTATTGGAAAAATTGCACCACTGACAGGTCCGTGACAAGAGTGGAGGATTAGTGGTATATAATCATACATACCACTAGTAGTAGTAGTAGTTATAGTTAGTAATTAAAATAGTTATTTCGTTATTAGTTAAGGCATGTTTAGTATAGTTTTGAGATTGTTAGCCTGTAAGTGATGCATTATTTCGAATAAATATCTTCTTTCTTTCTTTCCTTCACTTAGAGTGGGATAAGGGCAGGAGGATGATAATAAGCTTTGTTGTGAAATACATGTATGAAGTATGTGTTAGACAAAGTTAATCTATTTCGGGGACGCATGTAGATATAGGACGGGTGGTCAGCTCTTGGACTCTTCGGACATCGAACTATTCCACCCATTTCATTTCCCCTTGTTGAAACATAGGTTTCAGTCTTGTCCTGACAGTGTCACCTTTAACTTACCAGTTGCTTTAACAAACCTGATAATATCTGGATAATACCTGGTATATTTGTAAGATCGATTTAACTAAAAGAGGAATGCCCACTTTCCATAGATACTTCTAACATCCTTATCTCCCGTCTTACCATTGAATACATGGGACATTAAGCCATAAGCTGAAAACTTGTTTCTTTATCTCCACACTGGTTAATTACTAATTGCAATTTATAACACGCTTTTCGGTGAAGGAAGACATCGTGAGAAAACCTGCATATCTCTAGAGAATTCTGGAGATATGTGTAACGTACCAATCCGCATTGGAGCAGCGTGGGAGGTAAGACCTACCAATCCTTCTCTCCAAAAACGGAGAGAAGAGGCCTATGCCCAGCAGTGGGATAGTAACAGGCCGCTACTTACTTACTTAAAGGAATTGGAGTATCTTGCAATAGCAAAAAAATATTTTCTTGCATTATGGAACTCCGCAAAGTAACGCCAAATCTATAAATTATAAGAAGTTAATACTAAAATCTTGACCTGTTCCGTTATATTAATGAAAACTAATATAGTTCCCCGAAGTCAGATTTCCGACATCGCTTGAAACGAGTCGTGGAAAACTTAAACTACCCGCATTCGGTATATTTATGTGCGCGTTTCCTCTAAATTAAGAGCTGCAAACTTTTAATGTGAACTCTAGATGCGAGCGTATTTCTTACTTGATATTTACTTTGGAAGGATTATCAGAAACTTGTCTTATTTCAACACATAATATACTAAGGTTACCTGCGAAATAGTTTGCGCTAAGTTAAGCGTTTAAATACCTTTAATAATATAATACTATAAAAATCTCTATTCCCAAATAAACAAGGGTATGTTTTATCCTACATATTACCCATGTTTATAAGCTTTAATTGTTTAAAATTTAATCAATATAGGTCCAGTGGATTAGCAGTGAAAAATATTTATGAAATTTAATACACTTGAAACTTATCAATGCAGGGAAAACATTATAGGATTAAAAAAAATTTTGGAAGCAAAAATAATTGACAAAAATGATGTAGTCAAAAATATTAAAATAAATGTGTGTAGTAAACACTTGCTATGCTCGTGACTTCAAAATACTATATAATAGTAGCTCTTCCATCTTCCAGTGCAAGTCCCATCAAAATCGGTTAAGCTGTTCCGAAGAATTTTCTATTGACATAAACCTACCTCAAGTTTTGCAGTATTTTTTAGCAAAAACTTTTTACTTACTTTATAAAAATCCGTTCAGTATATTGAGAAAATCGATAACATACAGACAGAAAGATTATGTTAACTTTCTTTTAACGTAAGAATAGATATAGATTTTAAACGTGTGAGTTCTAAAAACAAATAAGTCATAAATATAATTAATAACGACTATATTATAATTTGCACCTGCCAGATCCAGAATTAAATTTAGTCAAATTTCGAATTAGATTCAATCCCCCTACAGGTTCGAAATCTAATTCAAGAAAGTCATCAACCACCGCCTAAGGGCATATCACCCCTAAATATTAGACACGTTATGGAATCATGATTAAATAATTTTATACATCAATTAACAATTCTTCTCTGGACGTATTAATAACTTTAATATTTATATTTAAATGAGTTAATCTTGTATATATATATATATATATATATATATATATATATATATATATATATATATATATATATATATATATTCAGAATCTCGGAAACGGCTTCAACGATTTTCCTTAAATTCAACATATAGCGGATTTTGAGGGGAGAAATATCGATCTCGATAAGTATTTTTTATTTTAAATATCGTTTTATCCCTGTTTTCGGGCTCTTAAACTTTTTTGAAATTTACGTTGAATACAATCACAATTTTTCGCTGTCAAACGAAAAGTCATTGTGGTTCATTTGGGGAACGGGCGGTCTAAGTAGGTGAAAACACCTAGGATCGAGCCCCACCTGCCTTATTATTTTTAACTTTTCTTTTCAATTTTTTTTACATCATTTTTAAAATTACCGAGCAAGGCTGGATCACCCAGGTACTCAATTATAAAAGTTTAAAGCACACTTAAAAAAAATTTTTGTTTATTTTTAAGAGTAATTTTTTCATTCTTTAGTTTTATATAGTTTCAATATTTTAACCTGATTCCCTAAGTTTATCGTGATGTGTACACATATTTTGGATTACTGATCTCTTGATTATATTAAGTTTATATATATATCGGGGCTGGTGCCCCAGTATTGTTTTTAGAAATAGTGACATCGGCGTTGCCGACGTCACTTTCATCACTATTACAGGATAATTCCATTTTACTAGTAATTAAGACAAACTTTCACTTTAATCAAACTTTATTCTTAAATAATTAACAGATTATAATTAAACAATTAGATGTTCACTGTTCGAGTACAGACTGACGATTGCCCACCTTGCTCCGGCAGTCGACTTTTTATATTAACAGTGTAGTGGGGGAATCGTCGTGATTCACTTGTTTACGCCAATCGAAACACGTGCAGTGATGACGTAACTCGTGGCTATAGTTCTGCGCCGATACGACCATTCTGACCGGCAGTGCGTGCTCTGCACTGGCCGTGTTGTTGATGTCTTACTGATGAGTAAATATTCCCTGTAACTAGTAAACGTTTATCTTTTACTTTGGTATCTGTGTACCTAGTTAATTTATATTGGGACCTACACTGTGGTAGGATATTAGTATGGCATACACTGTGGTACTGTGTTGTTACGTACACTGTGGTACTATGTTGTTACGTACACTGTGGTACTATGTTGTTACGTACACTGTGGTACAATGTTGTTACGTACACTGTGGTACAATGTTGTTACGTACACTGTGGTACAATGTTGTTACGTACACTGTGGTACAATGTTGTTACGTACACTGTGGTACTATGTTGTTAAGTACACTGTGGTACAATGTTGTTTGTGTGGTTATTAATTTAGATAAATAATACAACATACCCTGAGTGTTTAAAGTGTTGATTCCTGGTTACCTTGTTCGTTCCCATTGTCTTGTGAAGTGGATGGCGTAGGTTCATCAGCTGTAACTGAAGCGTCGCCCACTCCTGCCGATACGGTTAACTGATCTGCAGGTTGAGGTGCTCGGCGAAGTTGATCATGTGCAACTTTTTTTTGGCGTCCTTTTCCAACCACCTTTTTGACCAGATAGCGATCATTTTCTAAGATTCGTGTTATCTCATATGGTTCGCTGAACTTTAAATCCAACGAAGTTTGGTTGCGAGGATTGTTTTTAATAAGTACGTAGTCGCCACGCTGAAACTGATTGATCCTCGCTTTCCTTGAGTCAAAGCGTATCTTGTCCTGCTCTGCGTTTTGAATCATCTTTTGTTGAACATGATTAGTGAGGGCTACTATATTAATTGCCTCTTCATCAACGTTCACGAGCGTAAGCAACTCAGGTGGTACACAATGTTTGCGTTGAGTAATTAAAGTGAGTGGAGCAACCCCCGTAACGCGATGAGGGGTACAGTTTAATGCCAACTGGAGTTCTTCAAGCATTGTGTGCCATTCTTCTGTTTCGTAGTTTTTGATCATAGTTAGGGCGTTTTTTACCGTAGCAACCACGCGCTCTACTTGCCCGTTTGCTCGGCTTACACCTGGTGCTATAGCATGGATCTCTATACCTGTATGATCACAATAAATTTTAAATTCTCCCAGAAACTCCCTTCCACCGTCGACGATGACTTGTATTGGAGTGCCAAATAGGTGTACTGCACGCTTTAATGCGGCCAAGGTACCATGTGTATTCTTATTGGTCGTGTGATATAAGAGCACATATTTCGTAAAGGCATCTACTGTGACAATTACATACTCTTGGTCATTGGGTGTTCCCAATTTGCCAGTTATATCCATGTGTATGACTTGAAATGCAGTAGTTGGTTTTTGGATTGGGTGCATTTGAGCTTGTATTGCACCGGACGTTCCTTTTGAAGTTCTGCAGATTACACAGTTTTCTACAAATTTTCTTATAATTGTGTTCATGTTGCGAAACCAGTAGCCGTCTTTAATTTTCAGCAACGTTTTTTCCCAACCGGGGTGTTTCAATGCTGTATGGAATGAGTTTATTAAACTCCACTGAAATGACTTAGGAACCACTGTGCAACGTTTTTGCCCAAAGATTGGATCCTGAATTATACGTTTGAGGACATTGTCTTCTAGTATATACTCGTTGTTGGGGATGTCATTGGTCATACCATCCATAATGGCTCGTAGCGCCTCATCACGTCGTTGTTCAATTTTTAGCCAGTTGAGCTCCCTGGTCATTATGTTTACTGTAAGTTCTGCTGGATTTCGACTGAAGTAGTCCGCGTGTTGAAGCTGTTGACCCTTACGATATTCAATATCAAAATTATAATTTTGAAGAAATGCCCACCAGCGATGGATCCTAGGAAGCAGATCTTTCTTGTGTTTTGAGGCCTTTAGTGCGTTACAGTCAGTTATGACAGTGAACTTTCGACCATAAAGATATTGCTTGAAATGTTTTATTGCTCGAACCACTGCCAGAGTTTCTAACTCGTAAGAGTGATAGCGACTCTCAGTTTCAGTGGTTCTTATGCTCATGAATGCAATGGCGTGTTGCCGTCCCGCGATAACTTGTACCAGTACTGCGCCAAAGCCCAAGCTACTAGCATCGGTGTATAATAGAATTGGAGCTTCTTCTTGGAAAAGGGTAAGTGTTGGAGCCGATGTCAAACACTGAATGACCCCTTCTCTTGCCGTTTCATGTCGTTCATTCCATACCCATTTAGCTCCTGGTTTAGTAAGCTCGTATAGTGGTATTAATTTTCGTGAGAAGTCTGGAATGAACCTCCTGAAGTAGCCAGCCAATCCACAGAATTGCCTTACTTGTTTTGGTGTTGTCGGTATAGGTGCTTTTACCAGTGCATCTATTTTACGTGGACTTGGCTGTACTTGTCCGTTTGATACCACATTGCCTAAATATTCAATTGAGCGTTTAAAAAAACTGCATTTATCAGCATTAATGGAGAAACCATCATCCTGTAGAGCTATGAGGATACGTTCAATATTAGATAATCCTTCAGCAACCTCTTCACATTTACTTAGTATGTCGTCTACATAAACTTGAGCTGCATTGCCCAATAATGAATTCAGGGCTCTATTAATGCATCGCTGATAAACCGAACACGCATTACTCAATCCGAATGGCATCGTTAAATATTCGTATAGTCCATCTGGCGTGACAAAAGCAGTCTTTTCGATTGATGATTCTGCAATAGGTATTTGATGAAAGCCTGCTGCCATATCAAAAGTCGTGAAGAATTGTCCTTTAGCCAGTTGATCAATTTGATCCGAAATTAATGGTAGTGGGTAATGGTCACGTAGTGTGTTAGAGTTAAGTTCTCTATAATCCACACACATACGGTCATCACCATTCTTCTTCTTCACTAGGATAATGGGACTTGAATATGGAGACTTACTTTCCCGTATAATACCATGCCGCATCAATTCTTCCACTATGTTACGTACTTTTTCCCGTTCAATAGGACTGAGTCTATACGGTCTTCGTTCTACGTATTTGTCTGGATTTTTTAAACGGATTTCCAGTTTTCCAGTCTTGACACGAGTAGTTGGATATCCCCTGATAAATAGGTGTTGATACTTATTCAACAGTGTTCGTAATGTTGAGATATCTTCTTCATTTGTAAGATCACAGTCCAATTTATCGAAGACCGGATTCATGCTTTGAACGTGATTGATTTTTTGTTGGTGTATTAACGTTGTTCCGTCTGAATTTATTATCATCGTAAGGTTCGTATTCTTTATCAAGTTCATTCCTATCAGTATATCTGTCGTCATCTCATAGTCCGCTACTATATGGAACTGTAGTTCAATGTTGATATCATCAATATTTACAATTGTCACCAGTGTGGATATTGAAAATACAGGAAATTGTCCAATACCCTTCAAGTAATTTGAACTTTCAATTCTTTTTCCTGGTAATTGAGCAGCTATGGACTCTCGTATGAGTGAGCATTCAGCCCCACTATCGAATATTGCCTGAAAAGTCTTTTGTGCGATCTTCACCTTGATAGGAGCTAGTTTAGATCCCGAAATGAAATTTACGTTTGATGATGATAATGCACGTTCTCTCTTAAAGCAGGTTTCAAAAGAATGCCCCGGTATTCTGCAGAATGAACAGATTGTTTTGGTGTTCTGGTTAGTTGTTACCTCCTTATTAATGGTTTCAGTTTTTGTGTTGTTCCTTTGTTCGGGCTTTGTGTCGGTACGCTTATAGTAACATTCACTGGTATTGTGATTAGATCTTTTACAGATTCTACATGGTATATTCGATGGATTTGCGTTCAAGAAACGTGGTCGCTTATTTGGGTTTTGATTGCTGGAATTTGGGTGAGGACGCTTCATTGTTCTTATTGATGATGCAACCGATATTAGTTCAGGTACTGTTGTAGCCCTTGCGTTTAATAGCTCCATCCGGAGTTTTTCATCACCTATGCATCCAATTACTGCCTCAACAGCATCTTCATTTGGTAATTTGTCTTTTGTGATTCTCTTCCACAATACCCACGCTCGTGACAAATACTCAGAAATGTCTTTAGAAGAGTCGTAGATGTGTTCTCTGAAGCGAATGATGTCTCTGGAATAACGGTTTTCTGGTTCAAAAGTTGTTATAAGATTGTTGCGAAGCTCAGACCATGAGGCTGTTGTAACCATCCAGTCATCAACCCATAACTTCGCTCTTCCCTTAAGCAGACCGCCAACCTTCATACGTATGTCAAAATCACTGAATTTATAGGCTTCAATGGCATTATCAATATGTTGACACCATTCACGTATCCCCACGTTTGTATCAGGATCAAACGAGGGTAGGTAAACATCATTGATGCGTATTTTTGCTTCTTGAGGTGTGCTCAATCGTTCGGACATCTGCTGCATCACTTGCATCATTTGCATAATTAATTGCGGCGGCATACTTGGCATATTTACCGGTGCGTTGGACCAGTTAAATTGTGGTTGATCTGGTAGCATCGGGTTACCATTATCGTTTGAGGTATGTACTCCAGGCTGCAATTCCCTTGTATTATCAGGTTGAGCGGAAGTGGCTGGTGATCCCACTTCTGATATCGGGGCTGGTGCCCCAGTATTGTTTTTAGAAATAGTGACATCGGCGTTGCCGACGTCACTTTCATCACTATTACAGGATAATTCCATTTTACTAGTAATTAAGACAAACTTTCACTTTAATCAAACTTTATTCTTAAATAATTAACAGATTATAATTAAACAATTAGATGTTCACTGTTCGAGTACAGACTGACGATTGCCCACCTTGCTCCGGCAGTCGACTTTTTATATTAACAGTGTAGTGGGGGAATCGTCGTGATTCACTTGTTTACGCCAATCGAAACACGTGCAGTGATGACGTAACTCGTGGCTATAGTTCTGCGCCGATATATATTTATGTTTTTATCTTGTACTTCTCTGACATGACTCTGTTTTGTGTACCCCTTGAAATAAATAAATAAATAAATAAACTGGCTCTTTGCCTGCCTTTTTAGTGCAGGAGACAGTGACCCTGCCTTCAGCTCCGATGATCGCGGGTTCGATTCCCAATTACTAAAATAAATAAGGCACGAAAAATTTGGCCATGACGGCACCTATTCGGCTCATTAAGATAAATATCTTCAACGAACGACAAATGAGCTTAGCACACTACACGTTAGCTTTATTCACGGTCTTCGGTAATAGCAACTAATAGTCGCTTTTAATACCTAATCATCCTCTTACCCTTATCTCACTCTAAGTGGTGTCGGCACAACATGTTCTAAACATGTTGCCACATGATTTGGCTACGTATTTTACGACCAGCCGCCTGCCTGATGTCATCTGACCTTAGTCGCCTTCTGCGACGCCTCGATAAAAAATAGGGTGGTCTATTCTACTTAACCGGATACCACACGGTGAGTCAACTTACCTTAGTCGCCTTTTCCGACACCACGGTATGAAATGAGGGTGGTATATTTTACTCAGCTACTCGAACATTTCGGACACCACACGGTGGAGTCGCTTTTTATATCTATTAAAAATATTTTATAGGAATAGGCGTTTCTTTGCGGAATCCATATTACAAAGGCATAGATAGAATTATTTTGTTATACATTGTACAAACGCGGATTATAGCAAAACAATTCTATCATAGCTTTTGACAGTAAAGTTGACGATTGAAAAGCACTTCTTTAGAAAATTACTGGAAAAAATAATATTTTGAATTCAAATTTGAATATTCCCCCACTGGACTACAATCTACAGTATTTTTTTTAATATTGTGTACATCCCCTTAACCCAATTTAAGTGGGGATTTAGTTTGGTATTTTACGACCGGTCGCCTGCCTGACGACAACTTAGCATAGTCGCTTTTTACAACGCCTCGGTAAGAATTAAGGGTGTTCTATTTTACTCAGCCGGATACCATACGGTGGGTCAACTTACCTAAGTCGCCTTTTACGACGTCTCGGTAAGAAATGAGGTCTATTTTACGGATCACTTGGCGGTGTTCATATATTTTGTAGCCTCATTTAAAATTGTTGTGACACTACGTTAATATCTTCTTAAGCCACATTTAAATGAAAAACTGGCTTAGGATTTCTCTAAGAAAATACTTAGTGGGTTAGGAACAAGATAACGATTATATATAGTTACTTACGTTATCTAATCAAAGGATACCGTAAATCTTCAGTCCCATGTCTTGATAAGAATTACGAGGTCTTTGACCTAACAGTCACCTACGGGTATTTGGTTAAAAGAAACGTCGACTTGTCAATTGTACGGAAAATTTACTACTTAGATTCTCCCTCGCAATAGCGGATATAGACTTTATTGGTCAGATTCAAATCCCTTCAAATCAAATACTTTGACAACTGATTAAATATAGGCCTTAGGCTATTTTAGGGTACCTTCCAATATTCCTAATGAAAATTGAAAAGTTCATGTAATAAAGCTACCCCTTGTCCACTTTCTAAAACTGATTTCGCGACCAAGGGTCAGTTAACATTGTTTAGGATTTTCAGTATTTACATTTATGTAAAAATATTTCTAGTATATTGTACCCAATATCTACAAGCACAAAAATACAAAAGAGAGAAAGCGCCGGATGACATGTTGTAATCGGTCCAAGGTTTTGAACTTTTTTGGTCGGCCCGCTACCATTAGGCTATCACGCCTTTGCATTTGACAGCTCAAAAATCATTTGCATTCAGTTCTAAAATTTAATGTCATTTTTTTAAATGAAACCTAGCTGGATCGAATTTTCAGACAACTGGTAAACATATATAATTTTAAATATATACTCCTCATACATACCTTCGGCGGGAATCGAACCCGCGGCCCGCGGAGCTGAAGGTAGGGTCACTACCCACTTCCCCAACGGGCCAATCAGAAAAAGTAATGAAAATATTATTTTGTTTAAAACCGTAATAATTCACGTAATATATCACAATAATATAGTATTATTTTTCTATTAGGGACCTGCGTTAAACAACGACTAATTTTACAATTACCCTAATTAAAAGTCCTTTAAAATGTTACCTTCTTTATAAAATAAGGAAGGTTTAAAAGAATTGGAAGCTTCAATTTGGATTTTGAAGATATATTTTGGTGAACATTACAATTTATCATAACAAAAAATCAAAATTTAGTAATATCGGAAATCGTGTTAACGGCTGCGCAGTTTTTCCTCATTTAATGCTCCCGTTGGAGGAATAAATAGAATTAAAATAAAGTTTTGGCTTTATTGCAAACTGAGCGCAATTATATTCTCAGACTATAGCTGGAATTTCGCAAAATTATTATATGATTTCCAATACACCGTACCCGTGTTATTCCTGTATAGTAAGCTGAAATTTATTTATGACTTGCTCACTTTTATGGCGAGCCAAGGGAATTCCATAGCAATGGAATTCTGTGCGGATAAGATATTACGAAGGTAAACTTTCGTGAAATATTACATGGGGTTTTTTTAAGCAATACGTAGCGTAGCTAAAATTATACGCATACCAAAAATGATTTGTTTTAGATATTTTTCTTACGAAATAAAACCAAATATTAACATAAATAATTTTAATAAATATAGTTTTTTGACGTGACAACGTCTTAAATTAGGTTACGGCTTGGAGTCACTGATAAAAAAGGGTAACGCCCGCTCACGTCTGTTACGATGAGTCACTGAACGAAAGAGAGGCCCGCCGGACTGGCGAATGCCTTGCTCTCCCACTCCAATCCATCACATTTAAAAAGACGTTGTCACGTAAAATCTTTGCCCGTAAAACCGACTTTACAGGCAACTGTTTTTTTTTAGAATTTACAAATGCTATTAGACTAACGGCTTTGACAGCGTCACCAGAAAGATTAGTTAGAGCGTGTGCATTAACGCACTCACAACTCCCTGGGAGCGTCGCCTTAAAGCTCTCTCTCGAAACCAAACCTCGGCTTAAAGCGGCCCGTTTTGAAAGACTGTATCTGACCTTTGACTTTGAAGAAGTCTGCATCACGGCGCTTTACACAAGCAAGCGGGGACCCCGTTTTCGCCGGCGAAGACGCTGTTTGTGTATGTGTTAAGTTTAGATCATGTTTGATGCTGTTATAGCATCATCGGGGTCGTTAAGGACGCTCTTGGGACGCCTGTGTAATTTGTTGTTGAAATCTGTCCTCTTCTTACTATCTTTATTTTTAGAAAAATTTGACACATAAGAAAAGAAAAGATGATCATCGTGGATTATAACAAAATAATTTTATTATTACTTTTGTTTTATGGATCTCCGCAAAGTAACGCCTAATTCTATAAATTATTTGAAAGAAGAGGTATCTCTATATGACTTTGAAGTGCAAATAATAGTCGCCAATTATACTCGTAACACATATCTGGATGAGGTCCTACTTTTTACGACTATCCCTTTCAAATTAAAAATATTATTTATTTAAGTAAACTTGTAAACAAGTGCTTTTGAATCGTCATATCTACTGCTGGTTTGGAAAGCTGTTCTTACCGAAAATAGCTAGTAAGAATTTCGGCGGTTGCTCTTTTCAAAATAATTCTCATAACTAGTTATATTTAGACATTAATATTTTTTACAGGCTCAAACAGTAGCTATATCCAAGCGTTCCTATCATCTAAGTAATCCTCAATAGTATAGTAATATAGTAAACTTTCTGTATCAGCCTTTTATTAATAGCGTTTTTAAACTTCTGTAATGGTGAAGTTAAAATTGATTTTGGAATTGCATTATATAATGTTATACCTAAACCCACGCCGTGTGGTATCCGGCTGAATAGAATACACCAACCTCTTTTCTTACCGAGGTGCCGTAAATGGCGACTAAGGTAAGTCGACCCGCCGTAGTATCCGGCTGAGTAGTATAGAACACCCTCATTTCTTACCGAGGTGTCTTTAAAGGCGACTAGGTAAAATACGCAGCCAAATCATGTGACATGTTTATAACATGTTGTGCCGACCCCACTTAAAGTGGGATAAGGACAATAGGATAAGGAATGTTATACCTAAACCCACTATTTATGCTATATGTTATCGAGTTCTGCTCATATAAAAGTATACAGAGAAACATTAACATAAACAAATAGTAACAAGAAAGTGTCATATTAAATTCAAATTCGTGATCATAATCTAGCTCTTAAGGGAAGTGAAACGCCTTATCATACCCAAGCATACACAATAAAACATATAAAGGACATTCAGAGAGTACACTAGCTTTAAGAAGTAGGTTAGTTTATATAGCCGTAAAGGCATTTCATTGCAATTGAATCCCGCTACTTGATGTACGTAGGCCGAGATTTTATTATTGACGACAGCGGGTATAAAATATTATAATAAAAAAAATTATTTATAGAAACAGCGTTTACATGACTTATTGTAACCCTGACTGCTAAATTAGATTTAACTGTATTTCAGGAGCCAGTGGCCTGCCTCCCTTAATATTAAAGATTATTATGTAGTATTAGTTTAGTTGACTGGCCCGTTGGAGCAGTGGACCCAGCCTGCAGCTCCACGGGTCGCGGGTTCGATTCCCGCCGAGGGCAAACATTTTCTGTAAATGAATTTGTTGGTCTTCGAGTCTGGGTGTATATTTGTATTTAAGTATGTATTTAAAAATTATATAAGTATATATTTACCAGTTGTCTGTCTACCATAACACAAGTATTAAGTTACTTACTTTGGGGACGACCGTGTGTGTAAGTGTCCCATATATTTATTTATTTATTTAGTTAGTAGCAGTAATAATTTATAGAATTAGGCGTTACTTTGCGGAGGTCCATAATACAGAAGTAATGAGAATATCATTTTGCTATAATCCGCGTTTTTCGCAGATAATATATATACAGATAGCATTCATTACTTTTGTTGTAGCAGTAACTTAAAATAGGTTAGTTGAGTTAATAAGTTGATACATTGTTTATGACATTTAATATAATTTAAAGTAATTGTGAGTGTATGTAACAATGATTATTTATTTATTTATTTAGAGACATACAATAAATACGAATATGAATTTGATATATAATTTTTTTTAAATAAAATTAAGATCATTTGTATTTTTGTGCTGTGAGCCTTGAATGAAATTATTACATAAATTTTAAATAATATACCTACTTATGCATTATCCCTCCACCCTCATTTCTTACCGAGGTGTCGTAAAAGGTGACCAAGGTAAGTTGACTCACCGTGTGGTATCCGGTTAAGTAGAATAGACCACACTCTTTCTTATTGAGGTGTCGTAAAATACGACTAAGATAAGCTGACGTCAGGCAGGCGGCCGGTTGTAAAATACGTAGCCAAACCATGTGACAACATGTTTATAACATGTTGTGCCGAACCCACATAGTGAGATAAGGGCATGAAGATGATGATGACCTACTTATGCATTAGTTAATTTATTTATAGTAGTGGGCCTAACCTTGTAGTGTTTCATATTTGCAAAGTAATTATATTTTTTTTTTGTTATGAACCACGATGAATTAATTTTCATTGAATGTTATTACAAAATAATATTACTTTTAAAAATCTTAACATATTAAAACGTATTATTTCAATATGACCACAGATTAAGCACATCTTTTGAATATAGAAAGGGAATCGCACAGTTTCACTGCTTTGATTGTGAAAGATATCCAAAAAATTCAAAAGAATAAAAAGATATTCGAATTCTAAATGAGATATCATATTAACTAATCTGTTTCAGTTATTAGTTGAGTTATTTTACATTATTAACTGCGTCTTAAAACGCTAACGCTTCCGCAACCGCCCGTTAATGTGCTGCATGTTTGTTAAAACTCTACAAGCCCGTAAATAAATTTCCTGCTATTATGAGCATGATATACGGATGTTCGCTGCATATTGAAGGCAACAGTATTCAAAGGGAAAATTTTAAACTTTCTTGTATGCATTGGATTGGTTTACAAAGTGGGATGCAATTTTTACATTCGCAAAGTAAATGTTTAGCCGTATAGGCGTTATTTTTTTTATTGAGCTTCCACTTTTGTGAAGAAAATATCGTCTATATTTTATGTCAGTGTTTGTCACATTAAAGATAAGCTTTTCTTAGTAAGATAAGTAGATAGTAAGGTCATACATTAAAAAGATGCTTATGGGAAACTTTAACGTAAAAATACTTATGTCCCGCACTTGTGGCAAAGAAATGTACCATAAATTCGCAGTACTTTAACGACCAAAGTTTTAATTAATTAGTAATTATTTTAAAATAGCTTTGATAGCCCAGCAGTAAGAGCGTGTGACTCTTTCGAGGTGACACCCCCGGTTCAAACAGCGGGCAGGCACCAATGAGTTTTTATGTTAAAACCTGTCTAATAGAAAATTTCAATTTATGACACGCTTTTCGGTGAAGGATCTCATATAGAAACCTTCTTCTTCTCTCTAAGAAATCTTTAGACAATTCTCGGGATATGTCTAACTTACCAATCCGCAATGAAGCAGCGTGGTAGGTTTTAACTCCAATCTTCCTCTTTTACGGTGAAGGAAAGCATCGTGAGGAAACCTGCATATCTCTAGAGGACTCTAGAGATGTGTTACCTACCAATCCGCATTATAGCATCGTGGTAGATCCAACCTTTCTTACAAAAACTAAGATAGGAGGCCTATGCACAACAGTGGATTGTAACGGGCCGTTACTTTACTTTTAAAGTATAAAGTCTAAAGTAAGTATAAAGATTGATAAACATGTTGAGTAAACCCTTTATACATAGTAATTATTTCGAGCACTTTATTTAGTAGATATAAGAGTGAAAATAGAAAAGGCTTTTGGCTCACGACCCGAGTACTTTAGATAATAATGTTTAGAGTGTCGTCGGCTATTAATTTTTGTAATGGACTCATCGTAAAATATATTGCCGATGTCAATTTTTCGATCTAGTTTACTCACAATTTCATATACACTTCATTTCGCTGGAAGGGTTATGTTAGCCCAGACTAATGTTCAGTTATACATAAAAGTAATTTTTCAAAATTCATTCTAATAATTTCATTTTAATATTGCATGTCGCAAGCTGAAATAGTTTTTGATTTGTTTGTATTTAGGGTGTCTGAATTGTTTATATGTAGGGTGTTTGTATTAAGGGAGTCTGGCTCAATAGAACAGACCACCCACATTTCTTAACGAGGTGTCGTAAAACGCGATTAAGGTAAGTTGACCCGCCGTGTGGTATCCGGCTGAATAGAATAGACTATTCTCAATTCTAACCGAGATGTCGTAACAGGCGAGTAAGGTAAGTCGACCTGCCGTGTGGTATCCAACTGAGTAGAATAAATCATCCTCATTTCTTACCGAGGTGTCGTAAAAGGCGACTAAGGTAATTGCCGTGTGGTATCCGGCTGAGTAGAGAAGACAACCCTCATTTCTTAACGAGGTGTCGTAAAAGGCGGCTAAGGTAAGTTGACCCGCCGTGTTGTGTCCAACTGAGTAGAATTCACGCCCCTTATTTTTTAACGAGGTGTCGTAAAAGCAGACTAAGATAAATTGACCGGTTAAGGTGGTCGGTCGTAAAATAACTAGCCAAAACATGTAACAACATGTTTAAAACATGTTTTGCTGACCCAACTTAGAGCATAAGGGCAGAAGAATGATGATGAATGATGCATAACTTAAAATGAAGCACGTTTGAATTTCAAACTGCGTTAACTTAACCGCTAGAATGGTGGTACAAAATTTAACTGTCTCTGTGCCGCAAACCGCGTAGCTACTCTACGTTACAATTTAATTATTAAAACCGCAACCTAGCTATCTCTTAGTGTTTGGGCGGAATTTTCAATGTCTATTCAATAATGCAACATTTTGAAAATATTGTGCGGACAAATTATTTAGATTGAGTATATAGAAGTTTCTAAGTTTACAGTATCCATTATATATTTCGGAATAATTGAATATTCATACCCATATTAGTACTGGCTGACCGAGAAAAAAGAAGAAAGAAAAAAAGAAAAAAATAATTAGGAACTTGTGAATCGATCCTAGGTATTTACATTTCTCGAATGAATTGATGCATTTTGGGGATTTGAACCCAAGTACTTCTGTAAGGGTCTTATGATACAGTTCAGGAATAAGATTAAATAATGAAGTTTTACTACAATTCACTAACTTAAAGTAATATAAATAATTCAGATAGTCCAATGTTAAATTCAGGTAATAAATCTTCGGGCCAGAGACGTTTAGGCAACGTGGAATCAAAGATAGCTGCAGTCACTATCAAAAATTGAATTTTAGAGGGTTACAGCTAAAGCCATGAGAATAAATTCAGCTTGTCTTTCGAGCTACGAGATAAGTGGAACATTTTTGTACTTTTCTTACATTTTTTTTATTTACAACAAAAATGTACAAGTAATATCTACCTTAAATTACTTACACGCTAGGACTATACAAATCATGCCCACGTGGAATGGTCCCAAGAATGCTGGCAGCGTTTCCGCGCTGAATCGCTAAGCTCATTCTTTGTGCGAAAAACAAAACGAGCCAGCTCTCTTGTCACCTGAAGAGGCAATGAACCGAGGTGTTACTCTATTGTGAATTTTGACAAGTTAATTTTAATATAATATAATAAAGAAATATAATTTAATAAATATCATATTTTGTTGCCATGTTGTATCCGGCCGAGTAGAATAGATCATCCTCATTTCTTACCGAGGTATCGTAAAAGGCCACTCAAGAAAGTTGACCCACCGTGTGGTGTCCGGTTGAATAGAATAAATAGCCTTTACTTACCGAGGTGTCTTAAATTACGATACAGGTAAGTTGGCGTCAGGCAAGCAGCCGGTCGTAAAATAAGTAACCATATCATGTGACAACATGTTTATAAGATGTTGTGCTGACCCACATAGAGTGGGATAAGGCCAGGAAAATGATAATGAACTTTATTTTTACTTTTGTATTATGGATCTCCGCAAAGTAACGGTTTATTCTATAAATAGATATGAAACAAATTTTCTCGAACCCTCCACTATCTTAACAGGGGTAGAAAGGTAGTACTTAAAGCCATCAGGGAAATTTATTTTGTTCTTAAGCGGATCGACCGCTTGGGCGTTATCATGATCGTAAAGTACGTCGCCCACTGCACGAAGTAATATCGTAAAAGTAAGATTAAATTATATTGCTGCGATTACTGTTGTAATATATTCCCTATTTTGTAATGCAAACTGACTTGACTAATCCGTTGGTGTAAGTAGTAGTTACCCTGCAAGCAGCTCTGAAGGTCACAGGTTCGATTCCTGCCAAAGGCCACCAATTTGTTGGTTCTTCGGTTCTGGGTGTATAAGTAAGTAGCGGCCTGTTACTATCCCACTGCTGATAATAGGCCTCTTCTCTCCGTTTTTGGGGAGAAGGATTCCTCTGGGTGTATGTATTTATTTAAGCTTCTACCTGCTATTACGTCTCCATCAGAGCATCTTAAACTTTTTAACCCCCCCCCCCCCCTTCAAGCTTAGGAAATTTTAAACGATCCCCTCCTCCATATAAATATTTTTCAAAAAATAGTTATAATACTATTATAATACTATTTTGTATGATTTTTATTTGTATTTATATTTGTACGTAGTGTGTATACTAATGATTGAAAAGTATCAGATCTTTGCGACGCCCCTTTCAGTAGTCTCGCGACCCACCTGGGGGTCGCGACCCACAGTTTGAGAAGCCCTGGTCACCATCATCTTAAATCATCATATTCCTGCTCTTCTTCCACTTTTTCGTGAGGTTGGCACTACATATTATAAGCATGTCACATGATTACGTATTATATGACCAGCCGCCTGCCTGACGTCAACTTACCTTAGTTATATTTTACGATTACCTCGGTAAGAAAGAGGGTGGTCTATTCTATTCAACCGGATACCAAACGGTGTGGCTACTTACCTTAGTCACCTTTTAGGACACCTCGGTAAGGAAGAGGGTGGTCTATTCTACTTAGCCGGATACCACACGGCGATCTTCGAGTCTGGATGTATATACATACGGATTTATTTATTTTAGCTCTACCCGCTATTATGTCTACATTGTTAAATATTGAGATATAAAATAGTCATCAGGGTAATGTCAGTGTCCAATCTTACAACTGTTTATAAACGCAACAAAAATAACATCTATCCATTACACCATGCGGATTTCAATTTTGTTATAACTGTTAAGTGAACCGTTTTTTTGTTTGTTTGTTTAATCAAAATATTTCAAAAATAAACAATCGTAACAAATGAATTTACGTTTCGTTTCAAAATAATATATATTATTAAAATATTATTATATAAACATACGGGTCACATCGCGTTATAATCGATTACCTTTGTATAAGGTTCAACGTTTCGGCAGAGTTGCATCCACCGTGGTCACGAATTCGATGTGACCCGTATGTTTATATAATAATCAGTATGAATCGCGTAAGTTTAAAATCTACTAATATAAAATATCCTTTCGTGATGTCGTTTTTAAAAGCAATTTCTTCCTGGATATTATATTCACAAGTGGACAATAACCTTAAGATTTTCACTACTACTATTTTTGGAGCTATTCTTTCAGGATTTATTGACTTAATAAATTTAGTTTTACTGGTGTGGTTTAAAAAATGAGTAGCATCATGCTTATAATGGAGTTATAGCATATGATATAAGAAATAATTTTACCAAAATGGTTCAATTTTATGAGTTAATACGAGTATGTATATATAAATATATTTTCTGAAACTCGGAAACGGCCCCAACAAATCCTCCTCCTCCTGTAATTTAAAATGTAGGGGGATTTGGGGGAGAAAAATTGATCTAGCTAAGTTTTACCTAAAAAAAATTGTTTTATCCCTGTTTTTGGGCATTAAAAAAAATTTAAAATGTAGAATTGAAAGCATCTTTATAGCTGTCAAACGTAATGTTGCGATAGCCGATGGGTAACGCGCGGACCGAAAATGTTCACAACGTGGCTTCGAATACCACATATCATCGGCACCTTCTTTCTTTTTTTAATTTTTCAAAATAATTTTTATTTTTATATCTATTAAAAAATTACCGAGCAGGTACTAATTTTAATAAATATTGATATCATAGTAAAGGTATTGATGTAATCTGATTGAGGAGTATGTGTTAATTTTTTTGCGTTTAAAGAAATTCATCTAAACGTTCGTTCAAGAAATTTTGCCATAATAAGAATTAAAAAGAGATTTTTGTTGTTATTAGAGAATAAAAAGAATCTAATTGTTAAATAGCCAATGCAGTAAAATAGATGATACTAAGTGAGGCGAAAATAAAAGCTAAGGATTATACGGACCATTGCTTTATTGAAAGCTATCAACTACCTAAATGCAATGATTAGGACTTGGGTGGCAAGCTAATCCTTGACTGGAATTATGAAAGGGTCTGAGTAACATTATTTTTTTTTAATTTATTATACAATATACTGAGAAATAATATATATAAACATATACAAACACACCTTTCGAAAACCACGCAAGGTTTATATGAAGGTGTGGAATTCGCATTATTTTTCTATATCTATCTATGTATACATTTTTTTTTCCTATGGCTAATGAAACTTTTAAAGCTAACATGCAAGTTAACAAGAGTTTAAATAGAAACAGTTGTTTGTATTAAAACTCTTGTACACCTGCATGTTAGCTTTAAATTTATACAATCGATACAATCAAAGAATATGGTTTATATCATTAGTTTTAAGCAAATATCTTTTAAACTTTTTAATAATTACATTCTTTTTCAAAGATTTATCTTGTAACACAATTGGACATTCGTTTAAGATTTTTGCAACAATATACTTATAATTCCATTTACCGTGAACATTATTAAATGGAATGGATTTTTTAATTTAATTGAATATCTTTTTTTTTAAGTATTCTACATCTTTTTCTGTACCAACCGTTAGATTCTACTGCTTGATACCTCTTTAAGCTTTTACTTCTACACAACAAAAATTTTTGCCGCTTAAAACTTAGGGCTTGCTGTCTTTTTAATTCGTCAGCCTACCTACCTACCTAGGGGAGTCAAAGAAAGCTGCGTGTTCAAGTGATAGGTTGCCCGTTAGAACATCAACATCATCATCTTCCTGCCCTTACCCCATTCTAAGTGGGGTAGGCACAACATGTTATAAACATGTTGCCACATGATTTGGCTGCTTTTTTTACGACCGGCCGCCTGCCTGACATACACTTACCTTAGTCGTATTTTACGATACCTCAGTAAGAAAGAGGTTGGTCCATTCTACTTAACCGGATACCACATGTTGAGTCAACTTACCTTAGTCGCCTTTTACGACACCTCTTAGAACATCAACGACCTTTACTTATTTGTACTTTCTCTCTCCTAATAAACCTAACCCTGTGGAATAATACATACTTGGAGAGAGAAAGGTCAAAATATATCTCTATCTTTTCGACCAATAGTCATCTATTTTTGCAGTTAGGTCTCTTCGTGATTTGATCGCCAGGGTCATATAGAATGCATTTAGAACACCTGTAATTTCGCTTGGTCGAACCGCAATGTAGATGAGAATTATTGATATTACTGATATATTTGTAGATGTATTTCGGATGTTTCGAAGTTTGAAAAGCCCTAAAAAAGAGAGTTATAGTAGAGAGATCAAGACCTCCTTGCTGGTTGACGTTTTGCATGCAATGTGGAAAAACAATAGTCATATGCAAGATTTGGCGGGTAAATATTTGTTGCTAAATGAAATCTTATTCTACTTTCATAACTTCTGATAGACTATCTGTGTCATTTGAGCCAGTTGTTAAAATATCGCTTAATGATGCTTACTGACTTCTACAGAATCGAATAGTAGCTATATACACGCATTCTTATCATCTAAGTAATTCTCAACAGTATAGTAGGCTTTCTATATCAGCCTCTTTTTAACAGTTTTTGAACTTCTGTAATGGCAAAGATAAAATTGATTACGGAATTTTATTATAGAATCTTATACCTAAACCCACCAACGATTTAAGTACTTTGACAAGGTGCAAAGCAGGAGCCGCAAGATTATGTCGCTACCTACTTTGTCTCATTCTACAAACATAAACATTGAAATACGATGTAAGATTTTAAAGCGCACATAAATCTCTTTAAAACGGACACCAAATCCAAAGATAAGTACGGTCAATTTAAAAATGTGTTACTGAGATTTACTAAAACTACAGTCGGCCAAATAAATCCAGCATCGTTGTCAGACATCAAGATAAGTGTAGCTGCTTTTCCCGACTCTGAGTTTGTTTTTATCTTGGCAAAGATTACTCGAATTTTTAGACCACTCTGTACATTTCAATTTCACTTTAAAGTTTTCTTTATAAATAAAAATACTTAGCATAATAAACTAAAGTATGTTCTATGCAATGAATAGAAAGCATTAAAAAAAGGAAAAAAAATTTTAAACAATTTACCAACCCGAACTTATATTTGTAGATGATGAAATATTTGCAGTTGATGATGATATTTATTATTAGCTTTATACTAATGTATAAAAAATATTACAGGATTATTTATTAAATATTATATATTAATAACAACTATAATTTCCACTTTGTGGTATCCGCCTGAGTAGAATAGACCACCCTCGTTTCTTACCGATGTGTCGTAAAAGCGACTTAGATAAGTTGAAGTGCCTTGTGCTAACCAGCTGAGTAGAATAGACCAACCTCGTTTCTTACCAAGATGTCTGTGGTAATAAAGTGCTAAGGTGACTGTGGTAATTTAACATCAGGCAGGCGGCCGGTTGCAAAATACCTAGCCAAATCCTTTAACATGTTTATAATATGTTGTGCTGACCCCACTTAGAGTAGGATAAGGGTAGGAGAATAATGATCTAATAATTGCAATTTTAATATACCTTAATAGTTAAAGTTACAAGGACGAGTTAAAGGAAAATTCAATTCAGTTAAAAGTTGGCTAGAAAACTTAACTACAAAGAAACGCGGACTTTGTGTCACGTCATAGATTAACATGGAAATTGAATCAACTTGCACGGCAAACTCTGGACAGGGCTTTGTGACTGAGTTTTTACATTTACTTTATATTTTATTTTACGTGGTGCCTTTTTTTCTTTGTATATAATAACAGAAAAAATATACTATATATTATTACTTTTGTAATATTTCAACTTTTTTAAAATTAGACTGGTTGGCTGGAAGAGATTTCGATTCCGGAATAAGCCCTCCATTGCAAATTATGTTGTTTTTTATTATTATTTTTATTTGAATTAATGCAATAAAGAGATTACAAACAAACAAACTATTAACTTTAATCGTCACGTAAAACTTTCACAAAATATAAATTCTATACATTCTTTATTTGAAACAGGTTTTGAAGGAATTTACAATCATAGAAAAACTAGAGATGACCACCCCTCCCCCCTCGCTGCCTTTTACCACATGCAAAAAGCGTAATTTTAATATCTTATATGTTGACCCGTTAAATAAGCTTTAATTGTCATCATTATTCTCTCCCATCCCACTCTAAGTGGGGTCGGCACAATATGTCTTCTTCCATTCTCCTCTATCATTCCTCAACTCTGGTGCCACTCCATGGTGCCATTTTTCACACAATCCCTTCATATTATTTTCGGCCTCCCCCTAGCCATACATCCATCCACATTCATATTTAAAACTCCTTTGGTCACATGATTTTCATCCCTCCTTTACATGACCATACCAACTTAGTCTCGCACTTCTCATCTTTTCTGCAATGGGCACAACTTTCAGACTTCCCCTAATATACTCATTGCGTATTCTATCAGGTTTTGTCACACCACACATCTAAAAATAAGCTTTAATTGTGTCAAATAAAAACATAAAAGCCTAATAGATAGACAGACTTTCGCATTTATTATATTAGAATGAAGTAGTCTCGATAATTGATTCAAGTAGGATATATAGGAGAAGGAAAGCATATTGGAAAGCGATTTGTCATGATGCTTTTGTTGGGAAATAATTGAAACCTTGGTAGTGATTTTCCAAATTAACAACTTTTAACGCAGATCTTTTAACAACCTAAAATGGCGCTAACGAATTTTCCAGAGCCTGCGGTGAAAAGTTTAGTTTGTTGTTGATGAAAACAGTTAACTGGACTTGTTGTAACTTTGTCGCACTAAATTGGCGGTTGGAGCAAACGCCGAAAGCAACTTGGACGTAATATGGACTATTTTATAAATATTAGCCCTTTTGTATACAGTACTATGAATAATGTAGTTGTTCACGTAGGTGAACTCAAATAACTAACAAGGTTTTATATATATCTTCCTGCCATTATCCCACTCTAAGTGGGGTCGGCACAACATGCTATAAACATGTTGTTACATGATTTGGCTACGTATTTTACGACCGCCTGCCTGACATCAACTTACCATAGTCGTATTTTACGACACCTCGATAAGAAAGAGGGTGGTCTATTCTACTTAACCGGATACCACACGGTGGGTCAACTTACCTTAGTCGCCTTGTACGACACCTCGGTAAGAAATGAGGGTGGTCTATTCTACTCAGCCGGACACCACACGGCGGGTCGACTTACCTTAGTCGCCTTTTACAACACCTCGATAAGATATGAGGGTGGTACTATTCTATTCCGCCGGATACCACACGGCGTTAACTAACAAGGTTGCATTCGTTGTTAGAAAATTATGCAATAACAGACTATTCATATTTCTATGGTTAGTTAAATTTATAGTATCTGGTTGACTGGTTGGTTGTTATTTTTTTTTAAATAAAAAAAAGAAACTAAAAAAAAAGAAAAAATAATTAGGAAGGTGGGGTTCGAACCTAGGTATTTTCATATATAGACTACCCGGTCCCCGAATAAGCTACACTGACTTGACATTTAGCGGGATAAATAGAGTTTTATATACACATGTTAGTAACTTAGTATTTTTAAACCCGAAAAACAAATGATTTTTTTTTAATAAAACCTAGCTAGATCGATTTTTCTCCTCCACAACTCCATACATGCTGAATTCAGGAAAATCGTTGGAGCAGTTTCCGAGATTCCGAAATTTATGTATATATACATACAAGATTAACTCATTTAAATATTAAAGATTAGGTTGTCCCATAAGTTCTTTTCGCGCTACTATAAGTGACTTTAGTTGAGTGTTTTTAGTTGAACGTGCTGGTTTATCTCTGAACTGCTTATGGCATCGGTTTCAATCATCCCAGAGCTCTTCTAATTTACATTTTCTTTTTTTTCTGCGCAATTCAAAATGACACGTCAAAAGAAGCATTTATGTTGTATTGGTTTAAAATAGGTAATAGTGCAAAGAACACTGCAGACGCGATTTGCATCGTTTACAGGATTGGAACTACGACTTTTAGTATGTTACTTTTACCTTCAAACGCAGACCATTGTTTGCGTCTAGTATGGACGACGCCTTAATTATAACATTTTAATTATTTTTAATAAGCTTTGTAACAGTCTATGGACTGCGTTATACTGCATTCTTATATTGCGTTATACTATATTCTTATACCCATTTAATAACAACTACATTGGTGACCGGTATTTTTTTAGAAAATATAATGAAGATACAATTTGAAAAAAAAATGCTCAACATCTTGCTGTTATAAAAGTTAAAATAAAAATAAAGTTATTAGAAGGATATTCTTTTTTTCATTATAAAAATTTATTTTTGAAATATTAAACAACTTCTTTTAATAATACGAAATATATTTACAGCGTAACTTTGAGGTTTTCTCCAAGAAAATGTAAGGCTTTTTCTTATTATATATTTCATTTCATTATATTTAAAACGCATGAAAGATTTTGATATTTACTCGGTTTTTAATCGACCACAGTTTAAACGAAACCACACAATAAATTCCAAAATAAAGTACCGTCGCACATAAAAGTGTCTCACAAATTAATTATCCTCAGGAAATAAAGCTAACGGTAGCGGTTGGTTTAAATCTGAAAATAAAAAGGATGAAGAAGGAAATATATAAGTGTAGAAATGTGAATACGTAATCCTTTTAGCTAGTACGTGCTGCGAATTGATTAAATTTCCATGTTATTTCTTAATTAAAATATTTCTACGAATGTATATACTATATTTTTTGTTGTTAACATAACAATATACTAATTAGATTTCGGGTTCTATAATCTTACATTTGGGCTATCGTAATGTACCTTCAGCTTGGACGTTAAAAACATACACTAGAAAACGGTTTGAGTCATTTAATTTGTGGTCTTATCGTCGCATGATTAATTGTTTAAGCAGCAATAAACAGAAAAGTACATTAAAAAGCACAAAAATGGCTCGCAGGTCTAAAAGGGTGGAAGATTGATACTTTGGTCATAATATAATACACATTATACACGAGTAATACGAGCCGCTTCGACTTATTATAATGCGTGAAATGGGAGAGATGCCTAAATTTTTGAAAAATTAAATATTGTTTTATCAATATCCTTTAATAGATCGAAATTGTACTTTAATAATATTACTTTTTCCCCTAGAAAAGAGTAAAAAGAGCTAAAGAGCGCTAACGGCCAACCTCCAGTAGTAAAAAGGGATACAAAATGAAAGAGATATAAATAAAGTCTGCAGAATTGGTTCACCTATAAAGTTTAATAACCAATTTACATAAATTGTTGGTGTCTCTGACGTTCACCATCTTTGTTCAAAAAGCATTGTTTCCGAAATGTATGCAAGGAGATCAATATCATATGCATCTAGCTTATAAAATGAATATGCATTTTCTGGCTTTAGCAGAAAATCAGATCTGCAGTTTAATAAGCAGCATATCTTTGAAACATTTTTGGTTAAGCATGACAGGAAGTTTCAAACTATATACATTGAAGTATTGTATAATATGTATTGAGTTTAAAACAGCTATAAATTACATTGGATTGAATTTAATCTTTATTATTAGTCTTTTTTTGTAACTATGTACCACAATTTTCGCAATTGATTTTTGATCTTGACTGTACCTGTCCAAAATTTTGCTTATTATTCATTATATTTTTATTACTCCCATCTACTCAAGTGGACTTTATAATACTGTATGCCACCTGAATATTGCAGACTCTGCCGGATGACTCGATTGACATTGAAAAGCGCCATCTATTATTGATCTATAACACGACAACAGACCACGCGAACGACGTCGCGGGTAAAAGCTAGTTTGAAACGGCAAAATACATCTAATATTTTTTTATTGAAGCCGAGCCACATATAAGTACAGTCAGTGGCAAAAATTGACTTGCCAAGAGTTACATCTCAAGACCGTTCTGGCAAATAAATTCGGTACCCTTGTCAGGTTTTGAGATAAGTGGAACTTCTTTAACCTCTCCAAGTGTTTGTTTTATCTTACCATAGATCGCGTAAATCCTTTTAATCTCGACTTCTTTATACAACTATTCAACCTGTAATCTAAAGTTTTATTAAAACTTACCATATCAGCTTTGACTTACCATAAACATGTGACCAATGAGCTTTTCTCTTAGAACTTATGTGTTTAATTGATAATTGCAATTTATCTCACGCTTTTCGGTCAAAGAAAAAATTACGTGAGGAAATCTGCATATCTCTTAAGAATTCTGGGGATATGTGTAACCTGCCAATCCGCATTGGAGCAGATTTAATTATTTAATAAAATAATTTACATTAATGCATAAAACAAAAGTAATAATATAATTTTGCTATTATTCGCAATTTAGCGACGCCGTGTGGTAACCCAGCTGAATAGCATAATACCACCCTCATTTCTTACCAAGGTGTCGTAAAAGGCGACTAAGGTAAGTCGACCCGCCGTGTGTTATCCGGTATATTGAGTAGAATAGACCACCCTATGATACATATTAGCACTAGTATCAGTGCTCTACAGGCACAAGTGAGAGGTCTTAGCTCCAGCCTTTCAAAAACGGAAAGAGGATGCCTGTGCCCAGCAGTGGGATAGTAACATGGCATGAAAACCCCTGGGTGTCTACCCAGAGTTCGAACCATTGTCAGGTGAACCGGCATGGAAATCAGTGCGTTACAATTTTTTTTCCGAATTTAAATCCCAAATTTAAATTTTAAACATAAATTAGTTATCGTGAGTTAAATATAAGAGATTTTTGAATAACTTTCACCGTTTACTTAGCGCACGCAAGGAGAACATATTTTTCCGTTTTCGCAATATTATATTTTATAGCTGCTCCTCTCCTATTCATCTAAGCGAGATGTTATATAGTCTATAGCATTCCTCGATAAACGGACTATCTTACACTTAAATAATTTTTCAAAAACGTCCAATAGTTCCTGAGATTAGGGCGTCCAAACAAACAAACTCTTTAGCTTTATATATTAGTATAGATTTTAATATTTTTCTTACATCAGGAATCCCAAGACACAATTCCGCCCAGATCCGCAATGCCTACGACCAAGTTTTTAAATTTAGTTCGGAAAGTTGCCCAAGTTTCAATATACATCGAACATACGTGTATCATGTTCATATTAAGCCAAAATTTATTTATTGCTCGCCGAGTTTTAACTTATTCATGGTCACTGTGACAGGCGGGCGCGGGAGCTGAAGCGTTTCTTAAGTTACCCTATTTGCATTATCATTCTCCTGTCCTTATCCCACTATAAGTGGGGTTGGTACAGCATTTTATAAACATGTTACATGATTTGGCTACGTATTTTACGACAGGCCGTTGTCTAACTTACCTATTTCACTTTTACAACATTTCGATAAGAAATGAGATTGGTCTATTCTACTCAACCAGATACAACACGGTGAGTCAACTTACTTTAGTCGCCTTTACTACACCTCAATAAGAAATGAGGGTGGTCTCTATTCTACTCACTCGGATACCACACAGCGGGTTGATTTACCTTAGTCGCCTTTTACGACACCTCAATAAGAAATGTGGGTGGTTTATTCTACAGAACCGGACACTATACGGTGGTTCCACTTATCTTAGTTGCATTCTACGAAACCTCGGCAAGAAATGAGGTTGGACTATTCTACTCAACCGGATACCGCACGGCGAATCAACTTACCTTAGTCGCCTTTTACGAAAACTCGGAAAGAAATGAGAGTGGTCTATTCTACTAAGCCAGATACTACATAGCTCCATTTAATTTTCATTGTTGGCATTTTATCGTTTTTGTTTATTGTAGGAATGACATATACACCACATATTGTTGCTCATACTATTGCCAGCTTCATATAAATAGTGACTTATTTAATTTTAAATTGTTTAAAAAAATAATTAAACACTATTAAACTAAATTTGTTGTCCCTTAACCGAAGTGTAAATCGTAAATGTCGGCTAGCAATTATCATCATCATTCTCCTACCCTTATCCCACTCTAAGTGGGGTCGGCACAATATGTCTTCTTCTTCAATTCTCCTCTATCATTCGCCAACTCTGGTGCCACTCCTTTAATTTGCATGTCATTTTTCACACAATCCATTCATCTATTTTTCGGCCTCCCCCGAAGCCATACATTCATTTACATTACAAAACTCTTTTGGTCACATGATTTTCATCCCTCCTCAATACATGACCATACCAACTTAATCTCGCACTTCTCATCTTTTCTGTAATGGGCGCAACTTTCAGACTTCCCCTAATATACTCATTGCGTATTCTATTAAGTTAAGTCCGCTACCCGCTAGCAATATGAACACAAATATACATCGAAGCGAAGTAATTCAATTGCAATGAGATGCTTTTGTGGTTGTTTAAAGTACCCTACTTTGGAGAAATGGCGAATGTTCGTAACGGATATCATTTATGACACGTTTTATTGTCGATGTGGGTTTATAAAGCATTGCTTTCTATTGCCGTAATCTGGAACTCTACTGAGAATCGAACCCATTACTACATCATATTTTTTTAATGTATTTTTTTTACAAATCGATTCCGTGTGGTATCCGCCTGAGTAGAGTAGACCACCCTTCTTTCTTACCGAGGTATCATAAAAGGCGACTAAGGTATGTTGGTCTGCTGCGTGGTATACGGCTGTGTAGAGTCGGCCAGCCTTATTTCTTACCGAGGTGTCGTAAAAGGCGACTAAGATAAGTTGACCCGCTGCATTGTATCCGGCTGTGTAGAGTAGACCGACCTTATTTCTTAACGAGGTGTCGTAAAAGGCGACTAAGGTAAGTTGACCCGCTGCGTTGTATCCGGCTGTGTAGACTAGACCGACCTTATTTCTTAACGAGGTGTCGTAAAAGGCGACTAAGGTAAGTTGACCCGCTGCGTTGTATCCGGCTGTGTAGACTAGACCGACCTTATTTCTTAACGAGGTGTCGTAAAAGGCGACTAAGGTAAGTTGACCCGCTGCGTTGTATCCGGCTGTGTAGAGTAGACTGACCTTATTTCTTAACGAGGTGTCGTAAAAGGCGACTAAGGTAAGTTGACCCGCTGCGTTGTATCCGGCTGTGTAGAGTAGACCGACCTTATTTCTTAACGAGGTGTCGTAAAAGGCGACTAAGGTAAGTTGACCCGCTGCGTTGTATCCGGTTGTGTAGAGTAGACCGACCTTATTTCTTAACGAGGTGTCGTAAAAGGCGACTAAGGTAAGTTGACCCGCTGCGTTGTATCCGGCTGTGTAGACTAGACCGACCTTATTTCTTAACGAGGTGTCGTAAAAGGCGACTAAGGTAAGTTGACCCGCTGCGTTGTATCCGGCTGTGTAGAGTAGACTGACCTTATTTCTTAACGAGGTGTCGTAAAAGGCGACTAAGGTAAGTTGACCCGCTGCGTTGTATCCGGCTGTGTAGAGTAGACCGACCTTATTTCTTAACGAGGTGTCGTAAAAGGCGACTAAGGTAAGTTGACCCGCTGCGTTGTATCCGGTTGTGTAGAGTAGACCGACCTTATTTCTTAACGAGGTGTCGTAAAAGGCGACTAAGGTAAGTTGACCCGCTGCGTTGTATCCGGCTGTGTAGAGTAGACCGACCTTATTTCTTAAGGAGGTGTCGTAAAAGGCGACTAAGGTAAGTTGACCCGCTGCGTTGTATCCGGCTGTGTAGAGTAGACCGACCTTATTTCTTAACCTGGTGTCGTAAAAGGCGACTAAGGTAAGTAGACCTGCCGTGTGGTATCCGGTTGAGTAGACTAGACCACCCTCTTTCTTACCGAGATGTCGTAAAAGGTGACACAGGTAAGTTAACCTTATGCAGGCTGTCGGTCGTAAAATATCTATCCAAATCATGTTACAACATGTGTATAAAATGTGTTGACCCCACTAAGAGTGAGGTAAGGACAGGAGAATGATGATATTGGTAAAACTCACTCACCAAAAATGACACAACAATACACAAGCACCGCATACATTCACTACCACATCCATAATTGTTTCACCCCGCAACCGACGCGACTTTGCTATTTTGCAAATATATTTTCAATATACTAAATCGCGGTTTATAGCAATATGATTTTATTATTACTGTTGTATTTACTGTTTGTTCAATCAAAAATTTGAATTGAAAACAATACTGTTCTTTGTTCTTAATTCAAACAAACAAATAATAGAACAAACAACTCAGAACAATATTACCATGATAAAGTGACGGGTTTCGCGAAATTACAAAACAGTCATTCTAAAAGTTTTAAAGAACCGTAATGGGACGTCTGACTGGCGTTTATTAATTTCTGTTCCGACTTTCACCTTTTATTTGACATCCCCTTTCTAAGGGAAATGTTGCATTTGAGATTTTTGCGACTTATTGCAAGGTTTGGTAAAGCTTTGATGTATTGTAACATAAACAAAAGATCTGGTGTGTCGTTAACCCCAGTTCCATTTAAATATATACCTACTAGCTTTTACTCGCAACTTCGTTCGCGTGGACTGTAGTCTTGGAATTAAAAGTAACTTTTGTCACTCTCCAACCCTGCAAATATCTCCATCACAAAAATCAGACCGATCCGGGAAGAATCAGAGGGATTTAAGGTTTAAAAAAAAAAGTAAAGTAAAGGCCTGTTTGAAACTCACTGTTGGGCATAGGCCTCTCTCTCCGTTCCTGGAGAGAAGAATTGGAGCTAAGACCTACCACGCAGGTTCAATTCGGATTGGTAGGTTACACATATCCCCCGAATTCTATAAAGATATGCAGGTTTCCTTGCGATGTTTTCCTTTACCAAAAAGCGTGTAATAAATTGCAATAATCAATTAGACACATATGTTGGTGCCTGCCGGGGTTTGAACTCGTGACCCTCTCGAAAAAGTCGCGTGGCCACACCGCTGGGCTATAACAGCTTATAATTTGATAATTTTAGTAAATAACCCGTACACTTACATTAAATATATATTAAAATAACTCAGTAAAATGAGTAAAAAAAATTCATATACATCAAAAAATTCTTAATTTCTTTCTGGTATTAAATATCACTTAAATATTATAAACTAGTAATGTGCAAGGGAACTTGTTTAATAATAACATTTTTACGTAACGTATCAACTGTCAACTTGTTAGTTTTTAATTACGTATAGACAACAGCGCTGGATTCCAAAGTTTTTCCAGTGTAACGGACAGACAGACTTTCGCATTTATAATATTAGTAAGGATATATGTAAATGAAACCGGGTTGGTGGTAGGCGGTAGGTGGTTAGACCACAAGCAAGTGATTTTTGTGCAAATTTTATGTGATGAGTTCTATACTAGGTATAAACTTGTGTTCATCATCCTTCGCTTATCCCACTCGAGCACGGCGAGCGCGAAAGCATCGCGTTGCGAAGTGGAGTCTCGAGCGATATTTTCAGCATCCTGGGACCATCGCTCTAAGGGTGATTTCTGTGTGTAGAATAGACCACCCTCTTTCTTACCGAGGTATCGTAAAAGGCGACCCATCGTGTGGTATCCGGTTGAGTTGAATAGACCTCCCTCTTTCTTACCGTAGTGTAGTAAAATATGGCTAATGTAAGTTGACCTCAGACAGGCGGCCGGTCGTAAAATATAAAGCCAAATCATGTGACAACATGTTTATAACATGTTTCTCCGACGTTTTACAGTAGGGATAAGGGCAGAAGAATGATTTATACTCGCACATTAAAATTGCTCAATTGCTCAAGTAGACATGAATGAAGAAGAGGTCGAACAAAAATTTAGTGTAAAAACTACCATCAAAATGTATTACTATAAAGTGGTTGTCTAATACAAGTAACCCATAACACGAGAAGATTCTTAAACTTAACTCAAAACCGTATCTCAGCACAGCAACCGCAGCGATTTGCCGCATTTTACGACGTTTTTACGTGTCCGCCATTACGTGACTCGGAAGTAATGCTCAAATACTTAAACCGTTAAAATTTAACAATCTTATTTGCTAGTTATATTTAGAGGAAAATGGTGTATATGAGATGTTATTGCTGGCAACATTTTTTTGGGGTATTTCGAATAAAATACTGGTCACACTGAAGCAACACGGCGCCATCTTGACTTGCGCCATTCTGGAATCTTCGTGGTGCATTTCTCACTGATGGCATTCAGTGTTCATGGCATCATCCTCCTGCCTTTATCCAACTCTAAGTGGGGTCGGCACAACGTAATATAAACATATTGTTACATGTTTTGGCTAGTTATTTTACCTGTCTAACTTAACTAGTCCCTTTTTACGACACCTCCGTAAAAATGAGGGTAGTCTATACTGTTCAGCCGGATATCACACGGCATATGATCCTTATGACTATAAAAAACTATGATCCTAATTAATTTTGTATAATTCGCACATCTAAGATAATAAATTCTGCAGACATTAACTGCATTCACTTAATTACATACATCCGACTTGTAAGTGGTCAGGTCATAATTTGTCACAGAATAAATAATAAAACAGATGTTTATGGGTTACAATGAGAAAAAAAAGTAAGCAAGCAGCGGCCTGTTACTCTCCCACTGCTGGGAATAGGCCTCTTTTCTCCGTTTTTGAAGAGAAGGATTGGAGCTAAGACCTACTAAGTCCTAAGAATTCTTACGGGTTATTATATCTTATATTTATATACTTAGTTATTTTTTATGTTTAAGTAGTATTTCTTTTTATATCAGTAAATTAAATTTGCTAAGATGTTACGAATTGTTAAGTGGTGCATGCGTCTTAAGCAAATAAAATAGTTTAATTTTAATTCTCAGTTAACTGGACATTGTTCTTTTCAGAAAAGAAATGTCTTTAACCCGATATAGTCAGTTATGCTTAAGATTAACTGACCAGACAATGACCAAACCAACAAACAAATATGGCTATCGTTTTGTATAAAAAGTGTTTCCTAATTTCATTATGAATTACAATTTTCTCATGACAAAAACAAATCTTTCCAACCCCCAGAAATCCTCAAACATAAATAATGGAATAAAAATAAGTAAACGAAGTAAATAAATTTAGTTCCACCGACGCTGTAAAGTTCAAATTTACTTTGAAAAATTATTATAGAGCCAGTAATGTGTTGAACTCCCGTATAATTTCCCTATTATAACCTAAAATTGTATTTATGAGTTGCTTACTTTTATTGCGAACCGAGAAAGTTTGTATTCTATTGTAGTGGTTCGGAAAAATTTGTTCACAGCGCCGTATTGAAATATAATTGATACGGGCAAAGTATTAAAATGAAATACCTAGAGTCTTATATATAAAATTTTCGTGTTACAACGTTAGTTACCATACTCCTCCGAAACGGCTAGACCGATTTTTATGAAATTTTAAATGCATATGTAGTAAGTCTGATAATCAGCTACTATCTATTTTTAATACCCCTAAGTGATAAGGATTTTGACACCTAAAATAACATTTTTTTTATAATGTACTCTAGAAATTTAGCAAAAAAATTATTTATATGGGAAAATAACGTTACCCGGTCAGTTAGTCATACATTTTAATATTAAAAACGGCTTATATTAATGAAAGTAAATAATTAAATATGGAGTATTCTTATTGAATATACTAATATGATACGTATATAATATAATGTTACTTCGTTAAACCATAATTTAACATAAATACTAACCGAAAATTCCCCATATTCAAAACATGAAACATTTAGAAAATTAAGAGTTGTCACATTTAGTTTATTTAATCTTTGCCAAGTTTGAGGAGGCACTAATTTGATATAAGTATGTAACAACAGACAGAGATTAGTTGTTATTGTTATGTTAATACCATTGTTATTTAGTAAACAATCGTTTACATGGCACATTAGAATTATTAGTCATCATCCTGCCCTTATCCCACTCCAAATGGGATTAGCACAACATGTTTTAAACATTTTGTTACATTTTTGGCTAGTTATTTTACCGACCATCTGCCTGACGTCAACTTACCTTAGTTGGATTTTACGACACCTCGGTAAAAAATGGGGTCGTCTATTGTACTCAACCGGATACCATACGAAGGGTCAATTTACCTTAGGCGCCTTTTACGACACTTCGGTAAGGAATGAGGGTGGTCTATTCTTTTCAGCCGGATACCACGCGTCGGCCCAACTTACCTTAATCACCTTTTATAACACCTTGGAAAGAAAAGAGGGTCGTCTATTGTACTCAGCCGGATACAACACAGCGGGTCGATCGCGATTTTGTCGTGGAGTCTATCTCCTGATGATAATGACCAAAATAATACGAAAATAATTTTATTATGAATCTCCGCAAAGTAACGCCTAATTTTATAAATTAGATAAAGTCACTTTTTTCTTACGAGATCAGGAAAGTCCTCTTAATTAAACGCAGTTAAACAGATTCGAGTATAGTCACAAGCATAACTTGTTTGTCATAAAAGTGATTACAACAAATTGACCAAATTTTATCCCTCAAATAATTCGCTGTCAGTGATTTAATAACATGATCCGATGAAAGTAATTTCCAAACAAAATTTTCACCCCCCGCTTAACACCCTTTTACGATATTAATCCACCCTTACTTGTCTGTTACAACTTGTTTATTCAATAAACTGGCCAGTACGTAATTTAATTTTATATCGATTGATCATTTATTTATTATTATTGAAATTATCGATTATTCGTAAATAAGAGTCAAGGGTCTCAGTCGATGTATTAGATGAATTTTGAAAATCTGAGATACGAAAAATCACAGTTCTTAACTGATGGTTTAATATGTTAGTACTGGTATTTTTTATCGTGTTATTAATTTCCTTAATTTACCATAGAACATAAGCTGTGGTAACCCAGCGGTAACACCGTGCGACTCTTTCGAGGAGGTCACGGGTTCAAAACCGGGCATCAATGAGTTTTTCTGTTAGAACTTATGTGCCTAATTGATAATTGCAATTTATCTCACGCTTTTCGGTGAAGGAAAACACCGTGAGGAAACCTGCTTATCTCTAGAGAATTCTGGAGATATGTGTAACCTACCAATCCGCACTGGTGAAGCGTGGTAGGTCTTAGCTCTAAACCTTCTCTTCAAAAACGGAGAGGAGAGGCCTGTTCTCAGCAGTGGGATAGTAACAGGCCGCTACTTACTACTTTACTTTTATTTACCATAAGACGAGGCGTACAATTTTCTTCTGTTAGCGGCCGAGGTGTCAAAACGTAGCTATCATGAAATAATCATGAAATAAAGCCTTCAAAAAATAATTTATAGAATTAGGCTTTATTTTGCGGAGGTCCATTATACAAAAGTAATGAAAATATTATTTTGCTATTATCTGCGATAAAAGAAAATATATGTAATGCTAAATGTAAAGTGTACTATCCATTCTCATACCTGATACATGTAGAGTTTGTAACAACTCATGCACTACCCGTCACCAATAACACAACAATACATAAGCACTGCACACATTCACCACCACAATCTCAATAATCATTTAACCCCGTAACCGAAGCATCGTCAGGAGGTAGACTCCACGACAAAATTTTGCATACTGGTCCAGTTCAGATGACAATGCATGTTTATGATAAGCATGACCTTATTTTGCTACCAGGTTTAGCTCCAGGCGAGGGAATTCCTTAACAGTTAACAGTAGGGACATTAAATTTTGTTGAAAGTTGACTTATATATTTATTATAGATCATCATCATCTTCCTGCCCTTATCCCACTCTAAGTGGGGTCGGCACAACATGTTATAAACATGCTGTCACATGATTTCGCTGCGTTTTTACAACAGGCCGCCTGCCTGACATCAACTTACCTCAGTTGTATTTTACGACAACTTGGTAAGAAAGAGGGTGGTCTATTCTACTAAAACGGATACAAACCGGATACGGGTGGTTCAACTTACCTTAGTCGCCTTTTACGACACCTCGGTAAGAAATGAGGATGGTATATTCTACTAAACCGGATACCACAGGGTGGGTCAACTTACCTTAGTCACATTTTACACCTCGGTAAGAAATGAGGTTGGTCTATTCTACTCAGCCGGATACCACACGGCGGTTATATATTTATTATAGATATAAAAATTTACGCGTACTTTCATAACATAGACGTTGACTTAAAGCCCAAAATTTAAATTTATTGAGTTAGCCACTCCTGCCAATTCGATTTAGGTCCCGAGAAACATGTTTCAAATCTAATTGATGGAAGTTATCAAACATCGCCGAAGGCTTCGCGTCCCCTTTTAATTTTATTGATACGCATGACTAGGGTTGCCACCTGTACTATATTACATAGTATCGTACTATATTTTAGTCAATTGTACTATATATTATAGAAAAATAATATAGGACGAAAAATACTATATTTTTATCGCTAATTCAATTGCCGCGCTTTGTTTAATCAACTGTGAATGGAACGCACCCGCAGTACTGCATAGGGAATGTTTGAACGAAACTCATTCATGTATTTACGGGGCTTAGTTAGTTAGTAACTCCAACTCCTTTGTCATTGTCCAGCGAAAAGTAATAATAAATAATCATGGAAAAATAAATAATTTTTTTTTCTTGAATTTCCTAAAAGTACTATATTTTTTTGATTTAAAAAGAAAAATACTATTTTTCTTCAAAAAAAGGTGGCAACCCTACGCATGACGCACTTGATATATACTGATAATATCATTAGAATGTTATATTTAGTACCTGGATGACGGAGACTTGCTTGGTAATTTAATTAATATAAAAAATACAATTAAAAAAATAAAAAATAAAGAAGGTGACAGGTGAAGAAGAGTGACAGGTGGGATTTGAACCCTGGATTTTTACCTCATATGTACTCCAAGACCACTTGTTTACCTCTACACTGTTACAGCTTTACAAACGACAGCAAAAATTGACAAGTATATTTAATGTCAATTTAAGCAATTTTCAATGCCTGAAAAGAGGGACAAAACGATATATTTTTTAAATAAAACTTGGCTAGATCGATTTTTCTCCCCCAAAACACCCTATATGCTGAATTTCACGAAAATCGTGAATATGTATAATCAACATTAACTCATCGAGTGTCGTAAAAGTCGATTAAGGTAACCTGACTCGCCGTGTCTTATCCCGGTAAATAGAATAGACCACTTTGTTTCTTACTGAGGTGTCAGAAAATACGACTAAGTTAAGTTGACGTCAGGTAGGCGGCCGGTCGTAAAACGCAGCTAAATCATGTGACAGCATGTTTGTAACATGTTGTGCCGACCCCACTTAGGCAGGAAGATAATGATGATGAATAAACAGACTTACAAATTTGTAAATGTTGTTATCTTTTTTATTCTACTTTGTATCCAAAAAATAATTAAAATAAATACTAAAACTGAAAATTATGAACGCGGGTTACTGCTGTAGACACTCTAAAGTAACCTGCCTGAGTAAATATATTTAAAGCTTCATCCAAGAAGACTTCTCTTGCAGGTGTTCAAATATCTTCAAACTTGCCTACAACTTTTTTTTCAAATTGTTTACCACAATTTTGCACAAAAGTTAAAGAACTGAAATATGAGAAACCGTTACCTAACATTAAACTCAATAGCAGCGTTTATGAACGTGACATAAAAATATGCGAAAACAAAAAAACTATACAAAAATAAAATTTTACTCTTAGTATAGGTTATTTTACCAATTTCATGTCAATCTACATTTAAGCCGATTTAATAACCGAAAAACAGATAAAAATAGAATTTATAAAAACTTTATATCTAATGTTCAAATTTTATACGTAGTACGTGTAATTTAACCGCTTTCTTGATGTTAATTTACATTTAAGCCGATTCAATAACCGAAATACAGACAAAAAGCGAATTTATTAAAACTATATAGAAACTATTAAAATTTTACACTTTGTAAATGATTTATACAGATGTCAATTGACACTTAAGCATTAATAACCGAAAAAAATATAAAAACCAAAAAATTGATGAAAAAAAGATAAAAAACTACCATACTTGATATCAAGCTACATGTACTTGTAAGCTGATTTAATAACCGAAAAAATATAGAAACCGAAAAAATGTTATAGTAAATGTTGATGAAAAAAACCTTAAGCTCGATTTAGCAAAAGTAAAATGTAACGCGGTCACATCGATCAGCCTAATGACGGCCCTCAAAGGTTAAGGATACTCTTTCGGATGCTGATAATAGTGAGGGGATGAGTGCGGTCTAGATTCATCTAACGAGAGGTATCCATCACTCGTGATCTTTCAGAAATTGGGTCGGATATCCGATGAAATTGTTTAGTATGGCTAACCTTTTTATGGCTCATCATGACGGCGATATTTTTAGCAAAATATTATTATATAATAATTTTTATTATTGACTATTCTTAATATTGGTTGAAGCTGAAACTTTGTTCGGGTAGGACTTATTATGCTATATTAATTAGTGGGTATTGCCATTAATAAATGTTTGCGAGCATTATGCCAGGTCCTCTCGCAGCGACTTTGATCGCCAGCGACTTTTAGCTTTTGTGTCCAAATTATAGCGATTATTCATTGTCCATTTGATAAATGTGAATGGACTGTTCGCCTGTTCTAGTGTCTTTAGTTATTTGTAATGTCTTTTGCTTTTAATCATACACAATATAAAATATGCCGGTAAATATATGTAAAGTTTACACTACAATTCCATGTGAATAATTACGAAAGTCCGCTATTTTGATTTTTTTCGGAAATCAACATTTAAGTCACGGCGTGTCCATATACTTGGATATAATTGGATAGTAACAGGTGCTTTAGTTTTGACTATTTCTATATAATTAATTAAGATTCTGAAAAATCTCGACCGCATGGGAACTCTAGGATGAAAGTAGCCTAAATGTTGATCCACAACCTCTACCTCCCAGTAAAACCCCATTAAAATCGATTTAGTACAGCTCGAGCTCGTACATTCGTTTAGTACAGCTTTTGGGAACTTTGATTTATAATATGTATAGATTATATGAATTGCTAAGCCGCACAGCATACAAATCAAATATTTAATCGAAAATAAAAATGCATTTTTATACTAACCACAAAACAGATTTTTTAAATCTACAGTTGAGCACTACACCACAACACGCAGCGCTTTTATTAATCCAGATACGTCACAGTGTAAATTTAGTGAAAAATACCTGTTTCTTATCTATACCTACTGTAAATGGATAATACAAGAGGTCGCTGCTATCGTGCGTATGCAACTGGTGGATAACGAACTTGCCGCGACGCCAGAAAGCAATTACAGAGTTCCGTGGCATTGAGCATCCTACGAATACAGCCGATGACGTGCTCGGCGTAACGCGCAACAGCAAATGGAGGTTTCGATGGCAACGGAAAAACAAGCCATCTTGTGTGATGTGAATATTGCTTTGGAATAAGATATTAATTACGAATGCGGGTATATAAGTTGAATTAAAGTCTAGTGTTTCATTAATACTCACTTCTGGACCTTCTTTAACACTGCAAAAATCTGTCTGCTCCATTATTATCTGAGTGTCGGCACAACATGTATTAACCATGTTGTTACATGATTTGGCTAGAAAAATACCTTACTACCAGCGACCTGCCTGATGTCAACTTACCTTAGTCGCCTTTTACTTAAAAGAGCAACATTTTTTTTGTAAAAACTATTGAATTACTGTTGAAGCGTAGCCTGTGTTATACGATCGACTCACCGCGTAATAAAAGAGTTTAAAATATAGATACGACATGCATTAACGTTCATTTAAACCAAACATTAGGGTTTTAAATGAAACACGGTTTTGCGTTTAAAGATAACATTATTCCTTCATATGTTGAATGTTCCCGATGTTGGACAATTATTGCAGTTAACTAACAAGGGAATTTTATTTTACTTTTGGATATTCGGAAATAAATAAAATATAAAGAAATAATATAAAATTCATTTATAGATTCATCCTGCCCTTATCCCAATCTGACTGGGTTGGCTCAATATGTTATAAACATGTTGTCACATGATTTGGCTACGTATTTAACGACTGGCCGCCTGCCTGTCATCAACTTGCCTTACTACTTTACGACATCTCGGCAAGAAAGAGAGGGTGTTTTATTCTACTCAACCAGATACCACACGTGGGTCGACTTACCTAAGTCGCCTTTTACGACACCTCGGTAATAAACGAGGGTGGTCTATTCTACTCTCCCGGATACTACACAGAGCATCAAGTTACCTTAGTCGCCTTATCCGACATCTTGGTAAGAAATGAGGGTGGTCTATTCTACTCTCCCGGATACTACTCCGTGCATAAACTTACCTTAGTCACCTTTTACGGCACCTGAGTAAGAAAGAGGGTGGCTTATTCTACTCAACCAGCTACCACACGGTGGGTCAACTTACCTTAGTCGCCTTTTACAACACCTCGGATAAATGAGGGTGGTCTATTCTTCTCTGCTGGATACTACACAGTGCATCAACTTACGTTAGTCGCCTTATACGACACCTCGGTAAGAAATAGGGTTGTTTATTCTACTCAACCAGATACCACACGGTGGGTTACCTTACGTTAATCGCCTTTAACGACACCTCGGTAAGAAAGAGGGTGGTTTATTCTACTCAGACGGATACTTCACGGCGTTCCTCCTTTACCAGAAATGAGAACGTAACACGCTACTACCGTTTTTTTAAATTATTTAAGCATAATATTGCCAGTGACAAAAGCAAAAAAAAACCTTAAGCTTTTAATTAACTTTCGTATTTGTGATAACAGGTATTTCACCAACGAAATTCTAATTGAACTTTATTTCAAAGTCAAATAGCCAAGAATGATTGGTGTTTCAGAATAATTTTATGAATAAATTCATTGCATAGCGAGCACTGCATTAACTTGAGCTTCTTGCGATCAATTAAATGAATGACGGAATAAATGAATGCATTAAGGCCTCTAGTATTGGTCACTCGACATCACAATTTTTTTTTCGAACTAATATCATGTTGTTTGGCTTCTTGACTTGCATATAAATCGGGACATAACATATTAGCTTAGAGTTTAAAGAAACAAAAAGGAAAGAATAATTTCTCATCTAATCTTCAATATATGAGCACTGAAGGCAGGAGGTAAATTAAAAAGTATCTAAACTAATATTATAAAGAGAAAAAATTTGTATGTATGTTTCTAATGTTTTCACACAAATATTAATGGACCGATTTTTTTCACCATTAGAAAGCTGCATCTTTACTGGGCAAAATAGGCTACATTCCTTTAAAAATAATAGGGATATTTAAATGTCAAATGTTAGCGCCAAGGCGCAGACGTCGATTGCGCATGCGTGTTGCGTCGCCGCGGACTCGTTCATTGAAACCTTTTTTAATGTAGAGGTTCAACCTCCTTGGTCCTACTAGAGATTGTATAGCTGTATCGTTATAATTAAAAAGTTATAGTATGATACAGGTGTCCATACAAGACCTGTATCGTAATAAACCTTTTTAAATTTTTATTTTTGGCCTGTACGTAATGTTTGTCATAAGAATTTTGTTTTCACTTTTAGAATCTTTTTATTATAGTATCAGAGTAGATAAAATTATAAAACTGCTTGCATATGATTTGTAAAAAATAAATTAACAAAATAACGATTAACATTTGCAATATCTTCATTTATTTCATCGTAAGTACAATTTTTCATTCCACGTCTGCAATAACTCAAGCAAATTATTTATAGAGGCAGTTCGGAATTATTTTCTGATAAATGTTTCAATAAACTTAATGTACGCGCGATATAATTACTTTGCAAAATGAAGGAGTTTTTTGTGTTAAATTAATATTTTTATACATCTATTATTAATATGTACGAAATAACATAAACTCTAAATGTAAAAAGTCAGCTTAGGCTAGCCATGTGGTATCTGATTAGAATAGACCACCGACATTTCTTACCGAGGTGTCGTAAATGGCAACTAAGGTAAGTTGAGCCGCCATGTGGTGTCCGGCTAAGTAGAATAGACCACCCACATTTCCTACCGAGGTGTCGTAAAAGGCGACTAAGGTAATTTGATTTACCTTGTAGCATCCGGCAAAGTATAATAGACCACACTCATTTAGTATCGGGATGTCCTAAAAGGCGACTAACGTGAGTTATATCCAGCTGAATAGAATAGACCACTCTAATTTCCTACCGAGATGTCGTTTAAGGCGACTAAGGTAAGCTAACCCGCCCTGTGGTATCCGGCTGATTAGAATAGACCACCCACATTTCTTACCGAGATATCGTAAAAGGTGACAAGGTAAGCCGACCCGCCGTGTGGTGTCCGGCTAAATAGAATAGATCACCCTCATTTATTATCGAGGTGTAAAAGGCTACTAAGATAAGTGACATCATGCATGTGGCCGTAAAATAACTAGCCAAAACATGTAAAAACATGTTGTGATGAATTATGAATTTGAACCCTTTAGATGACTAAAATGCGCTGGACATGAAGCCAAAACTGTTGGCGCAACATTGTACGACAAATTATTTCGTGGAAGGGGTCACGACCTTCAGCATTGAGGACATCGACTCAAGGAGGATAGGATGAGTAAAACTTACCTTACTTTTCAAAATCTTACCTTTACCTTAAAAGGATCAAATTAAACTACTAATAATTCTAATTTACTATTGCCCGTACAATAACCAAAAAAGGTTACTAAATGAAATTTAAGCTTACCATGAAATATTTCAATAATCGATTTCGATGAACAATAAACTGAAATTTTATGACCAAAGATAATAAATAATTGTATGTATTGTATATAATATTGTAAATGTATTAAAAATTTTAACAACTCAAAATTAACTTATATCATCTGAAGTAGGCGACAATTAAACGATAAATAATTGTCTAACACAAAACCCATTAATAATAATCTATTTCTGTTGAAATGATGGCTCAAATCTAAAGAGATACTTTCTTATTCATAAATCAAGTTATAATTTATAGCTGTCAGCAAGTATCAAAGAAATTATAACTTAGAATTGAAAGGCACAGTTAATAGGGCAAAATTACACTCAACTGAGTAGAATCGAAAACAATATTTAGTCATCATTCCCTTTTTTATGTCAGGAAAACCCATTATAGGTCATCACCACCCGGGGACGAGCGGCGGCTATGTTGGACTCGCACCGACTAAAAACCTGACAGTGCTCTACCACGCTGCTGGTGGCGGGGACAGGGTACCTGCCGTTGTACACATTGCCCCCATCCCCATCAGCAGCAACTCTGAACTCCAGAGTGCGCCATCTCCGGGCCGGGGCCTCTCTAACAGTGGCCACTCCCTCCGTTAATCGATGCATCGGGAGCACCAGATGAATCGACCGCCTAAGGGGCCCTTTTTTGATGGGCGTCCGATAAACCCCGTTCGGAACGGCATACAACGGACTTCGGCGAGTCGTCTGCACCCCGCTCGCCTGCGGTGGATCGCATCCAAGGACTCGACTTCCCCTATCGTTCTAGTACAAAGCCTATCCGATACATAAACAGATGTTTAAAACATGTTGTGCTAACTCTACTTAGAGTGGAATAAGGGCAGGAGAATGATAACTATAATTATACAAAGTATTAATAATAATTCCTAATAGGAAAATTTCCAAAGTAGGTACCAATTTTCCATTGAAATATTTCAATACAAATTGTGCAGTGAATACCACTCACCAGTTAGTAACGATTAAAGTTTAATTAGTTAACCGAGTTAGTTACTATTATATAAAACTAAATCTATGCCAAATGCAAGCCGCGACTATATTGAGGTACAAATAGCTGCCCACAGAAATTATTGACGCAAAATAGTTTCAAATTTCACTTATAATTAATAGAGAAACTGACAACTACAGAGTTCCGCTATAAACTTCAACGGAGTTACGAAGTTTTTGATGTGGCATATATTTTTGTAAGAATGTAAACTTGATTATAAAGTTTTCGTCTCGTCTTGAAATTGCTTATACGAATGTAATAAAGATAAGTTGCCATTTTCTGATATTTGTCTAATTACCTTATTAGTGGGCGAAACTGATTTCAAATGGCCAAATAGGAACTGAGACCTACTAATAACTGCTACCAAAAAGGCTTTCTATTTCGCAAATTTTATCCATAGTATAAGAATAAATAATTTTAATAATGGAATAGTGTAAAAAGGTTTTCTTTATCGAAAACTTTGTTACGTCTGTTACAGTTTCATGAATAATCTGATGAAAATATAGTGATAAAATTTCGTAATATTAAATCTTATAATCTCGGTGAACAAAAAGTATAAAAAACATTTTTTCCTTTTGGAAATAATAAAAATCTTGAAAAAAAATTGATTCTATTATAATGCTTCCGCCGTGTGGTATCCGGCTAAATAGAATAAACCACCTTCATTTCTTACCGAGGTGTCGTAAAAAGCGACTAAGGTAAGTCGACCGGCGTGTGTTATCCGGTTAAGTAGAATAGGCAACCCAAGGTTAGTTGACGTCAAGCGGGCGGCCGGTCGTAAAATACAAAGCCAAATCTGGTGACAACATGTTTAAAACATGTTGTGCCGACCCCACTAATAGTGGGATAAGGGCAGGAAGATGATGATGATGAATTCATTATAATGCTTAATTTACTGTGATAAACCAATTTCAATACCAGGGTTTAATACCAGGCCGACACCATATGTTTTTCCATTAAACCTTATATCTCAAATTGAAAATTTCTATTCATCATACACTTTTCTCTCTAGAGAACTCTGGGGATATCTGTAACTTACCAATCAGCCTATTTTATAATACTTAAGTTAACGTTTACGATGTCGCGAGTTTAGAATTTATTATTAGTTGAAATATTATTTTAATTTCGTAGCTCCATGTTATAGTCTGATCACAAAGGATCTGCACAAATTGGCAGTTCAGGTCTCACGACAGCGTTCCCCAGCGATTGATTATTGTTATACAATATTCAATCGGACCACACGCTAATTGATAATTCCAAGTCTAAAATGGTCTGCCATTTATCCGGATTATAAGCTGTATGGTATCCGGCTGAGTAGAGTACCACACGGTTAATAAACCGGAGTGGATAAGGAGGAAAAAATCTTTGAATTTAAACTATCGTGAGTGGAATTCATAATTAATGTATAGAAACCGGCTATACTCACGTGTTATTTTATCGGATGAGCCCGACTAGTTTCCAACCACTCTCGAGTCGCGCCCTGCGAGCTCCTACACGCAGTTTCCGCCGCGATAACGCCGCGTAAAGAGCTCATGAATAAGAGCCCCGTATGGACTTGAAACTAGTCGGGCTCATCCGATAAAATAACACGTAAGTATAGCCGGTTTCTATACATTAATTAGGAAAAAATCGTAAGAAAAACCTTTATAAGTAAGTCCAGTAAGTAACGGCCTGTTACTATCCCATTGCTGAGAATAGGCCTCTTCTCTCCGTTTTTGGAGAAAAGGATCTAAGACCTACCACGCTGCTCCAGTGCGGATTGGTAGGTTATACATATCTCCAAAATTCTCTACAGATAAGCAGGTTTCCTCGATGTATTCCTTCACCGAAAAGCAAGTGATAAGTTTTAATAGAAAAACTCAATGATATCTGCCCGGATTTGAACTCGTGATCTCCTTGAAAGAGTCACACGGTGCTACCGCTGGGCTACCAAAGCTCTTCACATCTCTAGTAAATTCTGGGGATACGTGTAACCTTAAAATCCGCATTTTTTATCGTATGGCATTTATGTCAGTAAAAACTATAAGCTTTGTATAATAACAAAAACGTCAATTATAACTAAAAATAATAACAAAATGTCAAATATAAAATAATAGTAAAAATGTCAAATATAATATAATAATAAAAATGTCAAATAAATTTTAATTAAAATTGAATTATATTATTTTTCTTTTACCATCCATATTGGAGCATCGTGACGGAGTGAGAAAGCTTTTGCCCAGCAGTGGGATAATAACAGATTGTTACCTGGTTTTTTTTACAGATTATATCTTTAAGTAAACACGGAAATGTAAACGTAAAAATAGGGTTGGTACAATATGTATATTCGTAAACTCTGAAGCTACTTTTATACATACTACTTTATTGCTTTTATATGTTTTTGCGAATCCTGCATGTATCAGGTATGAAAACGGATTGTCAACTCTACATATAGCATTATATATCTTCTATTTTACTTCATCGTGCGTTATAGCAAAATAATTTAGTATTACTTTCATATTATGGATCTTCGCAAAGTAACGCCTAATTCTATAAATTATTTAAATAACGACATCTTTTATTTATCTTTTTTTGTTTTTTTTTTAGTTCAAATAAGTTTCTAAATTGCCCATGAAAATAATTACATTAAAAGGCCATGTACTATTTCAACATATACCGCCATCTAGTATAAATCCCCGTTACTAGAACACGGCCCTAAAACTTTATACTTAGTTATTCAGATGGCGACAATGTATACGTATAGCAGATATCCCTTCATTAAGTTTAGATATACGTCTGGATATAAGATGGATGTGTCTGGTATTATCCAAGATTACCTGGAAATAAATCGTAGTATATAATAACTTCAAGTAATTTATAGAATTAGGCGTTACTTTGCGGAGATCAATAATACAAAAGTAATAATAAATTTATAATTAATGTATAGAAACCGGCTATACTCACGTGTTATTTTATCGAATGAGCCCGCGGCGTTATGAGTTCCCGCCGCGATAACGCCGCGTAAAGAGCTCATGAATAAGAGCTCCGTATGGGCTTGAAACTAGTCGGGCTCATCCGATAAAATAACACGTGAGTATAGCCGGTTTCTATACATTAATTATGAATTCCACTCACGATAGTTTAAATTCAAAAATTAATTTATAAATTATTATTACTTTACTATAATTAATTTATTATAACTTCAAGTATATAATAAATATCGTATATTGTGTGTTTGTGTCCGCCGTGTGGTATCCGGCTGAGTAGAACAAACCACCCTCATTTCTTACCGAAGGTGAAAAGTACGTTAAGTCGCTACGGTAAAATGACTCGCGGTGTTGTATCCAGTTAAGTAGAATAGACCAACCTCGTTTCTAACCGAGGTTTCGGAAAAGGCAAATTTTACAAACATGTTGTCAAATGATTTGGCTACGTATTTTACGACCAGGCGCCTGCGTGATATCAACTCCCTTTAGTCGTATTTTATGACACCTCGGTAAGAAACAGGGTGGTCTATTCTACTCAACCGGATACCACGCGGTGGGTCAACTTACCGTAGTCGCCTTTTACGACACCTCAGTAAGAAATGAGGGTGGACTATTCTACTCAGCCAGATACCACACGGATGATCGACTTACCTTAGTTGCCTTTTTTGACACCTCGGTAAGAAGTGGTCTATTCTACTTAACCGGATACCACACGGCTTCCCTAGTTACTTCCGTACTATGGAATTCCGCAAAGTATCGCCTGCTTTTATAAATCATTCAAATTTGACTGGCGCGTTGGCGCAGTGGGTAGTGACCCTACCTTCGGTTCTGCGGGACGCGGGTTCGTTTCCCGCCGAGGGCCAACATTTTCTAAAAATGAATTTGTTGGTCTATGAGCCTGGGTGTATATTTGTATTTAAGTATGTATTTAAAAAATATATAAGCATATATTCACCAGTCTGTCACCCATAACACAAGTATTAAGTTACTTACTTTGGGGACGGACGACCGTGTGTGTAAGTGTCCCATATATTTATTTATTTGTCTTGTCCATCCTTGGGCTAAGATACGAATATGTCTAAGGAAGATTTCTCTAAATGCACTTCCATTTAACCCACAAATCTTTCCAGCGACACCATAATCCGCGTTCGATTCACATACTCTACTGCGCTCAAAAGCGATTTTTCAACAAGAGCTGTCTCTACCGCTTACTCATTAATCTATCCAGGACACCCTGTGACGAACGCATCACTGGAAGAATTACACAGAATGATAAATGTCTAGAAGCGATAGATCAATTAATAAATAGTACCTGGGTAACCGACCTTAGGTAATTTTTTTAAATATATAAAAAAAATTGAAAAAAAGAAAATTAAAAAAAATCTCTTCTCTAGACCGCCCGTTCCCCAAATGATCCACAATGACTATGTTTGACAAAGAAAGCAAATTTAACGTAAATTTTAGTATTTTGCCGAAACAGACTAACTCATTTTAATTAAAAAAAAATTAAAGATATTTTTACCGGCTTCAATTCTAGTACATTATCATCATCATTCTGCCCTTATTCAGCTAAGTGGGGTCGGAACAACATGTTATGAACACGTCTCATGGTTTGGCTACGTATTTTACGACCGGCCTGCCTGACGTCAACTCACGTTAGTCGTCTTTTACGATACCTCGGTAAGAAAAAGGGTGGTCTATTCTACTCAACCGGATACCACACGGCGTGACAACTTATCTTAGTCGACTTTTACGACACCTCGGTAAGAAAGCGGTCTATTTTAGCCTTTATTCAGCCCGATACCACATAGCGGGTCAACTCACCTTAGTCGCCTTTATAGAAACCGGTATAAAATGAGGGTGGTCTATTCTACTCAGCCAGATACCACAGGGCTTAACTAATGTCTATATTTGAGCATCGAAATTTAAAAATTTCACTATAATTACGAAGTACGCTAGAACACATCTAGTATCTATATCGCATTGATATACGCCGACCTACTTCCGAACTGCATGAAGATTGATTTAGTAGTTTTGCGTGCGCAAAACCGTACTGCGATGGTTGAGAATTATTATTTTTTAAATTCCTTTTACTGGGCGCTTTTGTCGGTATAAAGTGAAAATCAGTTCTAACCTTTCTCCCCAGTTTTCAGATTCACATAGCCACTGACCATTTAGGTTCTGACTTTTAACTTTATTTTACCCGTGATATGCGAAAGGTGAGACCTTGTATAGGTTTTAACTCAATGTCAATGGATGTTTACTATTATATTTTGCACAAGCTTTTCTTTAAAGGAAACTACCGTAAGGAAACCTGCATATCTGTGGACAATTTCTGGAATCCACATTAAAGGAGAATGGTGAATCTATATCCATATTCTTCTGTCCTAAAAGCAGAGAGAACACTTTTGCCGAGCATTGGGATAGTAAGGGCCTTTTATTACAGTAAGGCTTTGGCTACATTAGCGGACTACGGCGAATATTCGGGCTACGGCAATGTATGTGGCCGGGTAAATCGTTATAACGCGATGTATTCGGGCGCAGACGTTGTAGCATTTGGCCACTGTCGGTAAACTGGCGCGCATCATAGGGATTTGTCGCGACAATATTCGCTTGAGTGGCCACACTTACGACGCTTCATTGTCGTCCAGACTTTTGAAGTGGGACGACAGACACACAAAACTCTACGACGAATATTCGCCGTAGGCCGCTTTCAGAATCTTTGCCCGGTTATGAAGACAAGAACATCGTGTGTGACCGACACACGATGTTTTGCGCGCCAACGCGACACAAATCTTCGGGCGCTAATGTAGCCCCGGCATGATTATCGGTCCTCCAGTCGTTGCATTTTCATTTTCTTTTTCTTCTATCAAATTTCTGCGCCATTCGATCGATTCGACTGCTCAACAGTGGAATAGAAACAAATATTTTACTTGCTATGTTTTCGATTTAAATCATCTTAAGGATTTTGCTTTAGAAATCGGATTTATGGAATAAATTGGGCCGATGTTTAATAGAAGACATTTTCTAGCACGTGATCAGTGACAGTTTTGTTTTACTGATGAAGTATTACGCAATCAATCTACAAATCGTATTTTCTATACTGTACTTCATTTGTTCTAAGCGCTTTTTTCCTTTTTTTTATCTATAAGAGGATTAAAACATTGTAAATCTACCTACAAACCAGAGAGCGTTGTTCACACGCTATTTATCTTGTTCTCGCTTTTCTTTTTGTATGTCTGTTCATCCATCACTAGCTTTAACCTGTTTACGTTATAAAGTTAAAATTGTGTAAAACTTAACTTTATCTATACTTGGTTTAAGTTGATAGTGCACAACGGTTTTTATTTAAATATTTATATTGAAGGGGCCGCGCAGTTGTAAAAAAACTTTCTTGCTGAGAACTTTAATCGCGTAAAAAAACAGAGACAGCAGAGAGGATTATAGATCTACAAAAATACTGCAACAAAGTTTGTGACAGCATATCTCTATATCTTATGATTACCTTACAATAACTTTTATGTTCAAAATATCCAATACATTTATATCCACGCGGCCGAAGCCGCAAGCACATCTCGTTAGCAATTTTTAAACTTAAACTATGGTGAGTAGCAGTTAATGTATAGAAACCGGCTATACTTACGTCTAATTCTTGAGCGGTGAGTTCCCGCCGCGACAACTTTGTGTAAAGAGCTCATGAATAAGTACCATGGATGTTTTCAAAACCAGTCCGTTACCGGATAGAATAAGACGTGAGTATAGCCGGTTTCTATACATTAACATCTAGTTAGATTTGTAAATTCAAATTCAAATTGTTCTTCATTCAATTTGGATTTTCCTAATCATCAAATATTTACCACTGGTTCGGAAAGCCCTTATCGACAATAACCAGAAAGAAACTCGACAGTCACTTTTTCGAAAAACATTTCACAGCAAAAGTCAGTTATCAATTCAGCATTATTTCAATTTTGATATACATTTCATGACAAAAATGCTATAAATAAAGTTGTATGTAATAAAATGTGCATTAAACCAAGATTTTGTTTCAATAACGTTAACCAGGCATCCGTAGCAAATGTTAAGTTGTTCAGCTTATCGGAGTCATGCGCGTAAAATATGAGGAGCCAGTTCATTCGTTCTGTTAAAATTATTGCCCTATTATTGTGCAAATTTAGTGCATTATATGCGGTTTTCACTTGTACTACCATAGCCTACAAACATCAGTATGTAAAAAAATAGTTTCCAGTTATAACATCTTTAATATTTGAATGAATGAATGAATGATTTATTTAAATTTTGGGGGGTGATAAAACGATCCAGCTAGGTTTTATTTAAAAAAATGTCGTTTTATCCCTATTTTCAGGCATTGAAAATTTGTTAAAAAATAAATAGAATACAAGGGCTATTTTTAGTTAGATTAGGAAAAAACAGGAACCGTCGACTCCAACCGATTTGGTAACCTCACATGTTTGTATAACCTTAAAAAATTGGCAGAAAAGCGAATAGTAGATAAGCGATGCAAATACGTACAGCATAGTAACTCCTTGAAAAAAAATGTTCATAAGAAAACCTCTATCGATCAAAGATGAGAAATGTAAAAGATGATCACTGTGATAAATTATTATTGGGGAATGGTTTGTAATAGAGATATTAATTTCAAAATAAATTACAATTGAACTGATTTTTTGCCGTATTTTGGTCGATGTAAAACAATCTATAGTATCTAATTTTATCGGTACTCTCCAGTGTAAACATGACAGTGTAATAGACAGACAGACTTTCATTCATTCATTCATCCGTTCGTTCGTTCGTTCATTCATTAATTATTAGTATCTATAGTTTTTTTTTGATTTGTTATTGAAATAATAGTTTATATTAATGTTCATTTCTATTATTAGGCTCTTTCTGAATTTTAAGATTTTTAGAATTGCATTAGGCAATCTCTTCGAATATTTTACTCATTTATTACACTAAATTTAAATTCCAAAATATTTTTACTCTGTGGCATAATGTTGAAGTAAAAATATTATGCGATGATACTTGGGTTTTATTTTTACAGCTTAATCTTGCCGTCGAAATAAGTTATGCACGGATCGTGATTCCTGGTTTTCCTGGTGGATTTTTAATAATATTGCTGCTTAAGCCAGTGTAGGAATAATTTTGCAAGTATAAAGTGGAAGATGTACCTAAATAAAAACTGTCGTTTTCACAAATAAATTACTATTATTCTACTACCCTTATCCTATTGTGAGTGGGATCGACACAACATGTTTTAAACGTGAAACAACATGTTAAGACAACAACATGCATATTTCATGGCGTCAACTTACCGTAAACACCTTTTACGACACCTCGGTAGGAAAGAGGCTCTATTCTACTCAACCTGATACCACACGGTGGGTCAACTTACGATAGTCGCCTTTTAAAACACCTCAATAAGAAATAAGGTTGGTCTATTCTACTCAGCCGGATACCACACACACATTCACAAATAAAGAAATTAAAAAAAAAATAAGGTAGGTAACAATATAGTATAGATTCATGATTCAAATTTCAAACTTGGAAAGATAACTGCTTACTCTGGAAGCTAAGCTTGAAGTAATGTACTAAATAATTCTGGATCTACGAAAAAGTCCGCAATAGCATGTCTCTATCTATTGTTTGTTTGTTTGTTTGTTTGTTTGTTTGTTTGTTTGTTTGTTTGTACGATTGATTGATTGTTTGAACGCGCTAATCTCAGGAATTACTGGACCGGTTTGTAAAATTCTTTCAATATGAGATAGTCCATTTATTGAAGAATTCTATAGGCTATATATAACATCACGCTAAGATGAATAGAAGAGAAGCAGCAGTAAAAAATAGCACGAAAACGGCATAATTTAAAGCATTTCCTTGCGTGCGCTGAGTAAACGGTAATAGTTATTCAAAAATCATGTACTACAGAATTGTTCGCCTCTAAAAGTTCTAAATAAAAGTCTGCGACAGCATATGTCTGACTTTTAAGGTTGACCCACTTTAACCATTTTTATGGTTAACAAAAGACAATATTACGTAATTTAAAGAATTAGGCGTTACTTTGCGGAGATCCATAATAAAAAAGTAATAATAAAATTATTTTGCTATAATCCGCGATGAAGCAAATTAGAAATTACTTCATCGCGGATAGCAAAATAACTAATATACTTTTAGAGTATATTACGGTTTTAATCTTTCCAAGCGGGCGAAGCCGCGGGCGATTGTTATTTGATAAATAAAATGCATCAATTTCCACCGGATATTCACCACTCGGTGTTATTTATTGGTATTTTTGTGGTATATTCTACTCGTGCATCGCCAATAAATACGAACGACCGTTGGTATACGCGTAAAATTGGAAATTATTGACCAACCGGTGCCGACCGAAACCGAGGTTTAATTACTGGTAAAAATGGCTCTTATTTTCAGGAGCATAAGATTTACGATGCAGATACATTGAACCTTTAAGCTTTGTATTTACAGAAATGCATCTTAGGTGACTTTAAACCTTATAATTTTGTACTTAGAATTGATTTTGCTTTTAGGTTGTTTGTTCTTTAGCAGTTGAAAACGGAATAAAGGAGTAACGTCTTAATGATGCAGTTTATAGCTTTAGTTTAACGATTTCGCTATTGACTTGAGTGACTTAGTAGTGGGAGTAAGTTGGTGGATATATTGCGATTTAAATGGCCGTAATCCGTCACGCTTCGGTTCCCTACCTGAGCTTCGAGCTATTCGTGTTTAAGAATTCAACGATACTAATAGGGGTGAAATATTTATATCAAATGACTTTGTGGTTAAGAAATATAGGAATATATTTCCTTATAAAGAATCATAAGTGCTTTTATTTATTGTTTTTTAAACTCGCGTAAATGTAATTGCACCATTTACTATAAACGTCGTGAAACAGTTCTTATATGTGTTGCTTTTCAAATAACACCGTGAGGAAATCTGTGTATTTTTGAAAAATTCATGTTGAGCCAGCGTGGTGGGCCTAAACATGTAGGGGTTTTTTGGGGAAAATCGAACTAGGTAGGTTTAATTTTAAAAAATGTCTTTTATCCCTGTTTTTCGGGCATTGAAAAAATGCCAAAATGTAGAATAAGAATATAAATGAAGTTTTATCTGTCATTGTGATAGCTTAATGGTGAACTTAAAGAAGTGAAAATACCTGGGATCAAGCCTCTGTTATTAAATTTTTTTTTTGTTTTTTATTATTTTTTATTTTTATTTCCTTATTGCTATCAGCAATATAAAGGAGCTAAATCTTCGCATGCCTATCATTTATGCAATCCTCAATAGTATAGTAGGTTTTCTGTATCAGTTATTCAATAGTTATTTTAAACTGGCAAAGCTAAAACTGTTTGTTGTCTCACTTTTAAAAATTTAGTGGTCAAGCACTCAACTCGCGCAATTACAACAAAGGGTAAGTTACAATTACAATAAAGGTACAATTTATTTTCTTCGTCATATGAAAAATAGAAACCTTGTTACTACCACCCTTCGCTCGTAAAATATAATTACGAAAAGGGCTATAAGACGGCGGGTAACTTTATGAAGACTTAATTTGTGTGACTACCCTCCTGAAACGTCCCTCTAGATTTGCCCTAATAAAAATATATTGAGCTGGCCATTAGCTTAGTTGTAAGCTTTATTTTAGTGGTGTCGCCTAATAAAAAAAGATGTTAATAAAAATGATTTTATCAATATAAGAAATTTTATGTCAAATTTAGAGTTTTTTTCCAAGCCTAACTATTCATCATCTTCATAAACATGTCGTCGCATGATTTTGCTTCATATTTTACGACCGGTCTACCTGCCAGAATAACTTACCTTACTCGTATATTACGACACCTCGGTATTGAAGAGGTTAGTCTATTCTACTCAGCCGGATACTACACAGCGTCCAAACTTACATATTCAGTGAATTACACTCTTACTATACTGCAATTTCCTTTATTATGAAATTGCAGAAACATCGCTCGTAAAATTTTTAAAATCTTTATTGTAAAAAACGATTGTGAAATTATGAAAACACCGATTATAAAATTGTAAAACGCCGAACGTAAAACATCAGTTGTAAAATTATGAAAACATCGCTTGTAAAATTGTGAAAAGGAGTGTAAAATTGTGAAAACAAAATGTACAAACGTCCTTTGATACTCTGCCTGCGTGTTATTATTTCTCATCTAATCCACTGTGAACATTGTTGAAATTTAGTGCAATCAAACACAAACATTGAAATATACAATACGTAATTGATATTATTTTAAAGCTTAGTTGAACCGAACAAAACCTCAGGTACAAATAGTAAATCGTAAAACAAATAGACAGCTATATTTCTAGATCAAACATTGTAAATTTATGAAACACTGTTTATTAATTTCTATTGTTCTTGCTTGAAGAAAATGTATTCCGAATTCCGAATCATTGTGTTGTTCCTTCACAAACAATACTTAATATACAAACTGCAACTCAGTTGAGCGTGCCAATCAGAATGCTAAAATTGTACCGGATTTCCACTTTGATATATTCAGCGTAATTTGACTTAAGTTCATTTCGTTCGGATCCAACTAGCGTAGAACAAAGTGTTGCTAATTCCCTTCGACTGACAAAACTAAAACATAGACATTAAGTTCATATTGCTATGTTTTGTTATCTCCAACCAACCAAGCAACCAAGCAAGGGATATTTTCTTCGAAGAGAATGATTATATTTAGTTTAATTTAAAATAGGTAGGTACGTTTTTTTTGTTCCGATTTTGAGGTCAGGAAAAAATAGGTACGTAGGTAGGTAAGGAAAAACGGTGGGTAGGTTAGTAAGGGAAAATAGGTACGTAGGTAGGTAGGGGAAAATTGGTGGGTAGGTAGGTAAGATAAAATAAGTACGTAGGTATGAAGGGAAAAATTGGTGGTTAGGTATGTAAGGGAAAATAGGTACGTAGGTAGGTAGGGAAAAATTGGTGGGTAGGTAAGGAAATATAGGTACGTAGGTATGAAGGGAAAAATTGGTGGTTAGGTATGTAAGGGAAAATAGGTACGTAGGTAGGTAGGGGAAAATTGGTGGGTAGGTAAGGAAATATAGGTACGTAGGTAGGTAGTGAAAAATTGGTGGGCAGCCGCTTGTATTTTTTGTTAGACACACTGGTGATAATCACCCCACTTGGTCACTGGGGTTCAATTTAGAATGTAATTTTGAATTTGAATTTGAATATGCGGATTGATACGTATTACAGATTTGGGATTACAGGTTTTATCACAATGTTTTTGTTTACCGAAAAGCGTCTGATTCATTTTAAACACTAATTAGGCACAAGTAATTTAATTCAAAACTCATTGCTGACTATCCAGTAGTTGAACAAGTTGTCATTATTCCACTATCATAGCTCAATGTCAAATGAGAATAAGAACAGTAAAAAAGTAAGAAATGGTCGCTTTCTATCAATATATTCAAGTTTATTTATTGATTTCAATGAAAAAACTTTTTAGATGTTTGATTAATACATTGCTAAAGCTTTCAAATCAGGAAACTCACATTTTTCTCAGGGAAAACAAAACAAATAAACATTTTTCCGTTCTCCATTGTTATGTGGAATCAAATTTCAAACAGCCTGAGGCTATAGCGGGCAGATTAATCATTTTGTCACAATCGCAGGTATTAGGGGAACGTAAAAAATGTATGTTCGGAAACAATTTAGCAGTGAATTCCTCACAATAACCTACAATGGAAAAATGCGAGGAAAACAAAGGGAAATAAAAAATATATAATTGTTATATGATTAAACAAAAACACACATTACGTTTTGTTGGACAATTAAGAGCTGTGTTTGACATCACTGTTTATTTGGAACACTTAGTAAGTAGCATTTTCCTGAAGATATTAAATTTAAATCTGAATGGAAGAAAAATTCAAATTCAAATTTAAAATACATTTAATATAATTATTTGACTGGCCCGTTGGAGCAGTGGGTAGTGACCCTGCCTTCAGCTCCGCGGGTCGCGGGTTCGATTCCCGCCGAGGGCAAACATTTTCAAAAGAGAAATTTGTTGGTCTTTGAGCCTGGGTGTATATTTGTATTTAAGTATGTATTTAAAAAATATATAAGTATATATTCACCAGTTGTCTGTCACCCATAACACAAGTATTAAGTTACTTACTTTGGGGACGGACGACCGTGTGTGTAAGTGTCCCATATATTTATATTTATTATATAAGTAAACATGTAAACAAGTGCTCTTAAATCGTCAACTCTGGACACAAAGGTAATTCAAAAGTCTTTGAAATGAAAGAATATTTGTAGAGCTCCTAAATAACACATTCCAAACAATTTTTCAAGTCATGAAAAGTGGTTCCCAACACCAGTTTCCATAGCACCCACTCTCATTTTTAGAGAGGAGATGTGAAAGTAAGACCTATCACGCTGTTTCTCTGGTGATTGGTAGGTTTCATATAAACCAGAAATTCTAGGGAGATATGTAGGTTCTATAAAACGATGATTATAAAAAGTTGTGTCTACAATATACCTTACCTCATAATTATTTTCTAAATAAAAGTTTTTCATTATTGCGTGAAAGCTTATACATTAAGCAGTTACAACAATTGCACTACTATTAAGTATAACTTAATGGTACATGATAATTGCACTACTGCTAACAGATAATTACGACATGGCTTTAAATTTTAGTGTAAATAATTTTAAATAATAAATTTTGTTACCAAAGTTGATAAAAAATAAATATATAATGATAATAATGAAAAACAAAAGTAGAAAAAATTACAAAAAATACAGTTCAATTAACTAAAATATAATTCATTTACAGTATTCTTAAAGCAAGCGGTCATTTCCAATGAAAAATATCAGGGATTAGTACGGGGTGAATTAATTAATGGAGTCTAAACAATGGATGAAAGTCCCGGACGATATATAACAGAACAATGGTTTGGTTTGCATTGGTATGATAATGCGGAACTTACTTTAAACCTACGTATTATTAAAGTAACAAAAAGTAAAAACCAATTTCACTAGATAAAACAAAGGAAATAAGCTGTTGTGACTGGTACGCATACCATAAGTTTCTGATTTGTAAAGTTAAAACTAATATAATAATTATTTTGCTATAATTTCCGTTAAGAACATCTGTCGTGTCATCATCCTCCTGCCCTTATCCCACTTTAAGTGGGGTCGGCACAACATGTTATAAAGATGTTGTCACGTTGATTTGGCTGTGTATTTCACGACAGGCCGCCTGTCTAACGTCAGCTTACCTTAGTCGTATTGTGCGATACCTTGGTAAGAATGAGGTTGGTCTATTCTACTCAAGCGAATTCACACAGTGGATCAACTTACCTCAATCGTCTTTTGTGACACCTCGGTAAGACAGAGGGTGGTCTATTCTACTTGGCCGGATACAACACGCTACGTTATGCTAAGTGTATGGAGCACAATTCGTTCTCATACCATACATGCAGGATTATTAACCGCTCATACGACAAAACACTAGGAAATCTTAAAATTGCTTTGCAGTTTTGTCGTGGCGCATTTCCTGATGATGCTTCGTTTACGTGGTTAATTGCTCCTTAAAAGTGTCGTAGTGAATGTGTGTAGGAGTGCGGTATTGACGCTAAAAAGAGGACTAAATCAAGCACATAATTCTTGATAAAAATAAGCCTAGTTTCCTAAGAACAGCGATATATCTTCACAAGCAAAGATCTACAATCTAATTTCAGTATCTTTTCCATCCAAATCCTGCAGGATTTTAGTGCATTTCAGGGTAAATCAAAAATCACATACGTTACAGCCGAGGCAAAACGTGTGACCAAAGGTTAAAAGAAATGTGCTGTTTAGAATTTGCGACATGCTTCACGACATTCAGTACTATTTTTAATATTTATACGGACGAAGGAGTAACTGATAAATACGTTATGAAAGGAACTACACTAATTATCTACTAGGTTTATATTTTTATAGTATATCAAAACAGCCGAACACACATACATCCCGATACCAACATCATTAACATCTCCTACTGATACTCTAATGAAGCAAATAAAGCAAAATAACTCAATCATAACTTTTGTACTATGGAATTCTACAAAGTAACGCCTACTTCTATAAATTATCATATTGTTCTACATAGGACAAAAATATTACTTACTTTTGCATTTAGCATTCTAAACCTCGTTTCGTTTGAACATCTTGTTATCAGAAAATATACAAAAATAGACGGATAAAATTTGTTTATCTCAATTTAATTATAATTCTCCTGCCCTTGTCCCACTTTAAGTGGAGTCGGCACAACATGTAATAATCTTGTTGTCACATGATTTGGCTACATATTTTACGACAGGCCGCCTGCTTGACGACATCATACCTTAGTCATATTTTACGAACCTCGGTAAGAAAGAGGGTAGTCTATTCTAGTCACCCGGATACAACACGGTGGGTCAAATTACCTTAGTCACCTTTTAAGACACCTCCGTAAAAATGACAGTGGTCTATTCTACTACGCCGGATACCACATGGCGTGTCGACTTTCCTTAGTAGCCGCTTACGACACCTCGGTAAGAAATGAGAGAAGTCTATTCAGGCTTATACGACACGATCTTTGAAAATTTATGAAAATCAATAAATCGTATCGTACAACCTAAACGGGTTTCTACACCAAAAGTGCAGAAAATGGAAAGAGTGCGATAAATAAAACCGCTCGCAGTGGCTAATTGGAAAGCGGACATATAAATCACGAGGCACTTTGACCGGTGCCAAGGCACGAAAACAATTGCCACTCTAAATTTGCGGTTCACTTGCCTTTTGGCTCTCGAATTTGAATTCACCGCTGCTATTTCACTAATTTTGTTATTGATGTATTTTAGTTTCTCTAGAGGACTTTTTGGATAAAGTAATAATCATTTGTGATAGTTGTCAGCTGTGATAGCCAAACGGTAATACTATGCGACTCTTTTGAGGGGTTTACGAGTACAAACCCCGTCAGGCACCAATGAGTTTTTCTATTAAAACTTATGTGTCTAATTGATAATTTATCACACGCTTCTCTTCTTACGTACGTACGTACGTAGAACCGATGGGCGTTGGGGTCCTAAGGTGCTGGAATGGCGACCTCGTACCGGCAGCGTTGTTAGACCCCCAACAAGGTGGACTGACGACCTCACAAAGGTCTCTGGTTCCAAGCAGAACAAAAACGTGTTGTGTGGAAATCCCTTAAGGATACCTATGTCCAGCAGTGGACGTCCATTGGTTGAGAAAGAAGAATAAGAATCATTAGCAATGTGACATTCCCGATATCGATTAGTGGACGGGATGAAATGCAATCAGGTAAGTTCACGGAAGAAAACGACTAAATATGGATCAGTTGGTAATTGAGTAATAAATAAACCAATAACATGACAGAACCGATGTGGATTGATTGACAGAATAAGATTCATACAGATACGTGAAAGTTTCCGGACGGTAAATAAAAAGTCTTCTTACAACACTGACGATTTTTTTTATTTCAGGTTCCAAGAATGTGAGTTCAAGCCGTGTGGTATTAGGCTGAGTAGACTATACCATCCCCTCACTTCTTACCGAGATGTCCTAAAAGGCGACTAAGGTAAGTCGAGCCACCGTGTGGGATCTGGCTGAAAAGAATAGACCACCTTCATTTTTTACCGAGGTGTCGTAAAAAGTAACTAAGGTAAGTTGGCTCGCCGTGTGGTATCCGGTTGAGTAGATTACACTACCCTTTTTCTTACCCAGGTATTGTAAAATGCGACTAAGCAAGTTTACGTCAGACAGGTCGTAAAATAAGTAGCCAAATATTATATTAGCCAAGTTTATAACATGTTGTGCCCCACTTAGAGTGCAATAAGGGCAGGATGAAGAAGATATTTTCCGGGAACTTTTGTTCTGGATCCAATCGTTTAGCGGAGGGGGACTTCTCTCTTGAGGGGTTCCTACCCGGAGGAGGTGTTTCTGTGATCAAAGCTGCTGTCCGCGTTGATGGGGGCAATGTGTGCAACGATACCCTGTCCTTGCCATCGACAGCATGGTAGAGCACACAGGTCGTTTTAGTCGGTGCGAGTCCGACATAACTACTGCCTGTTCCCGTCAGGCGGCGGCACCCATACGGGAATTTTTCGTGTATAAAACAAGAATGACGAAGATGTGAGTTAGAATTTTTGTAACATGAATCTAACGCAGCTTGAAATGAAAATTTAGTATTCAAAATAAATACAATTTCTAAAACGGGTGACATACACCCCTAAAAAGTTCCAGCCAATTGGGCATACAAATTCCATGTCCAAAGAAGACCCTCATCACATGACATAAATAAGTAAATTAACCGGCCCATTTGCGGCCCTTGTGACCACACTCAAGGTCCAGTTGGGGTGAGTGAATGAAAATTCGAGGTCAGCTTTTTAATCTGTCACAGGGTTGGCAGCTATAGACCAAATGTTATGTTGGACAGGTAGACCCGCCCGGTGACGCTGTAAAAGCCGTTAGGGCTAACAGCATATTGTCAATTCGAAAAAAAAAAAAAAAAAAAAAAAAAAAAAAAAAAAAAAAAAAAAAAAAAAAAAAAAAAAAAAAAAAAAAAAAAAAAAAATGGACAGGTACGTTTTTTCGTGGAGTCTATCTCCTAATGATAGTTCGGCTGTGGGGCGAAACGATCGTTAGGTTGTGATAGTGAACATGTGTAGTGTTTGTGTATTGTTGTGACATTGGTGGAGGTTTGTGCGTGGTTTTACGAATCCAGCATGTATTGTATATAAAAACGGGTAGTCTATTCTATATACAGCATTAAATATATTTTCTAGTTACTTAATTGCAGGTTATACTGAAATAATTTCATTATTGCTTTTAAAATATAGTAAAAAAGTAAGTAACGGCCTGTTACTATCCCACTGCTGGGCATAGGCCTCTTCTCTCCGTTTTTTTTTTTTGGAGAGAAGGATTGGAGCTAAGACCTACCACGCTGCTCCAATGCGGATTGGTAGGTTACACATATCCCCAGAATTCTCTAGAGATATGCAGGTTTCCTCACGATGTTTTCCTTCACCGAAAAGCGTATGATAAATTGCAATTATCAATTAGACACATAAGTTGTACTAGAAAACTCATTGGTCTGCCCGGGGTTTGAACCCTAGACCTTCTCGAAAGAGGTGCACGGTGATACCACTGGGCTACCACAGCTACTTTTTAAAATATGATTAAGCCGAATATAAACAGAGTTTATACTCAATCTATTGTAAATTCAATGATAGATACGGTAAATACCGGTACGTTATAAAATATAAAACAGGTGAGCTTTAACACGGTTTAGTTAATTATAATTTAGAATGATATTATCATTTCTACCACTAGTATGGAACGCTGTTACGAGAAGAATTGGCAAGAAACTTAGAATGGTTTTATCACGAAATAGTAATTATTTATGGTTAGATTCTAACAAAGAACGCTGGATTTACGTAGATGCGGATCTACTTAAATAACATTAAAACAACACAGTAATAACAATACTAGTTGGGTTTTGTTGAAACCAATATAAAGAGATACATAAGATTCTTTTATATACTTTGAAAGAAAAAGAAAAAAAAGTCATTTTATTTGTGCCAACACACTACACAAATATAATATACACATAATAATAAAGTAACAAAAAATAATAAACTAAAAAAAATGTAACTTTCATAGTGTGATGCCCCAAATTCGCGTAACCTCTCAGCTTTGTTAGTCGTGAGTTATTACTATGGACGCTGATTTCAGAGGTCAGAGGCTTTGTCCACGAGTATTTAGGCGTTAGTAAGTTTATCTATTCATAAGTTCGACGCATAAACATATAGTTGGTGAACTGTTATACAAAAACCGATCACATTCTTTCCATGTTAATTTTAGTCTGAAGTGAATTCTGAATCCATTCAGGTACAGAGTATTTCAATATTGACGTTGATATAAGCATACTGCGTAATATCTGAAGCATGGGGATGGCGCAGACACCAGACAAGACTTTTGAATAGATTTATTTAAATGCACATTATTTTCAAAGTTTCAAAAAGATAACAGCGAACATTAATTGTACCGGTAAAGTCTTGAATATCTTTATTTAATGTCTTATAACATCTTAAGCAAATCAATTCCTTCAGTATCCATAAGTGCAAATAATTGACACAATGAATATTATTTCATAAAAACATTAACCGTTGAGTATCTTGCTCGTTCTACTGCAGTGGTAGCTTGATAAATCATATTGATACTTAAAGATCATAAGTGTTTGAAAAAGCTTATTTGACAAAAAAGATTATTTGATTTGATTTGATCATGTACTTCATATATAGCACATAGTTGTATTTATGAATATGATACATTGTTGTAAGTTTTTTTGGCTCGGTAGGCCATGTTTTCCGTTTTATAAGGAAAGATTAGAGCTCAAAACCACCACGTTTGCATATTTTTAATTGAAAGTTATACATATACTTAAATAAAATAAATAAAAATACAGATTCGAGAAATTGTCATAAGATATGCAGGTTTTTTCAGCGAATATCGCGAGAAAATTGTAAAAATTAATTACGCCCAGTTTATTTTTAAAATACAACTGAACGTTTTAACAACTCAAGTCTCCATAATTTATCCTGAATTTTGACATTATTGACAATTGCAAAAACAATATGCATTTTTTTTGTGACATGCTTTTGTCGGGTGTCTGCTACGTTGCAAAGTGTATACCTGAGATGAAAATACCTATTGCAAATGGAAAAGATTTGTGGATTCGAGATATGCATTGAGTTAGGAAAGTGGATGTATGAATGCAAGTTTAAAGAACTACTATTTATATGCAGTTTCACTTGTGTTTCGCAAATAACTTGTATTTAAAAAAAATCTTATTGAGAGAACAATTTGTGTTATAACAATAAATAGCATATTAGGCTGTTAGTATCAGCCTTATTATTATAACTATTTTAAAATGCTGTAATGGCTTTGAAGTGAATCACTTTTTTTAACTTAGTGTTAGTGAAATTCTTAGTGTTTTTAAAATAAATAATGTTAATGCAAATACAAATTTTTTTATAAAAGAAAGCCAGGGTTTTATAAAGTTTCGTAAGGTTCTAGTACTATAAACCACTACTAACACCACACTACACACTACACAAACATTGCATAAATTCACTACGAAAATCTCAACAATATTGCTCTATAAGGTAAGCCGTGAAATAGTTAAAGACAGGTATACTTTTACATGTATAATAATTGTTTAGATCGTGCCAAGTCTTTCAATACATACAGCATATACTTTAAAGAGACTTTCCAACTCCAAAGTGTACTAATAGGCTCCGTTTAACGTAATTGCCATAATAGTAAGTTTTGCATGGAACTTACTCTCAAGAATTGAAACGTTGTTATAATTTTCATTCAAGTGTAGTTATGCAAATAACATACAATGCAGGAAAATTCAAGTTTTAATTCCAATACAAAATAAACTCTTCTATACGGCATTTTCAATACTTTAAAAACTTTTCCAGTTATATTTTCTCTTATCCTAAGTTCTATTCCCGGTAAATTTATATTTCCCCCTATTGTCGTCTCTGACCTGATCAAAGGTTTTTTTTTCAACTGATTTCGTATTGAAATCGACATGGATGAATTAGTGGACAAAAGTTAGACTTAACTAATGTAACATAGTAAACATTATTATATTATAAAGATTAGCGGCCTGTTACTCCCCCTATACTGGGCATAAGCCTCCTCTCTGCGTTTTGGGGAGAAGAGTTGGAGTCTATGACGCTGCTCCGATGCGGAAAACTTTCTCAAGATATGCAGGTTTCCTCACGATGTTTTCCTTCACGGAAAAGCGAGTGATATATTGCAATTATCAATTAGACGCAAGGTTTTAAACATAAAAACTTATGGTGCCTGCTTGGAGTTTAAAACCGTGGCTCTCTTGAAAGAGGCGCATAATTTTTCCGCTGGGATATCACAGCTAGATCCGAACGGGGTTTATCTGATGCTCGCGGGAGTTAGGTCTCCGAGGCTGTCAATTCATCTAGTGCTCCTGATGCATCGATTAGCGGAGGGAGAGCCCACTGTTTAGAGAAGCCCCGACCCAGAGATGGCGCTCTCCGGGTTACAGAGCTGCCTTTGGTGGGGATGGGGTTAATATGGACAACGGTACCCTGTCTCTGCCACCAGCAGCGTGGTGAAGCACTGTCAGGTTTATAGTCGGTGCGAGTCCGACATACCCGCCGCTAGTCCCCGTCGAGCGGTGACGACCCATAATGAATTTTTCTAACGTAGAAAAAATGAAAAGTTTGATTTGATAACAGCTTCAATATTAATATTATTATAGATCTGAAATAACACAAGCAATTTACATTCAATGCTAATTAATATGCCACAATTAAATTAATTTCGACAATAGCCAATAGTTTGCAGTGTTAATAGTTAATGATGTTGTTAATGTGCCGTAATAATTAGTTAAATGCCCTCGTGGGCGAATTGTGGGAATGACACCTATAAACCGGTAACAATTAGACAAATATTAATAAAATTATAATAAAGTGCTTTATAGAATTAGGCGTTATTTTGTGAAGATCCAAAATACATAAATAGTGATAATATATTTTTTCTATAATCCGCAATTAAAGATAATACATGTGATGTTAAATGTACAGTACAGTGTTTCCCGAATTTGGCCCCACTCCACACAGGGGGCAAATTAATTGTTAAGCAAGCAATTCGAAAATGGACTGGACACAAGTTTAACCCTTTCGCAACGGGCTATTTAATTGCAATCCTAGATTTCTTTGCAAAGTTTAAGAAAAAAGCAAAATTTTTATCCTAAAATTAAAGTATCTTAAGTGAATAATTAAATTTTTTTAAATTAAAAATGATGTATGCTATATTTTGGCATAACAGTTTTATGAAGACTAAGATGGGGAATGGAACAAAAAAGGTTGGGAAACACTGTTCTACACTGTACATACACTGTAAGTTACATTATATTAATAGATGTTATATAAAAATACATATACATATAAGTCCTAAAGGTTGTGGTTTCCCAGCGGTAAGACCGCACGACTTATTTGTGGGGGTCACGGGTTCAAAACAAGGGCAGGCACCAATGAGTTAACTTATATGTTAAAACACCGTGAGGAAACCTGCATATCTCCAGAAAATTCTGGGTATATGTGTAACCTACCAATCCGCATTGGAGCACCGTAGTAGACCTTACCTCTTATTCTTATGGCCTATGCCCAAGATTGAGATAGTAACAGGCCGTTACTCTCCTTTTCTTCTTATAAAACCTTATTTAAATAGTTAAACAAAACTTTCTAAAATCCGTGAATATTTAAATCCTTCAAATCAAATCAAAATAATCTTTATTCAAATAAGCTCTTTCAAGCACTTTTGGAGCGTCAAGTATCAATATGATTAATGAAGTTACAACTGGTTCGGAATGTTACTCTTACCGAGAAGAACCAGAAAGAAACTCGGCGGTCAATCTCTTAAACATTTTCAATTTTACATTATTAAACCGCAGCCTTGTATAAAGCTGAAAGGATTTTCAGATCCAGGCTTTTTTATCATCCAAATAATCTTTTTTCTTCGTATATGTGCAGTCAGGTAAAGGATTAATCTGAAAACATTTTAATATTAAAGAAAAATACAGTTATTAAACACCGTAACAGGTTATTAACTTTTTTTGAAAGAAAACCCCGGCACGGACACTCGCTTAGTGGCTAGTGCGGAAACAAGAAAAAAGATTCTCTTACCCATCCCATAACGCAGTTAATGACTGGTCTCCTCGTTTGATGTGTGATCGAAGACATGAACGTTTGCGATATTATAAAAATATGTTATAAAAAGTTTCCGGCCACGTCTCTGTTTGAGATACAATCAAAACTACTGCACGTATTTTCGAGATGTTAAAACTAATAGAGAGAGTAGTCTATGAGAAATAATAATTAGAAAGTAATAAGATAATAAAGAGAAAGCATAATCTGTTTAGGTTTTGTGTTAATTGCAAAAAGAGGCTGATACAGAATACCTTAGAAGATAAGAATGTGTGGATATAGCTCTCTTTGAACCTGTACAAGACAGTAACGACATAATGTAAATAGTGTTAAGAATTATATTTTTAAAAAGAGCAACCGCCGAGAGCCTGAAAGAATGCTGGCTCTTCTCTGTAGGAGCAGCTTTGCGAACGCGCAGTAGTGTTGATGATTCAAAAGCACTTGTTTACAGATTTATTTAAATAAAGAATATAATGAATTTGAATTTGAATTGATTGACATCTATATTTATTATAAAACAAAATCCCCAAATAATTGTCTGTCTGTATGTGATCGATTTTCACAAAATCTGCTGTACAGATATTTTATTATTTACGGTTTTCTCTAAAAGATTTTTGTACGTAACGTTAAGGTTAGTATATTACAGTTTTATGTTTATTGTGCAAATCACGCGATTGTAAAATCTTTGTGACACACTGATTTCCAAGCGGGTGACACATGAGGCATATATATATATATATATATATATATATATATATATATATATATATATATATATATATATATATATATATATATCTGTTCTAGAAATTTCCAAGTCGTATACCGAACCCGTATCTATCTTTATGAGGTCATCTGCCAACTTCGTTGTAGGTTTACTAATACAAAGTTTTCCATTAGGTTTATTAATTCAGAGGTTTAAATCTTCGCTCCAAAATAAAAGTTCATGTTTCACCCTGAATAACTGTAAAGAAGTAAACGGACCGTGTCTTTTAAGATTCGAACATCAGTGGTATTTTGACGTCTGTTTGAACAGAGGTTCTGTTTGAATGAGAAAGAAGTCATTAAAAGTATTAATAAATTTCTCCACTCACAAAACCAAAAATTTAGGTACTATAAAACTATAACTTTCTTCCAAAAACGCTACATCTTGTAACTTGGGACCGAGCTGTATATAAGTTCAGGTTAACTTAAATAGACGCATTAAATGTTAGTCTACTGCTGTCCAGGGATTAACTAACCTGGAAAAAGGTAAGCGCCTTTTGTTTAATATTTATACATGAATATTGAATATAATATGCTCTTTACGTAATAACAATTTCATTTTATGCGAAAGACATTACAGAATATGGAATAAGTTCAATATTGAAATTATATTTAATTAAAACTGTTTAGCCCGTTTGTGGAGGTGGCAGTGACACTGCATTCAGCTCTGAGAGTCGTGAGTTCGAATCCCGCCGAGGGCCAACAGTGTCTCAGAGTTTGCTGGTTTTTTGAATAAAATGTATTTCAAAAAAAATATGTATTAATAAATATTTTAGCCGTGTGGTATCCAGCTGAGTAGAATATACCACCCTCATTTCTTACGCAGGTGTCGTAAAAAGCGACTTAGGTAAGTTGACCCGCCGTGGTATCCGGTGGAGAAGAATTGACCACCCTCTTTCTACCCGAGGTAAAACACGTCTCGTAAAATACGACTAAGCTAAGTTGACTTCAGGCAGCGGCCGATTGTAAAATAACGAGCCACAAAATCTAAGAAGATGTTTGAAACATATTGTGCCGACCCCACTTAGAGTGGGATAAGGGTAGGAGGATGATAATGTGTAAAAAATCACAAACAAAAACAATCTGCAAGTTACCTCCTTATATTTTCTTACACTGTTGGAGGCTTTTGTCTAAAACTGAGAAAAAAAAATATAGAAGTAAATCAAATATTGTGCAATTTCAGTATAAATTATTCGAATTCCGTTACATTCAAACTACTCTTTTTCATTCACATAAAAGTTTCAGTTTTAATGAAAGCCTTTAACGATGCTCAATTATTACTGAGATAACGACTATAACTTCCAGACATAAAGAGCTTCATTATTGTCTCGCAGGAAAAATTGCATGCTATATACTATGTATTGTATATTTATTTAAGCAAAATTTACATTTGAATTGAAAAAAATTAAAAAATTAACGATTTCATTTTAAATACATTATATCCGCTTCTTCTTATTTAACTAATATAGAACCTTTTTCTGTTTGTTAGTAAGTTACCTTATTTCTTACCGAGGTTTAAAGACGACTAAGGTAAGTGTCGTGTGGTATCCAGCTAAGTAGACCATCCAGTATTTCTACCGTGGTGTTATAAAGGGCAACTAAGGTAAGTTGACCCACCGTGTAGTATTCTGCTGAGTAGAATAGACTACCCTCATTTCTTACCGAGGTGTCATAAAAAGCGACAAAGGTAAATTGACCCACCGTATGTTATCCGGCTGACTAGAATAGAACACTCTCATTTCTATCAAGATGTCGTAAAAGGCAATTAAGGTAAGTCGACCCGCCGTTTGGTATCCGGCTGAATAGAATAGACCACTCTTATTTCTACCGAGGTGTCGTAAAAGACGACTTAGGTAAGTTAACATCAGGCAGGCGGTCAGTGTTAAAATAATTAGCCAAAACCTGTAACTGTAACCTGTAACATGTTCAAATATTTGCCGACCCCGCCCAGATTTGGATTAGATTACGATAAAATATTTTTTTGTAAATAAACCATTCACTGATATTTTTTTATTGTTACACACCATAAAGATATTTTATATAAGACAAAATAAACTGATGGCACTCACACCAAATAGGAATTTACTAGTGAATATATAAAATTTCGCATAGAATCACCGCGCTATCTGCAAACATTACCGTTTTTCTTGTTATTCCAAACAAAGTATACATTGACTTAGGGTCTTCCAATAAAGTACACAAACAAGCATCAAGACACGAAACGCCACGGTACCGTAATCACGATTGTGCAAACGTTGCCTTGTACGAGAACTTAACTCGAGCGCGCTCGTATCACCGAGTAGAGGAAGAGACTTTTATATGACACGACACGACAACTTTTTGTCGCTTACTTGTGGTACCTTTTTTATGGAATAGGAGAGCAAACGAGCATGCGGTGCACCTCAAGTAATCACCGCTGCCCACGACCTCTCGCAGAGTGAGGGTGTTGCTGTCCTTTAAAAAGGTTGAAAACACGCTTTTTAGGTACTTACATCGTACCGATCCAGGAACGCCGCCAAAGGGAGATCATTCCATTCCATGGTGGTGCGCGGAATGAAATTATTTGATAACTGCACTGTGGTGGATCGTCACGCATCCAGATGGTGAGGATGATATTTTAACCTGTGACAAGTTTTCAATATAAAACGTAACGCACGCGAAATTTGTGGCCATGGCGCAATCTATTATATAATCTGTACTAAGAAGAATTGGCAAGAAACTCAGTACTGGATCTTTGACTGGGCCATTGGCGCAGTGGGTAGTGATCCTGCCTTCAGCTGCGCGGGTCTCTGGTTCGATTTCCGCCGAGAGCCACCATTTTCTATAAACAATTTGTTGGTTCTTCGAAATGTATTTAAAATTATATATGTATATATTCACTAGTTGTCTGTCACCCATAACACAAATATTAAGTTACTTTGGGGACAGACAACCTTGTGTGCTATTGTCTATTCTATAATAAATAACAATACATACATGTCTAGTTTTATAACCCAGCCATGTATTTCAGATCAACCATTTCTCTTTTCTCTTCTATGTACCTCACCGTCCTTTTGTTTATCTCATTATTGTAAACATTACAATGCTTCGGATTTATAAAAAATAATAATTGTTATTAAATTGTACAATTTCACAATATTGTTATATGGTGTATTTAAAGTTGTGCAAATACAATCAATCATTGTTATAAAATTGAATTAAACAATATTAAGATAAAAATCGCACACTATAAACGTACTACAAGTCACAGCTGTGGTTGGAGCGTGTAATATCGGCAGTGAAGTACCATCGAAACATAATAGTATTCAAGATATCTTTTCAATAGACACAAACGATTTGAAAAGAACAATAATTATCCTCTTTCTGCACGGGAAATCAAACTTTTTTTACATTTTTTATCTTTTATATTTAAACGATTTAATCTTGTATATTTTTATATATATAGAATCTGAATTGCGGAAATGGCTCCAACGATTTTTCTGAATCTTAAACTAAATTTAAAGTAGGGAGTTTCGGGGATGATAAATCGATCTAACTAGATTTCATTTAAAAAAAATGTTTTACGACCGGCCGCCTGCCTGACGTCAGCTTACCTTAGTCGTATTTTACTATACCTCAGTAATAATATATATGGTATATTTACTCAACTGGATACCACATGGTGAATCAACTTACCTTAGTCGCCTTTTACTACATCTCGATAAGAAATAAGGGTGGTATATTCTATACAAATACCACACAGCTTAAATCAGATTTTTATTAAACCGTGGATCCAAATATTTTTATAGACAGGATATATTGCAAGAAATAAAACGAGCCATTTTTTTCCAATACTCGCAAACTTTCCTAACAAGATGATCGCGAAATAATTATCGCAAAGTTAACGAAACTAATCATCACACTTGAGAAACACCTTAAGAAACAAGTAACTTAGTTAGCGAACTATCGCTCGTTATATTTATTATTTTACCCAATTATTGCCTTTAATTTTCACAATATAATATAACATTTTTCAATAAATGATATGTATTAATTTTGAATTTAGACTATTGTGAGTTGTATTCTTGATAATAAGAATAAGAATAAAAGAATATGAAAAACGCACCGGAAAACGCAGTGTCGGCAGACCCCCACGAGATGGACTGACGAACTTAAAAAAGGTCGCGGGGAGCCGCTGGGTCCAAGCGGCACTAGATCGTGTGTAATGGAGATCCCATGAAGAGATCTATGTCCAGCAGTGGACGTCCATCGGTTTATAAAGAAGAAGAGATGTATTCATAGTTAATGTATTTTTAGAAATTAGGTCTAAATTCATCATGAATAATTAAGAGGTAAACGAATGCGGATAGGGAATCACGCCTGGCACCTTACTGTGCACCAACACTTTTTACTAAAAAAACTAACGACAGAATGATACTACCTCCAGTTTGGAACACTAATCCACTTGAGAAGAACTGACAAGAAACTCAGTGGTCGCATCCATCGCGAATAGCAATTATTTGACGGTAGATTTTAATAACACGAAATACAAAAGAGGTCACCCAAACACGTCTACCTCCTACGAATGCCGCACGCCAAAAGATAAAGAATGACGTCAGCTGTTGTTTCATAAAGACTGTAACAGCTTAGAAATCTGGATACTTAACGGTACAGAAACCAGCTTTACTCACGTTTCATATACATTTAGACTAGTTTTTAGCCGCATCCTGTTTGCGTGGTTTGTTGTCGCGTTATAGATTGATAATAGATAGCGCTTTTCAATGTCATTCTATTCCTGTCAAATTAACGAGATTTCTATAGCTTATATGTTACACCCGTGTATAAGGAATAATTGTGCCAAATTTCATCGTTATTAGTTCAGCGGATGCGCCGTGAAAGAGTGACAAACATACATTCATACTCACAATCTTTCGCATTTATAATATTAGTAGTAAATTAGTTAGTAGGATAGGATTACAAAAAATTATGATGCTTAAAGTAGAGTGCACTTTATCATACCGTATGCATTCAGGATTCGTAAAACGCATGCAACACTTTAGCACTACACACATTCACTACTACAATCTTTAAAATTTTGTCCTGTAATCGGAGTAGCATTAATTAGACAGAAGTTTTTTTTTAGCAAAATCAACGCGGACCTTAGCAGAATAATTCATTTTTTAGTAATGCTAAGCTTAAAGTAACGGTGAGACAATGTGCTTCTCTACAAGGGGGGCCATGAGTTCAAATTCCAGGTAGGCAACATGGAGTTTTTCTATATAAACTTATGTGCCTAATTGTTATTTGCAATTTATTACATGATTTTCTGTGAAGGAAAACATCGTGAGGAAACCTGAATATCTCTAGAGAAATCTGGGGATATGTGTAACCTACCAATCCGCACTGGAGCAGCGTGGTAGGTCTTATTTCCAATCCTTCTCTCCAAAAACGGAGAGAGGAGGCCTATGCACAGCAGTGCGATAATACTTTGCGATACTTTACTTTTATTAAAATTACAAGAGCATTATAACAATAAAATAAAATCTATGATCCTAATTCATTTTATATAATTCGCACATCTAGGACAATAAATTCAGCAGACATTAACTGAATTTTTAGCTCCAACAATTCTCTCTAAAGAGAGAAAAGACCTATAGCCAATAGTAGGACAGTAACAAGCCGAAACTAGTTTTTTACGCTATTCCGCAAAGTAACTAATTACTGCCTAATTCTATAAATTAAATCAGAATCATTGAATGTTGTATTCTCATTTAATTTTACATTTGAATTGTTGTGTACAAACACAATTAGTATTTGAATCTAGTTCAAACAGCGAGCTTTGTTTTATTGGCATGTTTATTCAGAAACCATATTTGATATTAATGGTGACAAGTAATTTGCATTTTGTTTACCGAACTAATAATATACGGAATTAAATAACAGTATTGTTTTCAGAAGTTTTTATATATCCTCTTGCCGTTATCCCACTCCAAGTGGGGTCAGCACAACATGTTATAAACATGCTGCAACTCGATTTGGCTGCGTTTTTACTACCGGCCGCCTGCCTGTCGTCAACTTACCTTTGTCGTATTTTACGACACCTCGGTAAGAAGGAGGGTGGTCTATTCTACTCAGCCGGATACCACACGGCAGGTCGACTTACCTTACTTGAAAATTTAGAGACATAGGTCTTTTCATCTATTTATTTTACCAAAATTAATTAATAGATTAAATAATTAAATTTTTATAAACTTTTTCTTTTTTTCTATATTACCCGTATTCTCTTTCTTCTTCAATTCTTGTCCTTTTCCTTCTGTTTCTCAAAAGTTGACTGGAAGACATCCTTTTTACGGATAAGTCGACCTTTATGCATGTGCTTTTTTACTTTTTCTTTTTCTTTTCTAAATTTATGCATAAAAAGTAATACATAAATATGTCTGCGCCTTGATACTATCCCGCTGGGTATAAGTCTCCCCTATCTATTTTTGGAGAGAATAGGAGCTAATACCTACTACTGCTACAATGTGGATTGGTAGGTGGTATTCTGGGGATATGTATATCCCCAGAATTAGAGATATGCAGGTCTCCTCACGATGTTTTCCTTCAGAGAAAAGCGTGTGATAAATTGCAATTATCAATTAGTCACATAAGTTTCAACAGAAAAACTCATTGATGCCTGCTCGGGGTTTGAACTCATGACCCCTCGAAAGGGTAGCACAATCTCACCGCTGGGCTTATTGCCTGTCCGGGGTTTGACCTCGAAACCCCTCGACAGTTTCGCCACTGTGCTGTAACAGCTTCATTCATTGAAACTTATTCTAAAATTAACGCCCAAAAATTTTATTATTTATCATATCCATGACATAATCATTCCGTCATACATCCATGTTGAAGTAAAGATTAGCAGAGATCGTGTCCCATAAGAAAGTTATCTCATTATAGAATAATCCCACTCTAGTGGTGGTAGCTTTATAAATAGGGATTATTGGCCACTGGTATTTTACGAGCGTCCCTTCCCTAATAGGGCTAAAATAAAGTTTCCTTATTGTCTGATTAAACTTGTGATTGTATTAATGTGCTTTTATACGATATGTTTGAAAGATACGACGTTATGTAAAAGGATTTTCTAGGAAATGCTTTTTGCTTCACATTCAATATTGAGAAACGAGCTTTAAAGCTCTAGCCTTCATTGCCTGAGCGGATCCCTTTAGGCTACATGCTTTTGTGCTGATTCTATTTCCGTCGAAAAAGGAATTAATACCGAATAACTTGGTGATGTACCACCATTAATTAATTCATTATTTATTTATTAATTTATTTTTAAACATATATTTAGAAAAGAGAAAAAAATAAATAAAAAAAATATACATGTATAAAGGCGGTCTTATTCCTAAAAGGGATATTTTCCAACCTTTGAGTAATAGAAGGAAAAGGACAAGAATTGAAGAAGAAAGAGAGTATTATAAATATAAATTTATATCACATGCACCGAAAATGAGTGCAAATGAATTGCAAAACATGCAAACGAGATAAATACATAATAGATTCATCAAGCATCTTTTTGAATAAGCTTGATTTTATCGGAGATCTTTTTGAATAAACTCGACTTTATCAAGGATCGATTTGAATAAGACCGTTTTTATCATGGATCTATTTGAATAAACTCAACTTCATCAAGGATCTATTTGAATAAACTTAACTTTATCATTGATCTATTTGAATAAGCTCGACTTTATTGAAGATCTTTTTGAATAAGCTCAACTTTATCAAGGATCGATTTTAATAAGATCTACTCAAGGATCTATTTGAATAATAGGTCTTATTCAAATACAAATATTCATTTACCAAGGATCTATTTGAATAAACTCAACTTTATCATTGATCTATTTGAATAAGCCCTACTTTATCAAGGCTCTTTTGGAATAAACTTAGTTAAGATTAGTTTAGTTATTAAGCTTAGTTTTGTAGTAATGCTTTACAATACGGAGTTGATAAAGCTAAAACTTGCCAGTTTTCAATACATTTACAGAAGGTATATCTGCATGCTTGTAGATTTTCCGACATACATTTTCACCGAAGCGGACGTGATTGAGTCGAAATACCTCTAACACCTAAGTCGATTGACTTTGATTGAACTAGGGCATTGACTTTCATTTAATTAAGACGCCCACAGTCTCGTGCGGTATAGGTTTAGCTGAGGCGAGAGGGCTTTGTGTGAAACTTGTAACCTACATGTGCAGATATTGTAGGTCTTAATTTGAGGGTCTTCAATTAATGTATAGAAACCGGCTTTACTCACGTCTTATTTTATCGAGTGAGCCCGTCTAGATTTTTAGTTTAGCGTTTCAAGCCCATACGGGGCTCTTATTCATGAGGTCTTTATGCAGTGTTATCGCAGCAGGACCTGACTGAAACTAATCGGGCTCACCCGATAAAATAAGACCTAAATTAATTGTATTCTTGATTAATTTAATTTTTATTGTTTTACATTTTAACGCCAATATAGCAGTTTTTGGGTAATTCAATCTTTCAAATTTGTAGCCATATTGTTCAAATATTCTTATCCAAATCTAAGTGGGGCCGGCATAACATGCTTTAAACATGTTGTTTTACGATTTGACTAGTTATTTCTATGACCGGATTGCCTGACGTCAACTTATTTTTCTCACGACACGACAACACCTTTTACGACACCTCCTTAAGAAATGAGGGTGTACTATTCTACTAAGCCGGGTACTACTACTACTTTTACTACTATTATTAATATTATATAATTGTTATATTCTTACGAGTAAACGGTCTGGATTCTTTTAAAGAAACTGCATATCTCTTGAGAGAAATTATTCAGAAATATTAAATTATGTCGACTCCCTTAATTATACTCTAGAATTTCTAAAGAGCATTCAACGAGAAAAATTAAATTAAAAGTATTATACAAATTAGGTTAATTTATATCTGCCTTCTATTTAAATTTATTTCCATTCCATATTTGAAATAACTGGTTATTAATCATGAATAGTTTAAATATTATATTTTATTCAATATAAATCTATTTCACTTGTCTCCAGAGTGTTTATTTTAATAACCACATAAAACTCAACTAAAAACCATTCATAAATCAATATGGGTAAGATTCAATTTAGATTTAACTTAATTCGCTTGCAGGCAAGCGTTTGGTAGCGTTTGAATAGGGTCGTGACTTGTCGAATGTCGATTATCGAATTTCAATCACGTATATTCATTATTTACGCCAAACTCAGTCAGGTGTATACTAAGATACCAGGTAGGCTTTGATCATAAGGCGTCTTAACTGAAATTGGAATTACTGACATTCGGTTTTGACACGGAGTTAAGAAGTAAATTCAATTAGGTTGGGATTAGGAATAAATGCTGAATTTAATAAAACTTTATAATTATAAAGTTTGATTTATCTATACTTATTATAAAACGAAGTTCTCAAAAGCTGTCTGTCTGTAGGCGATCGTTTTTCTCAAAATCTACTAAACGGATTTTTGAACGGCTATTGTTAAAAGATAGTGCAATTCTTCCGGAACGTTTAGGTTAATAGGTTACAGTTTTATGTAAATTGTATTTAAGATTTTGCGCAGTTGTAAAAAAACTCGCCTGCTGGAAGCTTTGCATGCGTTGCGTAAACTATCAGAGATAGACTAAAGTCATGTGCTAGAGAATTGTACATCTACGAAAATACTACCAAAAAGTCCGCGAGAGCATGTCTCTTTCTTACGGTTCACTCGAAATAACTACTTGTTGTTCAAAATTTCAATACAGGAAAGAATTTGTGACACACGTGATTTCCACGCGGGGGAAGCTACTGACAAACCTAGTTATATAAATAAATATTTGAGTGTTAAGTTCATTTATGAATAGAAATATTTGATACCATGTAAGATGATATTTCCGTACCAGGCGTTAATATTTGATAGGTCGTCTTACGTCCTTTTATATGTAAAATAATTATAGGCATTAGGATTGCCTAATTTATATATCAGTGAAGTCGATTAGTCTTTTTTATATCTCTTTTATTTAGTGAATATATAAATAACTCTCTTAAACGTATACTTAACGTAAAACTATTTATGGTTGCCCAGAAAAGTTTGCGCTTTTGGCTTGTTAAGTTGGCCTTTTGGCCTGGTACAGATTTGTTCATGTTTTTATCGAGACAATGATAATAGAAATAAAAATAGTTATATTAGACAACTTTAATATTTTTAATTTTAGCCAATTCCTATTCGATTTCTTATTTTTGCATATGTTCATGAAATATGTTACTTACGTTACGTTATTCTGGCCCATTGGCGTAGTGGGTAGCGATCCTGCCTTCAGCTCCGTGGGTCGCGGGTTCAATTCCCGCCGACGGCAAACATATTCTATAAATCAATTTGTTGGTCTTCGTGGGTGTATATTTGTATGTAAGAATGTATTAAACAAAATTTTTTTTATTTACCAGTTGTCTGTCTATCATAACACAAGTATAAAGTCTACTTTGGGACGACGACAACGGACGACGGGCGTGTGTGTAAGTGTCCCATATATTTATTATTATTAAGTATTAAAACTGGATTTTATCGATATTGAAACTTGAAAACATACATCTCTAGCTCATAAAGCAACGTCTCATCACTGCTTTCGTTTGCTATCCACCGTCTTATAATCCCAGCTTAATAATCGTTTCATTTAAACAGTTCCGTCTTATTGGATGAACGGATGAAAAAACTCACGGGATAAGAAAATACCTATCACAGATTTATTTGAACGACGCGTCGACTTTACTATATTCGCTCTACCTCTCATAAGGCTTTGTAAACATGTAGCTCTTCCCTTTCATTTTCTATCAATACTCAATCTGACATATCCGTCGTGTGGTATCAGACTGAATAGAATAAACCACCCTCATTTCTCAATAAGGTGTCGTAAAAGACGACTTAGGTAAATTGACCCGCAGTGTGGTATCCGATTGAGTAATATATACCAACCTCATTTTCTTACCGAGGTGTCGTAAAAGGCGACTAAGGTAAATTGACGCGCCGTGTAGTATCCGATTGAGTAGAATAGACTATCTTAATTTCTTACCAAGATATCGTAAAAGGTCACTAAGGTAAGTTGACCCGCCGTGTGATATCCGGTTGAGTAGAATAGACCACCCTCATTTCTTTCCGAGGTATCGTAAAAGGCGACTAAGGTAAGTTAACCCGCCGTGTGGTATCCGGTTGAGTAGAATAGACCACCCTCATTTCTTTCCGAGGTATCGTAAAAGTCGACTAAGGTAAGTCGACCCGCCGTGTGGTATACGGCTGAGCAGAATAACCACCCTCATTTCTTATTGAGGTGTCGTAAAGGGTGACTAAGGTAAGTTGACGTCAGTCAAGCATGTATACATTGTTACATCTTCTTATACGTAATTATGAAAAATTAAAAAAAAATTGGCAACGTACATATATAATAGACAAAGTATATAAATTCCATATACTTGCGGCTTCTAATTTGCGCCTTGCAAAAGCACGTACTTCGTAGGCTTAGGTAAAACATTCTATAATAAAATTCCACCGATACAGAAAGCCTACTATACTGTTTAGGATTCCTAAGTTAATATAGCTGCGAGGATATAGCAAATTTATTTAATAAATAAATATATAAATAAATAAATAAATATTTATAGTTACCCTCCGTACAAGATAGTAATAACAAAATGCAATTAATATTAAATAACAATAATTAGAAAAGAAAAACCGCTGAGTGTCTTGCTGGTTCTTCTCGGTAGGAACAGCTTTTCGAACCAGCAGTATAGTTGAGGATTCAAAAGGACTTGTTTACAAGTTTACTTGAATAAAGAATATTTTGAATTTAAATATACATGCCTCTCATATCAAAAAAAATAAATTGGATTATTATATTTTATAATCACATTGAAAGCATTGAATAATCTAGAAAACTTTCTAATTCGTTATATAATTAAGAGTAATAGAACTGCATTGTAACATTCTTTGAGTTTCTTTCTATTGAAAATAATTGGAGCGTATTTTTCTACGTCCTCATATTGAAGCGGTGGAATGTTATAGTTGCTTGAAATATTTGAAGAAACTATTTGATATTGGAAATGTCTATCTAGGAATAGTACTTACCTTTATCGATGGAAGCTTTATTACAGGTACCAAAGTAATAATAAAATTATTTTGCTATAATTCTTTTTACTTTATCGATAAAGTAAATAGAAAATATATATAATGATAATGATGCTTCGGCTATTATCCTCTTGCCTTTATTCCACTCTAAGCGGGGTCGGCACAACATTTTATAAATATGCTGTCACATGATTTGGCTGCGTATTTTATGACCGGCCGCCTGCCTGACATCAACTTACCTTAGTCGTATTTAACGACACCTTAGTAAGAAAGAGGGTGGTCTATTCTGCTTAACCGGATACCACACGTTGGGTCAACTTACCTTAGTCGCCTTACGACACCTCGGTAAGAAATGAGGGTGATATATTCTACTCAGCCGGACACCACACGGCGGGTCGACTTACTTAGTCGCTTTTTACGACACCTCGGTAAGAAATGAGGGTGGTCTATTCTACTCAGCCGGACACCACACGGCGGGTCGACTTACCTTAGTGACCTTTTACAACATCTCGGTAAGAAATGAGGGTGGTACTATTCTATTCCGGCGGAGATTGCTATTTTATATTCAGGATTATAGCAACGTATAATAAGTTTATAAATTATTGATGATTTAAAAAGAGAAGAGAGGAGGTCATGCCCAGCAGTGGGATAGTAACATATAACTTTATTATTTGCTAACAGATTTTTATATCAAAAATAGAAATTGTTAACGTATTCGCAGTTCGGATCAGATTTAACATCTAGCGGCGGCCATTACTCTTGCTAACGACCCGAAGAACTGTCAAGTAAGGTCGAAGTTGTTATTTACTACAGCTTACTATGTAAATGCATGTCCCCTTGAAATGTCATTAGGAATACTACGGAGATTTTGAGATAGTATTTATTGTACTTAATGGTCTAAAGATAGCTTGGATAGCCTAATTTATAACTATTAACTTTGATTATTACTTTTAAATAACTCCTTATCAGAAATGTAACTTTTGATGGAAGGTGTCAGCACTTGTAACACAGATATTTCCTAGCACAAGTGTTGACAAACCCTTTTCCGAATTATTCTGTGAGTATTAATTATATTAATAGTATAAGATAATTGTATCTGTATCTTAAATTTTGTAAGCAAATAAATAAATAAAATTATAAAATAAATTATAGATATGTATTCCAATATATTTCGCATTTGAATAGCTTTTTTCACAAAATTCACGATTCAGCTGCACTGATTTGACAGTTCTCGGCAAAAATAGTGTTTTATATATTCAATGTAAATTTTTGTATTTTTTAATTCCCAAAAACAGGGATAAAACAACATTTTTTTTAATGAAACCTAGCTAGATCGATTTTTCTTCCCCAAAACTCAATACATGCTGAATTTCGTGAAATTGTTGGAGATTCGGAAAATAATAATATATACATACAAACATTAACTCATTTAAATATTAAAGATAAAAATTAAGAATATTTTGTTATAACCTTTTGAAGTTGAAACCCTTTTGTTTAATTATTGATATAATTTTGGCAAGTGCCAATAATGGCTTAAAGGTCTTGAACCCTTGCTTATCTTTGGCTTTAAATAATTAACAAAACCCTTTAAGTCACTTAGAGTGAATAAATAAATTAACCAGACTGCATGGGGTTATTTATTGTTTGAATGGGGTGTTAAATTAAACTATTGCATTGCTCTTCTAAGCTGTGATGGCCCAGCGGTAACACCGTTCAACTCTTTCGAGGTCGCGGTTTCAAACCCGGGAAGACACCAATGAGTTTTTTGTTAAAACTTATGTCACTAATTGATAATTTCAATTTATCACACGCTTTTCGGTGAAGGAAAACATCGTGAGGAAACCTGCATATCTCTAGAGAATTCTGGAGATATGTGTAACCTACCAATCCGCATTGGAGCAGCGTAGTAGGTCTTAGCTCCAAACCTTCTCTCCAAAAACGGAGAGAAGAGGCCTATTCTCAGCAGTGGGATAGTAACAGGCCGCTACTAACTTTTTTATTGCTCTTCTTAATTAAGGGGTGTAAAGGGGAAAATGGTCTTAGGTTGGACTTTAGTTCCTCCTTGGTAGGTACAATTATTCAGCTTTTTCAACCATTGTTTTTTTAACCATAGGCCACCTTTTTCCTTACTTCGGTAAGAGAGAACGGTTTCCTCACGATGTTTTCCTTCACCGAAAAGCGAGATGAATTTCAAATATCAATTAGACATAAGTTTTATAGAAAATCTCATTGGTGGCTGCCCATGGCTAGAACTCGTGATCCCATAACATCATACCGTGAAAACGAAATGTTAGTAGCATAACATAATTAAGAGATAATTGAGTTAGACCCAGCAACATCATAAATAATTAAAATTGAGTAAAATGAAAATGTTGTTTTATGTGTTTAATTCTTGAAGTGTCGACAAATAAAAAATATTAAACACAGATTTAATATTTTGTGTGTGAATTTAAGTAATATCAATCTTTAAGTTTCTTGCAAACTGTAATACAAATATTTAAAAGTAGCTAAATTTGATTGTGACTTTAGGATTTAGCTATTTTTGATTCTAATCCTTTCAATTATCTTTTTTGCGATATAGATAAAACTTTGTCATCTATAAAAATATTATAAAGCGAAAAAATTTGTATGTATGTTTGCAATGCTTTCACACAAGAACTACTGGTTCGATTTCAAAAACTCTTTCACAACTGAACTGAACAACAACAACTGAACAACATAGGCTATATTACATTTTTTAAAAATTGGGATCCGCAATAAAAATTTATAAGGTGTAAAAAATTAGTCATAAAAATCCGTCATCGCGTGCGCTGCGGAAACTATATACAAAAAAGTCTGCCATACTATATATCCTACAACTATATTCAAATTCAAATTCAAATTCAAAATATTCTTTATTCAAATAAACTTGTAAACAAGTGCTTTTGAATCGTCAAACAAGTGCTTTTGAATCGTCAATTCATCAATCAATTATAGTTCGTCAATCGTCAATCAATTATAGTTATGCCAATATAACAACTTTTTTATTCATTAGATTATGAATGTTAGTTTCATTAAAACCTGGAGTGAAATGAAACTTTTATGTCAACAAAAATAAATCTATAATCCGACTTAGTAGACTTTCCACTGCCATGAGATCGGTATGTACGTGGGTGTAACCGCGGGATATTACTAGTTTACGATAAATTACTCAGTCAAAGCAAAGTCTGTCAGTGCTTCTAAGGTAATAAAGATAAACTTTAGGCCTCTATCCTTGGGGCGTTAGCTCTGGGGCTTTACCTTTATCAGCATAAAATTCGTAACTTCTGCTAGGAATTTTATGCTTCTGCTCAAAAGTAAGGAAATAGTATTTTATGTTCTTTATTAATTATTATAATTTAATACATCTTGCACAAAAACAATATACATAGGTATATGTGTAAAATAAGTAATTTTAATATTAACTTAATAATCGCCGTGTGGTATCCGGCTGAGTAGAATAGACCACCCTCTTTCTTACCGAGGTGTCGTAAAATACGACTAAGGTAAGTTGACGTCGGGCAGGCGGTCGGTCGTAAAATACGTACCCAAATCATATGACAACATGTTTGTAACATGTTGTGCCGACCCCACTTAGAGTAGGACAAGGGCAGGAAGATGATTTTTAATTAATTTTAAGTCGGTAGGTATATAAGATTGTACCAATTGTACCAATATTTACTGGAATTCATTTAATTTTTTTAATATAAGCGTTAATATTTCAGTGAGAATCCCAGAACAATAAAAGTAAACAAAGCGATCGACTATAATAGTTGTGGGCCAAATAAATAATCTAAATCCCCATACCTCACTTTAACCCCTATAATGCGTTCCTAAAATCACTACGATCGCATCCCAAATCTATCTCATTCCCGTTTTGAAGTGAGAAATAAGCCGCACAATAAATCTATCGGAGCTTTCTGGATTATGGACTTAATCGTTTCTTAAGATAGACGTTAATGTTTTAATTAATTAAAAGTTAAAAATATTTTTTATACAGCTTTTGATATAATTTTTTTTATTTACAACAAAAATGTACCAGTTTTATCTTTAATATTTAAATAAGTAAATCTTGTATGTATATATATATATATATATATATATATATATATATATATATATATATATATATAATATACATATATAATATACGATGTATATTTACGAGGTGTCGTAAAAGGCGACTAAGGTAAGTTGACCCACCGTGTGCTATCCGGTTAAGTAGAATAGACCACCCTCTTTCTTACCGAGATGTGGCACGACTAAGGAAAGTTGAAGCCAGGCAGGCCGCCGGTCGTAAAAACGGTCGAATCATGTGATAGCATGTTTAGAGGAGTTCTATCGCTGGAGCCAATTATGATAGTAGCATCAGCTCATGCTTATCATAAACATGCATTGTCATTGTAAGTGGAACTGTATGTAAAATTTCCGCTTATTTAGACATTTAGACACCGGGAAGTGGGCCAAATTTAACAAGATTCCACCTTTACACAAATACATTGCAAATTGAATAAAAGCTTTTATAATTGTTTTTTTCTATATGTTAACTGGGTATAGTTTATATATATATATATATATATATATATATATATATATATTTCGAATTCTCGAAAACGGCTCCAAATTCGGCATGTAGGTTTTGGGGGAATAAAATCGATCTAGCTAGGTTTTATTTAAGAAAATCGCTTTATCCCTGATTTTGGGCATTAAAAATACTACAATTTATATGGATTTGAATTTTTGACATTAATTGTCAAGTCAGCGTATTTTATTCGGGGAACGGGTGGCCTCGAGAAATGAAAATATCAAGGGTCGAGCCACATACCCTATTATTATTTTTTTATTTTTTTTAAGCTTCTTTTTTATTTTGTAAAAATTACCGAGCAAGGCTCGGTCACCCAGATATTCTATCTTAAATTACATATAAATTTACTATAAGATGTGGGATTGTAACAATTCCCACTTCTGGGCATACGCCTCCTTTCTAGAGAGAAAAGTTGGAGCTTAGAACTACCACACAGCTCCAATACAGATTGGTAGGTTACACATATCCCCAGAATTCTCTAGAAATGTGTAGATAACACGATGTTTTCTTTCACCGAATAGCGTGTAAGTAAGTAAGTAGCGGCCTGTTACTATCCCACTGCTGAGAATAGGCCTCTTCTCTCCGTTTTTGGAGAGAAGGATTGGAGCTAAAACCTACCACGCTGCTCCAATGCGGATTGGTAGGTTACACATATCTCCAGAATTCTCTAGAGATATGCAGGTTTCCTCACGATGTTTTCCTTCACCGAAAAGCGTGTGATAAATTGAAATTATCAGTTAGACACATAAGTTTTAACAGAAAAACTCATTGGTCTGCCCGGGTTTGAACCCGCGACCTTTTCGAAAGAGTCGAACGGTGTTACCGCTGGGCTATCACAGCTCAGAAAAGCGTGTGATAAATTGCAATTATCAATTACACATAAATTTTAATAAAAAAACTCATTAGTGAATCCATTTATAAGTTTTCTATAAATACTTATGTGCTGAATTGTTATCAAAAATTCATCATGCCAAAATAAACATCGTATGGAAATGGACAAAATTTTCAACCTGTCAATCCGCAAACAGCATAGGTTTAAGCTTTACTAATTAAATTACTTTCTATTTTAAACTGGGCCGTTAGCGCAGGTGGCAGCGCCTTTGCTCAGAATGTCGCAGGTTCGATTCCCGCCAAGGGCTAACATTTTCTAAATACAATTTGTTAATCCTTCGACTCTTGGTATATTTATGTACTTAAGTATGTATTTAAAATTATATATATACATATTATATAAAATTATATATGATTACCGTTTGTCTGTCATCTATAAGTATTAAATTACTTCCTTTAGGGACGGATGACAGTGTAAGTAATTTTCAAATATATTAATTTATTTTGCTATACTCAAAATCGATTTAATTTTATTATTATCCTCCTGCCCTTATCCTACTCTAAGTGGGGTCAGCACTACATGTTATAAACATATTGTCACATGATTTGGCTACGTATTTTCAACCGAGTGCCTGCCTGACGTCAACTTGCCTTATTCGTATTTTACGACACCTCGGTAAGAAACAGGGTGACCTTGTCTACTCAACCGGATACCACACGGTGGATCAACTTGCCTTAGTCGCCTTTTACGACGCCTCGGTAAGAAATGAGGTTGGTCTATTCTACTCAGCCGGATACCACACAGTGGGTTGACTTACCTTAGTTGCCTTTTATGACACCTCGGAAAGAAATGAGGGTGGTCTATTCTACTCAGCCGGATACTACACGGCATAGATGGTTCAGCTTATCAACAGCTTAAATTGATTCAATTTCATAGCAATGGTAAATCCTGATTTCAATCCAATACTTGAAGTCTTAAATCCTTAAAGTCCAAAATGGTAATAGATTATAAAATAAAACAAAGCTTTTAAAAAAATTACACAGTTAATTTATTCATACAAAAACACCCCCTCGAAATGGTTTATACAATGTTACGCATAAAATCTAAATAAAATTAGAACGACAAATTGTTCATTATAAACTAGAAATTACACTAAAATAAATATATATGACATGTTGATAAGATTAATCTGATCTAAATCTGATTTATAAATTAAACATCACATAAATTTATTAATCAGAAACTTAGCATTAAATATGAAATAAAGATGAGATCATAATGTACGATTTATTAATCAGAAACCTAGCATTAAATATAAAATAAAGATTTGATCATAATCTGTGATTTATTAGTCCAAAACATAGCATTAAATATAACATAAAGATGAGACCATAATGTGCGATTTATTAATCTAAAACTTAGCATTAAATATAACATAAAGATGAGATCATTATGTATGATTTATTAGTCCATAACATAATGTGCGATTTATTAATGTAAAACTTAGCATTAAGTATAAAATAAAGATGAAATCATAATTGTGATTTACTTAATTCGAATCCTAGAATTAAATATAAAATAAATATGACATAATAATGTGTGAATTATTAATTCGAGACAGCATTAAAAATAAAATAAAGATGAAATAATAATGTGGTTTATTAATCCGAAACTTAGCATATAATATAAAATAAAGATTCTATCATAATGTGTCTTCTATAATACGAAACTAAGTTTAATAATATAATGCATACTAATATTATGAATGGAAATATCTGTCTGTCTGTTTGTAACGCTTTCGCAGCTTATCTGCTGGAGCATTATTAACGAAATTTACTACAATTGAAACTTGTATACTGGGCAAAGATGTAGGATACATAAACTTTCGTTTTTTCTTTGGGAATAGGAAAAGGAAAACGTAAAATTGAGGGTATTTTGACATTGAAATCTACGCTAACGAAGTCGTGGTTGCAGCTCGTTTTTATATATTCAAAGCAGTCTATCCAACCGGTATATAAAGGAATCCTCAGTCCAAAAATGTGTTGAGACCCACCGCGCTGCTCCAATGTAAATTGGTAGGTTACACATATAGCAAAAATTATCTTTAGATATGAAAGTTTCTTCACCATTTTATGCTTTAACGAAAAGCGCGCGATAAATTTTAATTACCAATTAGGTCACATTATTTAGTATTTTTGTTTCATGGCAAACTGTACTTTTCTCAAGTTTTGACCTATGGCCACTAATATAAACCACATGGCTTCACCGTTGAGATATCACCAATCGGTTAAAAGTAATTATTGAAAAATGTTCGGCTCTATTGTTCTACAAAACTCCGTCTTCCTATATTTTGAATCTGATGATCTCACAAAGATTTCACAATAACTAATAATATTTGTTACAAATCAAACTTGATAGCTTTAATTAAATATTGATTACCTCTATACATTTTCATTATATAGGAATATTTCAATAACTAATATTAAAGGCTGTGTTAACATTTATAAAGCTACTACGTTTTATTTAATTTAGCAGATGATTTACAATTAAATTTCAATAAATAATAATGGCGTTCAATTTTAAACACGTAATAAATGGGGCTTAAACAAGTAATTTATATGCTATAGGTACTACTAACTTGTACATTTTTGCTGTAAATAAACATACTTTTGGTACTAGCGATTAACTAAGTTACCGCAATATACTCTGTTTTAAAGCAATAGATCTGCTCTGGACATAAGATGTTATCTCACGTCACGATAAGATCTCTAGAAATCGCTTGAAAAGAAGCAAATCGCGGAATCGCTTAGTCCGGCAATGGACATCAATTTGTTGAAAAAGAATCTCGTAACACAAAATAAATTAAAAATATAAATAAAGAATAAAAATTCAAATATCAGACCGAAAATACATAATAAATATATTAAATATGATAAGATGAAATAAATTAAAAATAATAATCAAAAATGAAATTCAAATGAATTCATATAAAAACTATCTCTAAAGACAACATTTTATTAATTTACAACATTCATTTAATTGTGAATATATTACATTTTATAACACTAAAAGATTTTGTGTGCTCGCTTAACTTTATTTTAAAATTAAATATAACTTAATTTATCATTAACACAATTTAAATTCAATTAAGCTGATATATTAAATACCCTAATCAATTAATTTAAATTACATTTTAGAAAATACTAATAAAACATTAAAATTTTGCGGCGTTATAAAAAAACGATAATTATGAGAGAACAAAAACTGGATTTATAAAACAAATAAAATCTAATTGATGTACTCTGACACGCTAATACAAAACATCGTTAAATACTTATTTCATAATTTCATTTATTAATTAATGAATGATTTTAATTAATGCCACTGTCATAATTCATTTATATGAGTTGTTAATAACTTTTAGCTTAACATTTCAATTAACATTCCTATCAATATAATTATGAATTCCATCTGTTATAACCATTACCGTGTCCACACCAAATTTAAATTGCGTTTACTATTATTAAAACTGTAAAATAGTCTGTATCTCACTTACAATAATGACTAGATTCGAATGAGTTTCGAATGGCACCTAAGTGAAGAAGAAAACAAAGCAAATGTTCCATAATACCACGCTTAATACAAAAGACGTGTTACGAGCTGCATTCATCTCTTGAAACCTAAAAGTCTTCATTTCGTTTTGAATTGGAATTACTGGATCCACTATGAAAGGTAATTCAGTTGTTTTCTTTGTTTCTGCGGGACAAGGTAGTGTTTCCGGTGGTATTTTCAGTACATTCCTTTTTGTACCTTTCTTTGAAGTTATGTCATTGAGTGCATCTTTATGTTCATCTAATCTTTTATCTGTTGTATTTGTTTTGATAAATGTTTCAGAATCCATTCCAGTGTTAATCAGATCTTTGGTGATGTCGATGTTTTCTTCTGGCATCTTGTTGTACGCTGAGCTAACGATAGGTGGATCGAGTTTGCATGTAACACCTTCCAGAGAATCTTTTGTATTTTGACTCTTTGTCTCGTTTCTTAGAGAGTGCATCCATTTCAATCTGCAGTCGCAAACGAAGTTATTTTCTGTGGATATAACAAAAGTTGATATAAGTGCATGATTTTTCATAATTTAATTAAAAGTAAGCTGTGATAGCCCAGCGGTAGCACCGTGCAACTCTTTCGAGGAGGTTGTGGGTTCAAACCCGGGTAGAGACTAATGAGTTTTTCTGTTAAAACTTATGTGTCTAATTGATTGTCTAATTAATTGATTGATTGATTGATGTCTCTAATTGCAATTTGTCACACGCTTTTCGATGAAGGAAAACATCGTGAGGAAACCTGCATATCTCTAGAGAATTCTGGAGATATGTGTAACCTACCAATCCGTATTGGAGCAGCGTGGTATGTCTTAGCTCCAACCCTTTTCTTTAAAAACGGAGAGCAAAGGCCACTACTTTACTTTTTTTTAATTAAAAGCAGATTATGGTATTTTCATAATAAATCTTTGCAATGTTAACTTTAGGATGAGAAGGAGAGCTGGATACAGTTTGCTTTCTAAATAGTCAAAATATAAACATATTTATATGCGGTCTTAGTAACATAAAATCCGTAAAAGGGTCTCAATTGACCGAAAACATGTTGAAATAAGGGGTGTAAATAATGTATGTGAAAAAATATAGAGCACATTAATTTGTAAGATTTTTTCGGTAATACAGACAAAAACCGTATGCTTTTTTTAATATGCCTATGAATGATATAATAAACAAGTACACAAAATTTAACAAAACAGGTTGAAATGGCCATATAGGTTTAGACTTATCATTCAGTCTACATACAGAAAGGTTTAAGTTAAGTATAAGAGATGTACTTATACGTAAAGCATATTACGAAATTGAAGATTATTTGGACGATAAAAAAGTCTGGAATTGAAAATTCTTTCAGCTTCATACAGGACTGCTGTTTAAAAATGTAAAATTGAAAATGTTTAAAATATTGACCACCAAGTTTGTTTCTGGTTCTTCTTGGTAAGAGCAACATTTCGAACCAGTTTTAGCTTCATTAATGAAACTAAAACTGGTTCGAAATGTCATATTCATCTTTAACGATTCAAAAGTGCTTGAAAGAGCTTATTTAAATAAAGATTATTTTGATTTGATTTGATTTTATTTACAGCAGCTATCCCTGAGGCTTAATATTCTTTATAAACCAGCCCTTACAGTTCCGTTTATAAAAATAAATACATTATAATGAGCAAAATTATAAAAAGAATAAATAATGAATTGAAATGAAATGAATAATGAAATGAATAATGAAATGATCAAATTGAATTAAAATTTTTTTTTTTACAAACTATCCGTATATGACACATGTAAGTAATAAAAATATTTATAGCAATTATTAACGATGTTAGGTCAATAGCAATTCAGCATTATCTCATTTTCCCACCTAACCTACACTTTAATAATAGTAAAGCAATAATTGACCCATTATTTTATAAAAATTCTATGGCACAAAAGTATTGGCATTTTTTTGTACAATTTGCAAACTAAAGATAATCAAATTAATAGAAAACTGGACAAAATAATGCTAATTATAGAGTGGTTTATTCATATTTCATACGTTATAAACAGTACTAACTCTATATTGCACTACACATATTCGTTAAGACAATCGCAACGATCGATAGTGGTAGTACAAAAACAAAAAAAGACGAAGTAGTCGTTTAATTAAATTTGAAAATATATAGGCTATATGAAAAAACATAACCTCAAAAATCTATTGGCATTTTTGGATCATCTAATGTTAAATATTGATAAGAATAAAAGATAAAATGAAAATAGAATAAAAGTTAATAATTTTATGTTAAATGTTAAACTATGATTATTAACTAATGTTAATAATAATTAATATGGTTTAAGTTTAATAAAACCCTGTAAATTGCAACAAATAATTCAGCCGAATTCACGTCAGAATACCAAGTTTGGGTAGTTCAAGCGCATAACAGACTCATTAACATATAAGCAGCGGGTTTTGTCTCTATTACAAAGAGTAGTGCAAGTGGCAGAGAACATTTCACGCCAACAAACTTTCACATGGGCGCCGAGAACGATAATCGCGAAGATAGTTTTGCTGGAGTTAAAACACCCAGCGGGATCATAAGCGAACAAACTACTAAGTATAAAGATATTCCAGCATGTCTATTTCTCCTCGTTAAGTATTCAAAATGTTCTTCAGTTAATCATACTAACGTAAAGAGTATTAAACATTCATTATTACCTTCCACGAGTAAATTGCTGGCAGAAGGTTTCAAATTATCCAATATGGGCTTGATGTTGTCATAAGTTAGCGCATGGAGCTCGTTCGAGCGAAGGTCCAGCGAACTAAGACCTCTCACGCCTTCAAACAAACCGGATGGAAGCGACGCCAGTTTATTATCATCGAGGGACAACTTTCGGAGTTGGGATAACCCGTCAAACGCTCTCTCTGATATATATTTTAATTCATTCTTTCCTAACAGTAGCTCCTGCAAATTCCACAATTCAGCAAAAGTGAATTCTGTTAAGTTGTAAATGCGATTCCTCCTGAGATCCAATCTTCGTAAATTAGCCAACCCATCAAATGTATGACGGTTCAAATGGAATATATTGTTTTTATTGAGTTCCAACTCTAAAAGATTAAAGGCATATTGAAACGCCCCGTTGCTTATCGATGAAATATTATTTTTGGCGAGCACTAATTTTTGTAATTTGGGTACATCAACAAAAGAGTCTCTTCCAATTTCTAAAATCATGTTCTCGTCTAAGTTGACTACGGTTAAATTGGGTAAATGCGCAAAAGCGTATTGTTGCAGTATTTCTATTTGGTTCTGAGAAAGTGAGACCTCTTTTAAATTTGTTAAATTGGCAAACGCGTAAGAGGCAACGTCAACAATATTCCCATACTTTATATTTATGGATCTAAGTCTCTGTAAGTACTGCATCGCTTTGGTCGGCACGTACCCTAGCGCTCCATCGACGCGGACGTTGAAAGATAAAGTTTGCAAAGTAGGTTGCGATGCAAAACTTTGCCATATGAGGTCGTCGCGGGGAATGCCGCCGTTGAATACCCAGCATTCCGCTTTTGTCGCGTTTCGGGGCTCTCTAGTGTTCTCACAATAGCAGTGCACTTTCGAATCGCGATCTGTGATATCGCATATATTCTTTTGAAAACCGCCCGTTTTCTCTTTGGTACGTCTCTTGGTATTGTCCCTCGCTTGCACTGCGATCGACATTTCATTCACGAGCGTAAATATAATATAGATGTACATTATTCTTGCCATTCTTCGCTCCATATTTGTTAATCTGTAACAAACAAAAGGGTTTATTTGTTTTTTGTCTGCAAAATACTATCGTATATTTTTCAGACACACAGCAGTAAATACAATCCTTTATTTGACGTCAAATATAAAAAGGCAAAATATTCGGACAAAAAGACTAGATAAGTTTTCAGTCTACATAATTCCATTGTCACAAGAAGTAGTAGGTAGCATTATAAATAATTCACAATAAATTCGATCGATAATTATACGTCTAATGTTTCGAATAAATATCTTCTATTAAATAATGACACTTCTCGCAATACGGTAAAACGGTCTAATTCGGGAATAAACTTTTTTTTTAAATTAAGAAAAACAGAACAGAACATAGACTTAGCCCTAGAGCATCTAATAGTAATATCAGTTCCACGTTTAGAACCCAACCAAATTTCATTTAATACTATAAAAAAGAGTGTAATTAACAGATTTTTGTTGGAAATTTGCCTTATTACTGAAAATATAGTGTATATCACGGCACTCAGCTAGCAAATGATTTTTTTAATTAGAATCTCTTTTTGTACTTATTTTACTCATAATTTCAATCCATTGTGTACTAAGGAGCCAAGCAAAATTCCATTGTTATTGCATCACTGTCCATTTATAAGGAGCTTGCTTGCAGTTTCTAATTAAAATTATGTTCAAAAGAAAAGAAGCAGTCCAATTACTAGAGATAGGAGACTTTGATGTGTTTTTTGATAAGTATTTGTTATATTTTACAAGATAAAAGAGAAAGTATCGGCGATTAGTGCCAAATATTAAAATTTACAGTTTACGTGTTTCGTTCTACTCCAAATTCAAATTCAAATTTTTTTAATCAAATAAATTTGTAAACAAGTGCTTTTGAATCGTCAATTCTACTGCTGGTTCGGAAAGCTGTTCCTACCGGGAAGAGCCAGCAAGAAACTCGGCGGTTGCTCTTTTCAACATAATACTTATAACTAGTTACATTAAGTCATTACTATTTTTTACAGGATCGGACAGTAGCTATATCCACGCATTCTTATCGTCTAAATAATCCTCAACAGTATAGTAGACTTTTTGTATCAGCCGTCAAAAGGATAACAAGTAAGTTAAAAATGCTTTAAAAAAATTTCATGTCTCTACTGTTCACCGTTGAAGAGTTCCCTCGTCTGGAGCCAATCCTGATAATAGCATCAGGTCATGCTTATCATAAACATGCATTGTAATTGAGACTGGAGCAGTATGTAAAATTTCAGCTCAATAGAACACCAGGAAGTGGGTCATATTTAACTTATATGATTCCACCTTCACATAAATACATTGAAAGTTGAATAAAAGCTTTTAAAAAAATGTTTTTCTCCTATATGTTAACTGGGTATATTTTTATATATATTAACTTGGTTAATTCTTTTTTTGTGTCAGGAAAACTCATTATAAAAAATCCCATAAGTCACCGCGCGACGAGCGGCGGGTATGTCGGACTCGCACCGACTAAAAACCTGACAGTGCTCCAACACGCTGCTGGTGGCGGGGACAGGGTACCGTTGTACACATTACCCCCATCCCCGCCAGCAGCAGCTCTGTACCTTGGTGCCTCTGCTAATCAATGCAACGGGAGCACCAGATTCATCAATTAGCGAACCGTCTTGGGGACCTAACTGCAGCGAGCATCCAATAAATTCAGTTCATCCATTCAATCAATCCATTAGCATTATATAGATTTTTTTATACAAACGTGGATTGTAACAAAACAATTTTATCGTTACTTTTTTAATGTAGGATGTACAGATTTTACGTTGAAAATGTAATTACAAGTCAATATTATGTCGCCATTTTAAGTTAATTACCAAAAGAAACCCCTCAGTCTGCAGTTGACTGGCAATTGTCAGTAATTACACGGATTAAGCGTTGCAGACTGCAGTAATAATGGACTTTCGTATTGATCAACGACATGTAATTTTCCGCAGATGAAATTTCTATGAAATTATTTTCTTTAAATTAAAAGTAAGCAATATTTTTTGGGAGATAAAGAAGATGTGTAATGTATGCAAATAATAGAAGTGAAGAATGGAAATGAAGGCATATTGTGCCGACCCCACTTGGAAAGGTATAATGATAAGAAAATGATGATGATATATTGATTCAGCGAAAAAACTGTCAAAGCGTAACATACAAACAGACAGACAGATAGACAGTTTATAGAAGTAGACGACTTTGTGGAGTTTCATAGTACCTACAGCATTAATAATAGATTTTTTTTATTATATCCCGTTTTTTTTAAATAAAGCAAAACTGACTGGCCCGTTGGCGCAGGTCTGCTTTTATATTCGCGGGTCGCAGGTTCGATCCCGCCGACGGCAAACATTTTCTAATTACTATTTGTTAGTTCATCGATTTTGAGTATATTTTCAATTATATCCTACTTAATATAATATTATAATTGCGAAAGTTTATGAGATGTTGTGTGTGATGTATGTTTGTTACTCTTTCACGGCGAATCCACTAAACCAATAATCATGAGATTTGGCACAATTATTCCTCATACACCAGGTTAACATATAGGCTATAGAAATCTGGTAAATTCCACAGGAATAGGATGACATTGAGAGCTGTGATAGCCCAGCGGTAACACCATGCGACTCTTTCACGAAGAGAAGAAGAAGAAGATCACGGGTTCAAACCCGGGCAGACACCAATGGGTTTTTCGGTTAAAACTTATGTGTAATTGATAATTGCAATTTATCACACGCTTTTCAGTGAAGGAGAACATCGTGAGGAAACCTGCATATCTCTAAAGAATTCTGGAGATATGTGTAACCTACTAATCCGCATTGGATCAGCGTGGTAGGCCTTAACTCCAATCCTTGTCTACAAAAACGGAGCGATGAGGCCTATTCCCAGCAGTGGGAGCGTAACAGGCCGCTACTTACTTTTTTTTACTTATCACGTGACACCAGTCCACGTGAACGAAGTAGCGTGTATAAGTTAGTATGTATATATTTACCATTTGTCTCTCACCCATAACACAAGTGCTAAGTTACTTGGACGGACAACCGTGTGCCTAATTGTTATATATATTTATTTGTATATTTCATTGTTCATTGTCACGTCAATATACGATTCGGGTAACAGCCATACTATTCTAAATATTAACAGAGCAAATTTACTGATCATGAATATTAAATATTGGTACTGAAATAATTCACGTGCTATTCAATTTATCGCGTTCTATGCAAATTTATGCATTATGAGCTTAACCCTATTAAAATTGACCGACAGTAGTAAATGCATGTCAAAATATCATGAGCGGCTTCTGAATAACTATAATACTCATAATCGACGTATATCCATATAAGTGTTGATCTTTTCGTCATCCTCGCCCTTATCCCACTCTAAGTGTACACCACAACATGTTATAAACATGTTGTCACATGATCTGGTTACGTATTTTACGACTGATGCGAACCCACCTTAGTCGCCTTTTACGACACCTCAGTATCTTATATAAGAATGGTCTATTCTAATCAGCCGGATACCATACGTCGGGTCAACTTACATTAGTCGCCTTTTACGCTAACTACGTAAGAAATGAGGGTGGTATGTTCTACTCAACTGGATACAGCATTATAAATCTCGATCTCTTCATAGCCTCAAACAAACGAAAGACATGCAAGTTTTGCCTAAAATCTTATTAAATTACACATACAGACAGACAGTTTTTGGGGACTTGTTGCATAATAAGTATAGATATAGATTGTTATATTTCAAAGCCGACATATAAATGTTATTATGTTCGCAGCAATTTCTAGAATTAAGATTCAGATAAGCGTTATGAAACATGCGTTTGTTCATTTGAAATTCAAAGCGTGGTCATAACATGGGTATCTTCACATTTATCAGATATCCCTTTGCAAACTATTAAAACGACATGATCGTCAGCGTTAAGTTACTAAGAAACAATTTTTGAATTAATATTGTCTAAATATCAACGTTTAAAAAAAAATAGGGATCAAAAACTATATTGTTTTCTTACCACTCATCTATTGTATCTAATATTCTTGTATATTCAAGGATTTTTATACCTTATTTTTATCTTATTAATTTTTTATAGTTGTAATATATGTTTGCACCTTTTGATTTGTGTTATTAAGGTATTTTTTTTGTGATTGCACACAAACAAATTCTATAACATCAATTCAATCACAAGAAAATGTAAATCTATTTGCCAGAGGTTACTTATCGATTTGAAACTTAGCCGCATATTATATATTATATAATAAAGTATGAACAATGGAATACCATGGGGTCTTAATATGGTGAAGTAGTATCTCGACACAGATGAATAAACCATTTTCATACAAGCAGCAGCAGGGTCTTCTCACATGCTCTCTTTGTGGGGAGGTAGGTGGGGTACGGGCCTCGAGGAAATCCTCACTACCCGGGCATCTCCTCGCGGGCACTTAAGCCCGGTATGTGTTCCGGCCGTAGGCCGAGGTCACCTTGGTGACCCAAAGGCTCGGTATTTGGGCCGTAAGCCCAAGTCACCTAGGTGACCTAATGGATGTCTAGTTCGGTGCGGAGGTCTGGGAATGGTAGCCCTCAGACCTAAAATTACATACAAGCCCCATAGATGGAAAAACGAATTCTAAAGAATCACAGGATGGCGTTGCCGTTGTGGCGGCAGTGGTTGTCCAAGTTGCACAATATCTTAAGTCGTACAATGTCTTGCATGAACGTCCATTTAACAGAGAGAGGTGATTGCTCATAAAGATATTCAATGCTAAATCAAAATATTATTTATTTATGTAAACTTATGAACAAGTGCTTTTAAATCGTCAACTCTACTGCTAATTCGGAAAAATACTTCTACTCAGAAAAGCCAGCAAGAAACTGCGCGAATGTCAAAATATAATTCTTATAATTAGTTACATTATATTTTGCATACTAGATATTTCCACGCATCATTTATGTAATCCTCAACAGTATTGTAGGCTTTCTGTATCACCCAGATTATAATAGTTTTTTAAACTGCTGTAATGGCAATATTAGTACAAACTGCTAAGTGTATTTAGTCCCAAATTCGTATATCTGATTGCTCTCGGAAGTGGTACGGTTTAACAACACAAATAATTTTTGCTTGACAAATAGAGTTGGACATTGTTATTTTAAAATTAAGTTCATTAAGTAAGTAATAGTAGGTGCTAAGTGATATATTAATTATCACATGCTCTTCTGTGAAGGAAAACATCGTGAGGAAAACATACATCTATACTAATATTTAAAGCTGAAGAGTTTTTTGTTTGTTTAAACGCGCTAATCTAGAAACTACTAGACCGATTTAAAAATTATTTGAGTGTAAGACAGTTCATTTATCGAGGAAGGCTATAGGCACATATAACATCACACTAAAATTAATATAAAGGAGAGGAGGAGCAATAAAAATATTACGCAATTGTAAGCTTTCCTTGCGTAAGCTGAGTAAACGGTGATAGTTATTAAAAAATCATGTATTATCTTGCTCGGTAATTTTATTAAAAGGTATAAAAAATGAAATTAAAAAAAACGAAGTAAAAGGTTGGTGATATCTGGGTCTCGATCCCGGGTATTTTCATTTCTTTAGTCTGCCCGATCCTCAGTGAGTTATGACAACTTTGCAAATGACAGCACAATAAGCCTTTGTATTATATTTATATTTTAACAGTTTTTCAATGCCTAACACCAGGGCTAAAACAACATTTTCTTAAATAAAACCTACCTAGATCGATTTATAACCCCCAATCACCCTACATTCTGCATTTCATGAAAATCGTTGGAGCCTTTCACATTACATTCTGCATTTCATGAAAATCGTTGGAGTCTTTCACATTACATTCTGCATTTCATGAACATCGTTGGAGCCTTTCACATTACATTCTGCATTTCATGAAAATCGTTGGAGTCTTTCACATTACATTCTGCATTTCATGAACATCGTTGGAGCCTTTCACATTACATTCTGCATTTCATGAAAATCGTTGGAGTCTTTCACATTACATTCTGCATTTCATGAACATCGTTGGAGCCTTTCACATTACATTCTGCATTTCATGAAAATCGTTGGAGTCTTTCACATTACATTCTGCATTTCATGAACATCGTTGGAGCTTTTCACATTACATTCTGCATTTCATGAAAATCGTTGGAGTCTTTCACATTACATTCTGCATTTCATGAACATCGTTGGAGCCTTTCACATTACATTCTGCATTTCATGAAAATCGTTGGAGCCGTTTCGGTAATTCCAATTATATACATATACTCGTATATACAAGACTAACTCATTTAAAATGTTCAAGATAAATTGATACTAAATCCAAATTTCCCTCCAAAAGCACAATATCTCGCCTTAAATATGATTATCTCTGTCTGAAACGAAATTGGCTTATGACCTTTGAGAATTAAAGTAATTATAACTCTTGATATAAATTATAACATAAATTATAGCATAATCTATATTTAATTTAATTGCAATACCTTTTATAAAATAAAGAAGTGCTGTTTTTTATTGCCTTTTAAAATAAACCCTGGTTATCCAAGTATGAAATATTTTATCGATATAATTTTTGCGTGTTCAAATCGCAGGTTTCCTTTAAATTCGTATTATTTTTAATTGATATATTTTATGCACTTTATAGAAATATAAATATTTCATCCCAAACTCTATCCAATGATATCATTATTTTACTATAATCAAAATGATATTAATCATTAGTTTTTGTTGTCGCCATCGACTTCCGCTTTGTATTTTATAGCAACACAGTCATGAAACAAGAGTATCGCGCCCTTTTTGACTGAAATGCTGGCAACACTGTGCCGTTATTGTTTCCGGTTGAGCCTCTATTGATAATTATTTATATCTATTGATATCTATTGATAAAACGTTTCAGTTACATTCAGTCTTTGTTCGTTATTCAAGAGAAGTGCATCTCGGAACGGAATTGTGGTATTCCTATTATATCGTGTTATTGTATATAGTGTGCGCTAACATTTTGTATTATTAAACTCTATAAAGAACAGCCTAATTATATAAACTAATATTTCATATTTAAATTGATACAAATCTATGTGGTATGCAGCTGAGTAGAATAGACCACCCTCATTTCTTACCGAGGTGTCGTAAACGGCGACTAACGTAAAATGACATCTGGCAGGCGGCCGGTCGCAAAATAAACCAAATCATGTGACAACATGTTGATTACATGTGTCAATAAGAGCAGGATGATGACTTAAATTGAGACCCAATAAATTTTTATGTTTTTACATATTTAATCCTACATTATAGCGATCTGTTAGAAGATGACTATGTTTTTTTATGTCTATTTTATATTTTGTATTGATATCTTCTATTTTTATCCTGATTGAAAAGAAAAAAGAAATATTTTCAAAACCAAGAGATTGAGAGAGAGAGAGAAAGAGATGAAAAAAAGCGAAGAATGGATGAACAGACTACACACCGCAAATTTATCGCTTTAGCGGAATAACAAATACAATTTAGTGCGTGTTCGAAAGAATTTATCTGTACGAGAGATTTGCGGCAATAAATCTCTTCTATCAAGGACCTTTGGACCCTTTTATCAAGATTTGACGCCAAAACGCACCGATGGGCTTGACATTTTTTGTCTCAACTTATCTGCTCCCTAAGGGGCGTTTAGAGCGGGATGGAAGATTTGCGATAATATTTAAGAAACGATTACGTTTGGGCCGTGGTTTGATTTATTCGACTATTCGCAACCCGGTGGGATACATTTTGCATATTCTTTTTTTATCATACATATTCTTACATATTCTTCATTCGTATTATTTGCGAACGTTTTGCATTTATAAAAGTCACTATTTATTGCATATTGTTGAATGTTATATGAATTTCCTGCCTGGATATCTTTAAGTTTATTGTCTGTAACACTTTTTTTACTCTGTGACATTGTTAGATACGTACGCTTTTAAGAAATAAAAGATGATAAATAAACCACTATATTTAAATACTAGTATATGCAGCCCGCTTTGCCGTGTTCATTTTAGGATATAATTATAAAAAAATGCTTCAATCACCACCAAATTACAATATAATTCAAAGTACAATATAATTTTAAACATTAATTGATAATTTTATCAAAATCCAGCCGTTTCGGAGTCTCTGGAGGACAACAAACATTATTTTTTAATATATTAAAAAGACGAAGTGTCCCAGCAGTGGGATAGTAACAGGCCGTTATTTTACGAACGATCTTATAAATTGTTTAGACGAAATCCTCTAATAGAAATAGCGAAAAACGAAAAAATTTAAGTACCAGTATCCATAGTAGACCATAGACCTTTCAAAATAAATTGACATATCTTTTTTATTTGCTGACCGATTGCAATAAAACACACCCTATATGTTAAGTGAGGCTTTCTATTACATATTAGTAAAAACAGCGTCTAAATCCGAGCGGTTTTTGAAATTAGCGGGAACAAACGCGCAGAGATTTGACGTCTCAGTTATCAGCTAAATACATTCTATTTTCAAATAAAATTTAAATAAATTCCGTTTAACCATAGATCTTTTTTTCTATAAATAATCACAATCTGATTGAGCCATCAACGGAGTTGAGGCGGGGGTAATAAAAGACCCGTTTCAAATAAAATTCATTAAATAATCTCGTCGAATTTACGTTCGGTTCTGTTCTGAATTGTAATGAGATGGGCTGCGGGAATTGCTTTTGTACTTAGGGTTGTACATTCAGTTAGAAATTCACAAAACGTAGACATTTTAGATTAACAATTACAATGAGAAATCAAAAATTAATACGTTTCTTTAACTTCTTTTCAGGAAATCTTTTTTTTTCTTTTAAGACATATTTCATTAGAATGAAAAAGTATAAGTATATAAAACTAGTTATAACAGCGTCTTATATTTACGTGAGCTCAAGTGTTTGAATACCCTTAATTATGTATTATTTGAGTTTCCTGTTATACATGTGAATTACCAGTTGTTTGTCACAACTTAAGTGAGCATATTTTTATTGAGACAAAGTGGGACAAATCTAGTGAAATTAGAATAACAATTTAGTTATATTATATTAATTATTATTATTAATTATTGGTATGTATAAAAATGTTTGTAAAATTAATAATTTGAACATCATAATTTTTAAACAAATACTTTTTTATATATTTTGTTACTTTTCTTTATTAATGTCTTACATTAAAAATAAGAAATGCATTTATTTTCTTAGAATAGGGCAATTAAAAAAATCAGTGGGGCATCCCACTTTTTTTAATTGCCTCATTCTAAGAGAATATCTGCATTTTTTTAATTTTTGTCGCTTGAGACAATCCACCAAAAAACCGGAACTGTCCCCGTAATAATCGTAACGTGTGGTCACTTTACCCGTAGCACGAGTTAAAAATTACTTACTTTTGATACGGACGATCATCTGTGTACTAGTCCCATATATTTATATGTTATAATAGAGACCTATAAGCTTGAAATTCCTGCGCAGCGACTCAGAGCAAAATATTCGCGGGCTTAGATATTCGCTTTTATATTTGAATTTTTAAATCCATATTACACTTACGTATACACAACTTGAAATTAAGTATTCAGTAACACGTAAAGCATTTTAAAATGTCATATATTAAATAAATAATGGAAATAAAATACTTCCAGTTAAATAAGAGACTGCAGCTTAGCAATAAATTTAAACAGCGTTATGTTAGTTTTAGTAGCGGTCGCCACTGAAAACCAGCCTTGAGGTATTGCCTCAAATCGTGCTGAGTGGTGCTCCTTTTTACTTGGTCACATTTTTCTACATAAACATTTGTTAGGTTTTAAACTTTCACATTCAGTCAGTCAGTCAGTTCGCGACCACGGTGGATGCAACTCTGCCGAAACGTCGAACCTTATACAAAGGTAACTCGAGATTATCGCGATGTGACCCGTTTGTTTATATATTAACATTTGTTAGGTTTTTTTTTCTTTTCTGTTGTTATCTTTTACTCTATTTTTGTGTGTAATTAAGTGTGATAACAGTAAATAAAAGTATTTTGATTTGATTTAAATTATATTCCAGACTTTTACCACCCGCTTCTGAACTTGCACCCGCAAGGAAGTATGACAATGGAAGGCACTAGTAACCAAGAAACCAAGGCTTAGTTTGATTGCTAGTGGTGACTTTTAGAGTGTAATCTAGATATAATCATAAGCTTTTGTTAAATAATGTTTTTCTAAACTGTGATGAGCTAACAAATAATTTCTAATTCTATCATCATCTTCCTGCCCTTATCCCACTCTAAGTGGGGTTGGCACAACATGTTATAAACATGCTGTCACATGATTTGGCTGCATTTTTACGATCTGCCGCCTGCCTGATGTCAACTTACCGCTGTCGTATTTTACAACACCTCGGTAAGAAAGAGGGTGGTCTATTCTACTAAACCAGATACCACACAGCGGAAATAATTTCTAATTCTAATTCTTTCCAATTCTAATTAAATTCCAGGCTTTTACCACCCGCTTCTGAACCGCTCTCGCACCCGCACTGGCAACCACTCCCGCACCCGCACCTACACCCGCACCCACAACAGCATCAATCCTTGCACACGAAAATTCAAAATACAGCGATAAATTGACTTTATGTTCGAAATTGGCGCCTTAGAATAAATATATCGTGGATATTAAAACTGAGCCCCGCTAAAGATTATTTTCCTTTGTTTTCCTGTTAAAGCAACGGGCAATAGCTAGTATCCCAGTATTGCCCTATCAACGTAATTTAACGTGTCCTAATGAGACGTTATCCAAACGAGATCGAAATATAAAACGGTTTTTGTATGTAATTGGGATATATTTTGAGCTGTTATGCTCTTTAATGCTTAGAGTCGTACTTGTAACTTAAACTACTTGTTCCCGCGATTTTGTTTACTTATAGAGGGAAAAGTCTGTCACGTCTTTAATGTTATGGTCTGCTATAGAAATCTTATAATTGTATGCCCAAGGTTTGAATACCATCCCTTAGTAAAGTCTACGTTGCTAATTTAAATATGTTTTGCATATACTTGTAAAATTACGTTGTGAGATACATTCCGTTCTCATTCATTACGTTGAGAGATAGAATTGGAATGTCATAAGAATAACTAGCCAAAATTATCTACACCATATTTAAAACATGTTATGCCGACCCCACTTAGAGTGGGACAAGGGCAGAAAAAAGAAAAAGATAGATTGGGTACCGTCGAGTGTTTGAATTTTTAAAAGGTTTATTGACATAAAGCACGAATCGCCACTCGCTTAGAGCTTATTTCAAAGTTTTCGCGCCATATCATTGATTGAGAATAAGTTAACTCATTAACCGCGTTTTACAATAAAAAGAGTGTGTAAATAGTTAACACGATTCTTGCAATTAATGTGCTTTGGATGTAAGAAGTGCATTTATTTCATACTAAAATTATAAACATAACATCATCATGCTCTTGCCATTATCCCACTCTAAGTGGGGTCGGAACAATGTGTTATAAACATATTGTCATAGATTTGGCTTCATATTTTACGATCAGCCGCCCGACGTCAACTTACCTTAATCGTATTTTACGACACCTTGGCAAGAAAGAGGGTCTATTCTCCTCAACCGAATACCACACGGTGTGTCAACTTACCTTAGTCGCCTTTTAAGACACCTTGGTAAGAAATGAGGGTGGTCTATTCTACTCTGCCCGAAACCACACTGCGGGTCGACTTACCTTAGTCGCCTTTTACAGCACCTCGGTAAGAAAGAGGGTGGTCTATTCTACTGCCGGATACCATACGGATAAATTATATACGAACATATTAGTACATATAAATTTAATATAGCCTAGCAATACCATCGATTATTCGATTTTGGAAATGAAATATTGCATTTGAAAGTGGTTCAGTGAATCCATTATTAATTTTGCGTCTGTCTATTAATCGCGTGCCCTAATTTTAGATTCGCGCTCGGTTTAATTAATTCTGACGAAATTTATTTCCAGTTTGTTACGACAAATACACTCGATTGTTTTTAATACTCGACTCAAAAAGAGAGGTGATATAAGTTTAACTTAGTCTCCTTACTTATTACAATCCTTGAACTGTGTCTGTCTACGCGGTTTTGCTTTAAATCGAATCGAAAACTGCTGGACTCAAAAACGCAGTCACTCTTTACAAAAACACTTATTTAAAAAAAAATATAATCATACAACAAATTACAATTATTTTGTATACTTCGTAGGTGTTCGCAACTTAAATCCAAGCTTCTTTATTATTTACGAAGCTGAATTTTCAAATCCAGGCTTTTTTATCATCCAAACAATCATTAATTTTGTAATATGCTTTACGTAAAGGCTCTTATATTTAATTTAAACCTTTCTGTAGACTGGTCTAGTATAGATTGCGGAATTTTATTGTAGAAGCGAATACCGAGACCATCGGATGAGTTGCTAACTCTGCTGAGTCGCGACACAGGTATCACATATTATATAGCCGTACTTGTATTATATAGCCTTCCTCGACAAATGGATTATCTCACACTGAAATAATTTTTCAAATCGGTCCAGTAGTTCCTGAGATTAGCGCGTTCGAACAAACAAACTCTTCAGCTTTAATTATTGGTATAGATTTGAAGAATAACTTCAATTATATAATAAGTCTTCCAAATAAGACTTTGTAATTCCTAAAAAGCAATTAAAAATTTTAATCCATTATTAGCTTAAATATAAGCTGTGATGGCCTAGCGGTGCGACCGTGTGAATCTCTAGAGACGATCATGGGTCCAAACCACCATGGCAGACACCAATGAGTTTTTCTATTAAAACTTATGTGTCTAATTGATAATTGCAATTTATCACACGCTTTTCGGTGAAGGAAAACATCGTGAGGAAACCTGCATATCTCTAGAGAATTCTGGAGATATGTGTAACCTACCAATCCGCAGCAGAGCAGCGTGGTAGGTCTTAGCTCCAATCCTTCTCTCCAATAAAGGAGAGAAGAGGCCTATGCCCAGCAGTGGGCATACACTTAATTACTTTACAGGCCTATACTTACTTACTTTACTTACTATTAGCTTAAAAATAAACTTAATACAAGATCATTTTGAACTTGCGTTAAGTTTGTGTTTGAGCTAATAATGGATAAAAAGTAGCAAGTAGGTATAACACAACCGTTAATCATTTTTGCTTAAACTACTACAAAGATTTCTGCCATTAACAATTTAAACCTGGACGCCATCCAGAAAATCTATAGAAAATACGTGAAAATAAAACACCACACATATCTGAAATTCAATTTTGAAACCATAACAGTATATTAGGCATTATAATAAAAAGGCAATGAATAATAGAAATTATGTCCTGATGGTTTTGGCAAACATATCCAGGTCCTATGCCAAAGTGTACTAAGTAAAAGATAAGAAATTACCAGTTAAATGGTTCTAAATTTATTATTGGTGCACTTAATTTGTAAAATCGTGGTTAGTCTACTTGGATGTTTGCCTGGGAATTGGGAATTTATGCGGGGATTCCCCTAATGCGTATGTTTGATGCTTGGAATGTACTTCCGGTGGCCATATTGCTTATGACCTATAATCTGGCTATATTTAAAGAAAATATAAATGACACTTTTTATTTCACTTTTTGACCCATTCACAAGTTTAACTATTTACTTTATTGATTTAGTTAATTAATTTTCTGGGGATACATTTAGAAAGTAACGTAAGCAACATAATAACCTAAAAAGCATTTAAACGAAGCGCAACTTATATCAAGTAATCCTATCATATCCTACTTAATCCTACTAATATTATAAATGCGAAAGTTAATTATTTAATTTATTTTTATTTATTTATTTATTTTGTTCATACACATCATCATCTTCCTACCCTTATCCCACTCTAAGTGGGGTCGGCACAACATGATATAAACATGTTGTCACATGATTTGGCTACGTATTTTAAGACCGGCCACCTGCCTGACGTCAAATTATCTTAGTCATATTTTACGACACCTCGATAAGAAAGATGGTGGTCTATTCTACTTAACCGGATACCACACGGTGAGTCAACTTAACTTACCTTACCAACTTACCTTACCTTAATCCGCTGAACCAATATCGATAAAATTTTGCACAATTATTCATTATACACTGGAATAACATATAGATTATAGAAATCCTGTTAATTCTACAGGAATTGGATGACATTGAAAAGCGCCATCTATTATCGAAATATCACACAACAACAATCCGTAAAACGTAATGTTATATAGTCTATAGCCTTTCTGGATAAATGGACTATCTTACACTCAAAGAATTTTTCAAATTGGTAATGTAGTTCCAGAGATTAACGCGTTCAAACGAACAAACTCTTCAGCTTTATATATTAGTGTAGATTGACATATATCCATGAAACATCAAAATAAAGTTTATATTGGTTAAGCATATCCGTTAAATCGACCGTTCAGTAGTTTTCGGAACTCTATAGAGACTTGTAACAGTTTATAGCAAAATAGAACCTACTTTCACTGGGTCAAAGGCTGAAAAGGTACGTCGTCCACAAATCAGGTTTATAGCTAATGTTTGGCACGTGACGTCGCCCGCTTTGCCAATACCTTGTTTGTCGACCGCACTACGGTACCCTGTTTGATATTGAATATAACCCGGAATCATAAAGTGTACACGAATCCTAATAGGGTTGTTTCAGATTAGCATAGTTGAGATATTTGGTTAGCGATATCCAGTTACGCCTAAGAATAAGGTAATTTATAGAATTAGGTGTTACTTTGCGGAGGTCCATAATACAAAACTAATGAGAATATAATTTTGCTTATAATCCGCGATAAAAGAAAATATATATAATGTTAAATTTAGAGTGTACTAGTCGTTCTCATACCTGATACATGCAGAATTCGTAAGAACTCATGCACTACCCGATACCGATAACACAACAATACACAAGCACTGCACACATTGACCATCACAATCTCAACAATTGTTTGGCCCCGTAACCGAAGCATCGTCAAGAGATAGAATCCATGACAAAATCGCAAAGACTGCGATTTTCTTGTGTAAACATTACAGCATACATACAAATTTTTCCTCTTTATAATATTAGTATAGACATAATTATAATTTTAAATGGCGATTTGTATTTCTGTCCGTTACGCTTTGGCGATTAATACGCAAAATAATTTGATTGTGCGAAGTTGCATCAATGGTCCAACAATTATTATAAATCTAAAAGTCTGTCTGTTTTATTGTCTAAAATAACTCGCTTAAGGAATATTGATGAAATTTTGTATAGTTGAAGCCTATATACGGTCTTCTTCCTAAACCTATTAAAGTGATACATACATCCTTCTGTCCCTATCCCACTCTAAATGGGGTCGGCACAACATGTTACAAACATGTTGTTACATGATTTGGCTACGTATTTTACGACCGGACGCCATCTTGACGTCAACTTACCTTACTTTACGATACCTCGGTAAGAAAAGAGGGTGGTCTTTTCTACTCAGCCGGATACCACACGGCAGGTCGATGGTCCCATTTATTAATTTTCTAACAATATCATAGTTAATGTATAGAACCGGCTATACTTACGTCTTATTTTATCGGTGCACTTATTCATGAGCTCTTTACACGACGTTATCGCGGCGGGAACTCTAAATTAAAAAGTAAAAAAAAAACAATATTATACTTTTAAATTAACTAGATCGTCAATTTTTCCTGCGAGATAAAAACCGCAAAAAACTCAAGTAAAACCTGATTATGCTTTAAGAATATATCCCGGTCCAATTTGAATATGCCAAATTCGCAAATCCCCATAGTCTTGTCAACCATTATTTGCACGGTGCTAAAATGCATACGGCCATTCTTCAACGAATTTGCCATGGACATCAGCATATTTTTACGTACCTCCATAATCTATACTTATTATAAAACAAAGTGCCCAAAAGCTGTCTCTCTGTATATGATCAATTTTCTCAAAACCTATTGTACGGTTTTATACGGTTTTTATTAAAAGGTAATGCCTTTCTTTCGGAAAGTTTATGCTAATACATTACAAATAGTAATAGTTATTCATAAATCATGTATCACAAAATTGTTCCCCTCTAAAAGTTCTAAATAAAAGTTCGGGACAGCATATGTCTAGCTTTTAAGGTTGACACATTATAACCATTTGTGTGGTTTTCAAAAGACTATATACGTTCACTATCATTTGCGGCTTTGCGATTTTGGTCGTGGAGTCTATCTCCTGATGATGCTTCGGTTGCGGGGCGAAACGATTGTTGAGTTTGTGATAGTGAACGTATATAGTGCTTGTGTATTGTGGTGGCGGTGGTGGAGGTTTGTGCATGTCTTTTTATGAATCCTGCATGTATCAGGTAGATAACCGATTGTCCACTCTACATTTAGCATTATATATATTTTCTATTTTACTTCATCGCGGATTATAGCAAAATAATTTTATCATTACTTTTGCTAGTAATATATAAAAAATACCGCTGGCAATAAACTTTGAAGTGAACACAGTCGCGGAAACATAAAGGAAATATTTATTGTATATGTATTTATTGTACAGATGAAAACCTGATCAAATAAGTCTGTCCTTGATTAAAAAGCTCAGAAAGCTGATTGTCGCTCAGCTTTCTGGTAAAGTGGCCAATTTGTTTGAAGACACGTTCTGGTTTTGCCGGGAGGGAAGTTATCAAATTTAAAGGGAGTGATAAAATTATATTGCTACAATCCGCGGTGAAAAGAAATGTATATAATACTGAATCTTTACTAATATGTAAAGCTGAAAGGTTTGTTTATTTGTTTGATTGTTTGAACGCACCAATCTCAGGAACTATTGGACTGATTTTAAAAATTCTTTGGGTGTAAGATAGTTCATTTATCGAGGAAGGCTATAGGCTATAGAATATCACGCTAAGATGAATAGGAGAGGAGCAGCAATAAAAAATATTGCCAAAATGGCATTATTTAAAGCTTTCCTTGCGTGCGCTAAGTAAACAGTGGAAGTTATTCAAACATCTCTTTTAATTAAGTCAAAAAAACTACTTTTATGTTGAAAATTTCAATTCGGAAAACTTGTGATATACATACATATATATATACATATGTATATATATATATATATATATATATATACATATGTATCCCTCCTCCTCCTTGCGTCGTTACCCCAGTACTGGGGGTCGTGACCTTATTCTGAAAACAGTTTATCCTTAATTATGGTCTTCCATCTGTTCCTGCTTTCAGCCACGTGGATGGCCTCGGAGACTGTCGTGTTGAGTGTGGTGCGGATCTGGTCTGACCAGCGCATAGGGCTACGTCCTCTCGCTCTCTTGCCATCGACCTTGCCGGTAACAATGAGTTTCTGCATGTCGTCGCCAGGCTTGCGAGCAATGTGCCCAAAGAACTCTAGGATCCTCCGTAGACATATGTTCGAAAGCCTCGGTTTTTTGTCTAGTTTGAGCTCTTCGAGCACTGACTTGTTAGTCCTATGCGCCGTCCATGGGATGCGTAACAATTTTCTCCAGCACCACATCTCGAAAGCATCAATGCGTTTGCGGTCTGCCAGTCTAAGTGTCCACGTCTCTGCGCCGTATAAGAATATGGAGAATACTAGACTGTTAACAAGTGCGATTTTTGTCTTGTGCCTGATGTTGCGGTCTTTCCATATTCTCTCCAGCTGCGACATGGCACTCTTTGCCATTGCAATACGCCTACGGATTTCATTTTCACATGAACCGGTATTACTTATTTCGGAGCCCAGGTAAATGAAGTTATTGACAATTTCTAACTTATGTGTCCCACTGAGCTCTAACTTAGAAGCCCGGTCCACAACCATGACTTTGGTTTTTGAGCGGTTTATGGTCAGTCCTAAATCCCTGCTACTATGTTCTATGCTGTCAAGAAAGGAGCACAACTCAATTTCATCGGCAGCAAAGATGATAGTGTCATCAGCGTAGCGAAGATTTATACAAATGTAAACCATATATGATATATGATGTGACCCATAGATATATATATTAATCAGTATTTTAATTTAATGAGATTTCAATTTTTTCTTCGTTTATTTATTTTACTGTACTTTAAATGTGTAAATTTTTTTTAATTAAATCTAAAACTCTCATTTGGCCACTGCCTACCTAACGTGAAATGTCACAGAATGAAAATCTGAAAATATTTATCCCATCTCATCCCTGAAAACGTCAGCATCACGCTGTAATGTATCACGACAGCCAATCGTATTAGGCCTAATCCTTGGTTAACTAATCTATACTAAAACCTCCGTAAGCTGGTTTGATATGTTCCAAATCTCTACATATTATAACGTCAAGTTAAAGACATTTCGTATTTTTGTGACAGTTTCAAAAACAGAATAGTACACGCAGTTAATTTGAATTATAATATTAAGTACCAGGTTGACCGATCATTGCTATAATAAATTTAAAAAAAAATTAAATTAAATTAAAAAAAAAAAAATTAAAAAAAATCTTTAAAAAAAGTAGGGTAGGTGGGGATCGATCCTAGATATTTTCATTAATCGCTACCAGTTCCCCAAATAAGCTACACTGACTTGACAGTTTATGGCAAAAATTCAATTCAATATAAATTTTAGTGTTTTTTTTTTACCAAATACATGGATAAAGGACTTCTTTTAAATAAAACCTAGCTAGATCGTATTTTCTCCCCCTATATGCTGAATTTCAGGAAAATCATGGGAGCCGTTTCCGAGATTCCGAAAATATATATAAACATACAAGATTAACTTATTTAAATATTAAAGATATTGAATCTTTAAAAAGACTTTGTTTATGTCAACTTAAATGTTAAAATACCCTCAGTAATGTTATATAGAAAGATCAAATTTCATAGGCAATAAGAGTTATTAGTATTTCAAAAATAAGAAAGGTTTTCATCATTCCAAATGGAGTCGGCACAACATCTTTTAAACATGTTGTAACATGATTTGGTTAGTTAGTTTACGGTCAGCCGTCTGCCAATTTTCAACTATTCAGGATAATAATATATTATAACAAACTACGATATTTCTCCTTTACACTTATTCAATATTCAAAAACCTATTTTCCCAAAGTCAACTTATTTACTCCCTTTCAACAACTCAATGACACATATATGATATCTACAACGCTTTTTCATATTAATGACCAATTCTATGAAGGAGGTTGTATTAGAAACATGTTGTAACAATATAATCTGGACTTTGTTCCACAAAAGTCCTAGTAAGCCGCAAAATTGTGTAATTTTTTAAATTCGCCGAGCATAAATCACGAAATTCGCCATGAAAACCTTTTTTGGCAACTCCTCGGCATTCTGGTGCCAAGTTGACGAAAATGCTTCAAGTGATCATGCTTTGTGATCCATCAAAAATTATTCTGTACTGAGCTTTCAGAATCCGACTAGAATAATAAAATTGAGAATTGCAGGATATAAATTTATGTTTAAAGGTATAGAATATTTGTACCCGTAGAAAACTTAATGTTATCACCAATGTACCTATGTTGGTTTTTTAGTGTCATGATTCTCCTGCCCTTGTCCCACTCTAAGTGGGGTCGGCACAACATGATGTTACATGATTTAGATATTTTACGACCAGCCGTCTGCTTAGCGTAAACTTACCTTAGTCGTATTTTACGACACCTCGGTAAGATATGAAGGTGGTTTATTCTACTCAGCTGGATACCACATACTAATTCTATAAATTATTGCAGAAATATATACAAGACACTACTATACTGTTGATGATTACTTAGATAATAAGAATGTGTGGATATAGCTACTCTTAGACCCTGTACAAGACAGTATTGACTAAATGTAAGTAGTAATAGGTAATATATTTTATAAAGAGCAGCCACTGTGTTTGCTGGCTCTTCTCGGTAGAAACAGCTTTGAAACCAGCAGTAGAGTTGACGATTCAAAAGTACTTGTTTACAAATTTACTAGAATAGAGAATATTTTGATTTATTTGAATTTTGAATTGATTTGATTTAAGATAGCAGAGCCTATGCCAAGCAGTGGGAAAGTAATAGGTCGTTATTTCACGTTTTAGGTACATCTAATTTATTTATTTATTTATTTATAAATTGGAAAACAAACAGAACTTAAATTATTACAAAGGATTATAACATAAAATTAATACGTATGCCAACAAAGTTTCCACAAATGAGTGAAGGAAGTGAACACAATACAATAAATATAAATGTGAAAGTAAGATAATGGTAAATAAATGTAGAAAATTAAAAGAAAAAAAATAAGTAAGTAATATTATCTTTAATACAAATATAAAGTATTATATCAGGGCCATGAATACCGAATTATTCATCCCGTCCCAGGAAAGGATCGGCGCACGTGATCGTAAACAATAAACGATTTATCTACAACCGATCCCAAATGGCCATCAAAACATCCTACTCCCGAATTCGTATGCCTATCTCGAATAATTCATAATCGGTATATTTATGTAAAGAAATATACATAAATACTTTTTCTTTATCAAAAGTTTAAATTTGAAGCTGTGGTAGCCCAGCGGTAACACCGTGCGACTCTTTCGAGGAGGTCACGGGTTGAAAACCGGGGCAGACACCAATGAGTTTTTCCGTAAAAACTTATGTGTCTTATTGACAATTGTAATTTATCACACGCTTTTCGGTGAAGGAAAACATCGTGAGGAAACCTGCATATCTCTAGAGAATTCTGGGGATATGTGTAACCTACCAATCCGCATTGGAGCAGCGTGGTAGGCCTTCTTTCCAAAAATGGAGAGAGAAGGACTATGCCCAGCAGTTGGATAGTAACAGGCTGCTACTTACTTACTACTTACTAAAAGTTTAAATTAAGAACAGAGCAAAATTTGTCTCTGTCAAAACAAAAATGGTTTGAAAAGCAAAAACAACTTTAATATATTATAAATTTATTGTAGATAGCCGTGTGGTATCCGGCTATGTAGAATATTACCACCCTCATTTCTTACCGAGGTGACGTAAAAGGCGAATAAGGTAAGTTGACGTCAGGCAGGCGGTCGGTCGTAAAAACGCAGCCAAATCATGTAACAACAGACATAAGTCTCCTCTCTTTTGAATATAAATTCTCTATGGACTTTGACAAACAAGAAAATGGTTGATGGTTGCGGGTTCGATTCCCGCAAGGGGCCATCATTTACAAATTACAATTTGTTGATTCTGATTGTTGATATATGTCTTTGAAATTATATTATGTCACCCATAACACAAGTTTTAAGTTACTTTTTTTGGAAATTGACAACCGTGTGTAAGTGTTCCATACATTTATTTATTCTGTACCTGGTTGACTGAGCCTGGTAATGTTTTTCCAAAAAATAAAAAAAATAAAACAAACAAAAAAAGGTAAGAAGTAGGGCTCGATAAGTATTTTTATTTCTAGTGAACACACTTTCCCCAAATAAACTACGCTGGCTTGACAGCTTTCGGAAAAATGGTGTTTAATATATTCAATTTGAACTATTGTATTTTTTTAAATTTCCAAAACAGGGATAAAGTCTTAAACATCCTGCATGCTGAATTTCAAGAAAATCGTTGGAGCCGTCTTCTTCTATAAACGGTAACTTTTTCAATAAATGGTACGTTATAAGAAATATAGGATTAAATTTAAATTTGTCTCTAGTCTTTCGTCACAAAAACTCAAGTTGACCGACATCCCGCAAATTATTTAAGAAATTTTTAAGGATTAATATACCGCCTTTTTGTCGGAAACTCTTCAAGTCGAAGGCAAAGTAAAACATCGAGTTCGAAACTTCGGGGCACGGGCATAATAATGAAACAACTCTTGTAAACTGTTTATTAATTATTGTTTAAGTCTCCTCAAAGTTAAATAACGGTTTCAGGGGAATGGTATATTGTGCTAATTTTGACGGCGAGTATTTCCCGTCCATAAAGTGTATTTATTCAGTGTAACAGATTAGGTACGAGAACAAGGCAACCTACTATATTAATATATAAAGCTGAAGAGTTTGTTTCTTTATGTGCTAGAATCCTCCTAATATTAAAAATGCGAAAGTTTTTAAGTGTGGATGTATGGCTGTTACTTTCACGGCGAATCCACTGAACCTATATCGATGAAATTTACCATAATTATTCTTTAAACACCAGGGTAACATATAAGCTAAAGAAATCCTGTAATTTGACAGCAATAGGATGACATTTAAAAAAGCGGGTAAATGCTGGTAATATCTATACTAACATATAAAGCTGAAGAGTTTGTTTGTTTATTTGATTGTTTGATTGCGCTAATCTCAAGAACTACTGGATTGATTTGAAAAATTCTTTCAATGTAAGATAGTCTATTTATTGAGGAAGGCTATAGACTATATAATATCACGCTAAATGAATAGAAAAGGAGCAACAATAAAATATAGTACGAAAACGGCAAAATTAAAGCTATCCTTGCGTGGGCTGAGTAAACCGTAATAGTTATTAAAAAATCATGTATTATGAATGTATGCGAGTAAACTAGAAAGGTATTCTTACATTAGCTTCACACTATAATAATAATAATAATAAATTCTTTATTTAAGACATCTATGGCCCAACAAATTTACACGAAAAAATAAATGAAATAAACTTATAAAAATTAAAATCAAATAAAAAATTAAAAAATAAAATTATATATTATTTTCTATATTTTCTTAATTATTTTTTTGCTGAAAACTATTATTTTTTTTTAAACAATTGTACATGTATATAAACTTACCTTAGTCGTATTGGACGACACCTCGGTAAACAATAGGGTGGTCTATTCTACTCAGCCAGATACCGCACGGCGGGTCGAATTACCTTAGCCGCCTTTTACAACACCTCGGCAAGAAATGAGGCTACTTCGCCAGATCCCACACGGCGGGTCAACTTACCTAAGTCGAATTTTATGACACCTCGAAAAGAAATGAAAATAGTCTATTCTACTTAAGTGGATACCATACGCCAGGTCAATTTACCTTAGTCACCTTTTACGACACCTCGTTGAGAAATAAGGTCGATTCTACTCAACCGGATACCATACTTAAAACAGCTTTGTTTATTAGTTTGAAAAAACTGTTTCTAATTGAATATTGAAATAGTTACTTCGTTAAAATACAACAACAATCACATAAATTTTATTCTTACTAACAATGGGTTCGTGTTTAAAACTATGTAATTAGAGAGACCTATTAAAGGCCGGCACGAAAACTGGACGTTAGCAAAAACACGCACCACTAAAGCTCGCTTAATCTTTTAAACACCGAAGGCGTGCAAAAACGCCAGAGAGACTAATTAATGACAAGTCCAGACCACGAGTCTACTGCTTAGTAGCAAAAGGCATTAAATCCTGCTAATATTATAAACTAGCTTTTATCCGCAACTTCGTTCGCGTGGACTTTAGTCTTGAAATTAACAGTAGCTTCTGTCACTCTAAAAGCCTGTAAATATCTCTGTCACAAAAATGAGATGATTTCAGGAAGACTCAGAGAGATTTATCGTTTTATCAAGACTATAGTTCGATCATCATCCTCCTGCCCTTATCCCACTCTCAAGTGGGGTCAGCACAACATGTTACAAACACGTTGTCATATGATTTGAATGATTTAATGATTTGGCTACGTATTTAACGACCGGCCGCCTGCCTGACGTCAACTTACCTTAGTCGTATTTTACGACTCCTCGGTAAGAAATGAGGTTGGTTTGTTCTACTCATCCGGATACCACACGGCGGCAAGACCATAGTTCGATAATTTTGATAAATAACCCTTATGACTTACATGAAATATATCGCACGTTTAATCAAAAAAAGAAACAACTCAAAAATTGCCAGTTTGGAGTTTTCAATTTAAAACTTTATAACGTAACCCCAAGAATAGATCTGCTTCGACAACCATACGATTCCGATTTATATGAATGAAATAAACGACAGTTGCGCTCTTTTTGACAAATTCGTGTGAACTGTTTGATAACACTAAAGGGAAAGATTCAGACATGTTCCAGCAGTAGTGAAAGTAAGGAGATTCTAGGGCGATATAAAACCTAATAACTCTTTATATTACTAAAGAGTGAGTCTAATTTCTTGTTTTTATTTATTGATAAAAAGATATCATTCAGACTTATTTCACTATATTATTAAATTATGCCACGGAATTTCGGAATAATTCTATTTATGCTTCTTTATTTAAAAAAATATTATAAGTTGTTTGAAAGAATCGGAGTACCTTCAGTTTATTATTAAAAGGTTATTAGATAGATGTATATCAATTATTTTTATTACGGTTTAAGAATAAAAAAAAAAAACAAAAAGAAGTGTGATATTTTAAGTTATTTCCTTTTACAATGAAATAAAACATCCCCGTAACTACTTTAGTCTTATTAAAAAAGTTTTCTAACCAGATTAAATACATTTGTTTTCCATGATGAGGTCGTGGTGAGCATGTCGAATTTTTAATTTAATTGTACTGACTTCCATTAGTCAAAATCGAAATGGAGAGGCTAAAGAATGTGACTCCATTACCCTAACAGCAGCTGTGTTTAACAATAAAATCGAAGATGAAAATATACCAAATAAGTATATTAAGTAAGTAAGATTAAGTTGACGACTGTAATAACGTTTTCAACTTAAATTGATTTCCTTCACGATTAATTTCCTATTTTTTATTTAATTCCAATTCTGTAAAACATAAGTTTATGTAAAACAAGCCTCATGCCTTATGATGACAGTGACGATTCCTTCATCCATGAGAATAATGATATCGTACAAAATAAAATAGCTAATATGGAACTTTACCGCCACGTCAACGATACTTCTTCTAGTCTATCGTCTTCACGCCCATACACGTCTAGTACGTCTCTTGATTCTGATAGGTCAACATCTTCTATGTTGACTCGCCCGTTGGCGCAGTGGGTAGTGACCCTTGGAAATCTTCAAAAAGATACCGGAACTCTTAGGGGTGAGATCTGGTTATGTGGAATTTCTACCCACTAAAACCCCCTCGATGGACTGCCTCCGCACTAGCAGAGAGGCCCTGGGATCTCTGACGAACTGCACCGAGGTCTCTCTAGTGCCGTGCACATCGTGCTCCACAAAATATAGTACGGAGCTTGTGTAACAAGCTCCGTTTCGTCTCGGGGTCGAAAGGAACGACCACAGCCCCCACTCTGACCGATCGTGACCCCAGAGGTTCCATTGGCCGGGACTATCAATTAGGGCGGTTTCTACGGCCCCTTCGTCTCTGCCTGCGAGAAGGATCAGCCCTTTCGCGGTTACGCTCGGCAGTCTCCTTCCTGACCATGATGGTTTCACAAAAGGAGACTACGGCTTTCCAATCTCTTTCACTTCTCAATATGGCAGAGACTACCGCCTTTAGAGAAAGTGGGTAGTGACCCTGCCTTCAGTTTCGCGGGACGCGGGTTCGATTCCCGCCGAGGGCCAACAATTTCTATAAATGAGTTTGTTGGTCTTCGAGTCTGCGTGTATATTTGTATTTAAGTATGTATTTGAAAAAAACATAAGGATAATATGTTCGCTAGTTGTCTCTCACCCATAACACAAGTAGTAAGTTACTTACTTTGAGGACGGACGACCGCGTGTGTAAGTGTTCCATATATTTATTTATTCATTATTCAATTTATTAATTCCAAGAAAACTGCTCAACATTGTCAGAAATTTTCTAAGGAACGAAGAAGAATTTTGCGATTAAGGAACCTGATAACGACCAAAGTCTTAAAAATGAATCTCAGCCTCAGGTTTCGGTTAGTCATCTCTTTAGAGACAAGATAAAATCTAGCTGCGCCAATCAACCTATCAATAGTTCACCCACTTTTACCAAAAAAAGCGATTTCGGGCAAATTGACGACGATTTGACATTAATTAATTATGACAACCTGTCAAATGCAGTCAGCTACGCACCAAGCTGCAACGAATAACTTATAACCAATCAATTTGTAATTTTTTTTTGTTGAAAAGATTTTCCGCCGAGTTTCTTGATGGTTTCTTCTCGGTAGAAACAAACTTCCGAATCAGTGGTAGCAAGTAAACAGTTTATTTGAATAAAGAATATTTTGAATTTGAAAATGACAGTAGGTAAGAACTATATTTTTTTACATTGAAAGTACGAATAAACGTGTATATTATTGTAAATTTTTTTTCCTTACCCAAGAAATAACCAATTCTTATTCTCAAGGTTTATAAAAATCCGAGATACGTACAAATATTGTTGTAATAAAGTTATATAATTTAAAATAAAACGAATTAAACTGGATTGAGATTCCACATCTGAATAACTTTTCTCTAATAAACTGCTTCTTTAAGTTTTCTGACGGAAAATTATTTGAAATAAAATCTAATTATTAATCATAAACTGAAGTAAGTACGAACTTATATTTTTAATGTCATAATTTAATAATTTATAATCCATAAATTATACTTTTTATTATATCTAACAAAGGCTAGTACACTAAACTATAATTTGGAACTATACATCATCTTCTTATATAGATATTTTATTTATTATTCATTTTTAAAGACCACGCCGGAAAAGTGTAAAACTTTAAACGCCCATTCCCAAAAAATTGAAATTTGGAGATATTTCTTTTTTTGATTAAGCGTGCGATATGTTAAAATATGTCAGCTAAAGGAGACTGCCAAAATTGAGCCTGATACAAAAACCTTATATACATTAAAAAATTCTTAATGTTTTCCTGGAGTTAAATATCATTATAAATATTGTAGTCTTTTAATGAAAACGTGCTATAAAACTTATTTAATAATAACATTTATACGTAACGTATCAATTGTCAACTCTCAATTGTCACTTTTTTATTATCTTTTTAATACAGCACTGGATTCTATTTTAGTATGAATACGAAAAAAATATATGAAACTTTTTAAATTATGTTTTTGTGAACATATTTTAACATATTTGATATCTGAAAATAATATATTTGATTCACTTTATTAACTGTAATGACTTTCCAAATATTAAAAATGGTGTTTAGTTATAAAATATATTTTGCATTGACTTTATGGCTTACGATCTTAATCTCTATGGGATTAAATAAAAAAACATCCCATAGAGATATACATGTCAATTATTAGTCATTCTTATCGTACTTATTCCCATAGACTACTAACTACGGAAACTACATGGCGGGTCAACTTACCTTCGCCTTTTACGACACCTCGGTGAGACAGAGGATGGTCTATTCTGTTCAGTCGGATTTCAAACGGAGTATCAACTTACCTTACTCGCCTTTTACGATACCTTGGCAAGAAAGAGGGTGGTCTATTCTACAGAGCCGGATACTACATTCAAGGTTAAAATAGAGGCTTAAAAAATATATATGCGATATTTCCTATTTCGCCACGTTCCAAATAATTAACTGTGACACAGTGTTATCATAAAGTGTAAATAATTCAGTACAGCAGAAAGCTAAGCCAAAACAATATTTGCAGGATTGTGTGCACAGTGTATTTGAGTGTGCGATGGATTTTCACCAATCTCAATATTGGTACAATTATAGAGGATTCCCTGGCGATTGTGAGCGTATTAACGACGTGTCGGGGTTCGATTTGAACAGACTAAATTAAGGGCGTGTAATATTAAGTTGAATTCAAATCAAATTCAGAATATATTTGTGCTAAAAGCTGATTGGGTTTTTATATATATATTTATACAATATCGGCGCCATGTGGTGTACAGCTGATTAGAATAGACCACCCTCATTTCTTTGCTAGATGTTTAAAAAGGCGATTAAGGTAATTTGACCCGATGTGTGGTATCCGGCTAGAATAGACCAACCTCATTTATTACTGAGATACCGTTTAAGGCGACTAATGTGTTGTGACCCACCTTGTGGTATCCGGCTGAGTGGAATAAATCACCCTCATTTCTTACCCAAGTGTTTAAAAAGGTGAGTAAGGTAAGTTGATTCGCCATGTGGTATCTGGATGAGTAGTATAGATCACCCTCATTTCTTACAGAGCTGTCATAAAAGGTGACTAAGGTAAGTATCGTGTGGTACCCAACTGAGTAGCATAGATCACCCTCATTTCTTACCCAGGTTTTTAAAAAGGCGACAAAGGTAATTTGATTCGCTGTGTGATGTCTGGCTGAGTAAAATACACTACCCTCATTTTTTACCGAGGTGTCGTAAAAGTCGACTAAGGTAAGTGCCGGTAGGTATCCGGCTGAGTAGAATAGACCACCCTTATTCCTTACAGAGGTGTCGTTAAAGGCGACTACGGTAAGTTGATGGCAGCCAGGCGTCTGGTCGTAAAAAATTTGCTAAATCATTTAACAACGTGTTTTAAATACGTTGTGCCATCCCACTTAGAGTGGGATAAGCGCATGATGTCTTACTTTAAACCAAATTGATTCCACAGTCAATGTTGTAAAGATTATCAGCCGAATTTCTTGATGAATCTTTTCGGTAGGAGCAATCCGAATCAGTGGTAGCTTCTTTAAAAACATTTGACTATTCAAAAGTACTGTAAACGGTCCACTTGAATAAAGAAAATTTTGAATTTGAATTTGAATTTGAAATTTGTTCTTTACGATTTAACTTACCTAACAACGTTTGGTTTAAAGTTAAACGTAAAACAGTAATATCAAGAGAGTCTAACATAAAATTGATTTCCGCTGAGTACCCATTATGGAATAACTTGGACATTTTCCAAGTTCAATAAAGAGTCGCCATGTTTTTATTATCATCGTAACGTAAATGTGCAATTTATGAGAGTTACTAAAAATTTAGTTCGAAAATGATGTTTTTTTAATTTCTAAGAACGAAGACTTTGTTTTTTGCACTCAGTTTTACCATCCGGCTATCAATAAATCTTCTATACATACTCGTTTGACCCGCCGTGTTGTATCCGGCTTAGTAGAATAGACTGCGCTCATTTCTCGCCGAGGTGTCGTAAAAGGCGACTAAGGTAAGTTGACCAGCCGTGTGGTATCCGGTTAAGTAGCTTAGACTGCGCTCATTTCTTAACGAGGTGTCGTAAAAGGCGACTAAGGTAAGTTGACCGGCCGTGTGGTATCCGGCAAAGTAGCTTAGACTGCCTTTATTTCTTAACGATGTGTCGCAAAAGGCGACTAAGGTAAGTTGACCCACCGTGTGGTATCCGGTTTAGTAGAATAGACCACCCTCTTTCATACCGAGTCGAACCGAAAGTGGTTGAATAAGTATAAAGGAAGACATATCGTTGTTTTTTATAATATATCTTTAAATTAAAACACACAAATTGGTCTGGGTATGCTGTTTTTTTAATATAGGCTAACATAGTAAAGTTACAAACTAAATATCACTGATGTGATGGCCACAAAAACAACTGCATTGGATTTGGATAACGTCCAAACTCCCAGTCATGTCCAGTCAGCGAAATCGGACTTTATATTATACTGATATTACTATAACGGTTATTACATTGAATGGGTTTCCCTCGTCAATATTTATAGTAGTAAATTCAAATAATTCTTTATTCAAATAGGCTTTTACAAGCACTTTTGAATCGTTAAATTTCAATGAAGCTACGACTGGTTCAGAAAGCTGCTCTTATAGAGAAGAACCAGCAAGACTGGCTGGCAAGGCTGGTTTTGACCCGTTGGTGTATGTGTCAATGACCCTATGTTCAGTTCACGGTCGCAGGTTCGATTTCCGCTGAGGACCAACATTTTCTAATTTTTTTTTTACTTTGAGTCGGTGTATATGTAAAAAAGTAAGGTAACGACCTGTTACTATCCCACGGCTGGGCATAGCGGTCGACCCTCCCGCGTCGTATGGTATCCGGCTGAGTATTATAGACTACCCTCATTTCTTACCGAGGTGTCGTAAAAGCGACTAAGGTTTGTTGACTCACCATGTGGTATCCGGCTGTGTAGAAAAGACCATCCTTATGTCTTATCGAGCTGTCGTAAAATACGACTGAGCTAAGTTTACGTTAGGCAGGTGGCCGGTCGTGAAATATATAGCCAAATCATGTGACAACGTGTTTATAACATGTTGTGCCGACTCCACTTAAAGTGGAATAATGGCAGGAGAATTATGAATGATAATTTTTGTGTAACCCATTACACAAATGTGTATATAATAAAATCTAAAAAAATTTCATTTTATTTCCCTCATTAATTCACAACTCCCGGTGTCACATATATCAAAGATCCAAAAGGTTCCAAAAACTTCAACCTGTCAGCAAATTTACGCCCCAAAGTTACATCCCCTAAGCCCGTATACCACTTATTCGGAACTACGTTTACAAATCACAAACTCAATTTACTTCTATCGAATATATCGAACCTTCGAAGCCTTCTAAATAAACATGAGCCTTGACCGAAACGACATTCGTACCGAAAATATGATAATAAAGTGAAATTCGCTTAAATTTCTCCACTCAGCTATTTCCTTAATGGCTTATTTATTCTTATCCACACATCATACTTTTACCATCATCATGGAAATGCTAAGGAAAATTATGTGATTCAATACAGGTTATATGGTGATTTCTGTGATAAGTTATTTGAAAATATGCCAGAAAAACCATCACCATGTGATTGACTTACGATAAGAGTTTGTAAACTTTACAAAGGGTTTTCCGTTAAAGCTCACGCAGATCTTAGAGTTTTTCCTTTGAAAGGTTTTTTTTTGTAATGCACTACACTGACTTATAACTTTTAGTTAATTTTCAGTGTGGTATTAGTTGCCTTTTATGACACCTCAGTAAGAAATGTAGGTGGTCTATTCTACTCAGCTGGATACCACACGAACCACCATTCCATATACATGGAAAGCTATTTAATAGTTTTTTTTTACGTCGTTTATTACGTCACAAAATAAATCAAATACTATCGATAATCTTTAACTTCAAGGCTTACTTGGATCCCAATACTATTAAATTATTCCTAAAAGGTCGTCTAGGTAGAAGCTTCGTTAAAATGTTGTACCAAATAAAATATTAACCGGTAATTCTTCCGTGTGGTATCCGGCTGAGCAGAATAGACCACCCTCATTTCTTACTTAGGTGTCGTAAAAGGTGACTAAGTTGACCCACCGTGGCTGAGTAGAATAGACCACCCTCATTACTTACCGAGGTGTTGTAAAAAGCTAAGTTAACGTCAGGCAGGTGGCCGGTCGTAAAATACTTAGCTAAATCATGTTACAACCTGTTTATAACATATTATGCTGACCCCACTTAGAGTGGGATAAGGGCAGGAAAATGATGACAAAATAAAATATGGATTAGAATAAAAACCAAACGCTACTGGCATACAAATATGTAGACATTCATAGTTGTAATAACTTTCTAATGTAATTTGGGAATAATACGTGGTTTAGACAGTATCTATAAATTACTATTTTCAAGATTGAAAAAAATACCTTGGAGTACGAGTTCACAAATAGCAACGCACCAAAAATACTGTCTAGTAGTTCAAATTCTTTGAACATAGAATTATAAGCAGTTCTAGAAATGACTTCTATAGTTTTTTCTTTAATAAATTTTGCTTATCAATAGAAAAACACCTACAAAGATTAGTGATTACACTATAAGCAAATTAATTTATTTGATTAAGGCATATTGCCTTTGAATGATTAACTAAACTGCTTGTTCAGAATTTTTTCCTGCATCGAAAAATCTGTTGAATGCTATTCTAATAATTCTGTTACATTTTACCATAACTGGTAGTTTGAGGATCGATAAAATAAAATAAAATAAATTTTAATTATTTAAGTGAGCTGACGTCAAAGTAATTAATAAATAAATTACGAATAAAAAATCAAACCATCTATAGTGTTGAGCGTTGTTATTTCAAAAATATTAAATTTTTTTGATTGTGATGTGATTTGAAGTGTGATGATTTAATTCACTAATAAAGCCTAAATAAGGATAATTAATATATAAAGTAATTAAAGAAGTATAAGACATATTATTTCGTGGAATTACCAATGACTTCGCAGTTTCAACTTTATCCTCAAAGAATTCTGCACTGAAAAAACTATTTAAAATAAATTTATTTCTTTCTGAAGACTTGAGTTTATTTCTGTAATGTTGCATATTTTTTTTCTGTTTTTAGTATTAACAGAAATAAATTAAAGTTAAAAACTTATAATAAAAAAGGAGGCATCACAAAAATATCTTATTAACTACAAAGACGCTTCTTGTTTCTGTAGCTCCTTGTCTTTTACCGTATGTTACATCTTAAATCCCAATAATAAAGATCACGTTTTATGAACTTGAAACGATTTTGGCCCCCGGGGTGAGGTTGATTGGGAAATACTTTACGTCGATGGTATGGTACCCTTATATTAGGGTGTCTTGATAATAAGGCTGGAATAATATATAAACACAAAGTAACTGGGTAACCCAGCCATACTCTGTATTTTTTTTTAAGTTATAAAGTACTAGCTGTTGCCCGCGCAACTTCGTTCGCGCGTTGAAATTAAGAATAGCTTCTGTCACTCTCCAACCCTGCAAATATCTCCATCACAAAAATCAGATCGATCCGGGAAGAATCAGGGGGATTTATCGTTTTATTAAGAGCATAATTTCATAATTCTAGTAAATAACCCGTACTTACATGAAATATAAATAGCTCAGTAAAAAGAGTAAAAACTCCATATTCATCAAAAAATTTATAATGTTTTTCAGGTATTAAATATCTCTTTAAATAATATAAACTTTTAATGGGAACGTGCTAACATAAAAATATTCAAAAAGAAAAATCTAAAAGGGGTGGTGACATCTAGGGTTTGATCCCGGGTCATTTTATTTTAGTCCACCCGTCCCCCACTGAGCTATTACAACTTTACAAATGACAGCAAAAATAGTATTTGTATTCAATGTTAATTTTAGCAATTTTTAAATGCCTGTAAGACATGGATATATTTTTTAAATAAAACTTAACTAAATCTTTTAAAAAAACTCCTACATGCTGTATTTCATGAAAATCGGTGGAGCCGTTTCCGAAATTTTGGAAAAATTTATATAAGTATATATACACAAGATTAACTCATTTAAATATTAAAGATACGGCCGGAATATGGTTGTTCTATTTTATCTTCTGGTAAAATTTGATGGAATCTTCTATAATTTAAATCTAACATTTACAAAAAACAATATATAGAATCAGGCGCTACTTTGCGGAGGTCCATAATACAAAAGTAAAAAAAATATTGTTTTGCTATAATCCGCGATAAAAGAATACATATGTAATGCTAAATGTGGAGTATACTATCCGTTCTCATACCTGATACATGCGGAATTCCTTTAAACTCATTATTTACAGCAAAAATGTACAAGTTATATCTATCTTAAACTACTTACACGCTAGAACTATACAAATCATGCCAACGTGGAATGATCCCAAGAATGCTGGCAGCTTTTCCGCGCTGAATCGCTAAGCTGATTCTTTGTGCGAAAAAGGAGCCAACCTTCTTGTCACCTGAAGAAGCAATTAACGGAGGTGTTAAATAGGATAGAAATTTTTTTGCACTTTGACTCCATGGCCTTAGGGTCTCAACTGCAAACAGCAATATAATATTTTCATTACTTTTATTTTAAACAATACCTCAAACAGCATACTCCACTGCTAAGGTACGGTTTCAAGTAAACAAACAACCTCATATGTTTGCAACTTATGCATAATAGAGCAAACTTTAACACGGTTAACTGTGGCTTAGCTGTAACTAAATTAAACTTTACCGTTGAATCATTTCTACGCTCAAGTTACCGCGCCATTAAAATGTAAACATTGCACCGAGTTGTATGAATTTCACACGTGTAATAAACGCTTTTATAGAAAGAAAAAAAAAGAAAGAAAATGTGAAAGTCTGTTTGTCATACTTTCACTGCTATTCTGCTGTAACAGCATTGATGCAGTTTGGCACAATTGAAGCTCTCATAATAATAGTAATCTTTATTTAAAACTTAACAGAAAGTCGTGTAGTATGCGACTGAGTAGAATAGACCAACCTCATTTCTAACCAAGGTGCCTTTAAAGGCGATTCAGGTAAGTAGACCCGCCGTGAGGTATCCAGATTAGTAGAATAGACCACCTTCTCTTACCGAGGTATCGTAAAATACGACAGAGGTAAGTTGATGTCAGGCAGGCGGCTGGTCGTTAAAAGGCAGGCAAATCATGTGACAGCATGTTTATTACATGTTGTGCCGACCCCACTTAGAGTGGGATAAGGGCAGGAAGATGATGACATCATTCTTAGTTACAATTTTAACACTCCAGATACACGGTGGGTCAACTTACCTTAGTTGCCATTTACGACACCTCGGTTAGAAATGAGAGTGTTATATTTTACTCAGCCGGATATCACACTCTTCCACTCACCCTTCCACCCTTCTCTGGAATAATAACTCTATGCCCTGAATACTCTACAGTTAAAAAAGGCGTAAACTAATCAAAAAAATTAGGTATATTTAATGTTTGCATACTGTCATATTTAATCTGTGTAAATTGACGGCTCAAAATAAGTTATCTGTAAAGATAAAAATAACCTCTTCACTTCCGCATGACTTAGTCTATGGCGTCGTCTAAAGCCCTCATGACCTGTTTACGGCATAAACATCGGTAAACATTGTCTATGTTTATATATGTTTTTATATGTTGGCAATGGAACATAATGCTTTATAAAACCAAAGTGTTAAAACTCTTACTTACTTCCTTACAGGCAAAAATCGAGATTTTTTTATAATTTATGCATTCTTCTAAGATAAAATCTACTTAAGTATATTTACAAAAACATAAAATTCTTATATTTTATATTTAAAAATACAATATTAAAAAAATCAAATTTATTCTTAAAATTTTTATATTATATTAGGCACGTTATAAATGCTAGAACCCAGAACTGCGTAGAAAATTTAAAAAAATAAAAATATAAACTATTGCGTTTGATGATAAAAATACTAGATTACTTAGTTTAAGGAAAATCAATTCTTTTTTTAACAGCTTCAAAAACTAAAATCGATTTCACTGATTCAAAATTGTAAAATAACCGCCTGTTACTATTCCACTGCTGGGTATAGACCTCCTCTCTCCGTTTTTGGAGAGTAGGATTGAAGCTAAGACCTACCACATAGCTGTCATTTATAAAGTTATAATAGCTTAGTGGATAACGGATGGACTAAAGACCCCTGATCGAATCCCACCAGTCCATTTATTTTTTTTATTTTTTTTTCAAGTTTAATCTTTTTTATAAATTAAAAAAAATTACTGCTAGATAAAGATTTCCACTAAACAGCCTACGTGCATACGAAGCCCTTAAGTTCGCTATTTATACGTCAAATCCAAGTACATTCGTATTTAACTTGTAAAACCCTTTATAGTATTTTATTACACGCACAGATGACATGCTCTTTAAAAGGATTGCGCGAACCGCCCCGAGCAAATTGTGTATAATGAAAGAAATGTAACATGGAATGTAAAAAATATGGGACATTTTAATACTGTATACTTTCCTTTTATTTCCTTGAACAGTCTTCGTGTTTTCTTGCAAGATACATTGAATATTTTATCATAAAAACGAATTATATTTTTATTACATTTCTAGACAAGTAATGCTGAAAAAATTATTTTTCAATCGCGCCAATTTAAGTACCAGAAATGATGCAATATGTGTTTCGTTAAGTTAGTGTAATGGTCTGTAACTATCCCAAAGATAGGCATAAGCGTCTTTTCATAGAATATTTTAACTCCTGTTCGAAGGCAAAATAAACGGTGGGGGTTAAACTTACTACTATATAACTCTACTTCTTTCTCTTCTCTCGGTAAGAAGTCTATTCGATAAGATAAGAGAGGTGGTCTATTCGACGCGGCTGGATACCACACGGCGGGTCGATTTACCTTAGTCATCTTTTACGACTCCTCGGTAAGAAAAAAGGTGGTTTATTCTACTCATCCGGATAGCACACGACGGGTCGACTTACCTTAGTTGCCTTTTACGACACCTCGGTAAGAAATGAGGTTAGTCTATTCTATTTAGCCGGCTACCACACTTTACATTTAATATTACATTTATTTTTTCGATTGTAATGCCAGTCTATAAATTATTTGAATATTTTAAATTTGAATATGTAAAAACCAACCATTAATATCAAACATTTAAAATAACAAATTACATTGTCGCTTGTGGGCGTAATAATAGAAACCGTATAAAATTAGCATTTTTTCGCTTGATTTGCTATATGATTCCACTCAAAAACTCCGAGCACGTAATACGTGTAAAATTAAGCTTATCAGATCCCCTGTAAGATTGCTTGTCTCTGGAAGAACGTATAAGAATGTGTGCAATTTGGTAATTTGCTATAAGAGCGATATGCTATGAATATTTTCTTTTAAGATGATAATAATTTGGAAGTCATATTATGGAATGGCTTTTGTCCGCCGTGATGTATCCGGCTGAATATAATAGTACCACCCTCATTTATTACCGAGGCGTCGTAAAAGGCGACTAAGGTAAGACGACCCGCCGTATGGTATCCGGCAGAGTAGAATAGACCAACCTCATTTCTTACCGAGGTGTCGTAAAAGGCAACTAAGGTAAGTTGACCCACCGTGTGGTATCCGGTTTAGTAGAATAGACCACTCTCTCTCTTACCGAGGTGTTGTAAAATACGACTAAGGTAAGTTGATGTCAGGCAGGCGGCCGGTCGTAAAAACGTAGCCAAATCATGTAATAACAACATGTTTATATGATTAAGGAGAATTTATGTAAAATGAAGTTTGTTTGTTTTATTGTTAGAAAGCGCTCATCTCAAGAACTACTGGACAGATTTGAAAAATTCTTTGAGTGTAAGAGAGTCCATTTATAGAGAAAGGCTATAGATTATATTACATCACGCTTAGATGAATAGGAGAGGAACAGCAATAAAAAAGCGAAAACAGCAAAATATAAAGCCTTCCTTGCATGCGCTAAATAAACGGTGAAAGTTATTCAAATATGGCTTATTATTAACTTTTGATAACTACATTTATGGTGAAAAAACTGCTAAAAAAGAAATAGATTATAAGTCTTAAATTTGCTGCCATTTGTGAAGTTGTAATAGCGCAATGATAAACCAGCGGATTCATAACGTTAAAATACCTAGGTCCATCAAATTCAAAATATTCTTTATTCAAATAAACTTGTAAACATGTGCTTTTGAATCGTCAACTTTAATGCTGGTTCGGAAAGCTGTTCCTACCAAGAAGAGCCAGCAAGAAACTCGGCGGTTGCTCTTTTAAAAATATAATTCCTAATACTATTTACATTAAGTCGTTACTGTCTTGTACAGGTTCAAAAAGAGCTATATCCACACATTCTTATCTTCTAAATAATCTTCAAGAGTATAGTAGGCTTTCTGCATCAGCCTCTTTTTAACAGTGTTTTTAAACTGCTGTAATGGCAAAGCTGAAATTAGCATCCACATGTCACTGACTTTTTTATATCTTCTAATAAAATTACCAAGCAAGGCTCAGTCGCCCATTTACTCCTATCTTTTATTATATATATATAAATAAAATACCAATGCGAGTTAACAACGGTTTGTTGGAGGTCATTAAATATATAAAGTCTTTTAAATGGACCCGGATCCCTCAAAACAAGGAATCCTTATGGGGGTCGTTAAATGCGGAACGCAATAAAACTTGTGATTGCAATTAGTTTTATGAGCCATTACACTATACTATGTACTAACTACAATTATATATACCATTAGCACACAATTTTTCTGACACATAGTAAAGTATCACATTACTATCCCGCTGCTGGGCATAGGCCTCCTCTCTCCGTTTTTGGAGAGAAGATTTGTAGCTAAGACCTACCGCGCTACTCCAGTGCGGATTGGTAGGTTACACATATCCCCAGAAAATCTAGAGATATGCAGGTTTCCTCAGGGTTTTCGATTAAGATTAATTCATTTAAATATCTTTCATATTTAAATGAGTTATTCTTGTATGAATATATATATTTTCAGAATCTCGGAAACGACTTCAACGATTCTCCTGAAATTCAGCATGTAGGAGGTTTTGTGGGAGAAAAATGGATCTGGCTAGGTTTTATTAAATAAATATCATTTTATCCCTGTTTTTGGGCATAAAAAAACAAAAGTTTACTTTTAATTTATTGAATATATACAACACAATTTTTGCCGTAAAATGTCAAGTCCACGTAGCTTAATCGGGAAACGGGTGGTCGCGCGAAATGAAATGCTTTGGATCGAGACCCTATTATTATTATCCTATTATCCTATTATTTTTTATTTAAGGCTCAGTCAATTTAGTACTTAAATATTCAAGATAAATAAAATAATAATATGGGACGATTACAATCACGGTCCTCTGTCCCCAAAGTAACTTAATACTTGTATTATGGGTGAAAGATTGGTAAATATATACATATATATAATTTTCAATACATACTGAAATACAAATATGAACCCAGGCTTAAAGAACGAATAAATTGTTTATAGAAAAGTAGCTTTTACCAACGACTTCGTTCGCGTGATCTGTTGTAGTGTGATAGGTCGATAATAGATGGCTCTTTTCAATGTCAATCTATTCCTGTAGAATTAACAGGATTTCTATACCCTACATGTTATTCCGGTGTATAACGAATAATTGTGCCAAATTTCATCGATATTGGTTCAGCGGATTCGCCATGAAAAAGTAACAAACATTCATCCATACTCACAAACTGTCGCATTTATAATATTACTAGGTTTTTGGACCTCGGCGGGAATCAAACCCGCGACCCGCGACGCTGAAATCAGGGCCACTGCCAACTGCGTCAAATTACGTCTGAGAGGCTACAAAATTAGTTTTTTTTTTAAATATTAAATCACAGAGCGTGCATAAGTGACATTTCTATAAGGCCCTATTCACACCAAACAAAGCTTGTCCTTGCCAAGTTTTAAAATTTTACTTCCGCAATTATGTGCATTCAAAAGAACTTAGCTCTATACTCGAGTGCCTAGTAAGGCAAGACAAAGGCCAAGAAGTGTGACTCGCGCCGTTTGACCTTCGCTAGACGGTTTTCAAAAGCAATTCTATGCGTCTTAGACTTTTAACTAATTTATAAGTCTTGGAACATCTATATACATAAAATTAACTACAATCATTCATGCTACTGTCCTTATCCCACTCTAAGTGGGGTCGGCACATGTTATAAGCACGTTATCACATGATTTGGCTGCGAATTATATGACCAGCCGCCTGCCTGAGGTCAACTTACCTTAGCCTTAGTGTATTCTACTCAGCAGGATACTACTATACGACGGGTCGACTTACCTTAGCCGCATTTTACGACACCTAGTTAAGTAATGAGGGTGGTCTATTCTACCCAGCCGGATACCACACGGCATCTTATTAAAACTTATTAACAAAAATAATTGTTTTTTATTATAGTTTTAATAATTATATAATCCGACATGGATTCCGAAATTTCGCGCTGTAAGTGAACAACATGAAATAACTTTAGCAGGCATATGTCTACTTTTCTTCTGATACCTGTTAAAAACTAACTTATTAAGAGCCTGTTTCAGAAGTTACTGATAAAGTGTCGGATAGTAAATCGACAGACAAACTAAGTAACAGATAAATATCTCTAAAAAGAAACTCTAAAAAGTGAAAAAAAAAAATCGCGGCCTTTTTAAAATACGTATTTGCTATACAGCAGATATAAAATAACAACCACATGATCTACCTGTAAACTTATTAGGGACTTTAAATGCTAAATAAGCCTATCAGAAACCTGAGAAACGCAAAATTCCGAAATATGTGCCAGATATGTTCTGAATAAGCTAACTCACAGTTTATTGGTAACTTGTGAAACAGGACCTTAGTTAGTCAGTGAATAAGTTATTAATTTAAAAAATTGAGATAAAAAATAAGGTACAGTACAAACTTTCCTTTACTCTTTTAATCTCGAATGCTCGCTAACTCCGTGTTCTTGCTTAATGCGCTATATTTTTGCGCGACAACTTTATGAGTAGTCTGTGACGGAGATTGTGACCAGATACTCAGTCGCAGTGGTCACACGTTACATTTAATATTCTCAAACGTGACTGAGAAATGTTGTTATTTATTACTTTTATATATCACGTCTGAATCTCACAAATTTATGCTTCAAGTTATTTAGAAATTCCTTTAGTGTACATAGTATAACTATTTGACAACTATATTTGTAAAAAAAGGTATTTAAATAATTGTTTTGATATTTTTCTTATTTGTAATGTTTTTTTTATAGTTTAGCAAGATTTCTATAGCCTATATGTTTCTATGAGGGGGGTCTATTCGACTCAACCGGATACCACAAGGCGGAGCTATATATAATCTAAATCTAAGAAAGAGTAAAATGCACGAATATCTCGGCCAAATTTTTAATTAAAAAACTAATATTATTGCACCAATTAGCGAGATCTTTGCTAAGAGCGTGCAAGGCTGTAAAATATATGCGTTTTAAAATTAATTTACAATCACGGTGGTAACAGTTTTACTGTTTAAACCCATAAAATAACTTAACAAACTTACTCTAAAGTGGAAATGGAACGCCGTGGAATAAAACTGTAAACTCAAATATAAAACCAGACTCCCAAAACTTGGAAGAAACTTATACCATAAAAACCATTAATATTTCGCCGGTCAACGCAAACTTTATGCCTTTTGTGTAACGGCCTGTTAAAGGCACGGTCACTGGATAAATGGGTTAGAGGATAAACAGTGTTTTTAATGCACGGGCGCGCATAAATACATAATCTCAAAGATATTTAAGGATATTCAGTGTACAAAAATAATGAGAGTATTAATTTGCTATAATCCGCGATAAAAGAAAATATGAGTGAGTGAGTGAGTAGCGGCCTGTTACTATCCCACTGCTGGGTATAGGCCTCTTCTCTCCGTTATTGGTGAGAAGGATTGGAGCTAAGACCTACCACGCTGCTCCAATGCGCATTGTTAGGTTACACATATCTCCAGAATTCTCTAGAGATATGCAGGTTTCCTCACGATGTTTTCCTTCACCGAAAAGCGTGTGATAAATTGCAATTATCAATTAGACACATAAGTTTTAATAGAAAAACTCATTGGTGTCTGCCCGGGTTTGAACCCATGGTCGTCTCTAGAGATTCACACGGTCCCACCGCTAGGCCATCACAGCTTAAAAAGAAAATATATGTAATGCTAAATGTAGAGTGTACTATTCGTTCAGAATTGTTCAGAATTTGTAAGAACTCATGCACTACCCGACACCGATGACACAACAATACACAAGCACTGCACACATTTACCACCACAATCTCAATAATTGTTTCGACCCGTAAATGAATCATCGTCAGACGATAGACTCCACGACAAAATCGCCAAGCAAAGCATCACCCAAGCAAGCAAGAGTTACATATTAAAGAGTTAATATGTAACTCTGCCCATTTACTGCTATTCTACCCATTTTGCTGCAGTGCTTGTATATTGTTGTGTCATCGATGTCGGGTAGTGCATGAGTCCGCAAAGTAACGCCTGCTTCTATATAAATCAATCGAGAGACGTTCAAGTAAATAGGTATTAAGCAGTGTGGTGGCCGATTGAGTAGAATAGACCAACCTCATTTCTTACCAAGGTGTCGTAAGAGGCGACTAAGGTAAGTTGACCCACCGTGTGGTATCCGGTTTAGTATAATAGACCACCCTCTTTCTTACCGAGGTGTCGTAAAATACGCCAGAGGTAAGTTGACGTCAAGCAGCCGGCAGGTCGTAAAAACGCAGCCAAATCATGTGACAGCATGTTTATAACATGTTGTGCCGACCCCACTTAGATTGGGTTAAGGCCAGGAAGATGATGATGATTCAGTGTATTGTTTAGGGGATTGCTAACCAGGCCTTGAATTGTAAGGGCTGTGAGTATTCCATCTTAATACGCGTTAATATAGAAGTTACAATAAGATTAATTTATTTTAATTCGCGTTTTTGTTTAGAGAATACATGCAATGCCGAGTGTATGCAGCATTGCATGTATTCTCTAAACAAACGCGGATTACAGCAAAGTAATTTTAAAACTTCTGTACTAAAGAGTTCCGCAAAGTAACGCCTGCTTCTGTAAATCACTCTAGAGACGTTTAAGTAAATATATATGTGGTATCCGGTTGAGTAGAATAGATCACCCTCTTTATTACTAAGTTGTCGATAAATACGACTAAGGTAAGTTGATGGCAGGTAGCCAGTCGTAGAATACGTAGCCAAATCATGTCACAACAAGTTTATAACATGTTGTACCAATCCTATAAGAGAATCTATCTTTAAGCTTCATCATCCTCCTGCCCTTATCCCACTCTAAGAAGGGGCGGCACATATCTTACGACCGGCTCCCTACCTATCGTCAACATAAGTTTGTCGTATTGTTTGTTGGCCCTCGGCGGAAATTAAACCACCTAGCTAACGTTGTCTATTATATTCATATTAAGAAGCCAAGAAAATTTAAATGACCTTGTAAAAAGAGTACATTTTATGAATGTTATATAAAAGATTGAAGATGTGGCTTTTACACCTTATCATGCTAAAATTGCCTAAAACAATGTAAACTTAAAACGTGAACAATGTTTATTAACAAGTTTGTAGGTAAAAGTTTTATAGCTCCCAACCTGGGTGGTATATAGTGGTTTTTTATGACAAAACAATGTATCTTTTATGTAAGATAGAGTAGGAAATTTTGCCAGTATTTGTAGTAAAGTTGATAGCAACGTGATGAAAGCGTTACACCACTGGGTATTAATATCTCTTTCTTCTTCATCTCTCTCTGCTTCCATCTATTTCTCTTCAATCACCACGTCCACTGTTGATGGCATGTTGGCATACTTGATGGCAATATGATGAAAGCGTAACACGCTTAACACTACACTGGATTTTAATATCTCTTTCTTCTTTATCTCTTTCTGTTTCCATCTATCTCTCTTCAACTAACACGTCCACTGTTTGGCATAGTTGATGGCGACGTGATGAAAGCGTTACACACTTAATACTACACTAGATTTAAATATCTCTTTCTTCTTCATCTCTTTCTACTTCCATCTATTTCTCTTCAATCAACACATCCACTGTTGATGACATGTTGGCATAGTTGATGGCAACGTGACGGAAGTGGAATGCACTTAACACTACACTGGATTTAAAGAAGATTTTAATATATCTCTTTCTTCTATTTCTCTTTCTCTTTCCATCTATCTCTCTTCAACCAACAACTCCACTGTTTGACATAGTTGATGGAAACGTGATAAAAGCGGAACGCACTTAAAATTATACTGGGTTTAAAGATGATTTTAATATATCTCTTCCTTCTCTATTTCTCTCTTTCCATCTATCTCTCTTCAACCAACACCTCCACTGTTTGGCATAGATATCTTCAAGAGACTAACGCCTCACGATCGTGTGTCACTCTTTTGAGGTCACCTGTCCTCCTAGTGAAGAATATTCCTCATATTTATCTGTAATAATAATTATTTCTACAGTATAATAAAACCAGAATTCGCTGGGCTTAATTTAATTATATCAGTGGCAAAAAAAATGTCTTTGACAGTTAAAATTGATCTGATCACCACCAATATTTACAAGATCATCCGCTGGGTCATTAAAATCGGTTCAGTCATTTCAGAGTCCATAAAGGACATACAGACAAACATTATTTTTATATATGTTAGATATTATTGGTAATGTGTTATTATTGTTGTCGAAAACGGTAGCAGTCAAATATCATCTTTTTAGTTATTTATACCGGATGTACTGACAACGCGAAAATCACGTGACTGATAGATAGGAGCTTGTTTGACTATTATAAATGGCTGCTTATCATCGTGTGCCAGTCTAAGTATAAGTAAGTACATATAATTTTATAATAACACTTTGTATTCGAAAAATTCTAGAACAAAAATGTGTGAAAAACCATCTCCAAACATCCTGCGTCTCTTTTAAAACACACGTGTCGTCATATCACACAATTCTGTATGTTGTTTTGTTTTCAATACAAACATTTCCATAGAACCGGTTAGGTTACTATGCACGCCCCGATGTTTACTTAAGGATAAAATGTAACCGTTTAAAACACACATGACATATTAAACAATTCTGTATGTCATTTTGTTTTGCTCAAAAAAAATATAAGTACATGTAATTATACACTTAGTATTCGAAAAATTCATGAACATGAATGTGTGAAAAACCACATCCTAAGTCTCTTTTAAAACCACGTGTCGTCGTATCACACAATTCTGTATGTTGTTTTGTTTGCAATACAAACATTTCCATTTAACCGGTTAGGTTACTATGCACGCCCCGATGTTTACTTAAGGATAAAATATAACCGTCTAAAACACACGTGTCATATTAAACAATTCTGTATGTCATTTTGTTTTGCTCAAAAAAAAAATAAGTAAGTACATATAATTCAACACTTTGTATTCGAAAAATTCATGAACAAAAATGTGTGAAAAACCATCTCCAAACATCCTACGTCTCTTTTAAAACACACGTGTCGTCATATCGCACAATTCTGTATGTTGTTTTGTTTGCAATACAAACATTTCCATTTAACCGGTTAGGTTACTACGCACGCCCCGATGTTTACGTAAGGATAAAATGTAACCGTTTCCGGAACAAAGTAACGGACGTGTAAGCTACAATTATTGTCGTTTACGTATTTTATACAATATATTTTATGTTTGCCATTAATTTGATTTAAACGTGGGATTTAAATGGGTTTTCTTTTCAGGTCCGTGCGAAGCCTTTAATAATTTATCATATTTGTGTCTGAGAAGAGAAACATTTGTAAGATTATTTTGAATTCATTAATTTTACTTCTATATATTAAAAAACATTGTAAAATGTAATAAGAATATGATTATATAAGCTTGTCAACAACCCCATTGACGTATAGTGCCTCTAAAGTTAAAACAAAACTCATCCACCAAACCACAACGACACCTCGGTAAGAAATGTCAAATGAATGATCTATTCTACTCAGCCGGATACCAAACGGTGGGTCAACTTATCTTAGTCGCTTTTTACGACACCTAGGTAAGAAATGAGGGTGGTCTATTCTACTAAGCCGGAAACCATACGACGGGTTTACTCACCTTAGTCGCCTTTTACGACATTTTCACAAGAAATGAGGGTGGATTATTCTACTCAGCCGGAAACCATATGACGGGTTTACTTAACTAAGTCGCCTTTTGTGACATCTTGGTATGAAATGAGGGTGTTATATTCTGCTCAGCATGGTACCATACGGCGGGTTTACTTAACTAAATCGCCTTTTACGATAGCGCAGTAAGAAATAAGGGTGGTATATTCTACTCAGCCGGATACCACACGGAGTGTCAACTTACCTTAGTAGCCTTTGACGACACCTCAGTAAGAAAGGAGGGTGGTCTATTCTACTCAGCGGTATACCACGCGGCGGGTCAACTTACTTTAGTCGCCTTTTACGATACTATGGCAAGAAATGAGGGTGGACTACTCTACTCAGCTGGAAACCATACGGCGGGTTTACTTAATTTAGTCGCCTTTTATGACACTTTGGCAAGAAACAAGGGTGGTCTATTCTACTCAGCCGGATACTACACGGTGCACCAATTTACCTTAGTAGCCTTATACGACACCCCAGTAAGAAATAATGTTGGTATATGCTACTCAGCCGGATACCACACGGCGGTCAACTTACCTTAGTAACCTTTTACGACGCCTCAGTGAGAAATGAGGGTAGTCTATGCTACTCAATCGGATACGGCACACGGCATGCATAACACAAGATATTGTCACTTCGAAAAAAATAAATTACATACATTTATTTTTCGCACGGATTACTGAAAAAGAATGAAACATTGCGTTAACCGCTTTTATACTTGCCACTACCCGAAAATAAACGACAAGAATGTATGACAAACAGTATTTCCGCATGGCTGGTATTTGAATAAGCCTGGGACACACGTATGTGATTATGCTGAGCCATTTTGAATCTTATTCCCTTATGGATATGATGTTAATATGTTTAACTGTTCTGTTTGTATTTTAGGCACATTTGAATGTTCACGTGGGGATATAATACAATAATTCCCACAAACGTGTGACTTTCATTGTTCGTACGCATTTTATACAGGACCGTGTTTCATATCGTAATTCATTAAATAAAGTTTCAAATTTATTTTCCGTGAGCTGTGATCTTACCGAGGTGCTGTGAAAGGCGACTTAGGTAAGTCGACCCGCCATGTGATATCCGGCTGAGTAAATTAGACCACCCACGTTTCAAACTGAATGTCGTATAAGGTGACTAAGGTTAGTAGACTTGCCGGTTGTAAGTTGGTATCCGGGTGAGTTGAATAGACCACCCTCATTTCTAGCCGAGGTGTTGTAAAAGGCGTTCACATATCATGTCATCAGTATCTGGGTGATCGAACCTTGCTGGGTAATTTTTTAAAGATATAAAAAAGAAACAAAGAAAGAAAGCGCCGGGTTATATGTAGGAGTCGATCTCAAGTTTTGAACTTTTTTGGTCCGCCCATTACCATTAGGCTATCACAGCTTTGTATTTGACAGCTCAAATATCTTCTGGATTCAATTTTACATTTTAACATTTGCCTGAAACAGGTGTAAAATGTCATTTTTTTAAGTAAAACCTAGCTACATCGATTTATCCCCCAAAACCGCCTACACGCTGAATTTAATGAAAATTGTTAGAGCCGTTTCAAAGGTTAACTAATTAACTAACGACAACTTACTTACCTAGTTACTTCTTAAATAAACGGGAATGAAAGACTTTCAAACTTCACACGTCTTTCTAAGCATAAAAAGGAAAATTCTTTGAGTTTGATTTTGTTATAAAATCTGTGATAGCCCAGTGGTAACACCGTGCGACTCTTTCGAGGGGGTCACGTGTTAAACCCTGGCAGACACCAATGAGTTTTTCTGTAAGACAATTGCATTTTATCACACGCTTTATGGGGAAGAAAAACATCGAGGTAACCTGCATCTTTAGAGAATTCTGGAGATATGTGTTACCTACCAATCCGCATTCAATTCAATTCAATTCAAATAATTCTTTATTCAAATTGGCTTTTACAAGCACTTTCAAATCGTCAAATTACATTACAATGAAGCTACGACTGGTTCATCAGAATTGGACTGGTGACATTGGAGCGTGGTAGGTCTTAGCTCCAATCCTTGTCTCCAATAACGTAGAGGCCTATTCGCAGCAGTGGTAGAGTAACAGGCCGCTACTTAATTACTTCTATGTATGTTATGAGAAACTCCAAAAACGTATACGAGCCCTTAATCAAAACAGAGCTGGCGCAGTACCGGCATGTCACTGTCACCTCGGGAGCACTACACAAAGAGGTTCTAAGCGTGTCTGTTTCTTGTCCCTTCCGACAAATGAGGCAAAAAACATTTCACAAGGCGCTGTTAGACTGCACAAAATGACGCTGCGTTTTTCGTTACAGAGCCTATTTGTTTACCCGTTTTCTTTTACGTTATTTAATGAAAGTTAAGTTATAATCTATTTAAATCTTGTTTACGGAATCCAGGTATGGGTGGGAATGAAGAGGACTCAAGAACTCTTCCATGTAGCCAAAATTAAAAAGGTATATGATGAGCTAACTGCCAATAGCTGTAACCGCAAATAACTGCTGCTTAAAGAAAAACAAATCACAATGGATTTATAATTAATTGAGTTGTTACTTATAAAAATCGCTGCCAATATATGAAAGCTGAATTTTAAGGTGTAAAAATTAATAATCAATATATATTAAAAATTTCAAATTCGGGAAATAAAAACAACGTAATTATTTTGAATGTTAACTTATCTTACCACACGGCGGTCAACTTAGCTTAGTTGCCTTTTACGATACCTCGGTAAGAAATGAGGGTTGTCTATTCTTCTCAGCCGTATACCACACGGCTTCAACATCAGCGTCGCTTGTGACGATAAAACGTAATAAGCGAACGATTAATAAAAGTACTTTTGTAAAGTAACAGATTTAAAACTGCGCGTTGTATTATTCGTGTGATGAGGCCACGTTAACCTGTCTCGCTCAGCCCCGCACTCGCTAACATGTCTAAGAGAGACTCTCGTTTATGGTTCCGAAGTGATTTTTAAAGGACTCCCTTTGCGACCTGTTTAGATTTTTATTCCTTTGTGTACGGATAAATCATTGGAATATACAGCCTTTATTGCAATATTGGAATGTTGATTTTTTGTAGGAACCGACATAAGCTTGTGGCTCCTGCTTTGCGCCTTGCAAATGTACGAAATTCGTTTGTGGGTTTGGGTATAAGATTCTATAATAAAATTCCGCATTCTATTTTAGCTTTTCCATTACAGCAGATTAAAAACACTATTAAAGAGCGGCTGCTACAGAATGCCTACTATACTGTTCAGAATTATTTAGACGATAAGTATGCGTGGATATAGCTACTATCCTGTACAAGATAGTAATGACTTAATCTAACTAGTTATAAGTATAATGTTGAAAAGAGCAACCGCCGAGTTTCTTGATGGTTCTTCTCGGTAGGAACAGCTTTCCGAACCATCAGTAGAATTGACGATTCAAAAGCACTTGTTTACAAGTTTATTTAAATAAAAAAAAAATAATTTGAATAGAATAGACCACCCTCATTTCTTACCGAGGTGTCGTAAAAGGAGACTAAGGTAAGTCGACCCGCCCGATGGTATCCGGCTGAGTAGAATAGACCGATCTCATTTCTTACCGAGGTGTCGTAAAATACCACATGGATACCACACGGCTAAAATTTTAATCCACTATTTAGACGAATTATATTACTTGTGAACCCCATTTCCAGTATATCACAGCTACAAGTTACTAACACAACAATATCCCATTTAATAACCAAACTCAAAAATCTAATGCGAAAGTCGAATTCTAATGCGATGACAAGTAAAAAACTTGCAATCCCATCTAGGGATGTCAGTTTACTTTTGAGTAAACTCAGTATAAAGCGTCCCCAACAAAAGCTGGATCACTGCAGCAGCTCGTCTCGATTCCTTAGGAGCCAGTGGAGCGTGTAATCCTCTTAAAGGATTCGCCATCCGAGCTGATTATATCTTGAAAATAAAATTAAAACTACAGCGGCTTATGAGGTTTTTCATTTCACAACATGAAAGGATCTTGCTTTAAAAGAATTTGTTATACGAAACTACCTCTGTCATTGAGTTTAAAGTAATACTAGCTTTACTATATCTTCCTGTCCTTATCCCACTCTAAGTGAGGTCGGCACAACATATCATAAACACGTTGTCACATGATTTGGCTACGTATTTTACGACCGGCCGCCTGCCTGACATCAACTTACCTTTGTCATATTTTACGACACCTCGGTAAGAAAGAGGTTAATTAAGGAATAATAATTAAGAAAAAGAGGTTTTAGTATATCTCTGCTGGTATACGCAGCACACGCAACTAAAGCTCCTAGCAGGCAAGTTTTTTTTACAACCGCGTGACTTCAACACATTTACACAAAACGATAATGTACTATTAATCTAAACCTTCCGAAAGAATTGCACTAACTTTTAGTAATAACTGGTCAAAAATTCGTTCAGTAGACAAAAGTAATAATGGAGTCTATCTCCTGATGATGCTTCGGTTGCTTGTGTATTGTGGTGGCGGTGGTGGAGGTTTGTGCATGTGTTTTTACGAATCCTGCATGTATCTGATATAATAACCGATTGTCCATTCTACATTTAGCATTATATATATTTTCTATTTTACTTCTTCGCGGATTCTAACAAAATAATTCTATTATTACTTTTGTATTATGGATCTCCGCAAAGTAACGCCTAATTCTATAAATCGTTCAGTAGATTTTGAGAAAATTGATCACATAGAGATAAACAGCTTTTGGGGACTTAATTTTGAAATAAGTATAGATTACACAACTAAGCTATTTATAAGGCTGAAAACAGTTCTACCTTAAAAAGCTTTCATTGAAGAAACTCAAAAGCTCTTCAGCCTCTTTTCAAGTGAAAATACATAGTTTCTCGCTTAGGCTGATACAAAACAACAGTTATTTAGGCCAAATACTTTGTAAATTTAGAGCGTGATCCCGCAAATGCAGTACTTTAGATGAAATACGATTTTTAGTTATTTTGCCGTGTGGTATCCAGCAAAGTAGAATAGACCACACTTGTTTCTTATCGAGATGTAAAGACGACTAAGATAAGTAGATCCACCCTGTGGTATCCAGCTAAGTACAAAAGACCACCCTCGTTTCTTGCCAAGGTGTCGTAAAAGGCGACTAAGGTAAGTTCATCCGCCGTGTGGTATCCAGCGCATTTTACGACACCTTGTTTCTTGCCAAGGTGTCGTAAAATGCGACTAAGGTAAGTTGACCCGCCGTGTGAGTAGAATAGACCATCCTAATTTCTTGGCAAGGTATCGTAAAATGCGACTAACATTATTTGACGTCAGGCAGGCAGCCAGTTGTAAAATACGCAGCCAAATCATCTGATAACATGTTATAACATGTTGTACTAACCCTACTTAGAGTGGGATTAGGGCAGGAAGATTATGATAAAGCTTTTATATCTGGCTACCATGTAAAACTTGTACACTTTTTTTACCAATAATGTTTTTTTTCCAACATTTTTTATGGTACATAAATAAATAAATAAAAATAAAAAATAAAATAAAATTTTAAAAAAAGAATTCTTCAGAAACAGGATAAAACATAAATTACATCATGGGTATTTTTAGATTTAAGTTAATCACAATTTAGTAGCAAAATTGCGTTATATTCAAAAGTTCATAGACAAAATTCATATGAGCTCCAACTTGCCTCTAAATTATCATACATACGAGGTGTGTTAATTATTTCCTTTTTTATTTTAAAAACACTGTTACATCGTATTAATTCGATTTGAACACGCTCCAAGTGTACAAAGTATGTCTGAAACAAGGTCAGCTTGTATAACAACCTGATTTCAAAGTCCGTATCAAAGAGTAAAATTTTGAAATAAGGTTTTATATTAAAATAGATAAAGCTAAAAAAACGTGAAAAATATGACTGGCCTGTGGTGCAAATAGCAGTGACCCTGCCTTCAAATTCAAATTCAAATTCAAAATATTCTTTATTCAAATAAACTTGTAAACAAGTGCTTTTGAATCGTCAACTCTACTGCTGGTTCGGAAAGCTGTTCCTACCGAGAAGAGTCAGCAAGAAACTCGGCGGTTGCTCCTTTAAAAATATAATTCTTAATACTATTTACATTAAGTCGTTACTGTCTTGTACAGGTTCAAAGAGAGCTATATCCACACATTCTTATCTTCTAAATAATCTTCGAGTGTATAGTAGGCTTTCTTCAGCTCTAGAGTCACGGGTTCAATTCCCACATGGATCAATATTATCTAAATACATATTTGTTGGTTCTTCGAATCTGGGTGTATTTATGTATTTATTTCTAAATTATATATGTATATATATTTACAAGTTGTCTGTCACCTATAATACAAGTATAAAGTTACTTACTTTGGGAACGTGCCGTGTGTGTAAGTGTCCCATATATTTATTTATTTACTAGACATCTAGCGGAATCACTACACTAGATCATCATCATCCTCCTGCCCTTATCCCACTCTAAGTGGGGTCGGCACAACATGTTATAAACATGCTGTCACATGATATGGCTGCGTTATTACGACCGGCTGCCTGCCTGACGTCAACTTACCTTAGTCGTATTTTACGACACCTCGGTAAGAAATAGGGTGGTCTATTTTACTAAACCGGATACCACACGGTGGGTCAACATACCTTAGTCGCCTTTTACGACACTTTGGTAAGAAATGAGGTTGGTCATTCTACTCAGCCGGATACCACACGGCGGGTCGACTTACCTTAGTCGCCTTTTACGACACCTCAGTAAGAAATGAGGGTGGTACTATTCTATTCAGCCGGATACCACATGGCGTTACACTAGATATACCAATATGGACAATAATTCAGCTTATGTCAAGAATCAAACCCAGGAAATCCAGTAACCGGAACACCAACTACTGCGCCAAATAAGTCGTCAAATTATATACCGCATGCTTAGTATTAAAGTGACCTAATTCTAAACAGTCGTTTTACGGTAAATTACATTAAAGCGTAATGTATCACTTACAAAATTCGTGAGTGCTAAAGATACACATAGCTTGAAAGAGCAAGAAGACACTATTTTAATAGTTTTGTGTCATAGATGGAATTGAATAAGGATTGTATGTATGTAACGGCCTGTTACTATCCCACTGCTGGGCATAGGCCTCTTCTCTCCGTTTTTGGAAAGAAGGATTGGAGCTAAGACCTACCACGCTGCTCCAATGCGGATTGGTAGGTTACACATATCACCAGAATTCTCTAGAGATATGCAGGTTTCCTCACGATGTTTTCCTTCACCGAAAAGCGTGTGATAAATTGCAATTATCAAAAATAAGGATTACAATGTATCTAACTCAATGAAGCCTAATTTTAAATTAGGTCATTTTAATACGAAGCGTGCGAAGTGTACTGAATCGATGACCTCAAAATAAGGTTTCAAAGGATCTAAGGGTATAAAGGAATATCATTCTAACCAAAACATAGTTTTCTACTTAGACAACTGTAAAGGGCCTTGAATGTAGGGCAAGGGTAAAATACGACGACCAAAACAGACTTTGAATTGAGGAAATGTCTAATATACCAATATTCAATATCTAGTCAATAAGGTAAGTCAATCCACCGTGTGGTATCCGGCTGAGTACAATAGACCACCCTCATATCTTACCCAGGTGTTGTAAAAGGTGTTATGGTAAGTTGAGCCGCTGTGTGGTATCCGGCTGAGTAGAATAGACCACTCTCATTTCTTACCCAGGTGTCGTAAAAGGCGACTAAGGTAAGTTGAGCCGCTGTGTGGTATCCGGCTGAGTATAATAGACCACTCTCATATCTTATCCAGGTGTTATAAAAGGTGTTATGGTAAGTTGAGCCGCTGTGTGGTATCCGGCTGAATAGAATAGACCACCCTCATTTCTTACCGAGGTGTCGTAAAAGACATTAAGATAAGTTAACTTGACGATGCTTCTGCACTCGCCTGCCTCATCTGATGCTATAAAAAACGTAACAGCTAATAGCAGTATTCAGTTTGAAAAAAACCCTGGTCATTTATCGTATAAATTTGAAAATCAAAATATATATTAATTATAATAAAATATTATCCAAAATTTTCGCTTTTATGACGTCAAAATAATATTCAAATAACTGTTTTAGGCAATGTTCTACACTGCTATTTTCATTTCATTAATTCATAAATTTCATGAATTTAAATGTGTTATGTATGATAAAATATTCATCTTCCCAAAAAAAGATAACTGACATTAAATTCCAAAGTTGAAACGGAAATATGATAATTGCTTTAACTTAGCTACGTAATTTATGTACCGTTTAAATAACTTTATTATCTTGTATTACCTTGGTTTGGTCACGTTCCAAGAGTACAATTTAATTGGCTAAAATAATGCCATTTTTAATCTAAAAATTGGGTTTTACAAGCACTTTTGAATGGATAAATTACAATTAAGCTACGATTGAAGAACAGATGCTTCGGAAAGATGCTTTTACCGAGAAGAACAGGCAGTCACTCTTTTCAAAAATACTTAATATTTAAATGAATTAATCTTGTATATATATCGGCTCCAACGATTTTCCTGAAATTCAGCATGCAGGAGGTTTTGGGGGAAAAAATCGATCTCGCTAGATTCAAAAATAAATTTTGGAATGTAACTATAAAAATGTGTACCGAAGATCACAAACTATATATGAACTTTGTGAAACCGTAGCCGCAGTATTATAGCAATAATATAATATTATTACTGAATGAACAAGAACTAAAAACTGTATTAGCCCAGCGATGTGACTGTGCGATTCTTTGGAGGGGGTTTTCTGTTGAAACTTATGTGTCTAATGACATTTGCAATTTATAACACGTTTTTCGGAGAAGGAGGGACTGTGACTGTGAGAAAACTATACTAACCTACTAATAACTAACCTAGCATATATTTAAATATTTTTGCGGATATGTGTAACTTGCCATTTCAGCAGCGTGGTAAGTCTTAGCTCCAATGTTCTCCAAAAACGGAGAGAGGAAGCTCAGCAATGGGTTAACAACAGGCCGTTACTAAGAAGAACTTCTGCGTTGAATCTTTAGTTAACTAGTTAGGAAAATTATAAAGAAAAATCAAAAGAAAATTTTAACTGATGAACACCCACTTCTGTGGACTCTAACGAGATTAAGTTAGTAAGGAGATGTAATAAGGTAGAATGAATATTACGAGACCATAAATCTTAAATACGCCTGTGGATGGATTTTTGACAAAAAGGAACCTAAAGGATAAGTAATAAGATAATTTTGTAAAATCTTCATACTAAAAAATATGAATATAACATTACACATCTTTACCATCATAATGTAATTGTTGACATTTATATATTATATTTTGTATATCATATCTTATATATATTTCTTTTATTCATTGTTAAATTAATTAAACTAATTCATAATGTTTGATATTTGCGTACTAACTTTTTCTTTAATATAAATTGTCTCACTTCGTAGGTTAGCTGGCACAGATCTCTGTCATAGGGATAAGTTGACCTTTGTACACTTTTCTTACCAATAATCTTTTTTCCAACATTTTTTATGGTATATAAATAATAAAAAAATAAATGAATTATTTCGATGTAACTCACGATTTTTTAAATCATTCTTAAAATAGAGTCTGAATATCCAATCCATTTTTATACCTTATGCTATTAGCGACCTCTGAAATCGTACCAAAATCCTATCTACTTTTAGTTACTAATCTATAACTCGAATGCGATATTCAATGCAATTCGAATAAACGAATTCTCAGTATAACCAAATCGAGCTCCAAGATTTAAGGCCAACAAACGAACATTCCCACCTTTAACCAAAAGCGGCCAGCACAATGAATATTGGCCCGATAATTCAAAGCCAGTAATTTCCTTCGTGTCAGACACACTCCACTGGCTGGCATGTCTAATCATGGGACCGATGTGATGGAACGTCCTCCGTCCTTTTCACGTTCGAGTGAAACGAACGAGAGAGACATATCAACTCGTTTTCCCATGGAAATCTATAGGTCCTGTTTATGACGTCTGCGGTTTAAAGTAATGATTCGTTTAAAGAGCTTAAGATAATATTAAGAGCAGATTTTAAAATTTTAACTGCTTTAATTAATACGTTTTTTTATTCTTTAAATGAGCTAATCTTGTATCACAGCTTTATTATACTATATACTTCAGATTATTATGTACTTTTAATCTTTTTGTATTATCATCCTCCTGCCCTTATCCCACTCTAAGTAGGGTCGGTACAATATGTTATAAACATGTTGATACATGATTTGACTACGTATTTTGCGACCGGCCGCCTACCTGTTGTCAACTTGTCACTTCACCTTCTCGTTTTTTACGACACCTCGGAAAGAAAGAGGGTGGTTTGTACTACTCAACCGGATACCAAATGGCGGGTCAACTTATTTTAGTCGCCTTTTACGACAAGTCGGTAAGAAATGAGATTGGTCTATTCTACTCAGCTGGATACACGGCATATACTTTTAATCTTTTTATACTTAGCTTTAAATGAATTTCAAAGTGTTAGTAAACATAAAAAAAAAACAAAACATGAGTACATAAAAAAGAATTATGAATACATACGATATTCGATGCTGGTACCAACTTGCTAAATAAGCAAGGGCTCTCCAGAATTTTACGCATAAAACGTGAGTATTTTACTCATCCGATGATATGTTCCAGCCTCACTTACAGAGATGAAAAAATATTAGGTAAATACTGCAGTAACCTCTTTTAGCTACTGTCTCGTTGAGCGGGGAATATAGTTGGATGAAATGATGGATTTACCCTCCTAAAGTGTTCAATTCCACTCTGGAATAATGGTATTACCACTAAGTAATATATCTATATACTATTTGTCTATCACTCATAATTCAAGTATTAAGTTACTTTGGGGACGGACAGCCGTGTGTGTAATTGTCTCAAATGGTCACCTCACAGACACTTTTTTATGGTCACCTCAGAGAAAAAAATTAAGTTTAAGTTTTTATTTATTATTGTTAACAAAAATGTACAATTTATATCTATCTTAAATTACTTACAAGGACTATATACGTGGAATGGTCCCTAGAATGCTGGCAGCGTTTCCACGCTGAATCGCTAAGTTTAAGTTGTAGAGTTTGTATATTCACTATATTCCAGTATATGTATTTGGTCTTTTTCTTATTGGTTTCGCTTATATTTGGTAATTTAATAACTACAATATCAGTATAAACTAAACTGATAAGAATGCGTGGGCGTAGTTACTCTTCAAGCCTGTACAAGAGAGTATTAATTAAATGTAACTAGTAATAAGAATTATATTTTTAAAGAGCAACCGCCGAGTTTTTTCTTGCTATTCTTGGTAGGAACAGCTTTCCGAACCAGCAGTAGAGTTGACAATTCAAAAGCAATTGTTTACAAGTTTATTTGAATAAACAGTATTTTGAATTTTTAATTTGAACTATGCCTACTATATCGCATTTATCATAAAGAAAAGTACGTTATCTTTAATATTTAAATGAGTTAATCTTGTATATACATATATATATATATTTTCGGAATCTCGGAAACGGCTCCAACGATATTTCTAAAATTCTCCATGTAGGGGGTTGCGGAGGAGAAAAATCGATCTAGCTAGGTTTTATTTAAAAAAATCGATTTATCCCTGTTTTGGGGCATTAAAAAATACTAAGATACTAACATTTGTAGATAAACCGCTATTTTTTCAGTAAATTGTCGAGTCAGCGTAGCTTATTCGGGGAACGGGCGATTTAGAAAAATGTAAATACCTAGGATTGAGCTCCACCTACCCTATTATTTTTTTCATTTTTTTTTAAAGTTTTATTTTGTAAAAAAAAACACCGAGCAAGGTTCGGTCAACCAGGTACTAGATATGAAAAATAAGCGCATTAAATCACAATTGACCTGAATGCAATGAAAGTAACTTTACACCACAATAAATTCTCTTAACAAAACAATGACTTTCACAACTCTGCACTGTAGTACTTTCCAAACTTGGCCAGTTGGAACAGTTGGTAATACGAATTAAACTAGCACTCTGGAGAGTTCAGAGCACCGTAGAGATGTCATCTCCCTTTTCGACTTTGACTTATTCATAAAGACACTTATTCATAAAGCTTATTATACTGTTGAGGACTATGATGATGATAAGAAAGCTTGGTTTTAAATTACGACCAGCTACGCACTAGATTATATTGTAAATTTTTTAATTTGTTCTTAATTAATTAAGCCATTATTGTAATACTTAATTTTGAAAAGAGTGACCGCCGTGTTTCTTGCTGGTTCTTCTCGGTAAGAGCACCTTTCCGAATCAGTCGTAGCTTCATTGTAATTTGACGATTCGAAAGTGCTTGTAAACGCCAATTTGAATAAAGAATTATTTGAATTTGAATTTGACTATCGGTCATTACTTTAAGAAGTCATTTCAGTAGGTACCATATTTTACATCCTAAAATGGTACCTAAGAATCATTGTTAAGTTTTAAACAAACATACATATCGTTTTTCGTTAGTATATGTGAATACATATAAAATGGCCGTAGCCACACGTTGACTGAGCCTTGCGCGGTAATTTTTTACAAAAAAAAACAAAAAATAATTGGGTAGGTGGGACTCGATACTAGGTTTTTTCTACCCGTTCCCCGAATAAGTTACGCTGAATTGACAGTTTCCCGCAAAAATAGTGTTTTAGGTATATATTCAATTTTAATTTTTGTTTTTTTTAATGTCCCAAAAACAGGGATTAAACTTTTTTTTTAATAAAACCTAGCTAGAGCGATTTTTCCCCTCCAAAACCTCCTGGATGCTGAATTTCAGGAAAATCGTTGAAGCCGTTTCCGAGATTCCGAAAATACACATATGTTTATATTCATACAAGATTAAAACATTTAAATATTAAGGATAAATCTTCTATATTTAAAAAAAAGTTGTGACGAAATTAAAAGGAAAAACAGTCTCTTAAATATGAGGTAGAGGAAGTGCGTGCTGTAAGTGTTGAAATTCATCGGTGTTATATTGTCTCGAAGTGTTCAATATAGTTCCCATAAAATAAATATTAAAGTTTTCCGCGTGCTTATACCGTTGACAAACAAAGCTCAATGTCCTACTAATATTATAAATGCGAAAGTTTGTGAGTATGAATGTATGTTCGTTACTTTTTTAGCCAATATCGCTGAAATTTGGCACAATTATTCTTTATATACCGGGGCAATATATAGGCCATAAAGGCCTCGTAATTTTACAGGTATAGGATGACATTTAGAAGCGCCATCTATTATCAACCTATCTCGCGGCAACAGTCCAAGCACACAAACTTGCGGGTAAAAACTAGTTTTATAATAAAAGTCTGTTCTAACTTTTGAGATGAATTTGGAAAACTCGAGAACAGTTTTTAATTGTAGAATCTTTGCCTATAGACATCATAAAGTTATATTTTAACAGACCTGGAATTAAATGATCTATGAATACCTTTTTAAAATCTATGGAAATAAAATTACATTTACGTACTGGAAGAGTTTTTATTTTAAAAGAAATTAATAATGTCTGGACATACGTAAAGGTTATAAAAGATTATTAAAACAATCATCTCCTTACCATAGATTGTAAGTTTTCGGATTGTAAATGTATTTATCTAACCTACGTTTAGTAACAGAGAAAAACTGGCTACCACAAAAAAATTACTAATCTTCGAAAAAGATCTTTTAAGAGTACGTACGTGGAAACCTTAGATTTAATTGTTGATATAATTGAAATAGAATAGATAAGAAATAACAACAAAAAAGCAATGCTAAATATACCTGTAAATGATAAGTATAATGGAACTACAATTAATGTAAGGATTTATTGTTAATGTGCCTATAATATATCTAATAAATAAATAAATTATTAAAAAATTAAAGTAAAATATTTAAATATTTTTTTTTTCTGTCAACTGTACTTGGTATTGTCAAGGCTGGGGTTGGCTGGTGTCCAAGGCTGAATTAGAACTACCATACATCAAACAACCGGAAAGATCAGAAGTTCTTCCCACTAGTAGTAAATTTTGAAGTTTTTCTTTAAGATATGAATTATATGATGAAATTTTTTTTACGATAATATTCCTTATAACGTTGTCAAAATTTTATTCGGTACTGAGTGGTCAACCATAATTAGATTGAGTCATTCAATTTCAAAGCATCAAATTCAATTCAAAAGCATCAAATAGTCGTATGGAGTACTTTCTCACCATAAATGTTATGTAGGTATATAAAAACCGATCCTAGGTAAAGCAACGTCCAAATTCCAACGATTAAAAAAGAACAAACGCAAAGAGTGAATATATATTTTTCTGAGATGACCTTTAATTGTGGCAACTCTTGATTCTCTACTCGATTCCTATGTTTATGAATGGAAACAAAGATTTTCTTGTTGCAGTAATTTCTTGTTGAAATAAATATTGTCCCAGTTCACCTGTTCGCTTATAATTAAACAAGGTGTACCTGCAGCTTCGCCCGCGTGGATGAGTGTATTTGAAATTTTAAACATAAAAGTAGTTATTGTAAGTTAACCATAAGAGATAGAGACATGCTGTTGTGGACTTTTTTGTAGTATTTTTATGGATCTACAATTTTCAGATAGGTACATTACTTTAGTGTATTTCTGTTGGTTTACGCGGCGCACGCGACTAAAGCTCACGTGGGCGAGGTTTTTTACAGTTACGCGATCACTTCAACACAATTTCCATAAAAACGTGATGTACTACTAATTTAAACCTTTCGAAAGAATTGCATTTCCTTAATAAAAACCGTACGAAAATCCGTGCAGTAGATTTTGAAAAAATCGATCACATACAGACTGGCAGCTTTTGGGATTTTCTTTTATAAAAATTATAAATATCGCTCGTCCAAAAACTTGTTTCATATTTTCCCCCGCGGGATATCAGAATTTTTGGTCGATGTTTTTGCCGACGCCACTGAGGCAAGAAAGATGTATGTCAATTCCGCCTCTTACCTGCGGTTGACCACAAAAGGAAAAAACGTTCCATCTGAAACAAACTTATCTAACTTTGACCGGTAAACTCGGCTCTTTGAGTAGTTTATCTGAAAGTTTTAAATAAGATTGGAGTCTTTTTCTTGTTCTCAACGAATCTTATTTAAATAGATAAAGGATTCCGTGACTTATGATAGAAGTTTACGTAAGTATATTGGCTCTGTAGTATATTTTAAGGAATTTAATTTTTGTACATAAAAATATAAAGAACTAGAAAAGTAATAATAAAATTATTTACACTATACACAATACACAAGCACTGCATGACGCACTGAGAACAAATATAGTAAACTCTACATTTAGCATTACATATATTTTCTTCTATCGAGGATTATAGCAAAATAATTTTATTATTACTTTTGTATTATAGATCTCCGCAAAGTAACGCCTAATTCTATAAATTATATAAAAAACTAGCTTTTGATAGGTGGATAATAGATGGTGCTTTTCAATCTCACATCCTATTCCTGTGGAATTAACAGGACTTTTTTAGTCTTTAAGTATAAGGAATAATTGTGACAAATTTTAAAACAAAAGTAATACTAAAATTATTTTACTATAATCCGCGAAGAAGTAAAATAGAAAATATATATAATGCTAAATGTAGAGTGGACAATCGGTTATCATATACATGCAGGATTCGTAAAAACACACGCACAAACCTCCACCACCGCCACCACAATACACAAGCACTATATACGTTCACTATCTCCCTCTCTCAGATCTCCGCAAAGTAACGCCTAGTTCTATAAATTATGTGACAAATTTTATCAATATTGGTTCCGTGGATTCACTAAAATGTTGGCCATCAGCGGGAATCGAACCCGCGACCCACAGAGCTCAAAGCAGTGTTACTTTCGACAGCCAAACCGGTCAAACCGTTATCTTGTACCTGGAATTTAAACTTTAACTAACTTACGGAACTCGTAACTCAGATATCTTGAAATTTAATTACCTGAAACAATTATTCAAGACATTTAAATACAATTTAAATTTAGTTCACTAATACCTTAAAGTATGTCTATGGGGTCGGCACAACAGGCTATAAACATATTGTCACATGATTTTTACGACCGGCCGCCTGCCTGACGTCAACTTCCTTAATCGTATTTAACGACGTAAGAACGATGGTGGTCTATTCTAGTCAACCGGATACCACACGGTGGGTCAACTTACCTTATTAGCCTCTTACGACACCACACTAAGAAATGAGGTGAGTCTATTCTACTCAGCCAGATAACACACGGGGATCGACTTACCTTAGTCGCCTTTAACGACACCTCGGTAAGAAATAAGGGTGGTCTTAATAATTATCAATAATTATTTATTTGAAAAATTAACAATAATTATTTAAATAATATATTTTCTAATTCAAATTGGCTTTTACAAGCATTTTCGAATCGTCAAATTAAAATGAAGCTACGACTGGTTCGGAAAAGTGCTCTTACCAAGATGAACCAGCAAGAAACTCGGCGGTCACTCTTTTAAAGAAAGTATTACAATATTGTATAATATTTATAATTTAATATTGTATTCATTAAAAAACACAAACAAAAGAAAAAATCTCAATATCTAATCTAGTGCGCGGTTTAATGGTGGTTTGTTGAACGTGCGGTTAATAATCCTTAATAACACTTAACATAGATTTCCTCAACAAAACGCGGATATAGCAAAACTCTATCATTAATTTTGTAATATGGACTATGTATTATCCAATATTTCTTCCTTCAAAGCTTCGTACTTCACTTCAAACGAATGAAAGCTCCAATGTACAAAGCTCTAGGCCACAGTAAAGACTTCTTTGTTCCAACGGCAGCCTAAATTCAAGCACCATTTAAGTCGTATATGAGGAAAACTGTTACGCGCTGAAAGAAGGTATTAAATGCGCTTAGAACAGTTCTAGCGCCAAGCTTTGAGGTAAAATATCCTTCTAATGTAATGCATAGAAGTCTCTTGAATTTTTCTCCACAAAGGTAAAAATGAAAGATAATAGTATTTACAAAAAATTAACTATCTAAAGTCTATATTTACTCATCATTCTTTTCAAATTCAAATTCAAATTCAAATTCAAAATATTCTTTATTCAAGTGGACTGTTTACAGTACTTTTGAATCGTCAAATGTTTTAAAGAAGCTACCACTGATTCGGAAGTTTGCTCCTACCGAGAAGAATCAGCAAGAAACTCGGCGGCTAATCTTTTAAAAAATTATTACAATTTGATGGTTACAAGATAATCGTTGCAGCTGGATGCGTAGCTGACTGCAGTTAAGATAGGCTATCACTCAAATAATCCTCAATAGTATAGTAAGCCTTATGTAGCAACATCGTTTTGAGATAATTTCTAAACTTGTGTAAAAGCAAGTCTAGATAATGTTGAGGAATTTTGTTATAAAAACGTGTACCGAGACCGACAAATGATTTTCGGACCTTTTGGAGGCGTAATCTAGGCGTCATTAGTATATGTCTGTTTCTTGTATGTCTGTCATACCTATCACTATTTTTACTATACAAGTGAATATTTTTACGTACAAATAGTATATTACTGTAGATGTATTGTGAAGCTACAGTCATTTTGCCCTTATCCCACTCTAAGTGGGATAGTATAACATGTATTAACCATGTTATTACATGATTTGGCTACGTGAACTTTACTTAGTCACCTTTTACGACACCTCGGTAAGAAATGAGGGTGGTCTGTTCTACTCAGCTGGATACCACTCGGCGGGTCAACTTATCTTTCAAAATTTAAACGGTGAAAGTTATTCAAAAATCATGGGAACAATTTTGTAAATTGTTCCCCTCTAAAAGTTCTAAATGAAAGTCCGTATGTACATGTTATAAACATGTTGTCACATGATTTGGCTACGTATTTTGCGACCAGCCGCCTGCCTGACGGCAACTTACCTTGTTGTTATTTACGACACCTCGTTACGAAAGATGGTGGTTTATTCGACTCGACCGGCTATCACACGGTATGTCAACTAACCTTAGCGCCTTTTACGACACTTCGGTAAGAAATGAGGGTGGTCTATTCTATACTCAGCCGGATACCGGCGACACAATTATATATTTACTATCATAAGTAATATAATTTATTTACGTGTATATGAACGCGTTAGCTCCATCCAATTCCATTCCATTATATTGTACAGAAATTATGACAGAATTATTTTGCTATAATCCGCGTTTGTTAAGAGAATCTATGTAATGCTAAGTGTATGAAGCAGGCAACTTTGAAAGAAAAAAATTACTTTATCGCGGATTATAGCAAAATTATTTTATTAATACTTTTGTATTATGGATCTACGCAAAGTAACGCCTAATTCTGTAAAATTTGTATATGTTTATTTAATAAATATAAACAGACCGAGAAATGCTGGGTAACTTGCTATGACAAGGTGCAAACCATTTTTTCAAAAAACATTGCTTGTATCAAGTAATGTATACAAAACGGAAATTACTTGCAAACTAACGATCCGATACATTATTTATTGACTTAGTGGTAGTTCAACGAGTAATTCATGCAAATATTTGCTTTCATACTTTAAATTATGTACCTTTGTTTCCAATCGTTTTCTTACATGTAGAAAGCAAATAGAAATATTATGAGATTTGTTAGAATATTTTGAGCAATATAATTTTTGTTCATAAGAATATATAATAATAAAGAGATTGGCGATATAAAACTCACCGAAAGCTTTCTGAGCTTTCGGCTTTAGCTTTGCGCCTTCACAAGTACGTAAGTCGTTTGTGGGTCTGGGTGTGGAATGGTATAACATTTTATAAGTATCTTTAATATTTAAATGAGTTAATGTATATATATTTTAGGAATCTCGGAAACGGCTTCAACGATTTTCCTGAAATTCAGCATTTAGTGGGTTTTGGGGGTTCATTCATTGATGTTCATTCATTCATCCTTTAGAATAGCGTGTTGAAAAATTAAAATTTGAAAAATGAATTTAATTTAAAAATTTTATCCGTGTTAACACCTTGGTTAATTGCCTCTTCAGGTGACAAGATGGCTGGCGCCTTTTTCGCACAAAGAATCAGCTTAGCGATTCAGCGCGAAAACGCTGCCAGCATTCTTGGTACCGTTCCACGTGGGCATGATTTGTATAGTCCTAGCGTGTAAGTAGTTTAAGATACATATATCTTGTACATTTTTGCTGTAAATAAAAAAAAAACGTATAAATAAAAAAAACGAATTTACTCCCTAATAAAAACTGTAAACCCTAAATTTACTTCACACTCCAAGTTAAACATAACCCAGTTCTAGACATTTACAAAGCTTAACAAGGCCGCATCTTAATGAACGACCTAAATAACACCTTTACTGGACCGGAGCCAACGTACCTCGTACTGCAGATCTGACAGATTCTACTGGGCGTGGATATAAAGGATATTACATACCACCACTGTGCAGAATTAAACCTACTTTATAAGAATACTAGCAGCCCGCTCCGGCTTCGCACTGGTATAAAATATAGCCCATGTCACTCATTGAAAAAAATAATTATTAAAATCGATTCTGTAGTTTTGATTTATTCATTACTGCCCGTGGCCCGCAAGCGTTAAATTTGGAGAAAAAAAATTCTATACCAAGAAGATTTCCTGCTGTCTTTGGAATATCTAAATTCATATACTGCATATTTACTTTTTTATTTTTACATTTTTCCCTATGTATTTTATTTTTACAATTAATTACAGAATGAATTACAACATTCACAGCTTTCTTGTCATTAAACAAACTCTCGAAAGAGCGACAAATAGCTGCTAAATTCGAAGTGCTTTAGGGCGAAACGCGGCCTCCTCACGGCATTTTAAATCTGGAATATCTCCGAAAATGTTCACTTAAATTATATGCTGTAAATGACCATATTGATTTATATTAAATCAACAATGTATTTAAGTTACTTAATTGAATAAGGATTAATGCTATTGTGAGTTATTCATAAGAGATAGACATATATCATCGCGGAGTTTTCTGTAAAACTTTTCAAGGTGTACAAATACTTAGTACATTATTTTGAAAAATCGAAAATACGACTAAGGTTAGTTGACGCCAGGCAGGCTGCCGGTCTTAAAATACGTAGCCAAATCATGTGATATTTTTATAACATGTTGTGCCGATTCAACTAAGAGTGGGATAAGGGCAACAGAATGATGAAAATGATAAATGAAATGAAAATACCTTGCTCAATAATTATTAAAATATATAAAAAAAATCTAATTAAAAAATGAAAGAAATCATCAGTGATATGTGGGACTCGAATATGGGTTTTGAACTTTTCAGACCACCCGTAAACCATTAGGCTATCACAGTATTACGTTTGACAGCTAAAATTTCATTTACTTTCTATTCGACATTGTAGCATTTTTCCAGTGACCGAAAACAGGGATAAACAACATTTTTTAATAAAACCTAACTATGTTTAAAACATGTTGTGCTGACCTCACTTAGAGTGGGATAAAGACAGGAGAATGATAAGAGTTTTGCACATGTACTGTCCTGACAATCCTCAATCCTGACAATCCTTGTTGCTTCCATGCTAACAAGAGTTTGTTTATCCTGTAAATCTATTGCGTATTTCAATAAATATTTTCACCCTATATTTAAGTTACTTTACAACACGTCTCTGGAACAAAGCCAGCCGAAGAAACTTTTACCTGTCCGTTGAAAACGCGCCGTGTCCAAACTTTCTCTATAAAGTATACTATAGAACTTAAAGTTCGCCGCGCTTAAAATCATTCACATTTTAATCTTGTACTTAATGTCTTGACTTTAAGTTATTTTTAGTATTATTTTTATATAAATTTTTGGAATATTTTTTATTTATTTTCTAGAAGGGTTGCAGTTCAACTGCGGGATAGTAACAGGCAGTTACTTTACTTTTACGTGTAACCAGCTTATATGATTTTCTTGTTCTTCAGCCACATGTACGCTACAATTTAGATTATATCTCAGAATACATTGCCTAAATGTTAGTACATCGCAGCCAAACTGTGTTCTGATGACACCCTCGTATGATATATAGGTCTGGTGTAGCTTAATTATTAGACGATTACACTTATCTAAGACAAATGGGGATAATTAGTGAGCAGAAACAAGATTCACACTGTTCTTACAAAAGCACACAGAATGTGTAATTACTGAAATAATTAATACTCGTAATGTAAGTAGCTGGTTGTACTGGAATGATTGCAATGTAACATGGTTTTAATGTAAAAAAAAACGTAAAATTGTTTCTGTGGATATAGATATTGTTCGTCACAGTACAAGATAGTATTGACTAACTGTGACTAGGTATAAGAAATATGATTTGTAAAGACCAACCAACGAGTTTCTTGCTAGCTCTTCCCGGTAGGAACAGAATTGAATTATTAATTTGAATTTGAATTTGATCTTGAACTAGAATTTTAACTGGGATTTAAATTTAAAGTTGAATTTTAAATGAATTTAAATTTTTTGAATTAATTAAATTGTTATTTAATTTAAAATGTATTTTTAGTTTGCCTTGAAATGCGGTGCCTGATGATGATGTACTCTGTAGATCCATATGATGTAAACCCATACACTGTCCTTAAACTACGTTTAAGTTCTTATTTTAATATATTCTGTTAATTTACTTAGTATTGTTATATTAAATCTATGTATACATAATTTATTTTATATTTATTTTTCTTTCTGTATTGTCCCATGCTGTCACTTTCTTTTCGTTCTCGCACAATGGCAGCCACTGAAAATCAGTGCTAGGGTTCTCGCCATGGCTTAAAGCTGAGTGGTCTACCATTTTGTGACCTATTATATTTATTTATGTCTTCGTATCTTGTTGCTTACTTTAAATTCTTTGTATTTGTTTTTTTTTTTAAGTTTTATGTACTTTATGGTCACAAATAAAGGGTTTTGAATTTGAATTAAATTTAATTTTAATTTGAATTTTAAATTTTGAAAAGGAATTTTTTAATTTGTATTGAATTTGTAGTTCGATTTGAATTTGAATACGAGTATACATTAGATTTTTAATTTGAACTTCTGAAATATCGCTTGTCACCATAAGCGCCAATGGTGCTTCAATTCGCAATATCCTGGAAGCGCTTATGCTGCGACAGTTGCCCCTTCAGTCTAAGCCAGAGTTATTATGCGCGGGCAATCGATGTGTAGTTTATGACGAAACCAATAGCAGGATTAAGCGCTATTGCTTTAGTGATGGTTGCATTTGGTACACAAGCTCTACCTGCCACTTCAATCGTATAAATAAATGTTCAATCGTATAAATAAGTGAAAACCCGGTATTTTCTATTCTATTAGCCCAGTATATAAGCTTTAATAGTAAATGTAAATGCGTCACAGACAGACAGAAATATAGTATAGAATTATGTCTTATGGAATATTGCTATGAAGTAAATGCGCGGATATAAAAAAAAGGTTTACAAAATAAAGGCATATACTCGTAGACTCATGTGGCATTTACAATTTAAGTCCGCGTGATTCCCTGCGAGAGAAGTTTAACAAAAAGGTATTCTTACATTGGTTTTACAGTATATTTTTAGCGATTAAATTTTTCATAAATCCCATTACACTTTTGACGTTTACTAAGATGATAAGAATGGGTGAATATAGCTACACTTCGACCCTGTACAAGACAGTAATTACTAAATATAACTAGTTATAAGAATTATATTTTGAAAAGGGCAACCGCCGAGTTTCCTGCTGGCTCTTGGTAGAAACAGCTTTCCGAACCAGCAATCAATTTTAGCCTTGCCATTACAGGAGTTTAAAAACACTTAAAAAGAGGCTGCTACAGAAAGCCTACTATACTGTTAAGGATTATTTGGATGATAACAATGTGTGGATATAGCTCTCTTCGAACCTGTACAAGACAGTAACGACTGAATGTAAATAGTATTAAGAATTATATTTTGAAAAGAGCAACCACCGAGTTTCCTGCTGGATGTCCTCGGTAGGAACGGCTTTCAGAACCAGCAGTAGAGTTGACGATTCAAAAGAACTTATTTACAGGTTTACTTGGATAAAAAAATTGAATTTCAATTTGAAAGCACTTGTTTACAAGTATACTTGAATGAAGAATTTTTGAATATGAATTTGAGAGCACTTGTTTACAAGTTTACTTGGATGAAGAATTTTTGAAAATGAATTTGAGAGTACCTACTTGTTTACAAGTTTACTTGAATGAAGAATTTTTGAATTCAAAAGTAATGAGAATATTATTTTCCTATAATTTATCGCAGATTATAGCAAAATAATATTCTCATTACTTTTGTATTATGGACCTCTGCAAAGTAACGCCTAATTCTATAAAGTAATATTTGAATTTGATTTTGATTTGTTTGTGGCACGTTTTCAATTCCAATTCCGAAAATAGTTGTTTGTGTATAAACCTGTAACGCACCTAAATAAGGCGAGAGTATGAAAGAAGTCTCATTTGCCGAGAGTGTTTCACCCGCGTTGACTAAAGCTCCCATTTGTTAGGCCGCGATGAGTTTGCTCAAGGATTGTTAGGTTTACGTTACACTGAGAGAATAGGATTTTTTTTTATAAATCTTAAATTATTTTAAAATTCAATTTTTTTCAATATTTTTTGGAAGCATTTATCTTCCATATAGATATAATAATAATGTCGCCATGTGGTATCCGTCTGAATAGAATAGTACCACTCTCATTTCTTACCGAGGTGTCGTAAAAGGCGACTAAGGTAAGTCGACCCGCCGTGTGGTACCCGGCTGAGTGGAATAAACAACCCTCATTTCTTACCGAGGTGTCGTAAAAGGCGACTAAGGTAAGTTGACCCACCGTGTGGTATCCGGTTAAGTAGAATAGACCACCCTCTTTCTTACCGAGGTGTCGTTCGACTAAGGTAAGTCAGGCATGCGGCCGGTCGTAAAAACGTAGCCAAATTATGTGATAGCATGTTTATAATATGTTGTGCCGACCCCACTAATGGTGGGTTAAGGGCAGGAAGATGATGAATTGTGGTAGGTAATTATTTTTTTTTAAATATATGGGACACTTACACACACGGTCGTCTGTCCCCAAAGTAAGTAATTTAATACTTGTGTTATGGGTGACAGACAACATAAATACAAGTATACAACGAGGCTCGAAGACCAACAAATTCATTTATAGAAAATGTTGGCCATCGGCGGGAATCGGATCCCCGACCCGCAGAGCTGAAGTCAGAATCACTGCCCACTGCGCCAACGGGCCAGTCAAAATTATCATTAATATATGTATCTTTGCCGAGTGAGTGTAATAACACAGAGGTAATAATATCATTATTTCCTCCGACGCTAGTAGAGCTTCTGCGCTCTACTCTCCGCATTTCGCAACCTCGACGATTCTTCTGCACTCACCCATCCCACCCGGTGACGTAGTAAAAGCCGTTAGGGCTAAAAGCATGCAGTCATCTCATAAAAAGAGCTGTTATAAATCACTTTTAAATCCAGATATATGTGACAAATGAAATATGACTATATCCGATTCAAAAGTATACTTTAAAACAAGATTTTAAATAGAACATAACAAAAATAATTTAATTTTAATAATAATTTTAATAATTTATTTCATTTCATTCCATAAAGTACAAATCATTCTGCTTAAATTTAATAAATTAAACTAATACATTGTGGTATATTGTGGCAGAGATCTATTGATACTCGCACTAGGTCGCCCTGTATCGCGAGTATCAACCTTCCAAAAATTTCTTTACAGTGCTAATTAATTATTAACATGCAATAATAATAACGAAAATTAATTATGATATGTATACCAGATATAATTTATTATATCGGAATCATAAAAAATAAAATAAAATATATATATGTATTTGTGAGCATGCGTGTGTGTGTGACTGTGTGCGTACGTTTATGTATGGGTGTGTGTGTGCGTGTGTGTGTGTGTGTGTGCGTGTGTGTGTGTGTGTGTGTGTGTGTGTGTGTGCGCGTGTGTGCGTGTGTGCGTGTTTTGATACGTTGATATGTGGGCTTTTAAATATTTATTTTAAGTAGATCCTCAGTTTCTGAATAAGTTTTTTCTTTTAACCAGTTTGTGAGAACTTTCTTAGCTCTTGTGAAAGGAAGTGAATAAATACCTATTTTACGATTTATTTTATTATATAACCTGGGGCCAAGGACACAGCAATGCCTCCCCGCGAGAGCTGATCTATGCCTTGTAATTTGACAAACAACCCATCTTCTTCTTTTAATGTATTTTTAAAATGTATATATATTCCTCAAAAACCTATGTAAAATAACATTTTAAACCCTCACCGGATGCATTTAAATAACCTAGCGAATACACAGTACGTAAATTCGTGCGATCATTTCGTACATTCAAATGTAACGTCGCTCCCATTGCACCCGCAACTCAATATAAATAATGTCCACGAATATACGCTCGTTTTATACCCAACAACGATATACCTATATTTTACCCTGACAACAGTACAGTGCTGGGTAATTACCGTACGTTTCTTATTTTTCGGGTTTCGTTGCGAACAGGTTATGAATAAAAGGAGTATTTTCTATTTCTATTCGTGCCGCTAAACGAATTGACGGCTTATTGGGAGACCCAGTAATTCTTGATTAGGAATTCGTTCAAATTACGGGTACACAAGGTTTTTGACGTGACAACGTCTTAAATTAGGTTACGGCTTGGAGTCACTCATGAAAAAGTGTAACGCCCGCTCACGTCTGTTACGATGAGTCACCGAACGAAAGAGAGGCCCGCCGGACTGGCGAATGCCTTGCGTCTCTCTCCCACTCAAACATGATTGGTCCGCCGCGCGCGCAGCACTAGAGAATTAGGCGCGTTGAATCGGTGCGTGCTTGTGTCTCTGTCTTTCTCGAGCGTTCTTGGTTATTATAAGTTAAGTTTAAGTTTACAAGTACAATATTTTAGTAAACAAAATATATTTCTATAGTTAAAATTTTAATTTTTAGACTTTGTTATGCGAGAATGGAAATGAAGTTAACATATTTGTTATGATTTGCAGTATCATAGATTCTTTTTTTATATTAATAGAATATTAATCTTGGTTTTTTTTAATATTGTGGTAATCCAGAGCATCTATATTGGTTAACAATGTATGGAAAAACAAACAAGTCCGCAGAATTAATAATCCTAAACACAAGTTTCTTACTTAGGAGTCAGATGTTCTCACACTGCAACAGCCAATTTAGAACTTTCTTTTTAAAGCCATCTTGTAAAAGTGAGTTACGCAATATTTTTGTAAATAATAACAAATAAATAAATAAATAATAACTATAAGAGTACTATATCTTTAACCGTGTGGTATCCGCCTAAGTAGAATAGTACCACCCTCATTTCTTACCGAGGTATCGTAAAAGGCGACTAAGGTAAGACGACCCGTCGTGTGGTATCCGGCTGAGTACAAAAGATCACCCTCATTTCTTACCGTGTTGTCGTAAAAGGCGACTAAAGTAAGTTGACGCACCGTGTGGTACCCGGTTTAGTAGAATAGACAACCCTCCTTCTTACCGAGGTTTCGTAAAATACTAAGGTAAGTTGACGTCAGGCAGGCGGCCGGTCGTAAAACCGCAGCCAAATTATGTTACAGCATGTTTATAACATGTTGTGCCAACCCCACTTAGAGTGGGATAAGGGCAGGAGGATATATATAAGAGTGCTATATTTTCAAAGCATTTAAATTTTTTTTTTTTTTATTAGATAATTGATTTAGTCGATGATTTCCCAACACTATCAATTGTCTCTGGTTCCCAGTCCGCCATATTTGTTTACTAAATAGGACTTCTAAGAAAAACGGACTATAGTATCTTTGAAGTTTGTTGCACTGACAAGTTTGTGAAAATCCTTATACAATGTTAGAAAACAGCGAACACCGCAACGACTCAAGATACTGCAAACTGCCTTACCTTCTGTTTTCAGTTTAAATTTCGTTTACACATTGTATAAATCTAGTGTTACATATATCTGCACACCATTATGCTATCTATATTCAAAAATATAAAGACGATATTAGCATACACGTGAACGACTGAAGATTTCAAATTTATACAACCAAATCGTCCAACTCAAATCAAAGTTCAGCGAGCAGAACCATAATTGTTTCATTGTTTACACTGCTTATATTACTTTGTTGTCCTTATTCCTTTGTTAAGAACGTCATGTTTAGGATTTATAATCACTTGATGAATTTATAAACTTCACTTGGTAGACTTTAGCTCAGCGGTTAGAGCGTGTGACTCTTGGTGTCAGGGGTTCCTGGGTAGGCACCAATTAATTGTTCTATTTAAATTTGTGCTTTATCGTTATTGTTAGCTTTATTTTATTCCATATATATGTAGTAACTGGGTGACCAAGCTTTACTCGGTAATTTTATAAAAGACTAGCAATCGCCAGCTACTAAAGATTTAAAACCGTAATATAATATTTTGATAACCATAAAAATGGTTAAAGTGGGTCAACCTTAAAAGCTAGACATATGCTGTCGCGGAATTTTATTTAGAACTTTTAGAGGGGAACAACTTTGTAGTACATGATTTTTGAATAACTATCACCGTTTAGTCAGTGCACGGAAAGCTTTAAATTTTGCCGTTTTCGTAACATTTTTTATTGCTGCTCTCCTATTCATCTTGGCGTAATGTTATATAACCCAGAGCCTTTCTCGATAAATGGACTACGAGTATCTTACTCTGAAACAATTTTTCAAATCGGTGCCTTAGTTACTGAGATTAGCGCGTTCAAACATTCAAACCAAAAAACTTAATTGCATTACGAGTGTGTTTGCCATTTTACGTATCTATGGCAGAGCGATTTGCGCCTAATTTACGCTGTGCAAGCTATAAAGCAAGATAATAATAATAATTGATTAGAATATATTTCGCTATACAAACTAAATAAAAATAAATATTTTTCCTACAATATCACCCTTATATTTATAGCGATAAACGTTGTTATCGTATAACATTTGCAGGTTTATACAATGTCAGCTATCACAATATAAACTGGACATGAAAGGTAAAGCTGTTTACACTTTCTTGAACCGTTGCGGTCTTACATTGTGCAAGGATTTCGCGGACGTCCGCAGGACAAACTTTAAATGTATCTCACGTCACTTCTTTACAATACAATGCTGTTGGATTTGTGCTTTATATTCCTTTGTTAGTTTTCGAAAGTTTTCTACGTGAATTATTTTTATTTTATAATACAGTTGGCCTTAGAAACTTATATCAAATATTTAAATTTAAATGAATTAATCTTGTATGTGTACACATCAATATATTTTACGAATCTCGGAAACGGCTCCGACGATTATCATGAAATTCGGCATGTAGGGGGTTTTAGGGGAGAAATTCGATCTAGATGGGTTTAAAAAAAATGTCATTTTAACCTTGTTTTCCGGAAAATAATAAAATTTACGTTGAATTCAAAAGACAATTTTCGCTGTCAAACGTAAAGTCATGGTAGCTCATTTGGTACCCCAAATAATCATTACATATTATAAAACGAAGTCGCATTCTTTGTTTGTCCATATCTCCCTATGTATGCATAAAACTTTAAAACTACGCAACAGATTTTGATGCGGTTTTTTTTAATAGATAGAGTGATTCAAGAGGAAGGTTTGTATGTATAATAACATTCAATACGGAGAAGAGAAATACTGTAATTTTTGAGGTTTTTGTAAATAATTACATTTTTTTCCGCTTACATTGCAAACGCAGGCTAAACCCTACGAGATTTATCAAAATGATATACTTGTATTTGTACACCTTGAAAAGGTCTACAGAAAAGTCCGTAATGGTATATGTCTATCTCTTATGGATAACCCACAATAGCATTTTTTGTCATTTACTTTTTACGAAAAATAATGCCTTATTTTTGAAGCAATTTTTATAGAATACAGCATTGATCCTTATCCAATTAAGTACCTTCAATAAATTGTTGATTTAATATAAATTAATATGGCCGTTTACAGCATGTAATTTAAGTTAATATATTTTCGGAGATATCACAGATTTAAAATCCCGCGAGGGGGCCGCGCTTTGGCTTATAGCACTTCGAATCTAGCAGCTTTATGGCGCTCTTTCAAAAGTTTGTTTAACGACAAGGAAGCTGTAAATGTTGTATATAAAGACATTCTGTAATTAATTGTAAAAATAAAATACATAGGGAAAATGTAAAAGTAAATAAGTAAAAATGTACTATATGAATTTATATATTCCAAAGATAGCAGGAAATCTTCTTGGTATAGGGAAAGGAAATTGTTTTTCTCCAAATTTAATACGTGCGGGCCACGGGCAGTAATGAATAAATCAAACTACTGGATCGATTTTAATCATTTTTTTTACACTGACTGACATGGGATATATATTTTATACCCGTGCGAAGCAGGGGCAGGCCGCTAGTTAAATACAAAATACACATTAACAAATATCTTACTGCTTAGACACTTGTACTAAGATATCTTGTGCTGCGAGTGTCTACCTCCCTTTGGGTCAAAAATAGTGGTTCTCTAATCTAATCTAATTCTACATAATCAAGTATCATAATTAACGAGCCTGTTATGTTTTCATGATGTGTGTGTGTGTGTGTGTGAAACATTCAGATTTGGAAAGCTCAAAAATATTAAGCTCTTTCTTAATTAATCCGTTGGGTTGTTACGTTAGTAGCCTTTTAGGTCACCTCGTTAAGAAATGAGGGTAGTCTATTCTACTTAGCTGAATACCACACGGTGGATCGACTTACTTTAGTCGCCTTTTACTACAGTCTAATCCAAAAGTAATAATAAAATTATTTTGCTATAATCCGCGATGAAGTAAAATAGAAAATATATATAATGCTAAATGTAGAGTGGACAATCGGTTATCATACCTGATACATGCAGGAGTCGTATAAAACACATGCACAAACCTCCACCACCGCCACCACGATACTCAAGCACTATATACGTTCACTATCACAAACTCAACAATCGTTTCACCCCGCAACCGAAGCATCATCAGGAGATAGACTCCACGACCAAAATCGCAAAGCATTGCTTTGCGACATTTAGCATTATATATATTTTCTATTTTACTTCATCGCGGATTATAGCAAAATAATTTTATTATTACTTTTGTATTATGGATCTCCGCAAAGTAACGCCTAATTCTATAAATTACAGTCTAATCACCAATCCTAGATATAAACAATAATCAAGAAATTTATCTCGTACCTCGTATTTCGTAATTCTAACAGTAATGTACCGCAAACAAGAAATGACGAGGGTAGGAATATCCAGGGCTCAACGTGGACTGGATAAAAGCTCACATATATTATCTTTGCTCTGGCACTGACAAGCCAGCTTAAGAGAAAACTCGGGTTACATTAAGAAATGAATTTTATGTCAGAGTAACAAAATGCTAAACAGAATGTTCTCTTGAAAACTGATTTGATGGAAAAATTTCCAATTTCCTTTAGCCTCAGATAAATGTATAATAATTTATACTATTTTAAACTTTAAATGACCTATTTAAATTTTGTTAGTTCGGTATATTATAATACTACTATATAAGAAATGGCGCAAACATGGGGAGGCCTATGTCCAGCTGATGGATGGATGGATGGATGGATGGAAGAAATGGGGGTATATTCTACTCAGATACTAGAGTAGAATATACCCCCATTTCTTACTGAGGTGTCGTAAAAGGCGATTAAGTAAGTCAACCTGCCGTGTGGTATCCGGCTGAGTGGAATAGACACCCTCATTTCTTATCGAGGTGTCCTAAAAGGCGACTTAGGTAAGTTGACACACCGTGCGGTATCCGGCTGAGTAGAATAGAAGCCCTCATTTCTTATCGAGGTGTCCTAAAAGTCGACTTAGGTAAGTCGACTCGCCGTATGGTATGCGGCTGAGTAGAATAGACCGTCCTCATTTCTTACTAAAGTGTGGTAAAAGGCGATTAAGGCAAGTCGATCCACTGTGTAGTATCCGGTTGATTAGAATAGACCGCCCTCATTTCTTACTGAGGTGTCGTAAAAGTCGACTAAGGTAAGTAATGTAGTATCCGGTTAAGTAGAATAGCACCCTCTTTCTAGATGGAGGATGATATTAAGAGAATTTATGTAATGCTAAGTGTATGAAGCAGGCATTATTCACGTACCTTATACATGTATGAAAATAATTCTATTGTAACGTCCATATAAACAGACTTTTACGATTATATAATTAGATAATTATGTATTGGAAAGTACGTAAGTCGTTTGTGGGTTTGGGTATAAGATTCTATGATAAAATTCCGCAATCAATTTTAGCTTTGCCATTACAGCAGTTTAAAAACACTTTTAAAAAGAAACTGCTACAGAAAGCCTACTATACTGTTGAGGATTATTTGGACGATAAGAATGTGTGGATATAGCTCTCTCCGAACCTGTACGAGACAGGAATAACGAAATGTAACTAGTATTAAGAATTATATTTATAAAAGAGCAACCGCCGAGTTTCTTGCTGGCTCTCCTCGGTAGGAACGGCTTTCCGAACCAGCAGTAGAGTTGACGATTCAAAAGCACTTGTTCAAAAGTTCATTTAAATAAAAAATATTTTGACTTTGAATTTGAATTTGATAAAAAATATTAATGTTATTTGTTTTCATGGATTTAGACGAACTTGAAATGAAATTAAAGTTTACTGAAAGTAACATATTAACTACATAAAGCGATGTTGACGGCTAATTTATGCTTACCAACAAAACAATTGCTGAACAAACTTATGTAAGCATTGTACGATAGTAAAGTTTTGTGCGAATTCAACTTTGATTAAAATTAGATGCTTCAGATATACGAACTAGCACAATGTAAATTAAATTAACGATAGAAATTCTGACATTTGGTAAAAAGTAAATACTTATAAACTAAGTCACAATTACCTAATACATTTAAAAGGGCCTTCCTTGTATATGCATACTATCCTATCCTGCTCATATTAAAAATGTGAAAGTTTGTGAGTGTGGATGTATTTGTTACTCTTTCACGGCGAATCCGCTGAACCAATATCGATTAAATTTGGCACAAGTATTTCTTATACACCGGGGTAACATATAGGATATAGGAATCCTGTTAATTCAACAGGAGCATTAGGAAACACCATCATTATCAAACTAACAAAGTTTTTATACACGATGTGTCAAAGTCAAATCTATAATATCACGATGTTTGGCTTGCATCGAGAGTTATTTAAGAAAGTTTTTACATATTTTGGTTTCTGTTTATTGGATAAATTTCACGACGTGAACAAAGTTGCGGGTAAAAGGTAGTGTATGTTGTCGCCACTGACTTCCGCTTTGTATTTTATAGCAACACAATCATGAAACAAGAGTATCGCGCCCTTTTTTATTAAAATGGTACCAGCACTGTGACGTGTTGTTTCCGGTTGAGTCTTCCTATTGATAAAACGTTTCAGTGACATTCAGTCTTTGTTCGTCATTCAAGAGAAGTGCATCACGGAACGGGAATTGTGGTATTCCTATTATATCGTGTTATTGTATATAGTGTGCGTTAACATGTATATATAAAAATGAAACCCCTGCATTTTAAATTTAATGAATATAAATGGAGTCTTATCTCGACAATGTTTAAATATATAAAAAAAATCTCTTGTCTCAAGTAAAACGTGTACTACAAAAAATATATATATGTATATTGACTTTAAATATAAATTACCCGCCAGTGCGATATTGAAAAGATTTAATACCTACTTTAACTATAGTTAATTAACAAGTAATTAAAATAATTAACAATTAACTAAAAATTCCATCCAAAACTAAATATTTACGGAACTCTAAGTTTCCAATATACCTAAATCACTAGCAATGGCGTGCCTCAAATATTTTACTACTGAGAAACAATTATCCATGTAATATTGTCTTACACAATTAATTACCGGAATGAACATCTTGTGTTATATTAATTAAATTTCTCTAAGTAATATGTAACTTAAATTTTGATGTAAATATGAGATAATTCGCCATGAAATTAAAGGGAAAACCAACGAACAAATTCGGTTGAATGTATCCAAGGTAAATTAGATTACTATAGTATCCATATTAGATACACATATTACAAAACAAAGTCCCCAAAAGTGCCTGTATGTATGTGATCGATTTTCCATAGCTGACTGAATAGATTTTTGTACGGTTTTTACTTAATGATGCAATGCAATTTGGCCGGCTATTAGAATAGACCACTCACATTTCTTAGCGCGATGTCGTAAAAGGCGACTTAAGTAAGTCGACCCACCATGTGGTATCCGGTAGACCACCCTCTTTCTTACCGAGGTATCGCAAAAGGTGACTGAATTAAGTTCACGTCACCGACACGACAGGTGTTTATAGCATGTTGTGCCCACCCCACTTAGAGTGTGATAAGGGCAGAATGATGATTAGTTTGAACCCAAGGTTTGTACCCGTGACCTTCTCGAATGAATCCCACGGTGTCATTGCTGGGCTATCATAGCTTATAGAGGATAGTTGATGGTAGGATTATTATCCCACTGCTAAAGTCCACACTAGGGGCTGTGTATTATTATATGTGACCATGAAGGTTTTGCCAATAATCACCACGCTTGACACGCGGGTTGGTCACAGTGCTGACCATGTCGCACCGAAAGTGCTGCTGCCCATTATCGGTCTGGTAGTATTCAAGTCAGCTATAGAATGGTTATACCGCCATTAGTCGGTCGCCTGAGCCTCGTTAGTTTAATTTGCAGGGTGCACCACGAGCAGGTGATGTTGACGATTGAAGAGACTGATTGGGACGAGTCTCCCCCTGAAACCCCGAAGTGTTGGAATGGCGACCCCGCACCTTAAAACACAGTGTTGGAAGACCCTCTACTATACAGCGAGCGGTGTATCTCTACGCGATCAAATCAGGAATGAGGAGATCCGTAAAAGAACCATAGTTATCGACGTAGCTCATCGTATCGCAAATCTGAAGTGACAATGGGCGGGACATATAGTACGTAGAACCAATGGGCGTTGGGGTCCTAAAGTGCTGCAATAGCGACCTCGCACCGGAAAACGCAACGTCGGTGGACCCCCAACGCGGTGGACTAACGTCAAAAAGGTCGCGGGGAGCCGTTGGATATAAGCGGCACAAAATCATGTGTTGTGGAGATACCATGAAGATACCTATGACCAGCAGTGGACGTCCATCGGTTGAAGAAGAAGAAGAAAGTCCACACTAAAAAGGCTTTGATAGTGTACAGGCGGAACCTATCACCCCTCTTCAAATTTCCCGAAAGGAGTGGCTTTTGTCACTTTAATTTCCCTTTATACATCGCCCACCGCCCGGTTATTATATTTAAAACAATCGATCACGCCGATCATTGCGAAATTAATCACGATTTCGACGGTGTAGCGTACCAAATTGATAACGTCGCTTTAAAAATGATTGATGGCAATTTTTAATTAATATTATACAAAGCAACTTTGGTACTGCAGAATGTTTATTTAAATCAAGCTAGTTTAATGTGTTGTTAGGAATCCAGATTTCTAAGCTAAGAAATGAGGATGATCAGCCGGATACCACACGACAGTTTAATAAGCCTTTGCTTTCAAAAAATATTATAGACGTTTTTCGGTGCCTGAAAACAGGGGTAAAACAACCTTTTTAAAAATGAAACCTAGCTAGATCGCCCTCGAAACCCCTATATACTAAGTTTCATGAAAATCGTTAGAGCAGTTTCCGACATTCAGATTAAATACACATTAAAATATAAAAGATTATAATTATGAAATAAAATCTAAAAATTAACATAAAACAAAAAATATATACATACATATTTGAAAATCTACACCATTGAATCCACTTCGATTAAAATTAAAATTTAATTTTTTGTTCGCGCATTAAGTGTTCAGATAAGTATAATATTGGATAATGTTATTCTACCCGCAAAGGAAGCCAGAAGTCTTATCCAAATAGTACATGTAATCATTTAACCGATAATGGTTAGGTACACGTAACAGTCGGCAGATTAAACCCCATACAATACATCCTGCCGACAATCTCGACGACCGTGCGAATCTAATTAACACATCTGTCCGCAGCATCTTTCATTAATCACCCGATTTCACGACCTAATCAGACCGCCTTCATTCTTCGCAGAAATCTCTGCCACCTTTACGTTTATTCAACTTGAATGTGACGAAATTATTGCGGTGTTTCAAAAGAAATTGCAAAGAAGCAATTATAATATATAGGTTGCTAGTTGCCTAGGTATGTAACTTGGAGTGGTAAAAACTGATTAATAAATAATGGTTTTTCACCCTTCAAAATAAATCGATTTGTAAAAAATCGATTAATTCAAATGATTATCAATAATAGTTTTCTAATTTATTAGATATTTGCGTTTTTAATATTAGAATAAAGACTGACACGTACGTACAAATAAAAATAACTATTTGATAAGTTGCAATATTTGCAAAATACGATTATAAAACGTAGTTTGGCTATATAACTTATCTTAAAACAAGTAATTAAAAAAAACTTAACAAAGCTTTTTGCAAAATTTCATGTACCTACTGTTCCTCGTTTGGGGCCAAGTCAATGCTTATCATAAATTTGCATTGTCATCGGGACTGGAAAAGTACCATGTAAAATTTTAGCTCAATCGGACACCGGGAAGTGGGACAAATTTTACTTGCAAGATTCCACCTTCACGTACATGCAAATGAAATAAAAGCTTTTAAATAATATTTAATAATAAAATTGGTCTCTGTACGCGCTTCTACAATAAAATTTAGCAATCCATACTGGACCAGTCTACAGAAAGGTTTAAATTAAGTATAAGGATATGCTTATACGTAAAGAATATTACAAAATTAAAGATTATTTGGATGATAAAAAAGCCTGGATTTGAAATTCCTTTTAGCTTCATACAAGACTGCAGTTTAAGTAAGTAAATAACGGCCTGTTACTATCCTACTGCTGGGCATAGGCCTCTTCTCTCCGTTTTTTTATTTTTTGGAGAGAAGGATTGGAGCTAAGACCTACCAAGCTGCTCCAATGCGGATTGGTAGGTTACACATATTCCCAGAATTGTCTAGAGATATGCAGGTTTCCTCACGATGTTTTCCTTCACCGAAAAGCGTGTGATAAATTGCAATTATCAATAAGACACATAAGTTTTACTAGAAAACTCATTGGTGTCTGCCCGGGGTTTGAACCCTAGACCTCCTCGAAAGAGGCGCAAGGTGTTACCACTGGGCCACCACAGCTACAGACCAGTTTAATAATGTTAAATTGAAAATGTTTAAAAGATTGAACCCCGAGGTTCCTTCTGGTTCTTCTCGGTTAGAGCAACACTTCGAAACCGTTGTAGCTTCATTAATCATATTGATTCTTGACAATTCAAAAGTGCTTGGAAGAGCTTATTTCAATAAAGATTATTTTCATTTGAGTAAAAAAAAAGAACTTAATATCATTGATGTTTAATTTCTTTATGAAATTTTTAGAAAATCAATGCGCTTCATAAGTCAATGATTAATCCTTGATCTACTTTTAAAAGAACCCTTGGTATTAATGAAAGGTGCATGCGAGAAAAACCACTTCATTGGCTGCACACGTCATAAAAGATAGAGCGAAATTAGTTTTACTTGAAAAGAGGGATTAATTAAGTTTACAACGTAAATTTAATAACAGTTTTGTCATAATTCTAAAATGAAATTTTGTTTGAACTTGGGTATTAAATTTACGTCCAAACATTGAAATGTGCCTTTTCAGATATTCCATTATCGTCAGTGATTTTGATTGATAAACAGATAAGATTGAGTGGATACTTCTTACACAAGATAGCAATGGCGAAATGTAACTAGTTATATCAATTATAATATCTTCGAAAGAGCAACCGCCGAATTTCTTCGTGGCTCTTCTGAGTAGAGACAATTTTTCCAATGAGCATTAGTGTTTACGATACACAAGCAATTGTTTATAATTTTTCTTGAATAACGAATACAAAAGTAATATAATATTGTAATTGAATTTATAAAGTGAACAATTGTTTCTGACGCCAATCATTTTTTAAAAATCATTTTATACGCAACGGATCAAAATATTAATATGATCGCCATAATTTTTAATCTGTGCCAAGATGGCGGTTTCGTTTCTGCGAATCTTAAACGCTTATATTATTCTATGCGACAATACCACAGTATATTTATAATAGTCTCATTAAAGATAAACACATTCTGTCGAAATAAGCGTCATAGAAACAATAAAGGAATATATATATGGAGGGTAACAATGGTTGTTGTCTTCTCAGGGTTGATATAACGAAAAATAAAGCGCAATCCTAACTTTATCTCCAAGTGAAATGATTGTTTTGGAACAATTTCGGGCGCTGTTTGCTTTATAGCTGCTGTTTGGTGTGATAAGCGGTTTAAGCTTAGGTCCTCTGCATACAGAGTTAGGCAAATAAGGTTTATGTGGAACGGAAGTTATGTCGATATATTTTTTTAATTTATTAAAGAAACTTGGGTTTATTAATCTATGAATAGTAAATTTAGTAAATTAGGGATGCACAACTAAAAAGTTTTAAAAAGATAAATTTAAGATACAATCCGAAGTTTTATCGGATTTCAAGGCTTCGACGAAACATATTAATTTCTAATCTAGAAGAAGAAGAATAAATACTCTTTATTAATAAATACACAGAACAGAAAAAAAATTATCATATATCTCAAATAAAGATCAATATCAAAGAAACCAAGGAACTAAATAACTATAATTTTATATTGGGCTCTATAACTAAATAATTTTTTCAGCTACGTCTTTTATTTAGTCTTTTCTTTAATAATGGGGTAATCGTACTTTATAGATTTTTTTTGCAAATTTCATTTGTTTTTGGATTTACAAATAAAGAATCAACATTTTAAACGCAATTTATTTTTCTGTTTTCTGTAAAAATAAAGATATCAGAAATAAAAATATTTAGAGCAATGAGAAACTTTTACAGCGTGTATAAAATAAAGCCTCGATATAGATGTAGAGGATTTTATGGCTCCCAATGCAAATATAATAAAAACAAGTAAGCCGATATTAACTCGTGAGATTCGGGACATTGTCTTGTAAGGCGTTAAGTACCGCATAAAGACGTGATATGGAGTAATTTATTATGATAATAAAGTGCCGAGTGACGGCCGAAGGGTGTAATAAAATGTTAACTGCATTTCTAACGCTGAAACTGGCCTAATTTTATTAAGAGTTTATTGTTTGGTGACGTTTGATAGGTCTTATTTAAAAGTGAATTGGATTTTATTTAAAAAATTCAAGTCATCGAGAAGGACTTGAAATTCACATTAAGATATCTTGATCATCGATAAACATAAGCAGAAGTAACGATACAATTGTTTTGCAATAATCCGTGGTAAATTATATTATTACAATTAAAGCAAAATAATTATCCGCATCCGATATCCGCAAAATACTAGAGTACTACTACTAGAGTCGTCAGCTTAAAATGTGCCCTGTTTCAATAAAGAGAAAGCAAATGATACTATGTCTGTGTCCTTATTACGTATGGTTAGACAAAGTTTAGTATACGAGTTTCCACTTCCTTTTCATTATTTATAGTCAAACTCTTACCTACAGGTTGGTCTATTGCTGCTCTGCTTTAGTTCGATAACTCTATAGGTAAAAATATTTTCAAGTTCAAAACACTGGGACCCTCTTTAATAAAGTATTTCTTTTTTATTTTTATCTTCTAAAGATGTTTGGCGTAACTTTGTTCTTTGTGTAAACTCAGTTATTAAGATAGTTTCATATATTTGACTTGATTTAAAGGTTTATTATTAGATAACTTCAGAAGTAATTACCTTTTAAAGATAGAAGTCAAATTAACAGACTAGTCCTAAATAACTTTTGAACAATATATCTCGCTTTAATTACTAATCTCCTTTATAAAGAAAAGCTTATTATTTGACTGATTCTATAACAGTATCTTTATGAAGCAACTGAGGGACTGTATTATCAGCAAACGTTATAGTCATAGTATCAGCGAGCGATGGCAGGTCAACAGTAAATATGTTGTATAGTATAGGCCCCAATATACTTCCTTGTACCATTATTAACTTTCACCTGCATATTTCGTAATTGTACGATAGAATACAGGGCGCTATAAATAAACATATTATAGATGTAAATTAAAGATTTTTTGGGTGATAAAATGCCTGGATTTTAAAATACTTTAATCTTTATACAGGACTGGGGTTAATTAACGTAAAATTAAAAATACTTAAAAGATTGACCGCCGAGTTTCTTCCTGGTTCTTATCGGTAAATGCAACATTCTGAACCAGTTGTAGCTTCAGTAAATTTAATTGATCCTTTACGATTCAAAAGTGCTTGAAGTAGCTTATTTGAATAACGATTATTGATTTCTATATCATAAATATTATTATAAAAAACTATTCTTTTCAATGTATGTATAAAAAGATAAGTTATTTTACTTCTTTATAGTATTCTCGGTCGATATAGTGTGATGCCTTTCTATTAAAGAGTTTTTTACGAAGATTATAAATTCTTAAAGCACGTAAATTAACCTGAAAGTACTAAATTTACGCGAACATTCAAACATAAATATCCAAAAGAGAATTGTTTTACTTCCGAACTTTCTTTAGGGTATAATGAAATAAGATTTTGGGATGGCTCACGTACGAATTGTTACCAAATAACTTTTTATAACGTTTGACAAAAATTAGGTACTTCGACGTGTGAAATTGGATGAACGAACTTCAAACAGATTGAGTTATGGGATTAAAGATGAAATACGGTGAAAACTTACAAGATTTTTTTACATTCACTGGTAAACACAAAAAAAGAGCTTTCTTACTCGCTCTTAAATGCCGTAAAATCTTTAGCCTCTTCAATGCAGCGAATTTTATCTTTTTACGGTCTTTCATCTACCAAATTAAGAGCAACAATAACAGTTTTCCGGCGCAATGCCACCTCAACTTAAACATCATTGAATCCTACTTAATTTAATTTTATGTAATTTGTAGGAAAACAAACAGACCATTATTATTCAATTACAGTTTTTTTTTTTTAATTTATTGAAGATAACCAACCAGACTTACATTCTAAATTAATGTGCGTTATGAACTCTTACTCTTGGTTACTCTTGGGGTGTAAGGGGGAAACTCGTCCCAGTCAGTTTCCTCAAATGTCAACCTCACCTGCACGTGGTGCACCCTGCAAATAAACCGACGAGGCTCTGGCGACCGACTAATGGCGGTATAACCATTCTCAAGCTGACTTAAATCTAACAGACCGACAGCGGGCAGCAGCGTTGTCGGTGCGAAAGGGTCAGCACTGCGATCACCAACCCGCATGCCAAGCGTGGTGATTATTGGCAAAACCCTTAATGGATAGAAACATAAAGCCACAGCCCCTAGTTCCCGGCAGCCCCGCTATTCCCGGCTCTGGCAGCGGTTTGGGTAACGGCGGGGCAGGGGGTGTTAAGAATCTCCGGCAGAGATTCCGCTGCCAACCCCGACGACTAGACCTGGCAACGTACAACGCACGCACTTTGAGGGAAGACAAAAAGATTCTCGAGCTGGAAGAAACAGTAAGCAAGTTGCGCTGGGATATTATAGGATTATCTGAAGTCCGAAGAGAGGGGGAGGACACGATGATTCTGAACTCCGGCAACTTGCTATACTACCGGGAGGGCGAACTACAGTCCCAGGGTGGTGTCGGGTTTCTCGTCCACAAGTCCCTTGTCAACAACATTGTTCAAGTCGAGAGTGTGTCGAGCAGGGTCGCGTTCCTTATACTCAGAATTACCAAACGGTATTCGCTGAAGGTCATACAGGTTTACGCACCGACATCGGCACATCCGGACGAGGAGGTAGAGGCCTTGTATGAGGATTTGTCTAGAGCCATACATGCCTCTAAAACCTTCTACACTGTTGTGATGGGGGATTTCAACGCAAAGCTGGGCAAGCGAAGTGGCACAGAAGTAAGAGTAGGGCAATTTGGATATGGGCAACGGAACCACAAGGGCCAGATGTTGGCTGATTTCTTGGAGAGAGAGGACCTTTACATGATGAATTCTTTCTTCAAGAAACCGCCACATCGAAAATGGACCTGGGTAAGTCCCGACGGTTCCACGAGAAACGAGATCGACTTCATCATGTCCAGCAGGCGTCATATATTCAATGATGTCTCTGTGATCAACACCGTAAAGACGGGGAGTGATCACCGTATGGTAAGAGGCACATTGAATATATGCGTACAGCTGGAAAGATCCAGACTGGTGAAGTCCACGCTCCGACCAACTCGAGCTCATATCCAAAACCCCGAAAACTTTCAACTCGAGCTGCTGAACCACTTTGATTGTCTAGCTGACTGCGCATCTGTGGACGACTTAAACAACAGGCTGGTGGAAACTGTCCATACGGTGGGGTCCAAATTTTATAAGACACACCGTAAAAGGACTAATAAGTTCTCGACCCAAACTCTCAAGCTCATGGATGAAAGGAATGAAATGAGACTACAGTCTTCAGTAGACGCGACGCGCTACCGTCTGATCAATAGACAAATTTCGAAGGCGCAGAAATGCGACCTGCGACGCTTTAACACCGAATGTATTCGAGATACTATTGAGCGTAACAGGGGCTCAAAAGTGTTCGCAAGAGATTTGTCTATTGGGCAGAGGCAGTTGACGCGATTGAAGACCGATACTGGTAGTATCATTTCATCTCGACCTGAGATTTTGAGAGAGGTTGAGAGGTTCTATGGGCAGTTATACACCTCAACACAACAGCCTGTTGTCACCTTGGCAAAAGATCCTAGAGCCAAGCTAACCCGACACTATACTGAGGACATCCCGGACGTCAGCCTATACGAGATTAGTATGGCTCTCAAACAACTTAAGAACAACAAGGCACCAGGTGATGACGGAATCACTACAGAACTCCTGAAGGCGGGTGGAAAACCCGTACTCATAGTCCTTCAGCGATTGTTCAATTCCGTCATTCACGAAGGAACTACGCCGGAAGCATGGCACAGGAGCGTGGTGATTCTGTTCTTCAAGAAAGGTGATAATACCTTATTGAAGAATTACAGACCCATCGCGCTGCTGAATCATGTTTATAAGTTGTTCTCGAGAGTCATAACGAATCGTCTCGCACGTAGGTTCGACGACTTCCAGCCTCCCGAACAAGCCGGTTTCCGAAAAGGCTACAGTACCATAGACCACATATTCACGCTGCGGCAGGTTATACAGAAGACTGAGGAGTATAACCAGCCACTTTGCTTGGCGTTTGTGGACTATGAGAAGGCCTTCGATTCGGTGGAAACATGGGCTGTGCTAAGATCGCTCCAGAGATGCCGCATCGACTATCGGTATGTCCAAGCGCTGAAGTGTTTGTATGAAAACGCCACAATGTCTATCCGTGTCCAAGACAGAACTACAAGACCAATCCAAACGCGGCGAGGTGTGCGACAGGGAGATGTTATCTCCCCGAAGCTGTTTACCGCTGCATTGGAGGATGTCTTTAAGCTTCTGGATTGGCGCGGATACGGCATCAACATTAACGGCGAGTACATCACTCACCTTAGATTTGCCGACGACATAGTCGTTATAGCGGAGACTCTGGAGGACCTTAACACAATGCTCGATGACCTCAGCAGAGTATCTCAACAGGTGGGCCTTAAAATGAACATGAGTAAGACGAAGATTATGTCAAACTCCCATGTTCCGCCCCACCCGGTCATCGTTGAGAACTCTGCACTCGAAATTGTAGACGAATATATATACCTGGGACATACGGTCCAGCTAGGTAGGTCCAATTTTGAGAAAGAGGTCAGTCGCCGAATCCAACTCGGATGGGCAGCGTTTGGGAAGCTACGCGAGATCTTTTCGTCCAAAATACCTCAGTGCTTGAAGACCAAGGTCTTCGAACAGTGCGTGTTGCCAGTGATGACTTACGGATCGGAAACGTGGTCGCTGACTATGGGCCTCATAAGAAAGCTCAGAGTCACTCAGCGGGCGATGGAACGGGCTATGCTCGGAGTATCTCTACGTGATCAAATCAGAAATGAGGAGATCCGTAGAAGAACCAGAGTTACCGACATAGCTCATCGTATCGCGAATCTGAAGTGGCAATGGGCGGGGCACATAGTACGTAGAACTGATGGGCGTTGGGGTCCTAAGGTGCTGGAATGGCGACCTCGCACTGGAAAGCGCAGCGTTGGTAGACCCTCAACGAGGTGGACTGACGACCTCAAAAAGGTCGCGGGGAGCCGCTGGATCCAAGCGGCACAAAATCGTGGATTGTGGCGATCCCTTAAGGAGACCTATGTTAAGCAGTGGACGTCCACTGGTTGAGAAAGAAGAAGAAGAAAGATGAACTCTTAATCTAAAACAAAATTAATTCCTTATTATATATTACTACGACATGAAAAAAAGAGACGTAAACTTGAATTTAAAACTATATTTTATATCAGAAAAGTATATGAACAAAACACAAAGGAACGCGTATTGTAATAATTTCATTAAACACATACATACATATTTATTACGCACATATGTACTTAAGCAGATATTTATACTTGATATTAAAATTAACTATTGTATGCTTAAAGATGCCGAATTCAGTGATAACATATTTAAGCTAAAGTATGTATGCCAGATATGTTTTATCCGATTTCTTTAAGAAGCAATTGTGTGACCGTTGTATTCTCCGACTTTGGACAATATATTACCACTTTCAAAACATTGTATGCAGGACACCTACTAGTAAGTTTTCCGACGATTAATATTTAAGCACGGGATTCGTACTAGAACGTTATCTGACGACTGATACTTGAGCAGGGGACACGTACCGATACGTGTTCTGACAATTGATACTTGAATACAAGACGCGTACTAGTACGTTTTCTGACAATTGATACTTAAGCGTGGGACACGTAATAGTATGGGTTAGTGTATCAACATGATTTGTTTGTGAGTACAAAAATAATAAATAATGTGGGTATATAATACATAAAATTTTAATGAAAACGCCCGTTCCACTGCAAAATGCACCCATACACAATTTGGTAAATAACTTTTACACGAAAACAAGGTCCAGTAATTTATTATATCTCTTGATATTTAATATATAAAATAGCTGAAATAAGGGTTGCCTTTGAAGTCTAAGGAGACTGAGATTATTTACTATAATAAACAACTAGCTCTTGTCATGTTGAGGTCCAATTATAAAACCATTTGCTGCAGAGAACAATTAATCTTCGTTAGGATGGTTTGTTAGCTCGGTTTAAGATCAATATTCTTTTTTATAAACAATTTCAAAGAATAGAATTAATATAACTATAGAGTTTTGTGTCACCATAACATTTACTTTTTTTTATATATGGGACATTTACACACACGACTGTCCGTCCCCAAAGTAAGTATAAAGTAATTCTGCTATGAGTGACATACAACTGGTAAATATATAACATGAAATATACACAGTACAGTTGAGTAGAATAGACAAATAAGTTAACTTCTGGCAGGTGGCCTGTCGTAAAATCACGTGACATGTTTATAACATATTGTGGCGACCCCACTTAGAGTGGGATAAAGGCAGGAGGATGATCATAATATAAAATACATACAAATATACACCCAGAATAAAAAAAAACCAACAAATTGAAATCAGAAAATGCTGCCTCTCGGAGCGAATCGCACCCACTACTCTTGAAGCTGAAAACAAGGTCACTTACCAACGGGCCAGTCAAATAGAAATGAAAGAGACGATAATTCAAAATCCAAAACAGAATTCAAATTATAACCACTAATATTGTAAAGCACCATCAAACATTAAAAGGAAATGAGGGAGGTAAAAATATCTACAGATTTCCGTTGCAGGGTAGATAAAGGCACTCATATATTATCTTTCCCGTGGCACTGACAAGCCAGCTTGGGGTGAGAAAATTCGTGAGATATTAAGAAATTGATTTTGTATCCGAGTAGCAAAATGCTGAACGTGATGTCGTTGGATTTGATATGTGATAGAGTTTTGCAATTTCCTTAAGATTTTTGTAAGACATGTTTTATCAGCGATGGGATAGACCTAAAAACTACGTTAAGCTTAGGTGTATATTTTTCTATATACAGTTCTTTAATGTATTTTGTTATACTGTAACTAATTTCAGTAACAGAGTTATGTCGCGAATCTAACATTAGCCGTGTGATTTCCAGCTGAGTAGAATTGACCACCCTCATTTCTTACCGAGGTGTCGTAAAAGGTATCAACGGTAAGTCGACCAGCCGTTCGGTATCCGGTTGAGTAGAATAGACCACCCTCTTTCTTACCGAGGTGTCATAAAATACGACTAAAGTATGTTGACGTCAGGCAGGCGGCAGTCATAAAATGCGAAACCTGATCACGAAGCCGACCCCACTTGGAGTGGGATAAGGGCAGGAGGATGAGGATGAGTCGCGAAGCTAGCATGGTTATGGGCGATGTAAATGATTCAATAAGCTGGTTGTCACGAAAAGCCGTTGGAGCCAAGAAAAACCAATCAAGTGCTGGAATGTCCTTCACATATGTGGTGAAGAACCCTTGAAAATGCTATCCAGCAGCAAATGTTATACTTGATGTAGATGAAAAAAAGAATGGGGAAATGTCCACCTTATTTATTTATTTAGCCTATCAACTTCTTTTTTACTATTTCTGGATTTGTGTAGACTCAACAAGACGACGGAACCTAAAAAAAACAAAAAAAACGAAGAAAAGTTCAGATATTCGATAAGGTGATCTCTGTTAAAAATACCAGCCACCAAATGCATCTAGAAACTACGACCAGCCTAAGATTGAACGCCTAAAAAGAAAGTATAAGTTTGTTCAGACCTTTCTCGATGTGCTAGAACGAAACAAAACAACACGCATTGCGAGTAGATGATATTTAATTCAATTGAATTGTTTTTGGTCAAGTTTGAACGGCTGAAGAGGTAGTACCAGTTCGTGTAAAGGTAGTAATAGTTCGAAGAACTGATTCATGAATTGAAGTCTCGATGAACTAAAAAGGCGAACCTATACCAGAAAATGATTTGTGGGTAGATAATATCTTCTTCTGATTCTTTTATGTGAATAAAGAAAAAGTAAAAGAAAAAAGCAGGGGAGCAAAAGACATAAAATATATAGTTTTTGGATCAACGAATCCAGTATTTCCGAATATTGAAATATTATGCAAATATCTCATTCCAAACAGATTCGAAATATTTAAAATATATCAAGCCAAAACAGTTTCTCTATGTGCATATTCATTGAAACTGATTAATTTGATTAATATTCAGTAGCATATATAACAATGTTCAGATTGAATCTCGTATTTATTCTGCGTGTCAATGACCTGTTACGGTAAACATAAATGCAGTCAATAAATCCGCTTTGAATTCATAAAACAATGGTTCTTCAACAGTATTTCAACTCTGTATTGGGAATATTGATCTCGCTTCTTCATTTAATCAACAAAATAAATGAAGTATCAACCTCACGCCGTGTGGTATCCGCCTGAATAGAATAGTACCACCCTCATTTCCTACCGAGGTATCGTAAAATACGACTGAGGTAAGTTGACGTCAGGCAGGCGGCCGGTCGTAAAAACAGCTAAATCATGTGACAGCATGTTTATAACATGTTGTGCCGACCCCACTTAGAGTGGGATAAGGGCAGAAAGATGATGATGAAATGAAGTATCAACCTATTACTACCTACGAGTACTTATAGCTGTCTATGCGACTCTTTCGAAGAGTAACAGGTTCAAATCTCGGCAGCCACCAATGAGTTAAAACTTATGTGTCTAATTGATAATTGCAATTTATCACACGCTTTTGGTGAACGAAAACATCGCGAAGAAACCTGAATATCTCTAAACAATTTTAGAGATATGTGTGTGCTACCAATCAACATTGGAGCAGCGTGGTAGATCTTAGCTCCAATCCTTCTCTTCAAAAACGGAGAGAGGAGGCCTATGCGCAACAGTGGGATAGTAGCAGGCCGTTACTATCCACTTCTGAGCAAAGGTATCTATATTATATCATAGCTTGATATACCATAGAATGGGGATATAAGTCACTCGTGAAGTTAAAGGAATTTGGAATACTAAATTAAAATTTAACTAAAATCTCATTTTCCTAACATAGCAGAAGGATCGCCTAAGCCAAAATCGCTTATCACACCAAACAGCGGCTATAAAGCAAACAGAGGCTTAAATTGTCTCAAAATAATCATTTTGCTCCGGGATAAAGTTGGGATTGGGTTTCATTTTTCATTGTATCTTCGTTGAAACTCGTCTTTCAACGCCATTGTTATCCCGGATATGTACTAACTTTGGTTGTTTTAATGGAGTCCCAAAATTAATTGGAATTTGAAAACGGGTGTAAGTTAGACGCTAGTTGCAGACGAAGCATGATATCAAGGCTTGACAAGGTATACATACCGCCTGTTGTATTTAATGGTGTTGTTTTGCCATACTGCTCAAGTGTAAAAAATCTTGGAATCCATTTTGATTCATCTTTATCCTGGACAAAACATATGAAAGAGTTGAGCAGGAAAACTTTTGCGTCAATGAGTTCTTTACGGCGTTTACGATCATTTCTTCCTATACCTACCAAAATTATGTTAGCACAATCTCTACTTCTTACTATTCTCGACTACGCCGATGTAAGCTATCCCAATTTAACCAAAGTCCAGTTAAACAAGCTTGAGCGACTCCAAAATCTCTGTATTCGGTTCATATTTGGACTACGCAAATATGACCACGTTTCTGAATTTCGTACAAAGCTCAAGTGGTTACCTATACGTTTTCGCCGGAATATGCATATACTTTGCCTTCTGTACTGTGTGTTATTTAATCCTATGGCTCCTTCTTACTTGAAGGAAAAGTTTAAGTTTCGTGGTTCACCAGATCGCATTATGAGGGCTACTGAATATTTAAAATTGAAAATTCCTTCTCATAATACAGTTTTTTATGGTAACTCATTTACTGTTACAGCTATCAAACTCTGGAACACACTGCCTCCGACTATAAGACAGGCTAAATCATTGAATACATTTAAAAGACTGGTGAAGAAACATTATCTTACACTATCCGCCTAAACAGACGACGACTTTATCTATGTATTTATATATTAAAATTATTAAAATATATATATATATATATATTTATATACATATATTACATATATATTTGTTAATGTATTCGTGTATATTACATGTAAGTTTATTATATGTCGAGAAATATATATTCTTTTACTTTATAAATATCTTTGTATACTCTGTGGTACACTATCCTACCAGTTATTTTATTCAGCATCATAACGTTAAGGTTGCCTGGAAGAAATCGCTGGTTAGCGATAAGGCCGCCTTATTGTACCTGTATTTTTATAAATGTCTGTAAAAAAATTTCTGTTCTGTGTGTACAATAAAGAGTATTCTTCTTCTTCTTCTTCTTCTTCTTCTAGTTTCTATTTGTATCGTCCATTTTGATAAATATTCACATTATAAAAGCTACGCCGTGTGGTATCCGGCTGAATAGAATAGTACCACCCTCATTTCTTACCGAGGTGTCGTAAAAGGCGACTAAGGTAAGTCGACCCGCCGTGTGGTATCCGGCTGAGTAGAATAGACCAACCTCATTTCTTACCGAGGTGTCGTAAAAGGCGACTAAGGTAAGTTGACCCACCGTGTGGTATCCGGTTTAGTAGAATAGACCACCCTCTTTCTTACCGAGGTGTCGTAAAATACGACTGAGGTAAGTTGACGTCAGGCAGGCGGCCGGTCGTAAAAACGCAGCCAAATCATGTGACAGCATGTTTATAACATGTTGTCCCGACCCCACTTAGAGTGGGATAAGGGCAGGAAGATGATTCACATTATAAAAGCTAAAGCGATTTCCTCTAGAATTGTACTTGAACAAATTCTTTAGAGGAAGATTTCCAGATCGTATTTAATAAATTTTAGGATTGTTTTACTTTGAGACCATAACAAAAATGTAATAAAAAAATTACTTTACTCTAGGTAATCCGCGATAAAGTAAATAGAAAATAAATATAATGCTACATGTAGGTAGGACTATTCGCTTTCATACCCGATACATGCAGGATTTTAAAATTGCGAAAAATTGAGGTAAATCTATGGGTTTCTCAAAACACTCAATAGTGATTTTATGTTTAGTTGCACGAACTAAAGTTGACAGGCTGTTAGTTAATTCATTCTTTTGATGACCTCGAACAAACCATGGCTAAAGGGTTTTTAACTATTAGATATAATATATTCGAAAGTATGTCTGTCCAAGTTAAGTGTTTTAGTACCCTCGATAATTTTTTTTTCTATTCCCGAAAAAACTGGTAAGTGTTTCATGGATTTTGATAAAACAGTATAAAAATAAATTAGTAATGAAACACATTAATATACGTAATGGAGCCTTAAAATAAGATTTTATTTCTGAGCGCGATATAACTTATAAAGTCAAGCTTTTAACAAAATTTTGTTAGAAAGCGTCATGCTCCGAAATTTATCGCCAAAGTAACATGATTTCTGTAAAATTTTATGCATAAAAACTGAATTACTTCTTGCTGAAATTTTTTTCTAAGTACTTCTAAGTAACTTCTTGAGCTCAAAGTGTAAAACTTTATCAATCAATAAAATAATATAGTTATTTTTCAATAAAACCTTAAATTCAACTATTTAGTAAGTTTCCTTAATTTTAGAGGTAAATTTAGTTCTGCGTTATATGTTAGCCCTACTATGTAAAACTTTATCTTTATTTTTGATCGCATTATGTCGTATGGTATTCTGTTATAAGGTAAAAGAGTTGATTATTAAAAAAATAATATAAAACAACGTGAGACTTGATTATATGTCAATTCTGTTATACTAGCAATATTTAAAATCTGTTTTATTATAATTTTCATCTAAACTATTCATTTAAGAGTTCATTTTACTATTCATTTTATATAGTGTGTAAAAGTCAATGTATTTTTTATCATTCTTTGAAATAATCGTCCAAATTTACTTATGGACATGCGGGCGTGGGGCCCGGTGCAAAGTATTACTCCGAGCCTTAATAAAGTGGACTGTATTTTTTATTATTGCTGGTTCGCGGAAACCCCCAAAATACTTGCAAATAACAAGGTAGGATATGGCAGCCGTCTGGTACTGGGCGGGAATAAAATAACTGCCACGAGGGATGGAGGCGCTTACTTGTGATATCGGATCCAACACTTTGTCCATTCACTGCTGTTAACACTATTTACACTACACAAACGTGCTAGCGGTGCGGTGCGAACTTATAGCCAAAATTATGCGCGTGCGGCGATAGATCACATACGGCGTTGATGTGCGACGTGCGACGACCGTCTTGCGACTGAAGTGCGTGCGGAAGGAAGCGGGAAGGATGCTATTGCAAGTATGATATCAAACATCCCCCCGGCCATGAAGGATCCCTTCATAAATGCGGTATAAAAAATAACAAAAATTAATCTACAGAAGAACCTAAAACTACTTATTCATATAATTTGTGCGTAATACATTAAAAGTAAACTAAACCTAGACAAATTATAAATAACTATTGTATTGGCAACGGGCAGAGTTTAACGACGGGCCTATCATAAGTACCACTCTTGGTCTTAACTTGAGCGACTCGAACTACTCCATTTTTACCCGGGAAAACCTTAGTTATAATTCCTAAGGGCCACTGCAACGGCGGTGCGTTTTCTACGTTAAGAATAACAACGGTTCCTACTGTAAGCGGTTGAGACGGTGTATTCCACTTTTCTCGCATTTGCAAGTTATGCAAATACTCCGTCTTAAATCGTTTCCAAAATGACTGGACAAGAGAGTCCATTAACGAATGTCTAGATAAAAGACTAGTACGTTCACTAATGTTAGGTGCGGGTATAAACTCTAGCGGTATAGCGGAAAGAAAATGTGAAGGCGTAAGCGCGGTTGGCTCAGAAGGGTCTGAGCTTAAAGCGTACAAGGGGCGGCTATTAAGTAGCGCCTCTATTTGATTAAGTACAGTGAGCATTTCCTCATATGACAATATTTGTTTTCCTATAACACGGAATAACAAAGTTTTGACGCTCTTAATATTGGATTCCCAAATTCCTCCGAAATGACTTGCGCTGGGTGGATTTAGTTGCCACGTGATGCAATGTTTCGTCAGTTCAAGATTAAAAATTTTATAATAGTCATCTGACTGCAAAAAGTTATGCAACTCATTGAAGTAAGCCTTAGAGGCAATAAAGTTTCTCCCATTGTCACTGTAAAGAAACTTACAGGGACCACGGCGAGATATAAACCGTTTGAAAGCGTCTAAAAAGGTAGCGGAGCTCAGATCAGATGCTAATTCTATATGAACTGCCTTTGTGACTAAGCACACAAACAAACATATGTATGCCTTTTGGCTACGTATTCCACGTCCTCTACTTGGCGTTACATATAAAGGTCCTGCATAATCCAGGCCTGTATGTAGAAAGGCTTTACATTGCTCCAGCCTACATGGAGGAAGATCTGACATAAGAGGAAATGTCGGTTTCGGATTAAGTTTGAAACAAGTATTGCACTTATGAATGCGTTGACGCACCAAGCGTCGTGCGGATAAAATCCAATATTTTTGTCTTAATATTGAAAGTAACAATTGCGGACCTGCGTGTAAATTATTGCGGTGATAATAATCAACTAAAATATCTAATATGTGCCCCTTTTTGGGCAATAAAGCGGGATGCTTATGTGAAAAATCTAAAGAAGAATATGACAGACGTCCACCTACGCGTAATATGCCGTTAGAAACGAAAGGGAATAACTTTCTCAATGCGGACGAACAGGATTTATTATTTTTAATATTATTGAGATGGTCACTAAAGGCTTCGCGTTGTATCGCTTGAATTATAGTTAATTCTGCCGTATCCATATCCTCAGCTGTTATTGTTTTATTACACGGAAGTTTTCGCAAAAACCGAAGGATATAAACGGTGCAGCGAATAAATTTGGTCCAAGAAGAAAACTTGGAACCAAGCGTTACGATAATATTTTCATCGTGCGGTCTTGTTACATGAGAAACAGTTTTCTTCTCAGGTACTGCGGTTTTATCACTAGGTGCAAAGGTATTTAAACACCATTCTTCAGAGCGAGAAGAAAGCCAAGGCGGGCCTCTAAACCAAAGCGAGTGCTCTAGAAGTTGTGCAGGCAAAAGCCCGCGTGAAACACAATCCGCAGGATTTTGAGTTCCTGCGATGTGATAAAAGTCAACCTTTAAAGTTGATAAATGCGTCTGGATTTCTGATATCCTATTAGCTACATAAGTGTTAAATTTATGCGGTGAAGAAAGTGCCCAGCACAGAGCAACTTCTGAATCAGAGAATACAAGTACCTCATTTATAGTTATGCGGGTAGACAAAGTCTCATAAACCGACCGAACTAAACGTCCGAGCAGAACTAAGGCATTTAGTTCGAGTCGAGCGAGTGTGATCTTTGGTTTTAAAGGTGCCACGCGAGACTTAGAACAGACTAACGTAACTATAGGCGGAAGATTCGCAGTCTCAGTGTGTAAATATAACACACAACCATAAGCCTTCTCACTAGCATCTGCAAAAGCAAGAAGTGTAACTTTAGAAATTTTCTCAATTCCCATATAGCGGTTAAATTTAAGTTGAGCGATAAGTGGCAACTCAGAAATATAGTTTTGCCATTTATGAACAAAATGTACAGGAAGAGTGTCATCCCAACCTATATGAAGTAGCCACAATTCTTGTATAATTAATTTAGCGTATAGAATGACAGGACCAATAAGGCCTAAAACATCATAAAGACGAGCGGTAGTGGAGAGGATAGCTCGCTTAGTACAAGCTGTTGGCGGTTGCGTTACGGTAAATACAAAATCATCAGATGCAGGTAGCCAGTGCAGACCGAGAATTTTAAAAGTGCTGTTAGGGTCAAAAGATATAACCTCCGATTGGCGGTGAGATTCTGGGACGTGTTCCAACAATTCATGTGAATTGCTGGTCCACTTCACCAGTTCAAATCCACCTGCCTTGAAGAGATGGATCAATTCATCCGCTACCTTGACTGCTTCATCGAGCGTTGAAGCAGAAGAAGCCAAATCGTCCATATATACATCTCTCTCGAGCACGGCGGCAGCAAGAGGCCATCTTTGCCTTTCGTCACTGGCTAACTGGCGTAAGGTGCGTAATGCCAGAAATGGCGAAGAGCGGAGACCGAATGTCACTCGATTAAAATGATATATCTCGAGCGGTTCGTCAGGAGAAAAGCGGTATATAATTTGTTGATATTTGCGGTGCGGGGGATTCACATTAATGCACAAGTACATTTGTTTTACGTCGGCAAAGAATGCTATGCGGAAAATGCGAACATTTAATAAAATATTAAAAATGTCTGTTTGCAAATTGCAACCAGTATACAAAATGTCGTTAAGTGACAACCCTGTATCTGTACAAGCGCTGCCATCTAATACGACGCGTAATTTTGTAGTCGATTTATCGTTGCGTACTACAGGATGATGCGGGAGAAAGTAGCCGGGCAAAAGACAATTGTCAGGTGACACGCGTGATAAAATACCCGTAGCAAGATAGTCGCGGATGACGTCATTATATTTTTCGTGAAGCTCAGGTTCTCTAGAAAACTTCTTCTCTAAATTAAAAAACCTACGCCGAGCGGTGATGTAGGAATTACCTAAATTATTAGGGTCCTGTTTAAAAGGAAGATCTACAGAATAAATACCATCCGGACTACGTGCGGTTGTTGAAATATATATTTCTTCACACCGTTGTTCGTCAGGACTCAAGAATTTGCGAACAGGTGTTTCTTCAAGTGACCAAAATTTTTCTATTAATTTATCTAATGGTTCACTTGTGAGCGAACACATAGTGCGTGTGTGACAAGGCTTAGAAATGATAGGGGCGTCACCCATTACAATATAACCCAAAGAGGTTTCGAAAGCGGAAGGCATATTATTTTTACCTATTATTTTATCGTATAATAATATCCTGCAATAAATATTTACACCGAGTAAAACATCTATTGGACCCGGTTCACAGAACGCGTCGTCCGCGAGCGGTAAGTTGCGAATAAAATCTATCGATGTTAAATCGACGTTCGCGTCAGGTAAGTGTGACGTAATGCGTTCTACAACCATAGGCTGTATACAATATTCCGTCAAACTGTCAAAGCGGGAGTTAAACTTGAGGTCAGTATAACCCAAAATTTTCTGAGAGGTTCCACCGAACCCTTGAACCTCAGAGTAGCGGTTTTGCGGAGAAATACAAAGTGAAAGTCGTTTACAACAGTCGAAAGAAATATAATCACTTTGTGACCCTGGGTCTAGAAGACATCTCAAATAATGCGTGCGGTTATATTTATCAGTGACCCTTATCTTGGCTGTGCCAAGCAAGGTAGTGGTTGCGGTGCGGTTTAAGCGGTCATAATGACAGACAAGAGCATTACTTGTATTTAAATTGGCGAGCGCAGAAGCATCGTTAGTGCGTTCTATACGCTCGGCCGACTCATTGCGAGGCGAGTCGTAAGCGCGCGAGTGAGTCATACGAGACGGCGAGTTACTACGCTGTGCGGGCGGTTGTATCGCGGCAGGCTCCGTAACTTTGTTTTGAACATTAAAATGTAATAAAGAATGATGTCTTGCAGAACAAAAATTACAAGTATGCTTTGATGCACAAGACATAATTTTATGACTAACACTCAAACAATTGCTACAAAAATAATTATTTTTAACGTAATTGTATCTTTGTTGCGGCTTTAATTTCATGAAGGAAGAACACGAATACATATGAGAATGTTGAATATTCTTACATAAACTACAGTTAATTTTATTACTTGAATTAAATACCGAGTCCGTATTAACAAAGGTTTTCGTTGACGGGACTTTAGCGGGCGAAGGAATATTTTTATTACGATATTTAATCGGCTGCGGGTTAGCAAAATTGTTAATAGAACGCGACAATACTTTGTTTTGTTCTTTAACAAATTCGATAAGATTTTTATATGATGGAATCTTATCTTGGCGGTTCAAAATTTCAAACATTCTTACTGTATCCGAATCTAACTTTTGCGTAGCCAAATGAAAAAATATAAAATCGGTTAAATCCAATTTTAATTGCTTAAGCGCTTCGACCGAAGAGTCGAAGGTGTTAATAAAATGATCTAATGCATTTATATTATTGCTAGCGAGCGGTTTAAATTGTAACAATTGATTGAGATAAGCGTTGGCGAGCGAGCGGGGGTCGTCATACTTTTGTATCAGGGCCTCCCATATAATAGAATAATTTTCAGCGGTCAGCGGTAAGCCCGAACAAACAGACGACGCCTTACCGGACAATTTACCGACTAAATAAAATATCCTTTCACTATCAGATAGATTAGAGTTGTCATGAATCATACTTTTAAACTGCTGGTAAAATAAAGGCCATTTACAGACATCTCCATCAAAAGATATTAAGTCTATAGGCGGGAGGTGCGGTTTTAACTTAGGTATATGCGAAGATAATTTCGGTTTATTATTAGCGGTTTCGCTATTTAGCGCCAATATTTGCTTAACGAAACAAAACATTTCCTCAAATGAGATCCATGACTGGTAATTAATAGGCTTTTTAGGATATAATTTTAGATTAAGAACATTCAATGAATCTAAATTTTGCTCGAATTCCTTCCGCAAAGTATCGATGTTAATAGTTTTCGAACTCAAAACTGCAAATTTACTAGGATCTTTTTCGCATAAAACAGCTGTATCGTATATACTTTGCATCCGAGAAAACATGGCATCGCGTTTCGATTCCAATATTAAAAGCATATTAATATCTTCATTGTCAGATAAGGTTTTTGTATCACTTCTACTCATTATGAAGTAACAAAAATATCGTTATTAAAACGCGCGAGAATATACCTTATACACTAAGTAATACGAGTCAACCAGCGTTTGATAAATAATCCGAGCGGGTGGTTTGAACAAAATGCAACTAGCGAGCGGAGCTGCACAGCGACGTCGTGACCTTCTAACTTAATATCGGTCGAACGAAATAATACGAAGTTAATAATTAACTAAGTACAAAGCGAAAAGAGTGGAATGCACGAATATGTATGCGATATATGATGATATATAAAACTAAAACAGTTGCCAATGCGGTTTAATGAAAATATATTATAATTTTAACAACTATTTAGTATTACAGCACAAATTATCTGTATTAAATAAATAAGTAGTCAACTGCAGTATGCGGTTTATTTACGATAAGAACCGATTTAAAGTATAAGACAAATTTTAATGAATTTGAATGCGGTTTAACTATAATATGCGGTTAATAATTACGGTTCGAATCGAACAATAGACAAAATGGTGGACCGAATGAATATGAATATTAATAAATTCGGTTCGATGTGACCAAAAAATGGACATGCGGGCGTGGGGCCCGGTGCAAAGTATTACTCCGAGCCTTAATAAAGTGGACTGTATTTTTTATTATTGCTGGTTCGCGGAAACCCCCAAAATACTTGCAAATAACAAGGTAGGATATGGCAGCCGTCTGGTACTGGGCGGGAATAAAATAACTGCCACGAGGGATGGAGGCACTTACTTGTGATATCGGATCCAACACTTTGTCCATTCACTGCTGTTAACACTATTTACACTACACAAACGTGCTAGCGGTGCGGTGCGAACTTATAGCCAAAATTATGCGCGTGCGGCGATAGATCACATACGGCGTTGATGTGCGACGTGCGACGACCGTCTTGCGACTGAAGTGCGTGCGGAAGGAAGCGGGAAGGATGCTATTGCAAGTATGATATCAAACAACTTATTTTTAGAAGATATTGTGAATTTGCTATAACTTATTGTATACGCAATGTTGTTTGCATGAAAGTTCAAAATATTCTCAAATATGCACTATGCTTTTTTTTAAAAACCGGGAATCTTTTTTACTTTTAGCGCACGCAAGTAAAGCTTTAAATTTTGGCATTTTCGCAATAATTTTTATTGCTGCTCCTCTCCTATTCATCTTAGTGTGATATTATATATCTCTAGCCTCCTTCAATAAATGGACTATCTTACATCAAAAGCATTTTTCAAATCGGTTCAGTAGTTCCTGAGATAAGCACGTTCAAACAATCAAACAAACTCTTTATTTAGCTTTATATACTAGCATAGCATATATTCTATTCTATACTAAATTTCAGGAATATTCCTCTTGTGGGTAACCATAAAAATGAAAACAGAAAGACATATACGGACAGACTTTATTTATATCAGTATATATTAAGGATATCACTCTATAGTCCCTTTTTTACCAAATCAGTTACAGCATCATTCTTGCACAATCAGCGTTCATGCGGATATAATTCATACATCTGTTCCGGTTCCATTAATCATTTCCGGAACACAATTTCCGGTTCCTTCGGACCCACTGATATCTGGTATGGTGTTACACAATAGGATTGTTATGGCGTCGCAAATGATTACTGAGTCATTTGGTAACTGTTTGCTGTGAAATTCATACTCTTGACATCAAATATCTTGCTATAATCCGCGATGAGGTAAAATTGAAAATATATATATTGCTAAATGAATGGACAAACTGTTTTCATACCTGATACATGGAGGATTCGTAAAAACACATGTACATACCTCCTCCGCCACCACAATACACAATTCACTATCACAAACTCAACAATCGTTTCGCCCCGCAACCGAAGCATTATCAGGAGATAGACTCCACGACAAAATCGCAAAGCTATTTTACTTCATAGCGGATTATAGCAAAATAATTTTATTATTACTTTTGTGTTATGGATCTCCGCTAAGTAACGCCTAATTCTATAAATTACCAAATATCTAATAGCTTAATAAAATTATAGCTGCATAGCATAGCGTAGTTACGGTTTTACTTATATTCTTAATAAATAATAATAAACATATGCGACACTTATTCACACGTCGTCCGTCACAAAGTAAATAAGTTTATACTTATTAAAATAAATTATAGTTAAATACACACTTAAATACAGATATACCCGCCGTGTGGTATCCGGCAGAGTAGAATACACTACCCTCATATCTTACCGAGGTGTCCTAAAAGGCGACTAAGGTAAATTGACGCGTGTAGTATCAGGCTCAGGAGAATAGATCACGGTCATTTCTAATTCAGGTGTCGCAAAAGGCAACTAAGGTAAGTTAACGTCAGGCAAGCGGATGGTCGTAAAATACGTAGTCAAATAATGTTACAACAGTTTTAAATCATCCTCTTTTCTTACCGAGGTGTCGTAAAAGGCGACTAAGGTAAGACGACCCGCCGTGTGGTATCCGGCTGAGTAGAATAGACCAACCTCTTTTCTTTACAGAGGTGTCGTAAAAGGCGACTAAGGTAAGTTGACCCACCGTGTGGTATCCGGTTTAGTAGAATAGACCACCCTCTTTCTTACCGAGGAGTCGTAAAATACGACTAAGGTAAGTTGACGTCAGGCAGGCGGCCTGTCGTAAAAATGCAGCCAAATCATGTGACAGCATGTTTATAACATGTTGTGCTGACCCCACTTAGAGTGGGATCGATTTCGATTATGTAAATTAGGCACAAAAATTAAATTATATGCTTGATATTAACGCACAAAATTTAAGTATTGCGTAGTATAATTTTAGTTTCGCATAAATTATACTCAACGTTTAACCCTCAGATTTACAAAGACATTAGTGGAATGTTATTAAAGCCTTAGTATGTATCGCGTAAGACAGGCAGGATTAGTAAACAGTATGAAAATAGAAGCTTAAGGCTTAAGAAATTCAAATATCTGTGCGGTTTAAGTTAATAAAGGATATTAATTGTATGAAAGAAAAAGTCACCGATGTCTGGTAAAATACTGAAATACAAAACCGAGCAGACTTTAACATGTTTGCGAAAAATTTTCTCGACTCGCAATAAAATGATTTCAAAATATATTCGCAAAATATATGTTTTTAGTACTGTTTTTGACAATTCTGTCAAATGTTTTTAAAGAAGCTCCCATTGATTCGAAAGTTTGGTCCTACCGAGAAAAAACAGCAATAGAGACGACAGACAGTTAAAAAAATTAAATCTTATTGTTATAGATTTCTATTACATATTTTTTTTTTGTTGTTATGATTTTTATTTATATGGCTTATAGTGTAATTGATTAAAATTACAAGTAACATGTTGTGCTTACCCCACTTACAGTGAGATAAGGGCAGGAGAATGTATGGTCCCCGAATAGAATTTACTAGAAGTAGTGCAAAATTCATATTTAATAATTGAAAGTATTTGCACAATTTTACGTGAACCAAGGCCTAGATTTAGCTTGTAACGTATAATACTGATACGTGACTTAGATTAGAACTTGTGACCAAAAATAAATCAAATAGTTTATTTTTATTAACATAAATACAGATATTTCAGCGCTAAGTGATATGTAGCCCGTAAAAATAAATAAATGGGACCATTTCGTCCGGATCCTTCTTAATCCGATGGAAATGGCGGAAATCGCATTAGAAAAAAGAGAAATCCCTACTTATGTAAAATATTGCTTCACTAATCGCTTCAGAGGTAATCGCTTAGATATGTAAGTGGAATTGATATCAGGGAAAATGTTTTAGTACTTACCTTGCTTAAAATAAAACTAGTAATCGCCAGCGGCTTCGCCCGCGTGGAAAGATTTAAACTGTAACATAGTATTTTGATAACCATCCAAATGGTTTAAGTGAGTTAACATTGAAAGCTAGACATACGCTGTCGCGGACTTTTACTTAGAACTTTTAGAGGAGAAGAATTTTGATATACTTTCACCGTTTACTTAGCACACACAAGGAAAGTTTTATATATTTATTTTGCCGTTTTCGTAATATTATTATTGCTGCTCCTCTCCTATTTGCCTTAGCGTGATGGTATGGACTGTCCTACACTCAAAGAATTTTTCAAATCGGTCCAGTAGTTTATGAGATTAGCGCGTACAAACAAACAAACTCTTTAGCTTTATATATTATGGTAGCGGCCTGTTACTATCCCACTGCTGAGAATAGGTCTCTTCTCCCTGTTTTCGGAGAGAAGGATGGGAGCTAAGACCTACCACGCTGCTCCAATGCGGATTGGTAGGTTACACATATCTCCAGAATTCTCTAGAGATATGCTGGTTTCATCACGATGTTTTCCTTCACCAAAAAGCATATGATAAATTGCAATTATCAATTACACATAAGTTTTAACAGAAAAACTCATTGGTGTCTGCCCGGGTTTGAATTCGTGACCTCCTCGAAAGAGTCGCATGGTGTTACCGCTGGGCTACCGTAGCTTATATCTATCAATTACTATATTAATATAATAAACTAAATTCTAATTTTACTAAATGTAACTAAAATGTATTTAAACCGGCTACACTATAATAATATTTAGCCGTGTGGTATCCGGCTGAATAGAATAGTACCACACTCTTTTCTTACTGAGGTGTCGTAAAAGGCGACTAAGGTAAGTCGCCCCGCCGTGTGGTTTCCGGCTGAGTAGAATAGAAAACCCTCATTTCAGCGGTATTACCGCTGGACTACCACAGCTTTTATATATTAGTACAGATTATTTTTTTCGTCCGTATACATTCATCCGTAATCGGGCAATGTTGTATTTGATTTTTTTAATTTGGTTTGATTTGTATTGCCTTACTGTTTTTCGTATGTTCTGTTTTAGTTTACAAGCAATATCACGCTTAACATAAATAAAACTGTAACACGGCCCCGAGCTAAGCGAAATTGGGGACAGAATTCAACAAAAGAAATCATTTAAGACGCCCGAAATACAGTGTATTGCGCAGAAGCATAATTAGATTTTCAAGGGTATGGCAAGATGTACCATAATACTATTGTGTTGGAACTTTACTAGACATCGCTGTATTGTGAAGAGGATGGAAATTTCACATCTCATTTTATTTTTTAATATAATTTAAGTAGAACTAATATCGTAGAAATCTTTGGAGATATAAAAAATAAAAAACCTGCACGGGTAGGTTAGGTTTGGTTAGTTAATAGTTAGTTAATGGAGCGGTCACTTCAATAACTCTATCATCATCCACATCATCCTACTGTCCTTATCCCACTCTAAGTGGGGTCGGCACAACATGTTATAAATATGTTGACATATGATTCGGCTAAGTATTTTACGACCGGCCGCCTGCTTGACATCAACTTACCTTAGTCGGCTTTTACGATACCTCAGTAAGAGGGTGGTCTATTCTACTACGCCGGATACTACACTGCGGGTCGACTTATCGTACTCGCATTTTATGATACCTCGGTAAGAAATGAGGGTGGTCTATTTTACATAGTCGGATACCACACGGTGGGTCGACTTACCTTAATCGTCTTTTATGACACCTCGGTAAGAAATGAGGGTGGTCTATTCTACTAAACCGGATACCACACGGTGGGCCAACTTACCTTACTCACCTTTTACGATACCTCGGTAAGAAAATAGAGAGGTCTATTCTACTCAGCCGGATACCACACGGCGGGTCAGCTTACCTTAGTCGCCTTCTACGACACATCGGTAAGAAAGAGGGTGATCTATTCAGCCGGATACCATACATCTAAAACGATCAAGAATAAAATTTTAAAACATTAATTATTGGCGACATTTACCGTAACACTTTCAGAGATATAAAAACACTTTTACTTAACGATAAATAAGTCGTCCGTCCCCAAAGTAAGTAACTTAATACTTGTGTTATGGTAGACAGACAACTGGTGAATATAATATACTTATATATACTTATATATTTATTAAATACATACTTAAATACGAATATACTTATAAATAAATAATTTATAAATTCATTAATTAAAAATGTTGGCCCTCAGCGGGGATCGAACCCGCTACTCGCGGAGCTAAATGCAGGATTACTACCTACTGCGCTAACAGGCCAGTCAAAAAAAAGCCAGCCAGAAAAAAACATAATACCGTTAGGAATACTCCACAACAAAATAAAATCTCAATCAAGCTTCACGCAGAATCTGCAATCGGTTTTTCCTTATATCCAAGTTAGTAACGAAGAGCCCTTACGCAAGTCACACTCGAGGAGAAAAATAAAGATATTACAAGAGGAAATAGCGGACCATAAATAAGCACAAGTGGTGTACTTCGCGCCTAGAATCCGACATTCGGAGGTAACTCCTCGTATATGATCGCAAACAGTCAAAAAGTTATGAAAGGGACGCCTTGAGAAGATTACTTTTGGTCTATGCGCACTTATTTTTATGATTATCGCGTGAGGATGTATAAATTTCTTTCAAGTTCAATGATATTACATACAATGGTAAGGTTATGTTAGTAGGCTTTGGGAAATGCTTGTATGTGATATCTAGTCAAAGAGACTTAGACGAATGTTTGCAAATGCATTGTTTTAACACTTTGAGGTGCATATTAGTCAAATTTGACGTGTAATAATGTTGCTCTGTCCAAAATGTTAGACTCCCAAAAAATGATTTTCTTTCTTGACCACATTTTGCCACTTCAGTAGTACTGTAAACTTTGTTAGCTTGTGTTTATGGAAAACAAGCGTTAATTTTAAGCAACAGTTTATGGTAAAATAAGGTTTCCCAAAACCCTTATAATGTTTCTTTTTTTTTCTCAACCGATACACGTCCATTGCTGAAAATAGGTCTCCTTAAGGGATCGATACAATCCACGATTTTGTGCCACTTGGAACCAGCGGCTCCCCAAGATATTTATTTGAGGTCCTCAGTCCACCTCGTTGGGGGTCTATCAACGCTGCGCTTTTCGCTGTGAGGTCGCCATTCTAGCACCTTAGAACCCTAAAGCCCATCGGTTCTATGTACTACGTGCCCCGACCATTGTCATTCAGAATCGCGATACGATGGGCTATATCGGTAACTCTGGTTCTTCTACGGATCTCCTCATTCCTGATTTGATTGCGTTGAGATACACTGCTCGGTGTATACTATAGCTCGCTCCATCGCCCGCTGGGTGACTCTGAGCTTTCTTATGAGACCCATAGTCACCACGTTTCTGATCCGTAAGTCATCACTGGCAACACGCACTGTTCTTAAAACCTTGGTCTTCGAGCGAATTATGATGTTAGAGTCTAAGTAAGTAGTAATTTCATTTACATACTAATAAATATTATATTCCAAAATGTACATTTGAACTGCAAAATTCATTAATACAATATATGTTTTCCTTAGGGTCTGCTTATCTCATCATCTTCCTGCCCTTATCCCACTCTAAGTGGGGTCGGCACAACATGTCATAAACATGTTGTCACATGATTTGGCTACGTATTTTACGAACGGCCGCCTGCGTGACATGAAATTACCTTTGTCGTATTTTACGACACCTCGGTAAGAAAGAGGGTGGTCTATTCTACTTAAACGGATACCACACGGTGTGTCAAGTTACCTTAGTCGCCTTTTACGACACCTCGGTAAGAAGTGAGGGTGGTACTATTATATTTCGCCGGATACCACACGGCGTGGTAGGGTCTGATTATCTGCATATGATATATTCTAATAAACAAGAAAATTGACAATATTTTTTTAACTTATCTCTTTGCTTCTGAAGGGACCCCTCCCTTTTGAAATATCATATATGCTATAAAAGGATAAGTCTTAAATTATAAAAAGATGCTATATTTTTTGGGAAAACACTCTTTTTCTCAAGTTTTCTGTAAGTTTCCCATTTCTTAATAGTTAACTTTGTCCTAAACCATATATCTTTTTTACTTTTTATAGAGATAATAAAATTATAATTTCATAACAATTCGGCAAAAAGTAATTCTTACTTTTATATAAAACACATAATTCTCCTCTTCGCAGACAATTTCACGAATTTATTGCTAACAACAGGCCATACATATTTTTTTATCTATACAACAAAAAAGAAGTTTGGCCTCCTATTATTGTACTATTTACTGTCTGCCAAAATATAAACACCACAATTGTACTTCGAGATGTGGAGCTACATATAAACGATTACATAAACACCTCTGAATGACGTCGCAAAAATATATTTCTTTGTACAAAGAAAATAGATGAAAACAACTTTTTAGCATTGTACTTTTGTCGTCTATTCGAGATTGTGATGTATTGTCGCCGGATGGAGGTCAAAGTGACAAGATAAATTATATTCTTTAACACTGTATTGAATTTATCTTTTGTTCAAAATACCTCAGAGCTTGTCTAGACCGACCATACACGGAGTTGTTAACTATTCAAATTATAAATAAATAAATATATATAAATAAATAAAGCTGTGGTAGCCCAGCGGTATCACCGTGCGCCTCTTTCGATGAGGTCTAGGGTTCAAACCCCGGGCAGGCACCAATGAGTTTTCTAGTAAAACTTACGTGTCTAATTGATAATTGCAATTTATCACACGCTTTTCGGTGAAAGAAAACATCGTGAGGAAACCTGCATATCTCTAAAGAATTCTGGGGATATGTGTAACCTACCAATCCGCATTGGAGCAGCGTGGTAGGTCCTAGCTCCAATCCTTCTCTCCAACAAAAAAAAAAAACGGAGAGTAGAGGCCTATGCCCAGCAGTGGGATAGTAACAGGCCGTTACTTACTTTACTTTAAATATATGGGACACTTACACACACGGTCGTCCGTTCCCAATTAGTAAGTAACTTAATACTTGTGTTATGGCAGACAGACAACTGGTGAATATATACTTATATATTTTTTAAATACATACTTAAATACAAATATGCACCCAGGCTCAAAGACCAACAAATTCATTTATATAAAATGTCTCTCGGCGGGAATCGAACCTGGGACTCGTGGAGCCGAAGGCAGGGTCGCTACCCAACTGCGCCAACGAGCCAGTCAGTCAAAATTCAAAATATTCTTTATCCAAATAAACAACTGCTTTTAAATAATAAGATTTATTGCTGGTTCAGAAAACTGTTACTACCGAGAAGAGCCAGCAAGAAACTCGACGGTTGCTCTGTTCAAAATAATTCTTATAACTAGTTACATTAAGTCATTACTATCTTGTACAGGGTCGAACAAAAGCTGTATTCATGCATTCCTACCATCAATGTAGTCCTCAACAGTATAGTAGGCAATTTTTTTATATTAAGTATTTTATTATATTGGAATTTTATTATAGAATCTTCCTCACTGCCCTTATCCCACTCTAAGTGAGATCGGCACAAGATGTTTAAACCGGCCCCCTGCCTGACGTCATCTTAACTTAGCCGTCTTTTGCAACACCTCGATAAAAAATTGGAGTGGTCTATTCTATTCAGCCGTATACCAAACGGCGGTATTTATTTATTATAATTTAATGGTATGGTATAATTTAATGGACATGGTAATTTGTTATATTGAAAAAGTCTAGGATGAGTTTGATGTAAAAAACAACAGATTATCCGCGACATAGTTTGTCAGACGCAGACTTATCATCTGTAAAATACAATCCAGCAAATACCAATATCGATTCCATAGACAACAAAAGATTGCAATCGAATGCTATCGACATAGACTAGCTTCTAGCTGTGGATGACATTTTTAATTAAGGTTGCCTCTTTTGGATCAAAGGTTTATAAAAATGACCGCTAATATCAAACGATGTTATTTTACAGCCAAGTAATGATTTGATATAAATATGGGTAAAAATATTATTGCAGAACGCATTTTATTGGTTCATATTCAAAATATTCTTTATTTAAGTACACTCATAAACAAGTGCTTTTGAACTGTCGACTCTAACTGCTGGTTTTAAAAGCTGCTTCTACCGAGAAGAGCCAGCAAGAAACTCGGCGGTTGCTCATGTCTAAATATAATTAATTTATAAAATAAGGCGTTACTTTGCAATGGGTCCATACTACTAAAAGAAATGAAAGTTATAGGTCTATTTAACAGTTATTAGTTTTATAGGCACTACTACGCTATGATTTATTGCAATTGCCATAAAACTTTTTTGAGTTAGGTCACTTTAATACTAGGCGTGCGATATGTAATACATTTATATTAATTAAAAAAATCTATCTGCCCTTATCCCACTCTAAGTGGGGTCGGCACAACATGTTATAAACATATCATATGATTTGGCTGCGTTTTTACGACCGGCCGCCTGCCTGACATCAACTTACTTTTGTCATCTTTTACGACACCTCACTAACAACGAGTCTATTCTAGTGGTCTATTCTACTAAACCGGATACCACACGATGGGTCAACTTACCTTAGTCGCCTTTTAAGACACCTGGGTAAGAAATGAGGTTGGTCTATTACACTCAGTCGGATACCACACTCGGTAAGAAATGAGGGTGGTACTATTCTATTCAGCCGGATACCACACGGCGTATGTAATATACTTATATTAATGTTTAATAAAAATGTTAAGACTAAAAAAGGTCAGATATAATACGAAATTGTAATATCAAAATACTTTATATCTAACGTATAACCTAAAATGAAAATTGCAAAACCAAATGTTATCCACTTGTAATATTTTTAATATAATATTAGAAATTTTGCTTTTATTGTAAGTTATCTTTAGAATTTAGTAGTATTTTATTGTTGGCCTTATCTCTTTTTCTAAGATCTTATCTGAAATAAAAACATGCCGAGAATAAATAATCTAGAAGTTGAGAAAAAGTAAGATTTTTTTTAAATTCAGATCTAAATTCATTTCTTTGCACAAATGTTGTATACTTAATGTAAAAGTTGCTAAATATTTAATATTCGCAACTTTAAATCACCATCATTCTCCTTTTTTTTGTCAGAAAAACCCATAATGGGTCGTCACTTTCCGACGGGGACGACCGGCGGTATATAGGACTCGCACCGACTAAAAACCTAAAAGTGCTCCACCACGCTGCTGGTGACGGGGAGAGGATACCGTTGTGCACATTGCCCCCATCCCCGCCAGCAGCAACTCTGAACCCCAGAGTTCGCAACCTCTGGGTCGGGGCCTCTCTTAAAGTAGCCCCTCCCTCCGCTAATCGATGCATCGGGAGGACCAGATGCATCGACCGTCTCGGGGACCTTGTCAGGAGGGTCCGATAAACATCATCATTCTTCTGCCCTTATACCACTCTAAATGGGGTCGGTATAACATATTATAAACATGTTGTCATATGATTTGGCTTCGCATTTTAATTTTTTTTTTATTTGACTTGTTAACTTTACCATGACTCTTCTTCTAATAAAATATTGCTTTGGTGACTTTTTCAAATCCCTGCAAATACTGGTGCGAGTAATTTCGTAGTAAACAAAAAACTGCTATCGACACGGTTTAGCTTGAAGCTGAAAATGACGTTTTTCATATTTTCTCGCTGTGAATATTGCGTTGACACCTTATTTAGAGGAGTTTTAATATTTCAAACTTTAACAAATTCAACTTTGATAAATTCAAACACTGAGATTTTAATTTTAAACTGTTTAAAACAGTTTAATTTTGTAAAAGGTTTAAAATTTAATTTATATATCGAGCTTACATGGATTTATGCTTGAAAACATAAAAAATCACTTAAATAACACACATTTTTTTCCTGTATGTTAACCTGTTATATAGGCTTCAGTTGCACAAACAGACTTTCACATTTGTATATTAACTAGCTATGCCTGTGACTTTGCTCTCGTAAAAATAAGTACACTGTTTTTTTTAAGTTGAAATTTTGAACATAAAAGTACTTTTTGTGAAATAACCTTAAGAGCTATATACTGTCGCAGACTTTAGTGTATTTTTTTGTAGATCTACAATTATTAAGTACATTACCTTTGTGTATCTTTGCTAGTTAGACGATTTTTTTTTACGACCGCGCAAGCATTTCAATACAATTGATATAGAAACGTAATTTATTACCTTAAACCTTCCGGAATGTTACGTAAAAATATAAATTATAATTAATGTAAAGTACAATAAAATGATGGGGATGGGGGCAATGTCTTCATAGGTACCCTCTCCCCGCCACCAGCAGCGTGGTGGAGCACTGTCAGGTTTTTAGTCGGTGCGAGTCCGACATACCCGCCGCTCGTCCCCGTCGGGCGGTGATGACCCATAATGGGTTTTTATAACATAAAAAAAGTCTCTGACCTCTAGGTCAGAGACTGTTTCTACTAAGGTTTATCATTGATATAGATATCAAGTTTTATCATAACATAAAGAAAGTTTATCATGATATAAATATCAGTGGAACTAGAAACATTTTAAAAAAAACCTTCCGAAAAAATTCCGTTACCTTTTAGTAAAAATTTTACAAAAACCCGTTCAGTAGATTTTAAGAAAATCGATAACATACAGACATAACTTTTGGGGACTTGATTTTATATTACGTATTGGTATAGGTATAATTGAATCCATTATGACGAATAGTGTTTTGGCATAGAGCTATTTTTATAACTTTCCCAAAATATTTATTTTGCATCCTCATCAAAGGCCAAAAACTGCAACCAACCATAAAACAGTGGAATGCACACCACGCTAATTTTATTTTCCCGAGCTAACCGACAATGGAAACTCGGAAAGCGAGTGTAAAAAAACGCGTGGAAAATAGTTTGGAACTCAATTGAGTTCCTTTGAATATGCATGGTGTTACTGTTGTAGTATTTTCCACTCAAACTACCAAAAAGCGATATCGTGCATATGGAATTATTTCGATTCGAACTATAGAACCATCAAATACATGTGATACATTTGTTTTTAATTATAATAATAAATATATGAGATAGACACACGGTCGTCCATCCCCAAAGTAAGAATCTTCATACTTGTGTTATAGTAGACAGACAACTGGTGATTATATACATATATAATTTTTTAAATACATACTTAAACAGCTGAAGGCAGGGTCACTGCCCACTGCGCCAACTGGCCAGTCAATATAGCTTATATATCAAATCAAAAGAAAAAGCTCAGTATTCGAATGATATTAAGCTATTTCTCTCATTCTTCTCTCTATATTGTTAGTAAAAACGTACAGATTATTACCGATTGTCTATTATCTATTATATAAGCAAATCAAAGCGAAACTGGGTCAAGATCTAAAGATACGAAATCCTATTGAATTGAAAGCGGGGTACACCAAAAGACATTATTGAAATTTTAATTTTCCTACTCTACGAGTACAATTCCAATTTTTTTAGGGCGATATATTTTGATTTCAATATCTTATTAGTGTTGCTATATTTCAAAACTTGTTTAATGAATAAGTTTATTCAGTAATCTACTGCAACTATTAGAAACTACGAACAGATTGGTTTTGTCAGTTGCACTGAAACTTCTGTTCCTTCGAGCAAAGCTTCATTGATGGACAGTTTTGATTTAAATGTAAACTTATATCGTTTCTATGTTATTTAGATAATAGTAAACATATGCATAAAACTAAATCATCTCTTTCCTAATAAATATCGAAAATATCTTAAATTTATCAAATATTGTATTGTAATGCCATTTTGCCAATATTTTTTGACTTTTGATTTTCTAATATGTTGTCAATTTTATAATGATCATAATGTACTATATTTTTGAACGCTGTGTGGTATCCGCCTGAATAGGATAGTACCACACTCATTTTTTACCGAGGTGTTGTAAAAGGCGACTAAGGTAAATCGACCCGCCGTGTGGTGTCCGGCTGAGTAGAATAAACCACCCTCATTTCTTACCGAGGTGTCGTAAAAGACGACTAAGGTAAATCGACCCGCCGTGTTGTGTCCGGCTGAGTAGAATAAACCATCCTCATTTTTTACCTAGGTGTCGTAAAAGGCGACTAAGGTAAGTTGACCCACCGTGTGTTATCCGGTTTAGTAGAATAGACCACCCTCTTTCTTACCGAGGTGTCGTAAAATACGACACAGGTAAGTTGACGTCAGGCAGGCGGCCGGTCATGTGACAGCATGTTTATAACATGTTGTGCCGACCCCACTTAGAGTGGGATAAGGGCAGGAAGATGATGACGTAAAAAAAATTTTTATTGTAACATCTGTACTATGGAGTTCCACAAAGTAACGCCTGGTTCTATAAATCAGTAATATAACAATGAACATATAAAAAATATCGTGGGTAATTAAACCCGAGATTATGAAAGCGAACGGGTAATATTGGAAATGATGCTTCATTTTCAAAAAAGAGGTCAATGAAAAAGCGAAGTGAAGTCGCGTAGGTAATTGAATGAAAAAAAACAATGATATTCCAATCAATTTGCTCTGAATTGATTTAATATGACGTCATACACATGCGTTATGGATTTGATTGGCAGTTGTACATTATGGGAGAATAATGATTTTTAATTTTTTATCCGCCGTGTGGTATCCGGCTGAGTAGAATAGGCCACCCTCATTTCTTACGGAGGTGTCTTAAAATCCAACTAAGGTAAATTGACGTCAAGCAGGCGGACGGTGATAAATAAATATCCAAATCATGTAACATGATTAACTACGCGACTAAAGTAAGTTGACCCGCCGTGTTTTATCCGATTGAGTAGAATGGTGGTCTCACCCTTATTTCTTACCGAGGTGTCGTAAAAGGCGACTAAGCTAAGTTGACCCGCGGTGTGGTAACAGGCTAAGTAGAATAGACCACCCTTATTTTTTACCGAGGTGTCGTAAAAGGCGACTAAGGTAAGTTGAAGTCAGGCAGGCGGCTGGACTAAAAATACCTAGCTAAATCATGTTACAACATGTTTATAACATGTTGTGCCGACCACAATTACCAGGAGAATGACGAATAATAATGTTAAATGATCTCTGTGAGTTACCAATTCTTTATTAACAGCCTATATATAGCAATAAACGTATGAGAATATAATACTAATGAATTTGTAGAGAATCTATCATCGTCTTACCCGTATCCCACTCTAAGTTGGGTCGGCACAACATGTTTTTTTTATTATTATTGGTAATCAAACAGCGTTTCACAAGTTTCAGTAATGAACAATAAACATTGCTATTTTACAATAAGGCCAATAAAAGATTACTCTAAAACTACTTAAATTTAACAGAAAAAAGTATAGTTAGTGTGTGTATGTTTGTGTGTGTGTGTCTGTGTAAAATAAATATAACATATTGTATAAACTTGTCACATGATTTGGCTAAGAATTTTACAATCCACCGCCTGCTGACGTCAACTTACCTTAGTCGTATTTTACGACACCTCGATTAAAAAGAGGGTGGTCTATTCTACTTAACCGGATACACATATCATACTATTATACTAATGAATTTGGAGTACATCTATCGGTTATACGTAATTGAAAATAATGACATTACACTAATTAATGGTAAACAGAAAATTCACGACACGCTTTTGTAAATTTACTTCAAAAGCTTTGATGAAAGCAAATATTGAAATTGAAAATAAAACTAATCTGATAATGGACATTGTAAAATGATATTTATTCACAATAAATAATAGTTTTCAAATTAAATTGCTTTTGACAAATAATACTAATGACTTTATCTAGTCAAAACATACAGATATTATGTAAGTAGCTTTCACACGCTTCGTTTGCATAAATTATTCTCGCATGATAGGCTGATAATGGGACTTTTCAATTTCATCCTATTCCGCACCCACACCCGCGTAATTTTTATTTTTTTACACCTTATTACATTTTTATAACGGATCCCTATTTTTTGAAAATGTAATATAGCCTATATTGCTCAGTAAAGATGCAGCTTTCCAATGGTGAAAGAATTTTTGAAATCGGTTCAGTAGTTTTTGTGTGAAAACATTACAAACATAAATACAAATTTGTCCTTTTTACAATATTATATATATAATTGCGAAACCTTTGAAAGGCTCCACTAAATAGTAGGGAGGAAAGTAATATTGCAATTTGGCCATCAAACTCTGACAATAGGCCTGCAATTACATTTGAACGCGGTTCAATCGAGCATACCGTGACTCGCTTAGCGTACTCGCCTAAAATATAATATTTGATACCACAAGTGGTAGCTCTCATTTATTTAATTATAAAGCTATAATAAGAAACAATCGCTTAAAAATGCATTAAGATCCAACAGCTGTGCATTTGCTGTGTAGTGTATTTACTCTTATTTTATTTTTATTTGCTTACAATTGAAATTAGTTAGCTTCTACCTCACTAAAAATTGCTGTAATGCGACCACTTTAACACAATTCACATAAAACCGTTATTTTCTATTAATTTAACTAATTGAACATCATCATCTTCCTGTCCTTATCTTACTCTAAGTGGGGTTGGCACAACACGTTATAAACATGCTGTCACATGATTTGGCTGCGTTTTTACAACCGGCCGCCTGCCTGACGTCAACATATCTTAGTCGTATTTTACGACACCTTGTTAAGAAAGAGGGTGGTCTATTCTACTTAACCGGATACCACACGGTGAGTCACTTACCTTAGACGCCTTTTACGACACCTCGATAAGAAATGAGTGTGGTACTATTCTATTCAGTCGGCGGCTTTCACAGCTTGTATAATGAAATCTTCTCATTTAGTGATAAATCAATACTAGAGCTGCAAATTGAATTGTATTTACACTTCATGGTAGTTGAGGAAGTCACTCGTACAAATATACTCGCTCGTTCAAACAAACCAGTGGTTAGGTTTAGACGAACAGATTGATACGAAGCCTGCAATTTTACCACAATTCTCGCCAACTTAGTCATTTCTCGTTCCACTCAACTGACGTTTTTGGATTCCCCTTTGCATTGGGTATGGTATAAGATTCTATAATACAAACCCGCAATCAATTTTAGCTTTGACATCACAGCAGTTTTACATTTTTGCGAACCAGCAGTAGAGTTGACGATTCAAAAGCTATGACAGGTGTTTCAAGTTCACTTGAATCCTATCCTATCCTTCTAATATTATAAATGCGAAAGTTTATGAGTATGTTTGTTATATCTTTCACGGCGAATCCGCTGAACCAATATCGATGAAATTTGGCACAATTATTCCTTATACACTGGAATAACATATAGAAATTCTACAGGTATCGGATGACGTTGAAAAGCGTCATCTTTTATCCACCTATCACCCGACAACAGTCAACGCGAGTAACAGCTAGTAAAGAATATTTTGAATTTAAGTAAAAAAAAAATCACTATAAATAGACACAATTTAGTTTATTTAAGAAAATCTATCCACATATGTAGAGCTAGTAACGAGTCATATAACTTACATACGTACTTTACCTACGTAACTCAAATTCTGCTTAACAGGTAATAGCAAAAAAAATACACGACTGTTTGAACGAAGTATTTTTTGAACCTTAAAACGTTTCAGGAAACAGTAAACAACCATAGATAACTACAGACAAGTTAATTTAAAGAAAATAAGTCGAATCACAAATAATATAGTACTGTAAATATCGAACTAAAACATCTGCGACATTCAAATCAAAGCAGTGGAGTGAAAACCCCTGATGCTGCCGGCTTATGAATAAATTTGCAGGTGGTTATGTATTTGAGAGAACTTGTCTATGTGCTGCGATCATTTCAATTGGTTTATGCGTATTTTTCTAGGAATATAAACAGATTCATTGGAGTTAGTTTTACAATAACAATGATAAAATACTACATAGATTTCTCCTACATAGATCTATCCTTACCTTAGCACCTCTAACATTTTCTAGTTTGAAAGTTATGATCTAATTATTTTACTGTAATCAACGAACTGTGATTGCCCAGCGGTTACACCTTGCGACTCTTTAGAGGAGGTCACGTGTTTAAACCCGAGCAGACACCAATGACTTTTTCTGTTAAAACTTATGTGTCGAATTGATAACAAGCAATGAAAGGAATTGTGAGGAAACCTGCATATCTCTAGAGAATGATAGGAATATGTGTAACCTACCAATCAGGATTGGAGCACCGAAATAGGTCAACTCCAATCCTTCTTTACAAAAATGGAGAATCGATGCCTATGCAAAACAGTGGGTTGGACCTTTCCTTTATTTTACAGTGGAATAGTAACTTTACTTTACTTTGCTATAAAAAGATTCGTTGCAGTCTTCTCAAACCACAAATAAAGATAAAATACTACACAAATTTTTGATTTAACGAAACTTATTGATGAAACTTAATGTTTTTAAGTTAAGTTTTCAGCAGTATGCCCATGTTGGGATTAACAGATGACAAAGTTAAATTAACTATGGAATAAGTTGATAATCATAAGGTAGATATTGGCTTTTTTTTAAGTTACTAGATATTTTTTTTTCCTACGCAGAGAAGAGCACCTCTAACATGTTCTAATTTAAAAGTTATTATCGAATTATTTTGCTCTAATCAACGTTTGTTAAATCTATGTTAAGCTAAGTGAAGGAGGCAAGGGGTATCTCTTGATTATGCTTTGGTTACCCAAAACTTTGGTTGAAATTGTCGTAGTGAGTGTGTAGTGTGTTATTAGTGGTTGTGTTTTGTGACACGTGGGGTAACTAGTCCGGCATGTTTGAGGAATGAGAACGGTTTTTCATTGCTACACTTAGCATTAGATTTTTTTTCTCAACAATCGCGATTTAGCAAAATAATACTATGATAACTTTTGTACTATTAAATACTGCAAACATACGCCTACTTCTGTAAAGTATGTTCTAAAAAAAGTACGGACAAATAGACAAGCGAAAGCTTGTTTTTTGTATATTACAACAACGATATTTTTCCTTTACATTTCCTCAATAAACAAGAAGCAATTTTCTCAAAAATCAACCCATAATTTTTTTTCAACAATTTGTTACAGTGACGGTGACCATGCTTTTTTATATTAGTGACCTAACTAATTGAAGGTCATATTTCAAAAATGTTTTAACAATATAATTTCACATTTCTATGTATGAAAGATGACAAAAAAGGACAAAGAGAAACGCGCTATTACATAACTGAAAACAACACTCGAATATACCCTTATTTATGACAAAGCAATATATACGTTAAAATTGCTTTGATTTCAAACGCCCCTTAAATGACGTAGACATCATTACGGGCCAGAAAATCGCGTACATCCTTACGGAACAGTTTATTTGCAGCTCCATGAATATGCGTGTCGACGAACGTTGACTGAACAAAGGTAATGTGCCGCTTTGATACGACAAACAACCTTCGAATGTGTTCGTTACAGTACCAGAATATATGCTGCTTTAATTTTATTATATTTATTGGTATTCTAACATTTATACCGTGTGGTATCCAGCCGATTTATCAACATCATCGTCCTGCCCTTATCCCACTCTAAGTGGGGTCGGCACAACATGTTATAAACCTGTTGTCATATGATTTGGCTACGTATTTTACGACCGGCCGCCTGCCTGACGTCAACTTATCTTAGTCGTATTTTACGACACCTCAATAAGAATAGACAACACTCATTTTTTACCAACGTATCATAAAAGGCGACTATGGTAAGTCGACCCGCCGTGTGTTATCCGGCCGAGTAGAATAGACCACCCTCTTTCTTACCGAGGTGTCGTAAAATACGATAATATATAAATAAGGTAAGTTGACGTCAGACAGGCGGGCAGTCGTAAAAACGCAGCCAAGTCATGTGAAAGCATGTTATAACATGTTGTACCGACCCCACTTAAAGTGGGATAAGGGCGAGAGGATGATTTGAGCAAAGTCATATAAATTTCAAACAAAACGAAAAGAAAAATATTTTATTGTAAATAAAACTTTTTGAAAGTTCCTCATTTCTGGCAACAGATGTTCACCCTACATCGCTCGCAGTTTTCGAGTTGCGAATTAGATACCCATATTTTCAGTTGGCAACACTTTTCATGTTCAAACTTGTTTGGAAAACTTTGAGAATTAACGCACTCGGCGATATTTTTATCACGTTTGCGACTTTAAGTACTTTTTGATGATGTTTCCTGTTAAAATCTTTTAAGGATCTCGTGTTTTTTGTTAATGATCTATTTAAGATTTTTTCTTTTCCTTATTTTGCTTTCTTTCGATGGAAAAACAAATTATCTGCTTTCTTTCTGAATATTAGTGAGGTGAAAGAAATTTTTACGTCATACAATCTCGAATATATATATCGTTATATTTTTGTTATATTGGATGGCTAAATTCAGACATAGACGTCAGAGTTAGTTCGATTAATTATAGTACCATCATTCTCCTGCCCTTATCCAATTTTAAGTGGGGTCTGCACAACATGTTTTAAACATGTTTTACCTAGTGATTTTTCGACCCGCCGCCTGCTTGACGTCAACTTAACTTAGTTTTGGATAACACACAGTGGGTCGACTTACCTTAGTTGCCTTGTACGACACCTCTGTAAGAAATGAGGGTGGTCTATTTCACTCGGATTCCACACGGTGGAAATGAAAATTAAACCTTCCAATAAACTATTTAAATTAACGATCACTTATAAAGAACATTTATTTGAATCTATCTTTCAATAACGCGCCTTATTTCGATAATTATCAAAAATAAGCAATGCTAATATTGCTAATGATAAGCTCAGATAGACGATGAGATAGATGAGATAATGCTAATTTACAAGGCGGAAAAGCCAACGGAATATGTCCTCGAAAACTATGAAGTTAGTTTTAAAGTATGGTGTTAATTAAGGAAAAGGATGAACATGTTGATGGGTTTATAAAACAATATAAAAGTCATTTGACTATTTTAACTGTTCGTTGATGCATTGGGTTGACCCTACCTTTAGTTCCGCGGGTCGCAGGTTCGATTCCCGAAGGCCAACATTTTCTATGAGGCAGTGGCGGCGACAGTTCCCGCCGCGATAACGTGATAACGTCGTGTAAAGAGCTCATGAATAAGTGCCCCGGATGGGTTCGAAACTAGTGGGGCTAACCCGATAGAATAAGACGTGAGTATAGCTATAGTTAACTACTTGACTCTTGTTTGTTTAAAACATTTTTATATAAATATTTTTTTCAAACATACAAGTTGAACGCACGAAGAACCCTTTGAAAGTTTCTTGTTATCTAAATACAAAGTTGGGATCCTTGTTTATCGTGAATAAATTGAATACTTGTGTTTAGTTTTCTACTCAATTTAAACTTCAAGTAATCTAAACTCCCAGAACAACAAACAATCGAGCAAGCTTTTAATATTGTTGAACATGTTTAATTATGATCCATTGTACTAATTTAAGGAAACTAGTATTTTGGTTATAACGAAGTCGGGAGTTAAAATATAGGATGAGGATAAATTTAATATATAGGATGATTAAATACAAGGTCATCCGTCCCTAAAATATAAATACATAATATAATATAATACAATAATAATAAATACGTAATTAACATACTTGTGTTATGGCTGACACTGATAATACATAATTATACATATATTTATAGATAATATATTTATAAATAAATTGTTGTAGAAATTTTGTCGTAGAGTCTATCCCTGATGATGCTTCGGTTGCGCGGCGCGATTGTTGAGTTTGTGATAGTGAATACGTGTAGTGCTTGTGTATTGTGGTGATGGTGATGAAAGTATTTAGTGCATATGTTTTTGCAAATCCTGCATGAAAACGGATAGTCCACTCAACGTTTAGCATTATATATATTTACTATATCTCAGATGGTAGCAAAATATTTAAATTATTTAAATGAGTTAATCTTGTATCTCGGAAAGCCATCTAACTAGGTTTCCTTAAAAAAATCGTACTATCCCTGATTTCGGGCACTGAAAAAATGCTAAAATATTGAATAAAATTCATATGATATTTTAGTTGCCCTTTGTAAAGTTGTGATAGCTCAGTGGTTTACGAGCGGACTAAATTAATGATAAAACCTGGGATCAAGCCCATGTTATTATAAACCATTTATTTGCTATTTTTTCTTTTTTTTAATTATAAAAAATTACCAACCATGGCTCGTTCACCCAAGTACTTATTGTTAATTGTAAGCCCTCGGTGAGAATCGAACCTGCGACCAATGAATCTGAAGGCAGAGCCAAAGGCCGCTCAAAGGTAGGTAACCAACGAAATACATATGCACCATTAATTAAATGGAATCCGAACAACGTGAACTTGCACTGCGGTTTCACACTCCAACAAATTAGATTTTACTGGAATTGCTCCAGTTCGCCTAATACGGGAATAATGACGCGCATCGAAGCATGACTTCCATTTTGCACTATTGGAATACTACACTGGAATTTTTTAAGTGTTAGGTTTTTCTTATATTAATCTATTTGAAGCTTGATTTCACTTAATCGAATTTTAGCGATGTCACGTAGGAAAGGCAACCAAATAATCTATATTTATTATAAAACAAAGTCTCCAAAAGCCGTATGTCTGTACGTGATCGATTTTCTCACAATTTACTAAACTGAACCGATTTTTGTGCGGTTTTTATTCAAATGTAGCACAACTGATCCGGTAGGCTTAAGTAAATAGTGAATTACCTTTTTATATAAAGTACCTGGTTGACCGAACGGTTTAACGGCATAAATAGTGTTGTATTACTATTTTAGTTTGGATTCTTATAACACTTAATGTAGAGACGCAGATCTACCCAAACCAACACGTTACGGTAACTAAAGATAGATTGTTAATGTCAACTAACTGAGACAAAGTGTAATTGAACACATGGGTTTTTAATAATCGTACAAGTCAAGCTTCAAGCAATACTGAATACTTTATATACTGAGTTCCTACTAACTACTAATATTTTAAATGCGAAAGTTTGTGAGTATAGAGGTATATTTGTTACTCGTTCACGGCGAATCCACTGAACTAATATCAATGAAATTTAACACAATTATTCCTTATACACCGGAATAACATATAGGCTATAGAAATCCTATTTTACAGGAATAAGATGACATTGAATAGCGCCATCTATTATCAACCTATCCCATAAGACTGGCCCGTTGGTGCAGTGGGTAGTGACCCTGCCTACAGCTCCGCGGGTCACGGGTTCGATTCCCGCCGAGGACCAACATTTTCTATAAATTATTTTTGTTGGTCTTCGAGTCTGGGTGTATATTTGTATTTAAGTATGTATTTAAAAATTATATAAGTATGTATTCACCAGTTGTCTCTCACCAATAACACAATTATTAAGTTACTTACTTTAGGGACGGACGACCGTGTGTGTAAGTGTCCCATCTATTTATATTTAATTATTTATTTATCACACGACTATAATCCACGCGAACAAAGTTGCGGAAATCTAGTGTATTAAGAAACAATCTGTACCTGCAAAATTCTAGATAAAAAGTACTCAAATGTAGCGGCTATAGGCTATTGTTATAGGTGGATATCGAGATATACAAAGCTTGCTGAGCGTCAGTCAGAACTTTTGCTATTCAGCTCGTGCTAAGCGTAGTTTGAGGTATAGTCAGGAACTGCGATTGTATTTTGTCTCACTAACAGATTTCATTTTATACGACAGAGTAGTAGCATACAATAATCTTGCAATTTGAAAACTCTGGCTTCATCCCACACTGTTGGGTCGGCACATGTTATAAACATGTTGTCACATGATTTGGCTACGTATTTAACGACCGGGCGCCTACCTGACGTCAACTTACCTTAGTCATATTTTAAAATACCTCTGTAAGAAAGTGTGTTCTATTCTACTCAACCGAATATCGCACGGCGAGTCGTCTTATCTTAGTCGCCTTTTATGACACCTCGGTAAGCCATGAGGGTGGTCTATTCTACTCAGTTGGATACCGCACGGTAGCTCAACTTACTTTAGTCGCCTTTTACGACACCTCGGTAAGAAATGAGAGTGGTCTATTCTAATCAACCGGATACCAGACGGCGGAAAAAACGTAATACATTAAGTATTGAATATATTTCAAAACTATAACGCGATGATTACAATGCTGTAAGTATAACTAATCTGTTATAATTAACTAACTTTTATTCGCAACTTCGTTTACGTGGACTGATTGATTTGAGGTTGGCGCTATTCAATTTCTTCCTAATCCTGTAAAAATAACAGGACTACTATAACCTATATGTTACCCTGGTGTATAAGGAATAACTGTACCAAATTTCATCGATATTGGTTCATCAAATTCGCCGTGAAAGAGTAACGAACATCCATACTCACAAACTTTCGCATTTATAATACTAAATTTTACCCGCGACTTTATTCGCATGGACTGTTGCCGGATGATAAATTGACAATAGATGGTACTTTTCAATGTCATCCCATTCCTGTAAAATTAACAGGATTGCTATAGCCTATATGTTGTATAAGTAATAATTGTGCCAAATTTCATCAATATTGGTTCAATGGATTCGCCGTGAAAGAGAAATATACATCCATACTCAAAAACTTTCGAATTTATAATATTAGTAGGAACCAGGACTAAATTATCGCAAAAGAGGTTAACAAATAACTTTTGTGCGAACATATGAGACACGCGTAATAAGTACCTTTGAGTGACGCAGATATATTTTTCCTGAACACTCATAATATATAGGGACACGGGTGGGTTAAATTTCCGGCCAGGGACCTCTGACACGCGTCCCCATTCAAAATGTCCCGGGAAACTGCTTTACAACGGAATGAAAATGCCTTCGTAGTATTCCGCTATTCGAGTCGAGTTTTCAATATTATAGATATTTGATGATAATGCTATCTCTTGAGACGACGAGATTCTTACAGAGGTGAAGTAAAAGGCGTTTTTCTGTTTTTTTTCAAATTCAAATTCAAAATATTCTTTATTCAAATAAACTTGTAAACAAGTGCTTTTGAGTCGTCAACTCTACTGCTGGTTCGGAAAGCTGTTTCTGCCGAGAAGAGCCAGCAAGAAACTCGGCGGTTGCTCTTTTAAAAATATAATTCTTAATACTATTTACATTATGTCGTTACTGTCTTGTACAGGTTCAAAGAGAGCTATATCCACACATTCTTATCTTCTAATTTTTTCGAATTTATTGTATGCTGTTAGCTCTAACGGCTTTTACAGCGTCACCGGTCGATCGACAGTTAACCAGTACAAAGCGAAGTAAAAGGCGACTAAGGTAAGTTTGACCTGCCGTGTAGTATCCGGTTGAGTAGAATAGACCATCCTGTTTCTTAACGATGTGTCGTAAACGGCGACTAAGTAAGTCGACCCGCCGTGTGGTATCCCGTTGAGTGGAATAGACAATCTTCTGTCTTACTGAGGTGTTGTAAAAGGAGACTAAGTAAGTCGACTCGTCATGTGTTATCCGGCTGAGTAGAATAGACCACCCTTATTTCTTACAGAGGTGTCGCAAAAGGCGACTATGGTAATTTGACGTCAGGCATGAGTCAGTAGTCAAAATCACCAGCCAAAACATGTAACAACATGTCTTAAACATCGTGCCGATCCCACTTAAAGTAGGATAAGGGCTTAGAGAATGAAATGAAAATATATTTTTAGATATCTTATACATCCTCCTCTGGGTTTGTCCGTCGTTTACCTAGTTACGATTTTTCATAACATGGTTAAATCCGTAAAAACTGTAATTATTATCATCTCCCTAAAGCAATTCCCGGGGTTATCTTGAACATGTGTCAAGGGTCGCGGTTTCCGGACAAGCGCCGGAAATTCAACCCTCGTGTGCCGCCAAATACATTGTGAGAACCTTTGGGGAAATTTATCTTAGCCACTTATAGGGTTATTTCGAGTTTGATATTTTTGCTTTGTTTTTTTGTGGATCAGGTAAGTTAGATTAAACTTTTATAGCACACTAGTCATTTAGTTTATTAGTTTAAAAAAACATTTATTATTTGAAAACTTTCAAAATGGTAGTGTGTTCAAAGACAAGGTTATTGGCATAAAGTAGCGATTTTTGAACTTTTATTTAGTTAGGTTGCAACATGTCCGGTATATTCTCATTTGCAGATCTACACTTATTATGAAACAAAGTCCCCAAAAACTGTCTATCTGTATGTGATCGATTTTCTAAAAATCTACTAAACGGATTATTGCATGGTTTTTACTAAAATATAGTGCAATTCTTCTGGAAGGATTAAATTAATAGGTCTTTGCCGGTTTACGTTAATTGTGTTTAAGAAGTTGCACAGTTGTAAAAAAAAATCGCCTACTAAGAGCTTTAGTCATGGCCGCCGAGAAAACCAGCAGAAAAACACTAAAGTAATATACTTATAGATTTGTTCATCTATAAAAATACTACGAACAAGTCTGCAATAATATGTTTCTATCTCTTATCCTTAACTCACAATACCTACTTTAATGTTCAAAATTTCAATTAAATACGTGCGGCGCGACAAGCGGCGAAACCAAATTTTGATAATGCGGTATGTAAATTTACGAGCATCATTTAATTTCAAAACAGAGATCCTTGTGTCCCAATCATTTTTACTTGACTTACGACTCAAAAATACATCGCTCCATAAATGATCGCAAGTGCCGCACAGAGAACGTGCAATAAATGCATTTTTAAATAAATTATTGCTGCTTTTTGTATACCGGCAACTTCGGAATTAACGAATTAAAGGATAACCTACAGTTATTTATTGGCTGGTAGCGGTTACTGCAAATTTTTATGTTTACAGTATACTGAAAACTGTAGGTTTAATTGTAGGTGCCGTGTGTCCGGCTGAGTAGAATAAACCACCCTTATTTTTTACCAAGGTGTCGTAAAAGGCGACCAAGGTTAGTTCACCCGCCGTGTGATATCCGGCTGAGTAAAATAGACCACCCTTATTTCTTACCAAGGTGTCGTAAAAGGCGACTAAGGTTAATTGACCCGCCGTGCGGTATCCGGCTGAGTAGAATAGACCAACCTCATTTCTAACAGTCGTACCGTTAAAGGCGACTAAGGTAAGTTGACGTCAGGCATCCGCGCGGTCGTAAAATACGTAGCCAAATCAAAAACTTATTCAAAAATCTCTTATAATTATTTCACAATAACAACATCTATGTTCAAAATTTCAATTCGGGGAAAAAAAATTTTACACGCCGATTTCCATACAGCGATGCTGCTGGTACAGCTAGTATCGAATACAGAAAAACCCTATGAAAAACTGAATAGCGTCCAAAGCTTAAATCGTATGTAGAATCAAAAGCTCTTACATTCACGTACTCTATTTACTATAACATAAAGCGATTCAAGTAATTACTATTGATTTATTTCCTACCTACGTTCCCAGTTTCACGTCTGAAGATCACGTACCGGTTTACTGTGAGCGATATTTTAGTATTTCAAACGTCATTTGCACGTTCGCGTAACATATCATTTTTATGTCTCCCCCATATATGTATTTTTTTGTCTTAGAGTTCCTTTGTAAATTTTATTGAATTAAATTTATTTGTGCTTACTGTCGCGTTTTATTTACATTTGTTTCTCAAATATATCATCATCATCCTCCTGCCCGTATCCAACTATAAGTGAGGTCGGCACAACATGTTATAAACATGCTGTCACATGATTTGGCTGCGTTTTTACGACCGGCCACCTGCCTGACGTCAACTTACCGTAGTCGCCTTTCACGACTCCTCGTAAGAAATGAGGTTGGTCTATTCTACTGTTTCTCAAATATATATGCTACAGATATCGTCAGTGAATTATGTACACGGGACTTATTTATTTATTTTTATACATATAGTACCAAAAGAGAAAGAAAGAGTAGAAAGGAATGTATAAAGATGGATTTATCCCTAAAAGGTTCTTCCACTCAACCTTTGAGTAATAGAAGGAAAGGGACAAGAAGTAAAAAAAGAGACTGAAAAAAATTACTAAAATTAAGAGATAAATTATATATTAATAATAACTAAATAAATTTATAAAAGTAATGGTATTGTTTTATATACGCCGTGTGGTATCCGGCTGAATATAATAGTACCACCCTCATTTCTTACCGAGATGTCGTAAAAGGTGACTAAGGTAAGTTGTCGCACTGTTTGGTATCGAGGTGCGTAGAATAAACAACCCTCATTTCTTACCGAGATGTCGTAAAATACGACTAAAGTAAGTAGACGTCAGGCAGGCGGCCGGTCGTAAAAAAGTAGCCAAATCATGTAACATCATGTTTTACATGTTGTGCGGACTCCAATTAGAGTGGGATAAGGGCAGGAAGATAATGATAGTATTTTTTTACATAATCTACGATTTGAGAAAATTAATTCTTTTAATAGAGTGTATTATTTGTGTTTATTTATTTCTATATACATATTGTTAGAAAAATGAAAAAAAATACCAATCTCTTTCTGTCTCTAGACAGCTTTTGAGTTACAAAAATATTTTAATGGCTTTGTGATTTAATTTAAATACTATTACTAATATGTATGTTATTTTTGGAATCTCGGAATTGGCTCCAACGATTTTACTGAAATACACTATCTCGCTAGTATCTAGCTAGGTAGTTATTAAAAAAATCCCTGTTTTTGGGTATAAAAATACAAAAATTTGCATTGAATATATAAAACACTATTTTTGCCGAAAACTGTCAAGCGCAGCTTGTTCGGGGAACAGGTGGTATCTAGATATGAAAATACCTAGTATCAAGCCCCACCTACCCAATATATATTTTTTTAAAGTTTTTTTTTAATTTGTAAAAAATTACCGGTCAAGGCTCGGTTAATCAGGTATTATTATTTAATATTAATAAATAGATATACGCCGTGTGGTATCCGGCTGAATAGAATAGTACCACCCTCATTTTCTTACCGAGGTGTCGTAAAAGGCGACTAAGGTAAGTCGACCCGCCGTGTGGTATCCGGCTGAGTAGAATAGACCAACCTCAATTCTTACCGAGGTGTCGTAAAAGGCGACTAAGGTAAGTTGACCCACCGTGTGGTATCCGGTTTAGTAGAATAGACCACCCTCTTTCTTACCGAGGTGTCGTAAAATACGACAGAGGTAAGTTGACGTCAGGCAGGCGGCCGGTCGTAAAAACGCAGCCAAATCATGTGACAGCATGTTTATAGCATGTTGTGCCGACCCCACTTAGAGTGGGATAAGGGCAGGAAGATGATGATTAATAAATAGATATAAAGGAAAAATATCATTGGTATATAATATTTCCTTCACCTTAAAATTATCAATACTGCATAAAACAGAAATTTTTTACAAAAATACTAAGAACTGGCAAATACAAGAAATAAATTCTCTAAATCGCATATTCTCTTAGGACACCTAAACGCCCCTACAAATAAAATGTCAAATGCAAAATCGCAAGTCACTAGAATTCTATCTAAGAGCCAACACCCGAGAGATTTTTAAAACCGATTTTGTATTTGTTAGAACTAAAAATATTGAAAAAATGTCTGAAATTGTATTTGGTAGAAGTAAAATCATTGAAAATAAATTGTAGTGCTGATGATTTATTGAAATTTATATTTAGAGACAGATTGAAACTTTTTTTTTTTATGTCAGGAAAACCCATTATGTGTCATCACCGCCCGACGGGGACGAGCGGCGGGTACGTCGGACTCGCACTGACTAATAACCTGACAGTGCTCCACCACGCTGCTGGTGGCGGGGACAGGGTACCGTTGTACACATTACCCCCATCCCCGCCAGCAGCAACTCTTAACCCCAGAGTGCGCCACCTCTGGGTCGGGGCCTCTCTAAAAGTGGCCCCTCCCTCCGAGATTGAAACTTAGATCCATCATGCTTTATTTCGGATTGGTAGGTTACTGATATCCCAGAAAAGTTTTTAAGCTATGTCGGCTCTCTCATATTATTTTTATAACCCTATGTTGCTAGGTCTATGATATATTGTAAATATCTATCATTTATATGTATTAAAGAAAACTCATACAGTCCTATAAGCCGTGTGGTATATGTATGAGTAGAATAGACAACCCTTATTTCTTAGCGAGGTGTCATAAAAGGCGACTAAGGTAATTTGACCCGTCGTGTTGTATTTGGCTAAGAAGAATAGACTACCCTAATTTTTTACCGAGGTGTCGTAAAAGGCGACTAAGGTAATTTGAGCCGTCGTGTGGTATCCGGCTGAGTAGAATAGACCACTCACTTTCTTACCAAGGTGTCGTGCAATACGACTACGGTAAGTTGACGTCCGGCAGGTCCGGTAAATACGTAGCTAAATTACGTGACAATTCGTTTATAATATGTTGTGCTGACCCCACTTAGAGTGGGATAAGGGCAGTGAGATGAAGATGCTGTTGAACATTAGTGAAAATACATTATCGGATATAACTTTTACGTAACAGTTTTCCTCGCAAATAAAAGTGTCTTGCACTTTTTTAGGTCACCAGATACTCGTCGGCGAATAAAACGTCAAATGCAGAATCGCAAGTCACTCCAGCCTTATCCGGTGGCCGACTTCCTGGAGAGATTCTGGATTTGTAATGCTACACCCAAATCTATATCGAAATGTAACTATTAGTAACAATGCTGAACATTTTCTTTCTCAAAAACAACTTTCTTCGTATCGTTTCGTTTTGTAAGTTACCTATCAAACCCATTAGCGTTAAATTAGTGTATGCATTATTTGTAAGCTTTTCTCTCATTTTCTATATCCTAAGGTTGATTGGAACACATATAGACATATATATGCTAAAATAGTTTAGCAGTAACGTTATTATTATCACTTTAAATTTTTCTTTAACTCCAAAGAATATAATCATCTTCCTGCCCTTATTCCACTCTAAGTGGGGTCGGTAAAACATGTTATAAACATGTTGTCACATGATTTGGCTATGGATTTTACGACTCGCCGCCCGCTTGACATCAGCTTACCTTAGTCATATGTTACAACACCTTTGTAAGAAAGAGGGTGGTCTATTCTACTTAACCGGATTACACACGTTTGGTCAACTTACCTTAGTCACATTGTACAACACCTCGGTACAAAATGACGGAGGTTTATTTTACTCAGCCGGATACAACACGGCGGCTCGACTTATCTTAGTCGCCTTTTACGACACCTCGGTAAGAAATGAGGGTGGTACTATTCAACCGGATACCACAAGGCGTATCCAAAGAACGTTTTATTATAATCTAATCTATTTCTTGTTGTTTCCACTATGTAAACAATTATACAATTTCAACAGTTTGTTTTCGATGTTAGGTGCGCGGCTGAAATAGATAAACAGTTTTGATTAATTTCAACAAACCAACAAAGCTATTTGGAAAACAACGCAATCATACTAAATTATTCCCTGTATAGATAAACTAAATTTGTAACACTGATCAAATGTAATATTTGAATCTCCAAACACAGGCACTGTTCGTGGATCATAAATTGTTAATGAGAATAACACGGCAGGTATTAAAATAAGTACTTAATAATTGATATTTATATAGTAAACTCGGTCGTAAAATACCAAGCCAAATCATGTAACAACATAGTAAATATTAGGGTGGGGAATAAGTTCATGGCGTTTTTACATTTTATTTTATTTTACAACGATTTGTTTGCTGTTTGGCAAATGGTAAGTTATATTCGATACAACTGTTTCTGCTCTTCAAAACTGTATTAATTGTATTTTAGAGTGGGTGGCTCTAGGAGATACGCCAAAGCCAAGAGTCAAGCCGGACCTTCATCCAAAAAAGATTATGATATGTGTTTGGTTGGACTGGGAAAGCATGGTGCACTGGGAAGAGCTGGAAAACAATAGCACTGTCTACAAAGAGCTCTAAATTGCTCAATTATATCGCGTGAACGAGGTTATCTGAAAAAAACTGATTGGCATGGTCAAACCATACTCCTTTACGACAACGTAAGGCCCCATTTTGCACAAGCCGCACTCCAATAGCTCGAATGGGAGTTCCTTCAGCATCCACCGTATTCTCACTAACGCACTAACCGCCTACCATCTTTTCCACTCCCTGTCAAACCATATGAAGGGGGCTACCTTCGAAAACAAAAAGGTCCTTAAAACTGGCTCGACAACTTTTTTGACACCAGACTAGGTGATTTTTGGCGGAACGGCATGAACAAATTGGTCGAGAGGTGGGAAGAGGTCGTAAACAGCAACGCAAAATATATAATTGATTGACTTATTGATATAATTATTGTTTATTATCCAAATGAAAGTCTTCGGTAAAAATGCAACGAACTTATACTCCAGCCCAATACATGTGCCGAACCCATTTAGAGTGGAATAAGGGAGAATGATGAATGATTAGTAAAATATCAATGAGAATTTATAACCTACCTAAATATGGTTGTAGTGGTAGTACCTGGTTGTAATTTTTTTCTGTATCTGTCTGTGTGTGTCTGTAAAAATCTGTAATTTTTTACAAAAGAAAAGAAACTTAAGAAAAAGAAAAAATAATTATGTAGTTGGGGATTGATCCTAGGTATTTTTATTTCTCGAGACTGCCCGTTCCCCGAATAAGTTACGCTGACTTGACAATTTACGGTAAAAATAGTGTTATATATATTCAATTTAAAAAAGGAAATTGTAGAATTTTTTTACTGCCTAAAAACAGGGATAAAACGAATTTTTATTTAAATAAAACCTAGCTAGATCGATTTTTCTCCCCCAAAACCCTTTACATACTGAATTTCAGGAAAATTGTTTGAGCCGTTAAAGATGTTATCAATCCACAAATCTCTTTCCCTTTCAGTATTTAAGTTACAGATTAGAAAATATTTATCTTAAGTAATTATATATTAGTAGCATCCTTTTATCTATTTATTTTACTAAAATTATTTAATAGATTAAATAGTTCAATTTATATAAACTTTTTCTCTATATGACCCGTACTCTCTTTCTTCTTAAATTCTTGTCCTTTTCCTTCTATTACTCAAAGTTTGACTGGAAGAGATCCCTTTTAGGGATAAGTCCGCCTTTATACATGTGTTTTTTTTCTCTTTTCGAAATATATGTGTAAAAAGAAAAATAAATAAAATATAATGTAAAACTAAGAGATGTGATATCAACATCATCATCATTCTCCTACCCTTATCCCACTCTAAGTGGGGTCGGCACAATATGTCTTCTTTTTCCATTCTCCTCTATCATTCGTCAACTCTGGTGCCACTCCTTTAACATGCATATCATTTTTCACACAATCCATCCATCTTTTTTTCGGCCTTCCTCTAGCCATACATCCATCCACATTCATATTTAAAACTCTTTTGGTCACATGATTTTCATCCTTTCTCATTACATGACCATACCAACTTAGTCTCGCACTTCTCATCTTTTCTGTAATGGGCGCCACTTTCAGACTTCCCCTTATATATATCCCCTTATATATATATATATGTGATATCAACATATAAAACGAATTTAAATTGCGAAGGCTTAAAAAACCCGTGGGCTTGGATGAGTGTAAAAATATTTTTTGGAAACAGTCCGTTGAATGAAATGTGCCTGTATTTTTAGTAACAGTTTTAGCGTTCATGGAAACATGCAAATTGGTACGTCGCTATTACAGTGAAGTTAAAGTGCGTTTTACGACTGGAACTTTTTTATTTTCGATTTTGTGGCGGAGTCTATCCGCCACAAAATCGAATGTTGATTGTTGAGTTTGTGATAGTGAATGTCTGTAGTGCGGAAGTTTGTAGTGCATGTGTTTTTTGGAAACCTGCGTATATCATGTATGAAACGGATAGTCCTAAATTTAGCATTAAATAATTTTTCTATTTATTACCGTGGTTACGAACTGACAGTTAGTCGTATGTAGTCTTCATCATCTTCCTGCCCTTATCCCACTCTAAGTGGGGTCGGCACAACATGCCAGAAACATCCTATCACATGATTTGGCTGCGTTTTTACAACCGGCCGCCTGCCTGAAGTCAACTTACCTCAGTCGTATTTTACGACACCTCGGTAAGAGATGAGGGTGGTCTATTCTGCTCAGCCGGATACCACACGGCGGGTTTAGTCGTATATAGTCGCATAGTCGTGATAGTTCGTAACCCCGGTGGATGCAACTCTGCCGAAACGTCGAACCTTATACAAAAATAGCTCAAGGTTAATCCTATGTGACCCGTTTGTTTATATAATAATAAATGCATATGCCCATACAGTAGACGTTTTTCGCAAACAATTGTAAGACCTACGAGTTTGTGTTGTATCGTGTGTATTTGTGTATCTACAAGTATGAAATATCTATGACTCTAATACGTATAAGCTGTGGTAGCCCAGCGGTAACGCCGTACGCCTCTTTTGGGGAGATCTAGGGTTCAAACCCGGGGCAGGCACCAATGAGTTTTCTAGTAAAACTTATTTGTCTAATTGATAATTGCAATTTATCACACGCTTTTCGGTGAAGGAAAACATCGTGAGTAAACCTGCATATCTCTAGAGAATTCTGGGGGTGTGTGTAACTTACCAATCCGCATTGGAGCAGCGTGGTAGGTCTTAGCTCCAATCCTTCTCTCCAAAAAAAGAAACGGAGAGAAGAGGCTTATGCCCTGCAGTGGGATAGTAACAGGCCGTTACTTACTTACTTACTACTAATACGTATAATTTCCCTTACAATTTGGTCGACTCCTAAAAATTTTGAGCATCATCAAACTTAAACTTCAACAAGGAAATAATCTGATGAAACAAAAGATTATCTTGCCAATTAATTAACTGCGAAGTCTGGCCCGAGGAGTCCTTTAGTGTTACAGCTTATTTTGCTGCTCGAAATTTTTGGCAAATGGCACACTGTTGACATATTTAGTGAACGCTGTTAATTAACACCCCCTTTTGTGTTTCTTGGAAGTGTCCTTTTAAATACGTTGGGATGATAATTTTGCGAGATGTACTTGAAATATAAAGAGAATGAAGCGCTTACTTAATACTTTTACCAGTACCGTGCATAAGTTAAGCGTTAAAGTACCTTATAATTTATAGAATTAGGCGTTACTTTGCGGAGGTCCATAATACAAAAGTAATGAGAATATTATTTTGCTATAATCCGCGATAAACGCGCGATAACTTTATCGCGGATTATAGCAAAATAATATTCTCATTACTTTCGTTAAAGTAACCTCAACAATGTAAAATATAATTTTAGAATTTATACTATCATCATTCTCCAGCCCTTATTCCACTCTATGTGGGGTGGGAACACCATTTTATAAGCATGTTGTCACATGATTTCGCGACGTATTTTACCGCCTGTCTGACGTCAGCTTACCTTAGTCGACTTTTACGACACCTCGGTAAGAAGTGAACCGTAATATAGTATTTTGATAACCAGAAAAATGGTTAAAGTGGGATGACTTTAAAAGCTAGACATATGCTCTCGTGGACTTTTAATTAGAACATTTAGAGGGGAATTTGGAATACATGATTTTTGAAGAACTTTCACCGTGTATTTAGCACATGCAATCAAAGCTTTAAATTTTGCCGTTTTCGTAATATATTGTTCTTGCTGCTTCTCCCCTATTCATCTTAGCGTGATGTAGCCTCAATAAATTGGCTATTTTATACTCAAAGAATTTTCCAAATCGGTCGAGTTGTTCCTGAGATTAGCGCGTTCCAACAATCAAACAAACAAACTCTTCAGCTTTATATATTAGTATAGATAGGAACCGCCTTTACTGAATTTCAAAGGCAAACGAAGGAATAAATAAACTATGGTAAATAACGCCGAAATGTATTACCATGGAAGTAAAACCTCGAAAAGAGCCGCACGATCGAACAATAATAACATCATCATCCAATTCCAGTTGAATAAACATCCCATATTTTATTACATCGCGGAAATATACCTCCACCCCTTTTACGAGTATTTTAAGGTTCAATACAAACAACACTGTCACTTTATTTCTTTATTTCTCATTTTTCGTTTTATGTCTACAATATTTCAATTGTCTCTCAGACGAACACCGTTTTACTAAGTTAATCAGAAATTTTATTACGTACGATTGTTCTGTCTACCAAATTTAGGTAGTAATATTGCCAAGAGTGAAATGTTCAAAGTAGGCTTTGTAAAAAGTCTCAGAGACTATAGACTATAGTCTTTTAAGTCTTTGGTAAAAGTCAAAAAGTAGCATTTACCTTCCCTTAGTATATTTTAAATTTGTCAAGATGAATACAACAAATTTGAAAACCGTGTGGTATCCGGCTGAGTAGAATAGACCACTCTTATTTCTTACCGAGGTGGCGTTAAAGGCGACTAACATAAGTCGACACGCCTTGTTGTATTCGGCTGAGAATAGACCACCCAAATTTCTTAACGAAGTGTCGTAAAAGGCGACTAAGGTAAGTTTACCCGCCGGGTGGTATTCCGTTGAGTAGAATAGACAACCCACATTTCTCAACGAAGTGTTGTAAAAGGCGACTAAGGTAAGTTGACCCGCTGGATGGTATTCGGTTGAGTAGAATAGACCACCGACATTTCTTAACGAAGTGTCGTAAAAGGCTACTAAGGTAAATTGATCCGCCGTGTGTTATCCGGTTGTGTAGAATAGACCACGCTCTTTTCTTACCGAGGTGTCGTAAAAGGTGACTAAGGTAAGTTGACATCAAGCTAGCGGCCGGTAGTTCAAACTTGCCAAATCAAGTAACACTGCTAATGCCTGTCCCCACTTAGAGTGGGATAAGGACAGGAGAATGACGATTAGTCTCTATATTTTGCTATTCTGTTTACAATGCATATACAAGAGTAAAGTTAGTAACGGGATTTCAGATTTTGTTGTTGATTGCGCGCTCACTAAATTTGGTCAACATTTTCAGTTACAAATGGGTAGATGTGTTTGTACTTTTTAAAGTCTAAAATTATAAGTATTTTTTAATGTTGCGTGAATGTTTAAAGAATAATAAAATGGCGCTATTTTTTATTATATTCAGCGCTAAGTTGCTTTGTACGGCGTTGTATTAAATATATTATTACCTCTTTTATTTTCTTTTTTTTCTTTTATTACGCTACAAAAATAATTGAATTTGGAGTACTATAAATATTACATATACTAACATATAAAGCTTAATATATTCGTTTTGAGGTTATGTTTGTTTGATCGTTTGAACGCGCTTATCTCAGAAATTACTGGACCGATATGAAAATTTTTTTCAGTGTAAGATAATCCATTTATCGAGAAAGGCTATAGACTATATAACATCAAGCTAAGATAAATAGGAAGGGACAATAAAAAATATTGCGAAAACGGCCAAAATTGAAAGCTTTCCCTGCGTGAATTGAGTAAACGGTAATAGTTATTGGAAAATCATGTATTACAATATTGTTCCCCTCTAAAAGTTCTAAATAAAAGTCTGGGACAGCATATGCCTAGCTTTTAAGGTTAACTCACTTTAGCCATTTTTATGATTATCAAAATGCTATGTTACGGTTTTAGTGTTACCACGCGAGTGGAGTCCGCTTGTGATTACTAATTGAAAATAAATTGTACTTTCAGTTTAAGACAATACTACTCATAGATATAAAGAAATTGTAATATTAATTCAGTACAAAACGCCAGAACAAAGAACGCCTGATGCGAAACGGGGACAAACATAAAATTCCTTCAGCACCATAACTCTATTAAAAAGGTTAACTGCAAGGCACAGTTTATTTACTGCCGAGGAACATTAAGATATTATGTGAGTAAGAAGAGTTATTTTTGGCACGTATCGTCCATGCTGTACCCAAAACACTTTATATCTTCATCTTATGGTAGAGAGCCAAAGTTACAAAGCCGGACGCGAATTGACTATTTTCATATTTATGCTTGATGACAATTTTTAACAGGTAAAGTGTCAAAATAACTTGCAACAAATCTTTTTATTCTGTTTCTAGGCCATAGGTTATTATAAAATCCTATGCAACTTATCGCAGATAAGTAATAAACAAATTTAGTTTATTTGCTAATCTAATCTATGACTGGCCCGTTGGCGCAGTTGACAATTACCCTTCAATTGGTCGCTCAATGGGTCGCGGGTTCGATTCCCACCGACAGCCAACATTTTCTAAACACAATGTGTTGGTTCTTCGAGTCTGGGTGTATATTTAAATTTATATATGTATGTTTTTATTATTATAGGTATATGTATATATTTATCAGTTGTCTGTCATCTGTAACACAAGTATGAGTAACTTATTTTAGGGTTACTACTTATTTATTTATAAATCTAATAATCTTTATGTACAAAAATTTATATTTCATACATTAACAAAATTGTATTTAAAATAATAATGTTTAAGGTAAGAGGTTTTTGTATTTATATATTTATTATTTTTTTCATTATTTTATTCAAAAGTATAGAAAAGATAAAGTTTCCGCAAATAAACAACACAACATGTTGGCTTTAACTTATTAATCGAGAAAACTTTGATTTATACAAAGTAATTAATTTAGCACCTAATAATATATGCTAATTTTTTAAACATCAAAATATTCAAAATGAATTACTATGACATCCAAACCGCAGAAAATATCGCATGAGTAAATTAACTAGATCGAAATTGCTGAATGAATGATATTTACAACTTTCTTGAATCGAAAGAAATTTAGGGAACAAATTTACTTGTGCTTTAGATTAAATTAACAAGATTAAAATGACTGAATCAATGAAATTTATAACTCTGTAGGAAAAATATTAATTTACTCGTCCTCTATTAAGTAATGTGCGGGTGCCCCATCTTTAAATATAAACATATATACACTGACATAACGCCTTATAATACGTTCTCGCTCCATAAGAGATTTTGAGTTGGGTCAAATGAAATTATATTTTCTTAAGTATTCACCCAAGGCCTTCGTGTTAGTGGGACATTGAAGCGTCAAATATGAAGAATTTGATGCTTGAGGTATATGATTGAGATATCTATATTCAAAAAGAGTTTTAACATATTATTAACAGTTTTTTTATATAATTTATAGGATTAGACTTTACAAAAGTAATGAAAATATTATTTTGCTAAAATATGCTAAATGTAGAGTAGAGTATCAGTTCTCATACATGATACATGCAGAATATGTAAAAACTCACCGTGACTCCACCGTGACACCGTACGACTCTTTCGAAGTGGTCACAGGTTCAAACCTGAGCAGACACCAATGAGTTTTTCTGTTAAAACTTATGAGTCTAATTAATAATTGCAATTTATCACACGGCAATTTTCGGTGAAGAAAAACATCGTGAGGAAACCTGCATATCTCTAGAGAATTCTGGAGATATGTGTAACCTACCAATCCGTATTGGAGTAGCGTAGTAGGTCTTAGCTCCAAACCTTCTCTACAAAAACGGAGAAAAGAGGCCTATTCTCAGCAGTGGGATAGTAACAGGCCGCTACTTACTTAATAATATGTTTTTTAATCGCTGATCATAGCAAAATAATATTTCTATTAGTTTTTTTATGTTCTAGAGAAGTCTAATTATAATTTGAAAAGAGCAACCGCCGAGTTTCTTGCTGACTCTTTTCAGTAGGAACAGCTTTCCAAACCAGCAGTAGAGTTGACGATTCAATAGCAATTGTTTACAAGTTTACTAGAACAAATAATATTTTGAATTTACATTTGAATACCATTGGGTGACCACTAGTTTCATTTAGTCCACCAGGAAAGCTAGTTCGTCATTTTTGCACAGGCCACCTTTGTTCATAAAGTGCGATATGTCAATTGAACCAATGTCAACAGTAACTGCAGAGCCGTTTTCTATTCACTTGCAACATTGTAGCCGGTATTAACAATGGCGACCGCGCAATCAACGCCGAGCTTTGAAGGTAAAACCACACTAACGCTTTATTTGCCTTTGGACACACACCGGCTGAATTGTAAAGTGCTTGCAGACGGAATAACAATGGTTTTAAGAGCACATGACATAGATTTCGCCGTCTACTCTCCACTGATGAAAGCTGCTTTATGTTGATGTAGGTTTTATCGGATCAACCAGTCTCTACTTGGCAGTTGGTGTTTTATATATTAGTACCTATAAAAAGCTGTGATGGCCCAGCGGTGCGACCGTGTGAATCTCTAGAGACGATCACGGGTTCAAACCCGGGCAGACATCAATGAGTTTTTCTCTTAAAACTTATGTGTCTAATTGATAATTGCAATTTATCACACGCTTTTCGGTGAAGGAAAACATCGTGAGGAAACCTGCATATCTCTAGAGAATTCTGGAGATATGTGTAACCTACCAATCATTGGAGCAGCGTGGTAGGTCTTAGCTCCAATCCTTCTCTCCAAAAATGGAGAGAAGAGGCCTATTCTCAGCAGTGGGATAGTAACAGGCCGTTACTTTTTACTTTATATTAGTACCTGTTGACAGTAAAACAAAAAAACTTAAGCAAAAAATAATAGGGTAGGTGGGGCTCGATCTTAGGTATTTTCATTGCGACCACCCGTTCCCAGAATAAGCTACGCTGACTTGCCAATTAACGGCGAAAATAGTGTTGTATATATTCAATGTAAATTTTAGTATTTTTTTAATGCACAAAAACAGGGATAAAAAAAGATTTTTTTAATAAACCCTAACTAGATCGATATTTCTCCCCAAAACCTTCTGCATGCTGAATTTCAGGAAAATTTCAGGGAAATTTATTGATTTAAGGGTATATATTTAACAAGAGTTCTGCTTGAGTAGTCTTACTAATGTTATAAATGTGAAAGTTTGTGAGTATGGATTCATGTTTGTTACTCTTTCACGGCGAATCCGCTGAACCAATATCGATGAAATTTGGCACAATTATTACTTTTACACCGGAATAACATAAAGGCTTTAGAAATCCTGTAATAGAGCGCCATTTAGTATGAACCAATCACGTGACAACAGTCAACGGAAACGAATTTGCGGGTAAAAGCTAGTATAAAATAAAATACTAACACTATACAGTTATCCTAAATTTTACAATAAAATTAGCAAATCAACGATTTTAAATTACTGAAAATAAGTGGTGTTGACACAACATGTTATATAACATGTTGTCACATGACTTGGTTACGTATTTACGATCGGTCACCTGTCTGCCGTGAACATACCTTAGTCGTATTTTACGACACCTCGATATGAAAAAGAGTGGTTTATTCTACTCAACCGGATACTACACGGTAGGTCAACTTACCTCAGTCGGCTTTTACGACAAAGACATGCGGGCGGTCTATTCTACTGAGTCGGATACCACACGGTGAACAACTTACTTTAGTCGCCTTTTGTGACACCTCGGTGAGAAATATGGGTGGTCTATGCTACTCAGCCGGATACGACACGGCTTCCTCTACTTCTTCACTATCCTTGTCAGTTAAAAATACAGACAATATTTCTTTAGGATTTTATGTAAAAATTTAAATACTTTAATATTGATATAAAAAAAGTTCAAGAGTTCACAATTAAACACATTAAAAATTATAACAAGGGAAACGGAAATTTGCAATTTATTTCCAACACTAAGCAACATCTCAAGGAAAATAAATTTTGAAACGAAAACAAAAATTTTCTCTTCAATTAAGGCGAAATAATTATTTTCCTCAACTCAATTCCTGATAATTGCCTTTTTTATTATTTTATTTATCACAATGTAAATATTTTTCCTTTGTTAATTTTGTTTTAATGTGCTAGCTAATTTTAATTAAAAACCTTAATATTTAAGGAATTAACATAGAATTAATTAATACTTAATATATAAAGCTGAAGAGTTTGTTTGTAAGTTTGTTTGTTTGAACGCGCTAATCTCAGGAACTACTGAACCGATTTGAAAAATTCTTTAAGCGTAAGATAGTTCATTTATCGAGAATATATAGCTTATAACATCACGCTAAGATGAATAGGAGAGTAGCATCAATAAAAAATATTACGAAAACGGCAAAATTTAAAGCTTTCCTTGCGTACGCTAAGTAAACCATGAAAGTTATTCAAAAATCATGTATGACAAAATTGTTCCCCTCTAAAAGTTCTAAATAAGAGTCCACCACAGCATATATGTATCTTTTAAGGTTTACCCACTTTGACCATTTTTATGGTTATCAAGATACTGTATTTCAGTTTTGACTTTTCCACGCGGGTGGAGTCGCTGGAAATTTCTAGTACATTAATAAAAAGAAAACGATGTTATGAATAATGTTATCTAATAGTGTTCTCAATTTCTAGTTCGCTAATCGGTCTTGCATTCGATTCTTAGTTAGATTTTGTTTCAAATTTTATACAAGAACAGATAAACAGACAGACATTTATAATATTAAAGAAGATTGAGTGCCTAAATAAATCTTTTAAAATACTTTCTAAATTAAAAGTTGCGACCATTACAGAAAAGATGAGAAGTGCGAGACTAAGTTGGTATGGTCATGTAATGAGGAGGGATGAAAATCATGTGACCAAAAGATTTTTAAATATGAATGGATGTATGGCTAGGGGGAGGCCGAAAAAAAGATGGATGGATTGTGTGAAAAATGATATGCATGTTAAAGGAGTGGTAGAATGGAGGAAGAAGACATATTGTGCCGACCCCACTTAGAGTGGGATAAGGGTAAGAGAATGATGATTAAAAAAAATTAAGATTTAAGTGTGTCCAAGTTATTTTTATGGTCTTTACTTATAGTGTTTTTATTTTCAAAAATAAAAATGGTTTTGACTAGTCTAGGTATTAAAAACGCCTTCTTTACCCAAAAATACTTTGAAATATCAGATGGGACTTCAAAGGTTTAAAAAAAATTATAAAAGATTTGTCTGAAAAAGAAATATATCGAAAATATCAGATGGGACTTCTAAGGTTTCAAAAAAATTTAAAAAAAATTGTCTGAAAAAGAAATAATTTAACATACAAAGCCAAAACTGTCCACGCATACTGTAAGTCACTTTCAAGTTTTGTTTACTAAGCTCCTTACAAAATAATAACATTTATTCGTAGACTCCTTGATATTTTGGCAAACGAGGCTTACTAACATTCAATGACATAAACAAAGCAATTAATTAGCGTTCCTTTTGTCTCGTTTGACTCTACTTTTATTTTTTTGTAACTAAGTTTATTTTATTTGAATTTTTTGTCAATGAAACCCTTTTATGCTTTAACCTAATGGTTTTGAAGGTCAATTTTTCTCTCCAGTTAGAGAATACACTTTCATGATCAATAACTATAATCTATAGTTATATGTAAAGCTGAAGAGTTTGTTTGTTTGTTTCAATGCACTTATCTCAGAAACTACTAGACCGATTTGAAAAATTTTTCTGTGTCCGATAGTCTATTTATTGAAAAAGGCTATATGCTATATAACATCACGCTAAGATGAATATGAGTGGAGCCCAAAAAATAATACGAAAACGGCAAAATTTAAAGGTTTCCTTGCGTGCGCTGAGTAAACGGTAATAGTTATTAAAAAATCAAATAATACAAAATTGTTTCCCTTTAAAAGTTCTAAATAAAAGTCCGCAACAGCATATGTCTAGCTTTTAAAGTTAACCCACTTTAACCATTTTTAAGGTAATCAAAAGACTATATTACGGTTTTAATCTTTTCACGCGGGCGGAGCCGCTGGTATTGAATATTATTGCTAAGTTAACAATTGCTAGTAAAGAATATTTATGAATTTTAGCGACTTATAGTATACGAGAAATAAGTTAATATTAGACGGACAAAATGAGAAAAGGCTTTGTAAATAAGAATATTTTAATCTTTGTCTACAGCTAATATACGGTAGATTCGCTAATATTGAAAAAAAAAACTAAGGAAAAGCTTTCTATGTAAAGATTATTATCCCTTTCTATAGCCACGACTGCGACTACGAGCTACGAATGCTACGCTGATAAGACTGCTACGTCGTCCTACGAGCGCTACGTGTATAAGAACTAACTGTGACTACGCTATCTGACTAATACATAACATTGCTACGAGCTAATATCTATCAAAAGATACAGTGTATATATCATCCTGCCCTTATCCCACTCTAAGTGTGGTCGGCACAACATTTTTTCTCTTCCATTCTGTCCTATCTTTCGTCAACTCTGGCGCCACTCCTTTTATATGAATATCATACTTCATACAATCCAACCATCTCTTTTTAGGCCTCCCTCTAGACACATATCCATCCACATTCAAATTTAACACACGTGTTAAATTTAATCAAAAGATACAGTGTATGGAAAAACTACTTTACATAAAGTAAGCTTACTACGTTATTCAAGCATATTTTTAATTCATTATTTCAAATACACACACATATTTTTTATATGACAGAGGCTCCAAATAATTGTTTAATTAGACTTTTAATTAGCGTTCCTTTTGTCTCGTTTGACTCTACTTTTATTTTTTTGTAACTAAGTTTATTTTATTTGAATTTTTTGTCAAAGAAACCCTTTTATGCTTTAACCTAATGGTTTTGGAGGTCAATTTTTCTCTCCAGTTAACGAATAGACTTTCATGATCTATAACTACAATCTATACTAATATGTAAAGCTGAAGAGTTTGTTTGTTTGTTTCAACGCACTAATCTCAGGAACTACTAAATCGATTTGAAAAAATTTTTTAGTGTCAAATAGTCCATTTATTGAAAAAGGTTATATGCTATATAACATCACGCTAAGATGAATATGAGTGGAGCCCAAAAAATAATACGAAAACGGCAAAATTTAAAGCTTTCCTTGCGTGCGCTGAGTAAACGGTAATAGTTATTCAAAAATCAAATAATACAAAATTGTTTCCCTTTAAAAGTTCTAAATAAAAGTCCGCAACAGCATATGTCTAGCTTTTAAAGTTAACCCACTTTAATCATTTTTAAGGTTATCAAAAGACTATATTACGGTTTTAATATTTCCACGCGGGCGGAGCCGCTGGTATTGAATATTATTGTTAAGTTAACAATTGCTAGTAAAGAATATTTATGAATTTTAGCGACTTATAGTATACGAGAAATAAGTTAATATTAGACGGACAAAATGAGAAAAGGCTTTGCAAGTAAGAATATTTTCATCTTTTTCTACAGCTTTCATACGATAGATTCGCTAATATTAATGAAAAACTGAGGAAGAGCTCTCTATGTAAATAATGTTTCAATCCCTTTCTATGGCTACGACGGCGACTACGAGCTACGAATGCTACGCAGGTAAAACTGCTACGTCGTCCTACGAGCGCTACGTGTATTAGAACTAACTGTGACTACGCTATCTGTGTAATACATAACATTGCTACGAGCTAATATCTATCAAAAGATACAGTGTATAGAACAAAAATAGTATTTAAAAAAGCTTACATTTACTTAAAAGTAAGCTATTACGTTATTCATGCATATTTTTAATACATTATTTCAAATTCACACACATGTTTTTTATGTGTTTGTATTTGTAACAAGTTCCAAATAATTGTTTCATTAGACTTTAATCTAAAGCGAGTGGGCTGTTAATGCTACGTCGTAGAGAAAGACCGTAGACAGTGCTACCAGATTCAATAATATTAAGTGGAGATTTGATAGACCGTAGTGATTTTCTTTTAGAACACATTTTCTTCTTTTCAACCACCGTTGACGTTTGGACAAAATTGTCTTCTTTTGTTTAGTTATACATTCAGCTGTCTGTGCGTCTTGAAGTAAGCGACTCTCCACTCACTTTTTGAGATGTTCTCATTACAACAGTGGACCTATCGCTGAGTTATACATTCTCCAATCACATACATTGTATTACAAACACACCCATACACACACAAAATTTCTCCTCAATATTAATAGGATAATTTTATTTTAATACATAATCAGAACAATCTGTAATAAAATTTAATATACATACTTTAAAAGTTATGTCAATTATGATTGATTGTAGTTAACCAAAAATGTTTACCCGCTAGTATTATATAAACTATCATATTTAAATGGATTATTTTCGAAGTTCCATGGATTCTAATTGCGTTTGCAAATTCCAGTTGCAAAATTACCACGGTACGCCTACCATAATATTATAAATTTATTAATATCGTCTTTTCACGGATTGCGGCATAAATAATTCAGGCGCAACAGAAACGAAATTAAAAAAAAATATATTTCCATATTATACCATCTAAAGTACTGAAGTGCATTAAGTAAGAATGTAGCGTTGAAGTACAAAAAAAGGTCACACGAACAATGGAAAAAAAGGCCGGAGGTTTTTATACAACGTATTTTTTATATATTTCAATATAATGTTTTTCAAATAGTTCACTTCCAATAATTTTTAGAATTCATCATAACTTTTTTTTTATTACGGAGGTCTATATTACAGTATATAAGGAAACAAGTATATCACATATTGCGTTTCTGTGTGTATGGTATGCAAAGGAACCGAATGTGTTCAATGATATACCAGTGCCACATGTATCGACTAGTTTTGCTAAACGTTTTGGTTATTTTTTACACCGTCATGTGTAATGTAGTTGCAAAATGTAACATAAAGCGCCTAACCTCTAAACCAGCTAAAGAGTTATTAATTAAATGGCTTCACACTCAAAGTTATCTGGATATAGAACAACTTTTAAACTGATTCTCGCTTGTTTATATGTTTAGAATAATTCTCTATCCCACTCGGTTCTTCTTTTCTAAGGGTAATTATAATTATATTTACAATGTTAAAGGCAAACTCTGGCCTCCCAAAATACAGGATCACCTAGTTTGGGGGCTACTTGTAAATCTTAATACTTAGTTATAATATTTAGTCGATTTAAGTTAAGTTTTCCTATAAAATTGTAACTACCTGTTTTGGAAATAATTTTTTTTTGTTTTTTAACACAACAATAACACAAGTATTTAGTTGTGTGTGTAATGTCCCATATATTTACTATTTATATATATTTACTTTCTTTATAACGCCTTTCACAAAACACTAAACGCAGACCCTTTGTAATGTCCATTCAAATAACGACGTTTCATTTGTTTTTGTGATCAATCGTATTGTGGTTATTCCGGTCATCGCGAAAAAAACTCTATCAAACTCGTCGATATTCCATTTGTCAAACAACTTGTTTGATTAACAGTCTAAATTTAGCGTCATCGATCGCTACCAAAACAATATTTGTCCCTCGACAATTTATTGATGCTCTGCAAAATCAACACGCCGACAAAAAATTTATGGGTCGACAAAAACTATTTTTATCGACACAATTTCGCTGGCACTAAACAATGTTCGATTTAAACGCTTTTATTTGTTTTTGTTTTATGAGTATTTTTTTATTGTTCGCTGCGAATTGTGGTTAATGATGGCAGCTTCGAGTTAAGTGTTTTACTTTTTCCTTCTCTCTTCTAACTATATGTATAAAAAGAAATAAATAAATAAGTGTTTGTTACGGAATGTTTTGAAGTTGTATAACTTGTCTTATTTGTTTGATATATTCTTTCAAGGTTATGAAGGAGAACAATAAAAAACTTCTTGCAAAATACTAATATAGGCCGCGTACAGATATCGAGGCATACGACGGTACATTTCTATAACCAAACACACAAACGACACGTATTTTTGCAAGGCGCAAAGCAGGAGCCGAAAGCTTATGTCGGTTCCTACTTTATCTATTATATATATACATTGCCAATTTTTTTATAATAATGTATAAGCAAGTAAGGTATCCATATATGTGAAAGTCTGTCTGTCAGCTTAAGACAAATATATGAGTCTTTGTACAATTAAAGCTAATAATGAAGTATTAAATAATATTATTAAATATTATTAAATAATATTAATAACCAGAAAAATTCATTACATAATTGAAGGTTGATAAAAGAGTTAAGCTTATTTGTAAGGAGTTTAGATTAGATCTTCATCATCCTCCTGCCCTTATCCCACTCTAAGTGGGGTCGGCACAACATGTTATAAACATGCTGTCACAAGATTTGGCTGCGTTTTTACGACCGGCCGCCTACCTGACGTCAACATACCTTAGTTGTATTTAACTACACCTCGGGAAGAAAGAGGGGGGTCTATTCTACTAAACCGGTAACCACACCGTGAGTCAACTTACCTTAGTCGCCTTTTACGACCCTTGTTAAGAAATGTCGGTGGTCTATTCTATTTAGCCGGATACCACACAGAGCGTCAACTTACCTTAGTCGCCTTTTACGACATCTCGGTTAAAAAATGTGGGTGGTCTATTCTATTAAACCACATACCACACGGTGGGTCAACTTACCTTAGTCGCCTTTTACGACACCTCGGTAGGAAATAAGGGTGATTTGTTCTACTTAGCCGGACACCACACGGCTGTCGAAGGTAAAGTTTCTTTAATGATTTCATTCATGAAATTCAATTCATGAAATTTAAAACTGTTAGTTCAATAAACACCAAATTCCCTATTAGCTTTATTGGCTTCGAACTCTAGCAAATACTCTGGCAACTGAAACTCAGAAACTAGTTAGTGAAGCAGACATAAATTGCCATTGTGGGTAAGTATTGGCGCGTGTGAAGTTGAATTTGTTCGAGGAACTTTCATAATATGTTTGAAGTTAGACGATGATGTAACTGTAATTATCAAAAGATTTGATTTAACTTGTCGTGTATATATGTGAAGGTGGAATCTTGCAAGTTAAATTTGACCCACTTCTCGATGTCCGATTGAGCTCAAATTTTACATGCTGGTCCAGTCCCGATGACAATGCATATTTATGAAGCCAGGATTGGCTCCAAACTGAATCTTGGTGTACATATTTAAAATTTTATATGTACATATTTACCAGGTGTCTATCATCCATATCACAATTATTATGATTATATATTGAATATATTGATGTTTGTACCTTATAAATTGTCAACATCTCTAAATATATATATTTCTCCTATTCTGGCAAATAAATTGTTATTATTAACTTTGCGGACGGAATGTCGTGTGTGTAATTGTCCCATATATATATATATATATATATTTTTTTTTTCTCTGTTCTCGAAAGTCGGAATCAGAACCTTTTGCACAATTTATATAATTAGACATTACTTTGCGGAGGTACAATACAAATGTAATGACAATATTGTTTTGCCATAATCCGAATCCGAATTGAAATGAAACAAACGAGAAATCGATGTCTCCTTCCTATGTTAATTGAAATCCCAGCAGAATCGAACGTTTCAAATAAACTTGAGAACGCTTGCGAGTTGGTTCATCATTCGATTAATCCAACGAACTTCCCGCCAAAAGGGGATAAAAAAATCACCGTTTTTCAATGAATATGCAGCTTACGTAGTCAAACACTCGCAAAAGTGAAATTGGACGAAGTCAGGTATTTCGGAACGCAAATTTGCTAAATCTGGTAAAATCCCAAAGGAATGGGTTTTGCGAGACAACTAGATTTATTTCGATCGCGTTTTACAATCGGGCCGGGCCGTTCGTGAAACGTATTTTTGTTTTGTACCAAGACCGTCTTTACAGTTACTTTTGTTAACGTACACGTTCAAATTCAATTTCAAATTCAAATTCAAAATATTCTTTATTCAAATAAACTTGTAAACAAGAGCTTTTGAATCGTGAACTCTACTACTGGTTCGGAAAGCTGTTCCTATCGAGAAGAGCCAGCAAGAAACTCGACAGTTGCTCTTTTAAAAACATAATTCTTATTACTAGTTACATTGGATGTTACTGTCTTGTACAGGGTCGAAGAGTAGCTACGTCCACGCACTTTTATCATCCAAGTATTCCTCAATAGTATAGTAGACTTTCTGTATTAGCCTTTTATTAATAGTGTTTTTAAAGTTAATTTAGCTAAAATTGGAGCTAAAATTGATTGCGGAATTTTATCTTTACTTTAGTGTTTAGATATCAAAAAGTTATTAAAATATTATTTGCTAAAATCCGCGATAAAAGAAAAATTCCGTAATGAAATCTAGCTCTGGTTTATTAGCAGTTTAAAATAACTAGTACCAGGTTGACAGCCTTGTTCGGTAATTTTTTACAAAATAAAAAAGATACTTCAAAAAAAATAAATAAAAAATAATAGGGTAGGTGGGGCTCGATCCTAGGTATTTTCATTTCGCCACCGTTTCCTGAATAAAGCTGACTTGAGATTTCTCGGCGAAATTTTTGTTGTATATATATAATAAAAGTAAACTTTTGTTTTTTTATGCCCAAAAACAAGGATAAAACTTCATTCTTTAAATAAAATCTAGCCAGATCCATTTTTCTCCCCGAAAACTCCCTACATGCTGAATTTCAAGAAAATCGTTGGAGTCGTTTCCGAAATTCTGAATATATATATATATATATATATATATATATATATATATATATATATATATATATATATATATATATATATATATATATATACAAGATTAACTCACTTAAATATTTAAAATTTTTACAAGCAGTCTAATAGTATACATTAAGGATTTTATGAATGAATGATATTTATTTATTTTTAGTTGTAATTTAATTTAAGATATAATTTTGTGCTTTATTTTTAATCATAACTTTTTTATTTTAATTTTCTCATTGAATATAGATGTAAATTTTTTTGTATCAGTGGAAACTTAGTTGATTTCTGTTTAAAACATAAGTTAGATATTTAAGTATTTTCATAATTGTTTGTTTCCCCTAAAAATAAAATAAATAAAAATAAATAAATTCGCGTAGATTTTACAATTACTCATAAAGAAGAAATAATATAAAGGCTAAGTTGCAGGTAATAATTGTACTAGTACAGATGTAAAATTAATCCGTCTATAGCATGTTGTATATAGTAAAGTAGGGCTAAATTATATTATGAAAGTTACTTGCTGAACACAAATCGTGCCCCACGCAAGCCTGTGTTACCGCAAATGGCAAATTATATGTATTTCACTAACTAGTTACCGAGTTCCGGTTTCCAGGGGTTAGCAATAACGTTAATAACGGTTTTTATTGAACTTATATTGGTTCTGGTTTTACTCTGTGAATTCCATTATAATATAATTCCATAATTGTCTGGTTTTACTCTGTGAATTCCATATTATAAATTGGATTGGAATGGAAGGATCTAATTTAGTAGGTGCGGTTTCAACCGCGGTTAAAGGGTTCGTAAGAAGTAATATGGTGAGTAGTTATAGCCGATTTTTTTTTGGTTTTTTATTTTTATGCCGTGTGGTATCCGGCTGAATACAGTACCACCCTCATTTCTAACCGAGATGTCGTAAAAGGCGACTAAGGTAAGTTGACCCATCGTGTGGTATCCGGCTAAGTAGAATAGACCGACCTCATTTCTTACCGAGGTGTCGTAAAAGGAGACTAAGGTAAGTCAACCCGCCGTGTGGTATCCAGCTGAGTAGAATAGACCGACCTCATTTCTTACCGAGGTGTTGTAAAAGGCGACTAAGGTAAGTTAACCCGCCGTGTGGTATCCGGCTGAGTAGAATAGACCGACCTCATTTCTTACCGAAGTGTCGTAAAAGGCGACCAAGGTAAATCGACCCGCCGTGTGGTATCCGGTTGAGTAGAATAGACCGACCTCATTTCTTACCGAGGTGTCGTAAAAGGCGACTAAGGTAAGTTGACCCGCCATGTGGTATCCGGCTGAATAGAATAGTATCACCCTCATTTCTTACCGAGGTGTTGTAAAAGGTGGCTAAGGTAAGTTGACCCACTGTGTGGTATCAGGTTGAATAAAATAGACCACCCTCTTTCTTACTGAGGTGTCGTAAAATACGATTAAGGTAAGTTGACTTCATGCAGGCGGCCGGTCGTAAAATACGTAGCCAAATCATATGGCAACATGTTTGTAACATGTTATGCCGACCCCACTTAGAGTGGGATAAGGGCAGGAGGATGATGATGGTTTTTTATTTCTATTGTTGATTTTGTTGACCGTTGATTTTCCGTATTATATTACGGAAAATTGCATATGGATAAATCTTTTTACATAGATCAATATACAAGCTAGTACCGGGGTGACTGTTACACAATACACAAGCCAGTGACTGGGTGGTTATTTTTTTTAATTATAAAAAAATTAAATATAAAAACCAGAAAAGTTTGGTTATAACAGAGGCTTAATCCCGGGTATTTTCACTTTTTTCCGTTTGACCGTTCCCCATTCAGCTATCACATCTTTACAAATGATAGCTAAAATTTCATTTACATTCTATTCTATATTTTAGCATTTTTTCAGAGCTCGAAAACAGGGATAAAAAGATTATTTCAAATAAAACTTAGCTAGTTTATATTTCCACCCAAACCGCCTACACGCTGAATTTCAGAAAAATGTAGCCGTTGCCGAGAATCCGAAAATATATTTATATATATACACATAAGATTAACTCTTTTTGCTATTACATCAGTTTACTGTTAAAAAGAGGCTGATACAGAAAGCCTACTATACTGTTGAGGATTACTTAGAAGATAAGAATATAGCTCGCTTAGACTCTGTACAAGACAGTAATGACTAAATGTAAGTAGTCATAAGAATTATATTTTTAAAAGAGCAACTGCCGAGTTTCTGCTAGCTCTTCTCGGTAGGAATAGCTTTCCAAACCAGCAGTAGAGTTGACGATTCAAAAGCACTCGTTTACAAGTTTATTTAAAAAAAGAATATTTTGAATTTGAATTTGAATTTGAATATGACCATGCTTTGGTCTGCATATTCTAGCTTAATCTTTACAACCGCCGTTCTTGCTGGTTCTCTCGGTGGGAACAGCTTTTAGCTTATTTACAAGTTTAATTGAATAAAGAATATTTTTTTTTAATATATAACAGCTAAGTAAATACAACGCGAGTATAAAACGTGATTTCCCAATGCTAATTACGTTGGAAACCGAATTCTTTGAACTTGATGGGATGGACACGAGGGTACATTTGTAAATATTTAATTATACTAATGCGGAACGGTAACATCCAATTTGCAACGAACCTGCGTAGCAAAAACATACATTTTAATCTCATCGTTAATTACGCTGTGTATGTCTGACAATTTGTCCTTTTAGAGCGCCGCAGTCGCATAACAACGGGTTTTGTATTGTAGGAAAGCAAATAGCACGTTTCTATTATATCTTTACAATAAATATGCCGACTTGAACTTTACTTTTAATACTCGTTTATGTGAGATCTAATCATTATTTATTGACATCTTAATTTATCATATTTAGCAGTTGTTGATTTATTTATCGATTTTATCGATTTTACATTTCGATTCGTCAACTCCTGCTATTTGATTTTACGTTATATCAAAGGTATTTACGCCATGTGGTATCCGGCTGAATAAAATAGTACCACCCTCATTTCTTACCGAGGTGTCGTGAAAGGCGACTAAGGTAAGTTGACCCACCGTGTGGTACCCGGTTTAGTACAATAGACCACCCTCTTTCTTACTGAAGTGTTGTAAAATACGACAGAGGTAAGTTGACGTCAGGCAGGCGGCCGGTCGCAAAAACGCAGCCAAATCATGAGACAGTATGTTTATAACATGTTGGCCGACCCCACTTAGAGTGAGATAAGGGCAGGAAGATGATGAGCAGTTGTTATTTATGATTAAAATTCCAGTCAACCACCAAATTTCTAGTCAGTTGTGTCTTGTTGTGAAATCTTTATCAAAATTCTAAATTTGATAAATTTTAATTCAAACACTTTTCGTTTACTATTATACTATAATATTATACATTAGTATTTTTTTATCTGTATAATTTTATTTAGTCGGTATTTAATTTACTTATATACTTTAGAGGTTGAAATTTATTTTCCAAGCTGCGTGTTAAGTTGGACATCTTAATAAAAATATGCTTTTGCAATCTGATCTATCAAAATATTATTAAAATAATATTATTAAAAATAAAGAATGTATTTCATATTCCAATTCTTAATAGGAATAAAACATTATACAGTAAATTTTCTTTTCTTTTCCTGCTTTAACTATTTCTTAAGGAAAACAAGAATTTTCTTATTAAACATATTAGCCCGATAATATGCAAGCTTCACTTTCGACTTCAATGGTGTTCAACCAGTATCGCCATGAAGGCCTACTAGAAAGACAGACCGACGCATTTGTATAAGTATGGATAAACCTATTATATTTATATACAATTAAAAATTACCTTTTTAATTGGACGTGCACAATTTGTATGTTTATAAAATATGATGTTTTATTGTTATTGTTAATGTCTGTTGGCGAAATTTTTAATAAATAAATAGCCTATTTTTAAATATAAGACGTCGTGTCGGCGCAATGTAAACGGGTTGCAAGCAGAGAAGCAGTTGTTAATCTTAAGCAATCCGTCAAGTGGAAAGCTTAGGGTGATCAACAGCTGTGCTCTTACTTACGTTAATAAGATGTATTTCGGGATTTAAATACGACCAACGTAGATTGTTTTACTCGCTTCGGGCGTAGACTGAACAACGTCAGTACTTTTGTTTATCTAACTCGCTAGATCTTTAGATCGTGATCTCGCTAGATCGTGATTACCAATTTAATCTCATATCTTATATACACACGCCATGTGGTATCCGGCTGAACAAAATAGACCACCCACATTTCTTACCGAGGTGCCGTAAAAGGTAACTAAGGTAAGTTGACCCGCCGTGTGGTATCCGGTTGAGTACAATACACCACCTTCTTTTCTTACCGGTGTCGCAAAAGGCGACTAAAGTAAGGCGACCTGCCGTGTGGTATCCGGCTGAACAAAATAGACCACCCTCTTTCTAAGCGAGATGTCGTAAAATACGAGTAAGGCAAGTTGACGGCAGGAAGGCGGCCGGTCGCAATAGCTAGCTACGCCAACCTTTATGTAGTAGGATAAGGACTGGAGAATGATGATAATGCAAGCTTGTTGGGATCGATAAAATCATGTCATTTGTTGTTTCTTGAATTTGAAAATGGATTTTACCAATATTTTTATTATATTCTATTTTTATTAAGTTCTTTAATTTTTTTTTGAAAATCTTGGCCTAGTGTAATCGAATCTGCGACCCAGAAACTGAAGGAAAGGTCAATTTCACCTGCCCCAACAGGCCATCAACTTTATATTAACCTTGTAACCAACTAACGTCTTTGACAGGTGACGTGGCAAAGTTTAACCGACAACAAAGACGTAAGTCCATAGACGAATTACTTCCGGAAGAGTATTTCCTCCGAATCATGGTCTTAAGTGCCGCTTTATCAATGTTAAGCGGGAGATTTTTTCATGACATAACAGCTATTTTCAGGACAGTAATCACTAATATGCGGTATCTAAAATAAAATGTGCCAATTTTGATAAATTTTTACTAAACAAGCTTTTTTTATACAGGAAAAAACCCCTTATGGGTACCGCCACCTGACAGGGACAGGCGGCGGTTATGTCGGACTCGGACCGACTAAAACGACCTGTGTGCTCCACCACGCTGCCGATGGCAAGGACAGGGTATCGTTGTACACATTACCCCCATCCTCGCCGACAGCTCTGATCCCAGAGAATACCTCCTCCTGGTCGGGACCCCTCGAAGGCCCCTCTCCGCTAACCGGTGCATCGGGAGCACCAGATGCACCGACCGCCTCAGGGATCTGTAAGCCAGACGTCCGATATACCGTTTGGAACGTCCGAAAGTTCCCTGACAGGGCGATAGACGACGGGCTTAGGCAAGTCACTAGCACCTGGACAAAAGAATCTAGAACAAAAGTTCCTGGAACCGCTCCACCGCCCCCTCCGCAGAGCAGAAGGAGGCCACCGCTGCCCGTGATCACTCCCTGCCCACCGTGTCCAGGGTCGTCTATTTTACTATACAAGCTTAGCTCGTGATTAATTTAACGTCAACTTAAGAAAATACCATAAATACTTGTTTTTTCGTTATTCTATAGGAAATATATATATGTATTTTGAATCTCATATTAAAACTTGGTGATAGCCCATCGGTGAGATCGTGTGACTCTGGGTGTCACGAGGTCAAGCCTCGAGTTCTCAAATTATGTGTCTAAATAATAATTGAAATTTATCACACGATTTTCGGTGTATGAAAATATCTTGAGAAAACATGTGTATCTCTAGATAATTCTGGGGATATGTGTAACCTACCAATCCCCACGAAAAACGGAGAAATGCGGCCTTTAACCCGGGGGATAGTAACAGGCCGTTACTTACATACTATACTTTACATTCAGAGTAACGCCCGTCTCTGTCAATATTTCATTATCTACACAGCGATAAGGACAATTGTAATCTTTTTCATCCATCAAGAATAATTTATTTCAATGAAAGTGACACAAATCCTCGAAGTGTCGAGACCACCATTAATCAATCCTTTCTCCGAATGCTCACAGCCATTGATTGCGCGTCCAATAAACAAATAAGATTCGTAAGCTTCAACGCTAATAAATCAAAGTTGATCAAATACTAATATAATTTTATTTCTACTGTCAACTTCGCGTCGACTTTAGAGTTAAAGTACGATGAATAAAGCAATCTTTCTATGATTTATAGAAGCAGGCGTTACTTGAGCGGAACACCATAGAAGTTACAATAAAATTACTTTGCTGTAAACCGCGTTTTATGTTAAGAGAATACATGCAGGACAAGCCACCACACGTGTCACAAGACGCCGCCAATACCAACACTCCATACAAGCACTACACACACTCACTACCACAACCTCTACGATCGTTTCGAGGAGGATAACCTGATGATGCTTCGGTTTCGAGGCTGAGACTGCAGAGGCTGTCCATCGAGGGGGTTTTAGTGGGTAGGAATCCCACATAACCGTATCTCACACTCCCAAAAGTTTTGGTATCTTTTTAAGATGACCCCCCGTAAAAAAAGGGTCCATGTTTCCGACCCATAGTTGAAAATCGAGAAAACCAAGGATACAATAACAAGAATCATATTCATTCAGACGAGTGTATTTAATAATTAAAAAAAAAACAATTTATTAGTTTTTCGAAGTTTCGAATTCTTTTTCTTTAGAAAATTTTGACCCTTAGTAGGATTCCAACTCGCGACTCCTGGAATTAAAGGTGGAGTCATTACCACCTGCGCTAACGGGCATTTGGTCCGAATCTTATAAATGCGAAAGTTCGTGAGTGTGGATGTTACTCTTTCACGGCGAATCCGCTAAACCAATATCAAAAAAAATTGGCACAATTATTCCTTATACACCCGAATAACATAGGCTATAAAAATCCTGTTAATTCTACAGGAATAGGATGACATCGAAAATCGTCATCTATTATCAAAATATCACAAGTCCATGCTTACGAAGTCGCGGATAAAAGCTAGTATATCTAAAGTTATATATAAGTATTTTATGCGAATTTTTACTAAATTCTTAACATTCCTAAAGAATATTCAGTTGAGGTAAAAACTTTATCTATTCAAGCTTTCATGTTGGAGTTGTCGCGCAATCAATCACGGCAACAAAGTGAGGCTTGAGCGGTTATTTCGAGTTTATCTCCTTTAAGATTTAGGTGAGTTGTTAGTGAAGCTAAGACAAAAAGGTAAGGTAAAGTTGCGAAATGTTCATTCGTGATACGAACAGTTTTTGTGAACCACAAAATCAGATAAAAGGCTCGATATCATAAATATAGAAATTTCCGCTGTGTGGTTTCCGGCTGAGTAAAATAGACCATCCTAATTTCTTTCCGAGGTGTCGTAAAAGGCGACTAAGGTAAGTTGACCCGTCGTGTAGTATCCGGCTGAGAATAAACTATACCACCCTTATTTCTTACCGAGGTGTCGTAAAGGTGACAAAGGTAAGTTGACACGCCGTGTGGTATCCGGCTGAGAAAAAATTATACCACCCTTATTTCTTACCGAGGTGTCGTAAAGGTGACTTAGGCAAGTCGACCCGCCGTGTGGTACCGACTGAGCAGAATAGACCACCCTCTTTTTTACTGAGGTGTGATAAAATACGACTAAGGTAAGTTGACGTCAGGTAGGCGGCCGGTCGCAATAGCTTGCCAAAACATGTTACAACGAGTTTATTTAATATTTGCGATTAGAGATAATCTATATAATGCAAAAAGTATAGTGTACTTTCCCTGTGTATACCTTATACATAGGATGCACACAGGCACTGCATACATTCACTATCACAATCTCAACAATCGTTCCTACCCGTAATTAGTATCTTATATTTTAGGAAATCTGTTATTGCTATAATTTGGTATAGCATTATAATTTGGTATATAATTTAGGAAAACAGGTTTGGCTATAATTTGATAATCAAACATATTTAAAACAGAATATAAATATGCAATGATGTAATTCACACAACATTTTGTTTAAAATTAGATAATGCTTTAAATACAACAGATTAAATAAAACCTTTCATGCCATTATAGGGCCCTTGAATATGAATTTTCAAGACTCCTCTGATATCAGCTTAATGTAATATAAAATATGATATTCAAGCGAATTTTCTACTATAGATAGATAAGGGTTTTTCTAGAAGCCAAGACTTGCTCTTTTGGAAATGTTCCAAGTTTCTCCACGACCCACATTCACTTACTTTAGCGAATGCTCTAAATTGCAAACTCGAAATTAGTATGTGATAATTTGAACCTATTTAGTACCTAAACGTTGTTTTTAGGTTAATAAGTAACCGTGTCGTATCCAGCTGAATAGAATAGACCTAACTCATTTCTTACCGAGTTGTCGTAAAATGCGACTAAGGTAAGTTGAACCACTGTGGGGGCCTCCTCGTGGCTCACCCTGGGCAGGCCTTTGGAATACTCTTATTCCTTACTCTTGGCGAACGGACCACTGTGGGGTGGCCAGTCCAATTGTCCCTGTGATTAGTAGGTTGTGTGGTATCCGGTTGAGTAGAATAGATCATCCTCTGTCTTACCGAGGTGTCGTAAAATGCGACTAAGGTATATAGATATTAGGCAGGCGTCCGGTCGTAAAATACGTAGCCCATTTATGTAACAATATGTTTATAACATATTGTGCTGACCCCACTTAAAGTAGGATAGGTGCAGGATGATGATGTTGACTTTTTATTGATAGAAAACAAATTGGCTCTGGGATTATTTCCTGGTAAGCGTTTCTGAGTATCACCATTCATATATCATGCCTTTTTATACAGGAAAAAACCCCTTATGGGTACCGCCGCCCAACGGAGACAGGCGGTGGTTATGCTCCACCACGCTGCCGATGGCAAGAACAGGGTATCGTTGTACACATTGCCCCCATCACCGCCGACAGCAGCTCTGATCCCAGAGAACATCTCCTACGGGTAGGGACCCCTCAAAGGAGAAGTCCACCTCCGCTAACCAGTGCATTGGGAGCACCAGATGCACCGACCGCCGCGGGTATCTGTAAGCCAGACGTCTGATAAATCCATTCAGAACGTCCGAAGGTCCCCTGATAGGGCGGCAGACGATGGGTTTAGGAAAGTGCTACCACTTGGACTCGCCAGCAGCAAATTGGATCCAGAACAAAAGTTCCCGGACCCGCTCCAAAGACCCCCCCCCCCTCTGTTCCCCTCCGCAGAGCAGAAGGAAGCAACCGCGGTCCGCGATCGCTCCCTGTCCACCGTGTTTTCATATATCACTCATAATATGTCTAGTATTGACGTAGAGAGCGTGTTAATAAATTCCCTCTGCAGCAGAGAATTATCATTTTTTATTTCTCACAAGCAAAAAACCTAAACAGCTTTTAACGTTCCGGAACCTAACCACAGGCCCATTATTAAAAATACATCACGCGACGTTTTTTCGCAACGTCACAACTTGCCGTGACATTAATAAATGACGCTAAGAAACGTTACTTAAGCAAAATGGCGGCCAGAGTCGGCGAGTGGGAAAATTAAAGACCGAGGTCACTTGATCCCCGGATTAATGGACTATTGTTCCTGTATAGAATATTTTATGATATCACCTAGAACAATACTGTAGGACAATGGTTGTGACGTTGGAAAAAGTGTTTATAATGCATATTGCAGCGTCGTCCGCTGCATGTCAACGCTAAGGTATTATCTACCGCAGCAGGGTCTTCTCGCTTACTCCCCGGGTGGGGGTAAAGGGGGTGCGGGCCTCGAGGAAATCCTCTCTACCCGGGCATCTCCTCGCGGGCACTTAAGCCCGGTATGTGTTCCGGCCGTGGGCCGAGGTCACCTAGGTGACCTAACGGTGTCGGTATTTGGGCCCTAAGCCCAGGTCACCTAGGTGACCTAATGGATTACCTACCGTGTAACTACCAACTTTAAGAAGCATCATACTGACTAGTAGTTCGTGCAGTAGAATAGACCACCCTCATAATTCCCGAGGTGCCGTAAAAAGCTAAGGTTGAACCTCATTTTTTTTAATGTAATTAGTTAATTTATTTCTTACGGAGGTATCTTAAAAGGTGACTTAAATAAGTTGACGTCATGCTGGCGGCAAGTCATAAAATACCTATTCAAAACATATAACAATATGTGTAAAAAAAGTTGTGCCGATCCCACTTAAAGTGGGATAAATAAGGGCAGGAGAATGATGTTATTAATATATGTACCTATCATGATCATCATCATCATTCTCCTGTCCTTATCCTTCTCTAAGTGGGGTCGGCACAACATGTATTAATCTTGTTGTTAAATGATTTGCTTAGATGTTTTACAATCAGCCCCTGACGTCAACTTACCTTATTCGCCTCTCACGACACCTCGGTAAGAAATGAGGGTGGTACTATTATTTTCAGCCGTATACCACACGGCGTCTGTTAATAATATTTGTACCTCAAAAATAATCACAGCTGCCTTTTTAAAATATTATTTCTTAAAGATTCTTTAACATACTTTTTGAGTCGTACTTTAACGAGAATTCTTTACTACTGCCTTTATAGTAAGTAAGTAAGTAACGGCCTGTTACTATCCCACTGCTGGGCATAGGCCTCTTCTCTCTGTTTTTTTTTTTTGGAGAGAAGGACTGGAGCTGAGACCTACCACGCTGCTTCAATGCGGGTTGGTAGGCTACACATATCCCCAGAATTCTCTAGAGATATGCAGGTTTCCTCACGATGTTTTCCTTCACCGAAAAGCGTGTGATAAATTGCAATTATCAATTACACACATACGTTTTACTAGAAAACTCATTGGTGCCTGCCCGGGGTTTGAACCCTAGGCCTCCTCGAAAGAGGCGCACGGTGATACCGCTGGGCTACCACAGCTTCTCGTGCCTGCCTTTATATGTCAAAGAAATAACAGAAAACATTGAGCGTGTAACATTTTGGCAAGAAAAGTAGTTTGATAAATGAGTTTGTACAACAAATTCCGCCTCACAGCTCTGATGTTGTCAGAACAAATCAATTAATTAACAGAATTAAGGGAAGATGACAAAATACGAAGTCACAAAAGAAGTTTTTATTTATTGCGTGGCTTTCTATTATCGTGTATAGGAAATTCTGTATCTAATGTCATTTTCAGTAAATATTGGTAAGAAACTAGACGGTACTTTTGAATATATTGCGCGAGAATTTTCAAAGTACATACCTCTAGACGTTTTTTTAACTAAGCAATACTACTGTCTGCAAATGACTAGCAACTATCTTTTCAAATAAGTTTAAATAAAAAATGTTCTGATAGTTAATATTTTAGATAGGTTTTGATAAAGAAAAATAAATGGTCATTTTAGTTCATATGTTATTTGAAACTAAATACTCGTAAATAAAAAAAAATAAAAATATTTTATTTCATTTTACAATATTTTAAAATACACTTGAGTTTGAGATCCTCTTTTCAGTATAAAAATACTTGTGTTAATATTTACTAATTACTTGTGTTAATGATATATAACTAATTTTGATTAATTGGGACTTATAATATAATTTATAATTATATTTTTACAAAAATTATAAATGTAAAAGTCTTTATGCTTTAAGGGATTATGCGGAGAACAATGTGTAAAAATTTCCGTTTTCACTTCGGAAACAGAAAAAATTATATAATACGTAAATGAAGATATTTTAACACTTAATTTGACATGATACTTTACTAATGATACTTTCATATCAACTTTTTAAAATAAATAAAGCATAAATACTGTTTTCGGGAAATTTGGTAGTTTGATTATGACTCGTTCTGCTTGAAACATCTAAAAATCGTTAGGAGCCTGTGACAAATCTACTTTTACATTTAAAAATGATTATGTAATGAAATTTTAATGACTAGAAAATAGGGCTTGTTATTTGAGAAATGAAAAAATAAAAGATAACAACGATGTATCTGAAAATCGTTCACCAATGTTATTACTAAATTGATACTCTTCTAAAAGAAGGCAATCATTTGATATTATTTCATATTATTTAAGGCAAACATGGACCTATCTTTTATATTATTTGACTGAGCTTAATAAACCCTTGTATGTCACTTGGTCAAATAACAATAATTTCAACATTGAAATTATAAAGTCTTTTAATTGTTTTTTATTTTATTTTATACTACTAACATTTTTTTTTAAATCTAATTAAAATTATATATTTTTTATTATTATTATTTTTCCTTTTAGAAATTTTGTCAAAATTAATTTATATTACTAACAAAGTGGACCCCGGTTGTCTGAAATAAAGATTTATTATTATTATAAAGTTCAGAAGTGGACACTCGTGTGTACAAAAGCATGCAATATTCATGAAACGAGAATCTCAATCATTGCAAGGTTTCGCAAACATCCAAATGTGTGCTCAACTACCGACAAACAGTTCTAATTTTATTTTAGTTATAAATATTTTATTTCATCATCCTCCTGCCCTTATCCCACTCTAAGTGGGGTCGGCATAACATGTTACAAACATGCTGTCACATGATTTAACTACGTATTTTACGCCTGCCTGACGTCAACTTACCTTAGTCGTATTTTACCACACTTCAGTAAGAAAGAGGGTGGTCTATTTTACTCAACCGGACACCACACGGTGGGTCAACTTACCCTAGTCGCTTTTTACGACACCTCGGTAAGAAATGAGGTTGGTCTATTCTACTCAGCCGGATACCACACGGTGGGTCGACTTACCTTAGTCGCCTTTTACGAAACCTCGGTAAGAAATGAGGGTGGTACTATTCTATTCAGCCGGATACACGGATTCACACGGCGTAGTTTTAAACATTTTATTTATCTATGCTTTAATTTTACACTGTATGCAAATGACCAAGTATAAAATAAAACATATGTATAACAGGTAATAATTAAATAAATAAATATATGGCACACACACACACACACACGGTCGTCCGTCCCCAAAGTAAGTAACTTTATACTTATGTTATGGTAGACAGACAACAGGTGAATATATATATATACATATATTTTTAAATACTTACTTAAATACAAATATACATTCAGACTCATACAAAAAATTTATTTATAGAAAATGTTGGCCCTCGGTGGGAATAGTAACGACCCTTAGAGCTTAAGGGTCATTACTTACTGCGCCAACGGGCAAGTCCAAATAAAGTTAAATAGATCAATAATACGATAATAAATCCAAAATTAACATGAAATTATTTCGGTCATTCTCGAATATACCAAAAAATTATAGACGCCATTGCAAACAGAATGACTTAAATCCGTGAAACATTCTTTAACTTCATAATGGACACTCCAAATTACCGTTAAGTTGATTCAAAGAGCATTAAAACTTAGGAAACTTCAAAGTGACGACAGTTACGAGTTCTTGAGAAGTTACCAGAGGTTTATGGTATAAGTAATTTTATTATGAGATGTTTTATTATACACTAATTGAAAGTAATTACTTTTATTTGTAACAATGTATTATTTGAGTTTATGAATTAAGATTAAGCTAGCAGAATAAGCAAGCTGAAGTGGCAGTGGGCCGGTCACATCTGTCGCAGGACTGATGGCCGTTGGAGCAAAAGAGTCCTGGAGTGGAGACCGCGTCTTGGCAAACGCAGCGTAGGGCGTCCACCGTCTCGCTGGACGACGACATCAGGAAGGTTGTCGGGGCCAGGTGGATGCGCATTGCGGAGAACCGGGATGTCTGGCGCAGACATGGGGAGGCCTATGTCCAGTAGTGGACTGCGATAGGCTGATGGATGGATGGATGATGAATTAAGAGTCCCAAGATATTTAAATTCAAGCTTGACTTTCTTTTTTAATGTCAGGAAAACCCATTATGGGTCGTCACCGCCCGACGGGGACAAGCGGCGAGTATGTCGGACTGGTACCGACTAAAAACGTGACAGTGCTCCACCACGCTGTTGGTGGCGGGGACAGGGTACCGTTGTGCACATTGCCCCCATCTCCGCCAGCAGCAACTCTGTACCCTAGATTGCGCCACCTCTGGGTCGGGGCCTCTCTGAAAGTGGCCCTTCCCTACGCTGGACGATGCATCGGGAGCACCAGATGCATCGACCGCCTCGGGGACCTTAAAAGGGTGGGCGTCCGATAAACTCCGTTTGGAGCGCCCAGAAGGTCCCTGTTAAGGCGGCACGCGAAGGTCTTGAGCGAGTTGTCTGCGCCCGGCTCGCCTGCGGCGGATCGGATCCAAAGACTCGACTTCCCGGATCCGCCCCGCCGCCTCCTTCCGCGAGATAACGTTCTCGCAGAAGGAGGCCATCGCTGCCCACGATCGCTCCCTATCCACCATGGCACGCACCACGGTGGGCAAGGAGAGATCGTGCCCCACCTGTGCCTTGAGTTCCGCCCGCTGAACCACCCAAGCTGGACAGTCCGCGAGGGTATGCACAATAAGCTTGACTGACATGACTTGTGCTGACCCTACATAGGTCTAAGGGGATAAGGGCAGGAAAATGATGACGATTATATTTTCTATTTGTTTTTTTGCTGATTATAGCAGAATATTAATTGTTACTTTTTTATAATATTAACTAGTAACATTGAGTCGACTTCATCGAATAAATCTCGGATATGTCAAAGTGATAAATTCATTATCGGCGCGGAAGTTAGTTTAGCAAATATTCAGCTGAATTTGACATTGACAAAGTGCTTTAGCTAGTCCCTGCGGACAGTCGGCATAATTAATTAAACACATCGACCGCGGGTGAATCTGTTTATTAATACTCTTTGTTTTGATTTCTCATTAAAATTGGAAAACAAAAATGTCATATTTGCTATACAAATATAACTAGCTATTAATTACAGACTAAAGTACATTAGAGGCCTTGACCCAGAGTTGGCGCACTCTGATGCTAAGAGTTGTTGGCGAGGATAAGGGAAATGTGTTCAACAGTACCCTGTCCACGCCACCAGCAGCGTCGTAAAGTACTCATGTTGTTTTAGTCGGTGCGAGTCCGACATAACCACCGCTTGTCGCCGTCAGTTGGCAGGACCTATAAGGGGTTTTCCTGATCAAAAAAACAAAACAAACGACCCCTAAACAAACAAATAAAAGACTAAGAAACAAAAAAGAACGATTACATAATCTTCACAAGGGGTGAATAATTGTGTGAAAAATGAAATGAATATTAAAGGAGTGGCACCATAGTTGACGAATGATAGAGAAGAATGGAAGAAGAAGACATATTGTGCCGACCCCACTTAGAGTGGGATAAGGGTAAGAGAGTGATGATGATTTTGCCATTTTCGAAATTCAAATTCCATATATATGTATATATAAAAGATCCGTTTTAAGACCTCGGTTAATTGCCTCTTCAGGTGACAAGAGAGCTGGCTCCTTTTCCACGTGGACATGATTTGTATAGTCCTAGCGTGTAAGTAATTTAAGGTAAATATGACTTGTATATTTTACAAGATTAAATCATTTAAATATGAAATATTCAGAAGGAATCGAATTAATTCATCATCCGTAACGGAACAACAATTTACTCGAACCAATAACGTTATGAATAGGTACGAGTGTCTGAGGATCGGTCCATCCATCATCTATGGATAGACTCGAATCACTGTCGATCCGTTTTCCATTAGGATTTCCCCGGCTTATTGGTACGAAAGTGACGACTATCTGAATATCTTAGAATATTTATTGAAAATGTCCCACTTTTTCATATCTTATCTTATCCCTTTTTTAACTTGTCTGCCGTTTCATTATCTTCTTGTTTGAGAATTCTTTTGAATATTTTAGTTTTCTAAGCATTCCAAGCTTAATTAACCCGCCATGTGGTATTCAGCTGAGTAGAATACTACCCTCATTTCTTACCGAGGTGTCGTAAAAGGCGACTAAGGTAAGTTGATTCACCATGTGGTATCCGATTGAGTAGAATAGACCAGCCTCATTTCTTATCGAGGTGTCGTAAAAGGCGACTAAGGTAAGTCGTCCCGCCGTATGATATCCGGTTGAGTAGAATAGATCACGCGGCGTTTATGTCGGGGTATATCGGACGTCAGGCTTACAAGTCCTCGAAGCGGTCGGTGCATCTGGTGCTCCCGATGCACCGGTTAGCGGAGGGGGGCTTCTCTTTCGAGGGGTTCCTACCTGGAGGAGGTGTTCTTTAGGATCAGAGCTGACGACGGGGATGGGGGCAATGTATAACATGTTTTGCCGACCCCACTTAGAGTGGGATAAGGGCAGGAGAATAATGAACGGTTACTCTGTAAGTTCCACGTGAAGTCATGTCGGTTGATTACTTGTAGCTATGATTTTTAGGTAAATAACTCAACAAACGTAACAATTTCCGAATAATCTGTCCAAGAACCTGGGCTACCAAGCTGTGGTAGCCCAGTGGTATCACCGTGCGCCTCTCTCAAGGAGGTCTAGGGTTCAAACCCCGGGCAGGCACCAATGAGTTTTCTAGTAAAACTTATGTGTCTAATTGATAATTGCAATTTATCACACGCTTTTCGGTGAAGGAAAACATCGTGAGGAAACCTGCATATCTCTAGAGAATTCTGGGGATATGTGTAACCTACCAATCCGCATTGGAGCAGCGTGGTAGGTCTTAGCTCCAATCCTTCTTTCCAAAAAAAAAAAAAACGGAGAGAAGAGGCCTATGCCCAGCAGTGGGATAGTAACAGGCCGGTACTTACTTACTTTTTACTGTCCAAGAAAATAACACAAATTTACCTAACAAACTGGTAACAGAAAAGACAGTATTAGTACACATTATTTTTCAAAGGAGACTAAATTGTTCGTGGATTTTTGCAAAATAATGATAACATTAATTTTGCATGGATAAGTTATGTGATTTTAGCAAAATAAATCTGTTGTAACTTTTGTACTATGGAATATACCAAAGTAACGCCTGCTTCTGTAAATCATATATCTCAATGTTTAATCTATTGCGTCTATTTTTAAATTTCAACTGTCGTGAGTTGTATTCATATACTGCGTCCATCATATTATCAGTCTTTTGACAGCTCACGCTCATTAAGTTTTGTATTGCTTACGTACAAATATCATACAAATAATATTTGTTCTTTATGGATGGGTACCGCCCACTTAGTGATGTCACACATAATGGGTTACTACGATTATGCCACAGATTAAAAATAATCGGTAGAAATCGATGTTACGAGTATTAAAAGACATTTAATAACATTATATAAAGTTTTACTTTCTTCTTAGTTAATACATGAATACAAATAAAACAATCAGGATATTTTAATTTATTTTATTAGCACGAGTCGTCGGAATGATAATCAACACTAGACTCCTCCGATGAGGAGTCTTCAGTAGCAGTTATTATTAGCTCTTGTGTAGATAATATATTATCAAACGCAATATCACGTTCTCAATCAGAGAATATTACTCTTTTAGTTCTTTCCACCACACTTGCCCAGTTCTCGGCCGTTACGTGGGTGCAAGCATTTTTTAGCAATTGCAACATTTTATTCGCTGTGAATGGGGGGCTTGTATTGCATCTCGCAGCATGCCCTTTTACTTGTGCCCATATAAGTTCTATTGCGTTGTACTGGCAGTGGTATGGAGGAATCCGAAGAACAGTATGGCCATATTCTGCTGCCATTTCATTGATTACATAGCGTTTTGCTCTCTTTTTGGTTTTTAATATTTTTATTAATTCAACTTTTAACATTGAGTCGTCCACATTTTCTCCATTGTCCCGAAGCCCATTAATTATTTCATGCTTTTTATTAGCCTGTGTTGGCATTTTGTCAATTTGACGGGAGTGGTAGGGCGCATTATCAATAAAAATTATTGATGGTTCTTCCAATGAAATGAGCATTTTTTTGAACCACTCTTCATACACATTTGCATTCATCTCTTCGTGGTAGTCATTTGATTTCTTCGATTTAAATGCCAACAGTGCGTCTTGTACAAATCCTTTTGCTGTACCTGCATGGCAAATGATTAGGCGCTCACCTTTTCCCATTGGTACTGAGGAAGTGGAATCAGCAGTATCATCAGTCCAGAAACGAGATAGTGTGTGGTTAGCGTTGAGCCATGTTTCATCCGTGAAAACAATATTTGCCCAATCTTGTATTTTCTTTGCCTCTCTTAAAAAATCACAACGTGCTATAGCTATATCTGTGCGTTCCATTAATAATTTTCTTTTATTTAACTTTTTATATGAAAAGCCAATTGTGTTCAAAACTTTGACCAAAGAAGATTTTTCACCATGAAATAGACCACTTCTTTTCAAAGAAACAATAAGTTTTCTCAAAGTTGGAATTTCTTTTCTCAAGTAGTAATCTAGTTTACGTAGGTTATCATTAATCGAATTACTTAGGTACGTAATTCGATTAATGATAGTAGGTACTATAATCGGAATGGTATCGCATACGAGAATCTTTAGGACATCACTATCGTCAATCTGTCAAAAGATGGTTAATATAATGGACAGTGTATAGTTGATATATAGAACCGGCTACACTCACGTCTTATTCTATCGGGTTAGCCCGACTAGTTTCAAATCCATCCGGTGCCCTTATTCATGAGCTCTTTACACGACGTCATCTCGGCGGGAACTGAGTTCCCCATTTTCCGAAATTCCGAGTTCGGTTCTATACATTAACTATTGCATCTATTCTATAATTTATTAGATTCCATACAGCATTTGAACCGAAGCATTCATCCAAACACATACATATAGATCAGTTTTGCGAAACTTTGATAGAGATATTGGGATTCGAGATTCTCGTTTGTCATGAATATTGCATGCTTTTATGCAATACTAGTGTCCTCCAGCGAACTTTGTAACTTCAGTACGTGAATTATAGTAGCTTTAACATAATATTATTCAATGAATCACTCAATGGGTAGCTGGAAAGCTAGCCACGAATGTTGTATATTATTTCTGCAGTGGTATTGAAAAAGTTCTTCTGTCTTTTGCTTACAATGTTCAAAACAAAATAAACGTTTCAATATTTTTATTTAAGGGTAACTCTGTAATAGTCGTGTAGTATCCGGTTTAGTAGAATAGACCACCCACTTTCTTACCAAAGGTGTAGTAAAATACGAGGTAAGTTACGTACGGATTCGCCGTGAAAGAGTAACAAACATACATCCATACTAACAAACTCTCATTTATAATATTAGTATGATTCATAGTATACTTGATCTTTAAAAATTAAGTTCGAAAGAAAATCCACATTCAAAATATTTTGATACCCTACAAATTGAGGCATAAAAGAGGGTTCAAAGGCAATCATTTTGTACCGAATTCATTAATGGGCCATAAACAAAACCCTTTCGTTACCTCCAACGATTCTATTAAAGGGGATTCACTGAAATTAAGACCTGTAAACGGTGAATAAAATTTACTGAGCGAATTTTTAAGATAGATTTCTGTTGATAGATGGCGTTAGTTATATTTTATGACGTAAAGACAAAAATATATAAACTTATAAATTTTATATGTATTTACATATTTGATAGCTGTGATAGCCCAACGCTGAAACCGTGCGACTCTTCTGAGTAGATCACGGGTTCAAATCCCGGGAAGGCATCAATGAGATTATTTGGTAAAACTTACCTATCTAGCTGATATTTGCATTTATTGCAGAATTTTGGCGATATATGTAACCTACATACTATAAGCTGTGATGGCCTAGCGGTGCGACCGTGTGAATCTCTAGAGACGATCATGGGTTCAAACCCGGGCAGACACCAATGAGTTTTTCTATTAAAACTTATGTGTCTAATTGATAATTGCAATTTATCACACGCTTTTCGGTGAAGGAAAACATCGTGAGGAAACCTGCATATCTCTAGAGAATCCTAGGGATATGTGTAACCTACCAATCCGCATTGGAGCAGCGTGGTAGGTCTTAGCTCCAACCCTTCTCTCCAAAAATGGAGAGAGGAGGCCTATGCCCAGCAGTGGGATAGTAACAGGCTGTTACTTACTTACTTACTACTATGTAACCTACAAATCCGCATTGGGGCAGCAAGATCCCCAATCTTAGCTCCAACTCTTCTCTCCAAAAAATGGAGATAGGCCTATGCCCAACTGTGGGATAGTAGCAGGCTTTTACTTATTTTGTTTTAGAGCAGGAGAACACATTGAGGGTATTTTAACATTTTAGTTGACGCGAATAAAGTTGCACTACTAGTAGACTATTATTCATTCATCCTCTACTCCACTCTAGGTGGAGTCGGCACAGCATGTTATGAACATGTTGTGAAATGATTCGGCTCGGTATTTTACGACCGGCCACCTGCCTGACGTCACTTTTGTCATGTTTTACGACACCTCAGTAAGAAAGAGGGTGGTCTATTCTACTCAGTCGGATGACACACGACGGGTCGACTTACCTTAGTCGCCTTTTACGACGCCTCGGTAAGAAAGAGGGTGGTCTATTCTACTCAACTGGATACCACACGGTGGGTCGACTTTCTTTAGTCACCTTTTACGACACCTCGGTAAGAAAGAGAGTGGTCTATTCTACTCAGCCGGATGACACACGACGGGTCAACTTGCCTTAGTCGCCTCTTACGACACCTCGGTAAGAAAGAGAATAGTCTATTCTAATCAGCCGGCTTTCATACGGCGGGTCAATTAACCTTAGTCGCCTTTTACGACGCCTCGGTAAGAAAGAGGGTGGTCTATTCTACTCAACTGGATACCACACGGTGGGTCAACTTACTTTAGTCGCCTTTCACGACATCTCGGTAAGAAAGAAGGTAGTGTATTCAAATCAGCCGGCTATCATACGGCGGGTCAATTAACCTTAGTCGCCTTTTACGACACGTCGGTAAGAAAGAGGGTGGTCTATTCTATTTAGCCGGATACCACACGGCGACACTAGTAGAGTATTATAAAAGAAAAAATTAATATACTCTTTGCTTTTAATAAGCAGACTGCATAGCAAATTTTACGAGCACTAGGTATGGTGAAGCGATATTAAGATACCGTTATTATGGCTCTTGTCTCGGGAAAATGAATTATGATAATGACAACGGGTGTATGCAGCGAGCCATATTGGTTATTCTAAAATTATATACAGGTGGTACTAAATAAATAAATCCATCCATATTAGATAAGTTTGGCATAATTATATACAGAGTGGTAATTACGATAAATCCATCCATCTTAGATAACTTTGGCATTCAAGTTTCCTAAATATCGTTTTAACAAGAATATATTTTCGGACAAAATAAATATAATTTAATTGAGATCTGGTTTTTTTTTAATTACTTAATAGTTGACTGTCGTGAGTAGTATTTATAATTAATATGTAGAAACTGGCTATACTTATTTTATCCCGTTTTATGGGAACAGTTCCCGCTGTGATTACGCCGCATAAAGAGCTCATGAATAAGAGCCCCATATGGGCTTGAACCTAGTTGGTCTCCTCCAACGTAACACGATTGTAACACGCTTTAGTTTCTCGGTCAAGGTTATGCATTACATACGAAATGGAATGGAATGAGGTACGGTCATTCACCCTTCTATATTATGTATATTTTATTCAAAACGTAAACGGCTAAATTAATTTATGAAATTAAAGGACGCTACGATAACTGATGCTACACTTTTACGCTTAAACCGATAGACCAATATTGATGATAATTGGTACAAAAAAAGCTTATATATAGGGCTAACACATGGTTTAAATTTGCGTTTTTCTAGACGACAGAGCATCTAATAGTCGTATCATCGCAACGTTCAAAACGGTACAAACTTCTGTATGCAAAACTTTACTATTAGAAGCAATTAATCAAATATGTGTTAACCCTACAACGCAACAAATAAAGTATCTACAATTCAAATTCAAATAATTCTTTATTCAAATTGGCCTTTACAAGCACTTTCGAATCGTCAAATTACAATGAAGCTACCACTGGTTCGGAATGGTGCACTTACCGAGAAGAACCAGCAAGAAACTCGGCGGTCACTCTTTTCAAAATTGAGTTTTACAATAATGGCTTAATTAAGAACAAATTAAAAAATTTACAATATAATCTAGTGAGTAGCTGGTCGCAATTTAAAACCAAGCTTTCTTATCATCAATATAGTCCTCAACAGTATACTTTATTCATTTCAATTCAGAAGTTAATTCAGTTTCGGTTAACTTAGCCGGTCATAGTATCCTTTAAAAGGCGTTTAATTTAATCAGGTTGTGACATATTTAAGCCACCCTTTTTTCAAATATAAGCTTAGCAAAAAGCAGTGATAGCCCAGTGATGAGACCATGTAACTTTCACGAGAGGGTTAAGAATTCGAACCCCGGGTTATTGAATTTTCTGTTAAAACTTATGTCTTATTTAATTACAATTTATCACACGCTTTTCGGTGCAGGAAAACATCGTGAGGAAACCTGCATATCTCTGGAGAATTGGGGATATGTGTAACCTACCAATTCGTATTGGAGCAGCGTGGTAGGTCTTAGCTCCAATCCTTCTGTCCAAAAATGGAGATAGGATTCCAATGCCCAGTAATGGGATAGTAACAGGATTTACACAGGGTAACAGGCAGGCTTTACTTTTATGGGCTTACATTTAACCTTTCAGTTATAGTTACACAAACAAGATGAACAACAACGAACAAAAATTGTATTTTTATTTAAATATGACTTGGGTGAAGCGTCGCATAAATAAAATACTGAAATTCAGTTGAATATAACTTGGTGAGGAAAAAATACGCCATGAGAGTCAAACAAGATAATGCCTTTGTACAGTAATTTAGCTTATTTTAACTTACGCTGTCATTTTTTAAATTTGTTTGGGAAAATATGAAACTTTGGAAGAAATCCGCTTCTTTTATATTGTCTCGTTTTCTTTTATATCTTTCGGAAGGAATAATTAAGTTCTTTTTTCCTTCTTACAAAGCTTTTGAAAATATGATAGCTCAGGGGTGAGAACGTGCGACTCTCCCTGCAAGAGAGTCACGGGATTTTACAATAGAATCTTATATCTTTCGGAAGGAGTGATTAAATCACTTTTATCCTCCTTATAAAGATCTTTAAGCTATGATAGCTCAGAGGTGAGACCGCGCGATTTTCTCTGCGTGAAGGTCACGGAATTTTATTATAGAATCTTATCCGCAAACCTACAAACGATTTACATACTTTTGAGACGCGCAAAGCAGGAGCCGTTAGCTTATATCGGTCCCTATTTTGTTTATTACATACATTGCCAATTTTTTAATATATTTTGTTTATTAAAATATTATTTTTTATTTTGTGATACTTGAGTGATTGAATTACATTTTTTTTAATCAAATTAACACTTCCGAAACAAAAAAAAGTGTTGTAAAATAGTTGAAATATAAAAATACAGTAGTGAAAAATTTATTCGTCAAGTTTGGGATCGCAAATATTTTCTATAGCAATAACAATGTTTGCAAGTAATTCGGGTACACGCAGTCGCTGTAAATTTCAGATACAATTTCTCCCAAAAGTTGTTCCGCATACATGAAAGCCATTCCAAAGAGACAAAATGTTTTTATGAATATAAAATTGTTGAAGCGCGCTTATGACATTTAACTGAATAAGATTTCTAAATGATATGTGATTAAGATACTCAACTTAATAACATTATAAAATGATTTGAAATGATGATATGAGTTATCATCATACACACAGAATAAAATTTCAAAAAATGTAAAAATGTTATCATGCTCAACTCAATAAAATTTCAAAATCAAATCAAATCAAAAAACCTTTTATTTATAACATCACAGTAAATTAACAAAGTAAATAACAGTAAATTATAGAAAGAAGTATTATGAAATAAAATTTGTGATTATGATATCCAATTTAAAATTATTTAGACGTTATTTGTCTTTATTTATTTCTCATTTTTTTCTCATTTAAAAAATATCGTTTTATCCCTGTTTTGCAAAAGCAACTAATGGTATTTTAGTCGTCATTTGTAAAGTTATAGTTCAGTGCGTAATGGGTGGACTAAACAAATAAAAAGACCTGCGTTCAATCCCCTGTTATTACTAGAATTACTTTCTTTCATCCTGTCCTTATCCCACTCTAAGTGGGGTCGGCACAACATGTTTTTCTCTTCCATTCTGTCCTATCTTTCGTCAACTCTGGCGCCTCTCCTTTTATATGCATATCATACTTCACGCAATCCAACCATCTCTTTTTAGGCCTCCCTCTAGGCACATATCCATCCACATTCAAATTTAACACACGTTTGGTCACATGATTTTCATCCCTCCTCATTACATGTCCATACCATCTCAATCTTGCACTTCTCGTCTTTTCTATAATGGGCGCAACTTTCAGACTTCCCCTTACTACTATTCCTTTCCTTCCCCTTATTACTAGAATTACTGTTATTGCCAAAAAGACCGTCCTGATGATTTCATGCAGCATTTTATACGAAATCTGTCTATAAGTTTGTTACAATTCATTGTCTGCTATCTTTACATAAGTCGCATTCTGGATACAAATTACCCAAGAAGTTAATGAACGATAACAAAGCGGAAGCTACGCAAGTATTAAATACAAACAATAGCATTGTGCGGAAGTATTTCGAGCCCACGCAATTGCTGTAAACTTCGAAGATACAATTTCAACAGTAGGGTCTTGCATAAAAAATAAAGAGAGATTTTATTAAACCGAGAGTGTTCCACTTATTCATTTATTTATTGAAGTTGGAGTTACTTGACTCTTGTATTATAACATTTACAACAGATAGGAAATCTTTAAGCTGTGGTAGCCCAGCGGTATCACCGTGCGCCTCTTTCGAGGAGGTCTAGGGTTCAAACCCCGGGCAGGCACCAATGAGTTTTCTAGTAAAACTTATATGTCTAATTGATAATTGCAATTTATCACACGCTTTTCGGTGAAGGAAAACATCGTGAGGAAACCTACATATCTCTAGAGAATTCTGGGGATATGTGTAACCTACCAATCCGCATTGGAGTAGCGTGGTAGGTCTTAGCTCCAATCCTTCTCTCCGAAAAAAAAACGGAGAGAAGAGGCCTATGCCCAGCAGTGGGATAGTAACAGGCCGTTACTTACTTACTACTTAGGAAATCTTTAATATTTAAATGAGTTAATCTTGTAAGTATATATAAATATATTTTCTGAATCTTGAAAACGATTTTCCTGAAATTCAGCATGTATTGGGTTTTGAGAGAAAAATTGATCTACGTTTTTTTTTAAAAAATGTCATTTTATCCCTTTTTTCGGGCACTAATTTTTTTTTAAATTTACGTTGAATACAAAAACTATTTTGGAATGTTGGACTCCCTACAAAACTCGATATCACCACTTTAACTCACTAATTTTTATTTTAATACAACTCGAATTCATATTTTGAAACTCCTGACATTTGTAACAATCGTTTCTAATTTTTTTTCAGTTAATCTACCTGTCGTAAAATATTTTGAAACAAACTAGACGCATATCCCTAACAATTTTTTTTTCAGTAACTTTCTTTAATTTTATCTATAATTTTACCGTTTTGTATTTAACGTATTTTTACCAAGAAAGAGGCTATAGTTTTGAACTCCGAGCTATAGAATATTCTGAGCTATGTGAATATGTTACGTAGCTCAGAGTTCTCAATAAAAACTAGTACGGATTTTCTATTGAAAATATAATTAAGAACGAAGATAATCATAAGACGGTGAAACAAAACATCATTAATTGTTCTTAATGCTTCTCTTCAAGATCAGAAATTACGCAAAGAAGTAAGTCAGTCACCCGACATTTTTGTTATGTTACTTGTTAGCGTTGCTTTCTATCATTTACATCCCAATTTCCCTGACAAAGTTAACAGCACAAAATGTGTAATGATTCTACGAGATATGTAAATCGTCGCTTTGAGCCAGCGTCCCGTAATGCCTTACATTTGCATGGTTTTCTCGATTCACAAGTCGAAACGCAAGCATACTGGGTCAACAAGGCTTACTTTGAAAAATGAAATTTACTTTGCAAATATCCTTGTCCTAGAAAAGACGATATCCCGGTGAAGTTGTTACTGGAAACAATTTGTCTGGCGTAATACTTCTAGATTAAAAATCTTGTTGGTTTTCATGAGAATAAATCTATTGTGATTCTTTTTACGATTTGAATTCTAAAAAGTGGTGCTTTATAAAACAAATTATACAAAATAAAAAATGTCCAATGTTGTTTCTGTTTGTATGCGTTTGGTGATAAACATAGAATGTCCTGAACAGTTCTGCATTCGTTTGTTTTCAATATTGTCGTAAAATTTGTGCTTATTCGAAACATGGCTTAGTCGCCTTTTTATGGTACACATGGTTAAGAAATAAAGGTGGCCTATTCTACTCAGCCGGGTACCATACGGCGGGTCAACATACCTTAGTCGCCTTTTACGACACTTCGATAAGAAATTAGGGTGGTCTATTCTATTTAGCTAGATACCATACAGCGGGTCAACTGACCTTAGACGACTTTTACGACACCTTAGCAAGAAATGAGGTGATCTATTCTACTCAACCGGATACCACACTGCGCACTTGTTTTTAAATTTATTAGAATAAATAATATTTTGAATACGCCGTGTGGTATCCGGCTGAATAGAATAGACCACGCTCATTTCTTACCGAGGTGTCGTGAAAGGCGACTAATGTGAGTTGACCCACCGTGTGGTATCCGGTTTAGTACAATAGACAACCCTCTTTCTTACCAAGGTGTCGTAAAATACGACTAAGGTAAGTTGACGTCAGGCAGGCGGCCGGTCGTAAAAACGCAACCAAATCATGTGACAGCATGTTTACAACATGTTGTGCCGACCCCACTTAGAGTGGGATACGGGCAGGAGAATGATGAAATAATACTTTGATTATAAATTTTGTGTATGAAAATTGCGTTTAAAATAGGTGTTCTACGCAAAATAAAGGCTAAAATTAGATTATTCACAGGCCACAGTATTCGTGTTAGACATCGTTAGCTGCGATTGTTGTTTTCCTTTTTGCCTGTCAACGAGGCATCGTTAGAACGCTGGTGATTGAATACATCGGCATGTTTCAAAGCGAGAACAGCGCGAAAAAAGTATGGTAGCCATTTTTATATAGTAGTGGTAGATGCGTATTTACATTGAGTTAGTAAATTTTAAATTCATATTAGCTAAATCATCATCATCTTCCTGCCCTTATCCCACTTTAAGTGGGGTCGGCACAACATATTATAAACATGTTGTCATATGATTTGGCTGCGTTTTTACGACCGGCCGCCTGCCTGACATCAACTTACTCTGTCGTATTTTACGACACCTTGGTAAGAAAGAGGGTGGTCTATTCTAAACCGGATACCACACGGTGGGTCAACTTACCTTAGTCGCCTTTAACGACACCTCGTTAAGAAACGAGGGTGGTCTATTCTACTCAGCCGGATACCACACCGCGGGTCGATTTACCTTAGTCGCCTCTTACGACTCCTCGGTAAGAAATGAGGGTGGTACTATTCTATTCAGCCGGATACCCACGGCGTATATTAGCTCAATCATTGTAAAGATTTAATAATTTAAATGCTAATTTAAGTAAATAGTTATCATCAGTAAATAGTAAAACTAACAGTAAAAACAGGAGACAATTTTTTTCTACATTAATTTTTAGATCTCTATCATGTATGATAAATTATGTTATCTAAATTATTATTTACCTATGTTTTATAACTATATTTGTTTATAGTATTGTTTTACTTTGATTTTAATAGTTTTGTCCGTTATTTCGTTTCTAAGGGATATTAGAAGCTGGTTTTTAAGATTAGGTATGATAAAATTTAAAGTTCTTTTTCCATAAAGATTATTGTATTTAGGTTTTGTATTGTATGTGTTTTGTTATGTCAAAGCAAAGTCAAATCTATAATTTAAAGAAGGGTCTATATCAAGTTGTTTGGCTTATGTCGAAAGATTTTAAGAAAGTTTTATATATTTGGGTTTTTGTTAATTGGATAAATTTAACGTTATTTTAATATATCATCATCATCTTCCTGCCCTTATCCCACTCTACGTGGGGTCGGCACAACATGTTATAAACATGCTGTCACATGATGTGGCTGCGTTTTTACGACCGGCCGCCTGCCTGACGTCAACTTACCTCTGTCGTATTTTACGACACCTCGGTAAGAAAGAGGGTGGTCTATTCTACTAAACCGGATACCACACGGTGGGTCAACTTATCTTAGTTGCCTTTTACGACACCTCGGTAAGAAATGAGGTTGGTCTATTCTACTCGGCCGGATACCACACGGCGGGTCCTCTTACCTTAGTCGCCTTTTACGACACCTCGGTAAGAAATGAGGGTGGTACTATTCTATTCAGCCGGATACCACACGGCTTAACGTTATTTTAATATATATTTTATGTAATATGGTTATGGTTTATAAAATAAACTACGCTCTCAAGAAAATAATAAATCTCTCGGTCTCCCCGAATTGATCTAATTTTTGTGATGGAGATAGTTGCAATGGGAGAGTGATAGAAGCTTCTGTTCCAGTACTACAAGTATTCCAAGACTACAGTCCACGATAAGTTGCGGTTAAAAGCTAGTTATCTCTATATAATTGAATCGAGAATGACGAAACCTAGTAGAATACCAGACACAAACTTAACATAACATTTGAAATTATTCTCTCCCTTTCTCTTTTATATTATTTTAAATTGCAACATAATTTTAAAATTAAATAATTGTGGAGAGGCAAAATTCTGTCGTGCTTATCCTTCAGCAAATTACTTTCTCTGGCTCACCGTAAAATAACCCAAATGAAAAATATTTCACGCCGTCGCGCTGTGCGATCCCTTTTATTTTTAATTTTGTAACAATTTTAAAATTTAAATTACTGTTTTAAATCGTAATTGGCAAACATTAAAACCATATGATTTTTGCCAAGAGTCGTAATTTCAACCCCGTGCACCTTTATGTTTTCCATAAAACTTACATACATTTATTATTTACAATTTACGGCGTTTTACGGTGCCGAAAAAAAACCAATAAGAGACTTGATTTTTTTTAATGTAATAGAGGAAGTATACTATATATAACTCGTTATTAGTATCTAGGAACATCTCTGTATTTTAATAAAATTAAATAAAAATAATCTTTATTTAAATAAGCTCTTTCATGCACTTTTGAATCGTCAAGGATCAATATAATTATTTAAGGAACTGGTTTGGAATGTTGCTTTTACCGAGAAGAACCAGCAATAAATTTGACGGTCAATCTTTAAACATTTTTTAATTTTATATTTTTAAACCGCAGTCTTGTATAAAGCTGAATGAATTTCCTGGCATTTTTATCATCCAAATAATCTTCAATTGTGTAATATACGTACTTTACGTATATTTCTTACACTTTATACCGTTCTGAGCGGAACCTTTTTGCGTGTATGGCTTTAAGAATTTTCCCACCGTGTGGTATCCGCCTGAGTAGAATAGACCACCCTCATTTCTTACCAAGGTGTAGTAAAATGCGACTAAGGTAAGTTGACCCACCGTGTGGTATCCGCCTGAGTAGAATAGACCACCCTCTTCCTTACCGAGGTGTTGTAAAATATGACTAAGGTAAGTTAGAGTTAGGCAGGCGACCAGTCGTGAAATACCCATATCTTGTGATAACATGTTTATAACATGTTGTGCTGACCCCACTTAGAGGGGGATAAGGGCAGGATGAGTGTTATTTCATTTTATAAAGTTTTTGAATCGTACAAAAATCAAACAACAAATAAAAATCCGATGCGGTAAGTAATTTTTTGCTCCTATTCCAACTTATGAATCGAGAGAAAAATGCAAATGCAAGCCAACGAGGACATCTGAATGTCGTCTCAAAGCGGCTATTTGCATATATTGTTGACCTGCTTACACAATTCTTTGTTACTTATCTTTGTCCGGAATAAAAATGTAAAAGGTTTTATGTAAATCCGGTAAAATTAATTTAAAGAATGTCGAAATGTCGTGTGATTTTAAAGACTTGTTTGGCATATTACAATGGGATAATGTTATATTCATAAATCTGGTAAAATTCTTTTAGGAATTACGAAATATTTTAAGGTAAATAAGTGGACTTACAGCCGATGAGCATAAATTATGCCTTTCCTTCAATATTTTTCCTTGTTTTTTCATCTTTCCAATATTGATCCTGGGCTGTTTCTGCTTCGACCCAGGGGATTTTACGCATTTTTAAGTAAGTAAAAAAAAACAAATTTCACTCAAACAATTCTAGATATAACTGTATTACAGCAAGGTAGACTGGCCCGTTGGAGCAGTGGGTAGTGACCCTGCCTTCAGCTCCGCGGGTCGCGGGTTCGATTCCCGCCGAGGGCCAACATTTTCTATGAATGAATTTGTTGGTCTTTGAGCCTGGGTGTATATTTGTATTTAAGTATGTATTTAAAAAATATATAAGTATATATTCACCAGTTGTCTCTCACCCATAACACAAGTATTAAGTTACTTACTTTGGGGATAGACGACCGTGTGTGTAAGTGTCCCATATATTTATTTATATTTATTTATTTAAGGTGTAACTTTAACTTAAGTAATACTTCTTTATCCCATTGTTTCCAAAAAGTATATACTGAGATCCATCTTCAGAAATAATTTAAATTCGCGCATTTGTTTTTCTTAATACTGATTTTTAGTAAGTTCGTTGTTGTTACATTTTGTCCCTTATTCCCTGTTATCCAGCTCCATAGATATATGAGCTTGTCTTGGCAACAAACTTAGTTAAGGCAGCACTAAAACGAGTTTATGGAAAGCGGGTAGCTGGAAAAGAAAACAGTTGGATCCCATTTAAAGAAACTTGGCACAACGCGTTCGCGAAGTGTGTATAATCGCGATAATCCAGCTACTTAAATAAACAATGTTATCTTCGAAAGCGTCGCGAAAGTACCCCGCCTTGATATATCGTTAAACTTTTACAAAACACATCAACTCTACATTACAACCAGTATATACTTTCGTCGTTTCTTCCTTCGGTCTGGATATTCTTACGTGTTTTTCTTTAATATTTATGAGATTTTATTGTGAGAATTTACGTTCGAGAGCTGAAATCCCTTATTTGGGACACCCTAATCTCTTTGATGCGTAGATTACCTTTGCGCGTATCTTGGTTTTCGTGAAATATAAGTTTTGTGCGGACAAAACATCTGAATAATGTATACTAATCCGATTACTGTTGGAGCGGTGTGTAAGATGAGAAATTCTAAGCTTTGCGACAAACCGATAAGACACAGGCGGCCTACTATATTTTTTATAATCTTTATTTCTACAGGACTTTCATAAAAGTATCAGTCTTATAGTACCATTTTACTTGAATCTGACAATGTATTTTTAATTCCTTATATTTTATCTATTTTTATTAATCATCAATCAATAATAAGTAATTGCATTATATTTGTTTTGGTTAGGTTTATGCACAAAATATTTTCACTGAGCCATTATACAGCTTCGCTTAAAACATTATTAATATCGATTTGAAATTCTTTGTCGCTTTTATTTCTTCCTTCTATGTAACGTTGTAATTAAATTATTAAATATAGTAAGGAATCGTTCACCGCGCCGCGTACGCATCTCTTGGAACAAAAAAACTTGTTTGTTTACGAGGGCCGCGCCGCGGTGAGCGATGTCGACCTTCCTTCGCCCGGCGGCCGGCTGTACGCTTTCTACCTGCTTAGAGGACGGCCATATTACTTCTTTAACTGTCCGATATTTGTGTTAGTGGCTGAACCCGCTGGGGTTTAAGACACGTTTAAGACACGTTGAAGACGCCTTCAAGTCGCTTCAAGTACGCCTCGAGACCTGACTACTACGTCTGCGCATCTGTAACACCTGCTATTGGGGTCGGCGCACGCGGTCAGGCTGGTGACCGTGCGCGTGGTGCTGGCACGCGGCGTCCACGTGGAGGACCTGAACTCCGGAGGTCCGCGTTAACGCCAGTGCTTCAAGTCCCCTGTATCTCAGCTCTAAATCAGTGTATGGCGGTTGGTGAAATACAAGGATATAGAACCCTCTTGTCGTCTTTTTCTGCCCCTCGCAGCCGCTAACGCGACATCTATAATGACTTTAGTAGTATCTGCAAATAAAATTCACTGCTGCGATATTTATTTAAGGAAATCAATTATTTAGATTAAAAGTAATAAAGGATCGAGTATTTAACCTTGTGGTACGACATAATGATTTCATTTAACGCTAGACCAAACATTATTTAGTTTAGTTTTGAATGTCGATGTGTTTTTGTTTTTAATTTATTTTTTTAATTTAATTTAATTATAAATTTAAATATTTATATATGCATATATTTATCGGTTGTAAATATAATATCCAATATTATATATTATATATACTATAAGAGTTCCTAATAGTAATAGTTATTTCGCCTTGGTATGTTTTGGTTCATAGTCACGCGACGGATTAAGCTTCAAATTTTGGTGTAAGTCATATGCTTTTGTATTCGCTATCGTTTTGTAATTTATGAAAATCAATGTTTCATTTAAAAATGTCTGCGCATAAAAAACTCCAGTGTCATTTAATAGGGTTTTAACAGCAGTTTTCTATTAGCTACCCGCTTTTTAGTGCATACCTTTTAAAAATCCTGCATGTATAGGTTATGAAAACGATTAACTCTACATTTAGCATCTATTTACATATATGAAAGAAAGTCCCCAAAAGCTGTCAGTCTATATGTGATTGTTTTTTTTTAATCTACGGATTAAACGGTTAAACGGATTTTTGCACGACTTTTACTAAAAGATGCAATTCTTGAGGAAGTTTTAGGTTAATAGTACATTCTTTGGAACAAGATGTAGGCTATTTATTCTTGAACTCCCGTGGGGTAGGGATTTACGCGGTAAAAACTTTTTACACTCATTTCTACGCGAGTTAAGCATCTAGTAACATATTTTTTCTCTAATTTCCGATTATAGTCAAATAATGATGTCATTGGTTTTTAATGTATACTAATATATAAAGCTGAAGAGTTTGTTTGTTTGTTTGATTATTTGAACGCGCTAATCTCAGGATCTACTGGACCGATTTGAAAAATTATTTCCGTGTAAGATAGTCCATTTATCGAGGAAGGCTATAGGTTATATAACATCACGCTAAGATGAATAGGAGAGGAGCAGCAATAAAAAATAGTACGAAAAGGGCAAAATTTAAAGCTTTCCTTGCGAGCGCTAAGTAAACGGTGAAAGTTATCAAAAAATCATGTGTTAAAAAATTGTTCCCCTCTTAAAGTTCTAAATAAAAATCTGCAACAGCATATGTCCAGCTTTTAAGGTTAACTATTGTTATGGATATCAAAATACTATATTACGGTTTTAATCTATACACGCGGTGTAACTAACTCCACTTTACTCGTCTATAAAATATTATTTAATAATATTTAAACACCCTTAGAGCGCTCGCGCTCTAACAAAGAAATACATAAAACCGTGCCGAAGGCGCTAGCACTCTTAATATACATTGGCTCGTGATTCGTCTAAGTGGCTAGGACCCGTTCTACGTTGTGTTTTGTAATAACTCAAATTCTTTTAGAGCGTCGGAGGCCTTGTGTCCATCAATCTAAAGGAGTCAAATAAAACCTTAAATAGAATAAAATAATGTGATAATAATCACATTATAGTTTTATAATAATATTTCAATATATCATATTCTTTAATATAAAACGAGCCGTCAACCCTACATTCATAGTTTATATCACTTTGCTCAACAGAGAGGTTCATTATCAAATATCATTTGTTATAATATAAAACAGTTGTTTGTCATCAGTGTACGATACACGAACAGGTTTTATATTTATCTAATACAAGAACAGATTTTACATGTACTCTACATGAACAGACTTTATATGTCCAACAGATATAAATTCGTTACACGAACAGATTCTTATATGCCCAATACATGAACAGGTTACTATAAAATTTGATAAAAAAAAATGCGAGACATTCAGATAGTTGAATGTCTCGCGAATGTCCTATGTTACTTCTTAGGATATGTTATAACCAACAGAAAGATCACTCACTCAATCTTAATACCTAACCCTTAAACAACTCCGTAGAGAAGTTTAATCAATGTGGTATCTCTCTCCCATCTATTATATTCTTCCGATTTGGAAAAATATAAAAAGAGAGTGATAGTCAGTAGCTCCGCACCCGCTACCAACGGTGAGCTCCGTCCATTGGATATGAGCCCCCCCCCCAAGGGGTACCTGTTTATAGTGCGCCTGCGGCGTATGATTATGGGATAAACCCATTATTGTTGGGAGTCAACAAAACCACAGTTGACGTTTTAGGCATGAGTGCCTGGGTGTATAATAGAGGACCGAAGCCCAAATAATAAATAGCCGGAGCTATAAAATATGGCATTAGCCAAAGGCACAAGGCCTGGTAAACTTTGATAATAAATTACCAATTCTTATATTCAGTAAGGCGCATGTCGCCTGCACACGTCGTAACGGTGCGTTCTATGGTAAAAACCACATACAGTATAATACGTATAATACGTATAAAGTCCACAAAGTGGAAACCCATCGAGATGGCAAACATGTTGCAAAGCAACTTGATTAGTTATAGTATATACACCATATAGGTGTGTGTCCACCGAAGTGGATAGTGTGTGTCCACCGAAGTGGAAGATGTGTATTGCAGAGCATTACATGAATGCCAATCACCCCCTATTCACCCAATACCATATAATGGAGTCACACATAGTGCACTCGCTTACGGTATGCGCCAAGCTCAACACGCCACCTCATACAACAAAAGGTAATTTATGATTAACGCGGCAAGCCACGTAAGATGTATGATAAGGGAAATGCAGGCCACACTGTCTAAAGCTAGTCCGCAGTCTTGTTAATAAAGACGCGACCAGCGGCTTTTATGCAATAATGCCATGCTATAATGGTCATTCGTGGTATCATTAACTAAGCTAAAGGGACGTCCTAAAAAGAACGAAACACCACACCCATCCGCTACTATGAACAGAGTCCATAGCGATCCATCACTGCTGCGGCGTATCACTTCAGCAACATAAAGTTAACTTCCGCAACGCCCAGCAACATTCAGCTGTGGTACCGTCACTATTGAGAGACTACGAACAACGTTTAGATGTCCGTTCGTCAAACAATAACATTTCAGCCACCACTGTACCGGCACTACTTCAAGCGGCCTATGCGTCCAAAGATCGAGCAAGGCACACGGCAACGACCGAAATCACCACCGGCCTAACCAAACCCGTATCACAAAGGCACACGCCCAAAGTAACTCTGGTTGCGTCAAACCAAAGCCGAATAAAGGCACGCCGCAGCAACCGAAGTTAACTACGGGCCTAGACCCAGCCCTAATAAGATGCAGCCTAGTGTAGCCTTTTGGGCCAGGCACACAGCAATGACCGAAATCACTGCCGGCCTAAACCTCAAGTCTCCCACCAGTACCCGCCAGAGCATGTTCGGTAGAGTGCCAACCACTACTCAGCAAAGTTACCTTTACCAAGTAACATTCAGACACTTTAATCGTTCGAGGTGAGCTAAGCGATGTAACCATCGCTACACTCTTAATGGTCAAGTCACATTCACAGCCTTTCCAAAGATCGGCACGATCTTGCATCTTGAACCATTATACGAGAGCGGGCCTAGATGTGTATTTATTATCAATTCTTAAAAATAGTCGAGTTAAAACTCAATTAATATCTTGTATCGCCCCAGTACACATCTACAATATCATTATAACAACATTTCATAAGCGACCTAACAGATCACTTCTGCGCTCTCCCCTCCGCCCGCTCTCTCCATACTGTAGTACGGCGGATAACGTGACATTCGGTCAATGTGACGAAAATTATACTTTTCTGAATTTGATGTTTTATGAATAAAGCATCAATTATAGATGCGAAAAAACATTACTGCGTGACAAACAAACATTTATTTTTATACTTATAGATTTTTCTAAAATATTGAAATTTTAATAATTATTTATTTTTAAAACTCGAATGTAGGGATGAGACTGTTACAGCGGGCAGAGCCGCTGGCGTTTGCTATTTATATATATTTTTTAAACGCTCATAACTTGCGGCATACCACAAGGCACCGTAGTCTGTACGATTTCACAGATTAATGTACGGTTATTTGATACGCCATAGAGGGCTTCGGCTTTGTGACTTTTAATTACATTTCATAAATTTTGCACATTCATCTTTTATTCGGTGCAAAATTACCACACTGCCGGTGCTACGGCTTTGAGACATGTTAGAAAGTGAAAGTTTATTCAATTTTTTAATACTAATTATTCGACTCGCCCGTTGGTTGCAGTGACCCTGCCTTCAGCTACACGGGTGGTGGGTTCGAGTATCGCCTTTCACTTTTTTAACTATAAAAGTTTCTATTTTCTATAAACAATTTGTTCGTACTTCAAGTCTGGGTATATATCATTCTTCTGCCTTATTCCATATTTTATTGCATGTTTTGTCTAGTTATTTTACGTCTATACTACTCGGTCGGATACGTTTATGTCGTAAGGTTCCAGGCTGAGTAGAATAGATCACCCTCTTTCTTACTGAGAATTCAATGTAAAATACGACTAAGGTAAATTGAGGTCAGGCAGGCCACTGGTAGTAAAATATACAGACATATTATGTGACATCTGACTACATGTTTATAACGTGTTGTGCCGACCACACTTACAGTGGGATAAGGGCAGGAGGATGATGATTTATTATTATATTATATTAGTAATATCACGCGATTTTACCCGCCTATTTTTTTTAGATCTTATTACATTTTATAATGCATCCTTATTTTTTGACAATATAAAATAGCCTATGTTTCTCAGTAAAGATGCAGCTTTCTAATGGTGAAAAAATTTTTGAATTAGGTTTATTAGTTTTTGTGTGAAAACATTACAAACTTACATACAAATTTTCCCCTTTTATAATATTAGTATAGGCTAAAATTTATTCGTACCTGTGTGCGTGTGTAACTCTCTACCAATTTAACTCGTTTTTTAGGTAGGAACTGAAATAGAAGTAAATTAGAATATAGGAAAATACTACGATCTTTTTCCAATAGAAATTACTACGACTCATCTACCAAAGCTCCATGTTTCCTTAAAAATGTTATTTGTATAAGATTTTCTTTATTTATTTATTAAGAGGTTTTCTTACAACTACATACATTGAAGCATTTACAATGTCTTATTTACTAGAATTTCTTTATGTATGTGTTATTTAAAAGTAAACACCGCATTTATCATAAAAGAAGCTTACATATTTTTTAAAAAAACTTAAAAGCGAAAAATCTAAAAAACAATATAAATTTCTTAGAAATATAACAGGTGCCAAAGAAAGTACTTGTATTAACAAATCCCAGCTTATACTAAGCCCCTCGTTTGAACAGGAAATGCGTATTTCTGACGCGGCATGCGATCCTAAAGAGGTTTTTGCTTCATTCAGTATATTTTCCATTTGTGATTGTAACTTTTGATTTTTACTACTGTTTATTATGATAAATATTATTAGTTATTAATTCACAAGCTTCACGTACGTGTCTGTTTAAATACAGTCAGTACCTAAGTAATTTTTTTAAAAATATAAAAAAAGCAATTAAAGAAAGTAAAAAAAAGAAGGCGCCGGTGATACGCAGGACTTTAACCCAGGTTAATCATTAGGCTATCACAGAATTACATTTGACAGCCAAAAATATAATTTACATTCAATTTTAACATTTTAAGTGACTGAAAACAGGGATAAAACCTTAATTTTTTTAAAATGAAACCTAGCTAGATCGTTATTTCCCCACAAAGCCCCACATAATGAATATCATGAAAATTGTCAGAGCCGTTTCCGAGATTTGGAAGTAAAGATTAATAAAAATATATAAAAAAAAAAAATCGTTTTATCCCTGTTTTTATGCATTAAAAAATACTGAAATTTATATTGAATATAGAACACTATTTTTTAGGTCAGCATAGTTTATTCGGGGAACGGGCGGTCCCGAGAAATGAAAATACCTAGGATCAAGCCCAACCTTCCCTAATTATTTTTTTATTTTTTTTTAAGTTTCTTCTACCCAGGTACTATATATAAGATTAACTCATTTAGATATTAAAAACAATTAACACTCGTTTGGTCGCTCAGTAAAACAGTATACCAGTACATGGGGTTGTCTGCTGAAATTGGTATAATTTTAGAAATAGTGAACTAAAGAAAGCTGCCAACTTTATCGCGATGTCTCAGTTGTAAGGCGAAGTTTGCGAACTTTATCCTTCTGACAGATTTTTCTTTATATTCCTTTGTCATCGATAGAAGTATATAATAATAGCAGACGCGTTTCAAAATCGTATTTTTTTCTACCGAGGAACTAATCTAGTTTAACAAAAATCTTCAATAGAAATGATGAATAAAAATACCTTAATTTATAGAATTAGGCGTTTACTGCAGAGGTCAATAATTAATTAAACTATGCACTCGAGAAATAATAAATAAATAAATATATGGGACACTTAAACACACGGTCGTCCGTCCCCAAAGTAAGTAATTTAATACTTGTATTATGGGTGACAGACAACTGGTGAATATATACTTATATATTTTTAAATATATACTTAAATACAAATATACACCCAGGCTCAAAGACCAACAAATTCATTTATAGAAAATGTTGGTCCTTGGCGGGAATCGAACCCGCGACCCGCGGAGCTGAAGGCAGGGTCACTACCCACTGCACCAACGGGCCATAATACAAAAGTAATGAAAATATTATTTTGTTATAATCCGCGATAAAATAAAATATATGTAATGCTAAATGTAGAGTTTACTATTCGTTCTTATAAACATTCTATGAAAACGAAAGTAACTTGTAACTTGGATAATATAAGAAATTAGTTAAAGAAAAAGCTTTTCAAAAAAAATATGTCCCTACTATTAACTATTGAGTGGTGGTTGAATCGACAATAACAAATTACAATTCCAAATTATTATTAACTTCACCTGTTAATACTTTTTTTTTTTTAATTTATTGAAACAAAAGAAACACAATTATAATAGAAAATACACACCTAAAACCAAAGAGGTTTGTCTGGTATGTGACATAGTTAGTGCGACCGCGGCTTACTCTTCGACTTGTGTATATGTAGGTGTACTTGTTTGGCCTGTTCCATATGTTATAGCTGTACGTTTATCTTCTTTTGAAATATTACATATTTGGTAACATTTTTGATAACGCTAAAATCATAAGTGAAATCCCAGACATCTCTAAGACTATATTATCCAAAGCCTAATCTTATAAAAATGTAACAACAGACTGAATTACTTTGTATTTATAATAGTAGTATGTATATGCATCATATCTTCAGTGAAAAAACCTCTTTAAAAATAAAGTTTTCAAGAATTCTTGTTAATAGTTGCATGTCTGTTTTGATTAGATGTAGTGGCCTTTGAAAAACGGAAGCACGTGGTTTATATAAAGAACTGTTGACGTGATACTCTGTCCCACATAACCTACATTTCAAGGGTTTCGTGACCTACACAAAAATATTATTAAAGAAAACAAAGATGGAACGTAGAAAAGCTTTTATAAAAATCTCTTTTCTTCTCATTCAATCAACGCTCGCACATTTTTCTTATAACGTCAACGACATATTTTCAGCTCGTTATGCGTGTTCAGAGGTAAAATAAATGGTTGGGGTTGTACTAATTAGTATATAACAATACTTACTATGCGTCGCTTTGTAATTTTGTGGTGAAGTTCCTGATGATGCTTCGGTTGCAGGGTGAAACGATTGTTGAGTTTGTGATAGTGAACGTGTGTAGTGCTCGTGTATTGTGGTGGCAGTGGTGGAGGTTTGTGCATGTGTTTTTATGAATTTTGCATGTATCAGATATGAAAACGAATAGTCCAGTCTACATATAGCATTATAAAAGTAAGTAAAATTTAGTAGCGGCCTGTTACTATCCCACTGTTGAGAATAGGCCTCTTCTCTTCGTTTTTGGAGAGAAGGATTCGAGCTAAGACCTACCGTGCTGCTCCAATCCGGATTTGTAGGTTACACATATCTACAGAATTCTCTAGAGATATACAGGTTTCTTCACGATGTTTTCCGTCACCGAAAAGTGCGTGATAAATTACAATTATCAATTAGACACAAGTTTTAACAGAAAAACCGGTGTCTACCCGGGTTTGAACCCGTGACCTCCTCGAAAGAGTCGCATGGTGATGCCGCTAGGCTATCACAGCTTTATATATTAGCATTATATATAGATATTTACTATTTACTTAATCACGGATCACAGTAAAATAATCTGACAACATGTTTATGTTGTGCCGACGCCAACAAAAATTGGGATAAGGGCAGGAGGATAATGACTCTTTTTAACCTTTAAAAAATAATTGAAATAAAAAAATACCTACGTCTAAAACACGAATAAATTTAAAAATCACCAATGAAAAAGCCCACTCCCATTTCCTCTGTGACGAGCTTTAGAGCACTTAAATGTCCAACAAACTTTTGACTAAAATTGCAATTTCCGTATAAGGATTCCACACCGGCGACGTTCAATGAAAAATACCGTGCAATTTTTACTTTAATCCATTTAAACAACGACGGTTTGTCTTTTGGAATTGCCAAGGGTATATACCTTGTGCTGTGGTATGAAACGTACGCCTTTGAGATCTAACTGAGCGCACGGCGCCTTGGAATTAAATTTCGCCGCTGCGCGATGTTGGCACGCGGTGTACGAAATATGGCGGAGTTCTGGAATGATCCGGAATTTACTGGATACAACCGGTTCCAAACAGGATTCTGTTTGCGCACTGGTGTTTTAAATTTTTTGCTACTATATAAAGTGCTATGAATGTACTTAAATAAAATGATATGATATGAAATGAAAATGTTTATTTTTCGCCCACTTATTGTAAATTTCACATGACAAAGAAAAGGCAACGGCTTAGTGTACGAGCTCAGTGTACTGAGGTGACGTAGCTCTGGTTTTCAGCCTTGTCCCTTAAATAAATGTGATCTCTGTTGTACTTTTTATATTCCAATAATAGCAGCTTTCTGCTCTCTTTCAAATTATCAAAAACACATATGAATGTGTTTTTGTCGCTCTGTTTAGACGCGAAAGAAGGATTTACAAGTATTTACACTTTTGCGTTTATAGTCTTAGTATGGAATTCTGAAACAAAATTGACATTTCAGAATAATTTACGTATGTTTATTGTGATTATTTATCTATTTATTAATAAATTAATAAATAATATTACAATATTAAGCTTTTCTGTTTTTGTTTTTTAAACCTGAGTAAATGTTGCCGATAAATGATAGCTTTGCATAGTAAACAACTTTGTTAACTTAATCACTAAAGTGTTAGGTACTTTTTATATAATAAACACACTATAATGAAAAAAGATTAAACTTCCAACTTATAAAACATCTCTTAACATACTGTTACGGTAAAAAGTAATGTATTATTTTTTATTGAAATTCAACAGTGCGTTAAAACCCCATGCAACGACAGTCTTCGTTCAAAGCGGAGCTTTTTATCGTTTTTCTCAAAGATATTCAATTTGAATTTTGAAAATTTTCAGTGCCGTAGGAGACCTACTTCAATTATTGGTATTTTAGTCATACAAAAATGGACGAATAAGAGAATGAATATTGTTTAATTTTATATAGATACGGAAATAAAATGACTATTAACTAATCACGTCCTCTATTTGGCAATGTTTGTGTTATGTGAAGATTTAAGACTGGAATAGATTACAAAATACATGTAAAATATGACCTGATGGATATATTGTTGATATTGACTGTAATATTATTGTTCAGGTTCTATTCGAATTATCCTTATACATGAAATACAAGCTGTGATAGCAGTGCGACCGTGTGAATCTCTAGAGACGGTCATGGGTTCAAACCCAACCAAACAAAACCAATGAGTTCAAAACCAATGAGTTTTTCTATTAAAAACTTGTGTCTAATAATTGTGTGTAATAATAAATAAATTAACTTGTGTCTAATTGATAATTGCAATTTATCACACGCTTTTCGGTGAAGGAAAACATCGTGAGGAAACCAGCACATCTCTAGAGAATTCTGGAGATATGTGTAACCTACCAATCCGCATTGGAGCAGCGAGTTAGGTCTTAGCTCCAATCCTTCTCTCCAAAAACGGAGAGAGGAGGCCTATGCCCAGCTGTGGGATAGTAACAGGCCGTTACTTATTTGCTTATGAGATACAAGCTGCCGACCAAGGCTTTGCGGCAAAATTTTCCCTCTCAAAACCCACAACATGCTGAATTTTATGAAAATTGTTCGTAGCTGTTCTGACTGACAGAAAAGAAAGAGAAGAGAAAGATAGAGATTCTGAAGAGATATAGAAGATTAACTCATTTAAATATTAAAGATCTATGAAATATCTAAGATCGCCCGCACATAGTTTTTAATGTTACCTTACAAAACCATTGTAAAAAGAAAAGGTAGGTTAAACAAGGTAGGTTAAGAGTCAGATAAATGGCAGCGACGTACGCGTAGAAAAAAACGAGGCCGAGATCTACAAAGGATTGTTACGTATTATATAAAGAATGAGCGGAACCTGATACTTATGTCAAATTGCGAAAATATAATGTCTTAAGGATGAATTTTACTGTCATGATGAAAATAACAATAAATTCTATGATTAAAGGAAATCTATTGATACAAATGCGACTAAGGTAGATGAAGTCAGGCGACCGCTCGTAAAATACGTAGCCAAATCATGTGACAACATGTTTATAACATATATGCCGACCCCACTTAGAGTATGATAAGGACAGGTGGATAATGATGATGAACATATTTCATATTTTCATATTAAACGTCATTTGTTAGACGCCACACAAAAGTACATGTATTACAAAATCCAAGATGGCCGCTGTAAAAAATATGGAATTCAATTTTTTTAAACCATATTTATTAATATAAAATGAAAGGTTTTAAGTAAATTACAGCATAGCACGCAACAAACAAACCAAACCAAATCAAACCAAATCAAACCAAATCTCGCGTTCGGCAAAATAAAAGTGATCTTTAGCATAAAATTGTATTGTATTTTCGAGCAATTACTAACTTGAGATAGTTGTAGGTATTTTAATGAGAGTTATCATTTTTTTTTGTTATAAACTGTCTTCTTTATTTTTATGTTTTAATACAACATTAACCGTTTTACTAAGATTTTTTAAAGTTTCTAATTTTATTATAAAAAACGACTATAATACACGGTAAGAGAAAACCTATGTTATGTCACTAGTCATATAGAATTATATTGGATCTATCTCTTGTGCATGCAAGATTTATGAGTTGAGACATGCAAAGCTTTTAACATATGACGCTGTGAAAGGAGCTTACGGTTAAAAATCTCGAATAGTATTAAAACTGGTAAGGCTTCTTATGACGTCATCACAGCCGGGTTTTAAACGTATTTTATGGCCTTTCACCATCCCACTTCTGGGCAAACACCTCTCGATTTTGAGAGAAGGTTTGGAGCTTATACATACCATGCAGCTCTAACGTGGATTAGTGGGTGACATAAATTTCAAAAATTCTTTATAACTATGCAACTTTCCTCACACTGTTTCAAGTACGTGATAAAATGGGTTTGGTTTGTTCAATTTGGGTTACAAATTACTACTAAACTTGATAACCCCTCCAGCTAAGCTAAAGGCTTGAGTTAGGAGTGGGTTCACATCGGTAGTATAATGGCCGGGATTCGAACCCTCGACCTCTCGATCGAAGTCCGTTACCCTGACCATTCGGCTACCGCCGCTTCAGGTTTATAGAGTTTTGTTCGATCACGTACACACAGACAGCTTTTTGGGACGTTGTTTTATTTTAAGTATAGATTTTGTTATTACCATTTTTTGTCTTTATTTGTAAGGTTTTTAGGAGTACCTCTTATTAGTTTTTATCGGCGATTGTTATCTGAACAGTTGTCGCGTAGGTTGATTATAGATAGCGGTTTTTATTGGCATCCTATTCCTGTAGAATTAACAGGATTTCTATAGTCTATATGCTATTCCGGTGTATAAGGAATAATCATGCCAAATTTCATTCATATAGGACTGCGGATTCGCCGTGTAAAAGTAACAAATATACATCCATACTCACAAACTTTCGCATTTATAATATTAGTATAATTTATACCTTTATTATTGGTTATCTTTTAAATTGGTAACAACTATTTATTTGCGAATTTGTATCATTCGCTCGTAATTAAATTAAATGTTATGTAGCCTTTTAATTAGTGTGTCATACAGACATGAGTGACATTGTTTTTAATTATAACTTTACTGCATTGTGAAAACGCAGTTGCCTTACCGTAATAAATAAAATAAATTTAAACTCTCAAAGTATAATCAATCTAGCTATAACTTGTCACCCATTTTTGTATAAATAAACGTAAAACTCTTTCCCCTACATCCGTTTTGCGCTGACAGCGTTTTTGCGTTTAATCGCTAAACTGATTCTTTGTGCTAAAAAGAAGCCAAAAAACCTATAAATGACTATACTGGTGAAATACGGAATTTATAGAAGCAAGCGTTACTTTGCGGAATTCCATAATACAGAAGTTATAATATAATTATTTTGCTGTAATCCGCGTTTGTTAAGAGAATATATTATAATTCTATCATACCTTTACTATGGATTTCCGGAAAATAACGCGTACTTCTATTAATTATTGGCATTTTCCTTGATTGCCTTGACTTAATTATTTTTTTTATAAAGCGCAAGTATGAAGCCTTACATGTTTGAACATAATAATCTTTATTAAAACGTGTTATCTTAAATTACTTGTTCAAAACCTTCGCTATTAATTAATCTGCTTAATTTAGGTTGAAATAATTTAATTATAATGAAGAACACTAATTACAGCATAATTGGATTCATTTAAATATCAAGGTAAGTAAAAACTTACGCTTATTTAATAGGAGTAAAAATTAAGAGTAGAAAATACGGAAAACTTTTTGATTTTTCTAATTAGCTCATTTTGTCCAAAATAAAAATATTCTTAAATCCTTATAACAAACAAGAGCCATACATGGCATTAATAATTTAAATCCGCTTGATTCTCTGCGAGAGAAGTTTAAAGAAATAGGTATTCTTACATTTGCTTACAGTATCTTTTTAGCAATTACACTTTTGTGTATTTTAAATATACAGAATTTAAAAAAAAATGGGATGTATATAAACAAAATGGGAACCGACGGCTCTTGCTTTTGCGCCTTGCAAAAAAGTTCGTTAGTGGGTTTGGATATAAGATTCTATAATAAAATTCCGCAATCCATTTTAGCTTTGCCATTACAGCAGTTTAAAAACACTATTAAAAGGAGTCTGACACTGAAATCCTGTACTGTTATTCAATACAGTTGAAATATAGATGATAATGTGTGGATATAGCTCTTTGACCCTATATAAGATATAATGAGCAAATGTAACTAGTTGTAAAAATTATATTTTGAAAAGAACAACCGCGAAGTTCATTGCCGGCTCTTCTCGGTAAGAGCACTAAAGGTAAACAGCACTTCTTTACTTGTTAATATTTTGAATTTGAATTATATATCGATAATTTGATTATATAATGATGTACAATTGTAGTTTAAATAGTTAATTTTGAATTTACCAAAGTCATTTGTGACGTTATACGTTTTATATATTGGGAAGTTTAAATAGCGCGCCTAAATAAATTGAATAGCTTACAATATTTTTGACTTTCGGCATACTAAATAGGTACTTTAAGACCTGAATATTTTTGTTATGTATATTAACATTCCTTACATTATATAAAGAGGATTCATTAGCATCAAATCGATAATTCACCGTGTTTCATTTGAAATCGCGTGTTATGAGAATTGGCGTATACAGTAGACAAAGCAAACCCAAAATTTAAGCTAATTACGTTAGGCATTAATGTAGGTAAATCAAAATAGCGTATTATTACTGTGTAATCGATACGAATATATAAATGCAAAAGTTTGTCTGTCTATTACGCTTTCACGCCTAATCTGCTAGGCCAATATTGATGAAATTTGGCACAAATAAAGCTCCAATATAACATGTGGAATAAGAACTTTTGTACTATGTAATTCCGCAAATTAATCAACTTCTATAAATTATTGGCATTTTACTCATTAATTTTTATAAAGCTCAGATATGAACCCTTATTCTTGCTGAATGGTATCCGGCTGAGTAGAACGGACCACCTCTTACCGAGGTGTCGCAAAAGACGACTAAGGTAATTAATATATGGATTCCGTCTATACTCACGTCTTATTTTATCGGATGAGCCCGACTAGTTTCAAGCCCATACGAGGCTCTTATTCATGAGCTCTTTACACGATGAATAAGTAAGTAACTAGTCGGGCTCATCCGATAAAATAAGACATGAGTATTGCCGGAATCTATACATTAATAATGAATAACACTCACGATAGCTTAAATTCAAAAACGACTAAGGTAAGTAGACGTCAGGCAGGCGGCTGGTCGTAAAATAACTAGCCAAACATGAAACAACATGTTTAAAACATGTTGTGCTGACCCCACTTAGAGTGGGATAATGGCAGGAGAATGATGAATGTATAAATGTGATATACCTTTAAGATTTTCCTGTTACGTTTTTACACGCGGGGCTTAAATTCATGCCGTGACTAATTAAATTGTACAAAATCCTTTTTGGTTGATCGTACTAAATTGCCTTCTTGTTTAGACATGAGAGTTTCAATTATGTGTGCTTTGTGCGTGAACGCGGTTTACAGAGAATAAATTGGATTGTCACATAGCTGTTTGAAGGAAGGTTGTATAGCCTGAAATTCCGGCAGCGTCAACTCAACTCAACACATCATGTTAAACTGCGCTATAGCAATAATTTACCTAATCATCATCCTCCTGCCTTTATCCCACTCCAAGTGGGGTCAGCACAACATGTTATAAAAATTCTGTCACATGATTTTGCTGCGTTTTTACGACCGGCCGCCTGCCTGACGTCAATTTACTCCAGTCGTATTTTACGAACAATAATAATATATATAAATATGGGAAAAATATATATAAATATATGGGACAACGTGTGTTACATATTAATGTATATTAATAAGGCACCAGGTGATGACGCAATCACAACAGAACTCCTGAAGGCGGGTGGCAAACCGATACTTCAAGTCCTTCAGCGAGTATTTAATTCCGTCATTTACGAAGGCACTACAAGGGGAGTAAGCGAGAAGACTCATTATCGAATTGTTAGGCTTATGTCGAATGAGATTTTAATAAAGTTTTTTATATATATTACCTATGGTTTCTATTTACTGAATAAATTTAACTGAGCTATTATAATGAAAATATAATATAAGAAGTACGAATTTTTTACTAAAATTATCGAAAAAACGAAAAATCACTGTCAGTCTTCCCGGATCGATCTGATTTTTGTGATGGAGATATTTGCAGTGTTGGTGAGTTATTGTTTATATTAAGACTACAGCCCACCTGAACAAAGTAAAAAGCATGTAAAAGTTTATATATTAAGCAATACTGTCGTATTACTGTTGATAATTATTTAGACGATAAGAATGCGTGGATATAGCTACTGTCCGACCCTGTACAAGATAGTAATGTCTTAATGTAACTACTTATAAGTATTATGTTGAAAAGAGCAACCACCGAGTTTCTTGCTGGCTCTTCTCAGTAGTTACAGCTTTCCGAACCAGCAGTAGAATTGACGATTCACAAACACTTGTTTACAAGTTTATTTGAATAAAAAATAAAATGAATGTGAATTATATATCTTATTTCTAACAGTTTTATCCCAAATTTTATTCCAATCTATTTAAGAAACATTTACATATATTTTCTTACATTAAAGACAATTTAAAAGGCAACAGATGTTAATTCAATCTAAAACGGAATAATTTCCTTGTACCTTCAGCTTCGGCGTCTTGTAATCTTTTTAATGAATGTCGAATTCACGGAGGCGTATAGATTCGTGGCGATGTTATACTTTGGACCGAATTCGCGCAGATTAAGGCCCCAGGAGGTATCAAGTAAATTTAATTTAGGTATGTCTTTATATGTTCTCTCGGTAAAAGCGAATGTATGGGAAAAAGTGCGACACAGGTGGTTCGTGTACCGTTTTATTTATACAGGAAAAATTATCTCGAGTGACGTAGAATCGCTTCATAGGAAGTCAATCTTACCTATCCGTTAGAATGACTCTCTTACAAAAGCTCAAAGGGGAAGCTGTAACATTTTTTCTATGTATTCTATTGCGTAGAAAACAACAATAAATTCAATACTAGGGATGTCAAATGAAAAGAAGTCGACTACTGAATAATGTGTTTTCTCCATTTAAATTAAATCGATTTGTTAACAATTGATTAACAAAAATAAGTTAATTTTGTTAACTATTCAAAGTAGCATATTTGTGTATAATAAAAAAATGTCGATGCTAATAATGAAATTGAAATAGACTGGCAATTTTTCAAATTTAAACTAGTACTCATAGTTAATAAACTCATATAACTAGTATTCATAGTTAATGTATAGAAACCGGCTATACGTCACGTCTTATTCTGTCGGGTTAGCCTGACTATTTTCGAACGTATCCGGGGCACTTATTCATTGCTGCTTAAAAGTGCTTACTTACTAAGCTTATTCAGTACCCCGTACCTGTAACAAAATAAAATTGTCAATTTTATAAATTATTACAAGATAATTAATACTCATATTATAAATGCTAACGTCTGTCTGTCACGCTTTCATGCTTAATAGACCAATATTGATGAAATTTAGCACAATAAATCTTAAACTACTTATTAACATCTATACTTATTATAAAACAAAGTCCCAAAAGCTGATGTGATTGATTATCTCAAATCAATCATATCAGCTTTCAGCTCAAATCAAAAAAAAGTTGTAAAAACTAACTTGTTGAGAGCTTTTGTCGCATCCTCCGCGCAAACATAGATACACTAAAGTAATTTTCTATAGAATGGTAGATCAAAAAAATACTATACGAAGTCCGCAACAGCATGTCTCTATCTCTCATGCTTAACACACAATAACTACTCTTATGTACAAAACTTCAATTAAATATACTGATCTTCGTCCGCGCAAAGTCGCAGCCACTAAAGTAAAGACTAAGAAAACGATTTTCTTTCGGATTAGGTTAAAAAACATATTGCATTAATTAGGGTTTATTAGCGCTTTAATTGGCGCTAATTAAGTCGCAAGATACCACTAGAATTTGTATAAAGTCCAAGTCCTTTTTAAGACCGCGAAAGTTCAGTGACGTCATGGTTTTATGCTCCGAACCCTACTCTATTTTTCTATTGTGTAATAGTCCATAAACCATATAGCCCCACCATAATCATAAACCACAGACTATAAACCATAACCATAAAGTCCGTGAAAGTTGGTAGTGAAGTTTTGCTTAGCGTACAGAATCTTAGTATACAATTGTTGTTTACGTAAATAATAAAAAATAGAGAATTTCGGTTTCATCTTTATTAAACCGAAAATCAGAAAGAAATTATTTATATAACTTAACTGACTTATAAAATTAAGAGTTACGTTGCGAAGGTCCATAATACAAAAAATGAAAATTTAATTTGCTGTAATCCACGATAAGTTAATTAGTAAAATAATATATTTATTACGTTTCTATAATTTAACTGACTTATAAAAAGGTTTTTAATAACATTATCTTTATTATATAAATGAGTTAAACTATATATTTCTTTAAATTTTTGAAACGGCTCTATTTTACTTAGCCGGATACCACACGGCAGGTAAACTTACCTTAGTCGCCTTTTGCGATACCCCGATAAGAAATGAGGGTGGTCTAATCTACTCAGCCGAATAGCACACGGCGAGTCAGCTTACCTTAGTCGCCTTTTACGATACCTCGGTAAGAAACGAGGGTGGTGCTATTTTATTCAGCCGGATACCACACGGCGGAACTTAATGGTTAACGTGCGGACCAAAAAAGTTCAAGACCCGGGTTCGAGTCCCACTTTTCACCGGCGCTTTCTTTTTTAATTATTTCATTGTATTTTTTTAATCTCTTTAGAAAATTACCGAGCACGGCACGGTTAACCACTTTATTTTGAATAAAGTATATTTGCGATCAAGAAACATACCCTAATGTACCGCAGCGTCATTATATCGGATGTCAGTAACAGAAGCTATTTGTAATTTGTTAGTCAGTCGCTAATAAATAAGGTAACGTGCAAAACGTGCTATAATAAATATATTTCCATCTGCATCACTTTAATTTCCACAAGAGAAGTCCACAACAACAACAAAAAAAACGGTTGCCTGCAAAGTCGGTTTTACGGGCAAAGATTTTACGTGACAACGTCTTTTTCTCAGTAGAATATTTATTGATATAAATATTATTAAATTGCACAATAGCAACAAGGAATTGAATGAAATAAGAATTGCACAAATTTAACTATAGAAATATATTTTGTTTACCAGAGACACAAGCACGCACCGATTCAACGCGCCTAATTCTCTAGTGCTGCGCGCGCGGCGGACCAATCATGTTTGAGTGGGAGAGAGACGCAAGGCATTCGCCAGTCCGGCGGGCCTCTCTTTCGTTTGGTGACTCATCGTAACAGACGTGAGCGGGCGTTACACTTTTTCATGAGTGACTCCAAGCCGCAACCTAATTTAAGACGTTGTCACGTCAATAAAACGACATACGGCACACCTAACATTATTAATTTCGAAATGAGAACTCTTAAAACGGCCAAACGACAAAAAACACTCCAAACGTAATACCATCACACCATTACATCTCATTGTATTGCAAAAGGACCGGATAAAAGGGAAAAGTTTTTCCACAAAGAACGCCGGATTCCTTCGCTCTAATAATCGGTATAAATTTGATAAAACTTGGACGTCGTCGGAAACTAGTTTATTAGGTTGGAGACCTTCCTCTAAACTAATAGCTTGTCTTGTAACATTGAATATAAAGGAAACTTAAGCCCTACTTTACGTTCTTTGTCCCCAGAGGCTGGAAGCAAGTTTCGAGCACAACATGAGAAACTAGAAGCGGGTAAAGTGCGACCCAATTTGACATTACCCCCGTGTTTTACTGACGAAAACCGTTAGGGGTTTTAATGGTGAAATCTAAACAATAGCTTGAGCTTTAAATTTAGTTAACTTTCAATAAGAATTCATCATCCTCCTGCCCTTATCCCACTCTAAGTGGGGTCGGCACAATATGTTATAAATATGCTATCACATGATTTGGCTGCGTTTTTAAAACCGGCCGCCTGACTGACCTCAATTTACCTCAGTCGTATTTTACGACACCTCGGTAAGAAAGCGGGTGGTCTATTCTATTAAACCGGATACCACACGGTGGGTCAACTTACCTTAGTCGCCTTTTACGACACTTTAGTAAGAAATGCGGTTGGTCTATTCTACTCAGCCGGATACCACACGGCGGGTCGACTTACCTTAGTCACCTTTTACGACACCTCGGTAAGAAATGAGGTTGGTACTATTCTATTCAGCCTGATACCACACGGTGTACCTTTCAATAAAAATTGTATTTTGAAAAAAAACTTACCGAAACAGCAGTAGAGTTGACGATGCAAAAGCATTTGTTTACAAGTTTACTTGAAACAAGACTATTTGAAATTTGTATTTGAATGAAAGAGTTTGTTGGATTGTGTGAAGACATTAATATAGAAGGCGCCCGAGTTGACGATCGATAGGACAGACAACTGGTAAACATATACATATATAATTTTAAATACATACTTAAATATATACATAGCACCACGTTGACCGAACCTTGCTCGGTATTTTTTTACAAAATAAAAAAAATACTCAAAAAATAAATAAAAAATAATGGGGTAGATGGGGCTCTATCCTAGGTATTTTCATTTCGCGCGATCACCCGTTTTCCGAATAAACTACGCTGACTTGTCATTTCACGGCAAAAATTGTGTTATTTATATTCAATAAATTAAAATTAGACTTTTGTTTTTTTAATTCCCAAAAACAGGGACAAAACGATTTTTTTTTTAAACCTAGCCAGATGCATTTTTCTCCCCCAAAACTCCCTACATGCTGAATTTCAAGAAAATCGTTGGAGCCGTTTTCGAGATTCTGAAAAAATATATATATACATACATACAAGATTCTCATTTAAATATTAAAGATATACACCCAGGTTCAATGAAACAACAAATTGATTTCATAGAAAATGTGGGCCCTCGCTGCGAATCGAACCCACGACCCCCGGAGCCTAAGGCAGGGTCACTGTTAACTGTACCAATGGGTGAGTCAAATGTTAATGTGACTACTTAGTTTCCCAAACAATCTCGAGCCGTATAAACAAACCACTACTCGACCACCTTTTATCAAATTTATTCCGACTTCTTAGAGGAAACCCGTGAAAGTTTTCCTTTATCCAAGTCCTTTCCTAATACAATGAGTATTACAGTAATGATATGATGGTGTTAACTATACTGAGTTTTATGTTATTCATCTATTCAGGATAAAGGCGAGAAAATTTCAGCATAGGCCGTGGTTTATTCTTTTGATGCTTAAGTTTAAGTATAGTTCAGTCTTCCTTTACTTCTACTTATATTTTAACTAGCGGGCCGCTCCGGCATCGCACGGGTATAAAATATATAGCCTATGTCAATCAGTGAAAAAAAAGATTAAAATCGATCCAGTAGTTTTGATTTATGCATTACTGTCCGAGGCCCGCACGCGTAAAATTTGGAGAAAAACAAAACCACTATGCCTCTGCATTTTAAATTTGTAATATCATCGAAAATGTTCATTTAAATTACATGCTGTAAACGGTCATATTGATCTATATTAAATCAAAAATGTATTTAAGGTACTTAATTGAATAAGGATTGATGCTGTATTGCTTCAAAAATAAAGAATTATTTTTCGTAAAAAGTAAATGACTCAAAATGCTATTATGGGTTATCCATAAGAGATAGACATACACCATCGCGTAGTTTTCTGTAGACCTTTTTATGGTGTACAAATACTTAGTACATTATTTTGATAAATCTCGTAGGGTAGGTAGGTAGGTAGGGTAAAATGAAATTATTTACGACATCACATTAGAAACCTCAAAAATTATAGTATATCTCTACTCCATATTAAATGTTATTATACATATAAACCTTTCTCTTGAATCACTCTATCTATTAAGACAGGGAAAGCGACTTTGTTTTATATTATGTAGTGAATACAAGAGAACCCAAAGTATGAAACTAATCGAACCTTTTTTTATGGCAGGAAAAATTCTAACAAGTCATCCAGAGACATGTAGGTTCCTCACGAAGTTTTCCTTCATTGAAAAGCGTATGAAAAATACCTATATAACTATAGACTTGTCCTGCATGTATAAGGTATGAGGCCTGTTGCCTGCTTCATACACTTAGCATTACATAGATTCTCTTAACAAACGCGGATTACAGTTCAAAATAGTTCTATTGTAACTTCTGTGCTATGGAATTCCGCAAAGTAACGCTATATAAATCCGCTATAGATTATATTTTGTCTTGAAATAAGATTAAAAACGCTTTTTATGCGTTACTTTGCAAAGATCCATAATAATTCTATTGTAACTTCTGTGCTATGGAATTACGCAAAGTAACGCTTGCTTCTATAAATCCGCTATAGATTTTAAATTTGTCTTGAAATAAGATTAAAAAACGCGTTTTATGCGTTACTTTGCAAAGATCCATAATAATTCTATCGTAACTTCTGTGCTATGGAATTCCGCAAAGTAACGCTTGCTTCTAAAAATCCGCTATAGATTTTAAATTTGTCTTGAAACAAGATTAATAAACGCGTTTTATGCGTTACTTTGCAAAGATCCATAATAATTCTATCGTAACTTCTGTGCTATGGAATTAAGCAAAGTAACGCTTTCTTCTATAAATCCACTATAGATTTTAAATTTGTCTTGAAATAAGATTCAAAACGCTTTTTATGCGTTACTTTGCAAAGATCCGTAATAATTCTACCGTAACTTCTGTGCTATGGAATTCCGCAAAGTAAAAGTTTTCTATATTCTGACATTAATTTTTGCATGCCTAATTAAGTTAAATATACTGAAACAATTTTTTAATTAGTTTTACCAGCATTCATGTATTTTCACGTATATTTATGCAATAAAGAATTATTATTATTATTATTATTCATTTATTTTTCTTAAACCTAACTTTTTACATTTTTAAATATTTCTAATTAAAAAAAAAAAAAAAAATTATAATAAAAAACATTTAAAAATATAAAAAATTGACGTGCGCCGGAAACGGGGAAATATCCCGAGTTGCCGGTGGTTAGGGGTCCAGAGAGAGGAACTTCCTCACAATGCGCGCCATTTCAAGCAATACTGCCTTCTGTATCCGACACTTGATCCAACTGTTAAGCGAAAGCCTCTGAAGATGTTGGTCGAGGCTCTTCGCAATCAGACCGTTAACCGACACAACAATAGGAACAATTATTGTTGAGTCAACATTCCACATGGCGGTTATCTCATAAGAAAGGTCTAAATATTTAGTTAATTTCTCTTTTTCGGCTTTTATGAGATTATCGTCATGCGGAATGGTGACATCAACAATAATTGCACGGCGCGCTAACCGGTCTACTAACACTATATCAGGTTTATTGGCAGCAATAAACCTATCAGTGATAATAGACCGATCCCAGTAGAGCATAGCACGACTATTTTCAAGAACTGACGCAGGGTCATACCTGTAGTAAGGTACCTCTTCATCCACCAGAGAATATTGAAGAGCAATTTGTTGATGTATTATCCTGGCTACTTGGTTATGTCTGTGCAAATATTCACCGTTAGCAAGATGAGAACAACCGGAAATTATATGTCTGAGGGACTCCCCAGGACGATGACACGCACGACATACGTCTACAGTGCCATCTTTCATAATGTATTTCCGGTAGTTCTTCGTCTTGATAACTTCGTCCATAATTGCACAGACAAAACCTTCAGTTTCCCCAAAGAGATCCCCGAATTGTAGCCAGGATACAGAGGCAATCTGGTCTATGTCTTGCCCCATTAAAGCCTTGTAGAATCTACCATGCAACTCCTTGCTCTTCCATATCTCGATGCGATCAGAGATACCAACTATTACAGGTTTGCGCCAATTCTGTTTGCCTAAGGCAAGCGGAGTAAAGCCCTTATCAACTGCGACGACATTCCTGTGCACATCACTGTCCATCTTGAGAAAATGATCTCTGAGGTTGTACACCTCACGATTGTGAAGGCTCTTGGCATTTAAAAAACCACGTCCCCCGCACTTCCGTGGGATATACAACCTCATAACAGATGAACGTGGGTGATGCATACGGTATGTCGTCAGCAGTTTTCGGACCCCTCGATCTAAGGAGTCCAGTTCTGTTTGAGTCCACCTTAGAATGCCAAAAGTATAGGTGAGGATTGGCATGACCCAGCCATTAAAAGCACGAACCTTGTTACCACCCGATAAAAGACTGTTAAGTACTTTTTTCAAGCGATAAAAGAATCGTTCTTTCACTGTCTGTTTCATGCTTCTATCCTCAATACCTAATGCCTCAGACATTCCAAGGTACTTGTAGGTTTCGCCTTCACAGAGAGTTTTGAGAGTCAAAGCATCTGATATGGCTGCAGGTTCAGAGCTTACAATCCTACCTCGCTCTACATGAATGACCGCACACTTGTCTACACCAAACTCCATGCCTATGTCGCTACTAAAGCTGTGCGTGATCTTCAATAGCTGCATAAGGTCTGGACGTTTTGGTGCATACAACTTGAGGTCATCCATATATAGCAAGTGGGATATGACTTCACTCCCCCTGCGAAGGCGGAAACCTAGCCCCGAATCCTTCAGTAGATCACTGAGTGGATTAAGGGCTAAGCAAAACCACAAAGGACTCAAACTATCTCCTTGGAAAATACCCCGCTTAATCCTTATCGGTTCAGTTAGTTCAGAAAAATCCGTATCTCCTGGTTGACGAAGGATTGTCATCCACTGTCTCATACATGTATCAAGGAAAGAGTATAGATTTATATCGACCTTATATAGCTCCATAATCCTCTTGAGCCACGTGTGAGGCACTGAATCATAAGCCTTTTTATAGTCAATCCAAGCAGCTACAAGATTTTTCCTATTTCGCCGAACCTGTTGGCATATAGTCATGTCAATGAGGAGGAGCTCTTTTGTACCGCGAGACCCAGTCCTACATCCATTCTGAACTGAGGCCAAAATATTGTTAGTATCAATATGCTCAACAATTTTTGAAGTCAGAATAGATGTAAGAAGCTTATAGATGGTTGGTAAGCAAGTAATCGGGCGGTAGTTTTTTGGGTCTGCAGTATCACCGGATTTGTGCAATAGAAAGGTGACACCAGTTGTCATGAATGTCGGTAGTGAACTAGAATCGAGAGCCTCTTGAAATTGTCTTGCCAAAAGAGAATGTGCACTTGTAAACCATTTTAACCAAAAATTATGCAATCCGTCCGGACCTGGGCATTTCCAATTCGAAGCTGAACGGATTGCACACTTTACATTGTCTGTACTGATGCTTACTTGTGGCATTTCCCTAATAGATGCACATTTTTCCTTGACAAGATTTATCCAATGTCCCTCGGTGTGACTAGTGGAGGTCGACCAGATGCTATGCCAAAAATTTGACATCTCATCTGCAGTTGGCTCTCCACCAATCTCACAAATTCTAGATTGTTCCCACTTTCTATACACCTTCCGCTGATCACTTTGGAACATGCGATTTTGTCTGAATCTATCTACACGCACCTTATAGCGCCTTATGCGTTTTGCCCATGCATAGATTTTCTGCTTCAAAAAGTCAATGCGCTCTGTGACCAAGGCCTGGTATTCACATGGATTAGTATTTGTTCCAGAAAACGCCTTGTTCACAAAGCGCATTATTCTGGGTCGACTATTACCTGCTCTGAAGCAGATTAGCTTGGCAATAAGGGTTCTAGTCAAAGAGATACGCTTTTCAATTCTATCCTGCCAAGCCGGTACAGTATTGGCTCGATCTGGAGCTCTATTGTACTGCAAGAATTTAACATAAGCCATACGACATGCCGCCACGGCTCCACAGTATAAAATTGAATGCGTATCACTAAGGTCACACGAAGTTTCCAAATATGGTGTTAACATTTGATCTAGAACCCCAACCAACGCCATATTACGTCTATGCACAGGAAAACGAGGTAATTTTGGTCTTAAATTAAGTTGCATGTATCTAAATTCAGAAATCGCATCCTCCAAAGTCCTCCTCAATAGCTCTTCGTTCTGGGTACTTACTGGCAAATCACAACTGTCATGGAACTCATCCTGGGTATTTATGATGTCATTACTCGGGATATGTTCAGCCTGATGAACACCATCAGCAGCAGTAATTTGACGTAATTCTAAGCGCAGCCGCTCAAGTACGGCCTCATCCAGCAGATGACGGCGCTGAATGGCCCGTACTTGATCCGATAATCGTTGTGCGGTTACGGTCAATGTTGGTTCAAGTGCCTGAAACAGAGACAGCATTTTCAAACGGTACGCAGTGAGATTAATTCCCCCCTCTGTTGCCCCATAGTAGGCCCGCATGACGCTCTCATTCATTTTTGGAGACCATCTCATGCGGCGCACTACTCCACCGGCGGCGGGAGCCCGTGTAGGAGCGCGTCGCCCCCTCGACTCCAAGCCATCCTGTGGTGGGTTCACGGCTCGTCGGCGTCTGGATGTTTTTGCCGGCGGGACCGTTTCGTGGTGTTCCGACTCAGCAGCCGATGGTGGTGTTAAATATACTTCACTTGAAGACGTCGACTGCGTATCGGAACTCAACGAGTTCCCCAAAGTTGGAAGACGTAGTGCATATCGTCCTCTAGCACCGTTAAAACTCCGCATGTTATTGCATATTTTGGTGTGCACAGGTGTTCGTCACTTCATTGTACTGTATTTCTTCATTTTTACTGTGATTTTTCACGATAAAATTATTAATTTTAAGTAAAAATTTTATGACATCGAAAAAATACGTCATGCTTGTTTATGTGCGGTTGCTAGGTTATTTATTAGGTATTATTATTATTATTAACGCTTGCTTCTATAAATCCACTATAGATTTTAAATTTGTCTTGAAATAAGATTAAAAAAAGCGCTTTTTTACTTTGCAAAGATCCATAATAATTCTATTATAACTTCTGATCTATAGGGGAATTTATTACAAATACCCAACCAAGCATTGTCTCTTAGATGCAACTTCAATTCCAGGAAAACAGATAAGTACGTAAATGTATCAAAATGCATTTTTAAAATGCGACTTCGACAATAGGTCCCCTATATCCAAGAGAATATAAGATGTCGATCTTTCTAAAATGTTTCTTTTCCATCTAGAATTCGTGAATTCCCTTGTACCGTTTTGTGAGATGTTACAATATTTTTGTTGTTTCCTCACGGATGCACCCGCATTTTTGTCGAACAAGACGTTTAAAAACGCATTTACCTTACGAAGTGTATTTTCTTGAATAACAGACATTATGCTAAGTATATTTATAAGCTGCAGCTTTGTGATGAAGTTTCGAAGCTGAAAACATTTTAATAGATATTTTGAGTTATCTAATAATAAACATTCCACTAATTTCATCATCTTTGCCCTTATCCCACTTTTAACGAGGCACAACATGTTATAAGCATGTTGTCACATGATTTGGCTACGTATTTTTTGACCGGCTGCCTGTCTGACGCTAACTTACCTTAGTCGTATTTTACGATACCTCGGTAAGAAAGAGGGTGGTTTATTTTACTCAACCGGATACCACACGGTGGGTCAACCTACCTTATTCGCCTTATACGATACCTCGGTAAGAAATGAAAGCGGTACTATTCTATTCAGCCGGGTACCACACGGCGGTTTTTTTTATACATATATGGGACACTTACACACACGGTAGTCTGTCCCCAAAGTAAGTACTTAATACTTGTGTTATGGTAGACAGATAACTGATAAATATATTATACTCATATAATTTTAAATATATACTTAACTACAAATATACACCCAGGCTCGAAGAACCAAAAAAAATTTGTTAGTAAATCTTGGCCCTCGGTGGGAATCGAACCCACGACCCCGCAGAGCTGAAGGCAGGGTCACTACCAACTGCACAACTGCTGCAAAGTATGAAGTCAAAAATATGAAGTTATCAAAAAGAAGCCAAATTACATAATAAATCTTAAACCCTCCTAACTACCGCACATTAGCTAATAGTGATTGCTATCTTAATTTAAGCCAGTACGCGGTCGCATGTTATTCTGAGCATTCACATAACCCTCTTACAACTCAGTTAATCACTAACACCGTGCCTCACACTATTTAACTGGATCCCCTAACCGCAGTAACCCCTGAACCAAACCGCACACTGTGTTTCTAAATGAAAACGCCGGCTATCCTTTGACATCAAACACCGTTTAACCTTTATTTCCCTTTTAAACTTCGATAGTAATTTTATCGTGTTTCTCTTTGGTAAACGAGTTTTAGCGCTGTTCCTATTTTAAATATGTTATATACCTACCGTCTTTTTGAAAATAATATCTTGTTCGCGTTCCTGACATAACTTATTCCTTTTGAGAATAGTCCATATATCCTATCAATGTATTCAATCAACTGTGGTGCTACTTCTTTTACATGCATGTCTCCTGATGCTTCGGCTGCGAAACGATTGTTGAGTTTGTGATAGTGAACGTGTGTAGTGCCACGATAATACAAAAGGTATTGTGGTGGTGGTGATGGAGGTTTGTGCATGTGTTTTTACGAATCCTGAATGTATCAGGATCAAAACTGATTGTCCACTCTACATTTAGCATTCTATATATTTTGCTATTTTACTTCATCGCGGATTATAGCAATAGGATACATAAGATGTATCCTTCCTTAAAATTTCTTATTACTAAGGTAATAAGAAATTTTAAACATTCAAATGTCTCATTAATGATGTGGTAGATTAATGACTTTGGTAAGAAACAACTTGAAATACTTCAAACTGACAAACTGGATCGTGCAGACTCTGCCTAAAGGCGGAGAAAATAGCTATGCATAATCCATGCGACTGCCCTATGCTGATTGATACTCGGGACCCATTCATAAGGTCGCACCATCTACGCCCAAAGGAGGTAAAAGATCTCACTGCCAAGAAAAATCTGAAATTCTCGGAGTATACCTGCATTGGTAGCAAATTGTAAACAGTGACAATCTCAATAGACCAGCAATGGTCAAAGCGATAGGCCCGTGGCCCCCTGCATACTTCTCCCAGAAAAAGAAGAAGAAACAACTTGAATATTACAAAAAAGTACCTTATTCAGTCCCGTTGAAAGGTTGATCATAGATCGTGATCAAAATGTTACAATTTTAACCAGTCGCAGACATGAAACGATGAAAAAATCTCAACTTAATCACCACTCCCATTGTTGTCTTATAGATGAGTGCTAGGTAATTTGTAAAACAAATTTCGCTACAAGTCCCCAACATTTCGGTACATAAACGGTGGCTCGTGAAAAGGCATTGTCGAAACAGTACAATGAAAACACAATTCCCTTTTTAGCCGATGTAGCATTTGTTGAATGGGGAAATAATAGACTAATACTGCACACAGTTTCGAACAAATTGGAAATCTGATGGAACAATATACAATGTCGATTTTAAAAGTAAGTCGTACTTGCAATAAACGTTAATTAATTTGCAATTTCTACTTCAACAATCGCATCACGTAATAACCCTTCTGAAATTCTTAAACCTTTATTTGTGTCTCTTTCAAATTCCTAAAACCAAAACCTATATAAAATCAAATCAAAATCAAACACCACATTTGAATCAAGAATTAATATAATTAACTTAAAAGTTAATGACGCAACATGCGTTGATACGTTAGTATCGTCGATCAGGGAAACAGCGTCAAGACCTGGAGTTGCGGCGGAAATGGCCAAATCCGACAAACGGCGGAAGTATGCATCTCTTATTGAGAGTTATATATTTGTTTCGTTTGTAGAGTCAAAATTGAGTGCAAATTTTTTTTTTTCCGTTTTAACACCTCGGTTAATTGCCTCTTCAGGTGACAAAAGAGCTGGCTCCATTTTCGGACAAAGAATCAGCTTAGCGATTCAGCGTGGAAACGCTGCCAGCATTCTTGGGACCATTCCACGTAGGCATGATTTGTATAGTCCTACCGTGTAAGTAATTTAAATTAGATATAATTTTTTTTATTTGCGTTCTAAATCCCTTACTGTAAATTGTCCCACTTCGTAGTTTAGCTGACAGAGATCTCTCTCAAATGAATGAATTGATTTTTGTATACTATTTTTTATTAATAATGTTTTTATTACCTTTGTTTTTTTCGGTACATAAATAATAATAAATAAATAAAAAATTGAAGCTACCACTGTTTAGACCCTCATTTTTTACTAGGTGTCGTAAAAGATGACTAAGGTAAGTCGACCAGCCATTTCGTATCCGGCTGAATAGAATAGTCCATCCTCATTTCTTACCGCGGTGTCGCAAGGTAAGTTGTCGTCAGTCTTTAAATACTATCAAAACCAGGATTAAAACATGTTAAACTGACCCCACTTAGAGTGGGATAAGGGCAGGAGAATGATAAAATAAAATTTAAGTACCATATTCAGATGCCCGTTGCTTCCAATTTTTATTTTGACTTATACTTGGCAATTTTTTGCACACGTACAAAATACACAGTAATAAAGCATACAGCAATTGTTTCCCATTCAGGGCTCTCAGCTGCGCCATATTGTATAATCGCATTCAGCGCAAAGCGGTGCACTGTAAAGTTTTATATCTATGGTACAACCTACATTTCTCATAAAAGGAGTAACGCGTGGAACACGAAAAAACTCACAGTACATCTTTGAATGGCTTATCGTTTGTTACTACTCGTGAATCTGTTTTATAAACATACCAGTTGTACTTACATCTTCAGTAACGTGTAAAAGTAGCGGCCTTTTACTCTCCCACTGCTGGGAATAGGCCTCTTCTCTCCGTTTTTGGAGAGAAGGATTAGAGCTAAGACCTACCGCGCTAATCCAATGCGGATTGGTAGGTTACACATATCTCCGGAAAGCTCTAGAGATATGCAGGTTTCCTCACGATTTTTTCCTTCACCGAAAAGCGTGTCATAAATTGCAATCATTAATTAGACACATAAGTTGAACTCGAATTATTGAACTCGAATTAATACGAATGACGTGATAACTTTTAATTAATAGAGCATTTACAATGTGATTTGACTAATATAATTTAAGGAATTAAAAATGTATCTATTGTTAGTTGTCCAATAAATAAATAAATAAGTTGTTACAGAAAAACTCATTGGTGTCTGCCCGGGTTCGAACCCGTGACCTCCTCGAAAGAGTCGCACGGTGTTACCGCTGGGCTAGCACAGCTTTTGTCAGTGTTTCAGTAGCGTGTAAGTAGCCTTAATAATGCTAACGCGCTTTCTTTCGTGAAAGAAAATAGTCATTTTTATCATTCTCCTGCCTTTATTCCACTTTAAGTGGAGATGGCACATGTCTGCCTTCATTCTCTCCAATGCTTCGTCAACTCTACGCTACTACTTTTAAATGCATGTCACTACTTCATACAATCCAACCATACCTTATATATTTTTAGTCATATAAATGTTTAGTACTTGGTTGACAGCCTTGCTCAGAAATTTTTTACTAAATAAAAAAAAGAAACTTAAAAAAAATAACAAAACAGGTGGGGCGTTATTCCTAGGTATTTCCATTTCTTGTGACCCGTTCCCCGAATAAGCTACGCTGACTTGACGTTTATTGGCAAAAATAGTGTTATACAATGAATATAGCATTGTAAATTATAGTATTTTTTTAATGCCCAATAACAGGGATAAAACGTTTGTTTTTAAATAAAACCTAGCTAGATCGATTTTTCTCCGTGAAAACCTCCTACATGCTGAATTTCAGGAAAATCGTTGGAGCCGTTTCCGAGATTCCGAAAATATATATGTATATATAATACAAGATTAACTCATTTAAATTAAATTCCAAGTTCTTCTATTCGTAAAACTACCAGATTTACTTACATCGATCCGGACAGATCAGAGCATGACTTTAGTTGGTAAAAACGAGAACTTTTTTAATTAGACTTTTGTGTTTTAGACTTTGCGTAGCGAAAAACTTAATGGTATTTAAAACTTTTAAGTTAGAATAGGATAGACATTTTTTCAGTGTCACTTGAAGTGTAAAAGTAGCAAATAATAACCAATCCTTAATCTTTAATATTTAAATGAGTTAACTTTGTATGAATATATATATTTTGGAATCTCGAAACAGCTTCAACGATTTTCCTGAAATTCAGCATGCAGGTGGTTTTGGGCGAGAAAAATCGATGTAAGTAGGTTTTATTTAAAAATAATCGTTTTATCCCTGTTTTTGGACATTAAAAAAGTACTAATATTTACTTTTAATTTATTGAATATATAAAACACTATCCGTTTAATGGCAAGTCAGCGTAGCTTATTCGGGGAACGGGTGGTCGCAAGAAATACCTAGGATCGAACACCCACCTACCCTATTATTTTTTTCTTTTTTCTTTTGTAAAAAATTAACTGAGCAAGGCTCGTTCAACCAGGTACTTAATATAACATAAGAAAAATAATTATAGAAGAAAATTTTTAGAAGAAGGCGTTACTTTGCGGAATTCCATAGTACAGAAGTTATAATAGAATTATTTCGCTATAATCCGTGTTTGTAAAAGTCTATGTAATGCTAAGTGTAGGAAGCAGAATCCGTTCTTATACCTTCTATCTTATTTTTATTATATTTAAATGAGCTAATCTTGTATATAAACTGGATTCTTGTATATAACTACCTCGAAACAGCTTCAACGATTTTCAAGAAATTCAGCATTTAGGGGCTTTGGTGGGAAAAAATTGATCTCACTAGATTTCATTTAAAAAAAAAAATTGTTTTATCCCTATTTTCGGGGATCAAATTTGGCAATCTAATGATATTTTAGTTGTCAAATGTAATGCTGCGATAGGTAATGGGTAACGGGCGGATTAAAAATGTTTAAACCCCGGGATCGAATCCCACAAAGCACCGGCGCCTTCTTTTTTCTTTATTTTTTTTAATTTTTTTTTATATATCCTTTTAATAATAACTGAGCCAGGCTCAGTCACCCAGATATATAAATAATAATATAAATATAACGTGAATAAAAAACTTGTTGAGCAAATAATAAGCTCGCTTAAAATACTATCTCTGGAACTATGTTCATGAACGAGTAAATTGACGTCCTGCATTTCATGTTAGAATGTTTTTAATTTGTTTGCAGTTGTTCGTCATACAGTCGTGTACAAAAGTATTCTGAGCTATTTATATATGGATATAATTGTTCATCATTCTCTTGCCCTTATCCCACTATAAGTGGGGTCGGCACCACGTTATAAACATTGTATTTAAATTTAAATCACCTTTTAACTCACGTCAAAAGTTCTTATTCGTTTAATGTGAAGAATATTTATTATCAACATAGTAACGAATTTCTCGTTTAATTGTATATCTATCAAAGTTTCTAGAATGTTTTGATTATACCATTACCGACGTTAGCTTGCTGCTCTCGTCTTGAATATCTCTCTACTATTGTTCGAGAGATTAGCAAGACAAAACTTGTTTATTTTGCTTACTTCCATAGTGTTATGTCCTATAGAATATTGCTATGGGGTAAATACGCGAATAATGAAAAAATCTTTGTATTACAAAAAAGAGCCGTACGTGGCATTTACAATTAAAGTCCGCGTGATTCCCTGCGAGAGAAGTTTAAGGAAATAGGTACTGTGAATCCAATGTAAGAAACATTGGATTCACAGTATATTTTAAGAAATTCAATTTTTGTATATAAAAACATAAAGAATTATAAAACAATAGGTGATGTATATAATAGACAAATTGGACCCGACATAAGCTTGCGGCCCCTGCTATGCACCTTCAAAAAGTATGTAAGTCGTTTGTGGGTTTGGGTATAAGATTCTATAATAAAATTTCGCAATCAATTTTAGCTTTGTCATACAGCAGTTTAAAAACTGATACAGAAAGCCTACTATACTGTTGAGGATTATTTAGACGATAAGAATGCGTGGATATAGATATTGTTTGACCCTGTATAAGATAGAAACGATTAAATGTAACTAGTATTAAGAATTGTATTTTTAAAAGAGCAACCGCAGATTTTCTTGCTGGCTCTTCTCGGTAGGAACAGCTTTCCGAACCAGCAGCAGTTGACGATTCAAAAGCACTTGTTTACAAGTTTATTTGAATAAAGAATATTTTGAATTTGAATTTACTGTAAATTGTAGTATTACAGTAAAGAAATAGCTTACAAATTAAAATAAATTATACAAAAGAGCTAAATAAGTTATGAATTTATAAACAAAACATAGCCACAAATGTACCGACTAGTCGTTTAAGCGAATAATCTCACTTAGCACTCTATCTCTGGAATTACATTCTTCCTAAATATTTATACTGTAATTTACGTTGAAATACTTTTGTGCGTGAATTATTGTTTAATGTATGTTTGTCCATTTGTCATAGAAGTATACAATGGCTTTGTATAATTTTGGAGTAAATTTGAACCTGGATTAAAAATGAGTGGTCCTTTAGCGCAGGTGGCGGTTACTGTGCCTACAGCCTCGCGGATCGTGAGTTAGATTTCCGCCGACGCCAACATTTTCTAAATTCAATATATTAGTTATATTTGGGTGTAGATTAGAAAATAATCTATATTAGACTTGCGTACAGAAGGTTTTACATCTATACTAATATATAAAGCTGAAGAGTTTGTTTGTTTAACTATTTGAACGCACTCATCTCAGGAACTACTAGACCAATTTGATAAAATCTTACAATGTAAGATAGTCAATTTATCGAGGAAAGCTATGGGCTATATTATAATAAATAGCTAAGATGATTAGGAGAGGAACAGCAAAAATAATTATTCCGAAAACGGCAAAATTTCATGCTTTCCTTGCGTGCGCTAAATAAACGGTGAAAGTTGTTCAAAAACCATGTATTACAATATTGTTCCCACTAAAAGTTCTAAATAAAAGTCCGCGACAGGATATGTCTAGCTTTTAGGTATAACCCACTTTAACCGTTATTATGGTTGTCAAAATACCATATTACGGTTCTAATCTTTACACGCGGGCGGAGCCGCTGGCGATTGCTAGTTAAAAATATGAAATAAATTTGGAAGTGTTAAAAAAGATTGACCACCGAGTTTCTCACTGGTTCTTCTCGATAAGAAAAACATTCCGAACCAGTTGTAGCTTCATTAAATCTAATAATGCCTTGACGATTCAAAAGTGCTTCCGAAAGCTTACATGAATAAAATTATTTCATTTGATGTAACTAAATTATATAATACGATATGATCGTTGCGATCTATTTTGAAACAATTAATTTAGTTCATTTTAAACTTTATAGTTGTAAGGCAAAGATGAAACTAAGTTAACGTATTTAGTGAATTTACTCATAAATTTTCTTATCGGGCCATACATATAAAAGTCGGTTTTAAAGGAACGAACTCCGAAAATGAGTAACAAACTAAATGAAAATATCAACATGTAAATGCTGCTAAAATTGAGTCTAAATTTTACGTGAAAGAGCACTAAATACTGTAAGCAAATATTAAGCTCAGTTAGTATGTTATTTCTAGTGCTCTACTGTAAACACTCGCCGAGTGCTTTTCATGCCGGTATGAACACTTATGAGTGTAAAATACTGTAAAAGCCACTATTAGCAGACGTGATATACATTTGTTATTTATTCGTTTTATACGTGTTTCGTCATCCTCCTGTCCTTATCCCACTGTAAGGGGGGGGTCGGAACAATATGCTATAAACATGTTGTGACATGATAATGATATGTGTGATAAAGCTGTATTTTTCAGTTCTCTGAGTGAAGTTACTAGGATAGGTTTGTATATTATAAGTTATAATTAATTAAGTTTCTATACACTGTTGTATTAGGGTTACCTGTAAGGATAGCGATAAGTTGAAAATAAATATATAAAAATGATTTGGCTTCGTATTTTACGACCTGCCTGACGTCAACTTAACTTAGACGTATTTTACGACATCTCGGTTAAAAAGAGGGTGGTCTATTCTACTCAGCTGGACACCACACGGTGGGTCAACTTACCTTAGTCGCCTTTTACGACACCTCGGTCAGAATTGAGGGTTATCTATTCTATTCAACCGGCTACCACACGGTGGGTTAACTTATCTTAGTCGCCTTTTACGACACTTCGGTAAGAAATGATGGTGGTCTATTCTATTATAATAACCAACCTTCCTTGAATCCTTAATATAATAACAAACCAACCTTGTGGTTCCGGTTAAGTAAAATAGACCACCTTTATTTCTTACAGAGGTGTCGTAAAAGGCGACTAAGATAACTTTACCCGCCGTGCGGTATCCGGTTCATTCGTCATAGTTCATTGTTTACTAGAGATCATTAGAATTTAAAACAAAACTGTCTGAATTACATCTGTCCATTAAAAGTGGGTCAAAATTATGTTAAAAAAAGTCGTTTCTATCCATAAATATATGACAAATATAAAGCGTCTAAAAGTTCTTATCAAAATTAAGTAAAATGTAAAGTAAAATTAGATTTGGACAAAAATGCTAATTGCGCATTACAGAAATATAATAAGGTTATAACGTTATCTCTGGAGCTACGCCGTAAACTCAAGTGAGTGTTTTCGTGCCACTCGAGCCACTTTTGAGTGTAAAATGTTGTATTAACTGCCACGATAACAAACAGTCGTATTCATGTATATTCTCTTAATATTTGTTCCGTAACCTTGTATTTTGCTGTTTCTTTTTAATATATGATTTTTTTTGTAATATTTTATAGAGTTAGGCGTTACTTTGCGGAGGTCCATAATACGAAACTAATGAAAATATTTTGGTATAATCCGCGATAAAAGAAAATATATGTAATGTTAAATATAGAGTGTATTATTCGTTCTAATACCTGATACACAAAATTGCAAAGCGATTTTGCAATTTTGTCGTGAAGTCTATTTCCTGGTCCTGAAGATGCTTCAGTTACGGAGCGAAACGATTGTTGAGATTGTGGTGGTGAATGTTTGCAGTGCTTGTGTATTGTTGTGTTATCGGTGGTGGGTAGTGCATGTTTTATAATATTTTATAGTGTAGGTAGTAAAAGTAGTGCTAGTGGTAGGTAGTAGGTAGTGCATAGTTTTTACAAATTCTGCATGTATCAGGTATGAGAACGAATAATACTCTTTATTTAGCATTACATATATTTCTTTAATCGCGGATTATAGCAAAATAATATTTTTATTAGTTTTGTAATTTTTTTTAAAGAAAAAAGAAGTCCACTACAATATTTTGCAACGCCTTAACCGGGCAAATATGTAACATATTTGAATGCAAATAAATGAATAAATAAATGTTATGACAGTAGAAGTTACTTGCTAATGCAGAATATAATTCGTATTATTCTCTGGCAATACAACAAACTTAGGGAAATGTTCTTTTATAATTGTACAAAATATTTTTACGCAAACAAAACGAAAATACTCGTTAAATTAGCGCAGAGAATTACATAAAAGTGGTAGTAATACTGAAAGCAAGTAATAAGGTCGTTGCACGTTATCTGTGGAGCTACATTGTAAACAAGTGAGTGCTTTCGTGCCACTTGAGCCACTTCTAAGCGTAAAATGTTATTTTAAATGCCACGATGAACTCGTATACATGTTAACGTATATTTTGTACTAATATTTGTGAATGCAACCAAAGTTAGTCTGAAATTTTTGAAATAAGAATAAACTTGATATTAATAAAAAATATGTCGCCTTGTGATATCCGGCTGAATAGAATACACCACCCTCTATATTTTTATTTATTTGTTTATATAAATAATATAATACGGTAGATGGTTCCTATATCCTATATGATTACTACTTACTAAATATCATATAATAATAATATTACATAAATAAAAATAAAGTTTATATTTTGCCTTTAAATATTTACATTATATCAATCCTGTTAATATTTGCTTTAAACATTTTTCTTTTGACGGCGTCAATTCGTTTCCTTTTCCAAATTTAAAATTGAGATGTGTACATATCAAATTAAAAAGAATTTATATTCTTTACATATATATATATATATATATATATATATATATATACTATATATATATATATATACTATATATATATATATATATATACTATATATATATATATATATATACTATATTACGGCTTCTTAAATGCAGGATGCAGGAGGTTTTGAGGGAGAAAAATCGATCCAGCTAGGTTTTATTAAAAAAAACGTTTTTTCCCTGTTTTTGGGCAAAAAAAATACTAAAACTTATTTTCAATGTATTGAATATATAAAATACTATTTTTGGCGTTAAATGTCCAGTCAGCGTAGCTTATTCGGTTAACGGGCGGTCTAGAGGAATGATGATCCCTAGGATAGGATAGGATCGAACCCCACCTACCCTATTATTTTATTTTATTTTGTAAGTTACTTTTTTTATTTTGTAAAAACCGAGCAACGCTTAGAACTAACTATATTATGATATTAAAGAACGGGTCGGTTTCGAACGCTGATTTGAAACGACTATCAGATGCTTTGTCGTGGTTGATGTCGACTTTTGCGACTTTGCGTTACGTGACGTATAAATGTAAAAAAATGAAATGAATAAAATAATATATTTTGTCATAAAAATGTTATTCATGTTTTTGATCCTACAGCGTAAGTTAGTACTGAACATTTGCAACTAGTCATTTATATTGTTGAAAAATCATTTACAAAATTGAATTTCTTAGCTTCCCTTTCCCATAAATACGCTTACGTATAACAGTCGCAAAAATGTATTGTAAAATTTTCGCAAAAAATCCGTACGCTGAGTGTGTAATTTCCGCAACTACATTGTTAACGTTAACAGAGTGCTTTTCACGTTAGTTACGCTTTGTAATGTTAAATATTGGATTTAACGTAGTGGAAATGTACCTTTGTTCATATGAACGCTATGAACAAATGTGTCTTGTTAACAATTTTATATTATACTGTTACACAGGTACATATGCTGTGTGGAATCGGGCTAAGTAGAATAGGCCACCCTTATTTCGAGACTAAAGAAAGATTCAGGCGAGTGCCCCATTTTCTAGCGGGTAAGATGGGAGATACAAGGTAAGGTAAGAAATAACGTGATTTATAGAATCATGCGTTACTTTGCGAAACTCCATAGTATACAAGTTACAATAAAATTATTTTGCTTTAATCCGCGTTTGTTAAGAGAATAAATACACATACAATAAACAATCACATACCACATACATGCAGGACAAACCGCCACACGTATCACAAGACGCCGCAAGCACCAACAATCCAAACAAGCACTACACACACAGTCCCCATACACACATAAATATGTTGTCGCCAATGACTTCCGCTTTGTATTTTATAGCAACACAGTCATGAAACAAGACTTTCGCGCCCTTTTTGATTAAAATGATGGCAACACTGTGCTGTTGTTGTTTCCGGTGGAGTCTGCCTATTGATAAAACGTTTCAGTTACATTCAGTCTTTGTTCGTCATTCAAGAGAAGGGCATTTCGGAACGGGAATTGTGGTATTCCTATTATATCGTGTTATTGTATATAGTGTGCGCTAACAGATATTTAGAAGAATACTCTACTGTTAATGATAAGAATGAGTGGAAATAGCTCCTGTTCGTCCCTGTACAGAATGATAATAAGTATGTTAAGTATGTTAGTTAATGTATAGAACCGGCTATACTCACGTTTTATTTTATCGGGTTAGCCCGACTAGTTTCGAACCCAACCGGGGTTCTTATTCATGAGCTCTTTACACGATGTTATCGCGGCGGGAACTGCGTCCCGCAGCTCGCTGGGCGCGACTCGTGGGTGGCGGGGGTGCGGGGGGACACGGTGGCGGCGGTGACCGCACCTCTTCCAAGTGTTCCCTGTCGCTCTGGTCTTCGTCATCGCATGCACGGATGAAGTTTGTGCACGCGACGCTTACGGTGTCGGGTTCAAAGCGGTCTTTATATGAACCAGTAGTGTCAAAAATCGGTTTCCACGCCGGAGGTAGTGTCCATCCACCGTCTCTGTTAAAATTCGGGTACCGGCCAATTTCAATGGCTTCTCGTATTTTTCTAGGTACTAGAAATTTTTCCCTGGATAATACGGAAGCCTTGTCGAACCTGATGTAGTGGTTAGTACCCGAATCGTGGATATGCTCCGCTATGGCCGAACCATTGGTGTCCATATTCTTGACACTACGAATGTGCTCCGATATCCTCGTACTGATGTTGCGACGAGTTTCGCCTATATAATTCCTCCCACAGCCGCAAGGAATCCTATAAACACCAGGTACGCTAAATGGGTCCGGATCTTTCGGTGAGCGCAGCAGGCTACGTATTTGACCAGGAGGACGGAATATCGTCTTGATATTGTACTTACGACGAAGATAGTAGCCTATCTTATCCGTCACTCCCTTGACATACGTTAAATAAGCAGGCGACCGCGCTGCTTCTACCGATCTTCGCGATTTTCTGTTCTGTGCTAAACGATAACACTGGCGCCTGTTATATCCGTTGCTTTCTAAGGCCAGTTTTATTTTATGTATTTCCTGTCCCAGATATTGCGGGTCACACAGATTTAAGGCCCTGTTTATCAAAGTTCGAGGAAGAGAAGAAAGATGCGAGGGGTGATGATGCGATCTGGCGTGTAAGTATTTGTTGGTGTGAGTGGGTTTCCGGTACACCGTTGTAGAAAACTTACCGCCAGGCCCTCTTATGACCATGACGTCAAGAAATGGCAGCCTTCCCTCCTTTTCTTCCTCCAATGTGAACTTCACCTTATTATACAATTGGTTTAGGCACAGTAACAAGTCTAATACTTTATCTCTGTTAAAAAAAGTTAAGTATGTTACTTGTTATGAGAATTATATTGAAAAGAGCAACAACAGCCGAGTTTCTAGTTGGCTCTTCTCGGTAGGAATAGCTTTCCTAACCAGCGGTGGAGATGACGATTCAAAAGCACTTGTTTACTAGTTTATTTGAATACACATTTGAATTTCGAATTTGAATATAATGGTTCCTTCATTATATTGTTAGAACCACAAGGTTAGGTAAATAAAAATATATTATTAAGGCTAAAAAGAAAAGGAGGCAAACATGAAGTCGATGCTTAGGTTCGAAATTGCATTCAAGGGAGCAATTCCGAACTGCCCGGGGTTGTTTAAAAAGTAAATGACATTTGAACACTTGAAGTCATCTTATCGTATTTTAAAGGAAGTAAAAAATATATATGTGTGTGTATAAAGTAAGTTTTCTTTCTTCTTTGTTTCTTTAAGTAACGTCCTGTTACTAATTTCATTTTTTTTTAATTTATTTTGCAATCAACAGCGATACAGATAATACTTATTTAGGAAATTTCAAACAGTACAATAAGACCATAGCTAGATTACAATAATTATGAATAGATTATTTACATTAACAGAATAAGTAAAATATTAATATGCCTATTAACAGAACAAAATATAAAAGATAAAACGTGAAATAAAAATTGCGGATAAAAATAAGAATATCAACAACACTCATGCGAACGTATGTATTGTGTGTGTGTGTGTGTGTGTGTGTGTGTGTGTGTGTGTGTGTTTGTGTGTGCGTGTGTGTGCGCGTGTGTGCGCGCTTTTGTCTGTGTAATGTTTGGTAGGATAATGCAGCCATTTTCCTGTAATAATTCTTTCTAAACTTATCTACAAGATATATGCACTTGCCTTAAATTATATGCGACATATGTGAACGTGCATGAAATTTCAACATAAAACCATACCCATTCGTACAAAGATACCTTATTTAAAATTCAGAATTCCCAACTAACACTACCAGTTGGTTCTCATTCAAAGAAAATAGTTCAAAAAACGAGCGTGCTGTGAAAAATTTTTAACAATGCCTTACGTTATGAATTTGCGTTTCGTTACTGCCTGGAAACCGGCGCGCTGTTAAATATAAAGCTATCTTATTTTCACAGAAATTATATAGCGTAGCTTATTTTACAATTGTCCCGGCCATATCCTAATTTTATGTACAGAATGGCTTCACTCACGTTTATCCCTCGCCCATTGCCACTTCAGCTTCGTGACACGCCAAGCTATATCAGTAATTTTAGTTCTTTTATATATGAAATGAGGGTGGTCTATTCTACTCAGCCGGATACCACACGGCGAGTCAACTTACCTTAGTTGCCTTTTACGACACCCCAGCATGAAATAAGGGTGGATTATTAAAAGGTGACTAAGGTAAGTTGAACCACACAGCGGTTCAACTTACCTTAGTCACCTTTTACGATACTCAGCAAGAAATAAGGGTGGTTAATTCTACTCAGGTTGATACCACACGGCGGTTCAACTTACCTTAGTCGCCTTTTACGACTCAGCAAGAAATTAGGGTGGCCTATTCTACTCAGCCGAATAGCACACAGTGGATGGTGATAGAAACTTTTAAATTAAAGTAATTTTGGTTCTTCTATCGATCTCCTTATTTGTGATTTGTAATATATGGTTAAAAATATGGTTTATATTTAGTTTAGAATATCGCTAGTGGTAATTATATTTTACAGAGACTGATTGATACACACGTTTAAGTGGCTCGCCTTTGGCCACTAAAGCTTCGCAACACGCTGAGGTAAACTGGAAATTTTGATTCTTCTACTGATCTCCCTACTTCCAAATATGTAGTAATTTTTGAGGAAATATTTGGCATATTTAGACTACCATGAGCGATTAATATATATATATATATACTGATACGGTCTATAATAATCTAGAAGTGGTCCGTAATTTACCACTTCAGTACCGTGATACGCTTAGGCCTATCGATAATTTTGGTTCTTTTTTGCTTTTTAGTTGGAATATAATGTTTATTTTGTAATATGTCTATCGAAAGTCTATTCATATTTTGTGTATACAAACTTGCTTTACTCACGTTTACGTGCACCGCCCATTGCCATTGATTTTTTATTTTACACTATCTTGTATTCAAATTTTATTTGTAGACAAACTGTTTGGACATCGCGGTCTCTATAAAGGAAAAATCATGTAAAATTTTCCCCGAATTCCGCTTTGCCACGTGTAAAATATTTTCCCGCATGTATATCGCCAAAGTTGACATCACAGCAGTGACTTTTAAATCTTTTACGTGTATGCCTGTATCAGACAACTGGAAAATAACTAGTGCATGTTGTACCCACTTGTATAGTGTAAGGTTCAATAATTTTAAAAAGAATTTAGAACAAATGGTTTAATTTAATTGGTAATTTTTACATCAAATAAACAAAATAGATATGATTTGACTAATATTGTGAATGAAAGGTAAAATGATAAAAGGTTAAGTGCTAGAGAGAGAAGGGGCATTACGTTTTGTGAAGTGCTACTGTAAAGACGTAAGTAAATTGTAAAGTGTTAATAGTGTACGGTATAAATATAAATATAGTTGGAAATATAAAGTTATTTATATCACCTTGTGCAGCCGTTCTTACAATAAAAAACTACGTTATGTCGGGATATTGTTTAACGTAAATTATCTTTATTATTTAAATTGCGGTTGCTCTTATAACGAATATTAGCTATTTGAGGTTAGATTCTAATAAGACGAAATACTCAACGAAGGTCGACGCGGATCTACCCAAACCAACACTAAGACGTCACAGTAGCAGTAGCTCAGTAGTTGGATTAGTAATGACTCAACTAGATTTAAGCATCTCCTGTAATTAATACAAATTGTGACACGATCGAAGCACGTGAGAGTTTAAGAACCGTTTGAGTCGAGTTGTACAAGACCGGCGTCGCTACATCAAGCTCAACCATTTATAGCAGTCACAAACGCGTCCCTTTGATTGGTCATGTGATTATCGCGTTGTCAGTACATCCGGTATAAAAAACTAAACAGGTGATATTTGACGTCTTCCTTGCCCAACAGCATTACCAGTAATATCTAACATTTCCTTTATTTCGTTCTTGCTCTTTCTTCTTAATTTTTCTTCTTGGTCTTCCCGGTTTCTTCAATAAAACAAGACTAAACTCTCGACTTTTTGTTATTCTGTTTCAGCTTCAACTGACTGCGTTCATAACTTCTATAGACTTCGAATTTTGAAAATGTTTCTATACGTGTATATAATCTATTGTTTATCTTGATATATGTTTTAATTTGAGGTTTAAGCAACAATTAAACAAATTAATCCAGACCTAATTCAAGAACTTTAATCACCTTAAAATCAGATCTCCTTTCCAATACACAACTTTGTTGAGGACAAATGAACTTTCACATTTTTTATATTTGCGTAACTTTCCAGACGAAAAATTATAACTTAGCTTAAAACGACATTAAGCTAGCATAATCTTTTTATTTTCATTTTATGTTAAGTGCTTGTTAATGCTTTTGAAATATCTTAAAAAGTCTTTAATCTTATGCCCTTCATGTAACCGTTAAATGAAATAATTTTGTTAAAACAATATTTGTAAATCTACAATTTTCTTATTATATTTAATATCTTTTGAACGTAATTTATTGAATTAGGCTTTTTGATGCGAATATCCATAAATTGAGGATAATATTATTTTGCAATATTGTGTTAATATTGAGTGTTTGTTTAAATATGTATTAATTATATAATAATATATTATTATAGGAATGCCGTGTGGTATCTGGCTCAGTAGAATAGACCAACCTTATTTTTCTTACCGACGTGTCGTAAAACGTGACTAAGGTAAGTCGACCCGTCGTGTGGTATTCGGCTGAGTAGAATAGACCAACCTTATTTCTTACCGAGGTGTCGTAAAAGGCGACTAAGGTAAGTTGACCTACCATGTGGTATCCGGTTGAGTATCAGGTTGGTTGCCATTACAGCAGTTTAAAAATACTGTTAAAAAGAGGCTACTATACAAAGTCTATTATACTGTTGAGGATTACTAAGATGATAAGAATGAGTGGATATAGCTCTCTTCAAAGCTGTATAAGACAGGAATGACTAAATGTAACTAGTTTTAAGAATTTTATTTTTAAATAAGCAACCGCCAAGTTTCTTGCTGGCTCTACTCGGTAGGAACAGCTTTCCGAACCAGCAGTAGAGTTGACGATTCAAAAGCACTTGTTTACAAGTTTATTTGAATAAAGATTATTTTGAAAAAAGAAAAAATGCGGGCGATAATAATGATTTGAGATATGAATCCACAGATATATAATTGAATGAAAGTATCAAATAACTATTACGAATAGGAGAATAAAGAAGATATAAAATTTTACTATTGAAGATTATATAGTTAGGATATTAAAGCACTCAGAATTCAAACTTGAGAACTTTAAACTATGACACTTAAACCATTCTCAAGTTAAAAGAGCCAAGAGTTAGAGATTTTTTAGTTAGCACAAAGCGAAATAACAAGTTGCGAATTGAGCACTTCTTGCACTGATTTTAGAGACTGAAAACTAAGTTAAACTTATAAAAGCTTTCGCCTACTATCGTTAAAACGATATTTTTCCAATATATTCCTTGCTGTGAAATGAAATTAAAAATTGCATAGATTTTAGTATTCAGTATTAAGTTTTATTAATTTCTCGAATGTTCTTTTAATCTGCGTTCTTTGAATCGAGTCTGAATGAGTTTTAGTTTATCGCAGTGAACTAAAATTAAAATAAAGCATTGCGAGCTAATCTGGCTTTCAACGGTTCTGTATAAATAAAATAACCTCTAGTTAATTCACTACTGAGTACTTCTTACTAATGAATAGAAAATATAATTTAAATTTGTCGCATAGATTTATAGTAATTAAATTTTTATCCGCAACTAATACGTGGTGACGGTAGCAGGAATTTATTCACTGGAATATAACTGGAACGGAACTGGAATAAACCAAGAAAATTGACCATTCGCGAAAACTTTAATTCAAAATTAGTGCCTGAAGTCTTCGTACGATTCGTATTTCTAGTGATTGAATTGAAGACCCAAAACTTGTTTACTGACTATGGACTTTATAAGAAAAATAACAGTCGCAGGGGATTGAGCGGGCTATTCTAGGTCCATCTGTAGATAATTAAGCCTAAAATGAGGTTATAAACCACAAGAGTAGTTTAGTTATTACTTTGTATATTTATCTTTTTACTGCATTTTACTTTTTATCCTTTCAATGCTAACCGCTAGAGCAAATGGATAATTTTTAATATAAATAAAATCAAAATCAAAAAAATCTTTATTCAAATAAGCTCTTTCAAACATTTTTGAATCATCAAGGATTAAGATTATGAATGAAGGTAAAGCTGATTTGGAATGTTGCTCTTACTGAGAGTAACCAACGAGAAAATCAGCTGTCTATCAGTTAAATATTTTTAATTTTACGTTATTAAACAGCAGTCTTGTATGAAACTGAAAGAATTTTAAAACCCAGGCATTTTTATCATCCAAATAATCTTCAACTTTTTATTATGCTTTACGTATAACCATATTTCATGCACTTAATTTTAACCTTACTATAGAATGTGTATTAATAAATATATAAGATTAATAAATATATAAGAAAATTAGTAACTTAATACTTGTGTGGTGATTGACAAATAGTCAATATATACTCCAAATAATTAGATACTTAAATACATCCAGACTCGATGAACTAACAATTTTTTATAGAAAATGTTAGCCTTCGGCGACAGCTGGTGGAACAGTCACTATTATCTGCACCAGTGGGCCAGTCAAAAGTACTATTGAAGCTTATATAAGACAAAACAATGTTTTATCTTAGAGAATAGGGAAAAACACCGAATTGAAAAAAACAATAGCCGTGAAAGCATAACAGCTAGATATAACTTCGCTTTTGTATATTAGCATGAATATGAATAATATTCCTACTATAAACTTAGGTTTCAAATAATTATAAAATAGAATGTACGTAACATTTTAAAGCTAACATTTTAATTCAAAAGCAATATCAGGAAATTGTTCGAAAATTTTCACTTTTCATTTCCAATTCAGAGCGAGACGTATTCCAACTATTTTCCATATTATTACTAATACCAACTCCACTCCGCTTATTTACACGAACTCCCAACAAGTTCGGCGCATAATTCAATTTTAAACTTGACACTGTGTTCAAACTTGCACATGTTGAATATTGCGGTAATTTATTCTATAATAGAGTTTTATTACTGACAAGCCATAAGCCGCGACCTAAAATTTTAAATATCCTCAATTTTTTTTTTTTTTTTATTGCGGCCCGTTCAACGTCCAGTATTGGACGTAGGCCTCCTCCATGTTCCTCCACTCCTGACGGTCTTGGGCTTTTCGTATCCAATCATGGCCTGCGTGTCGTACGATGTCGTCCTTCCATCGTTTTGGCGGTCAAAATATCCTCAATAATTAATTTTAAAAAGGTTTTTGTTCTATCCTTATAAGCGCCTTTGATGACGGACGACCGTGTATGTAATTGTTCCATATAAATTTAAATTATCACAAGATAAAAAGCGTCAAACCCCCATGAAGAGACATTTCAATCTGATGGTTACCATTGTTTGATACAAAAAAATCATCGTAATTCTCCTGACCTTATCCCACTCTAACTTGGCTCGGCACATGTTTTAAATATGTTATAACATATATATATTTTTTTACCTGCCTGACGTCAATTTACCTTAGTCGAATTTTACAACACTTCGATAAGAAATGAGGGCGATCTATTCTACTCAGTCGAATACCACACGGCACTTACCTTAGTCGCCTTTTACGACACCTCGGTAAGAAATGAGGTTGTAAACTAACCTCATTTCTACTCAGCCAAATACCACACGCAACTTACCTTAGTTTCCTTTTATGACACCTCGGTAAGTAATGAAGGTGGTCTATTCTGCTCAGCCGGATACCACACGGTAGGTCAACTTACCATAGTCGCCTTTTACGACACCTCGGTAAGAAATGAAGGCGGGCTATTCTAGTCGGCCGGATGCCACGCGGCGGCTCAAATTGCCCATTTCATACAAAAATATGTGGCTTAATCAGACAAAACCAGAAGTGGGATAACTTACAAAGCAGGACAAATTGTGACGCGTCTCATTTTTCTCGGCCCCTAAGATACAGACTGACAAACAAGTTGATGTATAACACACATCAATAAAGTTCTGTTTTCCCGCTAAATATTCGGACGCCGGAATATGTATGAGGAAATATTTTATGGAGTTACCATTTGTTATTATTGGTGCAACTTTGGAAAACGGGCTTCATTACGGAAGTTTTTGACAAAATGTAACAAATTAGATATTTATATACTCGCTAATGCGTGTACAATCTGGTTTGCTCATTCGAGGAGCAATTTAGTTGTTTTGGATTTATACCGGAAACAGGAAATCATGCAAATAAATAATAAAATTATCGTAATCTTCCTGTCCTTATCCCACTCTAAGTGGAGTCATCACAACATGTTATAAACGTGTTGTCACATGATTTGGCTACGTATTTTACGATCGGCCGCCTGCCTGAAGTTAACTTACCTTATCGCCTTTCACGACACCTCTGTAAGAAATGAGGGTGGTCTATTCTACTTAGCAGGATATCACACGGCGGGTCAACTTGCCTTAGTCGCCGATTACGACACCTCAGTAAGAAAGTGGTCATTTCTATTCAGTCGGATACCACACGGCGGTTTTTTAAAAACATACTCGTAACTTACGTTAGTCGATTTTTATGACAGCTCTGTAAGAAATTAGAGTGGTCTATTCTAGTCAACCGGATACCACATGGCATCACTATAAAATAAAAAAATAAAAAATATGACGACTCTCTCGAAAGGTTCAAGAATTCAAAGCCCGAGAAGGCACGAATGAGTTTTTCTTTTAAAAACATACTCGTTAGTTATGTGTCTAATTAATAATTTTAATTTATCACACGCTTTTCGGTGAAGGAAAACATTGTGAGGAAACCTGCATATCTCAAGAGAATTCTGGGTATAACTTACCAAAGTTCCAACCCGTCACTCCTTTTAATAAGAAAGATTATCCTAAATGCTGGCCCCATATATAATCGCAGATTGCACTAAATTTCATCAATAATAGTAGATTGGCCGTGAAAGACTAAGAGACACAAACTTTTGCATAAATAAAATTAGCACGGACATGGAAATACATTCCAACTCATCATCATCATCTTCCTGCCCTTATCCCACTCCAAGTGGGGTCGGCACAACATATTATAAACATGCTGTCACATGATTTGGCTGCGTTTTTACGACCGGCCGCCTGCCTGACGCCAACTTACCTCTGTCATATTTTACGACACCTCGGTAAGAAAGAGGGTGGTCTATTCTACTTAACCGGATACCACACGGTAAGTCAACTTACCTTAGTCGCCTTTTACGACACCTCGGTGAGAAATGAGGGTGGTCTATTCTACTCAGCCGGATACCACACGGCGGGTCGACTTACCTTAGTCGCCTTTTACGACACCTCGGTAAGAAAAGAGGGTGGTACTATTCTATTCAGCCGGATACCACACGGCGTAAATACATTCCAACTCATATCAATAAACATATGAATAAGTAGAAAACGTTCCCGATAATTGCTTTTCCATTGGCATATTCCAGAAAATGTTTACTCCAATCAATTCGGATGGATGAAATTTATTACCATATAAAGAGAATTTTCAAAAGGCTGTCTTGGTGATAAAGAACGTACACCGTACAGGAGTTTTTAAATTTGTTTTATGTAAATTCCGCTCAAAACGTTTCCAATTATTTGCGTTCAGGTCTTTTGAAGACTTGATAAAACTTGGTAACAAAATAACGCGTATGTTTTCCTGGTTACTCATGAGATTTCGAGACATTTATTCAACTTATCCGAATCGATATTTTTTTTAAACGAAAACCAAAGTAAAGACAAGTAATTCTAATTCAAAATATTCTTTATTCAAATAAATTTGTAAAAAAGTGCCTTTGAATCGTCAAAAGCACTTTTCGAACCGTATGTATGAATGTACCGCGTACGAAAACGGTTAGTCTCTACATTTAGCATTATATATATTTTCAATTTACTTTATTGCGGATTATAGCAAAATAATTTTATTATTAATTAATAAATTTTAGCTTTGCCATTACAGCAGTTTAAAAACACTGTTAAAAAGAGTCTGATTCAGAAAGCCTATTATACTGTTGAGGATTACTTACAAGATATGTGGGTATAGCTCGCTTAGACCCTGTACAAGACAGTAATGGTTAAATGTAACTAGTAATAAGAATTATAATTTTAAAAGAGCAACCGCCGAGATTCGTGCTGGCTCTTCTCGGTAACAGCTTTCCTAACCAGCAGTAGAGCTGACGATTCAAAAGCACTTGTTTACAAGTTTATTTGATAAAGAATATTTTGAATTTGAATTTGTATAAAGACGTATAATAATAATATTTGATTTTTTTATATAATTCTAGTTCCTCTGATATTGAGGTCAGAGACTTTCTACTAAGGTTTATCATTTCTTGTTATTATTTTTTACATTTGTTAAAATTATGCTTATATACTAACACATTTTTCATTAATATTTTTCACATTTACATTTCTTATTTTACTTAAAATTTTATTTTACTTTACATTACTTATAATTGATATTTTTGCGTTGCAGTTTGCATAGGGATAATTACAATTTTTAGTATTTTTATGTACATATAGTGCTGGTATTTACTTTACGCGTTACTTTGACCAAGTTTCGTTAATTGAACGTTAGATTGGACACATTGTAACACAAATGTGATTTCTAGAAGTTCTCAAAAGGTGAGGGCCTCTCGAAACAAAGGGAGGCTGTGGTCAAAGGAGCACTCGCAATCAAGAGTTCGCACTTTAGCGAAAACCTTAGCAATGCCAAAGGGATTCTTTGTCAATGGGAACTCTCTTAGCGTTTTTCTCGAAGATTCCTTTATCGTATAACTCGAGTAAATCGTTTGTGATCTTTGAGTCTTTTATTTTCGTAATCTAACGAAGAGTAGGTACGTGTTTTGAGTTTTTCTTATGTTAGAACTTTCGTCTATATTCTACTTGTTTTGTATTCTTATCTTTTTCTATATAAATATACACACAGTAAGTAACTTAGTGCTTAACTTTACTTGTGTAATGGGTTACAGATAAGTGCTAAATATAAATAAATATGGGACACTTACACACACGGTCGTCCGTCTCCACAGTAAGTAACTTAATACTTGTGTTGTGGGTGACAGACAACTGGTGAATATATACCTACAAATTCATTTATAGAAAATGAACTGAACTTGAAACTAGTTGGTCTCACCCGATAGAATAGATAGACAGTGACTATATCCAGTGTAAACTGTGAAAGCCCAGCGGTAACACCGTGTGACTCTTTCGAGGAAGTCACGGGTTCAAACCCGGGCAGACACCAATGAGTTTTTCTGTTAACTTATGTGTCTAATTGATAATTGCAATTTATGACACGCTTTTCGGTGAAGGAAATGATTGTGAGGAAACCTGCATATATAGCTTTAGAGAATTCTGGAGATATGTGTAACCTACCAATCCGCATTGGAGCAGCGTGGTAGGTCTTAGCTCCAAACCTTCCCTCCAAAAACGGAGAGAAGAGGCCTATTCTCAGCAGTGGGATAGTAACAGGCCGCTACCATATCCAGTGTCAAAACATCTAACAACATCAAGAACTTTCTCATCACTTATTCAAAAAAGGTCGTATTAAATCCGCACTTAAGTCTATCGTTCTGTTCAAATTCAATTACCTGTAATGTGTTTTAAGGGAAAAGGTTTCCATAACTCGATTTGGCAGCTACATTTTATAGGAATAACATGGAATTCACAATTTTCATTTCAGATAAAAACACTTTATCCGGAAACATTCACGGAATTCCAGTAAAATGTTTAAATTGTAATTATAAATTTAATTTACAATTTATAAAATAAGTATGAATAGTACAAAAGTTATTATAGAACATTTTGCTATAATCCACGTTTGTTAAGAGATTCCATCTAATGCCAAGTGTGAATAAAAAAACAGAAGCGTTCTCATATCTTATACATGCATTAGTTACTTTGCAGCAAACTATTTGGAGGCAAAGTCAATGGTAGCGGTTGAACTATTATACAACTCTGCGTGTTTAGGTGATGCGGCGCTTTGTCACTTTGTCGTGGAGCTTATCTCCTGATGATGCTTCGGTAACGTCGCGAAACGTTCGTTGAGATTGTCCTTTGAGATTGTCCTTGAACCTTCCTCAATAAATGGACTATCTTACACAGAAAGTATTTTTCAAATCGGTCCAGTAGTTCCTGAGATTAGCGCGTTCAATCAATCAATCAAACAAACAATCTCTTCAGCTTTATATATTAGGACAGATATAGATTCAATTTCTGTTCATTTAAATCAGTGTTTCCCGACCTTTTTTGGTCCATGCCCCACGTTAGAAATTATTTTGCCCCCCTAAGTAACATACAAAAATTTTAATATTAAAAATTGAATTGTCCACTTAAAGAACATAAATATTAGGTTTTAGGAAGAAAAATTGCTTTTTTTTGTTTAATTTGGCACTGAAATCTAGCATTGCACTTAAATGGCCCAGAGCGAAAGGCTAAAGGGAAACACTTGTCGATTTGCCCCCCCTTAACCATCAAATTGCCCCCCTGTGGGTCGTGGGCCCCACGTTGGGAAACACTGATTTAAATGATATTACCAGTATCAAATAAAACCGGTTCATCTAAAATTATAAGACAGCGTTTACAGAAAAACATTGCTTGAATTTTCCCGCTATTCCGTATAAAGCTTATTACATATACGACACATGTCGAAAATTATTCGCGGAATTTAATTATAATACGCAATTGTTCTATTAGGGAATTCGCGACGTAGCGAGCGATTTACGTAAATTTTCTATCTCAAGCCGAATTTCGTTTGTAACAACGACGTATTAAAATTGTAGCTTTAGTAACGAGACGTAAGGAAGTAATATAGTGGGATAATACTTTCCCATTGTTGGGAAATTTTTCCCGCTCTCATTCGAGAACATAAGGACCCAAAACATTGCTCTAAAGCAGGTTTCCTTACATATAAGTATCTGCGTGACCGCTTTGCTCGGTAATTTTTTTTAAAGATATAAAAAAATATCAAATAAAATTTTTATTTATTTATTCAGAGAAAATAACATCAATAACAAGTTAGGTGAATATATACTAATTACTAAACTAAACTATTTTACAAAAACAAGCATTAAAAAAAAACAAATTAAATCTAATTAAATAATAACTAAAGAATAAAAATTAATAAATATATATATATTTACACTAAATCAAAACCATCCATTCCATTGCAATGGGGTAGAGTTCCTAAAATACTGGCAGCGTTGCCCCTTTGTATGGCCAAACTTATTCGTTGGCCAAGGTAGCTGCCAGCTCTCGGGTCCCCGGTACGCTCTACGAGCCTTCTCGCGAGCTCGTTGAAGAACGTATGAGCGTCCGGGCCCCATGGACCTAAGGTCTCTACACCAAAAGGCACAAAAATGAAGCTTCTATTTATGTCTTCATATTTGCGCCTCTTGGCATGTTCTGCAGTGGTAGCCGCTGCTCCCGCCATAGTAGAGGTCCCTTGTATATGTGATGCAGCTAACGTGTCTACACATGTAGCATCCCAAACAAGTGACCTCCCCAGTTTCCAAGGTATGAGAGTCATACCATCAGGTCTCTTGCCATCGCTACGAGCCAATCCATTTGGTTCTAAAACAGCAGGCACATTAGCGGTAGCAAGAGATTTCCGGATGATCTCATTTAAACTGCTATGACGAGAATAGCGACCAGCACTTTTTAAACAGGAGAGACCATGGTGTCCAAATGTATCAACAACCTCACCGCAATGGCATCGATGACTTTGATTGATCGTGGCACCAAGTCGTAGACCAACCGCCAGTGTTAAGGTGGTATGGTCTAAAAGAGTACCTAGGTTTGCGAATGGGAGAGCTTGAAGCCAGTATCCAGATTCCTTGGCAAAAACAGCACGGAGCCGAGCGAGATCTTTTTTGCTCTCAGCATGTTTTAACAAGCTATTATATATGTCATTACTTAAAATGTTATCCCACTGTTTTTGACAGGTCAAAGGTACTAGTACTCAAATAAAATAAGCAACAAAAAAAGAAGGTGCCGATGACATGTGGGATTCGAACCCGAGTTTGGAACATTTTCGGTCCAACCGTTACTCATCGGCTATCGCAATATTACGTTTGACAGCTGAAAACATCCTTTGCTTTCTCGAAGAACCCACAAATTGTTAATAGAAAATGTTAGGCGGGAATCGAACGCACGACCCGCGCAGAAGGCACTGTGCCAACGGGCCACTCTAAATCTATAAATAAAACCGTTAAAGTCACGAGTAAATTTAAAACTTTGTTATCTACTAATTGGCCGTCAATATGATGTCAGCTTAATAACTTTCAACGATACTTTAAAAACTTGAAACACTTTCAAGTTAAAAGAGCCACTAAAACTAGGCGTCAAGTATCTAATACGTAGCACGTTAATAGTAGCACGCTACTACAGTATTTATTGACTTTATATTAAAGGCTAAAATCCTATAAATTGTTGCTCGAATGTATTTTTGTTGTTGAATATTAAATTTTATAATAAATTGAAAGCTGCTATTTTTAAATTTCTCTTCAATCTGCTATTTGAAGTTAGTCAATTTAGTTGATTATATTTTTAGCAATTTTAAAGACTTTTACACAGCGATTTTCGACTCTATATATTCAAATGTCTAGTTTGTGCCTTAAATTTCGTAAAATAAATAAATAAATAAAAAAAAAGAATAAAAAAATAAATAAAATTAAATTAAAAAAAAAAAAAACTTTTTACTAATTTATAGAATTAGGCGTTACTCTGCGGAGGTCCGTAATCCAAAATATGAAATATTATTTTGCTATAATCCGCGATAAAGTAAAATATATGTAATCCTAAATATAGAGTGTAGTATCCGTTCTCATTGACACATGATTGTTACAACATGTTGTCACACGTTTTCGCTTTTACGACTACCCGCCTGCTTCATGTCAATTTACCTTACGTCGTATTTTACGACAACTCGGTAAGAAAGAGATACCACACGGCATATTCAAAATATTCTTTATTTAAATAAAATTATGAAAAAGTATTTTCGAATCGTCAACTCTACTGCTGGTTCGAAAAACTGCTCCTACTGAGAAGAGGCAGCGAGAAACTCGGCGGTTGCTCTTTTAAATTACATTAAAACTTATTACTCATTACATTTAGTCATTACTGACTTGCACAGGGTCGAAAGTAGCAATGTCCACGCATTGTTCTTATAATCTAAGTAATCCTTAACAGTATACTGTTATATATAATAGACTTTCTGTTTTACCGTCTTTTTAACAGTTTTAATTGATTGCGGAATATTATTATAGAATCTTACGAGTATATTCAATCCCACAAACGACTTCCGACTTTTGCAAAGCGCAAAGCAGGAGCCGCAAGCTTATTCGGTTCCTACTTTATCTATATACATCGCCAATTTTTTATAATTCTCATGAACAAAAATTAAGTTGCTAAAAATGTACATTCTCATTAACAAAAATTAAATAATTTATAGAATTAGGCGTTACTTTGCGGAGATCCATAATACAATACTTTTGTATTAATAATAAAATTATTTTGCTATAATCCGCGAAGAAGTAAAATAGAAAATATATATAATGCTAAATGTAAATGCTTTGCGATTTTGGTCGTGGAGTCTATCTCCTGATGATGCTTCGGTTGCGGGGCGAAACGATTGTTGAGTTTGTGATAGTGAACGTATATAGTGCTTGTGTATTGTGGTGGCGGTGGTGGAGGTTTGTGCATGTGTTTTTCGAATCCTGCATGTATCAGGTATGATAACCGATTGTCCACTTACATTTAGCATTATATATATTTTCTATTTTACTTCTTCGCGGATTATAGAAAAATAATTTTATTATTACTTTTGTAACAAAAATTAAATTGCTAAAATGTACTGTGAAGCAAATGTGTAAATACCTATTACCTTAAACTTCTCTCGCAGGGAATCACGAGGACTTAAATTGTAAACGCTACGTATGGCTTTTTTTTGGCAATGAAAAATATTAGAAATAAAAATCTCTTATTTACGATGATAAGTAACTGTGAAACATTAATATCTTCGTGCCAGTGTAAAAGAGGATGAATAAATTAAATATGTAATAAAATTTCCCAACTTCACAATGTCTGATGAAAATCTTTTCCTGATCACACAAAGGTGGTTTAAATGCTTTCTTATATTAAAGAAAGGCCGTTTAATAAATTTTCCGAGGCGTTTTATAAAATGGCACAAATAAATTGGATTATTGTGTATTTTTTTTATTCGTAGATCCCGCGTCCTTTGTTGGTAAAAATTAACTTTGGGAATAATTTTTAAAATTTGGCGTTACTTTACGGAGGTTCATAATACAGAAGTAATAAAAAATATTAAATTGCTATAATCCCTGATATCATTTCTTTTATCGCGGATTATAACAATATATTCATTACTTTTCTAATAATAAAATAGAATAGTAGAATAGACCACCCTCATTTCTTACCGAGGTGTCGTAAAAGGTGACTAAGGTAAGTAAACCCGCTGTGTGGTATCCGGCTGAGTAGAATAGACCACTCTTATTTCTTACGGAAGTGTCGTAAATGGCGACTAAGGTAAGTCAACCCGCTGTGTGATATCCGGCTGAGTAGAATAAACCACCCTCATTTCTTACCGAGGTGTCGTAAAAGGCGACTAAGGAAAGTTGACCCACCGTGTGGTATCCGAGCGAGTAAAATAGACTACCCTCTTTCTTATCAAGGTGTCGTAAAATACGACTAGGGTAAGTTGACGTCAGGCAGGCGGCCGGTCGTAAAATACGTAGCCAAATCATAGGACAACATGTTTGTAACATGTTGTGCCGACCCCACTTAGAGTGCGATAAGGGCAGGAGGATGATGATGATGATGATTCATTAGTTTTCTAACTTTGGGAAATAATATGTTGTATGGTATTTGTTCGTTTTTCTTTCATAATGTAAGACTCTAAAAGTAAAATTAACGCCCTATTACTATCCCACTGCTGGGTGTAGGACTCTCTTTATACTTAAAGAATGGGAGTTAAGGCCCACCACGCTGCTCTAATGCGTATTAGTAAGTTACACATATCCACAGAATTCTTCAGAAATGTGCAGGTTTCCTCACCATGTTTTCCAACAACGAAAAGCATGTGATAAATTGCAAATATCAATTAAACACAAATTTGAACACAAAACTCATTGGTTTGCCTGGGGTTTGACCCTGTGATTTTTTTTATATTTCCCCTTTTTCAGTAGTTTACTATCTCATAACTATATCCCCTCTTCTTTTTATTGAGAGGAAACCCAACATGCTGCATTAATGCGAGTTGGTGGGTTACACATATCTCAAGGATTCTCTTAAGATATGCTAGTTTCCACGAAATTTTCCTTCATTAATTGGTCCATATAAGTTTGTATGAAAAAACTCAGTACTGACTGCCAAATGAACCCGTGAGCTTCTGAAAAAGGTTTCACCTTTCCCTAATCTATACTAATATATAAAGCTGAAGAGTTTATATGTTTGTTTGTTTGATTGTTTGAACGCGCTAATCTCAGGAACTATAAAAACCGATTTCAAAAATTCTTTGAGTGTAAGATAGTCCATTTATTGAGGAACGCTATATGCTATATAACATCACGCTACAATGAATAGGAGAGGAGCAGCAATAAAAAATAGTACGAAAACGGCAAAATTTAAAGCTTTCCTTGCGTGCGGTGTGTAAACGGTAATAGTTATTCAAAAATTATGTATAACAAAATTGTTGCCCTCTAAAACTTCCAAATAAAATTTCGCGACAGCATATGTCAAGCTTTTAAGGTTAACCAAGTTTAACCATTTTTATGGTTATCAAAAGGCTATATAACGGTTTTAATCTTTTAACGCGGGCGGAGCCGCTGGCGATTACTAGTCAACTATAAGGCTTTAATATTTACAAAGTCTGCGTGTAATTCCGACATGTTTGTATATTTAAATTGGCTCTACATCGCAGAAACGTCTTTTTCATGAAATTTGTTTAAAATAAATTACGCTCGGAATATTCAGCAAACATTTGCATTCAAGGCCTTTGAAGTCAATAAAATTTGATAACGGAATAAACCTTTGCCTTATACGGCGAATCAATTTTGCCGTTACACGTGAACTCACAATTCATATAACGTATATCATCTGTCAGAACCTTATAAATACCTAAGGATCAAAGGGAAACGATGTGCCTTAAGTCGAAAAGATTTTGATACTGCCATTTGTGGAATATCTACCTGATATACGCTAAACTACCGTGTGGTGTCTGGCTGAGTAGAATAGACCAGCCTCATTTCTTACCCAGGTATCTTAAAAGGCGACTAGGGCAAGTTAACACTGGTGTTACTGGGATATAGTGGGATACTAGTATCCCACTATATTAGTTCCTTACGTCATCAGGGCATCGGCAGGAGGATGCCCATATCCCAATCTAAGTGGGGTTGGCAAAACATGTTATAAACATGTTGTCTACGTATTTCATACATGGTTTGGCTACGTAATTCACCACCTTCCGCCTACTTGACGTCAACTTACCTTAGTCACCTATTACGACACCTTGGTAAGAATTGAGAGTGGTCTATTCTACTCAGCCGCATACCACATAGCGGGTCGACTTACCTTAGTCGCCTTTATCGACATCTCGGTAAGAAATGATTGTGGTCTATTCTTCTCAACTGGATAACACACGGCGGGTCGATTTACCTTAATCACCTGTTATGACACCTAGGTAAGAATTGAGGGCGTTCTATTCTACGCAGCCGGATACCACATGGCGGGTCGACTTTCTATAGTCGCCTCTTATGACACCTCGGTAAGAAATGAGGGTGGTCTATTCTTCTCAGCTGGATACCACACGGCTTTTTAGAACCACCGCTATGATATAGTAAATTACGAATTTACAGAAAATGCACCAGGATTATTATATCCAATACATTAATATTTTTCGTTCCTAAAAATAGCTGACTACAGCCAAACATCAAACAAATATTTCGGTTGTTTTATTTAGAATTCTGTACCTTAAATAAAGGTGAATGATTTTGATTTCATGGAAAGGAATGTCCGTATAAAAGTTTTTATTAAATTCAATTATTTCTTTTAAATCTGAAATATTATTTACGAACAAATATTTTGCAGTGACGGGGTCAAACACCAGGCATTCACCAATGAGTTTTTCATAATTAATGTTAAGATTCCGGCTATACTGACGTGTTATTTTATCGGATGAGCCCGACTAGTTTCAAGCCCATACGGGGCTCTTATTCATGAGCTCTTTACGCGGCGTTATCGCGGCGGGAACTGCGTGTAGCAGCTCGCAGGGCGCGACTCGAGAATGGTTGGAGCGGGGGGAGGGACGGCAGCGGCGCTGGTCGCGCGTCTTCTGAGCACTCCCCGTCGCTGCTCTGGTCTTCGTCATCGGACGCCCGAAAGAATTCTGTGCATGCGACGCTTACGGTGTGCGGTTCCAGCAGGTCTTTAGTAGTACCGGTAGTGCCAAAAATAGGTTTCCACGCTGGAGGAGCTAAACTAGTCGGGCTCATCCGATAAAATAAGACGTGAGTATAGCCGGAATCTTAACATTAATTATGAATACCACTCACGATAGTTTAAATTCAAAAATGAATAAATAGTTTAAATTCAAAATTAAAAAATTGTGTCTTAATGAAAAGTGCAATTTATCACACGCTTTTTGATAAAAGAAAACATCGTGAGGAAACCTGCATATCATTCATGAATGCTTGTATATGTATAATTCCAAAAAAACGAAAGAGGCTTTTTTTAAATTTCGGCCCCTGGACAATTCTTTTCCTGTATAAATTAAACTGTAAGTATATAAATAGTACTTGCTTTTACCCGCAACTTCGTTTGCGTGGATTGTTGACGCGTGATAGGTTGATAATAGATGGCGCTGTTCAATGTCATCTTATTCCTGTAGATTTAACAGCAATAATTTCTAACAATATATACATACAAGATTAACTCATTGAAATACTAAATATATTTTTCCTTTCCTGTATAGACGCTTATATGTAATGCACCTCAAGCCAAGCTCATTAATATAAGCCTTGATTTGGCAGCTGACCAATTGGCTGTAATGCAAACCGATAGACAGCCGAGTCGTGACCGGTCAAAGCTGAACCTAATTAACTTACCTACCATTTACTGTACAAAAAGCCGTAATGTCCTAACAGTAAAACTGCCTGATCCTTAACGAGGGATTGTGGGTTCAATTAACACGCTCCAGTGAGCTTTATATCATCATCCACTTGAACCTGTGGTAGGCCAGCGGTAACAACGTTTGACTCTTTCCAGGAGGTCACGAGTTCAAATCCGGGTAGACACCAATGAGTTTCTCTGTTAAAACGTATGTGTCTAATTGATAATTGCAATCATCATGAGGAAACCTGCGTATCTCTAGAGAACTCTGGTAACCTACCAATCCACATTGGAGCAGCGTGGTAGGTCTTAGCTCCAATCCTTCTCTCCAAAAACGGAGAGAAGAGGCCTATTCTCAGCAGTGGGATAGTAACGGGCCGCTATTTATCCATTTGCCCTTATCCTACTCTAAGTGGGATCGGCACAACATGTTAACATGTTGTCACATGATTTGGCTACGTACGTACGTACGTTTGTTACGTCCAGTCTCCTGGAGTTAAGTTGCGGGTAAAAGCTAGTAATTTATAACACAGTAAGATATAAAATATAGAGTGAAAGATAGTGATATATACAGAGTAAAAAAAAATTAAGGCCGAAAGAGAGATATATATATATATTTATATATATAGAGATGGCATGTCTTTCTCGTATGCTCGTATCGACGATAAAATCAGAAAGTAGAAAAATATTACTAGAAAAATACTAAAACAAAAATACCTATATTATTCACTATATATTTGACATTCCTAACTAGCCTTAATGTATGGATTCAGTTTTATATAACGGGAATTTCCTTCCTTTTACCCACAGAAGGGAAAGTAGCAGATGGCCATAAATAAGGTTGGTACAATGATTATTGATATACCGTTTCCGTATTTATGGAGAGATTTATTCATCTTCCCTGGTTTTATAAGAGAAATAAACATACTAATATAATATGCTAAAAATGAATGTTTCTTTCTTTTAAACGTCCATACGAAGTACAAGATAAAGTGGCGAAAAAAATAGTAATCTATAAGCTAAACCATTCAAACTACTTTCTAAGGAAGATGATAAAATTTGAAAAATTTGACTTTTGAGCCGAATAGTCTGTACTATAATTTAGGAATATATAGGAATTATAAAGGAATATAATCAAGTTAAAGCATTTTATTTTGCGTAGCCAAAATAGTAAAGAATGCCGGTTAAATTATATATCACAAGTTGGACGTTAAAATCAAATTGTCCCTACCATAATTTCATAATTTTAATAAGTTTATTGATCATCATCTTCCTGCCCTAATCCCACTCTAAGTAGGGTCGGCACAACATGTTATAACATGCTGTCACATGATTTGGCTGCGTTTTTACAACCGGCCGCCTGCCTGACGTCAACTTGCCTCTGTCGTATTTTACGACACCTCGGCAAGAAAGAGGGTGGTCTATTCTACTAAACCGGATACCACACGGTGGGTCAACTTACCTTAGACGCCTTTTACGACACCTCGGTAAGAAATGAGGTTGGTCTATTCAACTCAGCCGGATACCACACGGCGGGTCGACTTACCTTAGTCGCCTTTTACGACACCTCAGTAAGAAAAGAGGGTGGTACTATTCTATTCAGCCGGATACCACACGGCGTTTTTAATAAGTTTATTGATATGTAAATAAAAACCAAAACTTAGTTATTAAATAAGAAGCAAAAATTACGTGACTCATCTTAGTATAAGTTAAAGAGTCTAATACTCGGGCTGAGAAAGTGTTAGAACAAGTAAAAACTAATACGAAAGGCAAGAAATTCGATTTACCCCTTGTCCAAGCCATGCATACGCTATCTCAACTTTAAATAACTTACAGAAAGTTTTTCTGTTACATGAGAATCCGAAAGTTGGAGGAACAAAAAATATTTTCCATATACGAAGTTTGTTTAAAAAATTTATATAGAAAATATCTCTAATATTTTGCTTCAAATGTTTTTTATTCGCAACAAATGAAAGTTAAAATTCGTGATGACTTGATGATAAAAAATTGGTTTGGCTCCCAAAAGATTAAACTCATTGGTTAATTGAAAATTATAGGAAAGAAGTCAGATTTTTTAATATCAACATTACATACAGTGAGTAACATGAAATGATTAAGGTATATTGCCGGGTATTTAAGCCAAAATGAGATCTTAATTACTGTTAAAATTCAATCCTTCTCGATCCGAAATAATCAGAAAGAGTCGGAGACTATTTTTTTAAAATTTAAACTATCGTGGATTCATGGTTTAAATTAAAATTAAAAATATTCTTACAAATGTATCAATCAACGTATAAACGTAAAGAAGTGCTTTTGAATCGTCAACTATACTACTGGCTCAGAAAACTGTTTCTGCCGAGAAGAGCCGAGAAATTCGACGGTTGCTCGTTTCAAAATATAATTTTATTACTAGTTACATTTATTTATTTCCGTCTTGTAAAGGGTCGAACAGTTTATGTATAGAAACAGTATGTAAGTGTAAAAGACGCTTGTATTTATTAGTATGTATAGTAGTAGGGGTTTGAATGAACAAAACCTGGTAAGAAAAAGGTGCTCTAACCGTTGCACCATCCCTCAAAATGAAACTTCGGTTACATAATTAGAAGTTAGCCTCGTTAAGAATCGTACATAAAAGCACTTTTTAAATACATAAAAATGGAAACAAATTTAAGATAAAATTAAACGAAACAGAAACAATCGTATCGAGTTGGATGCTGGAGCCAAATTGCCGGACCGGGAGTGAGTGGAATGGTACTAATTACGAAATTATCATAATTTTATATGCCATTCATTCGATTTTAATACTTGGTCAAATTCAATACAAAAAAAATGGTATTTTCCTTTCTCGTATGCAAAATTTTTAATATTTAAATGGAGTTAATCATCATCTGGGAAACGACTCCAACGATTCAGTATGTAGGGGGTTTTGGGGAATAAAAATCGATCTAGATAAGTTTTATTTAAAAAAAATGTCGTTTTATCCCTGTTTTCGGGCTCTAAATTTTTTTGAAATTTACGTTGAATACAATCACAATTTTTCGCTGTCAAATGCAAAGTCATGGTAGTTCATTTGGGGAACGGGCCGTCTAGAGAGGTGAAAAAATCCTAGGATCGAGCCCCACCTGCCCTATTATTTTTTTTATTTTTCTTCTGAATTTTTTTTTACATCATTTTAAAAATTACCAAGCAAGGCTTGATCATCCAGGTACTATCATTAATTTGTACTATGGAGGTCTATAAAAAAAAATAATTACTTCTATTCACTTCGAAATGCTAATAATATTAAGTAACTGTGATCGCGGCTTCGCCCGCGTGGAATTAAATGTGTCATAAATTTTTTCCCGAATTGATATCTTGAAGTAGTTATTATTATTAAAAGTAATAGGCGGCCGGTCGTAAAATACGTATCCAAATCTTGTGACAACATGTTTATAACATGTGCCGACCCCACATAGAGTGGGATAAGGGCAGGAGTTATAACAATTATAGATAGACACGAAAGTCTAGCTGTCTTTTACGGCTAATCTACTGAAGCAATATTGATGAAAATTACTATAATTGAAGCTTATATATATATGGCTCTTAACATTTGAACCCAAGACTTCCTATCAAAAGTCACACCACCTCACCATTGGCACTCATTTCTGCTATATATTTATTATAAAAAAATAGTAGAAAATATTTGTTGTAAGTAATTATATATTAGTAGCATCTTTTCATCTATTTATTTTACCAAAATTAATAAATATAATACGCTAACCCGACGGATGGGGGGAAAGAATACGTACAGGTGACAATTACAAGAGTTTAATCGTCACTTTTATATAGAGTATCGCGGACGGGGTCCTTCACGGTATTCCTTAATTGGATGTACCGGAAGATGCACCGTTTACAGTTGCGCTAGGCGTAGTGTTCCAGTAGGATGCACTGTGTAAGCTTAGAAACTGATAGGCGATGTTGATCTTATAACTTAATGTATGGGGACTTCTTATATTACTATGAAAGCACTTCGATAGCGCGGAGCAAACGACGAGTGGCGCCATTTAGTTTTGAATGCGGAATCAGGTGTTCCTAGTACGTTGTGTTACATAAATAAATTAAATATTTAAATTTATATAAACTTTTTCTTTTTCTCTATATTACCCGTATTTTCTTTCTTCTTCAATTCTTGTCCTTTTCCTTCTGTTACTCAAAGGTTGACTGGAAGAGATCTCTTTTAGGTATAAGTCCGCCTTGATACATATGCTTTATTTTCTCTTTTCTAACTATACGTATAAAAAGAAATAAATAAATATCGGCTTAAAATCCCAGTGTTTAGAATTTCTCATATCAACGTGAAAGCAACATGATATTAAACATATTCACAGCGTTTAATTTAAAAGCCCCCATAATTCCCCATATTTGAGTTACCGTGACGACATATGAGCAATGAAACTTCGAAATGGTTGAATATTTGCTCCCTAATTAGACATTTCGTATTCCTGTCTTAAATATCAAATCTATAGTATTCATCATTCTCCTGCCCTTATCCTACTAAGTGGGGTCTGCACAACATGTTATAAATATGTTGTGCAGATGATTTGGCTGTGTATTTCAGGATCGGTTGCCTGCCTGAAGTCAACTTACCTTATTCGTATTTTATGACACCTCAGTAAGAAACAGGGTGGTCTATTTTACTCACACGGTAGAACAACTTACCTTAGTCGCCTTTCGCAATACCTCGGTAAGAAGTGAGGGTGGTCTATTCCACCCTAAGTTCAGGTGGAATTTTCTATAATATACGTGAACTCAGTATATGTTTCTTTTGTACAAATTTCATCAACATTGCTTTAGCGAATTAGCCGTTAAGGAGTAACAAGCAAACGGATACAGTGACAGACAGACTTTTAAATTTATAATATTATTAAGATAAATGACCGTGTCGTATTCGGTTGAGTGGAATAGGCCACCCTCTTTCTTACCGAGGTGTCTTAAAATACGACTAAGGTAAGTTGACGTCAGGCAGGCGGCCAGTCGAAAAACGCAGCCAAATCATGTGATAGCATGTTTATAACATGTTGTGCCGACCCCACTTAGAGTGGGATAACTGCAGGAGGATGATGATGAATTAGACGTTTCGTATTTCTGTCTTAAATATCAAATCTATTGTGGCAGAAGTAATGATTGGTGTGATTTGGGAGAGGTGAGGTAAGGTGTGGAGAGGCGCTATTACATTTTTTTTAATGTGTTCAAAGCGCGTAGGTTTTATGTTGTCCAAAAGAGAAATAAATTGATTTTGACTTATGAAAAAACCTTTCTTATTTATATCGTAAACAATAAAGAAAATATCGTTATTAATACTATTGTTGTCGACGATGACTTAGTTTTGTATTTTATAGCAACACTGTCACGAAACAAGAGTTTCGCGCCCTTTTGACTGAAATGTTGGTAGCACTGTGTTGTGTTGTTTCTTGTGTGTCTTGTGTTGTTAGTCGGTTTTTAATTACAATAAAGCAAATCAATACATATTCAAAAAACTCTTTAGTCAAATTGACACACTTTGACTTGTGAAATCTACCTTTTTTAATCATATTATTTTAAATTAGGAAGAGCCAGATGAAACATTTTATAAGAAAAAATATTTCTTAAAAAGAGCAAAATGTTTCATCACTTACATCACTTTCATTAAAATTAAAAAGTAATAAAAATATTATTTATATATAATACCCGATAAAAGAAAATATATGTAATGCCAAATATAGAATATATGTACTATTCGTTCTCATACCTGATACATGCAGAATTTGTAACAATTCATGCACAACCCATCACCAATAACACAACAATACACAAGCACTACACACATTCAACACCACAATCTCAACAATTGTTTCGTCCCGTAACTGAAGCATCGTCAGGAGATAGCACGACAAAATCGCAAAGCATATTCTCTTTGCGATTTTGTCGTTTTTTTTAATCATATTGTTTTAAATCGGGAAAAGCCAGCAAAAAACTCTCCTTTTAAGACCATTTTAATGATTTTCATTAAAATCTTTTTTTAAATCTTTAATTAGAGGTTATTTTTAGAGTTAGGTCGATTCCGGTCTCAATATATCAATTTCACTGTAATCTCGAAATAAAAGGATATAATAGAAAAGAGGCTATTAATAACCGAAAGCAACCTTTTTAGTTAATGAGGGTTTGGAGGTCGCCCTACCCTCCCAGCCTTGATCCATTGCGGTGGATCTCCAAAGATAATAATTAATCTTACACTTTTTATTAATTAAAACCAACCAAGTTATATATATGAAGCCGAAGTTTCACGACTGTGTTTGTGAACGCTCACATAGACCACCCTCATTTCTTAATGAGGTATCGTAAAAGGCGACAAAGTAAGTAGTAAGTAGACCTGCCATGTGGTATCCGGCTGAGTTGAATAGACCACCCTCATTCAAATTCAAATTCAAATTCAAAATATTCTTTATTCAAATAAACTTGTAAACAAGTGCTTTTGAATTGTCAACTCTACTGCTGGTTCGGAAAGCTGTTCCTACCTAGAAGAGCCAGCAAGAAACTCGGCGGTTGCTCTTTTAAAAATATAATTCTTAATACTATTTACATTAAGTCGTTACTGTCTTGTACAGGTTCAAAGAGAGCTATATCCACACATTCTTATCTTCTAAATTATCTTCAAGAGTATAGTAGGCTTTCTGTATCAGCCTCTTTTTAACAGTGTTTTTAAACTGCTGTAATGGCAAAGCTGAAATTGACTGCGGAATTTTATTATAGAATCTTACCAAACCCACAAACGACTTACGTACTTTTGCAAGGCGCAATGCAGGAGCCGCAAGCTTATGTCGGTTCCTGCTTTGTCTATTGTATACATCACCTATCGTTTTATAATTCTTTATATTTTTATGTACATAAATTAAATTTCTTAAAATATACTGTGAAGCAAATTTAAGAATACCTGTTTACTTAAACTTCTCTCGCAGGGAATCACGCGGTCTGTCGCGGCACATTTCACGGCACATTTCTTACTAAGGTGTCGTAAAAGGCAACTAAGGTAAGTTGATCCACGGTGTGGTATTTGAATGAGTAGAATAGACCACCCTTACTTCTTACTGAGGTGTTGTAATATGCTAAGTTAAGTCGATCCACCATGTGTTATCCGCTTGAGTGGAATAAACTACCCTCTTCCTTACCGAGGTGTCGTAAAATACGACTAAACGATTTTGTAGGGTCTTTCAATGTAAAATAGAGGAAGTTGTAGAGCAAGATATACGCTACTTTTATGGTATAATTTTTGTTGCGTCTAGATTTACTTCGAAAAAATTTTTGTGACACACTACTTTTCACGCGGTTGAAGCCGCGATTTCAGCTAGTAGTATGTAAATAAATATATAAATAAAAATATATGAGACTCTTACACATACGGTCGTCCGTTCCCAATGTATATAACTTAATACTTGTGTTATGGTACACAGACAACTGGTGAATATATACTTATATATTTATTAAATACATACTTAAATACAAAAATACACCCAGACTCGAAGACCAACAAATTCATTTATAGAAAATTTTGAATCGGGAATCGAACCCGCGATCCGCGGAGCCGAAGGCAGGGTCACTACGCACTGAGCCAACGGGCCAGTCAAAATATATAATTGAAGATTTTTATTATTTTATATTATTTATTCTATATGATTAATCTAGAAATCCAAATTTTACATATCGGATACATAGGCACACATAACGCCGTCTTCAGTTCTGTTATTTCTACACCAGTTTTAATGCAGCAATTGCTTCTAGAATTCTAAGGAATGTTTCATTCAATTACTCACAACGGAATTACCTGCAGTCTGCAGTAATACATTTTAACGGAGATAGCGTTACGGAAAACATTGTTGGAGGTTTTTATTCAAACTTATTCAATTACCAGTATTATGCTAACTAAAGCTACAATCCCAGTATTCATTAATCCAATATTTCAAACAAACCAAATATGAATGAATCTATACTCCTATCCTCCTTGCGTCGTTTTCCTCAGTGCTGAGGGTCGTGACCTTTACCACGGATCACTTTTTTACGGATGACTGATCGCCAGGTTTTGCGATCACTTGCTGCTTTTAAGGCTTCGTGGATACCTCTATACCTCTATACTAATATATAAAGCTACGAGCATGCGGTGCACCTCAAGTAATCACCGCCGCCCACGACCTCTCGCAGAGCGAGGGTGTTGCTGTCCTTTGAAAAGATGGAAAACACGCTTTTTGAAGGTACCTATATCGTACCGATCCGGGAACGCCGCTAAAGAGAGATCGTTCCATAAAATGGTGGTGCGCGGAAAGAAACTATTTGAAAACTGCACTGTGGTGGATCGCCACGCATCCAGATGGTGAGGATGATATTTTAACCTGTGACGTACAGTGCGGTTGTCGAATTTAGCGGCAGGAATCAGGTCATGTCAATGGAACACTCACCGTGAAAGATGCGGTAGAAAACGCACAGTGATGACACGTTTCTACGCATCACTAAAGAGTCCAGCTGTTTGCTAATTAAAATATAAACAACCGGGTCACATCGCAATAATCACGTTACCTTTGTATAAGGTTCGACGTTTCGGCAGACTTGCGTCCACCGTGGTCACGAACTGACCACGTGTCCACCACTGACCACCAGTCAGTTCGTGACCACGGTGGATGCAACTCTGCCGAAACGTCGAACCTTATACAAAGGTAACGTGATTATCGCGATGTGACCCGGTTGTTTATATTTTAATAAGTATGAATCGCGAAAGATTAAAATCTATTGTTTGCTAATGTTTTCAAATTTGTTTGTTTGTTTCAATCACCTATCACGCGAAGTTTTATCATCACGAAGATGCGGGTAAAACCTAGAATACAATAAAACGTAACCTTAACAAATGAGGATAACATAACAGTTTTCTTATAAAAGAACCATTTTGATTATCAAAGTAATTAACCCAATAACAATATCAATATAACGACCTCTTCAGGCGCTCAAATAAAATACTATTATTCTATATAACGAGTCTCGATGGTAGAAAACTAATTATATCCTATCTAGCCTTTATAAAAATAAAATATTACCCTCCTCTTAAGTACCATCGTTATTATTTATCTGATTAGGGAGTATTGTGAGGGAAATTCAGCCGCATGTACCATTATCACGTTGCTTCTGATAATAAAACTGGTACTAATAAGAATAAAAATAAGTTCCTGGGTGACCGACTTTGCTCGTTACTTTTTGACAAGATTTTGATTTGAGAAGATGTAAAAAAGATGAAACTTGAAAAAAAATGAAAGAAATTAATTACACAGGTGAATGAGATTGTGGTAGTGAATGTGTGTTTGTGATACGTGCGATCATTATGCATTAAAAGTATGATAAGGTTTACTTGCCTACTTAGCTTTACATAGATTAATAAACGCGGATTAAAGCAAACTAATTACTTTTATAATATACATACATAGTACCTGGGTAACCGATCCTTGCTCGGTAATTTTTAAAATGATGTAAAAAAATAAAAAAAAATAAAAAAATTGAAAAGAAAAATAAAAAAAAATAATAGGGCAGGTGAGGCTCGATCCTAAGTATTTTCACTTCTCTACGTTTGACAGCGAACAATTGTGATTGTATTCAAATTAATTTCAAAAAAGTTTTAGAGCCCGAAAACAGAAATAAAACGACATTTTTTTTAAATTAAACCTATCTAGATCGATTTTTCTCCACCGAAACCCCCTACATGCTGAATTTCAGGGAATCGTTGGAGCAGTTTTCGAGATTTCGAAAAAAATCCGAATTCCGAGATTCCGAAAATATATATATATATATATATACAAGATTAACTCATTTAAATAAATTTAAAAATATTAAAGATATTCAGTAGGTCTAAGAATCGGCTACTATCTTTTTTTCATACCCCTAAGTGATAAGGGTTGTCACCACCTCTACCTATTTATTTACACTTGTAAATAAGTAGGTAGAGGTGGACAACCCTTCTTGTTCATCGCGGATTATAGCAAAATAATTTTATTATTACTTTTGTATTATGGATCTCCGCAAAGTAACGCCTAATTTTATAAATTACCTTCTTGTTTTATCTATATTTATAGGTAAAACAAGAAGAGAAACAGAAATGTCAGCTTCAGGCTAATAAAATATGACGTTTGAGGGGGGAGAAAAGTCGTATGTCAACCTGTGGTAAACTCTTAGATTTAATTTGGGGACCCTAAAGTTTTTCATTTCGGGTGTCGTTATGAATAAATGTTTGGGGGAGTACCTTTTAGCGGGGCTTTGTTTTAAGCTGTTTTGCGTTGTCACCAAAATTACTCTCTCTGTTGGACTTCATGTTCATAAATATTAAGAGTGGGGGATTTAATTTAATTTCGTTGAGATTTCCAAGAATTTTTGTGATTTGTTGAATATTTTTATATTTTACTAGCTGTGCCCGCTGCTTTTCCCGCGCTGTAATTAGTGTGTTACAAATTTTTCCCGCGTTAATCGTGATTCTGTGCGAATTTTAGTATAAAAATAGCCTATTGTTGCTTCACAGCCCCTATCTTATAGTGGACCCCTATCTTGCAGTTCTGAATTCAATAATTGCACTTCTCTTCTATCCTTCAAATTTTTTAAATCTTTTAATAAAAACTACACAAAAATCCGTTCATTCGATTTTGATGATCATATACAAACAGCTTTTGGGAACTTTGTTTTATAATAAATAATATCTGGGTGACCGAGCCTTGCTCAGTAATTTTTTGCAAAATAAAAAAGAAACTTAAAAAAAAAGAACACATAATAGGGTAGGGTAATCGATCCTAGGTATTTTTATTTCTCGCGACCACCCGTTCCCCGAATAAGCTACGCTGACTTGACAGTTAACGGCAAGTTCCAAGTTCTTGACAGTTCCGAGATTCCGTAAAGATTCCATACAAGATTAACTCATTTAAATATTAAAGATATATTGTAGCGCATATGACGTAGTTCGTACTATTGTTTAGTGCTGCTCATCTCTTATACATCTTAGCGTAATGTTATATAACCTTTAGCCTTCTTCGATAAATAGACGAGACACTGAAATAAAATTTTCCAATCGGTCCAGTAGTTCCAAAGATTAGCACGTTCAAACAATCAAACAAACTCTTCAGCTTTATATATTAGTATAGAGTTGTTGTTTCCTTTTGTTCTCTCTTCTTTGGCTTATATTTTCTTTCTTTCTTTATTATATTGTAATATTCTGGTTGTGAAGGTTTGTGCCTACCCAGAATAAGTATTCTCTGCCTTTTTTGTACAAACACATTAGAATCCAATGTGAAATTAGAGATATTACAAAACAGAGTCTTAGTACTAATTTTACCATCATCATCCTCCTGCCATTACCCCACTCAAAGTGGGGTCGGCACAATATGTTATAAACATGTTGTCACATGATTTGGATACGTATTTTACCACCGGCCGCCTGCCTGACGTCAACTTATCTTAATAGTATTTTACACCTCGATAAGAAAGAGGGTGGTCTATTCTACTTAAACGGATACCACACGGTAAGTCAACTTACCTTAGTCGCCTTTTACGACACCTCGGTAAGAAATGAGGGTGGTACTATTCTACTCAGCCGGATACTACACGGCGGGTCGACTTACCTAAGTTGCCTTTTACGACACCTCGGTAAGAAATAGAGTGGTCTGTTCTACTAAAACGTATACCACACGGCGTAGTACTAATTTTACCATCAAAAGTTTTTAATATTTTAAGGCGGGGAATCTTCGAGAATGTAGTTAATAATATCTCGCGCACTTTACGCTCCAAAAACTTGGACTATTTAACTTGTCTAAACAAAATGTTGTCAGATTTATGAATACAGTATTTTTCGCAGAAATTTTATTTTAACAATGTATATTGTATGTATATATATTTTCGGAATCACAGAAACGGCTCTAACGATTTTCGTGAAACTCTGCATGTAGGGTATTTTAAGGGGAAAAATCGATCTAGCCAGGTTTTATTTTAAAACAAATGTCGTTTTATCCCTGTTTTCTGGCATTTCAAAATTACTTAAATTAACATTGAATATGAAACACTATTTACGTAAAAGGTGTCTAAGGTAAGTGGATCTGCCGTGTGGTATTCGGCTGAGTAGAATAGACCACCTTCATTTCTTGCTGGGGTGTTGATGGTGCCGACTAAGGTAAGTTGACGTCAGGCAGTCGGCCGCTCTTAAAATAACTATTCTAATCATTTAACATGTTCAAGCTGTGATGGCCTAGCGGTGCGACCGTGTGAATCTCTAGAGACGATCATGGGTTCAAACCCGGGCAGACACCAATGAGTTTTTCTATTTAAAAAAAAACTTATGTGTCTAATTGATAATTGCAATTTATCACACGCTTTTCGCTGAAGGAAAACATCGTAAGGAAACCTGCATATCTCTAGAGAATTCTGGAAATATGTGTAACCTACCAATCCGCATTGGATCAGCGTGGTAGGTCTTAGCTCCAATCCTTCTCTCTTATAACGGAGAGAAGAGGCCTATTCCCAGCAGTGGGATAATAACAGGCCGCTACTTTAACATGTTCAAAACATATTGTGCCGACCCCAATTAGAGTGGGATAAAGCAGGAGAATGAATATTTTTATGCATTAAAAGTATGTTGCTAAAATATATCATTAAACATCGTAAAGCAAAAGAATCACGTAATAATCTTCATTTTACGGCTGGTTATTTTCGTTTTGCGTCCCCTAAATGGAATTCTATAATTCAGAATTAGATCGCGGTAAAAATCGACGAGTTTAATTTCGCACAACGAGATTGCCTTTATAATTCTCTTGATCAATCTCCTTCAGCCGGATATTATGTGTTTCGCTGAATTTATAATTTATGGAAATGAACCTGCTATTTTTACTTTGATGCGGAAATCAATGATTTTTCCCGGTTGATATTTTGAAAGGACATTTTTTGACCTAAGAGATAGGGATCTCGATTTTTGGTTGGATTATTTCGGAAAAAAAATCACCTGTCCTATTTGAATTTATTTTGCACTTAAAAGAATATTCAATTTAAGCCGAGTGGCATCTGGCTGAATTGAATGGACCATCCTCATTTCTTACCGAGATGTCGTAAAAGGAAACTAAGGTAGTTTGACCCGCTGTTTGGTATCTGGCTGAGCAGAATAGATCATCCTCATTTCTTACCGAGATGTCGTAAAAGACCACTAAGGTAAGTTGACCGGCGCGGCAGTTTGGTGTCCGGCTGAGTGGAATAGACTACCATCATTTTTACTGAGTTGTCGTAAAAGGCAACTAAGGTAAGTTGACCCACAGTGTGGTTTCCGTTTAAGTAGAATAGACCACCCTCTTTCTAACCGATCTCTTCTCATCTTCCAGGTCAGGCAGGCGGCCGGTCGTAACGTAGCCAAATCATGTGACAACATGTTTATAACATGACACAAACATCTATTTGTTGTTTAAACTATGTCCCCCACTTATTGCAACGCTTCCTTGAGCCAGTCATAATTTTATTACTGCTAAATTAATACTTAATGACTTTTATATTTTGCTTTACCATCATTATTCTCCTACATTTATCCGACGTATTTTACGAATAACCGTTTACAACTCGGTAAGAAATGAGGATGATCTATTCTATTTATCCGGAAACCACACGGCGAGTCAACTTACCTTAGTGGCCTATTACGACACCTCGATTACATATGAGGGAGGTCTATTCTACTAAGGGGCTGTTTCACAAGTCACCAATAAACTGTATTGTAAAGCTTATTCGGAACATATCTGACACATATCTTTATCGTTTCTCAGGTTTCTGATAGGCTTATTCAGCACTTTAATAAGTTAACAGGTAGATCATGTGGGTGTTATTTTGTTTATCTGCTGGATAACAAATATCTGTTGCAAAATGGCTGTGATTTTTTTTAATTTTCACTTTTTAGAGTCTCTTTTTAGAGACATTGATCTGCTACTTAGTTTATTAGTCGGTTAACTATCCGACACTTTATCAGTAATTTGTGAAAAAGGTTCTTAGCTGGACAGACTTGTGAAACAGGCCCTTAGCCGGATACCAGACAGCGGTATTTTCGTATTTCGCTTATCATCTGTAAAAAGGTACTTTAAACTTTCTTTCTTTCATCATAAACGTTGCGCAAGTAAAACCGATTGATATACGCAACGGCAATATATCTTCAAATCAGTTCGAAACGCCAAAATCAAACATTTGCCAGAAGTAATACTCGTTCCGAATTCCCAAAGTTGAGCTAAGTGGTTCTTAACAGTTCAACAGCTGTTTCAGAATTCAGTAGTTTTTTAATTACAGCTGAAGAGGTTCAACTTTCGATTATTAGCTAATGTTTTTAGTAGAACGGAATTAGAATGATAATGAGAGTTTAAGTATAGGCTTTTCTTGAAAGGCGTACAAAATATCTATACTAATATATACAGCTGAAGAGATTGTTTGTTTCATTGTTTGAATGCGCTAATCTCAAGAACTACTGGACCAATTTGAAAAATTATTTAAGTGTAAGATAGTCCATTTATCGAGGAAGGATTACATAACATCAAAATAAATAGGAGAGGAGCAGTAAAAAAAAAATGTTACGAAAACAGCAAAATCTAAGACTTTCCTTGCGTGCGCTAAATAAACGGTGAAAGCTATTAAAAAATCATGTATTAAAATTGTTCCCCTCTAAAAGTTCTAGTATATGTCTGGCTTTTAAGATTAAACCACTTTAACCATTTTTATGGATATCAAAATACTATATTACGGTTAATCCTTCCTCGCGGGCAGAGCCGCTGGCGATTGCTAATCTTTAACATTTCAATGAGTTATACTGCGTCCATCATATTATCAGTCTTTTGACAGCTCACGCTCATTAAGTTTTGTATTGCTTACGTACAAATATCATACAAATAATATTTGTACTTTATGGATGGGTACCGCCCACTTAGTGATGTCACACATAATGGGTTACTACGATTATGCCACAGATTAAAAATAATCGGTAGAAATCGATGTTACGAGTATTAAAAGACATTTAAAAACATTATATAAAGTTTTACTTTCTTCTTAGTTAATACATGAATACAAATAAAACAATCAGGATATTTTAATTTATTTTATTAGCACGAGTCGTCGGAATGATAATCAACACTAGACTCCTCCGATGAGGAGTCTTCAGTAGCAGTTATTATTAATTAGCTCTTGTGTAGATAATATATTATCAAACGCAATATCACGTTCCCAATCAGAGAATATTACTCTTTTAGTTCGCTTCGCTGTGAATGGGGGGCTTGTATTGCATCTCGCAGCATGCCCTTTTACTTGTGCCCATATAAGTTCTATTGCGTTGTACTGGCAGTGGTATGGAGGAATCCGAAGAACAGTATGGCCATATTCTGCTGCCATTTCATTGATTACATAGCGTTTTGCTCTCTTTTTGGTTTTTAATATTTTTATTAATTCAACTTTTAACATTGAGTCGTCCACATTTTCTCCATTGTCCCGAAGCCAATTAATTATTTCATGCTTTTTATTAGCCTGTGTTGGCATTTTGTCAATTTGACGGGAGTGGTAGGGCGCATTATCAATAAAAATTATTGATGGTTCTTCCAATGAAATGAGCATTTTTTTGAACCACTCTTCATACACATTTGCATTCATCTCTTCGTGGTAGTCATTTGATTTCTTCGATTTAAATGCCAACAGTGCGTCTTGTACAAATCCTTTTGCTGTACCTGCATGGCAAATGATTAGGCGCTCACCTTTTCCCATTGGTACTGAGGAAGTGGAATCAGCAGTATCATCAGTCCAGAAACGAGATAGTGTGTGGTTAGCGTTGAGCCATGTTTCATCCGTGAAAACAATATTTGCCCAATCTTGTATTTTCTTTGCCTCTCTTAAAAAATCACAACGTGCTATAGCTATATCTGTGCGTTCCATTAATAATTTTCTTTTATTTAACTTTTTATATGAAAAGCCAATTGTGTTCAAAACTTTGACCAAAGAAGATTTTTCACCATGAAATAGACCACTTCTTTTCAAAGAAACAATAAGTTTTCTCAAAGTTGGAATTTCTTTTCTCAAGTAGTAATCTAGTTTACGTAGGTTATCATTAATCGAATTACTTAGGTACGTAATTCGATTAATGATAGTAGGTACTATAATCGGAATGGTATCGCATACGAGAATCTTTAGGACATCACTATCGTCAATCTGTCAAAAGATGGTTAATATAATGGACAGTGTATAATCAAATCAAGCTTTGCGATTCGTCAGGAGTCTATCTCCTGACGATGCTTCGGTTACGGGGCGAAACAATTGTTGATATTGTGGTGGTGTATGTGTGCATTGCTTGTGTATTGTAGTGTCATCGGTGTCGTGTAGTGCATGAGTTGCATAAATTCTGCATGTATCAGGTATGAGAACGAATAGTACACTCCACATTTAGCAATACATATATTTCCTTTTATCGCGTATTATAGCCAAATAATATTCTCATTACTTTTGTATTATGGACCTCCGCAAAGTAACGCCTAATTCTATAAATAAGGATGTGGATTGTTTAACGCATAACATAATCCTCATTCGGTTATCACCATCGAGAATACCATTCACTGTTCGTCTCTTAATCAATTACCATGAAGATAACATACTCGTACTAATGTAATTGAACCTTACATTCCATTATGTTAGTGAGAATTGTACGTAACATAATCTGATAAGACTTGGTTTCATACATATGCATTGTTACATTGAAGTTATTAAATAGATTTAAAGGAATTCAAATTGGATGGAAAATTCGTTTGAGTACATAGACGAAATTTACGATTGAAGGTTACATATCGGACTAACATTTATACTTATAAAACATTATCCTCCTACCCTTATCCCACTCTAAGTGGGGTCGGCACAATATGCTATAAATATGCTGTCAGATGATTTGATTGCGTTTTTACGACCGGAAGTCAACTTACCTTTATTTTATTTTACGACACCTCGGTAAGAAAGAGGGTGGTCTATTCTACTAAACCGGATACCACGCGGTGGGCCGACTCACCTTAGTCGCCTTTTACGACACCTCGGTAAGAAAGAGTGTGGTCTATTCTACTAAACAGGATACCATACGGTGGGTCAACTTACCTTAGTCGCCTTTTACGATACCTCGGTAAGTAATGAGGGTGTTCTAGTCTACTCAGCTGTATACCACACATCTAATATGTGTAAATGTTACATTGAAGGTAATTTCGAAGTAATTTTAAACTTTCGTGATTCATACTAATTAATATATAAACAAACGGGTCATATCGCAATAACCTCGAGTTATCTTTGTATAAGGTTCGACGTTTCGGCAGTTTTGCATCCACCGTGGTCACGAACTGACTGGAGAGCCGCGGCGTCTTCGTTTCCGAGTACTACAGTCATTATTTTCTTCATCTACCCTCACTTGAACCGCACAATCCACATAAGGTCTCTTACACACCACACTGATGTTATAAATATCATTATCAGTGTGGTGTGCAAGAGACTTATTAATTTTTAAAGGAATTTAAAGTGTACGGATAATTCGTTAAAGTATATAGATGAAATTCAGAATTGAAGCTTACATATCGGGCTAACATACTTATGAAATAAGTTCCCGAAAGTTGTCTGTCTGTATGCGATTGACTTTCTCAAAATCTACTGAATGGATTTCTATACGGTTTTCACTGAACGATAGTGTGATTCTTGAGAAACGCTTAAAACGCGAGTGTTCTTTTTCTTCAATGGGCGTCCATTGCTGGATATACGTATTAAGGCATCTCCACACCTGTCACATTTTGAGAACATATATACTATGCTGATAATCACCACCCTGGACATGTGGATTGGTGATCGCAATTGTCACACTGACAAAGCTGCTGGTCAGACTGCTGTTTTTAAGCCAGCACGAGAATAATTCAGATATACAGCCATTAATCGGTCGCCAGAGCCTCGTCAGTGTTCCAGAGTTTCCCGCGCTCATGTGATGTTTGATATTTGGAAACTGTTTGGGACGAGTTCCCTTACACCCTTACTAGTCACGGGTACTATGGGATAATAACTGTAATCTGAAGTAACAGTAATTAATTTTCTGGGCATGTGTATATAGGATGACGGCATGTAATAGTGGGTTGCCTTTACAACTCTATTAAGGGTTAACCATAATAGCCCAGTGATTAACAAACCTTGTGTATAATGTCTAATACTAGCCTACGAAACTATTCAATATGTATGTGATATTGTAATAATACACGAGAAATTATATTTATGCAAATAATAGTGTGATATGATACGATTTATTTAAAAAATAACTTTAAAACTTACTTTATTTTAATTCAACATAATTTAGAAAAAACAAAAAATAATTGCACTTACACTTTATTTGTATTTATACATTTACTAGCAATCGCCAACGGCGCCGCCCGCGTGGAAAGATTAAAACCGTATATTATTATACGAACGTATATTATTATATCGAAAAACGGGATATTATTATACCGTTTTTCGTTAACCATATAAATCGTTAAAGTGGGTTAACCTTAAAAGCTAGACATAGGCTTTCGCGGATTTTTATTTAGAAGTTTCATAGTGGAACTTTTGAACTGGAAATTTTGTAATACATGATTTTTTAATAATTATTACTCAGCGCACGCAAGGAAAATTTTAAATTTTGACGTTTTCGTACTATTTTTTATTGCTGCTCCTCTCCTATTCATCTTAGCGTGATGTTACATATTCTGTAGCCTTCCTCGATAAATGGCTCGACTATATTACACTGGACTATATTTCACTGGAACAATTTTTCAAATCGGTCCAGTAGTTCCTGAGACTCCTGTAGTTCCTGAGTTCCTAGCGCGTTCAAACAATCAAACAAACAAACTCTTCAGCTTTATATATTGCTATAGATATGTCGTAACTAAATAAAAATAACTACAAAATTTTTAACGCCTGACGCAGTTTGAAAAAAAAGATAAAATGAAAACAAAAAATAAAAATATAGAAGACAAAGTATAACTTAATATACGTCTATTATTTTAATTAAAATCAAAAATTCTTTAAACCTTAGAAATTAAATTAAACTTTGTAAATTTGTGTCAATCCATACTAATATTATAAATGCGAAAATCTGTTTGTTACGTTTTCAGCTGTCTACAAGTCTTGTTTGACTTACATCAAAAGAGTTATTTTAAGAAATTTTTTATATATATTGGTTTCTGTTTTCTCCGTTAATTTAACTGAGCTATTACAATCGATAATGAATATAAGTAATATAGGTTATTTACTACAATAATTAAACTTTGCTCTCGAGAAAACGATTAATCTCTCTCAGTCATCCTGGATCAATGTGATTTTTGTGATGGAGATATTTGCACGGTTGGAGAATGATAGAAGTTAATGTTATTTCCGAGACTACAGTCCACATGAACAAAGTAGCGGGTAAAAGCTACTTTATTTTTATTCTGTAACTCTCCTAAGGATGATTCGGCAGTCGAGTAATAAAATACCTTATAATAAACCTTTAACAATATTTAACTCATATCTTGTATCGCAAAGTTTTTCTATCAAAGGATACATAAATAAGAGAAACTTGTTCAATTCAACTTAGAATTTGTCGCACATAATACCCGTATCATACATACTGTTTGAAAAGCGAGGATAAAAGATTATTTTTTGAATTTAGACTATACTAGATGTGCCCGTGACGTCACCTGCGTTGATATTAGTGTTTCTATCAGTGTTTGTCTTTTATGATGAGTTAACCATAAAAGATAGAGACATGTTATTCAGGACTTTTTTGTAGTATTTTTGTAGATGTACAATTCCCTAGTACACTACTTTAGTGTATCTCGCTGGTTTACACAAGACTGAACTGTACTATTAATCTAAACCTTCCGGAAGAATTTCACTATCTTTTAGTAAAAACCGTACAAAAAATCCGTTTAGTAGATTTAAATATTTTATAGAATTTAGGCGTTACTTTGCGGAGATCCATAATTCAAAAGTAATAGTAAAATTATTTCGCTATAATCCGCGATGAAGTAAAATAGAAAATATATAAAATGCTAAATGTAGAGTGGACAATCCGTTTTCATACCTGATAAAAGCATTCGTAAAAACACATGCACAAACCTCCACCACCGTCATTACAGTACACAAGCACTACACACGTTCACTATCATAAACTCAACAATCGTATCGCCCCGCAACCGAAGCATCATCAGGCGATAGACTTCACGACAAAATCGCAAAGCTTTTGCGATCGTTTGTGGTTGCGGTTTGTGCATGTGTTTTTACGAATCCTGCATATATCAGGATTATAGCAAAATAATTTTATTAGTAGATTTTGATTACATACAAAACAGCTTTTGGGACTTTCTTTTATGATAAGTATAGATTGTATGGATATTTACAACGATATATGTACCTACTAACAAATGTTATAATTGCTGGGCATAGCGAAGTCAGATATTCTCTTAATACCGCGCATTATACGTGCAATTATAGACTGTTTTGCATAATATTAAGATCCAAATTGGCGTGCACGCTAAGATGTCAAACCTTACCTAAATACCACGAAGTCATTAGGCCCTTCCCGATCTTCCTCATAATTGGGCCGCGTTATTTGAATTCTAGATGCCGTATCCATTAACGCTTGCCGGACATATTCTGCGATAATATCGCACATTACAAGATGGCTCCTGTTTGAATGATTACTATTTATTTACAGTAAAAATATACAAGTTACACTTATCCCAAGTCGTTGACAATCTGAAGCTAATATACTAGTGCTATACAAATTATACACACGTGGAATGGTCCCAAGATTGCCAGCGTTTACGCGTTGAATCGCTAACGTAAAGTGAGTGACTTAACGCGAAAGTGATTGCGAAACGATCCGATGCGAATTCAATGCGGTTTGGTATGAGTCAGTGCTATCTAAGCTGATTCTTTGTGAGAAAAAATAGCTAACACTCTTGTCCATTTTATATAAAGCAAGGAATAAATCTGATACCGGTTACACGTACAATCAGACGGATCTCGCAATTTTAATTCAAGTAAATCTAAGACTAGTGAAGGTTTTGTGGCATTCTATGACTTACCTTTAAGGAAAACGCCGTCCTGCTGACCTAGAAAAAAAAGAATTGGATTAGTGACGATACAGCAATTTCACTATACACAATCTCAATTTGTGTAATAATCGTGTATTAGAAAATTTCCTAAGACGTTTCGTTTCTGATGTAAATTTGCACATTGCTTTGTAAGGGATTTTTGAGTTTATTTTGTAAACAATGCACAGGATATCATTAACTAAACTACAATTAAAATAAATAACGTTTTTCCATCGAATCCAGTTCAGCTTATTTTGTACGATATTCTTATAGGTAAAGGTTGTACATACATCTAACATCTTTCTGCCCTTATCCCAATCTAAGTGGAGTTGTCACAACATATTATGAACATGTTGTCACATAATTTGGCTACGTATTTTACGTACGTATTTAACTTACCTTAGTCGCCTTTTGCAACACCTCGGTAAGAAAGTGGGTGGTATTTTCTATTCAGCCAGATACCATACGTTGGGTCAATTTACCTTGGTCACATTTTACGACACCTCGGTAAAAAATAGGTTGGTCTATTATTCTACTCAGCCGGATACCACAAGGCGGATTGACTTAACTTAGTCACCTTTTACGACACCTCGGTAAGAAATTAGGGTGGTCTATTCTACTCAGTACTAGGATACCACACTGCGGATCGACTTACCTTAGTCGCCTTATACAACACCTCGGTAAGAAATGATGGTGGTACATTTCTATTCATTCGAATATCACACGGCGTAGACTGTTTTTTTCTAGGTATCTCTAAGAAAAACTCAATTAGTAATTGAAGATATTTTAACATTTTTAGCCGATTCAAACATAGTCGCGGGTATAGACATGTTTGAAATAAGTTCAAACTTCGATAACGTCCGAAAATTTGTCGTTAAAGAAAACCCGAAGTATCCAAACAATCCAGACAAAGGTCAAACACGAATCATTTTTAATATTACATTGCGATGAAACAGTTCACCGTTAAATTGCCCAAACTTGTTCCTTTATTGCGCAATTTTGCAGTTTTATTTGTATAAAATGTTAATTTATTTAGGGAGAGTGAATATATTAAAGGGAAAGAATATTAATTCCAGGAGTTTCATGATAAAGTGGCCTTATTGTTTTATTAAAGAAATTTCGCCAACGTATTTTGAGGTCAACGGGGCATAAAATGTTTGATAGGCGTCAGGAGAGCAGTGGATGGGGGTTGTTTTTTTAATAAACTACGTCGGTGACGAAGTGGTTTTTTAATATATGGGATCATTACACATACGGTTGTCCATTTCAAAGGTAAGTAAGTTAATACTTGTGTAATGGGTGATAGTCTACTGGTAAATCTTTAATATTTAAATAACTTAATCTTGTATATATATATATATATATATATATATATATATATATATATATATATATATATATATATATATATATATATCCTGAAATTCAGCATGCAGGAATTTTTGGGAGAAAAAAATCGATCTCGGTAGGTTTAAAAAAAAATCATTTTATCCCTGTTTTTGGGTATTAAAAAAATACTAAAATTTCATTGCTTTTAATTTATTGAATATATAAAACACTATTTTTGCCGTTAAATGTCAAGTCAGCAAGATATAAACCTGCATATCTCTAGAGAATTCCGGAGATATGTGCAACCTACCAATGCGCATTGGAGCAGCGTGGTAGGTCTTAGCTCCAATCCTTCTCTTGAAAAACGGAGAGAAGAGGTCTATTCTCAGGAGTGGGATAGTAACAGGCCGCTACTTACTTACTTCAGTTTTATATAAAAGCGACAATCATCATCATCCTCCTGCCCTTATCCCACTCTAAGTGGGGTCGGCACAACATGTTATAAACATGTTGTCACATGATTTAGCTGCATTTTTACGACCGGCTGCCTGCCTGATGTCAACTTACCATAGTTGTATTTTACGACATCTCGGTAAGAAGGTCTATTCTAAGGTGGTCGATTCTACTAAACCGGATACCACAAGGCGGGTCAACTTACCTTAGTCGCCTTTAACGACACCTCGGTAAGAAATGAGGGTGGTACTATTCTACTCAGCCGGATACCACACGGCTATATAAAAGCGAAATTCTTTTCTGATTTTATACCTCCTTCCAGACTATAATCGGTAAAAGAAAATCAGAAAAGTCTATTAACAACATAGCTGCATTCGTCAGCTGAATAGCGTCCCCCAAATACAATCTCAACTAAGACCCCATATAAAAGCCATACAAAAGAATTTTGTTAAGACGCCACGTCAAATAACATGTACCCTAATCTAACATTAGAGTGAATCTCAGCATCCCTCGCGTCCCTCTTTATATATTATTAACAAGTAGGTAAGGGATACTGTCCTTGGTTCATTGAATTAATTTGTTAAAAAAAATAGTGAATGGCACAAAAAAATTAAAAAACTTTTATTTCATTCATATAACAGAAGTTACAATAGAATTATTTTGCTGTAATTTTTAAGAGAATCTATGTAAAGCTTAACTAGCCTAGCTATGTAGCTTGAAACAGGTCACATAAACCTTATATATACAGGACAAGTCAAAGTCAGGTGAGCTCAAAACGCCACCAACACTGAACACAAGCATTACCCAGACATACTGCTGTCATAGAGACCATTCCTTTTATATTCTCCACATCTGCGACAAAGACCTCCGACTTAATATTTTGGAGCAACTTGAAATTGGACAGTTGGTGTTGGTGGCGATTTGTGATACGTGTGGTGACTTGTTCTGGATGTATCAGATATGTGAATGTTGCCGGCTTCAAAAACTAACCATTCAAATTCAAATATTCTTTATTCAAATAAACTTGTAAACAAGTGCTTTTGAATCGTCAACTCTACTGCTGGTTCGAAAGAGCCAGCAAGAAACTCGGAAGTTGCTCTTTTAAAAATATAAATCTTATTAGTAGTTACATTAGTTATTACTGTCTTGTACAGGGTCGAAGAGTAGCTACATCCACGCATTTTCATCATCCAAGTATTCCTCAATAGTATAGTAGGCTTTCTGTATTAGCTTTTTATTAATAGTGTTTTTAAACTGCTGTAATGCATTACATATATTTTCCTAAACGCGGATGTAAATTAGAACACCGCTAGACTTTATTATAAAAAAGTAGCTTATATGTTGCTACTCTATCTATGCAAGAAGCTACTCTATCTACCAGTGAAAGTCACATCAAAATCGGTATCTGGAGGAAGTAGTATTAACTTAACCCTGTCTCAAGAATTGCAAAAATCCGCTCAATATATTTTTAGAAAATCGACGACAATTTTTTTGTGTTTTTATGAATCTCGCATGTATCGGGTATGAAAACAAATAGTAGACTCTACATTTAGCATTATATTTTTTTCTATTTACTTTATCGCGAATGACTTTATTATTACTTTTGTGTTATGGATGTGTACAACATGTTGTGCGCAACATGTTAACATGATTTAACTACTTATTTTACGATCGACCGCCTGCCTACTTCAACTTATTTTAGTCGTATTTTATGGCACCTCGGTAAGAAAGAAGTTGGTATATTTGAATCAACCGGATACCACACGGTAGGAACATTTACTTTAGTCGCCTTTTACGACACCTCGGTAAGAAATCAGAGTGGATTATTCTTCTCAGCCTGACTATAGATCTCCGCAAAGTAACGCCTAGTTCTATAAATTATTTAAATTTGTACATTTAGCCGTGTGGTATCCGGTTAAGTAGAATAGTACCACCCTCATTTTCTTTTCGAGGTGTTGTAAAAGGCGACTAAGGTAAGTCGACCCGCCGTGTGGTATCCGGCTGAGTAGAATAGACCACCCTCATTTCTTACCGAGGTGTCGTAAAAGACGACTAAGATAGGTTGACCGAGCGTGTGGTATCCGGTTTAGTAGAATAGACCACCCTCCTTCTTATCGAGGTGTCGTAACATACGACTAAGGTAAGTTGACGTCAGGCAGACGGCCGGTCGTAAAAACGCAGCCAAATCATGTTACAGCATGTATATAACATGTTGGGCCGACCCCACTCAGAGTGGGTAAGGGCAGGAGGATATATTTACATTTGTACATTGTCATTTATAATATTAAAACTCATACAGAAACCCAGCTGTAAGATATTCAGGGTAACCAATAACACCGTTAAACTAATCCAAACTTTACTAGTTCGAATAAGCGGTCCTAACACGTTAAAGATTACGATATCTCTTGCTCATAACAGTTTGGTATCGTGGCGCAAACACCATCATGTCTTGATTCCATCAATTTATACTTTCAGAATTCCACATGGAAACTTATTTGTGTCTAAAACAGAAAACGTTCACATACCTTATACATGTAGAATTAGTTACCACATGTATCATAAAACGTCGCCGCCTACAGCAGACCACACAAACGCTACACACATTCGTTAAGACAATCTCGTCGATCTTACTTACTTACTTCGACTAGGGGGAGGCCGAAAAAAAGATTGATGGATTGTGTTAAAAATGATATGCATATAAAAGGAGTGACACCAGAGTTGACGAATGATAGAGGAGAATGGAAGAAGGAGACATATTGTGCCGACCCCACTTAGAGTGGGATAAGGGTAAGAGAATGATGAATCTCTTTGGTCTTCTTGTTCCGTAACCAAGAGATAGGTTTCACGATATTGCGATTTTGTCGTCTTCCTCAAGGATTGTACTACCTTTTAGTAAAAACCGTACACAAATGTGCTCAGTAGGTTTTAAGAAAATGTATCAGATACACATATGCTTTTGGAGACTTTGTTTTATAATATACTGGTTGTGCTAGCGGCTTCACCCGCGTGCAAATCAGTGTCATAAAAAAAAATTCCCCGTAAATCCCTTCATTTCATTATCAGTTAAAAAATATTTTTCACTGAAATTTCAACGTAAAAGTAGTTAATGTAAGTTAACCCTACGAGACATGCTATCGCGGACTTTTGTAGATCTACAATTCTCTAGTACATTACTTTAGTGCAGGCTATCTAAATTTACTACAAACGCGCGACCTAACCCATTAAACCTTCTGAAAGAATTGCACTGTATTTCAGTAAAAGCCGAGCAAAAATCCGCTCAGCAGATTTTGAGAAAATCGATCACATACAGACAGACAAATTTTAGGGACTTTTATATTATACCATTTGTGCTCGCGGGTTCGCCCGTGTGATAATCGGTGTATCACATATTTTTTTCCCGTGTAAATGCCAGCTCCGTGGGAAGTCTAATGTAATGTACTATTAACTAAAACCTTTCTCAAGAACTGCGCTACATTTTCATAAAAACCGTACTAAAATAAGTTTAGTAGATTTTCAGAAAATCGATCACATACATGCAAACAACTTTTGGAGAGTTTGTTTTTTACTATTTATTGATGTTAAAATAATATATTCAATATTAGAAGTACAGACTAAATAAATTTGAAAACTATTAATAAACAAGACAAGCACATCAAACAGTATGATAATGGTATCTGTTAATTGTGTGACGTCATCGTAAACGCTGCAAACACCATCACGTACTTACCCCCGGTTTATGGCCGCCATTAGTACATTCTGATCTCTATATTAGAAGTCGCTGTTTTGTTTATCCCGTTTAAACATCGCTTAATTAATTTTATTCCAAACAATATTTACATTTTGAAGTAGTAATATAATTTTTCTATAATCTAAAAGCTAAAAGCAGTGTGTTTTGACCGTGTTCATACCTAAATCCGTTTAAAAATACATCAATGAAATTCTATGAATTCAATGAAATCTATCAAATAAAAGCGAATAGTTTATGAAAATTAATGTTACAAAGATACTAACAAAGCTGTTCCTGAAATCCTTTGACATAACCATAATAGTTAATACACCAAATTAGTGAGAATGCAGAAATAATAGTAGTCATCGTAGGGTGGACAATTCTTGTCAAATAAATAAATTATAATAACTGAAAAAGAAGATCCAGATGTTTCTGATAAAAAAATCCCTAAACTAACTAGTAAGATTAGAAATACAAGGTAAGAATAAAAATCAAAACTGTTGACTTAGGAATATAGGTTTGTCAAAGCTAATGATAGAAAGATGACACGGAAAGTATTGAAATTATTGTCCCAATAAGGTTAAATGGTATTGATCCTTAATGTTGAATTAACTACTATTTAATTAAGGAAGGTGTGAACTAAATTAATTCATTACAATAGGAACCAACGCAACGCAACAGGACACAGAACATTAAATCCATCTATCGAACTCTCAGCAGTTTTATTACAGATCAAAGCAACGCAACACCACAGAACGCTACGTAGCGTAACACAAATGGACACAATACATTGAATTCATTCATCGAACTCCATAGTTTCGTTACACTACAAAACAACACAACGCTACATAACGCAACACAGCGTAATGCAACAGGACACAATACATTTAATTCATCTATCCAACTTTCAGCAGTTTTATTGCAGAGCAAAGCAACGCAACACCACAAAACGCTACGCAGAGTAACGCACTAGATAATAGAATAGGCAATAGAAGTGGAATCAGCTAAAATTAACGCTTTCGAAATGTGGTGTTGGAGGAGGATGTCGCAACAACAACAACACAACAAGACACAAAACACTAAAATCACCTGTCAAACTCTCAGCTTAAGTTTCGGATTGCTGTATTTATTTGCGGATCCTTTTTAAGTATACATTTTTAATGTCTTAATCATGATCACCCTTGCATCGAATGATTTGAGAGTGAAGCATTACTTATAATTCAACGGGCGGCTAAATAGGACAGGGTAAACCATCTGCTTGAAGTGGCGACACGCGTCGAATGAAAGAAATTCCTTACGGTACACATTTAATTTATAATTTATAGTCTTAAATATGGGGTGGGATATGTATAGCGTTATTATACTAGAGTAGCCTGTAAGAAACAAAGTCACAATAAATAATGAGAAGAAAGAAAATATTTGTATACTTTATTTTGTCCTATCAGACATGAGTGGATATATATACATGGACATGGGCCTCCTTTCTCCCTTTCTGATTAGAAGGGTTGGATTTAAAACCTACCACGCTGCTCCAACGGATTGGTAGGTTTAATATCCCCAGAATTTTCTAGAGGTATGCAGTTTTTCTGACGATGTTTTGATTAAAAGTGTGATAAATTGCAATTATCAATAAGACTAAAGTTTTTTATAGAAAAACTCAGTGGTGCCTGTCCCACACAGCAATTTTATATAAAAAAAAGTAAAGTAGTGGCCTATTACTCTCCCACTGCTGGGAATAGGCTTCTTATCTTCTCCAGTTTCTTATATCTCCGTTATTGGAGAGAAAGAATGGAGCTGATACCTACCACGCTGTTCCAATGCGGATTGGTAGGTTACACATATCTCCAGAATCCTCTAGAGATATGGAGGTTTCCTCGCGATTTTATCATTCACCGAAAATCGTATGATAAATTGCAATTATCAATTAGACACATAAGATTTAACAGAAAAACTCATTGGTGTCTGCCCGGGTTCGAACCTATGACCTCCTCGAAAGAGTTGCACGGTGTTACCACTGGGCTATCACAGCTCTTAATTTTATATAATCCTAATGACAAAAGAATTCTTTATAGCTTTCGCTCACAAAACAATCCAGAACTAAATTAGTAATAATCAAATTAGGTTGTTCTCCCAATTTTTGTAATTGAGATGAATCGATGAGATTTCTTTACCAACAAAAGGATCGGATAAATTCGCCGACATTTGCACCACCTCGCTCCATCGGCCAATGTTTCAAATGATAAAATTATTTGTTCCCCTGAAATCATTTTCCCTTCGTCATCGGGTTTTTTGTTCACGCCCGACAAATTAGCCCCTTTTGTTTGGAAATGAAAAGAGTTGGATTTTCCTCACCGCTGGATCTATCTATAAGGGCTAATTCGTTTATTGTCTTGAACTTATCCGTTGGTTTAAAAAATATTTTAATAAAGCTGTCCCTTCAGCTTCCGCCGTGTAGAAATCAGTTTGATCGAAATTCTAGAATAATAAATTGCCAATATGTTGCTACATAACACACCCATCGTGTGGGTAGAATAGGCCGATGAGTAGAATAGGCCACACTCATTGTTACTGAGGTGTCGTAAAATACGACTTAGGTAAATTGACGTCAGGTAGGCGGTCGTAAAATAGGCAGCCAAATCAAGTGACAACGTGTTTATAATATGTGTCGACCCCATTTAGAGTTTTTTGTCGTTCCGGAGGATGTACTATTAACCTAAGCTTCCACCAAAAATTGTATTATATTTTAGCGAAAACTTTAAAAAAAAAGATTACATACAGACAGACATGTTTTGAGGACTTTCTTTTATAATATGTATAGATTTACCACTGGTTGATTATCTTCGATTGCGTCAACTGAAAAGTTTAAATACCTCCAGCTATGTAGGTATTGATTTAAAAATGGGATTCTGGTTGTTATTTACTATTCTGTTATCTTCTTCTTCCTGCCTTTATTCCACTTTAAGTGGGGTTGACACATGTTATAAATATGTCATATGATTTGGCAATGTATTTTACGACCGACCGCCTGCCTGACATCAACTTACCCGAGTCGTAATTTACGACACCTCGGTAAGAAAGAGGGTGGTCTATTCTACTTAACCGGATACCACACGGTGGGTCAACTTACCTTAGTCGCCTTTTATGACACCTCAGTAAGAAATGAGGGTGGTCTGTTTTACTCAACCGGATACCACACAGCTCTTTATTTACTATCATTATGAGAACTAAACATTAACCTGCGGGTACAAGCTGAAAGAATTTTAAATTTTTTGTATAATAAATACTATAATAAATAATATAATAATAAATATTTCTTTAACGCGTATATTTCACGACAATTTTACGAGTCTTTAAGGTGTTTAAGTTTTATCTAAAACCATGATTTTGCACTTAAAATGTATTGTCACTATAAATTAGCGATTTGGGCCAAGTAATTCAAGTATAACAACTATGCGGGCGAAACCGCGGACAAAAGATAAAGATAGACTATCTTCAAACTTTGATGTAATTAAAGGGACAAGTTTCTGGCTACACATATAGGTCACTTTATCTGGATGACACTGCGAAATCTGTACGGTTGAATTCAAACTGAAATGCTTCCGGCAAAGTTAAATTAATCTAGTTTCTAGAAAGTGCATTTTGTCTTTATCTGGTAATGGTATGCTTGGAAGCTTTAGCCGTGTGGTATCCTAAGTAGAATAGTACCACCCTCATTTCTTACCGAGGTGTCGTAAATGGCGACTAAGGTAAGACGACCCGCCGTGTGGTATCCAGCTGAGTAGAATAGACCACCCTCATTTCTTACCGAGGTGTCGTAAGAGGCGACTAAGGTAAGTTGACCCACCGTGTGGTATCCAGTTTAGTAGAATAGACCACCCTCCTTCTTACCGAGGTGTCGTAAAATACGACTTAGGTAAGTTGACGTCAGGCAGGCGGACGGTCGTAAAAACGCAGCCAAATTATGTTACAGCATGTTTATAACATGTTGTCCCGGCCCCACTTAGAGTGGGATAAGGGCAGGAGGATATAGGTGTTATATTTATATCAAAATATAACTAATGTAATTGGTAGCCAGTGGTAGCCATTGATAGCCAACTGGTGTATTCTTAGTTCTAAGTATATGTGATTTTCTTGTCTATGTTTTATACTTCCTGTGTGACTCTGAATAAAATCCTTCCCTTTTGATCCGGCAAGCCGACGTGTTTCATTAGGTTATGGGCCCAGACTCAAATTTTAATAAAGTTAATAGTTTTTTCTTAGATTTTTTTGCTAAAAATGAGCTCCAATTACGTGATAAACGTCCCAAAGTTGAAAGGCCGTGAAAATTACGACGATTGGGCATTTGCAGCTGAAAACTTACTTGTGCTGGAAGGCTTGGACACGTGTATCAAGCATGAATTTTCCGCAGACACCGCAACAATTGATGCGAAGGCAAGAGCTAAGTTGATTTTAACTATTGATTCAACGTTATACGTGCATATAAAAGATACAAAGTGCTCGAAGGAATTGTGGAATAAGCTTAAAACGCTGTTCGACGATTCAGGTTTTTCGAGAAGAATTACTTTATTACGTCATTTAATTTCTATGAGATTAGAAAATTGCGATTCAATGACGAATTATGTTACACAGATAGTAGAAACGCCGCAGACCACAGACAAATCCGAGATCAAAATGGCGAATATAACCTGTTATAAATGTAAACAAAGCGTCCATTATCGTAATCAATGTCCTTTATTGAAACGAATTAACAATATTAAAAAGCAATCTAACGCTTTCAGTGCAATTTTTATGAGTCACGGGTTTAATCCGAACAATTGGTACATTGACTCGGGCGCAAGTTCGCATATGACGCCAAATAAAAAATGGCTGCAAAACATAGTATACTCATCAAATCTACCAGAAGTAATTATAGCAAATAAAATGAAAGTGCCTGTTTTATGTTCAGGTGACATTAAAATAAAAACTAGTTACAACTATGAAGTTACTGTGAAAAATGTTTTGTGTGTGCCGAATCTCACTACTAATTTACTATCAGTTAGTGAATTGATAAAAAATGGAAATGAAGTCATTTTCGAGTCAAACCAATGTATTATTAAAAACCAGCATGGTGATTTAGTTGCTACAGCACAACTGATTGATGGTGTTTATAAAATGAATATGAGAACCTCAAGTTGTAGTTTAGCTGCACCAACAGTGATAGATAGTGACTTATGGCACAGGCGGCTTGGTCATGTGAACATGAAGACCATGAATAAAATGAAGAATGGCCTGGTTGATGGATTGAATTATCCAAATACAGTTATGACCGATAAATATAACTGTGAAGTATGTTGTGAAGGGAAACAGTCTCGATTACCATTCAAATCTATAGGTACTCGAAGTACTGATTTACTACAAGTAATCCATTCAGACATATGTGGCCCGATGGAATGTAAGTCCATTGGTGGTGCCAGATACTTCTTATTATTTGTGGATGACTACAGTCGAATGATTTTCATTTATTTCTTAAAGATGAAAAGTGAAGTATTAAATCATTTTAAGCAATTCAAGTCAATGGTAGAAAATTATCAAATGAAGAGAATAAAAATCTTACTGACTGACAATGGTTGCGAGTACACAAGTAATGATTTTGAGAATTTACTGAAGCGTGAAGGTATTATACATCAGAAGACAAATCCCTACACTCCAGAACAAAATGGGCTTTGTGAACGTGCTAATCGAACAGTCATTGAAAAAGCAAGATGCTTAATGTTTGATGCGAAGTTAGAAAAGAAGTTTTGGGCAGAAGCTGCTAATACAGCTGTCTATTTAAAAAACAGATCTGTTGCTTCAGGCTTGGATAAGACTCCGTATGAGATTTGGACAGGAAAGAGACCAGATCTGAGTCATATCCGGATTTTTGGGAGCACTGTCATGGTGCATATACCCAAGGAAAAGAGATTGAAACTAGACAGAAAGTCTAAGAAGAATATATTAGTTGGATTTCAGAAAATGTTAAGGGGTATAGAATATTTGACCCGAGCAGAAATATTGTCACTACTAGTAGAGATGTTATAGTGATTGAAAATAGGGAGAGACCAGCAACGGTACCTATTTCACTAGAAGACCCTGGTTCAGTGGGGGAATCAAAGGAGATGGAAACTCAAGTAGTAAAGCCTGACTTTTCTAGCTCGGAACAATCTGATCAATCTGATTATGTTGATATAGAAAAGTCTGATGAGGGTTGTGGCACGAAGAAGGAAAATTCTGTCACAGAGACCAGTCATTTAAAACCAAGAAGGTTGAGAAAGAAGCCAATAAGATATGGACACACCAATATGTGCGCTACAAGTTTCCCAGAATTTGTGGATGGAATAACTTATGCAGAAGCCATCAGTGGTCCTGAGAAGGAAAGGTGGCTGCAAGCCATCACAGAGGAATTAAAGTCATTTGATGACAATGAAGCGTGGGAGCTCGTCGATGCCCCAGATAACGCGAGTGTAGTGCAGTGTAAATGGGTGTTAAAACAAAAGCTTGATAGTGAGAGCAAAGTGAGGTATCGTGCTAGATTAGTAGCAAAAGGGTTCACGCAGAAAGCTGGTGTGGACTATTGTGAGACATTTTCACCAGTTGTTAGGCATTCGACTCTTAGATTGTTATTAGCACTAAGTATTCAACTAGATTTCAATGTTACCCACTTAGATGTTACCACTGCTTTTCTCAATGGTTGTTTAAAAGAAAATATTTATATGCATATACCTGAGGGTTTTCCTATTGATAATTCAACTCGTAAAGTACTTAAACTAAAGAAAGCTATTTATGGATTAAAACAATCTTCTCTTGCTTGGTATTTAAAAGTTGATGAGACTTTGTGTAATCTAGGTTATAAAAAAAGTGAGTTAGAACCATGTGTATATATAAAAGTTCATGATAAAAATTATAAAACTATTGTAGCTATTTATGTTGATGATTTCCTAATTTTTTCAAATAATATAAATGAAACAAATAGCTTAAAAGGTGCTTTAAGTTCAAAGTTTAAAATCAAAGATTTAGGGGAAGTAAAGCAGTATCTTGGGATGAGAATTAAGGTAAATAAAGATTTAAAAGTGATTACTCTTGATCAGCAAAACTATATTGAACATTTGTTAAGAAAATTTGATATGTCTAACTGTAAATGTGTAGAGACCCCTATAGAATGTAAATTAAATATTGAAAGGTCTGATATTTGTAATAATAGTATACCTTATCAAAGACTTATAGGAAGCTTAATGTATCTGTCTGTATTAACTAGACCTGATATAGCATATTCAGTAAGTTATTTAAGTCAATTTAATAACTGTTATTCAGAAACACATTGGTATTATGCCAAGAGAATTTTAAAATATTTAAAGAAAACTAAGAATTTTTGTTTAAAATATACAAGGGAAAAACCAAATATAGAGGGTTATGTAGATGCAGATTGGGCTAGTGATACTTTAGACAGAAGGTCATATACTGGTTATTGTTTTGTAAAATCTAGCTGTGCTATTTCATGGGAAAGTAAAAAACAAGAAACAGTTGCTTTGAGTAGTACAGAAGCAGAATATATGGCTTTATCAGAAGCTTGTCGTGAAGCTATATATTTAAGAAATTTAGAGTCAGAAATTACAGGTTGTTTATATAAAATAACAATACATAGTGATAGTCAGAGTGCATTAAGATTGGCTAATAGTCATCAGACGCATAAGCGTTCTAAACATATTGATGTTCGTTATAATTTTATACGTGATAACATTTCAAATGGTATTGTTAAGACTGAATATTTAGCCACTAATGATATGCCTGCAGATTTATTAACTAAGGGTTTGTGTTGTATAAAACATTATAAATGTATGAAAGCATTAGGAATAATTGAATGTACCTAAGTTCTTTATATCACTTAACATTGTATGTTGAACTTTGAATTTAATTAATTGTTTGGATATTTTGATATAGTGGGGGTGTTATATTTATATCAAAATATAACTAATGTAATTGGTAGCCAGTGGTAGCCATTGATAGCCAACTGGTGTATTCTTAGTTCTAAGTATATGTGATTTTCTTGTCTATGTTTTATACTTCCTGTGTGACTCTGAATAAAATCCTTCCCTTTTGATCCGGCAAGCCGACGTGTTTCATTAATAGGGTATGCTTGGAAGCTTAGTAAGCTTTTGTTTTAGGTTTTCTGATGATCATATAGTGTATGGAGTTGGAAGAGAAGTAATGTGAAGTAATGAAGCGTGTAGAGTAACTGTAACGCAAATAGCAAACTTAGAGTATCTACCTATACACTTATTAAGATAATTAATAGAATAAGCCGTTACTTTACAGAAGACCATAATACAAAAGTAATGGAAATATTATTTTGCTATAGTCCGTGATAAAGGACACAACACAACAATACACAAACACTGCACACAATCTCAACAATGTAACCATAGCATCGAAGGAAATAAACTTCACGATAAAATTGCAAAGCTTTGCGACTCTGTCGATTTATTTTGCTTATTATATATGTGTATTATTGTGTGTGTGTGTGTGTGTGTGTGTGTGTGTGTGTGTGTGTGTGTGTGTGTATTACTACTACGCTACTAAGTAGGTAAATATGCCTATTTCATTGAATTTTTCGCGAAGAGATTCACATTTCCTCATATTATAGATACCCCGTATGGCTCTCCGATTTACCCCACAACATTATTCCGTATGACATAATGTTGTGAATACAAGCAAAATAAACAAGTCGCGCTGTTAAAATAAGAGTCTATGTTAAAAACATTACAACACTTTGGCATGTTACATACAGTTAAATTAAAAGCTATTGTACTGAAGCTCTCGTTTTAAATCAAATAAACCATTTAGTGTGTCGAAAATTAATTTCGCATAGCCCTTCTAATTATGAATGCTCTGGTTTAATTAATTTGTTCGGACCCGCGCCCGTGCGATTAATACAGGCCACTGTTGAAAATTGTGACATAATATATTTTATTATGCCATTGTGACTATTAAAATGCATGAAACGCTCGAGAGTTTTTTTAAAAGAGGTATTTGATAATACCTCATTTCTTACCGAAGTGTCGTAAAATGCGACTAAGGTAAGTCAACTAGCCATGTGGTATCCGGATTAGTAGAATAGACCACCCTCTTTCTTACCGACGTGTCGTAAAATACGGTTAAGGTAAGTTGACGACAGACAGGCGGCCGTTCGTTAAAACGCAGCGTAATCATGTGACAGCATGTTCACAACATGTTGTGTCGACCCCACTCAAAGTGGGATAAGGGCAGGAGGATGATGAGGTATTGGATAATACTTGTGGCTATTGGTAAAAGTGTGTTACAACAAGTTTGAAGGTGACAAAACTATAACGTTATTGTTTTCTCCTGTCTTTTTAATAAGGGCGCTGCGCCAGCTCAGTTGACCATTACTAAAAAAGCCAGATCTCAATTAAATTATATTTATTTTGTTCAAAAATTTTTTTTTCTAAAAACGATATGTAAAGGATTGAATTGTTCCAAAATTTACAGTCTGTATAGTAACATAAAAAATACCGTTGATTTTTTATTACCTATAAAGCAGAAGCAACTATAAAATAATTTTGTAATATTCCACAATGAAATAAACTAAGTAATTGTATGTGCAAAAATCATTAAACTTGTGCAATACAAAACCACCATTACACTTAATATTTGAACTGCACACATTTACTAAGACTATTTATAATTTCGGCCCGAAACCGAAGCATCGTCAGGAGATAGACTTTACGAAACAATTGTAAAGCTTTTAGATTTTGGCGGTAAGATTACAAGTGGTTTTAGTACACGTTAGTGCCAGTAGATGATTTTAAGCCTTTAAAACTTGCTCTAACCACAGATTTAAGCAGCTTTATTTTTACGTTTTTTATATTTAATATTTGTTTTAGCATATTATTACATTATAAGTTAAACAATTTCAACGCTGCCCTTCTAATTATAAATATTCCGATTTAATTAATTCGCTTGGACCCGCGCCCGTGCGTTTAATACAGGCAATGGTCGAAAATAACGGCCATTAATATATTTTATGATATGATTGTGACTAATAAAATATACGAAAAACGGGCGTGAATTTTATCAAAAATATCCGAGACATTTTTGTATTTACATTTTTATTACATTTATTTATTTTATTTTCGTGAAACTTTATCCAATTATATAATCGTTTGTAAATATCGCACTCGTATGTTAATATAGTTAAGTAACTCGTGACAAAAGCACCGCTAATAAAACCTCTTCCTTCCTTTTGAAGAGAAGAATTGGAGTTTAAACCCACCAAGCTGCCCATTAGTATGTTGCACATATTTCAAAAATATGCAGATCGATTTGCGATGTTTGTTACACTGAAATATGCTGTATTGTAATTGCAAAAGGCACAAAAGTTTTTTTAGAAACTCATAGGCGCCTGCCGGAAAACCCGTGATTTTCTAGTTAGTCAAAGTCGCTGTTTAGCTATCACGATTGGCAACACATTATTATATCTGAAATACATATAATGTCAATTTTACTGGCGTCAATTTTAATGTTTAAATACCCTCAATTATGTATGATGGGTCTTTCCTATTTTCGAAAAACCTATGTTGTTATTTTTATTTTCGTTATATGAAAATAAAAACACATCGAGGGAACTGAATTACTCAAATCGTGATCAAACAAGCAAAATCGAAAAGCTTTGCGATTTTGTTGTGGAATCATCTCCTGGTGATGCTTCGATTACAGGATGAAACGATTGTTACAATGTGATAATGAATGTGTACAGTACTTGTGTCGTATGTTAATGGTTATGTATATTTATTTATGCTTTTAATCTTTTATACATGTGGTGTCCCACATGTATAAAAGATGAGCGAACTAAGACACTAAAATCCCGATCAATCAAGCAAAATCAAAAAGCTTTGAATTTTGCTTCGGAGTCTTTCTTCTGATGCTTTAGTTACAGAGTGATGATTGTTGAGATTGTGATACTTGATAGATTGTCAAAAAAAAAATCTAAAAAATACAGTCTCAATGGTTAATCAAATTTAAATTTAAAAAATTCTTTATTTAAGTAAACCTGTAAACAAGTGCTTTTGAATTGTCAATTCTACTGCTGGTTCGGAAAGCTGTCCTTCAAGAAGAGCCAGTAAGAAAAACAGCGGAGCTCTTTTATAAAAAATTATATCTAGTCAAATTATGTCATTGCTATCTCGTAAGGTCAAAGAGTAGCGATATCCAGGCATTCTTATCATCTATGTATAATATCATTCAACATTATAGTAAACTTTCTGTATCTGCCCCCTTTTTATATATTTTTTAAATGCTGTAACGGCATCCGTGTGGTATCCTGCTGAGTAGAATATATGAACGAACGACCACCCTCATTTCTTACCGAGGTGTGGTAAAAGGCGACTCAGGTAAGTTGACTCACCGTGTGGTATCTGGCTGAATAAAATAGACCACCCTCTTTCTTACCGAGGTGTCGTGATATACGACTAAGGTAAGGTGACGTCAAGCAGGCGGCCGGTCGTAAAATCCCTAGCTAACTCATGTGACAACATGCTTATAACATGTTGTGCCGATCCCACTTAGAGTGGGATAAGGGCATAATGAAATTATGTAATGCCAAAGCGAAAATTGATTGTGGGATTTTATTATAGACATCTATAGATGAATACGCAGTTTTCCAATTTCAATAAAACGTAATAAGAATTTAATAGATTAGCAAAGTGCGACATCTGTCGCGGGAACATCTCAGATGGCGGTCTGCTATAGTTACATTTTCCTTATTGATGAATTTGGAAATTGGATCCAAATCACCTTTAAGCTGAGACGTGTTTATAGGTATCGATTTGTTTTACGGGACAAGCAATTATTAAATAACGCAATCTATACTGATATATAAATCTGAATAGTTTGCTTGTCTGTTTCTTTGATTGTTTCAACGCGCTAATCTCAGGAACTACTCGACCGATTGGAAAAATTATTTAAGTGTAAGATAGTCTATTTATCGAGAAAGGCTATAGATTATATAACATCACGCAAAGATCCGGCTGAGTAGAATAGACCACCTTCATTTCTTACCGAGATGTTAATAAAGGCGACTAAGGTAAGTTGACCCGCCGTGTGTTATCCCGTTACCGTATCCCGAGTAGAATAGACCACCCACATTTCTAACCAAGGTGTCGCAAAAGGCAACTAAGTCACGTGTGGTATTCTGCTGAGAAGAATAGACTACCCACATTGCTTACCGAGGTGTCGTAAGGCACATAAGTTAAGTTGACGTCAGGTATGCGGCCGGTTGTAATACACCTAGCCAAATAATGTAACAACATATAACCTGTTGTGCGGACCCTACTTAAAATGGGATAAGGAAGAATGATGACTAACATTTTCTAGGAACCTTTGATAGCGAAGAAAAATGCAATGCAAGCGAAAACTTTAAAAATAGAAATGAACTTTAAGAATAGAAAAGAAAGAATTGTAAAAGTCGAGCTAGTTTTTAATTTCAGTAATGAAGGACCTCGCGGTGGATCGATGTTCGAGCGTGTCAGTAATTGGCTTAACTTGGAATCAAGTTGCCTAATAGACTTCACGAGGCTTCAACTGTCATGATGCTGTTATTAACTTGCCCATCCATTTAAACTTTGTGATGCAATTTTTCGCTGACTATGGGCCTCTTTGGGGTCTCAAAGTGCTGGAATGGCTACTCCGCACCGGAAAACGCAGTGTCGGCAGACCCCCGACGAGATGGACTGACGACCACAAAAAGGTCGTGGGGAGCCGCTGGGTCCAAGCGGCACAAGATCATGTATGGTGGAGATCCCATAAAGAGACCTATGTCCAGCAGTGGACGTCCATCGGTTGACAAAGAAGAAGAAGAAGTAATTTTTTTGTAAGCTTTTGTCCAAAAGTAATATCATTTGCCCTAATCCTATTATTTCACCCATGAGATTGAAATTTGCCAAAAACTGATATTCACATATATTCCAGGTACAATAACTAACTGGCCCCTTGGCATAAATGGCAGTGACAATTCAGATCACGGGTTCGATTTTCATCGAGCGCCAACATTTTCTACAAATCGTAGGAATCGTAAAACGACAGTTCTAAGAAGTCGAATCAAAATTTTATTCAAATAATCTCTTTCAAGAACTTTAGAATCGTTAAGGATCAATATGATCGATGAAGCCACAACTGGTTTGGAATGGTGCTCTCACCGAGAAGAACCAGAAATAAACTCGTCGTTCAATCTTTTAAACATTCTCAATTTTACATTATCAAACCGCAGTCTTGTATGAAGCTGAAAGCATTCAAGTCATCAAGCAAATCCAGGCATTTTATCATAATATCAATATTTATCAAAAATCTTAAATTTTGTAATATGCTTTACGAATAGCATATATATAGTCGGAATTATTTATTTTAACTAAGTAGTCTCTTCTACTAAAAAAAGTTTGCAAAAGGAATATCCTTATTCCATAAAATTCTGCAAGGTAACACCTAAACTATATCACCGCGGCAAAAAGTAAAATTTCCTGACATAAGTATATTATTTTCAGGAAAATTATTATCAGATACTCGTAGTTTCGTAAGTAAAGCAAAAACTCTGCAGAAACTTTCAAGAGCTGCTTTGGATGTAGAGAGAAAGTAGTCTTCGAATAGTGAATGTGACGTCATCGGAAATAAAATATGGCGGATCATTCTACCTGGTGAATATATGGGACAATCACACACACGATCATCCATCCTAAAAGTAACAATTACTTAATACTTGTGTTATTTCTTAATGTATTAAAAAATTCTTAATTCTTAATTCTTAATGTATTAATTTGAAAAAAAAAACCATAATATTAATTACACCCAGATTTAAAAAACAAACAAATTGTTTTAAGATTTTGTTACAAAGTAACGTGTTCTATAAATTAAAATCATCATCGTGCCGCATCATATCCCACTCTAAGTGGGACTGTCACAACATGTTATAAACATGTTTCCACATGATTTGGCTACTTATTTTAGTGCCTGCCTGACGTCAACTTACCTTAGTCGTATTTTACGACATCTCGGTAAGAAATAGGGTGGTCTGTTCTGCTCAACCGTATACCACACGGTGTGTTAACTTACCTTAGTCGCCTTTTACGACACATCGTTAAGAAAGAGGGTGGTCTGTTCTACTCAATCGGAAACCACACGGCGAGTCTACTTACTTTAGAACCCTTTTATGTCACCTCTGTAGAAATGAGGGTGGACTAAACTCAACAGGATACCATACGATGGGCTAACTTACCTTAAATGCCTTTTACGATACCTCTGTAACAAATGAGGGCGGTCTATTCTACTCAGGTAGATACCATATGGCAGGCTTATTCTATAAATTAAACGTACGAATTACATTTTGAGGCAAGCATGATCCAAATTTGAATTCTAATCTTATGTCACCTAACTGATGATGCTAAGAATAATGCATGTTAAACGCAATCTCATGAATGATTCCACGTACTTAAAAGCTTCTAACACCATCTGATCACCATACATCATGTATTCACCGCCTTAATGCACCTATTCGTTACCTAGCAGCAATTATGTATCAACACCCTAATGTACTGTTCGCAAGCACATTAATACCCCGTCCCATTATCATAACGAGTTATGCAACCGCATGTTAGCATGCCTTAGCACCTAATATTGTAGTCTGCTAAGATATTGATCTTTAGAAGCTTAGTAAATTAACGGTCTATCACTTTCCCACAGATGGGTAAAGCAGTTTCTTTGAAAAGCATTGGATTTAAAAATAATTTGCCTATGCCACGTGGTGTTCAGCTGAGTAGAATGGTCCACCCTTTTTTTTACCTAAATGTCGTAAAAGGCGACTAAGGTAGGTTGACACGCCGTGTGGTATTCAGCTGTGTAGAATAGACCACACTTTTTCATGCCGAGGTGTCGTAAAAGGTGACTAAGGTAAGTTGACCTGCCGTGTGGTATCCGGTTGAGTAGAATAGACCACACACTTAATTACCGAGGTGTCGTAATAGGCAACTAAGGTAAGTCGACCTGCCGTGCGGTATCCGGTTAAGTAGAATAGATCACACTCTTTCTTGCTGAGGTGTCGTAAAAGGCGACTAAGGTAAGTTGACCTGCCGGGTGGTATCCAACTGAGTAAGAAAATATCACCCTCATTTCTCATCGAGTAGTCTTAAAAGGCGACTAAGGTAAGTAGATCCCCCGTGTGGTATCCGGTTGAGTAGAATAGACCACCCTCTTACTTGCCGAGGTATCACAAAATACGACTAAGGTAAGTTGGCGTCTAGCAGACGGCTAGTCGTAAAATACGTAGCTAAATCATGTGACAATAATTTTAACATGTTGTGCCAACCCCACATAGAGTAAGGACAGGAGGATGATTTTATATATAAATAAATAATGTGACAACTTTAAAAGTTCTAGAATTTCTCTAAAATAAAATATTATTGCTAGAACATTTCCAATAAGTAGTCGGTGCACGGACATTATCAGTAAAGTGCAGTGTAACCACAGCTTTCACACTGCCGGAGGGAGCTTTCAAGACTCCATATAGCTTTTGAATTTTATAGAGGGCAATCCATTTTGACTGTTTTTATATTAAAAAGTTGTTTATCCTACAACCAGAGGCTTCAGCCATAATGCAAAAGTAACTTAAAATAAGACGGTTAACTAATTTTTCGATAAAGGAAAACATCGCGAGTAAACCTGCATATCTCCAAAATCTGTGAACATTTGTTACTAATATATACAGTATAAAACATCAAATATTCTGCGCTGACGCTTTATTACCTATTTAGCTAGACCATAAGTGATATTGGCAAATAAGTCTTGACATATTTTGTTCCACAACAAAGTAAGCAAAACCACAGACTAGATATATATAACAGTTACCTACCGAACCGCATTGGAGCAGCGTGGTAGGTCTTAGCTCCAACCCTTCTCTTCAGTAGGATAGTAACAGGCCGTTACTTTTGCTACCAGGTACTGTAATAGGAGCTTCTTTTATATATTTTTTCTTGTTTAGAAAAATGACATATTTTAATAAATAAAAAATAAAAAAATATATTTTATTCAATTCAAAGAGATTTACAATTTAAATGCTTATCTGTTGGGACCCACACTAGGAAGCCTGTGTCGTGGGAAAGAAAAAAAGATAAAAGATAAAACTTATAAGAAAAAAGATAAAACTTATATGTTGATATAATATATCATGGGATTTAACGCAAAGTTAAAGGGAACGAGCGCAAAATATATCAATGTGTTACGATCCACAAAACTTCAACTCAAAACTTCTCAATATTTAAAATATTCATATACAATAATAAAATATTCATAAATCATAGTAACTGGATGACTGAGCCTTGCCTTTAAAAAAATTTTAAAAAGAAAGGAGCCAAAGATATCTAGGATTTGAACCCGGGTTGTGAACGTTTTCGGTCCGTGCGTTACCTATCTTTCGCAACATTACATTTGACAACTAAAAAATTTTTACATTTTAACATTTTTTAATACCCAAAAACAGGGATAAATCGATTTTTTTAAATAAAACCTAACTAGATCGATTTTTCACCCAAAACCCTCGACATTCTGAATTACAAAAAATTCGTTGGAGCCGTTTCCAAGATTAAAAAAATATAGTTGGGCAAAAATATATGAACAAACAAATTTCCGTATCATAAAATTATTAATGAAATAAACCATAGGGACCTTATAAACTGTGAGAAGTTTTTTGCACTATATAACATACATTATCCTCCTGTCTTTTTCCCACTCTAAGTGGGGTCGGCACAACATTTTATACACATGTTTTCACATGTTTTGGCTGCGTATTTCACGATCGGCCGCCTGCCTCACGTTAACTTAACTTAATCGTATTTTACGACACCTCGGTAAGAAAAAGGGTGGTCTATTCTAATTAACCGGATACCACACGGCGGATCAACTTACCTTAGTAGCCTTTTATTACACCTTGGTAACAAATGAGGTTGGTCTATTCTATTCATCCGGATACCACACGACGTTAGAAACTTTGCATATATACATTATCCATATTTACTTAATCGCAATTATATATACACCATAATATTTTCGTGAGCTCTTCTTATATCATTCTTATTTAATAATTAGTACCTTGGTAACGCGGGTGGTAATTTTTAATAGATATAAAAAAATATTTATAGAATTAGGCGTTACTTTGCAGAGATCCATAATACAAAAGTAATTATAATATTATTTCGCTATAACTTCATCGCGGATTATAGCAAAATAATTTTATTATTACCTTTTAGATATAAAACAAAAAAAGCGCCGACGACACATGGGATTCAAACCAGGGTTTTGAAAATTTTCTGTCCGCCCGTTACCCATCGGCTAACGCATCATTACGTTTGACAACTAAAAATATCCTTTGCTTTTAATTCTACATTTAATTCCATCCATTTTTTTATTCCCAAAACCAGGGATGAAACGAATTCTTTTTTAAATAAAACCTATCTAGATAGATTTTCTCCCTCAAATCCCTCTACATGTTGAATTTCAGGAAAATCTCTTGTTTCGACAAACCACTATTAAATTTTCGAAAGTATAACAAAAATATGAAACATTAATTTCACTATAATACGCGGTAAAAATTACTAAAACACGGATTAAAGCAATTTTATTTTTTAGTATTTTGTAATGTTGTCAAGTAAACACCTTCTCGTTTATAATATTTTTATATTTTTTTATTTTAATATTTTAATCTTAAACCATCCAGTTCAGTATTATTTAACACTTAGTTTGCATATATCTGTTGACATTACTAATTTGAAAACAGTTTATTATTGATGACAATAATACGCTCATGTTTTAGATTCCATTTGTATTTATATACGTATTTCAATTAACTTTCGTAGCTTAGAGAATTTAGTTTATGAAATTACGACCAAAAGGACATGCTATCCGAAGCTATATATAGAAGTTAGTTTATAATTTTTTTTTCGGATACTCTTAAATAACATTAAACAAATCACAATAACCATGAAATATTTTGCTTATAACTTTATAGATATTTATTTTCAATCAAAATTAATAATACAATTTTTAAGCATTAAATTTTAGTAAAGATTGACCGCCGATTTTCTTGCTGGTTCTTCTCAGTAAGAGCTACATATCAAACCAGATATAGCTTCATTAATCATATTGATCCTTGGTCTAATCAAAGCATCAAAGAGCCTATTTAATCAAGATTATTTTGATTTGAGATAAATACGTACAAATATAATACTAAAAGATGTAAAAAAAGTTTTAATAATGCAATTTTACCTTGAAACATCCGCAGCTAAGGCATCCCAAATTTCACACAAACACTCACATAAAACATTCCGTTTTTTGAAAAATTTCCGATTAAAATTTTACGTAATATCGAAGTCGCATTTCAGTTGCGTCGCGACACAACCAACCCCCGCAATTGCTGAGGGTTGACTGAGTTAAATTGGACTCAGATTCAGCATAGTCACCCCAAAGAGCATTTTTCCGACCACGCCATCTGGCGAGCCAAAACTTGTGCATTAAGCGCGGTAAAAGTTTTAGCACTGAATCGGAACAATAGTGAAACAGATTTAAAACTACATCGCAAATATATCCAGCAAAAACTTCACTGGGAACCGGCGATGGTAAAAATGTACGCGTTTGTTTGCATATCGTATTTCAACTCGATGACACGATGCCAAAGCTGTACTTAAGATTCAGAGGTGAACATTCGTAAAAATGTAATTAATGGATTTTAATATTTGAAAATTGATATATTCCTTTTTAAAAGCTTTTATTCAACTTGCAATGTATGTGAAGGTGAAATCTTGCAAGTTAAATTTGACTCATTTTCTGGGGTCCGATTGAACTGTAGTTTTATATATAGGTCTAGTCCCGATGACAATCAATTTTTATGATCGGATGATGCTCCAGACGAGGGAACTCCTTAACGGTTAACAGTAGAGGCATGATATTTTGTTAAAACCTTTTTTAACTTATAACATCGATACTATTATAAAATAAATATCTAATGTATATTTTTTAATATCTCACTTGATAAGAAATTAAGGGGACCTGACCTATGACAATATTTATATATGTATATAATGACATAATATGACATAACCTAAACATAGCAATTATTCCATTTTGGAAAAATCTGTTTGGTATGTAAAAGATTTTTTCTTTGCAATGGAATTAATTATTTTTCATACCTCTTACCCAAGACTTTAAGACATATGTGGCTGATATTAAATATTCATCTTAAGGTTGGCGTGATAGTGAACGTATGTAGTGCTTGTGGTGGCGGTGGTGGAGGTTTGTGAATGTGTTTTTACGAATCCTAATTTTATTATTACTTTTAATTTATTACTAATCAGTTATTTTGTCTTGAACGAAGCCGCGGATACAACTTGTATAAATAAACAAAGATCGCTTGCCCTCGAAACACTGGCATAATTTTCAATAAAAACCTCGCTAACTTTGGATAAACAAACGACGAAACTTTTTCTATCACCAGGTAGAGTAAAGTTTTTAAACAATTTAAACATTGTCTCTTTAAAAGTCTCATAGGAATATTTTGAAGCTTTTCAGTAGATAAAAAGCGGAACGATAAAAAAGGAAGTTGTTTTTTAAAACAAAGGTGACTTTAAATTTGTTTACGCAATTATAATTAATCAAGTTAATGAATTTTGATATCTCCGTTTGAGTAGAATAGACCACCCTCATTTCTTACTGAGGTGTCATAAAAGACGACTAAGGTAAGTCGACCCACCGTGATAAAAAATGCGATTTAATCGCGTAGTTCGTTTAGGACATACGATGGCACAGAAATAATATCCTAACATCCCCTTTAATCATCGAGGGTAATAAGAAATTACTACAAGAAGCACTTTAATGACAGTTAATATTTAAATCCTCTCCGTGCAGCTCGATGCATCCCTCGGGGGTAACGCCAGACCTAAAGTATTGAGCTATCGGAATTTTATATAGTTTTATAGATAGGAAAGTTGTACCTAGGGTTTATGTCGGGATGATGGCAAGAGACCAGACGGCTTGACGCTGGTTCCTTGGGAACGGAGACGGGCCCTAATGTGGGACGCAACATGCGTTGATACGTTAGCCTCGTCCCATATCAGGGAAACAGCGTCAAGACCTGGAGCTGCGGCGGAAATGGAAATGCGGCCGAAGCCGGCAAACGGCGAAAGTATGCATATCTCATCGAGAGTTATATATTTGTGCCGTTTACAGTTGAGACCCTAGGGCCATGAAGTCAATGTGCAAAAAAAAAATAATATCCGTTTCATCACCTCGGTTTATTGGTTTTTCAGGTTGACTGACTTACTTAGGCAATTTAACATACGTTTTTTTTAATGAAAACACCATGAGGCAACCTACATATCTCAAGAGAATTGTAGAAATATATGTAACCTTCCAATCCGCATTGGAGCAGCGTTGTAGCTGCAATCCTTCTCTTCTAAAACAGAGAGAAGAGGCCTATGTCCAGCTTTGGAATAGTAACAGGTCCTTACTTAACACACACACACACACACAAGTGCGGGTAGATGAACAAAATAATGACTGTAGTACTCGGGAACGAAGACGCCGCGGCGCTCCAGTCAGTTCGAGACCAAGGTGGATGCAACTCTGCCGAAACGTTGAACCTTATACAAAGGTAATCGATTATAACGCGATGTGACCCGTATGTTTATATAATAACCAGTATGAATCGCGAAAGTTTAAAATCTACTACACACACACACATTATTTTCTTGTTTTAAAGAACGATAAGATGACTTTAAGTGTTCAAATGTCATTTACTTTTTAAACAACCCCGGGCAGTTCGGAATTGCTCCCTTGAAAGCAATTTCGAATCTAAGCATCGAGTTCATGTTTGCCTCCTTTTCTTTTTAACCTTAATAATATATTTTTATGTAACCTTGTGGTTTTAACTAAAATATATTAATAAGAAGTTTGTTTGTTTGTTTGCTTGTTTGAACGCACTAATCTCAGGAACTACTGAACCGATTTGAAAAATTATTTCAGTGCAAGATAGTCCATTTATCGAGGAATAGGCAAGCTATAACAAATTATAACATCAAGCTAAGATGAACAGTAGAGAAGCAGCAATAAAAAATATTACGAAACGGCAAAATTTAAAGCTTTCCTTGCGTGCACAAACTCCTACCTTAAAAAAAAAGGTTTCAATGAACGAGTCCGCGGCGACGCAACACGCGCAATCGATGTTTGCGGCTTGGCGCTAACATTTGACATTTAAAAAATCATTTCAATATTTAAACCAAGTTTGGTTTTTATTAATACTGTTTTACGTATTATAGTATGAGAGTAAAGCTGTGGTAGCCCAGCGGTAACACCGTGCGCCTCTTTCGAGGAGGTCTAGGGTTCAAACCAGGGGCAGGCACCAATGAGTTTTCTAGTATAAACTTATGTGTCTTATTGATAATTGCAATTTATCACACGCTTTTCGGTGAAGGAAAACATCGTGAGGAAACCTGCATATCTCTAGAGAATTCTGGGGATGTGTGTAACCTACCAATCCGCATTGGAGCAGCGTGATAGGTCTTAGCTCCAATCCTTCTCTCCAAAAAAAAAAAAAAACGGAGAGAAGAGGCCTATGCCCAGCAGTGGGATAGTAACAGGCCGTTACTTAGTATGAGAGTAGATAAAGTAGTGAATGACACTGCACATAACTTGGTATTATAACACTCGTGTTATAAGAACCCTTATTATGAAACAGTACCATAATCTACTATTTGATATAAAATTTTATTTTGTAATATATTAAAACAATTTACGCGTCCCTATTACATGCCGTGGTAACCTATAATTAAGACTACAGTTAATTGAATAGGTTGTAGAGTATTTTATAGTATTAATAATATAAGTCTTGTTGCTTATCCCAATAAATAAGAATAAAAATCATAATCGTCCTCCTGCCCTTATCCCACATATCCACATATCTAAGTGGGGTCGGCACAAATAAACATGTTGTCACATGACTTGGCTGAATTTACGACCGGCCGCCTGCCTGACGTCAACTTACCTTAGTCGTTTTTTACGACACCTCGGTAAGAAAGAGGGTGGTCTATTGTACTAATCCGGATACCACACGATGGGTCAACTTACCTTAGTCGCCTTTTACGACACCTCGGTAAGAAATGAGGGTGGTCTATTCTACTCAGCCGGATACCACACGACCTAAATAAAATAAAAATAACCACCAATAAATAAAAATAAAAATTAAATTTATGTATAGAAACCGGCTATACTCACGTGTTATTTTATCGGATGAGCCCGACTAGTTTCAAGCCCATACGGGGCTCTTATTCATGAGCTCTTTACGCGGCGTTATCGCGTGACACGTGAGTATAGCCGGTTTCTATACATGAATTATGAATTCCACTCACGATAGTTTAAATTCAAAAATAAAAATTAAATTAAATAATAACTCTATGGTTGTACACTAAACAAACCGGAAACAAACTAATGTAATTAAATAAATAAACTATGTATGAGATAAGGTCAAACGGTGAAAAGTTAATCAATCACTTTGGGACCCTCTCTGTAAACCCGCATTCGCTCCCTGGACATAACAATTTCTAACCTTTTCGTATGCTTAACCCCGATTAATTCCGATCTGATAGAATTTAGTTTTTAGTGAACAATTTACCTGATCGTAATCCATATCATCATCATTTACCTGCCCTTATTTTACCCTAAGTGGGAGTCACATGTATCGTATCGTATGTTACACCGGCCGCCTGCTTGACGTCAACTTACCTTAGTCACCTTTACGACACCGGTCTATTCAACTTAGCAGGATACCACACGGCGAGTCAATTAACCTTAGTGGCCTTTTACAACACCTCAGTAAGAAAGGAGGGTAATCTATTCTACTCAGCCGGATACCACACGGCGGGTCAACTTATCTTAGTCGTATTTTACGACACCTCGGCAAGAAAGAGGTTGGTCTTTTCTACAAATAATTATCCCTTATCCCACTCTAAATGGAGTCGGTACGACATGTTATAAAAATATTGTCAAATAATTTGGCTGCGTAATTTACGACCGCCCACCTGCCTGACGTCAACTTACCATAGTCGTGTTTTACGACACCTTGGTAAGAAGGAAGGTGGTCTATTCCACTCAGCCGGATACCACACGGTCATTTAACTTAATGATATTATAAAATTAAAAGTCTGTCTGTCATTGTATCCGTTTGCTTGCTACTCCTTCGCGGCTAATTCGCTAAAGCAATATTGATGAAATTTGTACAAAAAAAAACATATATGATAGAAAATTCCACCAGAAGTGAAGGTGTAATAGACCACCCTCACTTCTTACCGAGGTGCTGTCGAGAGAGAGTGAAAGAGAGAGAAAGAAAAAAAGAGGGTGGTCTATTCTACTCAACCGGATATCACACGGTGGGTCAACTTACCTAAGGGAATTTTTACGAGACCTCGGTCAGAAATGAGGGTAATCTATTTGTCTTATATCAGCCGGATACTACATCTAGCATTACATATATTTTTGAATTTAAACTATCGTGAGTGGAATTTATAATTAATGTATAGAAACCGGCTATACTCACGTGTTATTTTATCGGATGAACTAGTCGTGCTCATCCGATAAAATAACACGTGAGTATAGCCGGTTTCTATACATTAATTACATATATTTTCTATTATCGCGGATTACATGAAAATAATAATTTCATTAATTTTATAGTTTAGACCTCCGTAAAGTAATGCTCAAGTATATAAATCAAAATATACTATATCTACAATCAGACGAACTTTCTCGTATGAAAGTTTTTATTCTAATTGGACTGTTTAGAAAGATCGGAACAATTAACATAGTATATAGAGGACGTTCTTTTGCCTCGCTATTCGGCCCGCGGGAGCAATCCCGGACACGCTGAGGGGTTTTTTAAAGTAATTGACTTTGAGCGCTCATGTATTTTACATTTGATTCCTTTTGTTTTAACTTCATTACTGTTTGATACTACATCTTAATATTTAAATGAGTTAATCTTGTATATATATATATTTTCCGAATCTCGGAAACGGCTCCAACGATTTTCCTGAAATTCAGCATGTAGGAGGTTTTGGGGGAGAAAAATTGATCTAGCTAGGTTTTATGTAAAAAAAATATTGTTTTATCCCTATTTTTGGGCATTAAAAAACACTAACATTTATATTGAATTGAATTTTCGCCATTAACTGTCAAGTCGACGTAGCTTATTCGGGTAACGGGCAGCCTCGAGAAATATGAGTGCCAAGGATCGATCCCAACTAAATAATTATTTTTTTCTTTTTTTAAAGTTTTTTTTTGTGAAAACTTACCGAGCGAAGCTCGGTCACCCAGATATTAGATATTTATAGGTACAAGTATACTAACTATATCCACGGCTTCACCTGCGTAGAATCAACAGATTTTACCTCAACTTTCAGATTTTTCGTCGCGTATATCACGTTCATATAGATATAAAATTTTACATACTCCTGTTTCCAAAACGAATTACAGATCCAACTCAGTTATTATTCGCACTTCTCGTAATTTAAATGCAATATATAAAGAAATTTAAAATTGATCTTTTTTATTGTAGTTTAAACAGTGTATGCCAAGATTTGACTGCTGAGCTTTTTCGTCCAGGTGAAAAGATTTAGCAGGTAAATTTCGACGTTAATGCTACGTACCTAACTGCAACTTTTAGTAATACTTACTGTTATCTGAATGTCAATTTGTTTACCTATCTGTGGTAGCTTGTAAGTAGCTTTTAGCTAACTATAATTTAGATTTAAATTTTTGTAAATAGATGTAAGCTTTCTTTAAAAAAATTAGTTATTGTGATAATTTATAGAAGTAGGCGTTAGTTTGCGGAGACCTATAATACAAAAGTAATAATAAATATTTTGCTATAATCCGCGATGAAGTTAAATAGAAAATATATGTAATGCTAAATTAAAATTTTAATAGCTACAACAAACAAAACGCGTATTATTTAAAATTTCATACAAAACGGTCAACTAGTAGTACATGGTAATTACTAGTGCCCTTACCTTAAATATTTGACGATGACAAATTCATGGATCTTACGTACTTATAACTCAAAATCTTTGAATGTAGACAATTGTATTCGTTAATCCATCCCATCAACTAAATCAAATAAATGTCACCGGCGTATCCTTTGTAGGGCCTAGATTGGATATGTATAAAAGAGATATCTCAATCAATTACTCAGAATACAATGGCCGGCCTCGATTCGGGCTGGGAACAAGGCGTTTTGTTAATATCCATCCGAATTCTCTCTAATATTCCCTAGCAAAAAAGTCGAGCTTCAGAATTTCGGTTTGTCCGGAAAAGCCGCGAAATTGCTCTTTAAAATTGGAACGATTTGCGGAGAAATAGAAAGCACCCTTTGTAGGCTGGATAGGGTTGCATTGAAACAAATATTTGATACTACATTTTTAGTATATATTAATAAAGATGGATTCAAATTATTATTAACTAACAATCGCCATTGGCTTGCCTGCGTGGAAATATTAAAACCGCAATATTGTAGTATTGTGACCGACTTTAACCATAAAAATGGTTAAAGTCGGTTAACCTTAAAAGCTAGACATATGCTGTCGGGGACTTTTATTTGGAACTTTTAGAGGAGAACAATTTTTGTGCACATGAATTTTTAATAACTTTCACTGTTTACTTAACGCAGCAAAGGAAAGCTTTGAATTTTGCCGTTTACGTAATTTTATTTCTGCTCTTCTCCTATTCATCATAGCGTGATGTTATATAGTCTATAGCCTTCCTCGATAAATGGACTATTTTACAATGTAAGAATTTTTCAAATCGGTCCAGTAGTTCCTGAGATTAGCGCGTTCAAACAAACTAATTCTTCACCTTTATATATTAGTATAACTAGATGTGCCACAGCAGCTACGCATGGAAATCAGTGTCACCAATTTTTTCCCGAATTGGAATTTCGAACATAAAAGTAGTTATCGTGAGTTAATTATAAGAGATTTCTGAATAATTTTCTTAACTCTTTGACTTAACGCACGTAAGGAAAGCTTAAAATATTTTGCAATATTTTTATTACTGCTCCTCTCCTATTCATCTTAGCGTGATATTATATAGCCTATAGCCTTCCTCTATAAATGGACTATCTTACACTGAAAGAAAAGCCAGTAGTTCCTGAAAACAATATTTATTTATTTCTTTCTTTCTTTTTATACAAATACATAGAAAAGAGAAAGAAAAATTAAAAAGCACATGGCGGACTAATAAATAAATCAAACAAACAAACTCTTCAGCTTCATATATTACTATAGATAATTGCTTTTAAATCGTCCACGCAACGTCCAGTAAAAATTGAATGCCGATGTCCTTAAAAAAACCATTCGTTTACTAGAGTAAAGTAAGTGCGACTTTAACATGTTTTGCTGTAGGTAATTCTGATTTGTTTGTTTATCAGCGCGATGGGCGAAATGAAAAATGTTATCCCCATTTTTATTGCCGTAATCTTTCTTAATCTTTATCTTTGGAACGGCGAAAGTATATTTTGATTACGCACTTACTTTAACGGTACATAGATTGCGTATAAAATGCCTCTAATTTTTTGAGTTATGACAACTTGTGATATTTTATTATTATTATATTTCGTCTCATTTAAAATACAGCTCGAACTACAAAGCATTACATAAGTAATAATGAAATAACTTTGCTACGATATAATGCGCGATTAAAATATATTTAAATGAGTTAATCTTGTATATATATATTTCGAATCTCGGAAACGGCTCCAACAATTTTTAAGAAATTCAGCATGTAGAGGGTTTTGGCTTAGTTAGTTTCATTTTTTTTTAAATGTCGTTTTATCCCTGTTTTCGGGCACTGAAAAAATGCTATAATGTTTAATTGAATGTAAATGATATTTTAGCTGTCATTTGTAAAGTTGTAGTTCAGTGAATAACGGGCGTACTAAAGAAGTGAAAAATACCTGGGATCCCCATACCCTTTTATAAACTTTTAATAAAAAAAAAACTGTAAATATTATCTTGATATAATCCGCTATATATTAAAATATATGTAATTCTAAATATAGTGTTGTATCCATTCTCATACCTGCTACATGCAGAATTTGTAAAAACTCGCAAAGCTTTGGCATTCTGTCGAGGAGTCTATTTCCTGACGATGCTTTGTTTACGGAGCAAAAAGATTGTAGATATTATGGTGGTGAAAGTGTGCAGTGCTTGTGTATTGTTGTGCTATTGGTTGCGGGTAGTGCATGATAAGCGTTATTTACAATCTTATTTGAATAAAGAGTTATTTTGGATTTAAATTTGAATTTAATATTTAATATTATTCTCGAATCAAAATGTCACTTGAATAATTCAAGAGAATCAGAATTCGTCTCTATTTAAAATAACTGCTCTTATTATCTATTATGTTTAAGTTTTGCGACAGAATGAAATACTTTTAGTATTCAACGAACTGGGAACTTTTCTAAGTTAGTTTAAATAGTTGTTCAAGTTGCTTCGGCAAAGTTAGACAGTCTGTTCTGTATATTCCGACGACGGATAAAATATACTGGCAAATATATTTTAATATTTCAAGTTAAAGAATGATCGTTAGATCGCATAGCACGAAGATTTGCGAATGCGATTGGCTATAAGTTAGATATAGTCGAACTGGGACTTGAATATTTAAATAATGGAATACTGTTATGTGGTAAATTCGCGTAAATGGAAATAATCTAATACAAAAAAAAGCTATACTTAGTATTTACAATTTAAATCCACGTGATTCCCTGCGAGAGAAATTAAAGGAAGTAGGTATACTTACATCAGCTTCATATTATATAAAATATACAAAATTATAAAGAATTGGCGATATATAATAAACAAAATAAGAAGAAGAATAAAATATTGAAAAATAAAATTATTAATATATTTTACAGTATATATTTCATTTCACAGTATATTTAGCAATATACTTGTTATGTATAAAATATAAAGAATTGACAATATACGTAATAGACATAGTAGGAACGGATATAAACTTGCGGCTGCTCCTTTGTACCTTACAAAAGTCGTTTGTGGGTTTTAGTATAAGATTCTATAATAAAATTCCGCAATCAACTTTTGCTGTACAAGACAGTAATGACTAAATGTAACTAGTAACAATTATATTTTTAAAAGAGCAACCGCCGATTTTCTTGGTGGCTCTTCTTGATAGGAACAGCTTTCCGAACCAGCAATTCAAAAGCGCTTGTTTACAAGTTTATTTGAATAAAGAATATTTTGAATTTGTATTTGATTATCCAAAAAATATTCAAATACTTACCTGTAAAACAAAACAATCAATTCCAAACGTTTAATTAGACTCCAGTGTAAAGTCGATAATATTTTAACGATGGTTCCGTGCCTATTTTGAAATAAACTTTTCAATTGCAGTTATTGAAGCACCACTTAACGGAATTCCTAAAATTTACTGGTTAGTTTTTTTAATTGGTTTCCATCCATCACGTTTTTAATTAATTCAATCCATAACAATATTATAAAAAGTTTGTCTGTCTGAATATAATAGTGTGTAGTGACTTAGGAAGAGATTAAGTGAGTTAGTGAGAGAGTGAAACGGTGTGTTGAAGTCAGTGTGTGATTATGATATATGTTTGTGTGTGTGCTATTTAAGGATCTTAGACAGACTTCTGTAGACACTATCCATTATCCTGCCCTTATCCCACTCAAAATGTTATAAACATGTCACATGATTTGGCTAGGTATTTTAACGGATAAAAACTTTTTTGCACATTGACTCTATGGCCCTAGGGTCTTGCAAACGACACAAATATATAACTCTCGATGAAAAATGCATATTTCCGCCGTTTGCTAGATTCGGCCATTTCCGCAGCTCCAGGTCTTGACGCTGTTTCCCTGATATGGGACGAGGCTAACATATCAACGTATGTTGCGACCCACATAAGGGCCCGTCCCCGTTCCCAAGGAACCAGCGTCAAGCCGTCTGGTCGCTTGCTATCATCCCGAATTATCCCCGAAGGCTTGAGAAGAGCAGGAATGTCGATGGTGGTAAGAGCTCTTTTGATGGTATCATTAAGAGAACCATGACGGAAAAGCCTACCAGAGCTACTATGAAAGCCCGTGTATGCCAAAACTGTCCAACTCTTTTCCACATGGACATCGGTGCTTAAGGCACAATGTGGTTCCCAATCCTGAGACCTTAAGCTACTCTGAAACTTTCGTTATCTGCATTGTATTGGTAAAAAAATGACCTCTAGCGCTAGGATAATGGTGGAATATATTGAAATCAGCAAACACTAATTTTTCGTAAATATTGGAAGTATTTAAGGTTCAGAAGCGACGATTATGTTGGTTCAGTGGTGATAATAATACTTTCCAAAGTTTAAATCGTTTGACTGACGCCTATTAAAAGTTCTGAATCTTCCGTTTGCGCTAAATCTCATATGCAAGTTGGTATACAAGTTTAGAAAGAGTTTAAAAAATAATTTTTATAAGTGAGCTTTACTTTACGGAATTCAATAGAACGAAAGTGATGATAAAATTATTTTGCTATAATTCGCGTTTGTTAATAAAATCTATCTAATACTAAGTGTGTGAGCTGTGGTAGCCCAGCGGTAACACCGTGGGATTCTTTCGAGGAGGTCACGGGTTCGAACCCGGGAAGACACTAATGACTTTTCTGTAAAAACTTATGTGTCTAATTGATTTTATGTTAATGTTGCCTGCTTACACTTGCTGCTACATAGATTCTCATACCAAACTCGGATTATAGCAAAATAATTGTATTGTAACTTCTGCACTATGGAATTCCGCTAAATAACGCCTGCTTCTATAAATCATTTAAATTACATATTTTTATCTGTCTTACAAATTTAATATATACTTGATTGATTGAAGCAGAACTAAAATTTATCAATCTGAGAACGAGTTAAGTTTGTACCTTCACAAAACTTGTTTGAAATATTATTAACAAAACTGACCTTCTAATTTTGATGATTACACCAATGTCTAGACCTTAACGAGTTTTATGCGGCCGATAGAGTCTAGACTGGTATTTGTGGCGCTTCTGAATAGACAACAATTTTGATTACTTGTTTATATCAAAGGACAACTAAAGCGCTGACGTCCATAAATAGTTTTCTACTCTTAGAGAAGACTTGAATGACAAGATTAAAGTATTCAAATATTTAATAAACTTGTCCTAGAAAGCAATAATAACGCTGTGTAATATAGTTTTGTTTTTTTTTTGGTTTCGCCTATAGTATACTTTTAATTCAAAATTAAATTGCTTATATAACTCAAATTAATAATTTATCCATACTTATGCATTTTTATAAATAATACTATATAATATATACTATTTACTAACTAAACTATTTTAAAAGACAAGCATTAATAAAAAGAAACTTAAAACAAATTATAACTAACAAAATAATAAGTAAAAAATAAAAATTTATAAGTATATAAAATATAAAAATATAGTTTTGTATTTTCCATATCAATTATTTTGTATTATCTTGATTATTTAAATCAACCTACAATTCTCTAGTACATAACTTTATCTATACTAATATTATAAAGAGGAAAAGTTTGTATGTATGTATGTAATGTTTTTACACAAAAACTACAGTAGCGATGTCAAAAATTCTATCACCATTGGACAGCTGCATCTTTACTGAGCAACATAGACATTTAATTAAATTTTATATTACATTTAAAAACTACATATACGCATATTATATTTAAAAATCCGGATCCGTGATAAAAATGTATTAAAATACTTACAAAAGATTTCCGAATTATATCGAAACAATTTTTAAATACTTTATTACTTTTATTTTTCGTCAGAACATAATGCCGCCAAAATGAATTCCTCTTCCATTTTTAAATCTCCTCTTAAGTTGAGATTACAATATTGAGATTTATACTTCCTAATACACTTAACATTAAAGGTACAATAATTATTATCTTATTATAAAAATGTTAAAATTGCTAACAAATGTAATAATGTGTAAAAAAATTGTGATAAAATCTGTCATCACATGCGCTGCGGAAACTTTTATATATTGATGATATATTTATATATTGATAATATATTTAACAAAAATAAATCTATAGTCCGACTTAGTACACTTTCCACTTTCATGTAATCTAAATTTCATGTAAAAAGCCTGGATTTGAAAATCTTTTCAGCTTCATATACGACGGTTTAACTATGTAAAATTTAAAATGTTTAAAAGATTGACCGCCGAGTTTCTTTCTGGTTCTTCTCGGTAAGAGCAACATTCCGAACCAGTTGTAGCTTCATTAATCATATTGATCCTTAACGATTCAAAAATGCTTGTAAGAGCTTATTTGAATAAAGATTATTTTGATTTGATTTGATATGATTATGTGCCGACCCCACTTGGAGTGGGATAAGGGCAGGAGAATGACTCTCTTTCAGGTCTAACTATAGCTCTCTACTCTAGTATAATAACTCCATGCTTACTAAACGACAACTCCGGACAAGATGTCAATGACATTAGAATTGCAAATGGCGGCGCTCGCGAAGAAAACGAGATAATTAATTAGATTAAGGCATGGGTTGTTTTTCACTAAGAAAGGAATGGAAATTGAAACAGTTTTCTTTAATTTTTGCTGTAATAGAAATCAAAAAATAGAATTGAAATCCCAATTTTTAATTTTAAGGAATTATTTAAATTAGCAAAACTATCAACAGTAGTAAATGAAACGCGGAAAATGTATATGTGAATGAATGAATGAATGAATGAATGATTTATTTGGTACTAAACACTATACTATTTAAACTCATCATCATCTTCCTGCCCTTATCCCACTGTAAGTGGGGTCGGCACAACATGTTATAAACATGCTGTCACATGATTTGGCTGCGTTTTTACGACCGGCCGCCTGCCTGACGACAACCAACCTTAGTCGTATTTTACGACTCCTAGGTAAGAAAGAAGGTGGTGTATTTTGCTCATTCGGATACCACACGGTGGGTCAACTTACCTTAGTCGCCTTTTACGACACCTCGGTAAGATATGAGGGTGCTTCTATTCTATTCAGCCGGATACCACACGGCGTACTATACTATCTAAACTATAAACAAAATAAACTATTATTACTTAAATCAGACATGCACAGTAATAACTATAAATTCACAATTAATCTAAAAACAGTATAGTGTGATATCCTAAAATAGATGACCTACTCATGTCTTCATTTTATGTAGCAATTCTTTTAATAGAGAAAGAAATTTGAAGTAAAATAAGCATATAATGTTTGTATTTCTACTCTTAAAAAACGATGAGTTTTTAACATTTTTTATCTATATTAAAATATTGCCACAAACACAAATGATCAACTACCATAAGAAGAACAAAATATAACATAAATAATATGTCCCGTACATATCGATTGTCTTCAATCTCAGAACTGTTAAACCGATTTTAATGAAATCTACAAAAGACTGCTCATGATAATCTACGCAAAATGTTGCTATAAGAAAAGGATCAAACACACAAGAAATTTGTCACAGGTATGCAGATATCATCATATCCTGTTGAAATGTTTCCTTTACCACAAAAATAGTATTGGCCTCTTACTATCCCACTGCTGGACATAGGCCTCCACTCCCCGTTTTTGAGGAGAACGAATGAAATTAAGACCTACAACGTTGCTCCAATGTGAATGAGTAGGTTACACATATCCCTAGAATTCTTTAGAGATATGAAGATTTCGTCACGATATTTTCCATCACCGAAAAGCGTGTGATAAATTGCAATTATCAATTAGACACATAAGTTTTTATAGAAAACCCACTATCCTCCCCAGAGAATCGCACGCTTACCGCTGGACTATCATAGCTTCTTACCACAAAGCGTAAGTTAAATTATAAATACCAATTAAGCACATACATTCTTAACTCCTAGAATAAAAAAAATCGTTATTTCTGTTCTTAGATCATTATCATCATTCTCTTACCCTTATCCCACTCTAAGTGGGGTTGGCACAATATGTCTTCTACTTCCATTCTCCTCTATCATTCGTCAACTCTGGTGCCACTCCTTTAACATGCATATCATTTTTCACACAATCCATCCATCTTTTTTTCGGCCTCCCCCTAGTCATACATCCATCCACATTCATATTAAAAACTCTTTTGGGCATGTGATTTTCATCACTCCTCATTACATGAGTATACCAACTTAGTCTCGCACTTCTTCCCTTTTTTTATGATTGCCGCAACTTATTTCTCTCCTTAGATATACTAAAATAGAAAATAATAATATTTCTGCCCATAGTTAAAACAGTACGAAGTAGGGGTAATGCGATCTTATCAAATAGCTATCACTAGAGAAGAATACAAAAAAAAGGATACAATAAAAACTCAACCCTAATACAGAAAATAAACTAGTAACTAATTAAGAATCATCCCAACCACACGCAACACAGTCAAACGCTTCAGTTAGGCCAACCCAGCTGTGTAGTGGCGGGATTTGAATAAATTTAGTGTTAAAATAGCTCATCACTCGTTATTCCATCGAAGAGGCTGCCTCATTGCCCCCATTCTGCTCAGTGGAGCACAATAATTTATTCAAGATTTTAATTTGATGGCCCGCAAACGCCATGGAATAATAGACTCGAATACAAAATGAATTCAGTGGAATACGCCAATCGGGACGTTTTTAATTCGCCCGACCTTTGTTTCGGGATTGCGATGAAATCATAAATGTCGCATTCAGGCTCGATTGCTCAAAAAAATACATTAAACCTTTTTATAATCATACAAGCTGTGTCCGCTGATTTGTTTGCAAATTGTCAAATTTTTGTTAAAATTAAAAGTGCCGGCTTCCCGCACGTGAAAATCAGTATATCACAGAATTTTTCCCGAATTGAAATTTTGAAAAGTAGTTATAGTGAGTTAAGGATAAGAGATAGAGACATGCTGTTGTAAACTTTTTTGTAGTACTTATGTAGATCTACAATTCTCTAGTACATCATATTAATGTATCTCTGCAGGTTTACGCAGCGCGTGCGACTAAAGCTCCCAGCAGGCGAGTTCTGTTACAACTGCTTGACCTTTTCAACACCCTTTAAATTCAACCGTAATGTTCTATTAATCTAAACTTTTCGGAAGAATTACATTACCTTTTAGTAAAAACCGTACAAAATACATTTAGTAGATTTTGGCAAAATCGTTCACATACAGAAAGACAATTCTACAGGAAGGCTTAGGCTAGATAGTACTATGTAAATTATGTTAAGGAAAACGCGCAGTAGTAAGAAACCCTTTCCCTTCTGAGAGTTTTAGTCGCGTCGAGTCGAGTTTTAGTCCTGAGATGCACTAAAGTAATGTACTAGAGATTTGTAGATCTACAAAAATACTATTAAATACGATTAACAGTCCGCGACAGCATGTCTTTATGTCTTATGGTTAACTCATAATAACTACTTTTATACTCAAAATTTCAATTCGGGAAAAACTGTGTGATACGATTACCTTAGCTGTCGCTGACCCGCCTATTTAAATATAAATTTTAAAATAGGTTTATAAGAAACGGTTAATTTTATGTAAAATAAGCAGACGTTTCACAAAAGACCCTCCTTGAAATAATAAAGACGTATAAATCCATGCGGCAAAAGTAAACTCACATTTCACAATGAATTCTGAAAATTCATAAGGATTGGAACTAAGCCGTGTAATTTAGACTAAAATTTCATACTTTGAATACGTCGGTAGCTCGAACCGGTTTTCACGCGTGAAGTATCAAGACTGCTAAAAGTTCTCGCTTATATTTGTAGAAGTAATACGGCTATGAGATAATAATATGTAATCTCAAAGTCGATATTTATGTAATGCTATAATATAGAAGGACCACAAAGGTTGAAGACAAAGGTTAACGCTGTCATTTGTAAACTCATAGTAGCTCAATTTTGGGTCTAGAGAATTGAAAATACCACGGATCGAGCCCTACCAATTTTTCAAATTTCATCTTTTTTATATCTCTTTCAAAAATTGCGAGCAATGCACGATCATCCAAGTACTAGTTATAATATAAATTGATAAAAAAAATTAAGTATGATATTGTTATAAACATTGAATAAAAAAATCGCACAGATAAAATTAATTTATGCCATAAATTGTGATCGTGAAATAAATTATCAGCCTGTATTATATATTGTTTATGAATACAATAGAATTATTTTATTTCTCTACTATACAATAAAATTAAAATAAATATATTATAATAACACTACAAATGGAGAGCACAGACGTCATTATATATAGCCTTATTTTCTACTTCTAATGTGAAGAAGAAGAAGGGTTGGAACGAGTTTACCCCCTCTACCCCCCAAATGTTACGTTACTTTACAAATACAAATTAATAATTCAAAAGAGTGACTATGGATTACCTAAACTTTTAGCACGATATAAGAAATAGGAGGTATGTAAAGAATTTGAAAAATGTGGTATTAAAATATCATAAAGATTCCACTGAAATGTTACAAGGCAAGACCTGGGCAATTACTAGTTTTACAATCAAGCACCGTACAAGGGTGAGTTTTGGAAACTTTATAGGTAAATCAATATGAAATTGGAGTTTTAGTTAGCACTAGTTGAATCGTTTGCCGGTACATTAGCCCCACTTCACGCCTGAAATGAATTTAATTCGTAAACTACTTAAAACTTGTTCTCGTTAAATTATGTGTAGCGCAGTCATGCGATTATTCGTAGAAAACATATTTGTGTAAATAAATTTATCATTAAAAATTTCGTTTAAGGTGACCTGACGCGTTTTTCTGAGCAGTGAACAAGTGAACCCTTAGGAATCGGGTTCATGCCGATGAATCGAGTAAACTTGGCTCTAGTAATACTAATTTACAGTAGTACGTACAACCAATGAGTTTGCTGGTTTAGCCTTTAGATTTAGTTTAAGTAAAGGTAAATTATTCATATTTTCTTATCACTTTTACAAGATTAAATCTGCATGGTAAAGAAGGCCGAATATAATAAGGCCCCTAGCGCCCTATGTAGGGATCCCTACGCCATGGTGGACGTTCCTATCCCCAACGGGTAGTTTTTATAGAGGTTTTCTTCCTCGCAACCCGAAGATCCCCGTTTCCATTGCCGGGCTTCCGGGCTTGACCGACGGTGGCCGAAACCATGTTCAGCCAGACTTAAAGTAAGCCCAACTGAATCCGTCGCTCATTAGAGATCCACCCTTAACCTCCCCGGAGTCCCGGGCCCGTCCAGTTGTCCCTCTGCGAATCAGGGGGACAACTGGATTGGCCACCCCACAGTGGTCCGTTCGCCAAGACTAGGCTTGCCCAGGGTGCGCCACGAGGAGGCCGACCACTTTGGCACCCCAGACAGTAGGCTCTCTGTTTAACCGAAATAATTCGATTTAGCGTTAACTTCTCGTAACTTATGGTAAAGTAAAAAAGTAACGGTCTGTTGCTATCCCACTGCTAAGCATAGGCTTCCTCTCTCCATTTTTAGGAGAGAAGGGTAGAAGTTACCTAACCTACCAAGCTGCTCCAATGTTGATTGGTAGGTTGTACATATCCCCACATTTCTCTATAGATATATAGGTTACCTCACGATGTTTTCCTTCACCAAAAAGCCTGCTATAAATTGCAAATTTCAATTTGACACATAAGTTTAACAGAAAAACTCATAGGTTTACGAATCCTGCATGTGTTGGGCATGAAAACGCATATTCAATTGTACATTTAGCAATACGTATGTTTATATTTTCTATTTACTTTATAGCGGATTATAGCAAATTAATTTTATTATTACTTTTTACTCGACTAATACTTAAATAGTACTAGTTTAAAAGTTGCTTATAGGCGATTTCAAAAGGAATCGATTTACCTAAATCTAGAAGCGTCAAAGAATATTTTCATTTCAGTAAAATAACAAAATATTCCGCTGAATATTTTACCGTGATAAATAATACCATGCATCAAAGACTCCAGGAATAAATATGATTAAGAATTAACGAATCAGAATGGTCCACAATTTGTGAATGCGCAACGACCCCAGGTTCTGATCGGAATTTCAAATCTGTTACGAGAAATTCAGCGGAATTATTGATGGAAACAGACGTTACTTTACGTAATTTGGGGGCGAGTAATTTTTACTCAAAACTTATAATTCACGTTTATCATTAGTGAAATCGAATCAGAAAATATTTACTAGATCCCGCAGTTTCGCGTAAAGTAGTTTCCAAGTAAATATTCACAGTTAGATAATGCTTCACAATATATATATATATATATATATATATATATATATATATATATATATATATATATATATATATATATATATATATATATATATATATATATATATATATATATATATATGTATGTATATATATATATATACTAGTTTTTACCCGCAACTTCTCAAAGTTCTCGCGTGATACGTCGATATAAATGACTTAATAATGTCATCCTATTTCTGTACAGATGGTATGGACATGTAATGAGGAGGGATGAAAATCATGTGACCAAACGTGTGTTAAATTTGAATGTGGATGGATATGTGCCTAGAGGGAGACCTAAAAAGAGATGGTTGGATTGTGTGAAGTATGATATGCATATAAAAGGAGTGGCGCCAGAGTTGACGAAAGATAGGACAGAATGGAAGAGAAAAACATGTTGTGCCGACCCCACTTAGAGTGGGATAAGGACAGGAAGATATATATTTCTGTACAATATGTTATACACCTGTACCTATATGTTATTCCGGTGTAAAAGAAATAATTGTGCCAAATTTCATCGATATTAGTTAAGCGGATTCGCCGTGAAGGAGTAACAAACATACATCCATACTCACAAACTCTCGCATTTATAATATTAGTAGGACTAGCTTTTACCCGCAACTTCGTGAGAGGGGGGTCATCTCGCATACCCTTGGGGGTAGGCGGGGTACGGGCCTCGAGGCGAACCTCTTTGCCCGGGCCAGTCCTCGCAGGCTTTAATGGCCTGGACTATGTTCGGGCCGTAGGCCCAGGTCACCTGGGTGACCTAAGGGTTGTCGGGTTCGGTGGGGGGGCCTAGGAGTGGTAGCTCCCAGACCGCAATGTCCAAATCGGGGGTGTCTCGTCCGGTGGTAGTGGTGTTTCGTTCGGGTGGTTGTGTCGTATCCGGTGGTGTCGCCCTCTCGCCCGTCGCGTCGTCTTCGTCGTCGCCGTCGTCGTCCGCGTCGGGCCGCGGTGACGGTGATCGCAGGAGCTCGCGAGGCAGGGAACGTCCCTCGGGTGGTCGTGCGTGGAGTGGCGCGATGCCGTGAAGGTGAACGTGCGCGCTGTTGTCCGCTCGCGCGAACATTCGGCGCGCAAGGCGACGAACGAACTCCTCCACGGTCGGCATTTGGGTGTCTCTGTGCACGACGTCGTTCCGCACATACCTCGGGGCTCCTACGATCATTCGCAGGCAGCGATTCTGCTGGACTTGAAGTCTTCGCCTCTGGTACGCTGAACATAGCGCGTACCAGGCGGGTGCCGCATACGTCAAGCGCGAGCGGACGTAGGCACCGTAGACCCGCAGTTTGGTGGTGACAGGTAGATGGGATGTGAACAGCGTGTGGAGCTGGGACCTGGCAGCAGCAGCTTGGCCCACGGCACGGTTCACCATGGGGACCATGCGCAGGCTGCGGTCCAACTCACACCCCAAAAACCTCACTGTGGTCTTCCACTCTACGTCCTGGCCTCGCAGAGTGAGTTGACGTAGCGGCTTGGAGCGGCTGGTCAGCAGAGCGGCCGTCTTCTTCAACTTCGTTTGCGTGGACTGTTGTTGCGTGAAAGGTTGATAATAGATGGCGCTTTTCAATGTCATCATATTCCTGTAGAATTAACAGTATTTCTATAGCATATATGTTACCCCGGTGTTTAAGAACTAGGTGTGCCAAATTTCATCGATATTGATTTAGCGGATTTGCCGTGAAATAGTTACAAACATACATCCATACTCACAAATTTTCGCATTTATAATATACATAGATGGTCAGATAGCAACATGTTAAACCTTCTAAATTTTAAAATAAAGATTTGATTCTTTATCAAACAAAACACTTTAACCGCCGACAGATAAAACAAAAAATTAAACATATTTTTTCTTTAGATGTTGACATTATTGTGCTAATTATATTATTTCTAAATATTACGCTATTAGTGAGAATGCTTTAAAAGTTCCTCTTTGATGTCTGACATCTACGAATTTTATCTGTGGACATTATATTTAAGTTTATTCGTTAAGTATTATGTTATGCTTCACATAATTTTTTTTTATCAATATTCCGAGAAAATTTCCATCGTCATTATGCCTATCCTATTAATTAATGTAAAACTAATTTTTATCAGTGATTGCCGAATTCAATAAAATATAATATTGTAAATTAGAAATACGATAAAATGAACCAGTCATTTATATACGAACTTGTTGGGCAAGAGGTTTTTATTGGTTCTTACAATTTAAGGTAAATAAAGTGAATATTCAAGTTAAACGTTCTAAAAGAGCGGAAACTAATAATGCGGTGTAAGAAAAAAATTATAAAACGTGTGGATACTTTATAACATTTTAATGTCATACAATCTATCTGAAACACGACGCTCAAGTACCAGTTTTTTCCTAAAATTAAGTCAAAAACAGTTTGTTTCATATACCTTATATACCTTTATTAGGTCTATTACTAATAAATTAGTTTAATTATTGATATATATTATAATATACTAGCTTTTACCCGCGCAACTTCGTTCGCGTGGACTTTAGTCTTACAATTAAGAGTAGATTTTGTCACTCTCCAACACTGCAAATATCTCTATCACAAAATTCAGATCGATCCGGGAAGAATCAGAGGGATTTATAGTTTTATCAAGAGCTTTGATAATTTTAATAACTCGTACATAACTCGTACTTACATGAAATGTATATTAAAATAACTCAGTAAAATGAGTACAAAAACTTCATATACACAAAAAAGTGGTATAGGATAGGATTATATGTATAGAATGTGATATCAGTCCGTGTTGTAATATAAAAGACCCGAGATCACATATCAAGACGAATCGACACGATTTGTCTGGCCCGATCGCTTTACTAGTCATATAATCTAATACGACAAAACCCAAAAGGAAAATGAGAAACTCGATATTTATACATATTACAAGTAATACGAAATCGGGTAATAAAAGTGTATCTGTATATAAAGTAGCTTTTGCACGCGACTTCATTTGATGTCTTATAGATGGAAAAACAATAATTCTATGATTGTTAAATTGAAGCGAGGGATTAAGTAGATTGACAGTTGATATGTGTGCCCTAAGTGTAATGGTTAAATAGAATAATTGACGCACAGTTAGTACTTTGGTAGTAGAGAATAGTATAGCAGTTGGAAACGGTAGTGTTTACGGTACATAACTTTTAGTACAGACCTTTGTGCCCGTTCCAGTTGAATTAGATTCGTTTTAACTGAACCAAACTGTAATACAGTATCAAAATCAACATCAAAAATATTTTATTCATTAAAAAGCATAGTACATTCTTGCAAATTGTTATAAATGAGATCTCCTTTTGAGCATGAAAGTACTTGTGTTAGGAGATCCCCCTCTTCCTAGACTAAGTTTCTACATAGTACTATTAATTAATACATACACATTACATACATACAATAATTATATAAATTAATGTATGTATGTAATGTATGTAATTAATTATATAGCAAATATTAGATATATTTATATCTAATGTTTGCTATTGTGTGTATAAATGTGTTCGTGCGTGTATGTGTGGATGTGTGTGTGTGTGTGTGTGTATTTATAATAGTATGATAATATTGATTGGCGTAGAGCGAAATAAATTGTCCTAATTAGATCCGAATGAACTACATGCCTCAGCTTCTTAAACTCCCATGTAAATTTTCTAACACAATATCAATAGTAGCACTAGTAACTAATTTAAATATTAAAGATTACTTTTGTAGGTGTCTAGAATTATATCAATCGGCTTTTTAATAGAAGTGCGAAAATCGAGATATCTTATTACATACATACGTATTGTTGTCTTATCTATTATCTCTGACATATTGTGGCTAATACACCCGACACAGTGTTATTCGATATTACAGTGTCAGTTGATTAGTGTTGATATTACTGTATCCGCGTGACGATAATCTCATAAAAGCCTACAATATTTGACCTCGCTAATAAAGTAATCTATACTAATATATAAAGTTAAAGAGTTTGTTTGTTTCTTGATTTTTTGACTGCGCTAATCTCAGGAACTACTGGACCGTTTTGAAAAATTATTTTAGTATGAGATAGTCGATCGAGGAAAGCTATAGGTTATATAACATCACGCTAAGATGAATAAGAGACGCAGGCGACTCGCTCAAGACCGTCGCGTGCCGCCCTAACGGGGACCTTTCCGGGCGTTCCGAACGGGGTTCAATCGGACGCCCTCCTTATAAGGTCCCCGAGGCGTTCGATGCATCTGGTGCTTCCGATGCATCGTCCAGCGGAGGGAGGGGCCACTTTCAGAGAGGCCCTGACCCAGAGGTGGCGCACTCTGGGGTACAGAGTTGCTGCTGGCGGGGATGGGGGGCAATGTCTTCATGGGTACCCTATCCCCGCCACCAGCAGCGTAGTGAAGCACACAGGTTATTTTAGTCGGTGCGAGTCCGACATAACCGTCGCGTGTCCCCGTCGGGCGGCGGTACCCATAAGGGGTTTTTTCCTGTATAAAAAAAAAAGATGAATAAGAGAGGAGTGAAAAAAAAAATATTACGCAGAATTTATGCTTTCCTTGTGTTAAGTAAACGGTGGTAGTTTAAAAAAATCATTTATTACAAAATTATTCCTCTCTAAAAATTCGAAATAAAAGTCCGCGATAGCATATGTCTAGCTTTTAAGTTGAACCCACTTTAACCATTTTTATGGTTATTCAAAGACTATTTATTTATTTATGTACCATAAAAAAATGTTGGAAAAACATTATTAATAAAAAAAACGTGGTCAACTTATCCCTAAGACAGATATCTCTGCCAGCTAACCTACGAAGTGAGAATTTTACGACACCTCGGAAAGAAATGGTGGTCTATTCTACTCAGCCAGATACCACACGGCGGGTCAAGTTATCTAAGTCGTATTTTACGATACCTCAGTAAGAAATGAGTTTGGTCTATTCTATTCAGCCGGATACCAGCGTATTTGTATTCAAGTATGTATTTAAAACTATATAAATGTACATATTTACCAGTTTTCATTCATCCATAACACAAGTATTAGGTTACTTTGGGGACGGAGATATTCAAATTCAAAATATTCTTTATTCAAATAAACTTGTAAACGTGCTTTTGAATCGTCAACTCTACTGCTGGTTCGGAAAACTGCCTACCAAGAAGAGCCAGCAAGAAACTCGGCGGTTGCTCTTTTAAAAATATAATTCTCAATGCTATTTACATTAAGTCGTTACTGTCTTGTACATGTCCAAAGAGAGCTATATCCACACATTATTATCTTCTAAGTAATCTTCAAGGGTATAATAGTAGCTTTCTGTATCAGCCTGTCTTTTATAGTGTTTTTAAACTGCTGTAATGGCAAAGCTAAAATTGATTGCGCATATAATTATAGAGTTGAATTACGTTTTTGAAACCAAAATCAGCATTATGTATAAGATCATTTTTTGGTTATATTATATGGGGCTTTTTAATATAAAAAGCTCTTCCCAGCAATGGGTTATTTACAGGTTTTTCCTTAATATAACATTAAGTTTTTAACATATGTCTTGCGCCCCGTAAGTAATCAGTTTATCTTCGTCCTTATCACTAAAAATACGTGCCTTCTAACTAGATACGACAATTTTGTAAAAACTTTCGCCACCACACTTAAGTCAACAGCATAAGATCTGTTTTCCTAATATCACAACGGAAACAATATCTTTGTTTTAAAACAAACATAGCAGACAGTTGTTATAGAATTTATTATATAGCATTAAGGTTTAAAATTACCAAAATTGAATGTAAAAGTATGCGGTGAGCCTGGTTTACCGACCGTTGACATATGGTAACGTTGCGAAGCTCTTTCTTGCCTTGTTTCCTTCGTCCCTAACTAGATTTAGTTAAATGAAAGCTGTGACTCCATTTATTGTGAATGAAAGAGACAAATACGTATGTAAAGCGGTATAGAGAGTTCCATAATACATGCATATTGTCTGTCTGTGTATGTGATTGATTTTCTCAAATTCTACATAACTGATTAAAATACGTTTTTTATTAAAAGATTACATCGTGAATTTAGGATAAAATTACATACGGGACGGAACAACTGACTCTACAGAAAGGTACGTAAGTGTACGAAATATACAACCATATCACAAAAATAAAGATTATTTAGATGATAAAAATGCACTGGATTTAAGAATCCTTTCAGCCTCATACAAAACTGAGGTTAAACAATATAAAATTGAAAATGTTTAAGAGATTGACCGCCGAGTTTCTTTCTGGTTCTTCTCGGTAAGAGCAACATTCTGAACCAGTTGTAGCTTCATTAATCATATTGATCCTTGACGATTCAAAAATTCTTGAAAGAGCTTATTCGGATAAAGATTATTTTGATTTGATTAGAGTGAGGGTCATAAAAGCATTTATATTGTCTGTGATCGATTTTCTCAAAATGTTATGAACGGAGTTTTGTACGATTTTTACTTAAAGATTTTTTAGGACGAGTTTAAAATAATATACGAGTACATATTGAACGGCAAAACCGATTTTGATGGGACTTTCACCAGAAGATAGAGGAGATTTAGAAGCAACATACTCGTATATTTTTATTCTACAATTCCGGCGTGTTCGGGAATTACGCGGAACATCTTCACTACACGCTGATTTACATGCGAACGAAGTCACAGGCACAAGTAATGTGATATAACGGTTTAAGATTACAGAGATGATAAGAATGCGTGGATATAGCTACTCTTTCACCCTGTACACGATGGTAATGACTAAATGTAACTTGTTTAAAAGATAATATTTTGAACAGAGATACCGCGGAGTTTCTTACTTGCTCTTCCCGGTAGAAACAGCTTTCCGAACCAGCAGTAAAGTTGACGATTTTAAAGCACATTTTTATAAGTTTACTTGAATAAAGAATATTTTGAATTAGAATTCCTTAATAAGAACGAACTTTTTGAAACAAAAAATTATACCGTGACAAATTACAAAAAATAAATTAACATCACGAAAAGTATCACGTAGCAAACACTGTTATCCCTTTTCTTATCCGTAGCCATGAGATATGGTGTTATTCACATATTTTATGGGACGAAGCAGGCCATCGCGTATCACGGCCCATCGAGTTATGAGCACATAAATCACACAACGTATTTATGTGCCGAAAATACGTGCCTATCACTTACCGTTATGAATTGTCCGCACGGAGAAACTGTTAAAATTTATGTACACATTTACTATTTCTTTTCTCTTACCCTAGCACCTCCAAAATGGGATCTAGAAAGGGACAACATTCTTCTTCTTCTTCTTCAACCGATGGACGTCCACTGCTGGACATAGGTCTCTTCATGGGATCTCCAGAACACACGATTTTGTGCCGCTTGTATCCAGCGGCTCCCCGCGACCCTTTTGAGGTCGTCTGTCCATCTAGTAGGGGGTCTTCCGACACTGCGCTTTCCGGTGCGGGGTCGCCATTCCAACACTTTGAGACCCCAACGTCCATCGGTTCTCCGCACTATGTGCCCCGCCCATCGCCACTTCAGCTTCGCGACCCGCTGAGCTATGTCGGTAACTCTGGTTCTTCTATGGATCTCCTCATTTCTGATTTGATCAACTAGAGAAACTCCGAGCATAGCTCGCTCCATCGCTCGCTGAGCGACTCTGAGCTTTCTTATGAGGCCCATAGTCAGCGACCAAGATTCAGAGCCATAGGTCATCACTGGCAACACGCACTGTTCGAAGACTTTAGTCTAAAGACTAAAGACAACATTACCTCATTACTATTACATTTATTAATATAGTAAACATCTTACATTACTTACGCGCTAAAGTAAAATTAAAGATTCGCTGCCCGCGGTGCCGCAAAACATCTGTGCATTAGGGACAGGCGCTTATTGATTTAGTAAAGTAATAATAAAATTAATTTGACATATTTATCATTTTGAAATAAATTTTAATATAACTTTTGAACTATAGATCTCGCAAATTAACACATAATTATATACCATAAATATAAAATTAAAATTGCTATCAATTCTTATAGGAATGTAGAAATAATATCCAACCGACCAATAAATGTATAAATTATTTAATAGTATTCTTCTTATTTAACATTGTTTCTTTTTCAGAACATAAACTGGCCTGTACTGGCTCGTTGGCGTAATGGGTAGTGACCATGCCTTCAGCTCCGCGGGTCACGGGTTCGATTCCCGCCGAGGGCCAATATTTTCTATAAATGAATTTGTAGGTCTTTGAGCCTGGGTGTATATTTGTATTTAAGTGTGTTTTTAAATTATATAAGTATATATTCACCAGTTGTCTGCCACCCATAACACAAGTATTAAGTTACTTACTTTGGGGACGGACGACTGTGTGTGTAAGTGTCCAATTTATTTATTAATTATTATTTAGTTTAGGTTTAGTAGAATATAGCACCCTCTTTCTTACCGAGGTGTCGTAAAATATGATTAAGGTAAGTTGACGTCAGGCAGGCGGCCGGTCGTAAAAACACAGCCAAATCTTGTGGCAGCATGTTTATAACATGTTGTGCCGACCCCACTTAGAGTGGGATAAGGGCAGGAGGATATTTATTTAACTCCATGGCCTAGGGTCTCACAAACTAGGCCTACAAACGCACAAAATTATAACTCTCGATGAGAGATGCATACTTTCGCTGTTTGCTACTTTCGACCATTTCCAACACAGCTCCAGGTCTTGACGCCATTTCCTTGATATGGGATGAGAATAAACTATTTCCTTCATGCTTTAATATTTTTATAAGTAGGAATTTCTAGTGACTAGTATTTATAGGTATTAGAAAGAAGTTGAATTTAATGCAAGCGTAAGCGAATGGTTAGAGTAACGGACTTGCAATGCAGAGATCGTGGGTGCGAATCCCGGCCGTAATACTACCGATATGAACCGACTCCTAACACAGCATTTAGCTTAGCTGGAGGGGTTAACAAGTTTACTAGTAATTTTTAACCCAAATTGCTAGTATAACTTCGACACACATATATTCAAAGGCAAGACATTTAGATTACCCCCCCTTCCCTCCTTTTCGGATAGCTTTTTTTAAATTTCAGATTTATCGGTTTTTTCATTTCAATGAACTCCAAATTCATGGAGTGTATTTCGTTTGACCGATGCCGCCAGTATTTTCCACACCCTATATTTGCTTAGGACATCAAAGGCGGCCAAACATTTGTGTTTAGGTGCAAATATTTGTGTCGTCTGTATATTTTAGATGCGGCCTTTCTGCCCTTTATATCAAAGTGATTTTTCAGTCTGAATTGACCGATGTTACTAAAGCTCGAATTTATTTTATCGCACCTCACTGTAATACAAAACTAATGAAAATATTATTTTTCTATAATCCGTTATAAAAGAAAATGTATGTAATGCTAAATGTAGAGTATACTATTCTGATACGTGCAATTTGTAAAAACTCATGCACTACCCGACACCGATAACACAACAATACATAAGCACTGCACACATTCACCACCACAATCTCCACGACAGTCTATCTCATGACGATGCTTTGGTTACGGGGCAAAACATTTGTTGAAATTGTATGCATGGCGGTGAATGTGTGCAGTGCTTGTGTATTGTTGAGTTATCGGGGTCGGGTAGTGCATGACTTTTTACAAATTCTGAATGTATCAGGTATGAGAACGAATATTACACTCTACATTTAGCATTGCATATATTTTCTTTTATCGTGAATTATTGCAAAATAATATTTTCATTTTTACCTAAACTACCAAATTTCATCAATATTACACAATTGCACATTATAAATTTCGCATCTATTTCATATTATTATTGATTCCGTTTAGATTGATTCCGATTGAGAAAGTTTATTTTATAATATATATTTATGTACCATAAAAATATTGGAAAAACATTATTGGCAAAAAAAGTGTTAATTTAATAAGTGTTAATAAATTCTTTCAGTATATAATACTGAAAGAATTAAATGCTGAAGGAAAGATAGCCTTTCCTTCATAGGCTATAATAGATAACGATAATATTTAGTAGTCTTTGTTCATTTTTTCAATAGTATTTTATAATAAATAAGCGAAGCTAAAAAAACTTTGGAAATACTATGTAGTGTGATGGGAGCTTTATAATCATTATACATTACTCACGTGTAAACTAGTATAAGATGTAGTATTTAGCCTATTATAATAAGAGTATTAAAGAAGACATCAAAGTATACGGTCGTTTGTTTTCATAATCTAATCCGCACCTTACATGGCGACCCTGCAACAGGAGTCTGCCTCGAGCACGATGGACAAATTCCTTACCATATATGGAAACACTTAATAATAACAATGGAGTTAAATTATATTGAAGAGCGAATTTTATAAGTGACAAACTACATAATTATGTTATAGAAGAATATTCAGGCTTGAAAAATATGTCGATCTTCAGTGGAAAAGAAAAAAAATATTTTTAAATCAAAATTCGGCAGAGACATGACAAAAATGAGACAGGAGATTTTTCATCACAGATTTAGAAGCATGCGTGCATATTCAGAGCCAGCAGTAAGTTTCATCGCCGGTCGACCTCCAGAGACGCAGCCGGGTGATTCCACGAGGATAAAGGGATCTGGATAACAACGTGACTACCTTATAAGCAAACTTTTCATAACTTTAATGGCTGAAGAATTATATACAAATTAAGCGATCAAATTGCGCAATGAGAAATTAAAGTTACGGACTTATCGAGGGTGCAAGATATTCGCGATAACATAAAATCGTTATTCAGCAAGATAAAGGAGCTTTGTTCCATTTCAGCACAGGCCAGTACAAAAGAAAGCGATGTAAAAATGGAAAAGTTTGATTTAAAAACTGCAATATCGTTGCTGCCAGTCACGACGAATGACGAATCCGTAACAAAACAATTAATTAGTAATATTGAAATGTACAGTGACATGTTGGACCACGACAATAAACTTTTATTAATAAATTTTGTGTTAAAATCAAGGTTATCGGAGTATGCAAAATTACGTTTAAGTCAAAATTATTCATCTATTGCAGATCTCATTAAAGATATGAAATCATTATTGTTAACGAAAAAATCCGATACAGCTATTCAACAACAGCTCCAGCAGGCAAAGCAAGGTTCGAGGTCTATACAGGATTTCGGTAAGTCTTTAGAAAGTATGTTTGTGGATTTGACTATATCACAGGCTGATGGAGACTCTAGTAAATATGAAGTTTTAAAACCTATCAATGAGAAGAATGCAATTAAGCGTTTTTCTGACGGTCTACGAAATAGTCGAATCAGCACGATTATAGCTGCGCGTAGTTATTCAACGCTGAAAGATGCTATACGAGGAGCAATGGACGAGGAGCTGTCATCGCAGCCCCAAGGAGAGTTCGTGAACTACGCTAGTCACCGTGCTAGAGGTAGGCCATATCAAAATAATGATTATTGTCAAAGGAATAACAGAGGATATTTTAATAGGCCTAGGATACCGATTTTACACCGCACCTATTTTACACCTTTTAATCCGCACCTTACAACTATAACGAGCAGCGACGACGTGTTGCATAACGTGTTCTCAGCAGACTTCATTAAAAGTTTTGGCTGAACCGAAAAATAAATTACTACAAAACTTTTAATACCGCTTCGGTTAGTGGAGTAACGTGTGATATACGAACAACCTTACATTCTTAATCCTTGAGATAAAGTTAATTGGATTTTGGGGTTAACTTTGTGAAATAGGTATTCGGTGTAGTTAGGTCTCTTTTTTATATACATTTTATACTTTTTTTCCGCTCTTACCGCGGTTCGTTGGCGAAATATATTTCGACTTGAGACGCATAAGATCTGATGTGTGTTTTAAGTTTTCACGAAAACTAAAGTCTATAGGTGTAAACTAGTCGGGCTACTATTGTGGTTTACTTATAATATCTATGTGACCGAGCTTTGCTCAGTAATTTTTTTCAAAAAAAAAACAAAATAATTAAAAAATAATAATTTTGTTGGGGATCGATTCTAGGTATTTACGTTTCTCGAGGCTGCCCGTTCCCCGAATAAGCTACGCTGACTTGACAGTTAATGGCGAGAATTCAATTCAATATAAATGTTTTGTTTTCAATATAAATGTGTTTCAATGCCCAAAAAATGGGATAAAACAATATTTTTTTACATAAAACCTAGCTAGATCGATTTTTCTCCCCCAAAACCCCTACATGCTGAATTTTAGGAAAATCTGGACATATTAAAGATAATCTATACGGTATCTGTGTGATAGAGCCTTGCTCTGTAATTTTTTTAAAGATATTAAAAAATCAACATCTTCCTGTCCTTATCCCACTCTAAGTGGGGTTGGCACATGTTATAAACATGTTGTCACATGATTTAGCTACGTATTTTACGACCGGCCACCTGCCTGACGTCAACTTAGCTTAGTCGTATTCCACAACAATTGGATAAGAAAGAGGGTGTCTATTCTACTCTAGTCTATTAAAATATATAAAAAATTGAAATGAAAAAAATAAAAAAGCGCCAAATGGCATGTGGGGAAAAGATCCCAGGATTTAAACTTTTTAGTTTCACGCCAAAATACTCGTACAATTAAGCGACAAAACTAATTTGTCAAAAAGATTTTCCAGTATAAATCCCTATCTTGCGTGAATTCTCGAAAACGGCTCCAACGATTTTATTTTATTTATTAAAGAAAGCTTACAGTTATTTACAAAAATTTAAGCCTAAATTATAGTTAGCTACAAGCTAATTACAATCTTCTACAGATTAGTAAACAAATTAAAATTTAGATACCAGTAAATGTTACTAAAAGTTGCAGTTAGGTGTATGTAAGTAGCAATAACGTCGAAATTTGCCTGCTAAACTTTATCACCTGGATGAAAAAGCTTAACAGTCAAATCTCGGCGTACACTTTTTAAACTACCGTAAAAAAGATCAATTTTAGGTTCTTTATATATTGCATTTAAATTACGAGAAGCGCGAATAATAACTCAGTTGGATCTGTAATTCGTTTTGGAAACAGGAGTATGTAAAGTTTTATATCTATATGAGCGTGTCGATATACGTGATGGCACAATCAAATTTTCTTTAAATTCAGCTTGTAGGGGGTTTTGGGAAAGAAAAATTGATCTAGCTAGGTTATAAAAATCTAGTTTTATCCCTGTTTTTGAGCACTGAAAAAACTACTGAAATAGGAATAGAAATTCAAATTCAAAATATTCTTTATTCAAATAAACTTGTAAACAAGTGCTTTTGAATCGTCAACTCTACTGCTGGTTCGGAAAGCTGTTCCTACCGTGAAGAGCCAGCAAGAAACTCGGCGGTTGCTCTTTTAAAAATTTAATACTTATGACTAGTTAGTTACTTATTACTAGAAGAAGAAGAAGAGTTACATTTAGTCATTACTGTCTTGTACAGGGTCTAAGCGAGCTATATCCACACATTCTTATCTTCTATATTATAGTATATTAGGCTTTCTGGATCAGCCTCTTTTTAACAGTGTTTTTAAACTGATGTAATGGCAAAGCTAAAATATATATTACACGCAAACGATATTACAGATATATGCAAATGTAACAAATTGGCAATTTAAAGCACACTAAAAACTAAAACAGCGAAACAAGCTAGCGGAAAGCTTTGAAGGAGTGTGGTCGAGCGTCTGATTAGTTTGGTCCCCAGGGTTTTCCTTTCGGATTTAAACAGAACAAACTACTTGTATATTCCGATACTAGTACTTTCATTTAGTTGATAATTGAAAACTGGCCCGTTTTTTTTGACTGGCCAGTTGGAGCAGTGGGTAGTGACCCTGCCTTCAGCTCCACGGGTCGCGGGCTCGATTCCCGCCGAGGGCAAACATTTTCTATAAATTAATTTGTTGGTCTTTGAGCCTGGGTGTATATTTGTATTTAAGTATGTATTTAAAAATATATAAGTATATATTTACCAGGTGTCTGTCTACCATAACACAAGTATTAAGTTACTTTGGGGACGGACGACCGTGTGTGTAAGTGTCCCATATATTTATATTTATAATTGAAAAAAACTGGGACTTTTATGACCCTGTAGTCTGTTGCCATTACAGCAGTTTAAATACACTGTTAAAAAGGAGGCGAATACAGAAAGCCTACTATACTATTGAGGATTATATAGATGATAAGAAAGCTTGGATATAGCTACTCCTCTACCTTAGCATTGGGGAATTAGAGAATTCCAGGATACACTACAACGATACTATTACAGGATCAACTATAATAAAATTCCGCAATCAATTTTAGCTTTGCCAGTACACCAGTTTAAAAACACTATTAAAAGGCTGAAACAAATAGTTACTATACTGTTGAGGATTATTTAGAGGATAAGAATGCGTGGATATAGCTACTCTCCTAACTTGCACAATGATTAAATGTAACTAGTCATAAGAATTATTTTGTAAAGGGCAACCGCTGAGTTTCTTGCTGGTCCTACTTGGTAGGAACAGCTTTCCGAACCAGGGGTAGAGTTGACGACTCAAAAGCACATATTTACAAGATTACTTGTATAAATAATATTTTGAATTTGAATTTAAATGTACAGCTACATTATATTCCTAAAACTCAATTATTTCGATTTCGAGATATTAAAAAAGGAGATTTTGATTTAAAATACTAAATAAGGGACTATGCCAATACTACTTATTTCTACACTAATACTGCATTCAGCTCCATGGGTCGCGGGCTCGATTCCCAACGACGGCCAACATGTTCTATAAACATTTTGTTAGTTCTTCAAGCCGAATATATTTGTATTTAAGTATACATTTAAAAAATATATATTTATGTATTCACCAGTTGTCTCTCACCCATAACAAAATATTAAGTTATTTACTTTAGGGGCGGACGACCGTGTGTGTAAGTGTCCCATATATTTAAGTAATATACATATATAGTGAAGAAAATAGATCGATAACAGAAACGCAGTTAAAAGTTTAGTTATAACATATTTTCGGCGCAGTCGAAACTTTTAACGACGTTAGTTGGTGATATTTTTATCTCAGTTAAACGTGAAAATCAAAATATATTAAAGGAAAACAAAATTTATGAAAATATTATTTTGCTATAATCTGTAATATATCATGCTAAATGTAGAGTGTACTATTCGTTCTCATAACTGATACATGCAGAATTTGTAAAAACTCATGCACAAGTCGCCACCGATAACACAACAATACACAAGCACACATTCACCACCACAATCGCAACAATTGTTTCGCCCCGTAACCGAAGCATCATCTTTCGTCATCGTCATCGTCGTTCTATATCTATCTTCCTGTCCTTATCCCACTCTAAGTGGGGTCGGCACAACATGTTTTTCTCTTTCATTCTGTCCTATCTTTCGTCAACCCCGTTCTATAAATTATATATTAGAGGAATTTAAGCAGCTGGCAAAACTATACTAATTTCCCATATTTATTTCCCATAATCAGCTGGAGCTATTGCAACTGCTAAATCTAAAGTTTTATAGGAAATCGAAATAATAGAATCGCGAAAGTTTTTAGTCTACCACTAACGCGTATTCAATTAATTATTTTTTAATTATTTAGTTAATCTAGTATATATGTATATTTTTTCGAATTTCGGAAACGGGTTCAACGATTTTTATGAAACTTAGTACGTAGAGAGTTTCAGAGGTGAACAATCGATCTAGCTAATTTCATTGTATCATTATCTAATTTCAATCAAAAATGTCGCTTTATCCCTGTTTCTGGGCACTAAAAAAACTGCTTAAATAGAAATAGAAACTGAAGCTAAAATTTGCTGGCACTTAAAAAGTCGTGATAGCTCAATGGGGAACGGGCTGACTAAAAAAGTGAAAATATCTGGAATCAAATCCCACGTGTCACCCGCTCTATTTTCCTTTCTTATTTTTTTATCTTATTTTTTATATATTTTTTATCTCGATTTAACTAAACTTTGACTTTAGCATTGCACCTGTCACTGATATAACAAAAATGTGAAACCAAATCAAAAACACCGAGTAAAAAGTTCAAGAAACTTCAAAGCACAAATTTCCAACTTGAACTTTCTACGATTAGTATTCATACAATTCCGTTTCCCCTCTTAAATAAGCCATTACGGAAATCGTAATAAGGATGTTAAAATGATAACATAGGGTCGGCAACAAATTCCGCTGAGAACATGTTTAACTTTTTTAATTTAAAACTTTCGCTTAACGCACTTTCCCTACTCGAATATCGTTAGAGCTAGATATGAGAGACTTTTATCTTTTAATAACACATTTTATATTTAAATGGGAGTATGAAATGTATTAAAAAGATGTGATAGCCCAGCGGTTAAACTTTGCGACTCTCTCAAGAAGGTAACGGGTTTAAACCCGGGCAGACACCAATGAGTTTTTCTGTTAAAAACTTATGTGTCTAATTGATAATAGCAATTTATCACACGCTTTTCGGTGAAGGAAAACATCGTGAGGAAACCTGCGTATCTCTAGATTCTGGAGATATGTGTAACCTACCAATTCACATTGGAGCAGCGTGGTAGGTCTTAGCTCCAATCCTTCTCTCCAAAAACGGAGAGAAGAGGCGGGATTTATGAAATTATTAAAAAGATGTGATAGCCCAGCGGTTAAACTTTGCGACTCTCTCAATAAGGTTACGATTCAAACCCGGGCAAGAACTAATGAGTTTTCCTGTTTAAACTTGTGTCTAATTGATAATTGCAATTTCTCACACGCTTTTCGTTAAGAACATGTTTAACTTTTTTAATTTAAAACTTTCGCCTAACGCACTTTCTCTACTCGAACATCGTTAGACGGGTTAGATATAGGAGAAAGTTGTGATAAAATTATTTTGCTATAATCCGCGTTCGTTAAGAAAATCTTTGTAATTCTAAGTGTAGGAAGCAAAACCTTTCTCATACTTTATACATGCAGGACCAGTCACACATATCACACCATACAAACAGACTTTATTTCGGGTGAAACTATCGCTGAGATTGTCGTAGGGAATGTGTGTAGTGCTTTTGTAGTATGCTGTTGATGGTGGTGTTTTGTGATACGTGCGATAACTAATTCCAGCATTTATAAGGTATTTTCTATTTTCTGTTATTGTGTTTTATAACAAAATTATGTATAATCAATCTTCGCAAAGTAGGTTGGTTGTGGTAGTGAGTGTGTGTAGTGCTTGTGTGGAGTGTTGATGTTGGCGGCGTCTACGTGTGGCCACTTGTCCTGCGTGTGAATGTTGCCTGCTTCATACACTTAGCATTACATATATTCTCTTAACAAACGCGGATTACAGCCAAATAATTTTATTATAACTTCTGTACCATTGAGATACGCAAAGTAACGCCTGATTCTATAAAACATATAAATCATTTGTAACTTCTTCGCAAAGTACTTTAATTCTCATCATCATCCTCCTGTCCTTATTCTAAGTGCAGTTGATACAACATGTTATAGACATGTTGTCACATGATTCGGCTCCATATTTTACGACCGGTATGAAGGTGGTATTTTCTACTCAACTGGATACCACACCGTGGGTCTCTTACCTTAGGCCTTTTGCTACATCTCGGTAAGAAATGAGGGCGGTCTATTCTACTCAGCCGGATACCTTAAGGCATAAAGTAATTTAACTCGATACTATATAACTCAGCTTGCTTGGGTAATGCTTCGCTTTGCGATTTTGTCGTGGAGTCTATCTCCTGACGATGCTTCGGTTACGGGGCGGAACAATTGTTGAGATTGTGGTGGTGAATGTGTGCAGTGCTTGTGTATTGTTGTGCCATCGGTGTCGGGTAGTGCATGAGTTCTTACAAATTCTGCATGTATCAGGTATGAGAACGAATAGTACATTTAGCATTACATATATTTCCTTTTATCGCGGATTATAGCAAAATAACATTCTCATTACTTTTGCATTTTAATTCTATTAATGTTTCTACCTCTGCAGTAGTGCAACTCGTTTTAAATTGTCCCTATAAAAAGTAGTAAGTATCGGCCTGTTACTATCCCACTGCTGGGCATTAGCCTCTTCTCTCCGTTTTTGGAGAGAAGGATTGGAGCCAAGACCTACCACGCTGCTCCAATGCGGATTGGTAGGTTACACATATCCCCAAATTTCTCTAGAGATATGCAGGTTTCCTCACGATGTTTTCCTTCACCGAAAAGCGTGTGATAAATTGCAATTATGAATTAGACACATAAGTTTTTTACTAGAAAACTCATTGGTGCCTGCCCGGGGTTTGAACCCTAGACATCCTCGAAAGAGGCGGACGGTATTACCGCTGGGCTACCACAGCTTCAATTGTCCCTATAATTTGGAATAATTAAAGAAATTGAAAAAAGCGACTTTTAGATAAGAATAGAATACAGAAAATGATTAATCTTTACCCAAGTAATTACAATTACAACAGACGCCAAAAGCCGCCCATTTATTCGGCGGATTTACTTTTCGATGTTATGCAAATTATATTTGATCTTGAAACGAATTACGAATATCCCTGCAAGGAGCAACCGAGTCACAAATTAAATTTTATTCGGTAGGAAAGAATAACATTCCAAAAAGGATTTCTGTTCTTGCTATATTAGAAGCTAATGCCATATGGCATCCGGCTAGAATAGACCACCCTCATTTCATACCGGGGTGTCGTAAGATTAAAGTAAGTCGACTCTTCGTGTTGTATCAGGCTGAGTAAAATAAACTACCCTAATTTATTACTGAAGTATTGTAAAAGGCGACTTAGTTAAGTTGAGCCAGTGTGGTTGGTTGAGTAGAATAGACCACCCTCATTTCTTACTGTATCGTAAAAGGCAACTAAACTAAGTTAAAAAAGTGTTGTATCCGGTTGAGTAGAATACAGGACCCTCATTTTACGAGGTGCCGTATAAGGCGACTAAGGTAAATTGAGCCGCGTGTGGTATCCGGTTGAATAGAAAAGACCAACTTCGTTTCTTACCGGGGTGTTTTAAAAGGCGATTAAAGTAAGTCAACCCGTCGTGTGGTATTCGTCACCGAGTAGAATAAACCACCCTTATTCCTTAACGAGGTGTCGTAAAAGGGAACTAAGGTACTCGTAAGTTGAGCCATTATGTGGTATCCGGTTGAGTAGAATAGACCACCCTAATTTCTTACGGAGGTGTAGTAAAATACTACTAAAGTAAGTTGACGTTAGGCAGGCGTCCGGTCGTAAAATATGTAGTCAAATCATGTCATTCAATGTCATCCTATTTCTGTAAAATTAACAGGATTTCTATAGCCTACATGTTACCTTGGTGTATATGGAATTATTGTGATTTTGAGAAAGAAGAAAAAGAACCCAAAAATTTAAGCTACATGGTTGATGGAAATTCTTGAAGAGATAGAAAGAAAGAAAGAATTTTATTTGAACACAATTGCCAACAACAAGAAACAAAATTACATTTTTACCAATTCGAATATTGTGACCCAATAAGGTGTTCTTCTGAGCTCATGCTACAGCAAGTTGTAGCACTGGTTTTTAGTAGGCACCTTTAACAGATACGCGATGAACTTTTAACCTTTAACGAGATAACTTTAACAGATACAGATGAAGAGTATGCATTCAAAGGAATATGGTATCAAGGTCCTTATAAGACCATTGATAAACCATTGATACCATTGATAGATGTTCGATCAAACACCATTGTATCGTATATTTACTTGTACATCAAATCCACACAAACATTTACAGTCGATTGCAAATATATTTGTCTGGTCTAACTTGTATCCTTTGAGAATTTCAGACGCGATCTCAAAAGGACTCCTTGATGAATCGCTTTTGTATGTTTAGACGTTTGTCATCGATTTCATGGGAAACGGAATGTCTTGTAGTGGGACTTGAAAAGTATTTTTAGTATTTTCGTACATTAAAAGTAATAATAATATAGAATTAGGTGTTACTTTGCGGAGATCCATAATAATAATATTTTGATATAAACCGCGATAAAGTAAAATAGAAAATATATATAATGCTAAAGATATATATAAAGATATAGATAAAGCTATAATGCTAATATAATGATTTATAGAATTAGGCGTTACTTTGCGGAGGTCCATAATACAAAAGTAATGAGAATATTAATTTGCTATAATCCGTGATAAAAGAAAATATGTGTAATGCTAAATGTAGAGTGTACTATTCGTTCTCATACCTGATACATGCAGAATTTGTAAGAACTCATGCACTGCCCGACACCGATGGCACAATAATACACAAGCACTGCACACATTCACCACCACAATCTCAACAATTGTTTCGCCCCGTAACCGAAGCATCGTCAGGAGATAGACTCCTGACTTGTGCTATCGGTGTCGGGTAGTGCATGAGTTCTTACAAATTCTGCATGTATCAGGTATGAGAACGAATAGTAACCTCTACATTTAGCATTACACATATTATCTTTTATCGCGGATTATAGCAAAATAATATTCTCATTACTTTTGCTAATATAATGCTAAAGTAGAATGCACTATCCGTTGTCATAGTTGATACATGCAGGATTCGTAAAAACACATGCAAAAAACACACAAAACGTTTCAAATACAAAATACCACCCTCAGCATTTATGATCCAAACTCTACAGACGGAGATTATGCTCTAATTTTTATGTACTTTATCCTCTTTTAACTTTTGTACTCCGATTAGAACGAAATGCCTTTGTTATATTAACCGGGACAATGTTTAATAAGTTCGTGACAAAATTAAATTTACACTGCTTCTCGGAGTACATTGGATCACAGGTATTATAATCTAAAGTTTTCCAATAAAAGACATCTTAAACTTTAAAACCCGGTTCTTGGAGATTAAGACTGCATGTAGTGTTCTGTAAGGTAATTTAGACTTACGTTTACTTAGCTGTGTAAAGCTGTGATAGCCCAGTTGCGAGACCGATTCTTTCGAGGGTTCAGGAGTTTATACCCCGTCCAAGCACCAATGAGATTCTTTGTTAAAACTTATCTGTCTAATTGATAATTGCAATTTATCATAAGCATAAGGAGCGTGAGGAAACCTGCATATCTCTAGACCGTGCGATTCTTTCGAGGATTCACGAATTCAAACCCCGGGCAGACACCAATGAGATTCTTTGTTAAAACTTATGTGTCTCATTGATAATTGCAATACATCACAAACTTTTCGGAAAGGAAAACAGCGTTATGAAACCTGCATATCTCTAGAAAATTTTAGAGATATGTGTAACCAACCAATCCGCATTGCAACAGCATGGAAGGTTCAATCCTTCTCTCCAAAGACGTAGAGAAGAGGTCTATACCCAGCAGTGGGATAGTAACAGCCCGTTTACTTATGTTTATGCCATACATATATATACTGGTGAGATAGTGTTGTAAGTAATAGGATTAGAAGAAACATGCCTCAGTTAACAATTAAGAGTTATACAGATGTTGTACAGTTTTAATCTAACCTAAAAATAAAGTTTTGCTCCTTAGGAAAGTTATTTTATAATCACAGGTTAAAACTATAGCAATCATATGATTATTTTGCTATAATTATTAGAAGAACTTTTGTCTTTTCATTTTATACTTTCGTGGTGAAATGATTTTAGAAAGGCAAATGAAACTATTAAAACAATTATTCAGTTTTTTGTTTAAAAATTTCAAAAACAGTTAGGGGAAACTGCTTTTTTTGAATTGAATGGGCAAAGTACTTTACGGTTGGAAAAAAATATAGTAAATAATTTTAACTTTTATGTTGACTTGAATGAAGTAACGCCTTATAAGCAAAAACTAATATTTTTCGATAGTAACTATGAAGTTTATAGTATTTTTAGAGAGAAGGTTGGAAGCTTCGACCTACGAATTGGAAAAGTTTAAATTAAGTGTAAGAGATATACTTAAAGGTCCTTAAAGCATATTACGAAGTTCAAGATTATTTTGTTGTCGCCTTTGACTTCCTCTTTGTATTTTATAGCAACACAGTCATGAAACAAGAGTATCGCGCCCTTTTTTATTGAAATGTTGGCAACACTATGCCGTTGTTGTTTCCGGTGAAGTCTTCCTATTGATAGAACGTTTCAGTGACAGTCAGTCCTTATTCGTCTTTCAAGGGAAGAACATCTCGGAACGGGAATTGTGGTATTTCTGTTATTTAGTGTTATTGTATAGTGTGTGCGTTAACAATTTGGATGATAAAAATGCCTGGATTAGAAAATTATTTTAGTTTCATACATGAATGCGGTATAAAAATGTAAAATCGAAAATATTTGAAAGATTGATCGCCGAGTTTCTTGCTTGGTTCATCTCGGTAAGAGCATAATTCCGGGTCAGTGGCAGCTTCTTTAAAAACATTTGACGATTCAAAAGTACTGAAAACAGTCCACTTGAATAAAGAATATTTTGAATTCGATCAAATGCGTTTCTAAGGAGATACAAAACTAAAACCATTGTATACAATTAAACGTGCGTCAGCTAAAAGCAATCTATCACAACATCGCTTGAACACGTCCAACTCCAAAACAAACTTGATCCGGAGCGACTTCAACGATTTACATGTAAATTGGGTTCCGAACGGATTCGAGCGATCGTAGTTAACACTACACACTACTTTAATACATCTCGCAAACTCTACTATAACCCTTATGCTTAAAGAAATAAAACGCAATATACAACATCGTTTCAGTTTTTTAATTGATTTTATAAATTTGTATTGTAATTAGAAATGCAAACTTACGTTATCACTCTATGATATGTGTAAGTGAATTTTAAGATAAGGGATTAAGGTTTGAAATTGTTTGATTTTTTATACTATGTTTGATAGATTCGTGTTTGGCTATAAGTTTTAACTTTAGGTAAGGACTTTCGCCTGATGTGTGAGGAAGTGCTTATCATAGGTTGTTTGCTTTATGTCAAAGACTTGGATAATTTCGCTGTTTCGATGTTTGACTGTGTTAATAAAATTACACTGATTTGAGATGGCCCGTTTAGATAATTGAATCGTTTTATATTTATACTTATATATAAAGCTGAAGAGTTTGTTTGTATGATTGTTTGAACGCGCTAATCTCAAGAACTACTCGACCGATTTGAAAAATTATTTGAGTGTAAGATAGTCAATTTTTCGCGGAAGGCTATATATAGGCTATATAACACCACGCTAATATGAAAAGGAGAAGAGCAGCAATAAAAATATTACGAAAACGCCAAAATTTAAAGCTTTCCTTGCGTGCGCTAAGTAAAAGATAAAAGTTATGTCTAGCTTTTAAAGTTAACCCACTTAAACCATTTTTATGGTAATCGAAATACTATATTACGGTTTTAATTGATAATTTTGCTTGCGATTGCTAGTGTCGAAATAAAATCACGTTTGTGCGTAACTTCGGTTATTGTTGAGTTTAATTAAGTAGAAACTGCGAGTATATCTGTAGTTATAGATACAGATTATTCAAATTTAAAAGTAATAATTAAATTATTTTAAAATATATATAATGTTAAATGTAGAGGGGACTATGTGTAGAAGCGCAAGGGCTTTGCGATTTTGTCGTGGATTCTATCTCCTGATGATGCTTCAGTTACGGGTTGAAACAATTGTTAAGTTTGTGGTACAGAACGTGTGTAGAGCTTGTGGTTTGTGGTGGCGGTTGTGGAGGTTTGTGCATGTGTTTTACGAATCCTGCATGTATGAGGTATAAAAACGGATAGCCCACTCTACATTTAGCATTATATATTTTAGGTTAGGGTTAAATCATTTATTCTCAAAAAAAGCCAATGGCCACTTACATGAGAACATAAACTCTTACCTAAATTAGGCGGTCACCAAAAGATCGGCTCGTTAATTTTCGTTTGACTGTTGTAGTTGTAAATTATTTTAGTTATACTAGATTTTTCATTATTCTTGTTTTTCTTAAACTTTTATTCTGTGTAATGTTCAAATATGTATTTTGCGAGAAGTGAAGTGAAGAAGAATATGTATTTTCTATTTATTTAATCGCGTATTATAGAAAGTTAATTTCATTATTACTTTTGTATTATGGATCTCCGATTTTCATCTAAAATATAACGTAAAAATCCAAATTTGCGGCAATTTGTGACAATTTTGTGGCAGACGATTTCTTTATCACGTGGCCTCACCCTTCGGCCTTTCTAAATTATAGTATAATGCAAAATTTTGCGTAAAATTTCCATTTTCATGATTCACTTAGCAAAATACATCGCAGACATGTCTACTTTGATCTACGTGATAGCCTGAAAGTTTACCCGAATAGAGTCGCAAGTAACTATTTTCTGTATGATTAAAAGGATGAAATAAATAATAATAATTGAAACATAATAAAGTAGACAGTAGGATGTACGAGGCCATTCACGCAGCGAACAACAGACCCCGTTGGCGCAATACAGTTCGCTCAAAAGTGACCCCACCATGGATCCGTGGTGGGGGTCAAGATCCTCAGCATTGAGGAAAACGACTCTAGGAGGAGAAAACATAAAAAAAGTTCTTAATAATTAAAAGCTATTTTATGTTCTACTGTTAACCGTTGAGGAGTTCTCACGCCTGGAGCCAATCCTGGCAGCAGAACCTTATCATAAACATGCATTGTCATCGGTACGCGACCAATATGTTATATTTCAGGTGAATCGGACACCGGCAAGTGGGTTAAATTGAACTTTCAAGATTGCAACTCACATGCACAAGTTAAATATCATCATCTACCTGCCCTTATCCCACTATAAGTGGGGTCGGCACAACTTTTGCTTTTGATTTTTTACTTACTGCGTTTTTACGACCGGCCGCCTGCCTGACGTCAACTTACCTCAGTCGTATTTTACGACACCTCGGTAAGAAAGAGGGTGGTCTATTCTACTAAACCGGATACCACACGATGGGTCGACTTACCTTAGTCGCCTTTTACTACACCTCGGTAAGAAATGAGGTTGGTCTATTCTACTCAGCCGTATACCACACGGCGGATCGACTTACCTTAGTCGCCTTTTACGACACCTCGGTAAGAAATGAGGGTGGTACTATTCTATTTAGCCGGATAACACATACACGTATGCAACGGCGTATGCACAAGTTAAATATTAAATTAAATATCGTATAAAAAAAATTCATGAGAAGAATGTAAGCATGATTGTATATCATTTCAATTATTCGACACAAAGAAACACAATCCAGACTGCTATTATCCATTAATTTGAAAAGGATTGCGAGACCGATTTTCCGTGAAAGTATAATACATAGAAATAAATTCAATATTCATCGTTCCACGTGTAAAAGTACTGACTTATTGTGAGAGACTCCGTCCCTTAAGAGCCACGTGAAGATATAGGTCAAGAGCTTAACAGATAATTTTCACTGAATAAAATACATACACAAAAATACTGAAAGTATTATTTTGCTGTAATCCGCTATAGACTTGCTACGGAACGAAACGCTTGTTAAGATTGTGGTGGTGAATGTTTGCAGTGATTGTGTATTGTTGTGTTATTGATGACAGGTAGTGCATGAGTTTTTACAAATTCTGCATGTATCAGGTATGAAAATGTAAACTCTACATTTAGCATTACATATATTTTCATTTATCGCGCTTTATAGAAAAATAACGTTGCAAAAATACAAAGTAACGTTGATTCTAAAAATTATTATATATGTACATACACTAAAGCGGTAAGTGAAATAAATAAATATATATAGGACAATTATACACACGCTCCGTCCCTAAAGAAATTTAATACTTGTGACTATTGACTTTACATTATTACTAACCTAACCTAACCTAAACTTAAAACCAACAAATAAGTTTTCTTTGGACCTCGGTGTGAATCTAATCTGCAACTTTCGCGGCTCACTATGCAGTCAGTCGAAGGTTGTCAAAGACAGCCATAGTTTTATTTATTATAAAGAACCAACAACTCAATAAAAGGAGGGAAAATAGAATTAAGTTGTTCTGATTTAGAGCTGCAAAATTACCTTACAAGTAATTTAATTTACAAGTAACCGCGGCGTATTTGTTTTAATACAATTAGATATAATATCAATTTATGTGCATTGAAGTCATTGCTCACTTAATGAACGAATCTCACAGATTTTTCTAATCTATAAACTGAAAAAATGATTTCTGTTTTGTTTTATTTCCTGGCTTTGAGAGATTAAGCAACTTTTGACAAAAAAACCAGTAATTTTTCATACTGTGTCCATCTAAATGATTACTTTATTTGACATGGCTTTTGCTATCAAGAAATCTATCCATCGGCTCTTAGACTATATGCTTAAATTTGTGTATTGACGTTGATGAAGAAATTTGATCAAAGTATATGAATAACTTACTCCCCCGAAGCGATCGCGTTGCTACGGAATAAACATGGCGTAAAATTGGTTCGTAAGAATATGCGAAGGAAAATACAAATACATGGTACTGATATTTTTTATATCAAACTTTTAACTATTTCAGATTGTTCGACGAAATAGACTAGCTACGAACGGTTTTACTAGTGGTATAAAGGTTATCCTGTAGCAAAAAAATTAAATCCATTGTCTTGGACTATAAGACAATGGATTTAATAAGACAACATTTGTATTATTAATCTCCTATAAGACATCCTCCTTCTGATAAGACACATTGATTATATTAGATTAGAGCAATTCATATTTAAGTTAATCTATATTTTTATAATTTATATATGTATGAAGGTACTTTGCGGAATTCTAGGGTACAAAAGCTATGATAGATATTTTGCTATAATCCGCGTTTGTTAAGAAAATCTATGTAATGCTAAGTGTAGAAAGCCCACCGTGTGGTATCCGGCTAAATAGTATAGAGCACTTGACGTCAAGCTGTGGTAGCCCAGCGGTAGAAACGTGCGACTCTTTCGAGGAGGTCACGGGTTCAACACCAACGAGTTTTTCTGTTAAAACTTATGTGTCTAAGTTATAATTGCAATTTATCGCACGCTTTTCGGTGAAGATAAACATCGTGAGGAAACCTGCATATCTCGAGAGAATTCTTAGGATATGTGTAACCTACCAATCCGCATTGGAGCAGCGTGGTAGGTCTTAGCTCCAAACTATCTCTCCAAAAACGGAGAGAAGAGGCCTATTCTCAACAGTGGGGTAGTAACGCTACTTTACTTTTTACTTTTACCTCCTAGTCGCCTTTTACGGCACCTAGATAAGAAATGAGGGTGGTCTATTCTATTCAGCCGGATGCCACATGGCGTAGCATATACCCTATAGTAGGAGAATAAAAGGCCGTTACTTTACTCTTTTTTTACTTATCATAAATAGCTCCCGACAGTTTTTAAGACAAATTCTCTATAACATTAGTGAAAAACGTTTCACCATTGATAAAAGTCAAGTATCTCTTTAAAAGAAATATTGTCGCAAAATTGGTAAGTGAGCCATATAGAGGAATTGGCAATATTGAAGAGCCACTTTGTGCGCTCGGTGCCTAATCAAGACTTTTTGTTAGAGGATAATCAATCAAGGATCCTGTATCAATTGATTGAGACTTTACAGAAATCTATATCTTTTCTATTCGGATATAACAAAATTATATGATGTGTACTTTTACTTGATTGGATGTTTTATAAGTTGCTCAAAATCTTGAGACTTAGATGATAATCTTGTCATAAACAGATCGAAAGCTATTGTATGTATAAATAATAATAAAATTATTTTGCTATAATCCGGGATGAAGTATAATAAAAAATATATGTAATGCTAAATGTAAAGTGGATAATCCGTTTTACCATACCTGATACATGCAGTATACGTAAAAACACATGCACAAACCTCCACCACCGCCACCACAATACACAAGCACTACATACGTTCACTATCACAAATTCAACAATCGTTTCGCCCCGCAACCGAAGCATCATCAGGAGATAGACTCCACGACAATTGTTCGTGATGAGTAGTTCGTGATTGTTGAGTTTGTGATAGTGAACGTGTGTACCTGACTGACCCTCATTTCTTACCGAAGGGTCGTAAAAAGCAACTAAGGTGAGTTGACTCGCCGTGTGGTATCAGCCTGAGTAGAATAGACAACTCTCTTTTTTTCGAAGTGTCACAAAAGGCGACTAAGGTAAGTTGATGTCAGGCAGGCGGCCGGTCGTTAAATACCTAGCCAAATCATGCTACAGCATGTTTATAACATGTTGTACCGACCGTTAGAGTGGAATAAGGGCAGGAGAATGATGAATCTTTGCAATAGCTTATAGAACTTTTAAAATTCGGTCGTTCAAAAAAAACCTTAACGTCCGTTATAATTTGATACGCTAGCTCAACATTCCACGCTTTATGGTCATCCAACTGGCAATGCGTCAGAGGAAATAACCTGATATAATTGGCAAGTCAGCCATACAGGAGAGTTGGCGATATTAGGGTCGCTTTGTCCGCTCGCTGGCTAATCAAGCCTTTCTGTTACGTAATCAGCCGGAAATTCTATATTGGATTAGTGGGGATTTTCGGTAAAATAACGTCCCTTTTTATATTTTGTCTTTATTTTGATATCTATTTCTCATTACCGGTAATGGTGATAAATCAGTGACTCAAAGATAACTGTTATATATCTTTAATATTTAAATGAGTAAGTTTTGTATATATGTATATATATTTTCGGAATCTCGGAAATTGCTCCACCAATTTTCATGAAATTCAGCATGTAGGGAAATTTGGAGGAGAAAATTCTAGAAGAAGATCTAGCTACGTTTTATTTAAAAAAAATATTCCTCTTTTTGGGCTTTAAAAAATACTTAAATTTATATTGAATTGAATTCTTGCCATAAGCGAGAAATAAAAATATCTATTGTATATGGTTTTTATAAACATTGATTATTTACGAAAAAAGTGCTTTAAATCTATAAAACGGATTTTTGTATAGTTTTCACTTAAAGATTGAGCAGTTCTTGAAAGAGGTTAAATGTAATGTAATAAAGATTACGGTTTTGTAAATTTACTGAAATATATCACGGGAAAACACAGCTAGTCAACCTAATAAAGTAACTATGAAAAAGCTCTGAAATACAAAAACAACCTCAAAGTCGCGGTTCGTTATGGCCTGGGGTTTATAAAAATAGAACGACAAACATCGTTGGGAATTGTCAGTAAGGGTCAAATCAGGTCGTGATTTGTGAAACCGTTAGATATCCTAAACAAACTGTTAACTAGACATCGTAAACAGATGGGAGATACGTATTTGCAAATCGTTAACTTTGTAAGCAGTTTTAATTAAAGTGTAATATCCGTATATACATTTATATATGGGGTCGGCACAACATGTTATAAACATGCTGTAACATGGTTTGGCTGCATTTTTACGACTGACGTCATCTTACCTTAATCGCCTTTTACGGGACCTCGGTAAGAAAGACGGTCGTCCATTCTACTCAGCAGGATACAACACGGCAAGTCAAGTTACTGTAGTCCCCTTTTACGACATCTCGTTAGGAAATGAGGGTAGTCTATTGGTTATAAATTTTAATATACGAACAGACAGAAGGACTTTGAGTGTATTTACGGTTGCCGTATGGTATACGGCTGAGTAGAATAGACAACCTTCTTCTTTTGTTGTCCTGCATATATAAGGTATGAGAACGGTTTTGCTTACATAGATTTTTTTAGCAAATGCGGAATATAGCAAAAATAATTGTATATAACTTTTGTACTATTGAATTCTGCAAAGTTAGGTCTACTTCTATGAAAAAATTGTAGAATAATTAGAAATAGTCAGTATCACATCAGTCAAGGTCACGGATTCAAACCCAGAATAATAACCACTGATTTCATTATGATTATCATACGTTTTACGATGTATAAAAACATCGTTAGCAAACCTGCATACCTCTGGACAAGTAGGCACATGTATAATCTATCAATCCGCATTAGAGCAGCACTGTGGGTCTTAGCTTCAACTTTTTTATTTAAAAGGAGAGAGGAGACGTATGCCCAGCAGTGGGATGGCAATAACCCGTTGCTTTTATAGTCGGTATGATAAAATTTTATCGCTATAACAAAGTTTGTCCTCACGTATTAGTCCACAGATTACGTCAAAATGAACTTCACCAAAACCTATTTCCTTTACCCTAAACTTGTTATTAAAAAAGTTTCCAAGCCTTGTGTTTTTATATCAAAAATATACAATCTAATATCCGTATCGTAAAAAAAAATCCACCTTCGCCAAACATGGTTTTACTCAAAAAGTTTCGCACTCAAATTTCACACTGTTTTTCAGTTAAATTAGACCATTAGACCTATGCCTAGCAGTGGGTTAGTAACTTATCCTATATATATAGCGAATAGTAAGTAAGTAAGTTACTAACCCACTGCTGGGCATAGACCTCCTCTCTCCATTTTTGGAGAGAAGGATTGGAGCTAAGACCTACCACTGCTCCAATGCGGATTGGTAGGTTTCACATATCCCTAGGATTTTCTAGAGATATGGAGGTTTCCTCACGATGTTTTCCTTCACCGAAAAGCGTGTGATAAATTGCAATTATCAATTAGACACATAAGTTTTAATAGATCGCCAAACGCGCTAATCTCAGGTACTACAGGACGGATTTGACTTTGTTTGATCTTCTTCGTCTTTTACCTGCTTGCAACGTGTTATACGATACTTTGGCCACGTTGCACGCAGAGGTACGATAATCTAGAATGTCTAATGATTACTGGGAAGTTTGAGGGGAAAAGGCCTCGAGGTCGTAGTCCCAAGAGATGGTCAGACCAGGTTGCTGAACAGCTGAAGGTTCCACTCAGTTACACATTTCACCAGGCAGCGGAGCGTAACCAGTGGAGGCAGCTAGTGGCCAGATTTGAATGGAATCACGATCCTCAGCAGTGATGGAACGATGAAGAAGAGAGAAGAGAGTTTATGATATTCCATTGATCGAGGAAGGCTATAGACTATATAACATAACGCTACTATGAATAGGAGAGGAGCAGCAATAAAAAATATTACGAAAACGGCAAAATTTAAAGCTTTCCTTGTGTTCGCTAAGTAAACGGTGAAAGTTATTGAAAAATCATATATTACAAAATTGTTCCCCTCTAAAAGTTCTAAATAAAAGTCCACGACATGTCTAACTTTTAAGGTTAACCCACTTCAGCCATTTTAATGGTTATCAAAATACTATATTATGGTTTTAATCTTTTCACGCGAGTGGAGCCGCTGGCGATTGATATTAATAAATAAAATAAAAAAATTCCACGCGGGCAAAGCCGCGGTAAGTAGCGGCCTGTTACTCTCCCACTGCTGGGAATAGGCTTCTTCTCTCCATTTTTGGAGAGAAGGATTAGAGCTAAGACCTACCACGCTGCTCCAATGCGGATTGGTAGGTTACACATATCTCCAGAACTCTCTAGAGATATGCAGGTTTCCTCACGATGTTTTCCTTCACCGAAAAGCGTGTGATAAATTGCAATTATCAATTAGAAACATAAGTTTTAACAGAAAAACTCATTGGTGTCTGCCCGGGTTTGAACTCGAGACCTCCTCGAAAGAGTCGCACGGTGTTACCGCTGGGCTACCACAGCTCTGATTGACAGCAAACCCGCTGTCACAGCTAGTATTATCTAATATTTAGCCCATGTCATTAGTTGACCCTGTGAATCGTATCGTTGCAGTGTATCCTGGAATTCTCTAATTCTCCCAATTCCATTGGACATTAACAGTACATTCCACATAATTATACGTTGTATAATAGCATACAACTAAGCGTTGCCAAGTTGAGCTTTAATAATCGGCGGGATGATCCACTTACACCGAAGCTATATTGATGTAGGCATATAGTGGCAAGATTCCAAGACCAGATACGGGATGAATTTGATACATCGATGTTTAATGTAACAACTCTTAATAGTAAATATATCCTCCTGCCCTTATCCCACTCTAAGTGGGGTCGGCACAACATGTTATAAACATGCTGTCACATGATTTGGCTGCCTTTTTACGTCTGCCTGACGTCAACTTACCTTAGTCATATTTTACGACACCTTGGTAAGGAGGGTGGTCTATTCTACTCAACCGGAAACCACACGGTTGGTCAACTTACATTAGTCGCTTTAAATGACATCTCGGTTAGAAATGAGGGCGGTTCTATTCTACTCAACCGGAAACCATACGGTGGGTCAACAAACCTTAGTCGCCTTTTACGACACCTCGATAAGAAATGAGGGTGGTACTATTCAATTCAGCCGGATACCACACGGCGTAACTTTTAATAGTAAAAAAGGGTAATAATATTATTTTGCTATACTCCCGTCTAGCTATGGCATCCCGGCATCGACCTCGTGGATATCAGTGTCAAATCAAATGAAAATAATCTGTATTCAAATAAGCTCTTTCAAGCACTTTTGAATCGTCAAGGATCAATATGATTAATGAAGCTACAAAATTTTCCGAATTCAAATTTTAAACATATAACTAGTTATTCTGAGTTAAGCATAAAAGATAGAGACATGATGTCGTGGACTTTAATGAAGTATTTTTGTAGATCTACAATTCTCCAGTATATTACTTTAGTGTATCTCTATTGGTTTAAGCGGCACAGATGACTAAAGCTTCCAAGAGACATTTTTTTACATATGCACGACCTCTTAAACACAATTAACATAAAACTGTAATGTAATATTAACCTAAACCTTTCAGAAGAATTGCTCTACTAACTTCTTTACCTTAAAGTACAAAATGTATAAGGTATGTGATTGTTTCTGTTTCATACACTTACCATTACATATATTCTCTTAACAAACGCGAATTACAGCAAAATAATTATATTGTAACAACCGCCGTGTGGTATCCGGCTGTATAGAATAGTACCACCCTCTACTTACCGAGGTGTCGTGAAAGGCGACTAAGGTAAGTGACTCACCGTGTGGTATCCGGTTAAGTAGAATAGACCACCCTCTTTCTAATCGAAGTGTCGTAAACACGACTAAGATAAGTTGACGTCAGGCAGGCGGCCGGTCGTAAAAACGCAGCCAAATCATGTGACAGCATGTTAATAAAATGTTGTGCCCACTTAGAGTGGGTACTATGGAATTCCGCAAAGTAACGCCTGCTTTTATTAATCGAAAATATTTACTTTTATGTATATATTTCTTATTTTGATCCGAATATTCAACAATTGAATTTACGTCTTCTAGAGTACATTTAGAAACGTAATAAGAAATTATCTTGCACAGAGGCAATCCTGTCGCAAATTAAATCTCTTTCAGTGAGGCAAAAAAATAACACTTCAAAAAGGTTTTTCGGTTGTCATGTAAATAAGAAATTAAGTGCTTCTGAGAGTTTCCTAGAGGTCCCCGTCAGCCATCTTTGTTTGAATACGAGTTCCGAGAAAATGGCCGATTTTCAATTACGCTTCAATTGAATTTTGTGATTACATGGTCTATTGTATGTAGAGAGTGGATAATTAAGCGTTGCGCTTATCTTTTATGCTCAAGTTTTTATCAATTTTATTTAACCAATATTACTCTCTTTCGAATATAGTCTTTATCACTTAATACACACACACACACACACACACATATACACACACACACATACACTCACACACACCCAAAACCTTAACTTCACAAGCGGCTTGATATTTCCTAAATTTTCCACTAGTCATATTTTAACTAATGTACACCAAACATTCCTTACGTTTTTTTTATTTTCTTTTCAAATAATAATAAATAAATATATGGGACACTTACACACACGGTCGTCCGTCCCCAAAGTAAGTAAGTTAATACTTGTGTTATGGGAGACAGCCAACTGGTAAATATATACTTATATATTTTTTAAATACAAATATACACCCAGGCTCAAAGACCAAGGAATTCATTTGTAATGAAAATGTTGGCCCTCGGCGGGAATCGAACCCGCGATCACTATCCACTGCGCCAACGGGCCAGTTGTCTAAATGAAATCCTCGTTAAAATACGTTGAGTAGCTTTTTTGTTTATCGCAAATAGATAGACAAACGCGATAGGAGACTTTGTTGTATTATATTTAGTGATAAAAAGTTTCACAATGAATTTTGTTCTAACTAAAATAGACGTAAAGGATGCAACTAATCAAGCTTCAGACCACAACCGAAAGCTCTACGCTATCCGCCTTTGCAATTAGCTTTTAGGATCAGCATACTGGACTGAAATAAGGTATTGTGTTGCCATTACAATTTTTAAAAGAAAAATTGATTTTCAATAGTTTATGGCTAGATCAATAATTAATATCATAGAATATTTAGATATTGGCACACATCTACGCCAATCGATTTTATTATCTTAATATTTAAATGAGTTAATCTTGTATATATATATATTTTCCGAATCTCGGAAACGGCTCCAACGATTTTCCTGAAATTCAGCATGTAGGAGGTTTTGGGGGAGAAAAATTGATCTAGCTAGGTTTTATGTAAAAAAAATATTGTTTTATCCCTATTTTTGGGCATTAAAAAACACTAACATTTATATTGAATTGAATTTTCGCCTTTAACTGTCAAGTCGACGTAGCTTATTCGGTTAGCGGGCAGCCTCGAGAAATGTGAGTACCAAGGATCGATCCCAACTAAATATTTGTTTTTTCTTTTTTTTTGAAGTTTTTAATTTTTTTTGTAAAAAATTCCCGATATAAAATATAAAACGTAGATAAAAAATGTTAATAATTTTATTAAACCCGGACAACGTTGTTTTTTCATATAAGTTATTTCTACTGAATTTATAGTATACATCAATAAAACAATTCCTCTAAATAATTTTTAAAAAGTGTTATGTTATTTTAAAAAAATGATTGGACAACCGTTATAGCCTAGGCTTATGAAAATAGATAGTAAGCGATTCTCAAACCTACTGAATAAACATATAAAATTTCATAAAACTTCGGTTTATAGTTTAAGTATATAAACTTCAGTTTCAAAATTTCAGTTAAGCTACTGCGAAGGAGTATGGTAACTTGCATTGTGACACGAGAATTTAATAATATATATATAAGAAAATTCATATATTAAAAAATTTCATAAAGCTCTTTCTTAAAATAAAGATTCGCATCCTCGTTGCAACTTTTTAAAACTTACATTTGTGTTAGTTTAGATCCATCAACATTACTTTAAAAACACATGGAACAATATTACAGTACAAAACAAACAAACAATTTTGTGTTCTAATATTTTAGAACTTCCTGGACTTTATTACAAATAAGATTATAATATTATTCTATGAGAGAAAGACAATATAGTAAAGCAGAGGCTATTAAATAAAAATTTAATTTAAATCCTAAATTCATTCATTAACTAGCCCGTGACTCCAACGTGGCTTTATTACTATGATAAAAATAACATAACTTTCTTCATGCCTTCAACTACAAAGAAATCACATCGATTTGTTGCTGCATTTATCTTTGAAAAGTGAACAAACAAACACACAGTCGCAATTACAATGTTATTTGCTCTATACTGCAACTGCTGGACATAGGTTTCTTCACAGGACCTCCACAACATACGATCTTTTGCCACTTGTATCCATCTATTGACTATTACATATAAATATAGCTATGTACTTAAATATTCACAATTAACATATGTTTTTTTAAAGATTACTATCAATTTGGGTTACAAATTACTAGTAAACTTGTTACTCCAGCTAAGATAATACTCGTATTAGAGGTGCGTTTACTTAAGTAGACCATAACACTATTACAAATTAAATGGTAAAATTTTTAACGCCAACTTTTTATTAAAAACGTACGTTTCCGCTCGAAACTTAAACACGTATGTTTCCACCTGATACCGGTTGTGACGTATCCCGCTTTTCCGTAATCCATCGAGTGGAAAAATGAATTATTCCTCCAATTTATCGGACCACCCCTTCTGACCCCTTATGCTCGGACGAGTGTCTTTATCTAGTATATTTCCAAGGATGCACTGAATGTAGATTTAAGACTTGAATATTTTATTCTGATTCCGACTCTTTTGTACTCAATGCATTTTATTTTTTGTTTACAAAACATAATAACAACCGTACCATTACCATAGAGTTGAGAATCGAAAGTAGAGAGTCAGCATAAAGTGTGACATCTTTACTTATTATAAAACAATATCACCAACAGCTGTTCCTATATAATCGACTTTTTCAAAATCCATTAAACAGATTTTTGTACGGTTTTTACTAAAAGGTAGCGAAGGTAGTGTTTCTTTCGACCTCCCTCTAGTAACATATCTATCCACAAAAGTACAAATAAATCATCATCCTCCAGCCCTTATCCCGCTCTAGGTGGGGTCGGCACAACATGTTATAAAAATGTTATCACATGAGTCAGCTAGGTATTTTACGACCGATTGCCTCCTTGAAATCAACTCACTTTAGCCGTCTTAAGCATTATTGCTTGATATAAATGGAATATAAAAACACAAAGTAATAGCATTGTATAAAGTCTCTTTTATACTTAGTCTTCAAAAAAGGTCCGATTAAAATATTTCAGATATTGTGTGTACGTTACATCAATCTTAATAGTATGCTGGTTAATAGACTGTATGTTTGTGAATATATGTATATATATATATATATATATATATATATATATATATATATATATATATATATATATATATATATATATATATATATATATATATATATATATATATATATATATATATATATATATCCTTACTAATATTATAAATGCGAAAGTCTGTCTGTCTGTCTCTGTCGGTTCCGTTTTCACGGTCAATCCGCTGAACCAATAACGATGAAATTTGGCACAAATATTCCTTATACAGCGGGGTAACATATAGGCTATATAAATCCTGTTAATACAACAGGAATACAAATCAGGAGGAATTAAATAGGATGACATTCAAAACGCCATCTATAATAAACCTATGGAACTTATTTTTACGATGTGTCAAAATCAATTTTTTTTTCTTCCTTTCGCCCGTTTTTAAACGAGCAGGCTAAGGTCGTTGACCATACCGCCTTATCAAAATCAAGTCAAATCTGTATTAAAAAAGGTATTTAGATTCCAAGTTTTTCGGCTTACGTCAAAAGAGTTTTCTTTAGAGAGTATTTATATTTTATTATATTTTTATTCGTTTACTAGACTTTACTATTATTAATTTACGTATTTTGAACGTTACTTTTATATATTTTTATTAAAACAACCGCAAGTCAAGAGTTTTTCGGTAATACACACACCTCACAGAGACGACAACGTGTCGCCCTTAAAACGTCCGAAAGGTAACTGTCTGTCAACGCACATTTTAAATGCGACGGTAGACGAACAAAATTGATGCAGTAAAGTTTTGTATTACTACCCACCAATATATTAAGCGAAGATCGAACAGATATCAATTTTCGTTATTAATTCAATAATTCACTAATATGAAACGTACGCTATTCTATTTTATTGTATTGGACGAAACTGTATATTTATCCAATCTACGTAAGGGTTTTCTGTAGCCATCAATAGCATAATGAGAGCAGACTGACTGACCCCAGTCAATGATCACATAAAGTAAAGAAAGATGGAGCTGTCATGTTTTATCATAATGAAGACGAGGTTCCCAACAAACAGTACGTTATGTTAAGGAACTTTGGCCTGAGTCTATTTTGAACTTAGCTTGCAAGTACCCACAGATATGATTCGTCGTGTTCTCATTTTATATTTAACTAAAATATAAAGTTCTATAGTGAAAATATAAAGTTCTATATATAAATAAATAAAAACTCTTTTATATCAGATACATCTCTATCTTTCAGTTTTATAGATCTTTGACGCTCAGTACATTACATTTAATATTATGTGATTCCATTTATTTAGCGACCAAAACATTCGTACCATTTAGACTCTAGTGTAGTTATTACTAAAAGTTTTGTATGTTTTTGAAATCATTTTTTTGTACAAATCAAGATAAAATGTTTTATTCAAAATCATTAGTAAAAAGAATAACTCAAAATATTATTAACACATTTAATATGTGCCAGCGGATTCAAAAATCCGTTCCGTACAATTTGAGAAAATCGATCACATATAATATCCCGCGTAATTATTATTTTTTTTACACCTTATTACATTTTTATAACGGATCCCAATTTTTTTTAAATGTAATATATCCTATATTGCTCAGTAAAGATGCAGCTTTCAAATGGTGAAAAATTTTTTGAAATCGGTCCAGTACTTTTTGTGTGTAAACATTACAAACATACATACAAATTTTTCCTCTTTATAATATTAGTATAGATATATATGTTAGCTATATGAGTTAATTGTATAAAATTTGCTCGGATTAATTATAGCCTAGACAACGTAACAACAGACTGTCGCACTTATAATATTAGTGTACATTTTGACTTAAAATTTATCATTGCTTGTATTGTATTGAAATGGCCATATTTTTGTTCCCTTTTTATATTCTGTACTTTCTATTGTTTTTGCAAATAACAATGAGATAGTCGCTACATTATTTGTATAGTACAGTGCTTTTCACGTTACGTCGTTATTTTATCAATTGAAATTAAAGTTATTCGTTATTCAAGTTGGCTTTAACAAGCATTTTTGAATCGTTAAATTATAATAAAGCTACGCCTGGTTTGGAAAGGTGAAGACCAGAATGAAACTCGGCGGTCACCCTAACCCCTAAGCCTAGCGACTAAGGTTTGTACATTAGGTGTATTTGTATTGTACCCACATTTTTTTTGTTATACGTATGGGATTAAAGTAACTAAGGCGTCAAAGAACCGGTTTATATGTATAATTTTATATAAATACTTAAATACACCAAGACTTAAAGAACAAACTTAAACTAAGACTAAAGAAACATTACATGTCTTTACCATCTTAATGTAATTGACATTTATATATTATACTGTAAGGAGAAGAATTGCTTTCTACCCAAACATATAATAAAACTAATGATATATGATTACTTAAACTATGCTACTATAAACTAATGCTCTTAAAACTATAAATGCCGGGGGGCGCGCGTTGTTCGCGCTGCTGGTAGACGTATGCAAACTGAATGCGGCGGCGCCGCGCGTCCGTATTTATGCTGTTATAATGTTATGTGTAAGGTGCGAATATGCACCGAACATATACTTTGTATTATATATAGTGTGTATGTATATTTATTTATATATAAATATATTATATATTTCTTTTATATTTATTGTTAAATTAGGAAATTATTAGTAGGTAATTCTAATACATAATGTTTGATATTTGCCATCTTTTTCTTTAATATAAATTGTTTCACTTCGTAGGTTAGCTGGCAGAGATCTCTGTCATAGGGATAAGTTGACCTTTGTACACTTTTTTTTACCAATAATGTTTTTTTCCAATCTTTTTTATGGTACATAAATAAATAAATAACAGACAAATTGGTTTAAGAAAATGTGGGACTTCGGCAGAAATCGAATCTTCGACCCCTAGAGCTGAAGGCAGGGTTACTGTCATATGGACCAACGAGCCAGTTTGTATTAAGCGTCCGTTATCGTCCAAGAAACATTTTTGAGTTTATGTTACAGACAAAATTATTGTACATAAAAGTTTATTGGTTTGATATTTAACACCATATCGTTTTTAACTATTCATATGTATGTAAGAATTATAAGTTAAAATATTACTTTTACTATGATTTTGTACTGAGCTACGAATATATTTTGAGTTTGAGTTGAAAAAAATATAACATCAATATGCCGTAAAATTAAATAATAGGAGTTGACGAATCGAAATGTAAAATCGAAAACCGCCTGACGATTAAATAAACGAAATCAAAAATCGATTCCGGTAATCGTCCAGAAATATCTTAGCGTTATCTTCAGAATCGAACAGTAGATTCCAATTTGCATTGCAGATACCATTTTCGATTTACAATCAAGTGAATGAAATTATTAACTTCGCGAAGCTGAATTGAAAGCAAATCTTTCAATCGAACTTATGTCCAAAGACAATGATAAAACACATTTTTTTTCTATATTTAGGACTGCAAATAAGATTATTCTAGAAGAAAATTTAATCGTTATGGTTTGAAGTTAAGATTAATGTTTATTTTTCATTCGCCGTGTACTTTATAGCTTTTATAGCGGGTATATATTAATATATGTTTACCTTAGTCGCCTTTTACGACACCTCGGTTAGAAATGAGGGTGGTCTATTCTATTCAGCCGGATACCACACGGCGGGTCGACTTACCTTAGTCGCCTTTTACGACACCTCGGTAACAAATGAGGGTGGTACTATTCCATTCAGCCGGAAACCACACGGCGGGTCGATTTACCTTAGTCGCCTTTTACGACACCTCGGTTAGAAATGAGGGTGGTCTATTCTACTCATCCGGAAACCACACGGCGGGTCGACTTACTTTAGTCGCCTTTTACGACACCTCGGTTAGAAATGAGGGTGGTCTATTCTACTCAGCCGGAAACCACACGGCGGGTCGACTTACCTTAGTCGCCTTTTACGACACCTCGGTTAGAAATGAGGGTGGTCTATTCTACTCAGCCGGAAACCACACGGCGGGTCGACTTACCTTAGTCGCCTTTTACGACACCTCGGTTAGAAATGAGGGTGGTCTATTCTACTCAGCCGGAAACCACACGGCGGGTCGACTTACTTTAGTCGCCTTTTTCGACACCTCGGTTAGAAATGAGGGTGGTCTATTCTACTCAGCCGGAAACCACACGGCGGGTCGACTTACCTTAGTCGCCTTTTACGACACCTCGGTTAGAAATGAGGGTGGTACTATTCTATTCAGCCGGATACTACACGGCGGGTCGACTTACCTTAGTCGCCTTTTACGACACCTCGGTTAGAAATGAGGGTGGTCTATTCTACTCAGCCGGAAACCACACGGCGGGTCGACTTACTTTAGTCGCCTTTTACGACACCTCGGTTAGAAATGAGGGTGGTCTATTCTACTCTGCCGGATACCACACGGCGGGTCGACTTACCTTAGTCGCCTTTTACGACACCTCGGTAAGAAATGAGGGTGGTACTATTCTATTCAGCCGGAACCCACACGGCGGGTCGACTTACCTTAGTCGCCTTTTACGACACCTCGGTAAGAAATAAGAGTGGTACTATTCTATCCAATGCGAATAGTATATAAGACATATATCCAGGAAATTTCCAGGGATATACAGGTTTCTTCACATTGTTTTGCTTCGCCTGCCTGTAAGTAACGGCCTGTTACTATCCCGCTGCTGGGCATAGGCCTCCTCTCTCCATTTTTGGAGAGAAGGGTTAGAGCTAAGACCTACCACGCTGCTCCAGTGCGGATTGGTAGGTTACACATATCCCTAGAATTCTCTAGAGATATGCAGGTTTCCTCACGACGTTTTCCTTCACCGAAAAGCGTGTGATAAATTGCAATTATCAATTAGACACATAAGTTTTAATAGAAAAACTCATTGGTGTCTGCCCGGGTTTGAACCCATGATCGTCTCTAGAGATTCACACGGTCGCACAGCCATCACAGCTTTTTCGTCTGCCTGATGTCAACACAAATTAGTCACTTTTTACACGGCGATTATCAAACCAATTCAATTAAGTTCATATAAACCACAGGGCACGAACTTCATTCAGTACGAGGCAATAATGTCGAATTATGCAAGCTGGCAGTTACCAGAAGTTAAGGAATTATGTATGCCGAGAGAGTGGTCGGCGGACAATGTAATTACTGACTGAAACGTTGACATCTTACAGTCTATCTGTGGTCGGCTGCACAACACTACGTGAATTTGTAATTGTTGTTAATTGAATTGGACAAGCGAATCATGTCAAATCTAAATTAACTTTTTAACTTTTTTAAATATTATCCAATATAAGCCGTGTGGTATCCGGCTGAATAGAATAGTACCACCCTCTTTTCTTACCGAGGTGTCGTAAAAGGCGACTAAGGTTAGTTGACCCACCGTACGGTATTCAGTTAAGTAGAATAGAACACGCTCCTTCTTACCGAGGTGTCGTAAAAGGCGACTAAGTTAAGTGGACCCACTGTGTGGTATCCAGTTTAGTAGAATAGACCACCCTCCTTCTTACCGAGGTGTCGTAAAAGGCGACTAAGGTAAGTTGACTCACCGTGTGGTATCCGGTTAAGTAGAATAGACCACCATCTTTCTTATCGAAGTGTCGTAAAATACGACTAAGATAAGTTGACGTCAGGCAGGCGGCCAGTCGTAAAATACGTAGCCAAATCATGTGACAGCATGTTTATGGCATGTTCCGCCGACCCCACTTAGAGTGGGATAAAGGCGGGAGGATATATATATATTTTTTTATGTAATATAGCTTACGTCGCTATTATGTTTTTTTGTTATTATTAAATGGTTTTCGTATAATATTTAAACATAATATCATGATTAAACATAACCCTAAAAAAATATTTAAACTGTTGTTAGTCTGACATAATAACGGAATTAACATCAATGCTTGCAAAACTTGATTATGTATAATTTTAATTCATGTTAATTTTTGGTTTGTATAGGAATATTATTTGCCTTTTCCACTGAACAACGAGATTAGGTTAGCGACAAATTTACGTTCGTTTTCGATTCCGGATTACGGACGAGTTCCGGAGGTTTCCGTAACATAGCCTAATGTTCCGGACTCCATTGTCACTTCGGAAATTTGAAAAAACTATTCTCGATTTTAAAGATGGTATATAATTTAGCGGAAACTTAGCTAATTGTAAAAATTGTGCCCGTTATTCTTCATATACTGTATTGGAGCGAGATCATTAGTATATCTGCTCATAATCGGAATTCTGGGAAATCTAAAATTGATTATCGATTATTATTATAGAATTACACTAGATGTGCCGGCAGCTTTGCCCGCGTGGAAATCACAATGTGTCACATGTGTGACAAAAAATTTCCCGGATTAAAATTTTAAACGTACTAGAAGTTTTTGTGAGTTGACCTTAAGTGATAGTCATGCTATTGCGGACTTTTCAGGTAAATTTACCCACGTGTGGTATCCGGTTGAATATGATAAACCACCCATTTGTCCTAGTTGTCATAAAAGAGCACTAAGTTTAGTTGAACCGCCGCGCGGTATCCGCCTGAGTAGAATAGACAACCCTCATTTCATACTAAAGTTTCGTAAAAGGCGACTAAGGTAAGTTGACCCGATATGCGGTATCCGGCTGAGTACAATAGACGGACGTTATTTATTACAGAGGTGTCATAAAAGGCGACTAAGGTAATTTGACGTCAGGTAGGCTGGCAGTCTTATAGTAACTAGCCAAATCATGTAACGACATGTTTATATCGTTGTGCCGACCCCACTAAGAGTGGGATACGGACGGGATAATAATAATTAATCGTGACGTAACGGTTCAATGGAAACGCATTACTGATAACAGAAAGAACGGCAAAGCTTCTTTCTGTTATCACAGCGGCCGTCGACGATTGGTTTATTTAGGCGCAGCGTCCCAAACTTTGTTGTTTCTGCGTTTCCCAAGCCCTTGTTCGTGGGCCTTTGAATTTATAATATTAATTCCTTTTGATTTTGTTGCCGTTGCAAACGATAATTTATTCTTAGGGCGCGCTACACAAAGAAGGTTTATTGCTTTAATTCAATTTGATCGAAGTTTCTGCTTCGTATTAATTTCAAATTTGTCTCTGCGAGATATAATTTGGGGGCACGTGATTTAGTAATATTTTATGAGTTCTCTTCACTATCCGTGATGATCGTTGATCGCTTACATTTGCTTCACAGTATATTTTAAGTAAATTAATTTTTGTACATACAAATATAAAGAATAATGAAACAAATAGGCGATGTATATAGACAAAGTAGGAACTCACATAATTTTGCGGCTTTGCTTTACGATCGATCTAGCTAAGTTTTATTAAAAAAAAGTGTCATATTATCTTTGTTTTAAGGCTTGAAAAATTGATTAAATTGACATTAAATAGACTTTAGTTTATTTAATGTCAATTTTTGATATAATATTTAAAGTTGTAATGGTATAATGGTAAACAAATTAACGTATTTAACATATGAGGAAAAACCTGCGTTCAATTCCCATTTTATATTAAGTACCTGGGTGAGCCTTGCGCGGTAATTTTTAAAATGATGAAAAAAAATTAAATTAAATTAAAAAAAAAATTGAAAAGAAAAATTTAGAAAATTAATAGGGCAGGTGGGGCTGGATCCTAGGTATTTTCACCTCTCTAGACCGCCCGTTCCCCAAATGAACTACCATGACCTACGTTTGACAGCGAAAAATTGTAATTGTATTCAATGTAAATGTCAAAAAAAATTTAGAGCCCGAAAACAGGTATAAAACACTTTTTTTAAATAAAACTTATCTAGATCGATTTTTCTCCCCCAAAACCTTGCTGAATTTCAGGAAAATCGTTGGAACCGTTTCCGAGAATCTGAAAATATATATACATACAAGATTAACTCATTTAAATATTAAAGATATGCCAATGGTATAAACGCTACTTAATGAGGACTTATGTACAAAACTTTAACGTCTTAAGTTACAAACTATCCAACAGATTATCGCAGTAACTTAGTCTCTTTACTAAGGCTTCTTGCAACACTATCACGTCTACACGGCTGAGGTTTTGAACTTGAAATATGATACATCTTTAATCTTATTTGATTTTATTGATTAATTAGCTCGGCCGACAGACGTTGTCTTGTCTTAACTATAAGTAAAAGTGTTAAAACTTCCTAATATTGTGCTGAATTGACTATGTATTTTCATAAGATTTTTCAAGCGATGATAGTGGAATGGTTAGATTAAAAGGTCGAATCGAATCTCGGCCATTAAATCGAATCCGGCTTAGCTGGAGGGGTTAAAAAGGTTATTATTAATTTGTAACTCAAATTGCTAGAAAATAAGAATAAGAACTTCATACATCATTCTCCTGCCCTTATCCCACTCTAAGTGGGGTCGGCACAACATGTTATAAACATGTTGTAATATAATGTGGTTAAGTATTTTACGACCGGCCGCCTACCTAACGTTAATTTACCTTAGTCGCCTTTTACGACTCCTCGGTAAGAAATGAGAGTGGTTTATTCCACTCAGCCGGATACCACACGGCTATGGCAAGTCTTTGCAGAGTCTAATATCACAAAAAATAATCTTATATTTTGCTTTTTAAAATACAATTCACAATTAAAGAAAATCTATGTAATGCTTATTATTTAAGCTGTGATAGCCCAGGGGTGAAACCGTGCGACTCGTTCGAAGGGTCACGGGTTCAAACTACGCGTAGGCACCAATAAGTTTTTCTGTTAAAAATTTTATTATTAAAAAAAATATATTGAAATTTATTGCAATTTGCCACAATACAATTTTTTTATTAGGTCACTTTAATACTAAGCGTGTCATATATATTCTTCATATCTTAACGTGACAGTACCAGCGCTATCTATCGAAATAATTGAATAGAGGTTTATGCAAATCGCACTTATTCACACCTCATTAATATGCAAATCTCTGTAATTATTATGAATAATGATTGACTCAAAGATTTATTGGTTTCAGTATAAGCGGAAGTTGGGTACACGGTTGTATAAGTTATAATCATTTAAGTAATAGGATGATGTAAAAAAAGAAAATAAAAAGAAAATTGAAAAGAAAAATGAAAACATAATAGAGCGGGGCTCGATCCTAGGTATTTTCACCTCTCTAAACCGCCCGTTCCCCAAATGAACTACTATGACTTTACGTTTGACAGCGAAAAATTGTGATTGTATTCAACGTAAATTTCAAAAAAAATTTAGAGCCCGAAAACAGGTAGAAAACACTTTTTTAAAATAAAACTTCGAAGATCGATTTTTCTCTCCCAAAACCCCCTACATGCTGAAATTCAGGAAAATCGTTGAAGCCGTTTTCGAGATTCTTAAAATATATATATACATACAAGATTAACTCATTTAAATATTAAAGATTCATGGTATCCGGCTGAATAGAATAGTGCCACCCTCTTTTCTTACCGAGGTGTCGTAAAGGGCAACTAAGGTAAGTCGACCCGCCATGTGGTATCTGGCTGATTAGAATATACCACCCTCATTTCTTACCGAGGTATCGTAAAAGGCGACAAAGGTAAGTCGACCCACCGTGTGGTATCCGGTTTAGTAAAATAGACCACCCTCTTTCTTACCGAGGTGTCGTAAAATACGACTAAGGTAAGTTGATGCCGGTCGTAAAATACGTAGCCAAATCATGTGTCAACATTTTTATAACATGTTGTGCTGACCCCACTTAGAGTGGGATAAGGGCAGGACGATGATGATATAAGCGTTTGTTAGAAGCAGTATAAACATTTCTTTTACAAAATAAATGGTAATATCTGGGTGACCGAGCTTCGCTCGGTAATTTTTTCCAAAAAAAAACTATTATTTAGTTGGGGATCGATCCTTGGCATTCACATTTCTCGAGGCTGCCTGTTACCCGAATAAGCTATGTCGACATGACAGCTAATGGCGAAAATTCAATTTAATATAAATGTTAGTGTTTTTTAATGCCCAAAAACGGGGTAAAACAATATTTTTTTACATAAAACCTAGCTAGATCAATTTTTCTCCCCCAAAACTTCCTACATGCTGAATTTCAGGAAAATCGTTGGAGCCGTTTCCGAGATTCAGAAAATATATATATATACAAGATTAACTCATTTAAATATAAAGAATATCTGGGTGACCGAGCTTCGCTCGGGAATTTTTTACAAAAAAAAATTAAAAACTTAAAAAAAAAAAACAATTATTTAGTTGGGATCGATCCTTGGCATTCACATTTCTCGAAGCTGCCCGTTGCCCGAAAAGGCTACGCCGACTTGACAGTTAACGGCGAAAATTCAATTCAATATAAATGTTAGTGTTTTTTAATGCCCAAAAACAGGGATAAAACAATATTTTTTTTACATAAAACCTATCTAGATCAATTTTTCTCCCCCAAAATCTCCTACATGCTGAATTTCAGGAAAATCGTTGTAGCCGTTTCCGAGATTTGGAAAATATATATATATACAAGATTAACTCATTTAAATATAAAGATAAGAGATAAACATTAGAGACAAAATACCATGAATATGTATACAACTCTCTATGGAGTAACCAAATGGTGACGGTAGGCAAATAAATCTCTCAACACGCGCCTTACTCAGCTGATTAAACAACACTGTTCCGAAATTAATTGTCTTGTTTTCTTCGTGAACATTTGCAATTCAAATCTGAGACCGCATCTTGTCAGAACTTGTCATTGATTCACGAGCTCTCAGTCGACTAAACATACTGATGTTTTAAATACGAAATGTCTGTCTGTCTGTAAGAAAAGCTTACATACAAACATGAAGTACACAAGTTAAGGACACGATCTTTAGAATTTACTGCCAGTTTTTATACATATTTTATTTATTTCTTTTTATACATCATCTTCCTGTCCTTATCCCACTCTAAGTGGGGTCGGCACAACATGTTATAAACATGCTATCACATGATTTGGCTGCGTTTTTACGACTGCCTGACATCAACTTACCTTAGTCGTATTTTACGACACCTCGGTAAGAAAGAAGTAGAATAGACTACCCGTCTATTCTACTTAACCGGATACCACATGGTGGGTCAACTTACCTTAGTCGCCTTTTACGACACCTCGGTAAGAAATGAGGGTGGTACTATTCTGTTCAGCCGGATACCACACGGCTTATTTCTTTTTATACATATATTTAGAAAAGAAAAAATAAAAAGCACATGTATAAAGGCGGATTTATCCCTAAAAGGGATCTCTTCCAGTCAACCTTTGAGTAAAAGGAAAAGGACAAGAATTGAAGAAGAAAGGTAATATAGAGAAAAAAAAAGTTAATATAAATTTAACTATTTAATCTATGGTGTTATATTATATGTATAAACATTTTGTTTTTTCAATTGCAAGACGCATAGAAATAAATGTCGTATGCAAATAATTTTTTGTCTATATATTATTATTTTTATTATCAATATTCTCCTGCTTTCGCTTCCATTCCCTCCTGTCATACAACATTCATATTTAACACTCGTTTGGTCACATGATTTTCATCTCTCGTCATTACATGTCTATACATTCTTAATATACTTATTAAAAAGATAACAAAAGCTTTTCTAAATTACCTCACAAAGGTATTGAAACATGAACTTGTCATTAGCAAAAGGTTGTAAAGTAAAAGTGCAAAATTTACTTTGAGAAGTAATATCTTGGATAAAATGAAAGAAGCAACTCTGATTAGATGAATGGATCAATGACAGAATTGGACAAGACTCGGCTGCCTTTGAATTGAAAATGGCCACTCATAAAGAAAAATAAATTGAGTCTTTTTACCTTAATCCGTACATAAACTGGCCCGTTGGCGTAGTGGGTAGTGACCCTGCCTTCGACTCCGCGGGTCGCGGGTTCGATTCCCGCCGAGGGCCAACATTTTCTATAAATGAATTTGTTGGTCTTTGAGCCTGGGTGTATTTGTATTTAAGTATGTATTTAAAAATATATATATGTAAAAAAAAAAACTTACCTCGACAAATCTTTAAGTTTTACTTTTATCCTTTCCATTAATTTTGAAAAAATCGATCACATATAAGACATCTTTGTTTGTTTGGAGACCTTTATAAGTATAGTAGTAAAGTAACGGCCTATTACTATCCCACTGCTGGGCATAGGCCTCTCTCCGTTATTGGAAAGAAGGATTGGAGCTAGAACCTACCACGCTACTCCAATGCGTATTGATAGGTTACATATATCCCCAGAATTCTCTAAAGATATGCAGGTTTCCTCACGATTTTTTTTTCCTTCACCGAAAAGCGTGTGATTTCTTGCAATTATCAATTAGATACATTTAAAAGAAAGACTCAGTGATGATTTTAACTCATAATCGTCGCTAAAGAATCGCACGGTTTCACCGCTGAGCTATCACAAAATTCTGTCTGTATGTGAATCTCCTAAAATCTACATAATGGATTTTTATACGGTTTTCACTAAAAGGTAGTGTTCGTAAATATTTCATAATTTTATTTAGTTCATAATTATATTTCTTTTGTCTTTGGGCAATTGTCATTTTTTTATTACCGATATGTGGGTAGCAATAAAAACGCCACTCGCCGATCGGTTCGTCTGTCGCCGTACGAGTGTCTACGTGAGCGCAGAACCTTCACTAATGGCCGCTCGATCGCTATAAAAAATTCGCATCAAATTCATTATAAAACATGAAACAATTCGTCTAGGACTTGCAATATAAAGTGCAGTGCCTAAATTTAAAGTGTCGTGTCGAGTATCGGACTCGTAATAGTGTTACTGTTCGTTCGAGTAACAATCCCCTGGCGACACAAAAAACGGCCGGCCGCCGGCGCATATCGAGGACTTCGAACCTTCTAGTGCATGGTGGCAGTACAAAGGCATCGAAAGGTGGGTGTTGATAGTTGTTATAACGTATCGGTAATAAATATGCGTTGCCCAGAAAGATGATAGAAAATAGTTAACTCCCTTTACCCCCCTATACAGTCCGTTTAAATTACCCACCAGCGACCTAGGGTCCAGGGAACAGGCTCCTTTTAATTAGGGAACATTTCCCTACAGGTAGTGCAATTCCTCCTAAAGATTTAGGTTAGTAGTGCATTATGGTTTTATATAAATTGTGTTAAAGACTATGTATAAAAGCTCGCCTTCTGGGAGATTTATTCGCGTGCGCCGCATAAACCAACACAGATACACTTAAATAATGTACTAACGAATTATAGATCTACAAAAATACTACGAAAAGTGAGCGACAGCATGTCTCTATCTCTTACGGTTAACTCGCAATAACCAATTTTATGTTCAAAATGTCAATTATAAATATTACATAATTTGAACACTATTAGAATAAAATAAAGAGATTTATTTGGGAAAAAAAATTGTGACACACTGATTTAGTTGTTTTATTATATTTATAGAGAGATATTATATTTATATGGGTAATGGAAGACCAATAAGTTCAGAAATAATTACAAAAAAAATTGCAAAATTCACCTTATTCCACTTTCACCCATAAAGAATATTACTTGTGATATAGGCTTATTGCGATAGACTCTTGCGATAATACATTAACGCTGTTCACAGAATAATTGTCTTGTTTTCGTTTGGCAAGTGATATTTGCAATGCAAATGGCGGCGGCATCTTGTCCGAACTCAGGCATCTTGTTCATTCATGAGATAGCATTACTCTTATCGAATTACCTCTTCGTTAATGTACCTTAACTCATCAAAATGAAGTTATAGTTATCAAATAGCTGCGTCTTCAACGGCGTGGTAATTACTGAGTCACAAAGTTTTTCCCGCGTATTAAAGGGATTATTATTATAAAGATTTTTTTGGAATTAGAATTTTCATTTTCATAGACAACAGAAATTATGTACATTATCATAGCTTCAAAATTCATCATCCTCCTGCCCTTAACCCACGCTAAGTGGGGTCGGCACAACATGTTATAAACATGTCACATGATTTGGCTACGTTATTTTTAGGATCAGGTCAACTTACCTTGGTCGTATTTCATGACGCCTCGGTAAGAAATGAGGGTGATGTACTCTATTCAGCCGGACACCACACGGCGGATCGACTTGAGTCTTCTAAAAGATTTCAGTTGATAAATTTTTAATAATAGAAGCAAGTCGCAAGTATTACTTATTTTGCGAAATTTGCTATACATATTGTATATTGAAGTGGTAGTTTTAATGCAAAATAATAGTTGCCGATTACGCAGCAAACACTTGACGTTGTGAACGATCATCTTCCAAAAGGGCAATTTGGGACTACTTAGGAACATGTCAGTCAAGATAAAGGATTTGACCGACAGCATGTATTATGGAAATGTTACTACGCGTGGTTCTCGATTTTACATCACCTAATCGAGTATGTTACGTTCAATCATTAAAATGTCCTTAATTATACTTAGCAAGCTTTTTGTTACATTGACCTCGGCACGGTAGGAACCGTATGTCGGTTCCTACTTTGTCTATTATATACATCGCCAATCTCGCCAAATCGTCAAGCTTGCGGCTCCTGCTTTGCGCCTTGCAAAAGTACGTAAGTCGTTTATGGGTTTGGGTATAAGATTCTATAATAAAATTCCGCAATCAATTTTAGCTTTGCCATTACAGCATTGAAAAAACACTTATATTACTTATATAGAAAGCCTACTATTGAGGAATACTTGGATGATAAAAATGTGTGGATGTAGCTACTTTTCGACCCTGTACACGACAGTAGTAACTAGTAATGAAAATTATACTTTTAAAAAGAGCAACCGCCGAGTTTCTTACTGGCTCTTCTCGGTAGGAACAGGTTTCCGAACCAGCAGTAGAGTTGACGATTCAAAAGCACTTGTTTACAAGTCTATTTGAATAAAGAATATTTTGAATTTGAATTTGAATGAAGCAGGTAAATTTGGTTAATTAAATGAAAGCATTCGAGAACCGCTAGTAAGGTTTTATATACTCAAATTGGTACACGAGCCAGTGCGTCGCGGTGCCAAAGGCTTAGCCAGTGATTGAATAGACCTCTTACAGTACTAGAGATAAACGTGATGTCAACCCAAATGGAAATGCTTTATTACTATGATTTATTGTAAGTTTTCTATGAGGAAATATGATTTCATCTTATTTTGTAACAAAAGTAAATAAAAGATACAACGATTCGACAACTTTCACGTCAACTAAAATACAAAGTATATAATTTTTTATGAGATGGTTTGGCTTCTATTATGCAATTTATAGAAATAGGCGTTACTTTGCAGAGATCCATAATACAAAAATAATAATAAAATTATTTTGCTATAATCCGCGATGAAGTAAAATAGAAAATATATATTATGCTAAATGTAGAGTGGACAATCGGTTATCATACCTGATACATGCAGGATTCGTAAAAACACATGCACAAACCACTACCGGCGGCACCACAATACACAAGCACTACATACTTTCACTATCACAAACTCAACAATCGTTTCGCCCCGCAACCGGAGCATCATCATGATATAGACTCCACGTTTGTAACACAAAAGTAAATAAAAGATATAACGAGTCGACAATTTAGACAATCATTTTCCTGCCTTTATCCCACTATAAGTAGGAACGGCACAACATGTTATAAACATGGTGTCACATGTTTTGCCTAAATAATTTACGATCTGCCTGCCTGACGTCAACTTACTTAGTCGTCTTTTACGACACCTCAGTGAAAAACGAAGGTGGTCTATTCTACTCATGTTATAATCTCAAATCATGTTATAACATGTTGTGCCGACCCCACTTAGAGTGAGATGAGGGCAGGAGAATATTGATGATGTTTTCGGTAAAGTATACTCAAAATATAAAAATCTATACATAATATAAACCAAAGTCCCCAAATGTGATCGATTTTCTCAAAATCTACCGAACAGATTTTTTTAAAATAGCCGTTTTAAATTAAAGTTATATTCCAGAGACTTGCAGATCTACAAAAAGTCTGTTACAAAAACTCCGATAACTACTTTTATGTTCAAAATTTAATTTGGTAAAAACTTTTTGACACACTGATTTCCACATAAAGTCGTTGGAACAACTAGGTAAATATAAAACCAAAATAAACTACAATACCGCTTAAAACATGTATTCTGATTATGTCGATAGTTAGTGAGACTTCAATACCGCAGTCGAAAATCGGACGTTACCACATGGATAATTGATTTCATTATACCAGAGGACATTTGTAAAGCGCAAAAATAATGGCCCCGATGACAGTGTTAAACGGCCGCCATAAAGAGAATTAGTTTGTGGCTCATAAAATGCTGTGTGAACACGTGCTTATTGAATTATTAGCTAACATTTATAATTATACTAACTGCTACTAGACCATTCTACAAAAAGGTTTAACAGGCATATATATAGGCATTTATTTGGATGATAAAATACCTATACGCCTGGATTTGAAAATCCTTTTAGCTTCATAACTGTGGTTTAATAATGTAAATTTAAAAGTTTAAAAGATTGAGTTTCTACAGAAAGGTTTAAATTAAATGTAAGAGATATATATGCTCATACGTTAAGCATATTACAAAATTGAAGATTACTTGGATAATAAAAATGTCTGGATTTGAAAATTCTTTCAGATACATACAAGACTGCGGTTTAATAATATATAATCAGATGTATTTAAAAGATTGACCGACTTTCTTTCGGGTTCTTCTAGGTAAGAGCAACATTCTGAAAGAGTTGTAGCTTCATTAATCATATTGATTCAAAAGTGCCTGAAAGAGCTTATTTGAATAAAAATTATTTTGATTTGATTTAATTGTTTTTATCGTGGATTATAGCAAAATAATAATATCATCATAAGGTCACAGGTTCAAACCCAGGCAGACACCAATAAGTTTTTCTGTTAAAAACTTAAGTGTCTAATTGATAATATAATTACAATTTATCACACGCTTTCCGGTGAAGGAAAACGTCGTGATAAAATCTGCATATTTCTAGCGAATTCTAGGGATATGTGTTACCTGTGTAAGCGTGGTAGATCTTAGATCCTGTCTGTCTCCAAAAACGGAGAGAGGAGGCCTATGCCCAGCAGTGGGATAATAACAGGCCGTTGATTTTTACTTTTAACATTATTATTACTTTTGTCCTATGGATCTACGTAAAGTAACGACTAATTCTATTAAAGAGACCTATATTCAACAATGATCGTCTACTAAAAATGCCGTGCGGTATCCGGCTAAAAAGAGTAGTACCACCCTCATTTCTTACCGAGGTGTCGTAAAAGGCGACTAAGGTAAGTCGACCCGCCGTGTGGTATCCAGCTGAGTAGAATAGACCAACCTCATTTCTTACCAAGGTGTCGTAAAAGGCGACTAAGGTAAGTTGACCCACCGTATGGTATCCGGTTTAGTAGAATAGACCACCCTCTTTCTTACCGAGGTGTCGTAAAAAACGATTGAGTTAAGTTGATGTCAGGTAGGCGGCCGGTCGTAAAATCGCAGCCTAATCATGTGACAGCATGTTTATAACATGTTGTGCCGACCCCACTTAGAGTGGGATAAGGGCAGGAAAATTATGGTCATCTATTAAAAAGAGAGAACGATAGAGTCTTTTTACTAAATCTCCTTACGAAAGAACGCAATTCAATAACAATTGGATCGCATTGACTTCAAGTAGTGGAGACAATGAAATCCGCATTGACGGATGCGGATTTATAAACGCAACATTAGATTTTTATGGAACATAGAATGATAAGAGTCTTTTTTTGATTATACATATTTTATTTTGAATTATATGCCGAAGGCCAATATTTTGTATAGATATTATGTTAGTTCTTCGAGCCTGGGTGTGCATTTGTATTTAAGTATGTATTTAAAACTATATATGTATATATTTACCAGTTGTCTGTCACCCATAACACAAGTTTGGGAACAAGCGTGTGTGTCAGTGTCCCATATATTATACAATTTTTTATTATGACTTTTATTTATTTATAAACAAATTTACTTTATATTTTTAAATATTTTGTATATAAAATAAATACAAAAAACATTTAAAAATATAAAAAAATTGTTGACCACAGGGAGCGGAGAAAGTACTCAAGCTACCGGTGGTTAGGGCTCCAGGCTGAGGAACCTCCTCACAATCCGTGTCGTTTCAAGCAAAACTGCCTTTTGTATCCTACGCTTGATCCAACAACTAAGTGAGAGCCTCTTAAGATATTGGTCGAGGCTCTTTACGATAAGACCATTAACCGACAAAACAATTGCAACAATTATTGTTGAATCAATATCCCACATGGCGCTTATCTCATGAACTAGGTCAAGATATTTATTATTATTATTAAAAAACATACAGAAAAAAATCATTTAAAAATATAAAAAAAATTATATCCACGGAGAGTGGAGAAAGGACCTAAGCTCCCGGCGGTTAGGAATACTGAGAGGAACCACCTCACAATGCGCGCCGTCTCAAGCAACACTGCCTTCTGTATCCTGCCCTTGATCCAACAACTAAGCGAAAGCCTCTTGAGATGTTGGTCAAGGCTCTTCGCTAGTACACCGTTTACCGATACAACAATTGGAACAATTATTGTTGAGTCAATATTCCACATGGCGGTAATCTCATGAGCTAGATCCAAATATTTAGTTAATTTTACTTTTTCAGCTATTATGAGATTATCGTCATGCGGAACAGTGATATCAACAATAATTGCCCGACGCCCTGACCGATCTACCAAAACTATATCAGGTTTATTGGCGGCAGTGTACCTGTCAGTGATGATAGATCGGTCCCATTATTATTATTATTAAACATGTTTCAGTGTAAACCACTCTACAGATTCCCTGTCCTAAGCCGCTCACGGAACATTACTCTCGACGGGCACCATTCGATAATATTCCCATTTTATTTTATTAAAGCCCAACCCTCCTTCCGGGCCACTGAAGCCCTTTCAAGCCCTTTTGAGGATTTTGACACGTTATTTGTTGACTCCGCGATATTTATCATTAAAATTCATGGCCTATGGCTTACACCAGATACTTTTAACTCGGCTGCTCATTATACTAATGTAAATGTTTGCTGATTTTAAATAAGCCTATTATTTATTGAAGATTTTTTATTCGTCACATTTTTTTTCCGCGGGGAGGAAAAATCCCTAACGGACGCTTATCAGTCCGTACTGGTAAGGAGTGTCCGATTTGCACGGACTAAACGACCTCCCCCTGCTCGCTAGGCCAACATGGAACCGCTCAGCATTACTTCATGCGGGCCCGTTTTTTTTGTAGTTCTTCCCTCTCCTCTCTTTTTAACATTATGTGTTTTAACATATTTCCACACTTTTGCCACTCCAACTCGCTCGATAACATGCGCCTTACCATGTTGTCTGGGTTTAAGCCTTCATCATGGGTTTACAGCATTCCTATTGTGTGGGAATTCGCAGAAGTAACATTTTTCAGTTCTCGCTTTTCCAATCGCAAAGAGGTAAGTATTAAACACCCCATGCCCAGTCAGCGCCTGTGTGATCCAGCGGTCAACTTCTCCATGCTTTCTCGTATGCCATTCCTTTAAGTTTTTGATTAACATTATATTTTTAATTTATACTTGATTCAACGATACTATTTTGCTTATATTTTTTAATACTATTTTGCTTATATATTTTTTAGTTATAAGTATAATATTATGTTGAATACAGCAACCGCCGAGTTTCTTGCTGGTTCTTCTCGGTAGGAACAGCTTTCCGAACCAGCAGCAGAGTTGACGATTCAAAAGCACTTATTTACAAGTTTACTTGAATAAAGAATATTTTGAATTAGAATTTGTTTCATCTATACATATTGTCGACATAATTTTTTTTCCAAATGGACCGCTGCGTTTCTTGACGGTGCTTCTCGGAAGGAGCGGTTTTCTGAACCAGCGGTAGAGTTAAAAAGTACTTGTTTACTTGAGTGAAAAGTATTTTAAATTTGAATTTTGAATTGTGTGACATTCAATATGTTACGTAATAGTAATTAAATCGCCATATACGGTATTTCCAATTGCGAAATACCAGTTATTGTATTCAATACAACAATAGCGTTTAATCAGATTAATGGAGCTCTCTAACGAGATGAAAATACAAATGTATGTAGCAAATATAGTTTTATGATACAAACTCTGTCCGCGATTTCGTTCGCGAACTACTGGACCAATTTTAAAAATTATTTCACTGTGATTGATAATCCATTTAGCGTGGAAGGTTATAGGCTGCAATATCATGCTAAGTTGAATAGGAGAGGAGCAGCAATAAAAAATATAACGAAAACGGAAAATATTAAAGCTTTCATTGCGTGCGCTGAGTAAATGGTGAAAGTTATTAATCATGTACTAAAAAATTGTTTCCCTCTAAAAGTTCTAAATAAAAATCCGCAACAGCATATGTCTAGCTTTTAAGGTTAACCCACTTAAACCATTATGGTTATCAAGATACTATATAAGGTTTTAATCTTCCACGCGGGAAGAGCCGCTGGCAATTGCTAGTGGTTGATATACAGCGAGATATGAATTTTGAAAAGGCATTGAAACCACGTTATATATAAGTAGGACCACTTAAAATGGTTTCAGTTTAAAGGCATGGATGATATCCCTGTTATATATAAGTAGGACATCACTTAAAGTGTGTTCAATTAGACAGGACCATATCTCTGTAGATTGCAAATTGATATATATTGAACAGTGGTTGCTCCAATTTCCCAAAGATGTAAAGCAGACATTCCCAGCAATGGGATAGTAACAGAAAACTTTAATTTTGTTGATATCTTTAATATTTAAATAAGTTAATCTTGTAAGTATACATATATTTTAGGAAACTCGGAAACGACTCCGACGATTTTCCACAAAATCCAGCATGTAGAGGGTTTTGAGGGAGAAAAAGCGATCCAGTTTATTTAAAAAAAATGTTGTTTTATCTCTGTTTTCGGGTTCCAAAAATTTTTTTTAATTAACATTGAATACAATCACAATTTTTCGCTGTCAAATGTAAAGTCATGGTAGTTCATTTGGGGAACGGGCGGTCCAGAAAGGTGAAAATACCTAGAATCGAGCCCCACCTACACTATTATTTTTTCATTTTTCTTTTCAATGTTTTTTTTATTTTTTTTTTATATCATTTTTAAAGTTACCAAGCAAGGCTCGGGTACCCAGGTACTATTTGGAAATAGTTTAAAACTATATTTCAACACCTAACTCATAAAATATTTAGCTTTAAATTAATTATAAATGCAAGACTGTTAATTATTATATCCCTTAACTTTAAATCTTCTTAAAGACCCAACCAATTTTCGGCAATGGCTAATAGATTGGAAGTATTCAAAATTTTCGTTCACGAAATTAAGTTCTTGCATCATTTAACTATGCGCCTTTGGTTAACACAGACTTAAGACAATTTTGTATTAGTTAACTTTAATGGTAGACTGACGTAAATTTATAGATGTCTACCGCATAAGCTGTGGTAGCCCAGCGGTAATACCGTCCGCCTCTTTCGAGGAGGTCTAGGGTTGAAACCCCGGGCAGGCACCAATGAGTTTTCTAGTAAAACTTATGTGTCTAATTGATAATTGCAATTTATCACACGCTTTTCGGTGAAGGAAAACATCGTGAGGAAACCTGCATATCTCTAGAGAATTCTGGAGATATGTGTAACCTACCAATCCGCATTGGAGCAGCGTGGTAGGTCTTAGCTCCAATCCTTCTCTCCAAAAACGGAGAGAAGAGGCCTATACCCAGCAGTGGGATAGTAACAGGCCGTTACTTACTACTTTACTTACTACCGCATAAATATCCTCTTGACGAAATTGACATTGAATCAGAATAATTAAATTCACCTTGCTCTTCCGAGATATGGGTCTCATTAACACTTAACGCTTCGCTTTATTGCAATTTGCCATAACTACTTTTTGGAATTAAGTTACTTTAATACTAAGCGTGCGATCTCTCAACGTCTTTCTAAATATAACCTTTATTATATACAACATGGTCAATACATCGAAAATATGCACCATATTTCAAAAAATATACTCACAGTGACCCAAAAGTACATTTGAATATGAAGTAGTTACTTCATAACGTTCGTTCGTAACGTTCGTCACCTAGTTGGGTGACCGAACGTTAATTTTTTAAAAGGTATAATACAATATAATATAATACAATATAATACAAGGTATAATAAAAATACAATAAAGAAAAAAAAAGCGGCGGGACATGTGGGAATCGTTCCCAGTTTTCGAACTTTATTGGTTCGCGCGTTACCATTAGGTTGTCACAGTTTTGCATTTGACAGCTCAAATATCTATTGCTTGCTGTTCATATTTTAGTAGTTTTTTTTAGCGCCCAAAAACAGGGTTAAACAAGTTATTTTTTTAAATGAAACCTAGCTAGATCGATTTTTCTTCCCCAAAACCCCCTACATGGTCAATTTCACGAAAATCGTTGCAGCCGTTTCCGAAATTCCGAAAATATATTAAATATATTTATATAATCACCTGGGTGACCGAGCCTTGCTAGATAATTTTTAAAATGATGTAAAAAAAAAATTTAAAAGAAAAATGATTAAGTAATAGGGCAGGTGGGGCTTGATCCTAAGTATTTTCACCTCTCTAGACCGCCCGTTCCCCAAATGAACTACCATGACTTTACGTTTGACAGCGAAAAATTTTGATTGTATTCAACGTAAATTTAAAAAAAAATTTATATCCCGAAAACAGGGATGAAACGACATTTTTTTAAAATAAAACTTATCTAGATCGATTTTTCTCCCCCAAAACCCCCTACATGCTAAATTTCAAGAAAATCGTTGGAGCCGTTTCCGAGAATCAGAAAATATATATATATATATATACATGATTAACTCATTTAAATATTAAAGATATGTTAGTGCATATTAAATTCACTTACTATAGTTTTATCGAGATAACCCAAACTAAATCTTTGCATTACAAAATATCTTTAAAATTAAAGATTAATTTATTTAGATTGTCTACACCCGACCTTAATGTCCTCAATGTACTCGTTCGATCGTGTAAACTCAGGCGGAAACAAAATTGTACACAAAATTAACCCTTGTTTAAATGAACGCCTATTGTTCGAACATCGCAGAATGATTTAAATACAAAAGGGTTGAACAAAGCTTTGAGGTCTCTTTAAAACTTACGCTGTTTACATTTGCATGTATGTCGCTGATTACATTTTATTGCATAATATATTTATCTGTATGTATATATATCCTCCTGCCCTTATCCCACTCTAAGTGGGGTCGGCACAACATGTTATAAACATGCTGTAACATGATTTGGCTGCGTTTTTACTACCAGCCGCCTGCCTGACGTCAACTTACCTAAGTCCTTTTCTACGACACCTCGGTAAGAAGGAGGGTGGTCTATTCTACTAAACCGAATACCACACGGTGGGTCAACATACCTTAGTCGCCTTTTACGACACCTCGGTAAGCAATGAGGGTGGTCTATTCTACTCAGCCGGATAGCACACGGCGGGTCGACTTACTTTAGTCGCCTTTTACGACACCTCGGTAAGAAATGAGGGTGGTACTATTCTACTTAGCCGGATACCACACGGCTAATGTTTATCTGTATTTACTGTGGGATATGCTGACGGTATAATGAAATTGAATGAACACTTGATGGTCGAACTTGTGTATTTTGCTTACTTCAATAACGTTATGTCATATGAAATACTGTTATGGGGTAAATGCAAAGATATTGAAAATATATTTGTATTATACAGAGCATACTTAAGAGCGACCTGTTGCTATCCCATTGCTCGGCATAGGCTTCCTGGTTCCTTTTTTGGAAAGAAGGTTAGGTTAGAAAGGTTATAGAAGGTAAGATAGAAGGTTAGGTTACACTTATCCCCAGAATTTAGAGGTGTTGGTGCTTAGATTCTTTGCAGGTTTTTTTTCTTTTACTATTAGAATTCCGTGCACTGCACAAACGAACAGAGACAACTAAAGAAGCGTACTAGAGAATTGTAGATCTTCCAATATTCAACAAAAAAGTCCGCGATAGCATGTCTCTATGTTATGGTTAACATAACTACTTTTAAGTACGGATGTGACTTGGAGTAGAAAAAATTGATTAATAAATAATCGAATTTTATCCCTTAAAAAATAATCGATTTTTAATAAATCGATTATTTTGTTACGAAATAATCGATTTTTTAAAAATCGATTTTATTCTGGCTATTTCATAATTTCATTTTTTTTAATATTAATAATTAATTACAATAAAGGCTAATTAAATTGGACAACTACCAAGAAATAATATCAGATTCGCTATTTGTGAAATTGGATCAAAATGTGTAGTTTGGCTAAATTGGTTTCATCCAACAATGCATATCTAATCTTAAAAAACAAGAAAAAGAGTAAAAAAGATAAAGGAATACCTAAAATAATCGATTTTTAAAAAAACAATTTTTGATTAAAAAATATTCGATTATTTTGAAAATCGATTATTTTTTAACATCGCTACTTTTAAGTTCAAAATTTCAATTCGGGATAAATATTGTAACATTGATTTTCACGCGGGCGAAACCACTAGTCTAGTCGAACATAAAAATGTCCATTCTTATCACAAAACCATGATAGCTATCATCACACGCACCCATTACCATTATTCCCTTAACGGCCTTTGTTTCCATGTCCCTAATCACTTGCGGTTTTCTTAACGACTTTACTAAGAAATAAGTAGGTACTTTATTGTCTCATTTCTTTTGCCTTGCACAGGGAGATGTAACGAAAATTGTGCTTTCTCGTAACTTTAACATAAAAGTTGTTTCCTGTGTTTTGTGTGCTTCGAGGCGTACTGCGTACTTTTGTTATTTTCAAACTTTTTTTTATATCAGGAAACAATTTTATTTATTTATTTTCAGCTTATCACTATTACAGGGAATCCAAATACAACAGTGTAGCGATATTTAATTAATTATAACTTACTTAATAATATAATAGACCACCCTCTTTCTTACCGAGGTGTCGTAAAATACGACTAAGGTAAATTGACGTCAGGCAGGCAGCCGGTCGTAAAAACGCAGCCAAATCATATAACAACATGTTTATTACATGTTGTGCTGACCCCACTTAGACTGGGATAAGGGCAGGATGATTAGTCTACATAGTATAAAACAAAATCGCTTTCAGTGTCAGTCCCCATGTCCCTATGTCCCTATATCCCTATGTATGTCTTAATCTTTAAAACTACGCAAAGAATTCGATGCGATTTTTTTTTAAATAGATAGAGTGATTAAAGTGGAATGTTTATATTATAATAACATTTAATATGGAGTAGAGAAATACTGTAATTTTTGAGGTTTCTAATGTGATGTCGTATTTACGACAATTACAAACAAAGTTAAAAATGTAATTATTTAATTACATTTTTTTCACCTTACATTGCAAATGCAGGCTAAACCCTACGAGATTCATCAAAATAATGTACTAAGTATTGTTTTTCACAGGGCCAACTATATGTCGCTCTTTCAAGAGTAACCTCTAAAGAAACCATGTTAGTATTGTCTAATGACAAGAAAGCTGTAAATGTTGTATTATATATAAAGACATTCTGTAATTAATTGTAAACATAAAATACATAGAAAAAAATGTAAAAAGTTAATAAGTAAAAAGTAGTATATGAATTTAGATATTCAAAAGATAGCTGGAAATATTCATGGTATAGGGAAAGGGGAATTGTTTTACTCCAAATTTAACGCGTCTGGGCCACGGGCAAGTAATGAAGAAATCAAAAATACTGGATCAATATTTAGTCAATTTTTTTCACTAAGTGACATGGGCTATATATTTTATACCCGTGCGAAGCCAGAGCAGGCCACTAGTATCGGATGAATGCAATATCTCTTTTATACTCCTTTATGCTATATACAGATGCCATTATTTCGATGTCCTTAATCGCTTGTGGTTTTCTTAACTACTCTATGAGGGAATAAATAGGTTCCTTATTGTGCCCTGCTTCCTTGCATTACGCACAATAAACGTGGCAAAGTTTTTATTGCTTTGTTCGACTTCAATGATAAATTTTCCATTTTCGTAACGATTGTGTACATCCTGTTTGGTGAAATACTTTTTTGTTACAATAATTTTCGAAGATACAAATATATTACTGGGGTATAGCTGTGATAGCTCAGCGGTGAACTCGTGTTATTCTTTCGAAAGGGTCACGGGCTAGAATCCGGGGCAGGCGAAACCTGACTTAAACTTACCTTAGTCACCTTTTGCGACATCTCGGTAAGAAATAAGGGCGTTTTATAGTACTCAGTCGGATATGACACGGCGGGTCAACTTACCTTAGGCGCCTTTTATGACACCTCGGTATAATTGAGATCTAGCCTTTTTATTAATGGTTCAGTGACAAAGAATGGAATGGGGTACGGTTATTCACCCTTCGATATCATGTACGTATTATTCATATTGTAATATAATTTATGTGGCTAAACTACTTAACTAAATTAATTGAACATGTTGTTAAATGATTTGGCTAGGTGTTTACGACCGGCCGCTTACCTGACTTCAACTCACCTTAGTCGCCTTTCACGACACTTTGGTAAGAAATGAGGGTGGTCTATTCTATTTAGCCGGATACGACACGTCGGCGCTACCGATCTTTATATAGGTCAAATATATAGGATAAAAAAATTTCTCCATCGAAAACAGATAAAAAAAAATAGTATATAATTGAGGGTATTTTAACTGTTAATGAATTGGACAAAGTCACGGTTATTTGTATTGTATATGTAAGGGTTAATCCTTCCCATTATTTTCACATTTTGCAACCGTCCGTATTACGTCATAAACATAAAACCCCTTTCGCCCGATATCTCCTGAGGGCGTGCTTCGTCAAAATGTCGGATGCTGACGAAGATTCCTTTTGACTTGAGGTCATATTATACTAATATATAAAGCTGAAGAGTTTGTTTGTTTAAACGCGCTAATCTCATAAACTACTAGACCGATTTCAAAAATTCTTTCAATGTAAGATAGTCCTGTAAAATAGGGCTGTGGTAACCTAGCGGTAACATCGTGCGACTTTTTCGAGGAGGTCACGCGTTCAAACCCGGGCAAACACAAATGCATTTTTCTGTTAAAACGTATGTGTCTAATTGATAATTACAATTTATCACACACTTTTCGGTAAAGGAAAACATCGTGAGGAAACCTGCATATCTCTAGAGAATTCTGGAGATATGTATAACCTACCAATCCGCATTGGAGCAGCGTGGTAGGTCTTAGCTCCAATCCTTCTCTCCAAAAACGGAGAGCAGAGGCCTATTCTCAGAAGTGGGTTAGAAACAGGCCATTACGTAAGATAGTCCATTTATCGAAGAAGGCTATAAGCTATATAACATTACGCTAAGATAAATAGAAGAGGAGCAGCAATAAAAAATACGAAATCGGCAAAATTTAAAGCTTTACTTGCGCTGAGTAAACGGTAATAGTTATTCAAAAATCATGTACTTCAAAATTGTTCCCCTTTAAAAGTTCTAAATAAAAGTCCGCGACGGCATATGGCTATAATATAAGCTTTTAATTTTAACCCACTGTAACCATATTTATGGTTATCAAAAGACCATATTACGGTTTTAATCTTTCCACGCGGGCGGAGCCGCTGGCGATTGCTAGTATTATATAAACCACTTAAACGTGACCTCTCTGAGGTAATGACGCGTTTTGAAAGGCACGTTTATTTAATGATGTATCCATTTTGAGTTTTGGCTTGGTTTACCTTTTACAGAAATCCTGTGAGCTTTTAATCAAAGTGTAACGATATTGAGCTATAAATTATTTTTTGTAGACTCCCGTTGGTGCGGGTTGCGGATTTGATTCCCGTCACGGGCCAATATTTTCTATAAAAAAATTGTTGGTTCTTATTGTTTATCTGTATATTTATATATTATCTGTGCCCGCAGTTTCGCTCATGTTTAAATCAATGTGAAACAAAGTTTTTCAGTCAAGAGATTCATCCATTTCAAGAGGCAGTCTCAAAAACATCAATTGTAATTGTAATTCGGTGATTAAATTAGGTAAATAAAATCTGATTTCCAAGTGGGAATTATTAAATTCGTGATTTTAGAAAATTTATTGTTAAACAAACTGCTTGATTTTAGCGCCATCTATTTATAGATAGCTTTACTAGCTGGCTTAATGCAATTTTACTATATGATTTATAAGATCTATAATAGATGGCGCTAGCATAAAAAACTAATAAATGATTTTTTATTTTCCGTCTATCGTATTATAAATGATCGTTTTTTATTTGATGAATTTACATTTAAATTATTTTTTGGACATATTTAATATTTAAAAAATTTTTTAAGCTTTAGGCTTAATTTAAACACTAAAGAAAAAATATACCGATGTAATAAAAGGGAATCATGGATTTAAACTTTAGAAAAACTTGCTGATAAATTATGTGCTTGGTTTTTGGTATGAAAATATCGTGAGCAATCCTGTATAACCCTGGAGAAGTCAAGGGAAAGTTTTTGTTAACCGCCAAACCGCTTTTGAGCAGCGTATTGGGTCTAAACTCCAATCCTCTTAGGAAAGTGGAGGAATCGATCCGTCGATATTAATTGTGGGAAATTAGAAATTTAGGCCCACTTAAATGAAAGGTTTAGTATAAACTAAGGATTACTGAAAAAAAACATTTTTGAATTATAAAAATATATTTTCCATATTTACAAAATAATCAAACTGTCAGACACTAAATTAAATCATATATACGAGTACTTCCACGTAGAAATACATTTATTTAATACTTAATAAATAAACTTTATTCATATTTTGATAGAAATATTAAAGTATATTTACGTCATTACACTTTAAATACCTTATGCCATTGGAAAATTGAGCACAACATTTAATACATAACAAAGTAATAAAATATATTTAAAAAATATTTTTATTCATTTATTTATGTTGTTCGTGACAACAATAAACTGTTGAAAATAAATATATAATAATTAACAGTAATTTCGATAAATCGATTTAAAACATATAATGAAAATATAATCTTAAATATAAACTCGGTATCACAATATAAAATCAGTAGGTTTCCCTCAATAATATTAGTCGAGGATAACATTCTGAAAATATACTAAATATAAGATATAAAATATAATCTATAATTGCATATATTTATGCTTAATTCTTAAGCAATAGTTTTCGCTAAAGCTGTAGTGAAAGTTCAAGAAAGCTTATGAAGGAGATTGAATTAAATATAAAGTGCAAAAGCAAAGCGGTCACTTTCGAACCTAATTGGACATGAATGATGACTTTAAATCTGGTTTTTGTTTCAGATCATAAAATAAAATAGATAAGAATGGACGGAACTTAAAAATAAATCGTTTCAATTTAGCAGTTGACATATGTATATTTAATTGATTTCTAAAAAACTTTGCCAATCATAATAAGCGAATTGACATTCGGAAGTATTTTTTCAAACATGGTTTATTTATAAAGATCATTATACTTTGCACTTGGCCACCGTTAGGTATTCGGCTGAGTAGAATAGACCACCCTCATTTATTACCGAGGTGTCGTAAAAGGCGACTAAGGTAAATTGACCCACCGTATGGTATTCGGCTGAGTAGAATAGACCATCATCATTTCTTACCAGGGTGTCGCGTAAGGCGACTAAGGTAAGTTGACGTCAGGCAGGCATGCAGGCCCGCTGTCGGTGTATGTAACTTAAGGTTGAAAACATTTGCCCAGTTTGGAAAATAATTTGGACTTTTACGTAAAAAAATAGTATATTTAGTACTTTTATGTCTATTTAATAAATTTATTAAAGTTTTATGTCTATTAAATAAATCGCTGTAGTGAAAATAAGTAAAAGTGACCATAAAGACATCTTTGTAGATGCAAATGCTCGCTTATAGACCAAATTTGTTATATTAAAGTCATATTCTTCATTGAATTTTATCGTAAGCTCTCAAATAGAATTATGTTTTCATAAATAACATATAAGGAGATGCCTAGCTAAATCTATTTGGTAGAAAATGCTTTTACCAAGATAAATTAACTTGTGAATAATTTGAAATATTTAATTTGCTTCGAAAAAAACTTGTATAAACTTTAATATTGCGTTTGAAAGAACTTAAAATCGTACCATTACTACAAAATAATAAATGCAATTTTAATCTTCGATAATCTATGGATATCTATTAGCATAAATTTTTTGTTAATGTCCAAAATGAGCATTTCCTTAATATCTTAATTTAACAGGAAGCTGCTGTTCTTCCTAGTTTTTATTCTATGATACGATATTAATGTTAGTGACAGGATATATTTGTCGGTGTTACAAGTGAAAGCTAGAGAGCACAAATCAAGTATTTAAATTTACTTATAATATTCCGTAATTAGCTACTTTGTCTAATAACATCGCTCATAGTGGACAAAACACTAAAATTACGCTTTAGAAGCCCTCCGAACTGTTTCTTCCATACTTCGTAAATATCTATTGAGAGATTCGGATGTGTTTTGTAAAATACTCATCCCAAGTCTGTACTTGAAATCGATAATTTGTTTTAGAAAATTGAAAAGTCCACCACCAGAAGGCGGTGGATAAGTGACGTTGTCTGGTCTGTAAGTTGGCATATATACAGGTCTGTACAAAGGTCTTCTACTAGTCATTACTGGTGGTAGAAGAGGGGGCAGAGTTGACGTTGTTTCTGTTCTTATTTCAGTTGTAGTCTCTGTGTTCATGTTCTTTACTTGAGTTGTTAAATCTGCTTTCGTATTCCCCTTCTCATTCATACCGCCCTTTTCAGTAATGTCCTCAGGTTTACTTGTAAATACCTCGTATATTTTAAAGACCTTAGTCGTCGCATCTATTTCGTTTGACATTTCTAATTCAGTTGTTTTTTTGTCATCAGTCGGTATAGTGGAGACACTTTCAATTACTTCATTTTTTATTGTACTTGCTTCTTCTGTTTGATAAAAGTCCTTAGCCGGATCCACGGATACTGCGTATACGGTAAATACATCTTTGTTCTTTGCTGTGACAGTTTCGTCTTTCATTATTGGAATTGGCGATGGTCTTTTGGAAGGCACTTCCAGTCCATCATCAATTTCATTGCTAATAAATATTTCATTTCCTTTATTTTCTCGAGTTGCCTTTACTATTTCCTCAATTGAACCTACAACGCTGCGCTTGCGGCGTATATTTCTTTTTTTTCGATTAAATTTTCTCGGCCCATGTTCGGGTACAACTGCAGGTGTCGCGGATTCAGACAGCTCTTTTGGCACATTACCTACAACAAATTTATTATCTTCTGTATCCATTTCAGTATTATCATTGTCATCATACTTGTCATTTTCCGAATCTTCCGCCTCATTGTTCGAACCTAAATACATAGATGTAGAGACATAAGTATTAGGACTACTAGTGGTTTCACTGTAAAATTGGCTGTCATACGGATATACTGGTTTAAAATCGGTTTCCTGTGAAGGTTTAACACCATAAACAACAGAACTAGATATGTCGCTATTGTACGATGAGATTTCAGAAGTTCCTACTTGTGGTGCTGCGTATATTGGTTCCACTGCAGCAACTGAATAAGGGCTATAAGTCTGCGCTTTATCATTTTTCTTTTCAGCTACATATGCATGTCTGGTTTCATACTGATATCGATTGTAATTATAAGGTTCTGGATACACAGCCCCGTGGGCTATTCCTGTTTTTTGTTGAGGATAATGGACACTATGATTTGGATAACTAGTAGCGACGTGGCGATATCGTATATCTTGCTCCTTTTTAGGTGGGTATCTATTTATATACGCCATTTGAGCTGCATATGGATTTAATTTTTGTTTTGAGTGTATTGGCATGCCAGCAAGGACTGTTCCAAGCATTTCTTCTTCAGGTTGACCATTACCTTCACTGCCGTATTCTTCAGCATTGTGTCTGTAAATATCATCCTTCTTGTCAACCTCAATCGTACGTCTTACCGGAGTGGCAAACGGATACAAAAAGTAGCTTGCTATGCCCACGAGACCAGCTAAACCTATTACACCAACTCCAACTGACGGCATAACTTCTCTAGAAAAATAATTGTAGATTTGAGTTGTAAATGGTCCTGTTGGACTATTAGGTTTCTTTGACGTTTTCGTCGACTTAGTTTTATTTGAAGTTTTTAATACTGTCGATACAGCAGTGGTGGGCTTTGGTTTAGATGTTTTACGTTTCTTTGTTTTTGTCTTCTTTCTGGTTGACGAGCGTTTTGGTTTTTTAGTCGTAGTTGCCGGTGTACTAACCTCTAATTCAATTTCTTGTTCTTTAGGTTCCATAGGTAAAAGAGCAGAATCGCTAACAGTAGGAAGATGAATAGTGCTAGCCATGGTTGTGGAAGTTTTTTGCTTATTTTTATTGTTTTTCTTACCTGGCTTCGAAGTAGGTTTTATTACTGGAACTGTTGCAACTGAAACTTTTGTTGTTAGTGCCTCAGTGGAAGGTGTATTTGTTGTGCTCGATGTTGTAGAACGTGGTGTAATATTTTTATTTTTCTGTACATTTGTTAACACTGTGTCTTTAATTTTATTATACACATTTTCATTTATTGCTGAACCACTCGCCACTAAATCTGCTTTATTAGTACTACCAATTATTGGGCGCTTAGCATTTGGCACTTTGTTTTGTGGTCTTTTATTTTTATTTTTGGATGAGATTGGTTTCTGCTTTTTCGGAACATCATCGGTTTTAGTTGGCTCTGTAGATATTGCAGTATTTTCTTTATTGGCTGGATTACTTAGTAAAATCCATGTTGATAGACCTTCGTTAGTAGTAGAAGATTCCTGTGCGATATGTTTATTTTCTAATTCTAACTCTTCCATTGTCACAGGTACTGCAATACCCATATACGAGTTTTCATCTTCCTTTCTTGTCTTAATTTTTTGTTTTAATGCAACTTGTGATTTAAGTTTAGGTGGGATCCTTGTGTCCGGTACAACTGATGTCTCAATTGTCTTATTTGATTTATCAAGTAACTGCGATGCTACTTTTTTTATTGATTCACCTAAAACTGGTGTTTTGTCTTTGACGTCCCTTGAAGTATTTGATGGAGACATAACAGCATCTTTTTTGCCATCCGACACTTCTATGCTCGTAGACCTGTAAAGTAAGTAAATATACTTTTAATTTATTTGTTACCTTTGTTCATATGTATTTCAGGTTTTAAATAAAACTACGTAATCGTATTGGTTTATTATTTATTACAATTTAATATTACGTGTTTTTCCCTGAATTTAAGAATATAATTCTAGATCTAATAATTATTATCACAAAATCACCAAATATTTTATTTAATGTATTTTAAATATAGGTGCAAAAAGAGTATAAATAAATTTAAAGGTTCAATTAGTCTATCTTATTCTATAGGTATAACAACAATTGAATTCTCTAGCTGCAGAATTAGTTTAATAACTTGATAACCATCCACTATCGGCATTAAGATGGAGGTTTATATATACTAAATTATATACACGAAATATTCTATTTGAATAATACAATATACTGTAAGACAATAAATATATAAGTTCAATTTCAAAAGATTTGTGTATAGGGGAACATATAATCTGTAGAAATGCTAAGGTGGAGTAAAGTACAAAAAAAGTTGGGTAACACTGCGCTGAGAGCAATATAATGTTTTCATTTTGAGGAATCTAAATTTTTCCGTCATTTCCAACAATATCCTAATCAACTTACTCAAAATCTTAACAAGTTATACATCTAAGACTGCCTTCACCTTTACCTTTGGTTAAAAAAAAGCAAATCATAAAGCTAAAAAAAATGAAAATCGTTTAGTAGTTTTGAGTTGATCGCGAACAGACAGACACGGTGATGGATTTTGTTTTATAATATGTGTAATGATGAAATGATGTACTTGAAGCGTAAATGCTTGTAATTATGTGTTTTATTGAACATTTAATAATTACTCAACATTTTCACTTACTTAAAGAATAATTTGATATGTTATTTTTAATATTTGTACTTTTTTTGTAGTTCGTTTTAAGTAAAATATGTTCATAATATTTGCTAATAAGCATTCTCCTAAAATAGGTCGAATTTTGGTAATTATCTTTTCCTTTTCCTGACTTTGCGATTTTTAGTTAACCTTTTTAATAACACTTTAACATTATCCAATACCCGGTTTAATCTAGTTGCGCCGATTTTATATGTGTCCAGATTTCTTCTGGGCTGATCAATCCACCTTCTGTTATGTGGAAATGAATCTATGTGTCCTGGTTGGTAACTGTTCTCCCACTGCCATTTTGGTTTGTAATAAAATAATTCAGGCCCCTCTCTACCTGATAGAGCCCAAGGCGAAAATAAAGTCGCTAACCCTGAAGCACCAGCAATTAGTAGTACAAAAGGAGTTAATAAGAAGGATATCGCGCTAAAACTTAATGGATTTATCGAAGCTAGCCAACTTAACGCACCTAAAGCTGGTCTAAAAAAATCAATCAACGCTGAAAAACTGAATATATCATCGTCATCGTTCGGTCGACCTGGTCTTGATATCGCTGACAAAGCAGAACTAGGAGATGCAATGTTATCAGATTCAGATGATTCTGCATCGATAACACTGTTCGCTGCATTGTAATTGGATAATTCTGAATCCTCTATAGATGCACTTTCTGTTTCGTCATCATTTTCTTGAGACTCAGCATAATCATTAAAATTCTCATCGCTCCCTGATTCATCATCAGATGGTAACCCAAAAACATCTGTCAGTGTTGTATCCGTATCTTCATCGGATTCTACTACTACATTTTTATTTACCACATTGGTATTTACAGCTATATTCAGATCTGGACAGGCTTCTTTACCTTGCCCTTGAAAAGTATTATTTAAGCTCACAAATATTGTTGGACATTCATCTGGTGATGCGTTATACTCTTCCGGCCTTATAACGATTCTATCAGTGTAAACTCCTGCGGGTGGAAAAGTTGTAACTTCAAAATCATTTCCAGGATACGGAGAGAAATTATTAACAAAATTATGGTGATTATTATATGGATATTTAACAGTAGTTGATTTAATTGGTTTTTGAGTAGTAGGTCTGTTCTGAACATTATGTCCTGGCCACGGCTGGGGGTAGCCAACATTAGTGATAACTGGTGTTGGTCTAGGTGTACTATAAATGAAGTTAGGTCGTACGTGTGAATATGGATTATCAATTACATGGTAGTTATCAGAATATATCTGAGTTTCTTCAGAATATTGTGGGTCATTATACACATATGAAACCCGTTTACTGCTTATTTGACTATTTTGTGTGTTTTTTGTACTTGGATCATTATTACTATTTGCGCTGTTATATTCATGGTTGACATTGACATTTAACATATTCGCAAAGTTTACAGCATCTCTTTCATTTGAGATACTACTTTCATGAGATATATTTAAATCTTCATATTTTGCACTGTCCATCCATTTTGTTATAACTCTTTTAATGTTTGGTTTATTTGTATACCTATTAGGGACAGAAGTATGACCAGGCGATGTAGATTTAATTACCGAATTAATATTTCCATTTTGCTTGTCATTTGTTTTATTTTGTGTTTTATTTTTCGTTTGATTTGGTCTTATTTTATTTATTTTCCGAATTAAACGACTCATACGGTTTGGTACATTTGTAGTAATATCAATGTCAGGAAAAACTAAACTTAGACTTTGATTCAAGCTAAAAATATCGCTAGCATTTAAAACAGTGTTATTGGCGATTACATTAACTAAAGGTAACTTAAAACTATGATTGGTAGATTCATGTTTATTATAACTATACCTTAATAGATTTTCTGTCGGTTTGTCTGTTTGAATATTTTCTACAGATAATATAGTTGAAGATGATTCAACTTGAGGCCGCGAAAGAACTAAAGGGCTAAATATAACTAAACATAAAACTAGAGTCCACTTTACACTATCACTTTTTCGGCGCGCCATGACGGTTCAGACGATCTGTACCTGTAAAGAACAAACATAATTATTGGAAACTGTGATATATTAAATAGCGTTAAATAATAAACATTTAGTTCTGACGTTATAAAATCTAGTTATCGTACCGTTAAAGAAAACGGGACCAATGGAAATATAGTCAAAGTTGAAACCGGTGTAGATGAAGGAAACAGAGCCGTTACCGACTCTCACGACGAACCGTTATGAAAACCCCCCGTTAGTTTGCATAACATCGATTACGCAATGTTTACTGTATGACAAATTTAATTCTCTTTACTTATATCAACATACGCCGTGTGGTATCCGGCTGAATAGAATAGTACCACCCTCATTTCTTACCAAGACGTCGTAAAAGGCGACTAATGTAAGTCGACCTGCCGTGTGGTATCCGGCTGAGCAGAATAGCTAAAACTCATTTCTTACCGAGGTGTCGTAGAAGGCGACAAAGGTAAGTTGACCCACCGTGTGGTATCCGGTCTAGTACAATAGACCACCCTCTTTCTTACCGAGGTGTCATATAAACGACTAAGGTAAGTTGATGTCAGGTAGGTGGCCGGTCGTAAATCATGTGACAGCATGTTTACAACATGTTGAGCCGACCCCACTTAGAGTAGGATAAGGGCAGGAGAATGAATGACCTATATCAACATACAAAATCTACTTCAAAATATTCTTCATTCAAATACTCTGTTTCCAGTACTTTGAATGGTTTTAAAGAAGCTTCCACTTATTCAGTTTGCGTTTCGGTTGACTTTCAGTCATACAGATTAAAAATATATATTTTTGTTTTTTATCTTTTATTCCAGGTCAGGAATTCATTGACTAACTTGAATATTGCAAATAATTTTACAGAAATCAGCATTATTAGTTGAAACTGTTATCAAAAAACAATAAAAATCAACAAACATTATGCATAGAATTGTATTTAGACATAAAACATTACTCATAGTATGTTTGACATTGAATAAATATTAAACAAACGCACTAAAGCGGTTTGCGGTTAGTATAATTAGCATATAATACTATTTTTGGGGGTTCCCGTTTGAATCACAAGCCGTACCTAACTTTCTTTTTGTTGTGGTTGTGTTCGCATCAACTTAAATGTTTAAATACCCTTAAAACTAGCAAATATGTAAATTTTTTTGTGTCATATACTTTAGCTTGTTATATAAGCTAGAATTGTACACAACTTAATTATTCTTAAAGTACTTGCTTCAGGCATGATAGCGTTATACAAAGAATTTCACTCAATTTGTTCGTTTTTGAAAGGTTTAAATTAAGTATAAGAAATATTTTTACACATAAAGCATATTACAAAATTAAAGATTATTTGAATGATAAAAAAGCCTAGATTTGAAAATCCTTTCAGCTTCATACAAGACTGCGGTTTAATAATGTAAAATTGAAAATGTTTAAAAGATTGACCGCCGAGTGTCTTTCTGGTTCTTCTCGGTAAGAGCAATATTCCGAACCAGTTGTAGCTTCATTAATCATATTGATACTTGACGATTCAAAAGTGCTTGAAAGAGCTTATTTGAATAAAGATTATTTTGATTTGATTCGATTTGATTCATCCCGCATCCACGAACACAATCGTAATGCTTGGAGTGTTGGTGTTGACGGCGTCTTGTGATACGTTTGGCGACTTGTCCTGGATGTATGGGATATGTGATTGTTGCTTGCTTCATACACTTAGCATTACATATATTCTCTTAACAAACGCGGATTACAGCAAAATAATTTTATTGTAACTACCGTACTATGGAATTTCGCAAAGTAACGCATGCGTCTATGAATCAGAATAATCTAAATTAAATTTTTCCGTTCTAACCAAACAAACTCAATTTCAAAAGTTGAATGAACCTACGGCCCTGACCGAAACCGGAATGAATTACTGACCTCCATAATCAAAACAAGCTTTCGCTCTTCCAAGAAGCTCCTTAGAAAACATATGATTTTCGGATTCGTCACATTAACCTTTATAAAAAAATTATGTCAGTACTGTTAATATCCACGTCGTGTGGTATCCGGCTGAATAGAATAGTGCTACCCTCATTCCTCACCGACATGTCGTAAATGGCGACTAAGGTAAGTTGACCCGCCGTGTGGTATCTGGTTGAGTAGAATAGACCACCCTCTTTCTTACCGAGGTGTCGTAAAATACGACTAAGGTAAGTTGACGTCAATAAACAGCCGATTGAAAAATACGTAGCCGAATCACGTGTTTATAACATGTTGTGTTGACTCCACTTAGAGTGGGATAAGTGCACTAGGATGATGCTATTGGATAGAAATGTTGAAGTTTAGACCCACCACGCTATACTTATTGTAAGGGTTACTGAGAAATGTTTCAAATGTAGTTTTTTATTAACTTTTACAATGACATTACTTCAAATTGATCAAAATAAGAAATCAATAGGTCGCAATTTGATTAATCCTTATAAAACAAACAATAATTATTAATACTGGCCAGTTGGATCACTGCCTTTAGCTCCATGGGTCGTGGGTTCAATTTCCGCCGAGAGCCAACATTTGTTATATAAAAAATTGATGGTTCTTGAAGCCTGGGTGTGTATTTGTATTTAAGTGTGTATTTAAAATTATATATGTATATATTTTCCAGTAGTATGTCACCCACAACACAAGTATTATTTACTTTGGGGACGGACGATCATGTGTGCAAGTGTCAAAAAACAAAAACAAAAAAAAACGTAACTAGGAAACTCGTTAAAGTCTTTTGTATGGAATGTTTAAAAACATAACACTACCTTGAAAATGTTACGCAGTACATTATCAAGACAATAATTTATAGAATTAAGCGGAGGTCCATAATGCAAAAGTAATGAAAATATTATTTTGTTTTAATCCGCGATAAAGGAAAATATATGTATTGCAAAATGTAGAATGTGAGCGTTCTCATACCTAATACATGCAGGATTCAGAAAAATTCATGCGCCAACACCACCAATAGCACAACAATACACAAGCATTGCACACATCCGTTGCTATGAGGCTGCAAGTTGGTCTTTACAGCCATTTCAAACTGTACTTGGCCGTAACATTTCATCAATTACGTATAAAGTGCAATGGTACGTCGTAAGCTATAAGCGTTGAGCGTTTTTTTTATTTTTAATTAAAAATTTTATTAACTTTAACTATTTTTTCTAATTACTATAACTAATTATTACTATTTTTAAGTAAGAATTTAATAATTATTAAATAATCTCGTATAATTTACTTAGAAATATCTATAGTAATATTATTAAAAGGAAAAATTTGTATGTATGTTTGTAATGTTTTACACAAAAACTACTAAACCGATTTCAAAAATTCTATCACCATTGAAAAGCTGCATCTTTACTAAGCAATACAGGCAATATTACATTTCAAAATAGGGATCCAATATAATGTAAAAAGGTGTAAAAAATCAGTCATAAAAATCTGTCATCGCATGCGGAAACTATTGATGATATATTTAACAAAAATCAATAGTCTAACTTAGTAGACTTTCCACTGATATGAGATCGGTATGTTTGCGGAAGAAACCGCGGGATGTTACTAGTAATTTATAAAGCGAATATCTTTTATTTGTGAGAACTATCACTCATCATCTTCCTGCCCTTATCCACTCTAAGTGGGGTCGGCACAACATGTTAGAAACATGTCACATGATTTGGCTACGTATTTTATGACCGGCCGCCTGCCTGACGTCAACTTATCTTAGTCGTATTTTACGACACCTTGATAATAAAGAGGGTGGCCTATTCTACTTAACCGGACACCACATGGTGAGTCAAATTACCTTAGTAGCCTTTTACGACACCTCGGTAAGACATGAGGGTGGTCTATTCTACTCAGCCGGATACCACACGGCGGGTCGACTTACCTTAGTCGCCTTTTACAACACCTCGGTAAGAAAAGAGGGTGGTACTATTCTATTCAGCCGGATACCACACGGCGTTGTGAGAACTATCAGTAAATATCAGAAACAAATAAATCGCTTCCGCTCATCGCTTATGACAAAGCAAGCAAACCATGACTGTTATGGTAATCGTATAACTGGTGAGGCGCGTATTGGAATGTGTTCTGGTTTCTATCGCGCTGGTTTTCCAACTACGGCCGATGTGACTATAAACACAGTCACAGTGTCGAGTGTGGTTAAAAATTTATGCGCACTGTGCCGTGAAGATGTGATAAGAGTAACGTTAATTAAACAGCAGTTTATTAAATTATTTTAGGAGATTATTTTAAATAATAACTATACCTTGTTACCCATGGAATAACTTTAACTTCACTGAAAAGCCTATAACGAATTGTGTAATCTGATAATATGTGTATCTCTAATATTTATTTTTTAATTTAAGTGAGTTAATCTTGTATGTATGTATATAATATATTTTATGAATCTCGGAAACGGCTTCAACGATTTTCCTGAAATTCAGCATGTAGGGGGTTTTGGGGGAAAAAATCGATCTAGTTCATCATCCAAACATAGATCTAGTAGTCCCTGTTTTTGGGCAATCAAAAATACTGAACTTTATTTTGAATATAAAACACTATTTTTTGCCACAAACTGACAACTCAGCGTAGCTTGTCAAGGAACGGGTAGTCTCGAGAAATATTAATATCTAGGATCGATCCCCAACTACCTAATTATTTTTCATTTTTTTTAAGTTGCTTTTTTATTTTGTAAAAAATTACCGAGCAAGGCTCGGTCAACCAGGTACTGTCTAATTAAGTATTAATTTATTTATTTGGATCTCCATCAGCATTACATATTAAATAATCCATAAAATATCCTTTATATTCTTAACTTAATTATGTAGTACCAATTATAAGCAATCACACCATTCTTAGTTACAATGTCAAAATTACAAGTAATAACTATTTTAAACATAAAAATAAACACAAGAGTTTAATAGAAACATAAAAAAAAACATACAAGTCTTAAATATTACAACTATGAACTTAAAATTTTAGTAATTAATATTTCCAAATTATTATATATATATATAAATTATATTACGGGTGAGAGAAAACATCATTAGAAAACCTGCATATCTCTAGATAATTCTGGGGATATGTGTAACCTACTAATCCGCACTGGAACAGCATGGTCTTAGATCGAACCCTTCTCTCCAATAACGGAGAGAGTGGGGATATGCCCAGCAGTGAGTTAGTAAGAGTTTACTTACTTTTTTACAGTTTCATTTGAAGACTGACCTATATTTAGCCTCTATTAATTCATGATACGTATTTGGTAAAACTTTTATAGCCCAGCGGTGAGACGGGGGTTACTGGTTCAAACTCCGGGTAGGCACCAATGAGTTTTTCTGTTAAAACTTATGTGTCTAATTTATCACTTTTTGTTGAAGGCAAACCTGCATATCTCTAGAGAATTCTAGGGATATGTGTCACTTACCAATCCGCTTTGAAGAAGCGTTGCGGGTCTTAGCTCCAACCATTCTCTCCAAAAAAGCAGGGAGGAGGTTTAGGCCCAGCAGTGGGATAATACTTTACTTTTTTACATAAGTTTTAATTGAACGTTACCTCATATTTTGCCTCCATTAAACCATGATATATTGGGTAAGAATGCAATATGCTAACTCTATAGTTACTTGTGATGTGAACCAAAACGTATTTGGTAACATTTAATAAATGTCACCGCATAAACATTGCGTATATTTGTTACAACACTTTAATTTAATAAGAAATTATCTAAAAGGATGCTGCTAAAATATGAGTAACCTGCCAACCAGCATTGGAGTAGCGATGTGGGTCATAGCTCAAAACTTTCACCCAGCGTTGGGACAGCAACAACCCGCTACTATTAACGTAATTTATAATAAGTAAGTAAGTAGCGGCCTGTTACTATCCCACTGCTGAATAGGCCTCTTCTCTCCGTTTTTGTAGAGTGGTTTGGAGCTAAGACCTACCACGCTGCTCCAGTGCGGATTGGTAGATTACACATATCTCCAGAATTCTCTAGAGATATATAGGTTTCCTCACAATGTTTTCCTTTACCGAAAAGCGTGAGATAAATTGCAATTATCAGTTAGAATAGAATATACTTTATTGCACACCAAAACAGTACATTGAAATTAACAAAAAAAAGTATTAGTACAATAGGCGGCCTTATCGCTTAAAGCGATCTCTTGCAGGCAACCTTAGGGTAGATACCTTAGATTAGAGACCTTAGACCTTCGGTTAGACACATAAGTTTTAAAATAAAAACTCATTAGTGTCTGCCCGGCTTTGAACTTGAGACCTCCTCGAAAGAGTCGCACGGTGTTACCGCTGGGCTATCACAGCTTATTTAATAGCAATAAATACGTAATCAATAATATTTTTAATAATTCATAATAGCAAATAAATAACAATACTTAAAGCTCTAACATTACTTAGTTCCCTGGCTTATTTTGCCTTATGTAATATTAAGTGTTTACGAGGAAAAGCTATTTAAAGCATAACACTATGCAATGTGTAACACGGCGTTGTAATGGGAGGTTGCAGTTCGCGGAAAACTTTCCAATTTATGTCACCATGGTGTATAATCACACCATAATACACACTTGTCTGTTCTGTCACGGTTTATTAACTCGTATGCGAAATGTTCCATAGATTGCTTTATTTCCGATGGGATTTGTAACACCGGATTCACATTTACTGATATTATTAATTTAAATATATACGCCGTGTGGTATCCGGCTGAGTAGAATAGACCACCCTCATGTCTTACCGAGGTGTCGTAAAAGGCGACTAAGGTAAGTTGACTCACCGTGTGGTATCCGGTTAAGTAGAGTAGACCACCCTCATTCTTATCGAGGTGTCGTAAAATACGACTAAGATAAGTTGACGTCAGGCAGGCGGCCGGTCGTAAAATACGTAGCCAAATTAAGTGACAGCATGTTTATAACTTGTTGTGCCGACTCCACTTAGAGTGGGATAAGGGCAGGAAGAAGAAGATTAATTTAAAAATATGGGACACTTACACACTCGGCTGTCCGTTTCCAAAGTAACTTAATACCATAGTTATGGGTGACAGACAACTAGTAAATAAATGGAAAACATATATACTAATATATAAAGCTGAAGAGTTCGTTTGTTTGATTGATTGCTTGAACGCGCTTATCTCAGGATCTACAAGACCGATTTGAAAAATTATTTGAGTGTAAGATAGACCATGTATCGAGGGATATATAAGTTATAAGCTATAACATCACGCTAAGATGAATAGGAGAGGAGTAGAAATAAAAAATAGTGCGAAAATGACAAAATGTCTAAAAGTTCTAAATAAAAATCTGCGACAGCATATGTCTAGCTTTCAAGGTTAGCCCACTGTAACCATTTTTATGGTTATCAAAAGACCATATTACGGTTTTAATCTCTTATGGTTAACTCACAATAACCACTTTTGGACTGTTTTAGTGTCAATTTAGTAGGATGTCATTGTTTTTAAATTTAAACTATCGTGAGTAGTATGTATAGTTAATGTATAGAACCGGCTATACTCACGTCTTATTCTATCGGATTAGCACGACTAGTTTCGAACCCATCCGTGGCACTTATTCATGAGCTCTTTAATAACTCGCGATAACGTCGTGTAAAGAGTTCATGAATAAGTGCCCCGGATGGGTTCGAAACTAGTCGGGCTAACCCGATAGAGTAAGACGTGATTATAGCCGATGTCATTGTTGACAAATATTGTAGATGTGCTACTAGGGATCTGTGTCAAATACGTAACATGTGACGCACAAACAACATTAAGTGGTTTTTCGCTACAAGTGTCACAGTTTCGGTGTGAAATTTCACACACACTTTTCCTAGTACTACAACCACCGTTTGGAAGGTGCCGTTAAATGACGTAAAGCGTTAATAGCTTAGCAAAAATTATATTCAAATTAAAAATCTTTACTCAAGTAAACTTGTTAATCAAATTGAGTCTTCTGAATCATCAAATTCAAATTCAAATTCAAAATATTCTTTATTCAAATAAACTTGTAAACAAGTGCTTTTGAATCGTCAACTCTACTGCTGGTTCGGAAAGCTGTTCCTACCGAGAAGAGCCAGCAAGAAACTCGGCGGTTGCTCTTTTTAAAAAATAAAATTCTTAATGCTAGTTACATTTAATGTTTCTATCTTGTACAGGGTCGAACAATATTTATATCCGCGCATTTTTATCGTCTAAATAATCCTCAACAGTATAGTAGGCTTTCTGTATCAGCCTCTCCTTAATAGTGTTTTTAAACTGCTGTAATGGCAAAGTTAAAATTGATTGTGGAATTTTATTATAGAATCTTATACCCAAACCCACAAACGACTTACATACTTTTTCAAGGCGCAAAGCAGGGGCCGCAAGCTTATGTCGGTTCCTACTTTGTCTATTATATATCTCAACTCTTCTTACTTGATTAGAAGAGCCATTAAGAAATTTGGCGGTTGCGCCTTTCAAAATATAATTCTTATACCCAAAGTATCGGCCAGTTACTATCCAGCCGCTGGGATGTAGTTTTTTTTGTAGAACTACAATTTTCTAGTACATTACTTTAGGTAGTTTACGTGGCGCACGCGAATAAAGCTCTAAACAGTTTTTTTATAACTGCGCAACCTCTTCAACACAATTTATATAAAACCGTAATAATCCGTCATTAACCTAAACCTTCAGGAAGAATTGCACTACCCCTTAAACTACCTTACAAAAACCAGTATATTTTGAGAAAATTGACCACATACAGACACACAATTTTTGGGGTCTTTATATTGTCATTGGTATTAATGTAAAGAGTACTGGAAATGACATTCAGATCAGAATCTCTGCTTAATATATTATTGTGGCGATATATTGTCCAATATTTTCCTTGGCTTTAAAAATTGATATGAGAAATACCAGTAACAAGATTTTGCTTACAAAATCGTTTGATATTATATCCCGATTTATTAAATTAGTTGGATTGGATTTAAAGATACACTAATTTAAAAAAAATATTATAACCAGTAAGCAAATCAGGAGTTAAAGCAAGAAATAAAACTAAAGTCCCTTAACTTTTGAGCGGAACATATAGATTTTGAAATGTTTGTTTCAAGGCGCTACATTTTCAGATACAAAATAAATTGCGATTAATGACATTCAGCTTTTGACGCCGTGTGGTATCCGGCTGAATAGAATAGTACCACCCTCATTTCTTACCGAGTTGTCGTAAAAGGCGACTAAGGTAAGTCGACCCGCCGTGTGGTATCCGGCTGAGTAGAATAGACCAACCTTAATTCTTACCGAGGTGTCGTAAAATACGACTTAGGTAAGTTGACGTCAGGCAGGCGGCCGGTCGTAAAAACGCAGCCAAATCATGTGACAGCATGTTTATAACATGTTGTGCCGACCCCACTTAGAGTGGGATAAGGGCAGGAAGATGATGATGACATTCAGCTTTTGATACGCTTTTACAAAAAATTAACTTGGAGCGGCGCTATCAGTCCAAAAAGCTTAAATAAGTACACAAACTTTAGCCGTTTACGCACATTGTTTAAAGCAAGACATTTTTTGCCAACGTGTATAAACGTTGTATCAATTAATTTTTATCAATTTAACGTGTAACAACTCTGTTCCACTCAAAGTGTTAACCGTAAATTAAAGAGGCAAAATTAACTTCAAAATTTCAATTGTTTGGAACCAGTCGTGAGCCAAAGTGAAGATTCCGTTCGATTCACTCGGTATTTGGCACATGCGACCTTAACAGTTGGCTTTGTTTTGTAACCCAGAAATGGGACCTCATTTTTATATGGTAACATATCGTTATGGATGCAGGAGTGTATCTGGTACGTGTTAACGATATATAACTCAATCCTTCCATCCAATAGGATCCTTCCTTTTCTTAGAGTCATATTCTTCATATTTTTGCTTAGTTCGGCGATCATTAATCTGGGCTTTTGCCGCGACACTAATAAAGAACGGGGCTTTTACCAAAACAAAAAATTTATGTCTGTTTGTTACACTTTCACGGCGAATCCGCTGAACAAATATCGATGAAATTTGGCACAATTATCCCTTTTACATCGGAATTGTTATTCCGGTGTATAAGGGATAATTGTGCCTGTAGAATTAACAGGATTTGACCTCCTCCCTTGATCTCAAAGACATTTTCCAAAAGCACAAGGCTACAATGATAATTTCAAAGACTTAACTCCGTAATCGCCCACTTCCAGATTATTGAAAACAATTAAAAAATAAGGTTGATAGAAAGATTACTAATCTGAATAAATTATTAATAGTAACAGAAAATTAGATTTAAGAAGTAAAAAAAAACCAAGTTCTTAAATAGGATTTTAAATACGTATGAAAAATCAAATTGTTTCTATATTTCTTAGTTTAGGTTATAATGAAAAATGTGTCTATATTTCTTGCTTTTAATGCAAAACTTAGAATGCTTTAAAAAGCACTTTATTTAACTATGTAATCTGTGACAATTTTAATAGTTTTTTTTTTTGCATACCGGCCATTTTTTGCATACAGCAAACCATACGTGTTCCCATATTTTTTATTTTTGAATAAATATAAACAAGCGCGGACTTTAACCTATAAAATTCTTTTAAAAATATTTATTTCTATTTTAAATTACTTTTACATGAACATCTTTCTAATAAATCTAAATAAATTTAATTTCATATCCAGACATGTGATAATGTTTTCGTAATATATTTTAGTTTAATTTTAATAATTATTTTAATTTATGGGCTATAATAATTCTTACAGCAATAGAAACATCAGAAATATATCTAAATTTATCGCAAGTAAATAAAGATATTTGCATATTACTATCGTATATAATCTAGGATAGATATAACTTGCATATTTGTGATGTAAATTAAAAAAAAAGTTTTAATTTAAGATACTGATAGCTGAAGTATTTAGAAGAGTTGAATATTTCTTTCTATTTCAAAATACTTTTACATGAAGATCTTTTTTATCAATCTAAATAAATTTAATTTCATATCCACACATGTGATAATGTTTTCGGAATATATTTTATTCATTATTATTATTTATGCGGTAGCAATTACGCCGTGTGGCATCCGGCTGAATAGAATAGTACCACCCTCTTTTCTTACCCAGATGTCGTAAAAGGTGACTAAGGTAAGTCGACCCGCCGTGTGGTATCCGGCTGAGTAGAATAGACTACCCTTATTTCTTACCGAGGTGTCGTAAAAGGCGACTAAGGTAAGTTGACTCACCGTGTGGTATTATGCTGTAGCAATTGCCCATAAATTAAAATAATGTGTTATTTTGATTTATGGGCAATTTTTACAGCAATAGTAACATTAGAAATGTATCTTATTTATCGCAAGTAAATAAAGATATTTGCATAGTACTATCGTGTAAATAATTAAGGATAGATATAACTTGTATATTTGTGATGTAAATAAAAAAAAATTACATTAGATACATTATAGCTGAAGAATCTAGAAGCGCTGAAGAACGTAGCGAAAGTAACCTTAATATGGTGAAACACAACACCGGGCCACAGACCTAACAAATGTATACAACTGGCACTTTCTCATTTCTTAGAAATACATACCTTGACCTTTATTAGTGGAGCGTAAAAACCAAAATAGTCTGTGAACGCTTTAAAGCTACGAAAGTTAAGGGATATTATTGAGTATAGAAATAAGGTCAGATGTTGACTAATGACTATTTTGTTAGGATGTGATGCATTATATGACATCAATCACGTTATTATAAAAGAGATGGATTTTATGTGAAAGACATAAAAAAGTCAATCTCACGGCAAAAGAACGTCAAAAACGTCACTGTTCTATGTTACAATATTAGGCCTATCTTACTAACTGCTTTTGCCCCCCAGCGATTAGTAGTACCCATGAAGGGTTTCCTCATGTTAAAAAAAGGCCTATCTTATGGTCAGACAACTGGTAAATATATACATATATTTTTAAATACATAGTTTAATACAAATACGTACCTATATTTAGATAAAAACTAGTATAATAGTTATGAATAGAACAAATCTCAATTGGGTTATTTTGTAAAATATAATTTTAGCTTAAATTAAAGCATTTTTGCTGTTACATTACTAACCTTTACCTATGTTACAAATTAATGGTACTCAATACATGTATTTTTAGATAAAAAATAAGGAACTTAAATATTTTATAATTAATATGAATCATAAAAAGATTAAATATATTTAATAGTCAATTATTACGTATGTTTCCGATTGTTACGATATACTTATTGTATATAAGATATATTTCTTTATTGCACATACATACATATTATTAGAAAAAAAAAGTATATGTACAAAGGCGGGCATATCCCTAAAAGGGATCTCTCCAATCAACCTTTGAGTAACAGAAGGAAAAAGACAAAAACCGAAATACGATTAATATAGAAAGATAGAAAAAGAAAGATAGCGAAAAACTATATACTTAGATTAATATTTAAACTTGAGATATCACAAAAGAAACAAATAAAAAATGATGTAATATAATAGTAAATTTAACTGTTTAATTTTTGTTAATTAAATTCATCAATCTATTAAAGATGCTACAAAAATGTAAAATTACTTGAGACAAATATTGGGAGCCCAAGCAAAGCTCAGTTTAACCTGCTATTACAATATAATGATATTTGATATTAAAAAAAAGTATAGATAAAAATACGTGTCTATAAATTCATAGATCTATATTCTTTCTAGAGTTTACAATGTCAAGAATCTATGATGCGTGTGCGCGTTACGAATACCGGTAAATTTGTTTTTATTTCGACGGTATTTTATCTAGCATTTAAACAAAACCAAGATTCATACGATTTAATAGCGTGTATATTAACGCAACTTCTTAACTGTATTTCTAGAAAAATGTAGTTTAGTAGAAGCTTCCTAAGCACTGGTTACCTAAGTTCAAGTATGGGTGTATATTTGTATTTAAGTATTTATTTAAATTATATTTTTAATATTTAAATGAATTAATCTTGTATATACATATATATTTTCTGAATCTCGGAAACGGTTCAAAGCAATTTTCATAAAATTCAGAATGTAGGGGATTTTTTATATTTGATCTAATTTTCATTTTAAAAAAATATCTTTTTATCCTTGTTTTCAGGCACTAAAAATGCTAAAATGTAGAATAAAATTATGTTTTACCTATCATTTGTAAAGTTGCAATAGCTTAATGGATAACGGGCGGACTAAAGAAGTGAAAATAGCCCTGGATCAAGTACTACTACCAGTACAGAGTATGGATGTATGTTTGTAACTCTTTCACGGAAAATCCGCTTAACTAATATCGATGAAATTTGGCACAATTATTGCTCATACACCGGAATAACATACAGGCTATAGAAATCCTGTTAATTCTACAGGAATAGGATGACACTAAACGTCAACTATTATCAACCTATCACGCGAACGAAGTCGCGGGTAAAAGCTGGTGTGATATAAATCTACTCGTAAGTATTATAATCTATACTAATATATAAAGCTTAAGAGTTTGTTTGTTTGATTGTTTGAACACGCTAATCTCAGGAACTACTTGACCGATTTGAAATATTCTTCAGTGTAAGAGAGTCCATTTATTGAGAAAGTCTATATTATAGGAAGGCTATAACATCACTCTAAGATGAATAGGAGAGGAGCAGTAATAAAAAATATTACTCAAACGGCAAAATTTAAAGCTTTCCTTGCGTGCTGAGTAAACGGTAATAGTTATTCAAAAATCATGTATTACAAAATTGTTCCCTTCTAAAAGTTCTAAATAAAAGTTTGCGACACCATAGCTTTTATGTTTAACCCAATTTAACCATTTTTATGGTTACCAAAATACTATATTACGGTTTTAATATTTCCTCGCGGGCGGATTGCTAGTGTATAATATAAACAAACGTGACCTAAATAAACCATTATACGATTCGTATACTATAAAAAACCTACACATACAGATATAGGCATATATTTCTGTCCAACTTACCGTTATATTCAGTTAAATCACACACGCGCCTTACACAAAGTATAAGAAGCAACTGATGGGTCGAATGGACAACGGTATATTGGTCTACTTCCGAGGTTTCTTGTTGTTTTTACATCACACGTGACGATCACGATACGATTATGCAACAAACGATTTTGTTAACGATATTTTGAAACGTATATACTTTGCTGAAGGAAGACATAGCTAAGTTAGAGGAGTAAATGTTTGGAGGATAAAAAAAATATAATATAAGTAGTAACTTTTATACGCAACTCCGTTTACGTGGACTTTTGTCATTTATACGTGACGATTAGGACACGATTTTGTTCACGACATTTTAAAACGTTTAATCTTTGCTGAAGGAAAACATGGCTAAGTTAGAGGAATAAATATTGGGAGGACAAAGAAAATATGTAAGTAATATCTTTTACCCGCAACTCCGTTTGCGTGGACACTTGTCATTTACATTATACGTGACGATTAGGATACGATTTTGTAACAAACGATTTTGTTTACGACATTTTGAACCTTTCCTGAAGGAAAACATAACTAAGTTAGAGAAATGAATAGAATAGAAATACACTTTACTGCACCCAAATACATAAAAGAAAAAGAAAAATTAACAATTTTTATAGCCTATATAGAACAAAACAAATTACATTAAACAAAAAAGTCAATAAATTGTCAAGAATAAAATTCAATAGTATAGGCAAAATTAAATTATTATGATATGTATAAAATATTACTATACTTTATATCATATACCTAATATACTATACTATAATATATAAAATATTTATAATATGTATAATATATACTTAAATTAATATACAATGATATAATATTAAAAGAATAACAATAAAAAAATGTTGGGAGAACAAAGAAAACATATATAAGTAGTAAGTTTACCCACAACTCCGATTACGTGAACTTTTGTCACGTGATAGGTTGATAACGGTGCTTTTCAATGTCATTATATTCATGTATAATTAACAGGATTTCTATAGCCTATATGTTATCCAAATTTTATCGATATTGGTTCAGCGGATTCGCCGTGAAAGAATAAAAAACATACATCCATACTCACAAACTTTCGCTTTCATAATATTAGTAGGATTAACATGGTTTGAGTAAAAAAAGCTTCGTTTTTACGACCGGCAGCCTGCCTGACGTTGACTTACCTTAGGCGCATTTTACGACACCTCGGTAAGAAAGAGGGTGGTATATTCTACTAAACCGGATACCACACGGTGGGTCAAATTACCTTAGAAGCCTTTTACGAGACCTCGGTAAGAAAAAAGGTTGGTCTATTCTACTCAGACGGATCTACACGGTGGGTCAACTTACATGAGTCGTTTTTACGACACCTCGGTAAGAAAGAGGGTGATCAATTCTACTCAGCTGGATACCACACGGCTAGGCTGTACACTATATAACATCACGCTAAAATGAATAGGAGAGGAGCAGCAATAATTTATATGGCATAACGTTTACAGGTTCAGCTAGTATTATAATACAAGGGATAAGAACATGGATTTTTGACCTAAACGTTACCCGATGCTTTAATTGGGTCTAACTTCATCTATATTGGTCTAGCGGATAAGTTGTGAAAACATATCAGACAGACAGTTTAAAAGACTAAATTATGAAACATTATTTTAGTCAAATAATACTTCGTTAAGAATAAAACTTTAGTTAGGTATCTTATAAAGGTGCAAAAATAATACATAAGTGTATAAAAGTATAAACATATGTTTATACTAGAATATACTGTTATGTATGTATATTATATCATACTTAAATTATGACTGTGTCAAAGGTTATGACCTGGTTTCTTGTAGAAACTGACTTTATCTGATGTTCAATGAGACGGTGCTTGGCTTTCACCTATTTATATGACATAACTTAATAAAATATAAAAATTATAAATTCAAATATTATATTTTTTTTAAATGTAGTACGGATAGGCCTATATATCCATACATAAGTATAAAAAATGTATTCTATCGAATAGTTTTTTTTATATATATAAGCGCCATCTATGTTTATATTAAGAGACTACGTGGATAATCAGATTGTCGTACCTTTATCTCTCGTGCGTACGCGCGCAGTGAACGGACGCGTATTGTGAACGTTATCGCTGCGCGTATCGTGTGAGACGCAAAGTTCGCCAGTTTCGGTTAACGCCCCTGCACCCCTGCCACCGGCGACAGTTGTACTCGCCGCGACCCGTGTCGCGGCTTGAGGAAGCGGTCGGCAGCGCATCGCGTGCACCTGCTTCGCCGAAGCTGTCCGGACACAGCGATCTACACCGCCTTTCATTGGAAAAGGTGATTGTAGACGTGCCCACTGTGACACCGCCGTCCTTCCTTCCCACGCGTGTGTGGTTTCCGTTCCCGCTCGCGGGCGCTTAGCTGGGCCTCCCCTAGGGGTCTCACCTGGCTGGGTTGCACGCGCCGAGGGAGTGCGGAGCTACACTCGCTTAGAAGTAGGCATAGTGTTCGCACGAACTATCGTGCACCATGTCCGGCAGGGGGGAGCCCCCCCCTAAGGACCAACGTATTAGGGGGGAGCGTCCCGCCTTTCCCCACGCCGTCGTTAGACGCGAGTTGCGGGACAACATTGTCCCGTTCGCGCCCACAGTACCACCACCGGCACCACCAGCACCCCGACCCCGCTTCCGGCCGATAACCGGCGAGCGACAGTCGTCGGAGTCCGCCGCTTCTCCAATCACGGCCGGTGTATCTGAGTATACATCGAGCGTTGATGCCTCGAAGCGACCGCGCGCCGACGACTCATCACCAGAGTCGCAGGAGGGTGAAGACAAACGTCCGAAGACGGACACATCACCGACGCCCTCACCACCACCACCACCATCTGTGGAACTTGCGGGTTTGAAAACCTACACCCGCCAACCAAAATCATTGCTACCTCCGCCAGAAGAAGTCACAGGACGGCAGTCAGACGCTGCTAGTGCGACGCGGGAGTCCGACAGCTGGCCTCGTGATTCCACGAGCTACGCTGGTCTGGCCTCGCTGTCGCCAATGGAGACCTGCCGCCCCCCCTCACCCCAGGCCGGCCCCTCCGGCTATGCCGCAGCTGCTGCCGCTCCACCGTCGCCTCGAGCGCTCGAACAGCGCCAGGCAGAACAGCAGCGTCAAGCTCCAGGAACAGGACCGAAGACGGCGAGGACTGAATACCCACCGATAACCGTGGAGTGCTTCCCCAACTGGACGAGGCACTTCAGTGTCATTAGGGGGAAGCTCGGCCACGCACCCAACGCTCGACCGATGGGTAAGGGGGTGCGCTTCCTCCCGAAGTCGGCGGAGGAGTTTAGAATCCTCCAACGCTACCTGATAGACGCCGCCGAGCAGGACCCCACCATAGCGTGGTTCTGCTACAGCCCGGCGTCCACCCTGCCGACCAAGGTAGCCATCAGGGGGCTGCCACAAGATACCCCGCCGGAAGAAGTCGTCGCGGCGCTGCGCACCCTCGGGTACCCGGCGAACCGAGCGAGAGCCATCCCGGCGGTCAGAGGGCGGCACGGCTGCACGTTCTTCGTGGAGTTAGAGCACCTGACACACGAAGAACTCGGTCACCTATACCGCGAGACCGAGTTGCTCTCGATGCCCGGTCTCATCATTGAAGCCTGGAAGGGGGGGCGTGGGCCACCGCAGTGTCACCGCTGCCAGCAGTTCGGCCACGCATCCGCCAACTGCCACCGGCCTCCAAAATGTGTCCGCTGCGCAGGCGGGCACATCAGCCAGGACTGCGACAGGGCCCCCGAAGAGGCCCCCAAGTGCGCCAACTGTGGGAGGGCGCACGTGGCGCGAGACCGAAAGTGCCCTGTCTTTCGGAGAGAGGCGCGAAAACGCGGCATTGACATCGCGCCGCCGCGTCCGAACGAGCCGGTGAAGAAGAGGGCAGGGGGGAGCGGGCAAGGTCCCCCCCCAACCGCTACACCCGCCGGCCCGACAACCGTCGCCGCCGTCAAAACAACCGCCGTACCCGCCGCACGTCCCGCACTCACTGTACGTGCCCCCTCAGCCCCCACCGCACCCCGTACCGCCCCTCCAACGACCGTCGTTCTTACGGCCGGGACGGGTGCGCCGCCAACGACATTACAGCCGCCGGCGAACGTCCCGACAGCCAGGGGGGAACCGCTGGCCGGGAAAAACAAGAAGAGGAACCGACGTAGGCGCAGGCAGCCGAGGCCCGCTAACGTCGAGCCCGCCGCCGCGTCCACACCGCATCCCCGGCCGCCATCAGAAACAGCGATGGCGCCTCAACCACCAATTGCCGAGGCGCCGAGAAGCCGCGGCCACCAAGTAGCTATGCGAGAGGCGGAGCCACAAGCGCCGCAATACCCACTGTACCCCCCGCCACCCCCCACACAGGACTCGGGCATAAACAACATTGTCCGGGTCCTGATTGAGGCGCTTATGGCGGCGCTTACGACCTATCTGGCCACCAGGGACGTCGTCGGCGCTATCACGGCGGCTATCACCCAATTCGGACGGTCTTATCAATGACCCTCCGAATTTTATACTGGAATCCGGGCGGCATAAGAGGTCATGTCCGTGAGCTAAGTCTACTCGCCCAGTCGCAGGACGTCCACGTTATCCTCCTGGGCGAAACCAAACTCACGGACAGCGTCGAGCTCCGCGTGCCCAACTACTTCGTGTATCGCCGCGACGAAGTCTCTCCCCGGGGCCACCCGTACAGAGGTACGGCCGCTCTGGTGCGGAGGGACATCATACACGAGGAGTTGGAGCACACCCCATTCACCAGCACTCGCACACAGGGAGTGCGAGTCAGCGTGGGGAATGAAGAGCTCCGCATCTATGCCGCCTACAAACCACCCGGACTGACCTTTTGCAACACTGATGTCGGGACCATCTTCGCACAGCAGGGACCCGCAGTGATCGTGGGCGATCTCAACGCGAAACATCACGCGTGGGGATCGCGAATCATCACTGCGGTCGGGAGGCACCTGCACGAAGATAGCGTGAGGAGCGGGTACGGTGTGGTGGGGCCGGGAGCGCCGACCCACATACCCACTGACCCCCGCGCCCAGCCGGACGTCCTCGACATAGTGTTGCACCACGGACTCGACCACCCATTTGATGTTGAGGTCCTCTACGATCTCGACACTCAACACCTACCGGTTCTGGTCACCCTTGCCACCCAGGGAGGCTTCCTAGTGCCCCGCCCGCCGCGGACGCGGACGAACTGGGAGCGCTACACCGCCGAGCTTGCCGGGCTTGAGCTAGCAGGCCCGATTACCACCCCTTCGGAAGTCGACGATGCTGCTGCGCTCGTCACGGAGGCTATCATTGCCGCCAAAGCAGCAGCCACCTCCACCACGTCGACTCCATCGGACACCAACCGAAGGAAGGACCTGCCGAGCTCGCTCCGCTGCATGCTCAGACGGAAGCGCACCCTGCGCCGCCTATGGGCCTGCACTCGTTGCCCCAGGGTGAAGGCCGACCTGAACCGGCTTGCAGAGAAGATCGCGCGTGCCATAGTCGCTCTCGACGAGGCGCGGTGGGAGTATACCGTCGATCGAGCGACGGAACATGACACAGCGCTGTACTCACTCTGCAAGCAACTTACCGGACGTGACACCCCCGTTTACCCCTTGCTCGATGCATCGGGTAAACGCACCTATGCCGCCAAAGATCGTGCTGAGATCCTGGCGGCTCATCTGGAGAAGACCTTTACGCCCAACGCCCCCAACACCTCCAATCTCCACGTCATCCGTCATCACGCGGCGGTCCAGGACAAGCTGGAGAGGTTCCTGTCGGCCCCTACACCGCCGCTCCGGGGAGAGGATTTCATCTCCCTGTCAGAGCTGCGGTCGGTCGCTGCTCGCCTTGATAAGCGAAAAGCGCCAGGACCCGACGGAATCACCAACGCCGCGCTGATGCTGCTGCCCCGAACGGGTCTCGTAGCGCTCACGAGCCTGTTCAACGGAGTACTCCGCACCGGCCACTTCCCAGAGGCGTGGAAGACCGGGAAGATCATCGTTCTTCCCAAGCCGGGGAAGGACCGCCGCCTGCCTGGAAGCTACCGGCCGATCACCCTGCTCTCGCACATAGCCAAGCTGTTCGAGCGTCTGCTGCTGCGTCGAGTCACGCCCCATCTGCCCCTGCGCGAGGAGCAGTATGGATTCCGCAGCGGCCACTCGACGACGCTCCAGCTGGCGAGGGTCATTAACCAGCTGACCAGTGAGCTGAACAACGGGTGCTACACCGTCGGGGTATTCCTCGATATCGAGAAGGCCTTCGACCGTGTGTGGCACGCCGGGCTCCTGGCCAAGATCCTGGATACCACCATGCCGCCTGCTTATGTGCGAGTGCTGGCGTCATTCCTCAGCGGCCGTAGCTTTTACGTGGCAGTGGATGGTGCCGAATCCCAACCACGCACTATCCAAGCCGGAGTACCCCAGGGCAGCTGTATATCGCCGCGCTTATACGCGGCGTATACGGATGACATCCCCACCCTGCGCCACCATCTGCGGGAAGGGGAGGAGGACGTGCTGTTGTCGCTCTTCGCTGACGACAGCGCGTATTTCGCGTCGTCCTACCACCAGATCGTCGCCACAAACCGCATGCAGCGTCTGCTGGACTTGTTGCCGGAATGGCTGGACAAGTGGAGGATGGCCGTCAACGTCGGGAAGACGGCCGCTCTGCTCACCAGCCGCTCCAGGCCGCTACGCCAACTCACTCTGCGAGGCCAGGACGTAGAGTGGAAGACCACAGTGAGGTTTTTGGGGTGTGAGTTGGACCGCAGCCTGCGCATGGTCCCCATGGTTAACCGTGCCGTGGGCCAAGCTGCTGCTGCCAGGTCCCAGCTCCACACGCTGTTCACATCCCATTTACCTGTCAACACCAAACTGCGAGTCTACGGTGCCTACGTCCGCTCGCGCTTGACGTACGCGGCACCCGCCTGGTACGCGCTATGTTCGGCGTACCAGAGGCGAAGGCTTCAAGTCCAGCAGAATCGCTGCCTGCGACTGATCGTAGGAGCCCCGAGGTATGTGCGGAACGACGTCGTGCACAGAGATACCAAGATGCCGACCGTGGAGGAGTTCGTTCGTCGCCTTGCGCGCCGACTGTTTGCGCGAGCGGACAACAGCGCGCACGTTCACCTCCACGGCATCGCGCCACTCCACGCACGACCACCCGAGGGACGTTCCCTGCCTCGCGAGCTCCTGCGATCACCGTCACCGCGGCCCGACGCGGACGACGACGGCGACGAAGAGGACGACGCGACGGGCGAGAGGGCGATACCACCGGACATGACACACCCACCCGATCGAGACACCACCGGACGAGACACCACCGATACTGACTCCGAGGTCTGGGAACTACCATTCCCAGACCTCCCTACCGAACATCAAATCCCGTAGGTCACCTAGGTGACCTGGGCCTACGGCCCAAACACAGTCCAGGCCACAAAGCCTGCGAGGACCAGCCCGGGCAAAGAGGTTCGCCTCGAGGCCCGTACCCCGCCTACCCCTCAAGGGTATGCGAGAAGACCCCCTGCTGCTGCATGCAGCGTCTGCTGGACTTATTGCCGGAATGGCTGGACAAGTGGAGGATGGCCGTCAACGTCGGGAAGACGGCCGCTCTGCTGAACAAGCCGCTACGTCAACTCACTCTGCGGGGCCAGGACGTAGAGTGGAAGACCACAGTGAGGTTTTTGGGGTGTGAGTTGGACCGCAGCCTGTGCATGGTCCCCATGGTTAACGGTGCCGTGGCCCAAGCTGCTGCTGCCAGGTCCCAGCGCCAGGTACCTGTCAACACCAAACTGCGAGTCTACCGTGCTTATGTCCGCTCGCGCTTGACGTACGCGGCACCCGCCTGGTACGCGCTATGTTCGGCGTACCAGTGGCGAAGGCTCCAAGTCCAACAGAACCGCTGCCTGCGACTGATCGTAGGAGCCCCGAGGTATGTGCGGAACGACGTCGTGCACAGAGATACCAAGACGCTGACCGTGGAGAAGTTCGTTCGTCGCCTTGCGCGCCGAGTGTTCGGGCGAGCGGACAACAGCGCTCACGTTCACCTGCACGGCATCGCGCCACTCCACGCACGTCCACCCGAGGGACGTTCCCTGCCTCGCGAGCTCCTGCGATCACCATCACCGCGGCCCGACGTGGACGATGACAGCGACGAAGAGGACGACGCGACGGGCGGGAGGGCGATACCACCGGACATGACACACCCATCCGATCAAGACACCACCGGACGAGACACCACCGAAATTGATCCCGAGGTCTGGAAGCTACTATTCCCAGACCTCCCTACCGAACACCACATCCCATAGGTCACCTACGTGACCTGTCCAGGCATAGTCCAGGCCACAAAGCCTGCAAGGACCAGCCCGGGCAAAGAGGTTCGCTTCGAGGCCCGTACCCCGCCTAGCCCTCAAGGGTATGCGAGAAGAACCCCCAGCTGCACGACACCTCGGTAAGAAATGAGGGTGGTAACGTTCTATTCAGCCGGATTATTACACGGAGTGGTTGAAAGCTGATAACTATATAAAATTTACTAAATTAATTCAATCATTCAACGTTAACTTTTGTCTTCAACGTTGGATTTTATAGCTAATTTATTTCTTTAACTTTCGTTATTTTAAAAATTTAGTACCACGCTCGTAAAGATAATGAGAAAAAGTTATTTAACTTCCTGCTTTGACCCTAACAAAAGTACGTAAATCTCTTATCCATTTTTTTTATGATTCAATAATAAAACCTACAATAAATTTTTGCTTTGTCTGTATCAGTTTTAAATATTTAATGGATGTTGGCAATAAATACAACATAAATAACTTACATGAAAAAAACGCATCCTTGATGGATATTCCCAGTATAAATTTTATCAAAATTATTTTAAATTAAAAATTTAATTGATTTTAAATTTTCCTCTATGTGTAATAAGTAAGTAAGTCAAGTAAGTACCGGCGTGTTACTCTCCCACTGCTGGGAATAGGCCTCTTCTCTCCGTTTTTGGAGAGAAGGATTGGAGCTAAGACCTATCACACTGCTCGAATGCGGATTGGTAGGTTACACATACCTCCAGATTCCCCTAGAGATATACAGGTTTCCTCACGATGTTTTCCTTTACCGAAAAGCGTATGATAAATTGCAATTATCAATTTTAGATACATAAGTTTTTAATAGAACTCATTGGTGTCTGTCCGGGTTTGAACCCGTGACCTCCTCGAGAGTAGTAAAAATGTAATAAGGTGTAAAAAATTAAAAATTACGCGGGTGTAACCGCGGAATATTACTAGTATTATATAAAGATGTCTTTCATTAATTACAGTTAAACAAATTGCACTCACCTAGAAACATAATTCTATTAAGTTTTTCTTCAACGATCGATCCCACGCAGAGTCGATCAGCAATTTACACGACGAACACATTATACCTTCAAGGCGAGCTTTTCTTCAATTTTCTATTACAATATGTTGATCAAACTTAAAATAACTTCAAAATCTTCAATTTAATGCAAAAAAAATTACATTACTCACAGTTGCAAATCTTCAATCCAATTTTCAATAGGTATAATCCAAAAATGTTACATTTCTCAGTTTATAGATTCCTAAGTTGTAAATCGTCGGTCCCTTTCAAAAATTATTACATCACTCTCAGTTTATCTCCTTTTGATGTCTAAGTTGATATCTTCAATCTAATACAAAAAAATTACTTAACTCTCAGTTAATATCCTTTTGATGACTAACTTGCAAATCTTCAATCCAATTTTAGTCCAAAAATGTTACATCCCTCAATTTCTTCTCCCTTGTCTATTTCCTCTTCTTCTCTATCTCCCTTATCTATTTGAGATTCTTAAGTTACAAATCTTCAAACTAATTTTAATATTCACTTCACTGTTAGTTTATCTTTTTTAATATCTTAGTTTATATCTTACTCTCAGTTTAGTTCCTATTGTTCCCTAAGTTCAAAATTCTCAATTTGATCTAAAAAAATATTACATAACTCTCAGTTTAATCTCCTTTAGATTCCTCAGTTCAAAATCTTCAATTTCAAATTTATTATAACACTCAATTTATCTCCTTTTTATGTCTAAGTTTCAAATCTTTAATCGATACCCAAAAATATTACAACTCTCAGTTTATCTTCCTTAGATTCCTGAGTTAAAAATCTTTAATATTCACACCCCTCACCCTCAGCTTATCTCCGTTTAAAGCCTAAGCTGTAAACCTTCAACTTAATCACAGTTTAACACCTTCTTAATTTTAGATTCCAGTTACATTATTATTATCCGCGGTCAAATTTAAGTGTTTTCCTTTCGTAAAACTTAGATAAATCCACTTATATCAATGGCATATCAATTATTGTATTGCATAACTGCACTTTCAATTTCGCCTCTTCGCGGCTATCAAAGAGTATATTTAACTTTATCTATAGATTTGCGATTAAGCTACTGTTCTTATTAATCTGTTGTTTTAAGTCATGCCTTTTAGTGCATCTTTTTATCATCAAGATCTTAATGAAGCTTGTCCAACCCGATACAATGAAAGTCGGTAAAAACGTTAGAAACTCCATTCAGCAATTTATTGTTGGTTTAACGATTTTCTTAACGACCCCAGCGTGCCTGTAATAAAAGAAATATATATGATTCGGTTTTACTTTCAACGGTTACAAGCGAAATGTTTGCTGTTATAAAATATGATGTCTCACGGCTATTATCTATTGAATGACTGGTAGAAACGTGTTAAACTGTTACAACATATTACCAAATGATTTTAAGTTTCTTGGTATAACATAGATATTTCATTACGATTCATTCGATTACTTATTATCAATGACTTTTAATCCATAATAATTATAATTAATTGTAATGAATTTAAATAATATTGAAAACATTTTTGTATTACAAATAAAACCTGCGAGAAAAATTGAGAGAAATAGGTAAAGTTTAGGTTTAAAGAATTATTACATTTGCTTCACAGTTTTTAGAATTTAGATTTTTGTGCGTAACAATATACATAATACTAAAAGAATTTGTGATGTATATAATAGACAAAGTATCGACATAAGCTTGCGGCTCCTGCTTTGCGCCTTGCAACAGTTCGTAAGTCGTTTGTGGGTTTGGGTATAAGATTCTATAATAAAGTTCCGCAATCAATTTTAGTTTTGCAATTACAGCAGTTTAAAAACACTGTAAAAAAAGGATGATATAAATAGCCTACTATATTTAAATAATAAAAATGCGTAGATATAGCTACTCTTCGACCTTATGTGAAATAGCAATGACACAAAGTTACTAGTAATAAGATTTTGTTTTAAACGAGCGCCGCCAAATTTCTTGCTGCCTCTTCACGGTAGGAACAGCCGTCTAAAACATCAGTAAAAGTGAAGATTCAAAAGCACTTGTTTACAAGTTTACTTGCATAAAGAACACTTTGAATTTAAAAAGAATTTTACAAGCTTGACTTTGAGTGTAGTTTAAGCATTGACTTTATTTTAAAAATTATTATTTGGAATAATTTATAGAATTAGTTGTTACTTTGCGGAGATCCATAATACAAGAGTAATAATAAAATTATTTTGCTATAATCCTCGATGAAGTAAAATAGAAAATATATATAATGCTAAATGTAGAGTGGACAATCGGTTATCATACCTGATACATGCAGGATTCGTAAAAAATACATGCACAAACCACCACCACCGCCACCACAATACACAAGCACTATATACGTTCACTATCACAAACTCGCTTTGCGATTTTGGTCGTGGAGTCTATCTCCTGATGATGCTTCGGTTGCGGGGCGAAACGATTGTTGAGTTTGTGATAGTGAACTTATATAGTAGGTACTTGTGTATTGTGGTGGCGGTGGTGGAGGTTAGTGCATGAGTTTTTTACGAATCCTGCATGTATCAGATATGACAACCGATTGTCCACTCTACATTTAGCATTATTTACATTTTCTATTTTACTTAATCGCGGAAAATAGCAAAATAATTTTATTATTACTTTTGTATAATTTAGAAGCTTAACTCCCAGATGCACAGACTTTCTTATATACTCGTATAATCCTAATAGGGATCCACCTTTCATATGCCATCGTAAAACCAAGTCGTGCGTTACTTAACTTTTTATATTTACATACACAAAAAGAGAATCTAATCACATTCGCAAGTCAAAGTCATCAAGAAATGTCTACGATGATAATGACATTATTATCTTTTAGCTCATTTTTTCCCTTTTATTCATACTTTCTTATAGATTAAATGTTTTGAGAACATTGAGGGCAATATGCGCACGACTTGTGTCTAATTTACTCCGACATAAGTCACGAAATATACTAAGATCGCGATTATATACTCGGTCACATATGGGGAATTTGCAATTCATCTTTAAGTTAAGATTTATTCCATATTTACAAGAAAAATGTACAAGTTATATCTATCTTAGATTACTTACACGCTAGGACTATACACTCATACCCACGTGGAATCAAATCAAATCAAATTGTCTTTATTCAAATAAGCTCTGTCAAGCACTTTTGAATCGTCAATGATCAATATGATTAATGAAGCTACAACTGGTTCGGAATGTTGCTCTTACCGAGAAGAACGAGAAAGAAACTCGGCGGTCAATCTTTTAAACATTTTCAATTTTACATTATTAAACCGCAGTCTTGTATGAAGCTGAAAGGATTTTCAAATCCAGGCTATTTTATCATCCAAATAATCTTCAATTTCGTAATATGCTTTACGTATAAGTACATCTCTTATACTAAATTTAAACCTTTCTGTAGACCTTATATTAAAACGATATAAAAAGACAAGTGTGGACTGTTATACGCGGGTCATACGAATTGGAAAGTTTTGAGATGTAATATGAACAAATACACCCTATTATGCTATATTTGGCTAACAATACTTTTCTCCTCGTTAAAACCTTGTTACCGACAGTATTTCGCACATTAAACATTATTTATTGACCTTTTCATCTCTCTACCATTATTATAATATCCATTACACCTTAAACATCACTAGAAAGTTATCTGTTAGTAAATCAGAAATATTATTTTCATCCTCCTGCCCTTATCCCACTCTAAGTGGGGAGGGCACAACATGTTATAAACATGTTGTCACGTGATTTAACTACGTATTTTACGACCGCCTGCCTGACGTCAGCTTACCTTAGTCTTATTTGACGACACATCGGTAAGAAAGAGGGTGTATTCTACTGAGCTGGATACAGTGGATACAGGATCAGTGGGCTAACTTACTTTAGTTGCCCTTTTACGACACCTCGGTAAGAAATGTGGGTGGTGTATTCTACTCAGCCGGATACCACACGGTGGGTCAACTTGCCTTAGTCGCCTTTAACGACACCTCAGTAAGAAATGAGAGCGGTACTATTCTATTCAGCCGGATACCACACGGCGTTTTATTATAACTTTTGTATTATGCATCTAATTCTATAAATATAATTTTATAAATTCTATAAAATAAATATAATAACACCTAATTCTATAAATTATTGTTGAAACTTATCTTTATATATTCTATAACGTGAATCAAAGAATAGGGAAAGTGGATAAATACTTTCGAAACGAAAGGAAGTATTTAATAAGGTCCTTAGAAAGTAACCCATTTATGAAACGACGTCAGTAAGCAAGTGCAGTGAAATAATAAAATAAGACTCGTGCACTTTAGACAGAGCGAAGCTATTTGCGGTGGCTTAAATTTACTACATACGTTACTTTTTTTTTTAATATATGGGGTACTTACACAAACTGTCGTCCATCCCCAAAGTAAGTAACTTAATAGTTGTGTTATGGTAGACAGACTCCTGGTGAATATATACTTATATATTTTTTAAATACATACTTAAATACAAATATACATCCAGGCTCAAAGACCAACAAATTCATTTATAGAAAATGTCCCTCGGTGGGAATCGAACCCGCGACCCGTGGAGCTGAAGGCAGGGTCACTACCCACTGCGCCAACGGGCCAGGCAAATAATGCTTTTTTATATTAATGACCAACTCTATGAAGATGGTTGTATTAGAAACATGTTGTAACAATATAGTAAAGCTTTGTATATCATCGCTTAGGATATAGATAGCTAGCCTATAACGGCAAATAATACACATTGAAGTTCATGAAGTAACAAGATTGGCAACGTTTTAATAAAAACGAAATCCCCGGTCTTGTCTGTCTGTCTGTATGTATGTTCACAGTAAACTCAAAAACTATTGTATCAATTTTCAAACGGTTTTTACCTATATACAGAGTAGCTCATAAGGAATGTTTTAATGTATATTTTTTTTAAGGTTTTCTGTAATTAAGTTTAAATATGACTATAAATGTTAGACATTTCGCAAAGATCAAGCGGCGTGGAGGATTCTCTTTCTTCAAATTTCTATTCTCATAAAGGCGTAAAAATTAGTGTCGTAATATAATGTAATATTTTTGTATTGAAATTTTTAAAATAAAGGAGTTATTGCGAGTTAACCATAAGAGATAGAGATACGCTGTCGCAGATTTTTTTGTAGTATATTTGTAGAACAACAAATCTCTAGTACATTATAATTTAGTCTATCTCTCCGCCGTGTGGTATCCGGTTGAGTAGAATAGACCACACTCATTTCTTACCGAGTTGGCATAAAATACGACTAAAGTAAGTTGACGTCAGGGAGGCGGCCGGTCGTAAAATACGTAGCTAAATCATGTGACAATATGTTTATGACATATTGTGTCGACCCCACTTAAATTATGTTATTTCTATAGTCTATATGTTACCCCGGCGTATATCTATACTTATAATAAATCTGTAGAGAGGTCAATTCTGTAACTGGAATATATTTCCAAAATAACTATCAGGGGGTGATTAGGGATCGATACTGATGCCAAAAATGCAATCAGTAAAAATTTTGTCTGTCTGTCTGTCTGTCTGTCTGTCTGTCTGTCTGTCTGTCTGTCTGTCTGTCTGTCTGTCTGTCTGTCTGTCTGTATAACCGTTATAGGAACAAAAACTACTCGACGGATTTTAACGAAACTCGGTACAATTTTTTTTCATACTCCTGAGCTGGTTATAGTATACTTTTCATCACGCTACAATCAATAGGAGCAGAGCAGTGAAGGGAAATGTCGGGAAAACGGGAGAAGTTACTCCATTTTTTAAGCTTTCGTCGCGTGTGCAACCTTGATGGTTAAAGCTACACAGAAATCATGTATGACGGAAATGTTCTCCTTAAAATTATATAAAAAATATCCCACGACAGCATATGTCTATCTTTTATGGTTGACTCACAATAACACGTGTAACTCCCGATAGCTTAGCAGTTCGAAGGTTTCTGGTTATATTTGTCTACTCCTACGTTTATATCACTCTCAGTCATCCCTAAATAAAAAAGTGAATAGTATTAACCATTGTATAAAAAAAGAATCATTGAAATCGGTATAGAAGCACCAAAGTTATATATGAAATACGCTAATAATAAGCCATCGCGCGTGAATATTGAATCATGCTATAGGGATTATCACTACATAGTATAAAACAAAGTCACATTCTTTGTTTGTCCCTATATCTCTATGACTGCTTAAATTACTAAAACTACGCAACAGATTTTGATGCGGTTTTTTAATAGATAGAGTGATTCAAGAGGAATGTATAATAATATTCAATATGGAGTAGAGAAATACTGTAATTTTTGAGGTTTCTTATGTGATGTCGTAAATAATTACTTTTTTTTCGCTTACATCGCAAACGCAGGCTAAACCCTACGAGATTTATCAAAATGATGTACTAAGTATTTGTACACATTGAAAAAGTCTACAGAAAAGTCCGCGATGGTATATGTCTATCTCTTATGGATAACTCACAATAGCATTTTTGTCATTTACTTTTATACGAAAAATAATGCCTTATTAAAAATAATTGAAATGAAAAATAATTTCGAAGCAATTTTTATACAATATAGCATTAATTCTTATCCAATTAAGTACGTTAAATACATTGTTGATTTAATATAGATCAATATGGCCGTTTACAGCATGTAATTTAAATGAACATTTTCGAAGATATCACAGATTTAAAATCCCGCGAGGAGGCCGCGCTTCGTCCTATAGCACTTCGAATTTAGCAGCGATCGGACGCGCAACTAAATGTCGCTCTTTTAAGAGTAACCTCTAAAGAAAACATGTTTGTATTGTCTAATGATAACAAAGCTATGAATGTTGTATATAAAGACATTCTGTAATTAATTTTCAACATAAAATATATAGGAAAAAATGTAAAATGTAAATATGTAGTATATGAATTTAGACATTCCAAAGATAGCAGGAAATCTTCTTGGTATAGGGAGAGAGAATTGTTTGTATCCAAATTTAACGCGTGCGGGCCACGGGCAGTAATGAATAAATCAAAACTACTGGATCGATATTAATCATTTTTTTCACTGAGTGACATAGGCTATATATTTTATACCCGTGCGAAGCAGGGTAGGCCGCTAGTAAGGAATAATTTTGCCAAATTTCATTGATGTTGGTTCAGCGGATTCGCCAAAATGCTTTGCTTTGATTTTGGTCGTGGAATCTATCTCCTGATGACGCTTCGGTTGCGGGGCGAAACGATTGTTAAGTTTGTGATAGTGAACGTATATAGTGCTTGTGTATTGTGGTGGCGGTGGTGGAGGTTTGCGCATGTGTTTTTACGAATCCTGCATGTATCAGGTATTATACCGATTGTCCACTCTACATTTAGCATTATATATATTTTCTATTTTACTTCATCGCGGATTATAGCAAAATAATTTTATTATTACTTTTGTATTATGGATCTCCGCAAAGTAACGCCTAATTCTATAAATTATTAGTAGGATATGATAAGATTTTCATGTTTTTATCGTGTTTAAATAAAAATACTATGAATTTTAAGATAAATAAAGTGAAGTTCCAAGCGAGCGCTCAAGATTCTTATCACAATAACTGCAATTCAAATAACACACCCACCGACCCGGTTTACATAAACATAGTCTATATTTATTATAAAACAAAGTCTCCTAAAGCTGTCTGTCTGTACGTGATCGATTTAGGTTATAACGTTACGGTTTTATGTAAATTGTACCGAAGAGGTCGCTCAGTTGTAAAAAGCTCGTCTGCTGTGAGCTTTAGTCGCGAATCCCGCGTAAACCAGCAGAGATACACTATAGTAATGTACTAGAAAATTACAACAATTATAGATCTACAAAAATACAACATTAAAGTTCGGAACAGCATGTCTCTATCTCTTATGGCTAACTTACAATAACAACTGTTACGTTCGAAATTGGAATTAAAAATATAACGTTATTTAGTAGACTGTTTATTTTGTTCACTTTTGTTCCTTATTCAAATAAATTCCTTCGTTAGCTACGATATTTAATCATCATCTTCCTGCCCTTATCTCACACTAAGTGGGGGCGGCACAACATGTTATAAACATGTTGTCATATGATTTGGCTACGTATTTACGACCGGCCGCCTGCCTGACATCTACTTACTTAGTCGTATTTTACGTCACCTAGGTAAGAAAGTGGGTGGTCTGTTCTACTCAGCCGGATGCCACACGGCGTGTCGAACCTACCTTAGTCGCCCTTTACGCCACCTCGGTAAGAAATGAGGGTGGTACCATTCTATTAGCCGGATACCACACGGCATAGCTACAATATTTAATATAGATCAAAGTTTTCCTTTGTGACACGTTAATAACTGTATGAGCAAAACACAAGTATTAAGTTACTTACTTTGGGGACAGACGACCGTGTGTGTAAGTGTCCCATATTTTAAAACTACAGAAAACAACTACTTAAAAGATAACATTGTTCGAAAATGGCAAATTTACCAAAATATATATAAATTTACTCTTTTTACTTTCTTATCTCTAGAAATTTGCAAATTTTTAGAAATCTACATGATACGGAAAGAAGCGAAATATGATATTTCTGCAACATGAAGAAAATAAATATCATTAGGAATCTACATAATAAAGAAAAAAAGTTAAATATATTATTTGTACATAAAATTTCATATTTTTTTGTGGCCGCAATACTCATATTAGTCATAGTACCCGGTAGACCGGTAATTTTTAAATAAAAAAAAATAACATCGAAATAAAAAAAAGAAACAAAAAAAATTATGTAGTAAAAAAATTTAGTTTGGATCAATCTTAAGTATTCACATTTCTCGAGACTGCCCGACCCCCGAAAAGCTACGCTGACATGACAGATGGTTGCGAAAATTCAATTTATTATAAATTTTAGTATTTTTTAATTCCCAAAAACAGGGATAGATTGATTTTTTTACATAAAACCTAGCTAGATCGATTTTTCTCCCCCAACACCCCCTACATGCTAAATTTCAGGAAAATCGTTTGAGCCGTTTCCGAGATTTCGATTGAGGTACATTGAGTTACTACATACGTTCACTATTACAAACTCAACAATCGTTTCGCCACGCAACCGAAGCATCATCAGGAGATAGACTCCACGACTAAAATTGCAAAGCCGAGTCGCACGGTGTTACCGCTGGGCTACCACAGCTTATATATAAAAAGTAAAATTAAATAGGTGGCAGTGACTCTACCTTCAACTTGGCGTGTAACTTACTTTGGGACTTACGGACCGTATGTGTAATTGTCCGATATATTTGTGTTATTTATAAGATTAAGTTTAGTTGACGCCAACAAAGTCGCGGTTATTTCTTATATGTATCTTTCTTTAATATTTAAATGAGTTAATCTTGTATATATATATTCATAATCTCGGAAACAGCTCCAACGATTTTCCTGAAATTCAGCATCTAGGGGGTTTTGAGAAAAATCTAGCTAGGTTTTATGTTAAAAAAAACGTTTTATCCCTATTTTAGGGCATTAAAAAATATTAACATTTGTATATAAAACACTATTTTTGCCATAAACTGTCAAATCAGCTTATTCGGGGAACGGGTGATCGTGGGAAATGAAAATACCTAGGATCGATCCCCAACTACCTAATAGTTTTTTTTAAGTTTCTTTTGTTTATTTTGTAAAAAATTACCAGTTAACCAAGTAGGTCAACCAGGTTGTATATGGACTATTAGATTATGATTATAGGACTATTAGATTATGGGTACTTAGAGACTTTAGTGCTAAAGGGGCGTGATAATTTTAATCTCGAACCATTCTCAATATATATATTCTCCCAATATATCTTACAGAGCGATTTAACTTCTTGTCGGATGTAGGATGTGGCCGGCTAAGATCAAATACCTTAGATCCTGCTTTCCCTAAATGCTTCTCACTGACTTACTCAAGATCATTTAGCTTTTAAGGTGTTAAGCTGTGGAATGATTTACCAGCATCAATCCGTAAATCTCTTTCAGTATTTAGTTACAGATTAAAAAATATTTATCTTAAGTAATTATTTATTAGTAGCATCTTTTTATTAATTTATTTTACCAAAATTATTTAATAGGTTAAATAGTTCAATTTGTATAAACTTTTTCTTTTCCTCTATATGACCCGCACTCTCTTTCTTCTTCAATTCTTGTCCTTTTCCTTCTATTACTCAAAGGTTGACTGGAAGAGATCCCTTTTAGGTATAAGTCCGCCTTTATACATACGTTTTTTTTTAATTTTCTTTCTCATTTCTAAATATATGTATATCCTATATATATATATATGTAGACTCATCAGTATTTTGGGCATTATTCTTAGAGATTAGTGGGCGTAATAAGGGTATCGTGCATATGGAAAAGTACAACGCTTATCTTCAACTTTATATTCCTCTTAACAATTTTCACAACTGCGCCATGACAAGGATCTGTCTACATCTCACACACACGCCGTCTGCAATCTGTCACCGCTGCGCCTTCTATTTTCAATGTATTTTCAATATATTTTTAATGATGGAATGTTGGTTGCCAGGATGCGACACGGCCATCCTGCGAGACACACGTCCCCGTGTGTTGATCTGTAACAAACAAACGAACCCAGAAATTCCGTTCGGCCAATCCTACAACATCTGAGTCTTTGAGGTCTAGATCTTTTTAATAAACGAACAAAACAAGGAAAATCATATCTCGTCATAAGTTGATCATTTTCAAATTCAAATTTAAATTCAAAATATTCTTTATTCAAATAAACTTGTAAACAAGTGCTTTTGAATCGTCAACTCTACTGCTGGTTCGGAAAGCTGTTCCTACCGAGAAGAGCCAGCAAAAAACTCGGCGGTTGCTCTTTTAAAAATATAATTCTTAATACTATTTACATTAAGTCGTTACTGTCTTGTACAGGTTCAAAGAGAGCTATATCCACACATTCTTATCTTCCAAATAACCCTCAAGAGTATAGTAGGCTTTCTGTATCAGCCTCTTTTTAACAGTGTTTTTAAACTGATGTAATGGCAAAGCTGAAATTGATTGCGGAATTTTATTATAGAATCTTATACCATACATTGAACTATGAAACCCTACAAATAAAATATAAGGCCATGCCAAACCCATAATGCATACGAAAAGTACTGAGGCAGAGTACCATTGAGTGACACTCACCATGACATTACAATAATACACATAAAACCTATCAGAATTTACTTCAAAACAACCCAGGTATCTTGTTCGTGGTCTACCGCTTCTGTCTCAGCAGAAGGGTCTTCCCTCAGGGATAACGAGTCCACATGACTCACGGCCATCGCTACACAGCTAGACCCGACTATACCACCCAGAGCTATCGCTCCCTGCGTACCCACGGACTACTCAGAGCAGATACCGATTTCTACCGGGCTACAGACGATACCCTGGTGTCATCGACCCCCAGAGCTATCGCTCACTGCGTACCCACGGACCACCCTGAGCAGATGCCGATTTCTACTGGGCTACAGACGATACTCTGGTACAGTCACCGACCCACCGAACCAAGAACCCGTCTGTATAAACATCAACACAAATTACGTTAACGCAAATCTTGTCATTGTCAATAGGTACTTGACTCTCAGGTATTTTTGTAAAACAATAAGACACATTATGTTTTTGACTAAAAGAGCTGGATTGGCAAAAGGTGAACAGTTCACCCTCTTCTTATAATTTCAGTTGCAAAACCGATTACTTTTACTTGACAATTATTTGAAAGATACTATAAACATTCTTGTTAGCCATCCCTATTAATGACAACATTATCAATTATTTCCAAACTAAATTTTTTAGCTATAGTCTCTTTTATGAGAGAACATTCAGGCCCAGAAACAAATCAAAGTAATAACACCTACCAAATTATGTGAAAGCTCCTGATGGCGGTTTGACCAGACATTGGTCTACAGTCAACACGTCGGTGTTCTGGTACCTCAAAGAGCAGGTCTATTGGCCATGCAGCGACTCGCGACGTGGCCCAGCCTGCTACACCTGTAGCACACAAATAATTTGTAATCTGCTTGTCGTCGTTGTCCAGAGCTTACCACAGTACCACAGACAATAGTCTTTTGGTTCCAAAATCCGTTTGCGACACTCCATTTTTCTGTGCACTGCTGATCGCAACTAAGACCCTTGAATTGGGATCGCGTTGAATCTGCAATCCTCTATAAATAACTTTCGTTTCAAATAGGAGTATACTTGTAGTTCCTGGTGCAGCTTTTGACGCGAAGATATCTCCGTTATGAATGCAAGCCATTGCAGTCATATATCTATTTTGTACCAAATGCGTAATCACCGTTCATGATGCAATTTGCACTATATTTAAATTCTTCCAACAATTCATCAAATACGTAACACGAAAACAGGCATATACAGAATGATTTTTAATTATCCATTGATCTATCATTGTTGAAATTAATAAGTGCAGCCGCAGAAATTTCCAGAAAACGTATCTTCTTTTGTTTTTCCGTCCAAGTATAACGCTGTATTATACCAAAATTTTACGTAAAATCATCATTTATCGGGTTTAAACTTCGGCCGATTGATATTATTCGTCTCACTTGGATTTTTTTTTCTTTTTGTTTTTGGTGTTTGAATTGTATTATTTCGTAACTCTTATAGTATCCGCCATTGTGAGTCATCATAGTCCCTTCATACTATCCATCTATTTGCACGATTGAATCCCACGACTGATGTAGACTCATCAGTATTTTGGGCATTATTCTTAGAGATTAGTGGGCGTAATAAGGGTATCGTGCATATGGAAAAGTACAACGCTTATCTTCAACTTTATATTCCTCTTAACAATTTTCACAACTGCGCCATGACAAGGATCTGTCTACATCTCACACACACGCCGTCTGCAATCTGTCACCGCTGCGCCTTCTATTTTCAATGTATTTTCAATATATTTTTAATGATGGAATGTTGGTTGCCAGGATGCGACATATATATATATATATATATATATATATATATATATATATATATATATATATATATATATATATAATACACTTTATAATAATAATACACTTTATTGTACACAGAAAAATCTAAAACGAAATACAAAAAGAAAAAGAAGCATAGTAAATAAAATGACGTACACGATATACAAAAAAAAAAAAGCATGGTAAATGAGTCCATGTACAAGAGGCGGCCTTATCGCTAGATCAGCGATCTCTTCCAGGCAACCGACAATAAAGGAAAACAGTAAAACAGGCGGTAGGTGTGTACGAAATATATATATACAAATATATAATATATATATATATATAATAAATACTATATATACAAATACAATAAATAAAATAAAATATACATATATAATAACATAATATATTGTGAATATGTTTATTAAAAATGGTATAATATAATGACAAATAGAGAAGAGAGCAGTGAGGACAAAGGAGGGGATGGGATCAAGATGTGCTAAGATAATGTTTTTTATGTTATTTTTAAATGTCCCAAGGGATCTCGATTTTTTAATATATTGAGGAAGGGAATTCCAAAGAAGGACAGCTTGAACAGCAAAAGATATATATCATCCTGTCCTTATCCCACTCTAAGTGGGGTCGGCACAACATGTTTTTCTCTTCCATTCTGTCCTATCTTTCGTCAACTCTGGCGCCACTCCTTTTATATGCATATCATACTTCACGCAATCCAACCATCTCTTTTTAGGCCTCCCTCTAGGCACATATCCATCCACATTCAAATTTAACACACGTTTGGTCACATGATTTTCATCCCTCCTCATTACATGTCCATACCATCTCAATCTTGCACTTCTCGACTTTTCTATAATGGGCGCAACTTTCAAACTTCCCTTCCGTATAAAAAGAAAAAAAAATAAAAAATAGAATTCTCTTTGAAAAGGGACGCCTGTGCCCACTTGTGGGATAGTAGCAGGAGGCAATTGCTACACACATTGGTATGTTACGTGCTCTAGTAATATATTCAACTCACGCCTGTACTTGACTTATAAATTTCTATCAAGCAAACGTTAAAAAATTTCACTCTCATATACATTTATAGTACAATTTTGGTAGCGACTTTGTTCGCGTCAAACTAAATGTTAAAGTACCCTCAATTATATACTTTATTTTTCTGTTGCCGAAGGCGAAATTGACTTTTTACACGTACATTAATTTTATCTGTTAAAAATATGTATTACATACAACCCTATGAACACATTGGTCACTTCATCAGATATATTTCTGAGTACATAAAAATCCGAGAATACCAGAAAATATGTATAGTGTACAAAAAATAAATGTATAGTTTTAAATTATTACTTAAATGATGCGATCGAATTCTTTTGTTGCTCGAAAGGAAATATCAGCCTTTGACGAAAATCGAACCCACGACCCCCGGAGCTAATGGCAGGGTTACTGCCGTCTGGGCTAACAGGCCAATATGCATATCACTTGCCCAGCTGTGGGATAGAGACAGGCCGATACTAAACTTTAGGAACTTCAGTCCCTAAACTTTAATAACTTTAAAACATATATAAATTAACTTTTAAAACTTCACTAACTGGTCAAAATAATACATATAATACTTACATCAATACACTAAGCAACACAAACACTTTCTTCACACAAACAGACACTAAAGTATTATTAATCCATAAATGTCAACTGACGTCTTCTCCCAACCACTTGCAAGAACTTAGTAATGATATAAAAACATTGTTCGAGGCGCATCGAGAATTGCTTCACACTAAATTGAACCCCACACCCTTGGATTACGGTTATATTACCAGCGTAGCAAAGTTAAAATGATGGTAAAAGTGGGCGATTCGAATCGTTACTTGTTTTGGTGCAATTTCATGGTATTTAAGCATTATGGCGACAAAATGACATTAAAACTGATTTATCGATATTTTCGAGGCGACCTGCAGAGAGGCCGTATTTTCAAAGTAATGATAAGTATTGCCAACCCCAAGAAACTAAAAAACAGTACAAAAATAATAATAAAATTTTGCTACAATCCGCACGACAAAATCGCAAAGCCGTGGAGTCTATCTCCTGATGATGCTTCGGTTGCGGGGCGAAATCATATTAAAATACGACTTAGATAAGTTGACGTCAGGCCGGCGGTGTTTTGAAATCGGTCCAGTAGTTTTTGTGTGAAAACATTACAAACATAAATAAATAAAAAATTCTCTTTATAGTATAGATTGTGACACTTACAGACCTATGTATTCTCTACTCTAGTATAATAACTCTATTTCCGTCAGCTCTTTTTTTCTTTCTTTTCATACTTTCATATATATTAAATGTTTGTTCGGTTATCCGAAAATCATTGAGGCCAGTATACGCACGACTTGTGTTTTTGTGGCCGACATTTGTCACGGAAAACTTAACAATGGATAGAAAACACGTCACAATCGGGTAAATGTAATTCACCCTTAACAGGCTTATATTCCATTGCAGGACGTCCAGGTAGGTCGCACGTGTCCCCAGAATTCTCTAGAGATGTGCAGATTTGCTCACGACGTTTTAACGCAAATCATGTGATAAATTACAAATATCAATTAGACACATACGTTTTAATAGAAAATCTCATCAGTGCTTGCTTGGGTTTGAAGCAGAGATCCTTTGGGGGTGCCAAAGTGGTCGGCCTCCTCGTGGCGCACCCTGGGCAAGCTTAGTCTTGGCGAACGGACCACTGTGGGGTGGCCAATCCAGTTGTCCCTCTGATTAGCAGAGGCCATCTGGACGGGCCGGGGACTCCGGGGACGTTAAGGGTTCAGTTGGGCTTACTTTAAGTCTGGCTGGACATGGTTTCGGCCACCGTCAGTCAAGCTCGAAAGCCAAGCAATGGGAACGGGGACCTTCGGATTGCGAGGAAGAAAACCTCTATAATAATTACCCAATGGGGGCGGAAACGCCCACGTAGGGATCACTACTTGGAGCGTGGTCTCTCCCTGTCGACCGTGATATAGCAGACAAACGGCAACAGGAATTCATAAGGGGTTTTATCCTGTATAAAAAAAAGATCCTTTGGAAAGAGTCGCACGATCTCATCGCTGGGATATCACAGCTTTTTAGGTAAAGATAAATAAATATGAAATCTAATTCATTGCTAACATCACAGCCTTCACGGGGCAATAAAATTAGCAAACAATTAGCAATATTCTCACGCCCCGACCTTTACTTTCCCACCTTTAGTGATGGCAACAATGAAACGGTCTCAAGACAATGATAAATATGTTCACAGATCGATATTGTATCGATATCGATAAAAAACGCAACAGCATAGTTATTAGACGGCGTAATCTCTTTAATTTATACCTACTAATTATTTATTCAAATAAACTTGTATGTCACCTATTTGTAGTTGAGCAGCGTGGTGGGTCTTCCAACCCTTTAAAAAAAAATTTTAATATTTAAATGAGTTAATCTTGTATATATATATATTTTCCGAATCTCGGAAACGGCTCCAACGATTTTCCTGAAATTCAGCATGTAGGAGGTTTTGGGGGTGAAAAATCGATCGGGCTAAGCTTTATTAAAAACAAAATCATTTTATCCCTCTTTTTGGGCATTAAAAAATACTACAATTTATATTGAATTGAATTTGTCATTAACTGACAAGTCAGCGTAGTTTATTTGGGGAATGGGTGGTCGCGAGAAATGAAAATACCTACGATCCAGCCCCATCTACCCTATTATTATTTTTTTATAAAGTTTCTTTTTTTTATATTGTAAAAAATTACCGAGCAAGGCTCGGTCACCCTGATATTAAATATATAATAGATGATAGTGATTATATCAGTACTATTATAAATGCAAAAGTCAGTCTGCTATCTCGGCTAAACGGCTGAGCTAATATTGACGAATTTTGGTACAATTGATATGTCTCGATAACATCATCCTCCTGTCCTTATTCCACTAAGTGTGGCTCAACATGTTACAAACATGTTGTCACATGATTTGACTGCGTTTTTTACGACCGGCTCCTGCCTGACGTCAACTTACGTTACTCATTTTTTACGATACCTCGGTAAGAAAGAGGGTGGTCTATTTTACTTAACCAGATACCACACGGTGGGTCAACTTACCTTAGTCGCCTTTTACGACACCTCGGTAAGAAATGAGGGTGGTCTATTCTACGCAGCCGGATACCCCACGGCATTATCTGTGTAATATATAGGTTACAAATAATTTAGTCAAAAAAAAACATTGTCAAAACAAACATATCTTAAAAAGATTCATGGGATATTATAACCTACCAATCCAAATACGCTATAAGCTAATAAGCTGTGATAGCCTAGCGGTAACACCGTGCGACTCTTTCGAGGAGGTCACGGGTTCAAACCCGGGCAGACACCAAAGAACTATTCTGTTAAAACTTATGTGTCTAATTGATAATTGCAATTTATCATACGCTTTCCGGTGAAGGAAAACATCGTGATGAAACCTGCATATCTCTAGAGAATTCTGGAGATATGTGTAACCTACCAATCCGCATTGGAGCAGCGTGTTAGGTCTTAGCTCTAATCCTTCTCTCTAAAAACAGAGAGAAGAGGCCTATTCCCAGCAGTGGGATAGTAACACGCTACTTACTTTACTTTTTTTTATCTAAATACGAGCAGCTGGGCCTAAACTTGCAAAAAAATAGACGAAAGTGATGAGAATATTATTTTTCTATAATTCGCAAAAAAATATATGTATCAGGAGATAGACTATGTATAGGAGATTGTCGTGGAGTCTATCTCCTGACGATGCTTCGGTTACGGGTCGAAACAATTGTTGAGATTGTGGTGGTGAATGTGTCCAGTGTTTGTGTATTGTTGTGCCATCGGGGTCAGGTAGTGCATGAGTTCTTACAAATTCTGCATGTATCAGGTATGAGAACGAATACACTCTACATTTAGCATTACATATATTTCCTTTTATCGCGGATTATAGCAAAATAATATTCTCATTACTTTTGTATTATTGACCTCCGCAAAGTAACGCCTAATTCTATAGAAATAAACGACACAAGATTACAGCAAAACTAATAATACTCGCAAAAATTAACTATAAAAAACTTTGTGTCGGTTTCTCTGTGATAGGCCTGATAAAATAGACAGTTTGTCACGTTTTTCATACAATTCGTATTCAACAGATTGCCATTTGCGAACCGTGCTTCGCATAATACTGTAACTTTCTAGATTTCATATCGGTTTATGGGCATTACGTATAACTTAGATACACTTTTGACCTTAGAAAATTTTTATTGAGAATTACTTAGATGATAAGAATGTGTGGACATAACTAATCGACCCTGTATAAGACAGTAATGACTAAATGAGACACGACAATAAAACTGAAACTCCGTAAATAATTAAATAATGTAAACGCACACTATATACAATAACACGATATAATAGGGATACCACGATTCCCGTTCCGAGATGCATTTCTCTTGAATGACGAACAAGACTGACTGTAACTGAAACGTTTTATCAATAGGAAGACTGCACCGGAAACAATACGGCACAGTGTTGCCACCATTTTAATCAAAAAGGGCACGATACTCTTGTTTCATGACTGTGTTGCTATAAAATACAAAGCGGAAGTCAATGGCGACAACAATAATGTTAAGTGATATCATTAATTTTTGCAGATGTTAGAGAAGTTTGGAAAATAATGGAGGAGGCCTATACTCAGTAGAGGTCCTTAAAATAAACAACAAAATAGACTTTCAACTGTTAAGAACTGACATAATTTGTTTTGACATATAATTTTATAAAAATTAAAATTTATAAATTTATAAATATTATATTAAAATAAACTACAAATAAAAAAATAAACTATTAATAAAATGAAAAAAAATATATATAACTCATTAAGGACACAATAAAAGGCTATAATAATAATAAAAAAGTGATATCATTATTCCCAGGAATTTAAATCAGATACCGAGATTGCCAATGTTTTGCCAAAATGCGTATGATAATTTTAAATATCAATTAGGCAAATAAGTATAATATAAACGTCATCATCATTACTCTAAGTGGGCAAAACATATTATAAACATGCTGTCACATGATTTGGCTGCGTTTTTTCGACCAGCCGCCTGCCTGACGTCAACTTAACTTAGTCGCCTTATACGACACCTCGGTAAGAAATATGGTGGTCTATTCTTCTAAACAGGATACCACACGGTGGGTCAACTTACCTTAGTCGTATTTTACGACACCTCGGTAAGAAATGAGGTTAGTCTATTCTACTCAACCGGATACCACACGGCGGGTCCTTAGTCACCACCTTAGTCGCCTTTTACGACACCTCGGTAAGAAATAAGGATGAGAATAGACATTCTAGCCGGATACTACACGGCTAAAGTATAATATAAAATTGTTTTACATATTACCTAATATTTTGTCACCTATTAATAATCGCACCTAGATAAAAAAAACTTGTATACATTATTACTATACAAAGCTTAGATACAGAAAAAAGGTTGTTAAAAAAGTTTTTATTCACATAAAATTAAAAAATTAAACGTTTTATTTGTAAAGCTTTGAAATATCGCATTGATCCTGATAATTTCTTTACGACTTAAATTGGTTACAGTAATCTATCCTTTAAATATATATGCCATTGCGGTTTTGTTTTGTAGAATTATAAAAGAGCAATATTATTTTTGAATATAACAAATACAATCTAACACCGATATCCGAATCCGTTTAAAGAAGTAACTACATTGAAAAAGCTTATACATATAAAGAATATTTATGTTATTATGATTAAATAATTTATTTAATTACAAATTAAACTTGATTTAAATCAAATGTTTTATTTATATTTTAGCGATGCAAGTTTTACATCGTTTACGACGGCCTCTATGTATATATTAAAAAAATAACACGCAAACCATTTCCAACATTGAGCTTTCAACATAGTTCAACAATATTTACACAGATAGCGCTGTCATGAATAAATGTTTAGATACTCGTCTTTAACTGTAAACGATGAAAATATTTAAATTACTAGGTCAACGAAGAATCTTCTTTGGACTCATTTTAAATAAGAATATTTAATTTAACTATTATTAATAAATTAATTCATTTCTATAATCATGATAACGTCAGATATACTTAATACAAAATGTCTGAGGCTAAAAGAGCTTCTGCATTTCTTTATTTCGTCCCACTTTTGTGCTTGTCTTTTCTACTCGGTAACGCTGTAAAGGCCGATACAGCCATAACGAGTATATAAATATTTTTATTACTAAAACAGTTTTTATGTCGTCTTCTTACTTTATTAAGAGTATATAGTATGTACCGTATACTCTAGGAAGGTCAACATTTCAAAAATGTAGAAGCAGTATATCCTGGTTGTATTTGGATTTATACATACCTACTTAATATTATACAATATACATTATACATTACAGTAAAAAGGATTTTTTTGTCTGTTACCCTGATAGTTAGCCCTGTATAATCTTGGGTAACAAAATCCATTAATATTGCGCCAGGGGATTGGCCGTAAAAGCTTAGCAGACAGACAGATAGATTTTCGCATTAATAATAATAGTATAAATATAGATACAATATAAAAATATACTCAATATAATTAAAATAATCCGAACTACTTTAATCATCATCCTACTGTATCCCACTCTAAGTGGGGTCGGCACAACATGTAACAAACATGTTGTCACATGATCTGGGTACGTATTTTACGAGCGGCGTCAATTAACTTAGCCATATTTTACGACACCTCGGTAAGAAAGAGTGTGGTCTATTTAATTCAACCGGATACCACACGGCGGGTCGACTTACCTCAGACGCCTTTTATGACACCTCGGTAAGAAATGAGGGTGGTACTATTCACACGGCATACTATACTATATTTTTAAAATAGGCCTCCCTTACCTATGGAGATAAATTTAAATGTATTTATTATTTAAGCATGATAAATTAATCACATGATTTATGAATAGGCATCAGTGAATACAAAATAATGATCCAACGTTACTCGGTATTCTAAGAAACGAATGAAATGAAAGATATAAAATTGAACCGCACGAGAGAGACTGTAGAGAAACCGGCATCTTTTTTTAATAAACTTCATTACCATAGAATTTTTATTGGCCTCTCGCGGTCCGTGTTCATTTTATACTCGCACACCAAGCTAACCGTCACGCTATTGGTCCCTAACCGGTATGTAACGCGTCAGTGACCAGTCTCGCCCAGTCACCGCGCGACGTTGCACCGCACGCTTGTCTCAAAATGGCCGGCGAGCAGACATTTAATTTGAATTTCGTGAAAGAAATCGAAAAGTATCCGTGCCTTTATAATTACACGCTGATCGCGTATTCCTTTAAGGACGTCACGGATAAAGCTTGGGGTGAAGTGGCGAAGGCCGTGAGTTTATCAAGTATGTACATTTTAAGTTACCAAAATAAAATTACTCAAAATATATATATTTCAACTTGCTTTGGTAACTGTAAATAAATTTTAAAATAGGTTTTCTTTTAATGTTATTAGTTTTTTTAAGCAGGCAAAGAATGCAAGGTCTTAATGACGGTTTTTACTACGCAGTGTGCGTTCTTTTCAATAGATGGCGCTGTACTAAATATTTCTTACAAAGTAAACAAAAACGAAATTTATAAAAGTAACAAATGTTACTACAATTATAAATAAATATTGTTTTAGTGAATCTAATTAAACTTTATTTGTCACAGATTGTCTTATATGAACTAAAGGATTTTAACACCAACGTCACTTATCATCGTGCATCGTAATTTCTTCAGTTATTTTAAGTTGGAATAAAAAATACACATGTTAGCTTTAATTGAGCATAAATAAACTTTGTGCCAGTAACTTAACATATCATGTAGAGATAGATTTTAATTATCATTTAATGTTATTAGTTTTATAAATAACGTCTTAATTCCATACTCCTATAGTATAACTTTTTTAATGATATTTTGCTTACGTATATCTTCAATGCGACTAGAATTGTATCTATTATTAGTTCAAAAAACATGATAATGCTTATAAGTAAATTAAAATTTACAACTAAATTTACAATTAAATAAATTATTTATTAAATTTATAAATAAATTTAAAAACTTAATATATATAACATCATGTATGAAACTCCTTGGAAATTAAGCATAACTTAAATGCATAGCTTAAATTAAAAACATATAGTACTAGCAATTCTTCCGCCCGCGTGGAATGATTAAAACCGTAATAGGTAGAGTTTTTTGATAACCATAAAGTGGGTTAACCTTAAAACCTAGACATATGCTGTCGCGGACTTTTATTTAGAACTTTTAGAGAGGAACGATTACGTAACATGATTTTTTTAAACTATCACCGCTAACTCAGCGTACGCAAGGAAAGCATTAAATTTTGCCGTTAGCGTAATATTTTTTATTGCTGCTCCTCTCCTATTCATCTTAGCGTGTTGTTATATAATATAATCAAAAAAAAGGCTTTAGCTTTATATATTAGTATAGATATAAGTCACCCAGGTAGGTATAAAGAGGTATAAATTTCAATGCTTTGTTACAGTTAGCGAATGCAAGGAAAGATGGAAGAACCTTAGAGCAGTTTACGTGAGACATAAAAAACAGGCCAAATATGGGATGGCGACTAGAAAGCCTTATTACTTAGAGGAAGCCATGGAGTTCACGTTGCCCTACATAAAGACATTGAATATGTCAAACAACCCCACAGCATTCGAGGTGGTATATGATGAACAGGAGGAGGACTCTCAGTCCAACGCGTGTTCAAACCCATCACCAGGGATGTCTTCGCCGTCATCACCTCAACCTGTACCCAAGAAACGGCGTAATGATGATGAATCTAAGGAATCTTTCCACGATTACTATAAGACTAAGATGTGTAGAATACAAGAGAGTGTGGATCCTCAGAGAGATGCAAATACATTGTTTCTATTCAGCCTACTTCCTGATCTCAATGAGATGTCGGGTCATCAGATGCGCATGTTCAAAAGGAAGGTCCTAGATTTGATTGATAGTATATTGTTGGACACCCATGTGAAAGTCGAGCCTCTTAATTAATAGTTGACCGACCCATGCTCCGTATTTTTTGGAAAAATCCCAAAAATAGGTCTGTAAAACAGGGGCTTGATCCCGTCGACTCACCTCCGTATTTTTTTAATTAAAAAAAAGAAAAAAAAAGGTTTGTTAAATAGGGGTTTGATCTCGGATACATTCACTTTAGTCCGCCCGCTTACCATTGGGCTATCACAACATTACAAATGACATCGTGAATTGAACATAAAAGTTACGGGTAGTTATTGTGAGTTGACCATAAAAGATAGAGACATGCTGTTGAGAACTTTTTTGTAGTATTTTGGTAGATCTACAATTCTCTAGTACATTACTTTAGTGTATCTCTGTTGGTTAGCGTGACGCACGCGTTCAAAGCTTTTTTTACAATTGCGAGCTTTTTTACAACTGCGCAACTTTTCAATACAAGTCAAGTTAAACCTTCCGGAATAATTGAACTACCTTTTAATAAAAATCGTACAAAAATCCTTTAAGTAGATCTTGAGAAAATCGATTGTATACATACAGACATCTTTTGGGGATTTTGTTTTATAATATGTATAGCAGTAATGATTCCTTCATTCGTTGTGTGCCGAACGAAAACTTGCGGTCGAACCGGCATGTCTTCGAAGAGATCCTTGACTGAATTAGTTAAAACATCATTCCTTAACGTCAAGGTATATAAGGTCTTTACCCGGCTAAGGCATAGCAACAAGTTGGTTTCTTAAATCTAAACAATCTTTATTCAAATGAGCTCTTTCAAGCACTTTTGAATCGTCAAGGATCAATATGATTAATGAAGCTACAACTGGTTCGGAATGTTGCTCTTACCGAGAAGAGGGCGGACAAAAAACTCGTTGTTCAATGTCGTTGTCAGTTTACATTATTTAACAACAGTGGTATACGGAGTTGGAAGGCTTTTAAGTCCAAACATTTTTGTTATTTATGTTATTTTGAATTTTGGTTTTATTTCATATCTTACATACTCTGACAAAAAATATGTCTATTATTATTTTATTATCTGCGTCTGTTAAAATCTATGTAAAGCTAAGTGTAGGAAGCAAAACTATTCTCATACCTTATACATGCAGGATTATTTACCGCACGTATCAAAATACACCACCAATAACACATTACACGAGCATCATGATCTTCCTGTCCTTATCCCACTCTAAGTGGGGTCGGCACAACAAGGTATCGTATCGCATTATAAACATGCTGTCACGTGATTTGGCTTCGTTTCTACGACCGGCCGCCTGCCTAACGTCAACTTACCGTATTTTACGGTGGTCAAATTAACTTAGTCGTAACTTACTCGTGTTTTACGACACCTCGGGAAGAAAGAGGATGGTCTATTCTACTAAACCGGATACCACACGGTGAGTCAGCTTACCTACAATAACACATTACAAAAGCACTACAACATTTAGCAGTAACGCGTAACAGACATACAGAATTTCGTATTTATTTATGGATATCTGTTTAGTAGTTAAGGTTTTGTTAATATTGAATTGCAAATATTAGATATGTGCCTAAATTTTTTTGAAAAGGCCTGCCCAGGATTTGAACTCACTAACCCTTAGCTAATACGGCCATCACGGTGATAATTTTTTAGACAATATTAATTATAGAGAACTCTCCATGCTAGGCTGTGAGTTTAGTTTAGTCATAGTTTTATCATTAGTTTTAGTTATTAAGTTTAATCTATAAGTTAATAAATTTGTAATCATTTACTTAAATAAAATTAGTTTAAACTCTGTTTTCTTTTATTTATGGCCTTTAAAACAAAAGAAGGGTGAAATACAAGTATTTTCGCTCGCACAGTTTTAATTCGTCGATATTTTCTAAGGGTTTAAATTAAATTATGTATCTGGTCTAAAGAACACAAGTATTAAGTGTAAATTTAGTGTATTTTCAATATTTTAAGACATGTTGTTCCTTGATTAAGACAATCAGCCATCGACCTGACGTCAACTTACTTTAGTCGCCTTTTGCGACACCTCGTTAAGAAATGAGGGTCGTCTATTCTACTCAGCCGGATACCACACAGCGACAACTTACTTTATTCGCCTTTTACGACACTTCGGTAAGAAATGAGGGTGGTCTATTCTACTCAGCCGGATACCACACAGCGACAACTTACTTTATTCGCCTTTTACGACACTTCGGGTAAGAAATGAGGGTGGTCTATTCTACTCAGCCTGATACCACACGGCGGGTCAACTTAACTTAGTCGCCTTTTACGATACCTCGGTAAGAAATGACAGTGCTCTATACTATCAGCCGGATACCACACGGCGGGTCAACTTACCTTAGTCGCCTTTTACGACAGCTCGGTAAGAAATGAGGGTGGTCCATTCTACTTAGGTTATGCAGTGTATTCTCCAGTAAACTGTTACAACATGTTTCTAAGACAACCTCCTTATATGGCTGTCATATATATGTCATTGAGTTGTTGCGAAAGAGTAAAATAGTTGACTTTGTGAAAATTGCTTTTTATTTATTAAATTAGTATAGAAGGAGAAATACCGTCGTTTGTTATAAAACATTTGTCAGTTTTATAGCTTCTTAGAATCTCCGTTAATTAACGATTTGTTCAATAAGCCCTGATTACATGTATTCATTATTAAAAGGAACTCATCAAAGAATCTCGTTACTATCGAAGTTTAACGAAACTTCCCGAGCTATCACGAACTTGTGTTCTTTGATACAGCCCGCAACTATCGGGTAAGTTTTACTATCGGGAAATGGTGTGATTCAAAAGCTTTAAGCGATTTAAAGATATATCTTTACCGCAACACTTGTACATGACTAATATCTAACAAAGTATTGGACTGTTAATAACCCACTGCTGGATGACCTTATTTTTTTTTATAGAAATGTTAGAACTTAGAATTCTACGGCCGACCGTAGAAACAAAGGCAGCAGCATGTTTAAGGAATAGGCGAGCGGCGAAGGATAAAGGTAATAAAGAATAATGGTAGCGTTACACTAGTAGAAATCTCATGAACAAAATACACTCGCAACCCCGTTCGGGTCAACATAAACGTTTAAATACGTTAATTACCTATGTATATTGTTAGCAATTTAATTTTTGTGCATAAGAATATACATAATTATAATATTAAATATAAGATTGGCGATGTATATAATAGACAAAGTAGAAATCGACATAAGCTTACGGCTCCTGCTTTGCGCCTTGCAAATTTACGTAAGTCGTTTGTGGGTTTGGGTATAAAATTCTATAATAAAATTTCGAAATCAATTTTAGCTTTACTATTAAAACAGTTTAAAACACTTTTAATAAAAGTTTAATACAGAATGCCTACTATACTCTTGAGGATTACTTAGACGATAAGAATGTGTGGATATAGCTCTCTTCGACCCTGTACCGAATTAATACTGAATTAAGAATTAAGTACTGAATTAATGTAAGTAGTGATAAGAATTATATTATTAAAAGAGCAACCGCTGATTTCTTGATGGCTCTTCTCGGTAGAAACAGCTTTCCGAATCAGCAGTAAAGTTGACGATTCAAAAGCACTTGTTTACAAGTTATCTTGAATAAAGAATATTTTGAATTTTGGATTTAAATTGAAAGTTCATAAGAAAATAGGGAATTAATGTATATTGTAAAATGTAAAATAAACGCGGATTCTTATACCTTGCACCATACACTATAATAAGATCAAAGCATACCCTCCACGACATCATTAAATGAATACCATGTGAGTGCACGCTTATTTTATACAAAACGCACTCTTTCTGTATGCATTAAGTACTATTTTCCCTTAGCAAAATTAGTTTTTGCGATCAAAGAATGTTCATGATTGCTTATATGTGCGTACTTTGGAAGGATAGTTTACGTTATTATAGTACGATAATTCCTTACACGGAACTTTCGATTTTATGACATAAACTGTAAAGACGAGAATTGTGTAAATGAAAAATTATATTATAGTTTATGTTGCCATGTATTAATATTTTAAGTAAATTTACATTTCTATTGAAACCACAATTGAAACGAACAAAATGGAAATTAGTCAAGCGCTTCGGATTTACAATATAACATAATTTTGTAACGATTTCGTTAGGGCTGAAACAAAACTAATGAAAATATTATTTTGTTATAATCCACGATAAAAGAAAATATATGCATTGTTATAAATATACGTAAGCTTTTTTGAATAAAAAACAAAAATCAGATGTCACGAAATCTCATAAAGTTTCTAACGCTTCAGCGACAAGGTCAATAGATAAAGGGCAATCAAACTTAACGAATAGCTCTTTACCTGCGGAGCTTCCAAAAGTCGACATCCATAAAGCTGTGTCCCAAAAAGGTAACAATAAAACTGTGGAAAAATCAGAGAAAATAATTTAAAAATGTATCTCAAAAAGAAGAAAATAGTACAACAAAAAAGAAGAAACGTATAATTTGGATGAAAAAGCAAAAGAAACTGTCTCCTCTACAGGTCGTCCTCAGAACAAACCTGATATAACTCCTAATATTCCTTATTTGTAAAGAACCTGTTAGAGAATAAAACTTAATCCTGAATCGCAATATCCATGTTTTTTTTCAAGTAAACATTTCAAGAAAGAACATTTTACTAAACAACGACCTATTATTCTAACTCGGAAACAATATGATAAAGTTAAAAAACAATTCTGTCTACTATATCAAAGAATTTGAGTGTGGTGCAACGAAGGCGATGGAGTCTGAGAAATTATCACACGCTTTTCAAAACGAAGACATCGTGAGGAAACCTGCATATCTCTAGAGAATTCCGGAGATATGTGTAACCTACCAATTCGCATTGGAGCAGCGTGGTAGGTCTTAGCTTTCACGCTGCTCCAATTTAATCCTTCTTTCCTTCTCTCCAAACACGGAGAGAAGAGGCCCATTCCCAGCTGTGGGATAGTAACAGGCCGCTACTATATAAAAGACTGCCGAGTTTCTCGCTGTCTATTTTCAGTAGCAATTTGCAAATAGCGATGGAATTGACAATAAAAGTGTATAAAAAAGTATATTTGAATAAACAATAATTTGAAATAATTATACCCCGACCTCGTATAAAAACGTAATGACAAAATGTAACTAGCTAAAAATATATATTTTTTGCCGAGAATAACAGCTGACATTCTTGCTCTTCTCGGAAAGAGAAAACCAAACAGAATTCCATAGTATTGGTTCGCAAATTTACTGGAATAAAAAATACAATCCACTGTTTTCCTTTATCAGTTCATCAGCATCATAGCATCAGTTTGTATAAAAAAATCCAGCGCCAAAACAACAATTTCATTTCAATTGTCTTCCCTTATTAGCTTCGTACGAAGCGAAAATAACACCATAATAATCTTGTGACGTTCAAACGTGCGTGAACAAGTTGTAACGCGTCAGGACGTGACGGGAATACGGACATGTTGACACTTGCTCCACGTTATTATGCTATTTATATTATGCTATTTATATTATGCTTATAACATGACTAGGCTCAGCACGTACATTAAATGCATTAATCGCTTCTTACCAAGATCAAAAGGCGACTAAGATATGTACCGTGTGGTATCCGGCTGAGTAGAATAGACCACCCTCGTTTCTTACAGAGGTGTCGTAAAAGGTGACCAAGGCAAGCTGACCCACCGTGTGGTGTCCGGCTGAATAGAATAGATCACTCTTATTTCCTAACGAAGTGTCGTAAAACGCGACTAAGGTAAGTTAACACGCCGTGTGGTATCTAGCTGAGTAGAATAGTCACCCTCATTTCTTACCGAGGTGTTAAAAAAGGTGACTACCTAAGTTAACGTTAGACAGGCGGCCGGTAGTAAAATTCCTAGTCAAATAATCTTGAAATATGTTTATTAGGTACTTGTTTTTGCTGACCCCACTTAAAGTGGGATAAGGGCAGGAGAATGATAATGACGTGTTTAAAGAAACGGCCTGTTGCTATCCCACTGCTGGGCATAGGCCTCTGTCCGGTTTTCTAGAGAAAGGTTGGAGCTAAGACCTACCACGCTACTCCAAGGCGGATTGGTAGGTCACAAATATACCCAGAATGCGCTAGAGATATGCAGGTTACCTCACGATGTTTTCCTTCACCGAACAGCGTGTGATAAATTGCAATTATCAATTAGACACATAAGTTTTAACAGAAAAGTCATTGACGCCTGACCAGGATTTAAACGTGTGACCCCTTCCAAAGAGTACCACGGTCTCACTGCTGGGCTATAATATTTAAGTTAAATATATTTGCGGTAAGCGCAATAGTTACCTGGTTTTAATCAACGCGATCCAAAACCTTACCATCGGTTTAATAGTACACCCAGTACACATTTATCAATTAGATCAGATCCTAACCAAACAGTGACAATTGCTAACAAGGGATGAGTTATATAAGCTTCTAATGTTGACTTTTAAATATAACGCACAAGGTCTGTTGAACTGGTACTAAATATCCGGCGGTAAGCTTAGAAAGTAAAGTATTTCAAGTAAAATAACAATGACATTATTTTGAAAGAAAGAAAGAAGCACTGTACGCTACACACGGTGCTACAAACTAATACATAAAAGTTTACAACTAAATAGCTATAACTTATATTTAATAATCAAATAAAGCAAATAAAGCAAAATACTTATTCTAAAACAAAGTCCTCAAAAGCTCTATGTCTGTATGTGACCGATTTTCTCAAAATCTACCTCCCGAGCTGTCGTAAAAGGTGACTAAGGTAAGTTGACCCGCCGTGTGGTACCCGGCTGAGTAGAATAGACCACCCTCATTTCTTATCGAGGCGTCGTAAAAGGCGACCAAGGTATGTTGATGTCAGGCACCGTAAAATACGTAGCCAAATCATGTGACAATACGTTTATAACATGTTAGAGTGCCCAGTGCAGGAGTCTGGACGATTTCAGCCATACAGCCTATTCTCCAGGGCTAGGTCGCCAGGAGGCATGGGGTCCTCACCTTCCGCCTGACACATGTGCTTTCCGGACATGGTTTCTTCAGGAGGTATCTGTTGTGGATGGCTCGGCGCGAAGCGTCCGGTGAGTGCTACGAGTTCGGCGCCGATTTTGACACGGTGCTGCACACTCTCGTGGACTGTCCAGCTTGGATTCTCCTTGCCCACCGTGGTTCGTCCCATGGACATGGTGGGCAAGGAGCGATCGTGAGCAACGATAGCCTCCTTCTGCGAGGACGTTATCTCGCGGAAGGGGGCGGCGGTGCGGATTCGGGAAGTCGAGTCCCTTGGATTCGATCCAACGCAGGGGAGCCGGGCGCAGGCGACTCGCTCGAGACCATCGCGTGCTGGCCTAACGGGGGCCTTCCGGGGGTTCCCAACGGGGTTTAATCGGACGCCCACCTTCTAAGGTCTCCGCGGCAGTCTTTGCATCTGGTCCGATCCATCGTCCAGCGGAGGGAGGGGCCACTTTTAGAGAGGCCCCGACCCAGAAGTGGCGCACTCTGGGGTACAGAGTTGCTGCTGGCTGGGATGGGGGCAATGTCTTACAGGTACCCTGTCCCCGCCACCAGTAGCGTGGTGGAGCATATAGGTTGTTTTAGTAGGTGCGAGTCCGACGTACCCGCCGCTCGTCCCCGTCGGACGGTGACGACCACTAATGGGTTTTCCTGACACGAAAAAAAAAACATTTGACGTCAGGCAGGCTGGTCCTAGAATACGTAGCCAAATCATGTAACAGTATGTTTATAACATGTTGTGGCGACTCCACTCAGAGTGGAGCGGGATAAGGGTAGGATGATGATTAAATTTCCATACAGCTTTAACGTATAGACTAGCCGTATAGATCTGTGATAGCCCAGCGATAAAACCGTGCGACTCTTTCGAGAAGGTCACGAGTGCAAACCCGGGCAGACACCAATCAGTCTTTCTACTAAAACTTATGTGTCTAATTGATAATTACAATTTATAACACGCTTTTCAGTGAAGGATACATCGTTAAACCTGCATATTTCTAAAGAATTCTAGAGATATGTGTTACCTATCAACGCATTGGAGCAGCGTGGTAGGTCTTAGCTCCAATCCTTCTCTCCAAAAACGGAGAGAGGAGGCCGATGAGAGTAACAGGCCGCTATTACAGCGGGAGAGTAACAGGTGCTATAACAGTGCTATAACAGGTGCTATAACAGCGGGAGAGTAACTGGCCGCTATTTACTTTCAAATCAAATCAAATATTTTATTTGTGCATTACAGTATCTTATATTTAGCACACAGTACTGTAAGCTACCCCACAAGGGTGTACAAATTTTTTTTCCGCCCCTCCTCTTTAACTTTTTTTACTTACAGCTTTAACGATCAATTCTCAAAGAATAAACACAAACTTAACTCACAACAACGTTAACATGGTGTCCCTGGCCCCCATCACTAATAAACCTTCCGTCAGTAACATCTGACGTATAATCGTTGGGTAAAAAGGCCAATTACGCGCTGGTGATTGACGTGTGCCCGCAAAGTGCTTTGTGCTGTCCGGAAAAATGTTTTCGCTATTAACCCTTCTTATTGCCTTGAGGGATCACTGGAAGACATATGAAAAACAAAAACATTGCGAACTTAGTTTTATGTTCAATGCAGAATATATTATTAATCTATATCTATACTAATACCGATTTGAAAAATTATTTCAGTGTAAGATAGTCCATTTATTGAGGAAGGCTATCATCACGCTAAGAATAGGAGAGGAGCAGTAATAAAAAAATAGTACTCAAACGGCAAAATTTTAAGTATTCCTTGCGTGCGCTGAGTGCGATCAATGAGATTTTGTATTAAAACTTGAAAATGTGAAGTTACCTAGTTTCTAAGACAAAACCTCGGCGTAATTTAGATGCAAGTAATTTAGTACTATATATATATATATATATATATATATATATATATATATATATATATATATATATATATTATATTTATATATATATATATAAAAGAAAGTTGGTCTAAGTTACACTATTTATAACTCAAGAACGGATGAACCAATTCGGCTGAAAATTGGTGGAGAGGTTGCTTAGAACCAGAAAACGGACATAGGATACCTTTTATCCCGTTCGACCGCATTTATTTTATCCCGTCAAGTCGCTATAAAACGTGGTATAACAAAAACGACTATGACAGTAAAATAATAAAACGCAAATTTCAGTGGAATAACAAAACATAAATGACAGCTAAACGTAATTTTGTCTTTGATTTAGTATGGAAAAAGAATTTGACAGTTATCAAAATAATAGTGTTATAACATGTTTTTAATACAACCTTCTTCTTAGAGTTGGTCATTAATATGAAAAAGCATTGTGGCTGTCATATGTGTCATTAAGTTGTTGAGAAAGAGTAAATGGGTTGATTCTGGGAAAATGTTTTTATTTATTGAATAAATATAATAATATAATAAGTATAAAGCAGAAATATCGTCGTTTATTATATTCAGAAGGGGATGTAACCTAAACTCACAAATAGAGCGGACAAAAGGAATATCTGGAAATTTAAAGAGTTTAAAGAAAAGACAAATGACGATCAATATCTTGAGACAACACGGAGACTGCGAATTTCGTATAATTTGAGAGATAGTTGCGATATGCGATGCTATGGAATAAAAAATGGAGTTTTTATTGGAGAGATTAATGATGGTGATTGGTATTCGGTTTATTAACTCTGTAAGATCAACGTGACGATGTGCTATGTGAGGCCATAGACGCGCCCGTGACTATTGTTCGGTAGAACTGTCAGCTAGAATGACGATTGTTCTCTGGATTTGTTCCAGTTGTAACGATTGTTTTCTAGACTGTGGCCATCTGCAACGACTGTCAGCTAGACTCTGCCTAGATATGGTGATTGTTCTTTGAGCGTTATTATTTGCGAGTCTGTTTACGTGTGTATCTGCTGAGTTGGTTGCCACTTATTGAGCTGTGTAATGCCATGACAGTGGTTGAGGGTGAGCTTTAGGTGCGAAATGCTTATGGTGCGAAAAGCCTAAGGAGTTGAGCTTAAAGAGTTGAGCATAAAGCGTGAGCTTAAAGAGTTGAGCGTAAAGCGTGAGCGTAGTCCTGTCATGTTATGGCATGTGCGGTTTTCTTTTACAGATTAAAAGAACAAGTATTGAGTTTCTGGCCGATTCTTCTCAGTACAATCAGCATTCCGAATCAGTGGTAGAATCATTCCCAGATGTTAGCTTATGAGATTTGCGGGGTCGCAAATGTTGTCAGGATGGTCGACTGTTACATCATGTTTTTTTATAGAACCTCCTTCAGAGTTGGTCATTAATATGAAAAAGCATTGCGGCTGTCATATGTGTCATTGAGTAGTTTTTGAGAAAGAGTAAATGAGTTGACTTTGGGAAAATTGTTTTTTATTATTGCATAAGAATAAAGGAGAAATATCGTCGTTAGTTATAATAGCTAAACGTTACTACATAGTATAAAACAATTTATACTATGTAGTAACGTTATGTTACTACATGTTATGTCGGACTCGCACCGACTAAAACGACCTGTGTGCTCCACCACGGTGCCGATGGTAAGGACAGGGTATCATTGTACACATTGCCCCCATCCCGCCGACAGCTCTGATCCCAGAGAACAAACACCTTCTCCGGGTAGGGGCCCCTCGAAAGAGAAGCCCCCCTCCGCTAACCGGTGCATCGGGAGCATCAGATGCACCGGTGCCTCGGGGACCTGTAAGCCTGTAAGCCAGGCGTTCGATATACCCCGTTCGAAACACCCGAAGGTCCCCAGTTAGGGCGGCAGACGATGGGCTTGGGCGAGTCACTAGCACCTGGACTCACCAGCAGCAAATTTGATCCAGAACAACAGTTCGTGGAACCACTCCGCCGCCTCCCTCCGCCCCCTCCGCAGAGCTAAGGGAGGCCATCGCTGCCCACGATCGCTCCCTGCCCACCGTGTTTGTTATGTCACGGTCGACAGGGAGAGACCGCGCCCCGAGTAGGGGCCCCAACACCTTGGTGGGCGTTTCCGCCCCCACCGGGTAATTTTTTATAGAGGTTTTCTTCCTCGCAACCTGAAGGTCTCCGTTCCCATTGCTGGGTTTCCGGGTTTCGCCGACGGTGGCCGAACCATGTCCAGCCAGACTTAGAGTAAGCCAAACCGGACCCGTCGCTCATTAGGGACAACACCCCAACCCCCCCGGAGTCCCCGGCCAGATTGCCCTCTGCTAATCTGAGGGACAACTGGATTGGCCACCCCAAAGTGGTCCGTTCGCCAAGACTAAGCTTGCCCAGGGTGCGCCACGAGGAGGCCGACCACTTTGACAACCCAGGGGAATAGTTTTATTCCAAATTTGACGCGTGTGAGCCACGGGCAGTAATGAATAAAACAAAACTACTGGATAGATTTTAATCATTTTTTTTACTGAGTGACATAGGCTATATATTTTATACCCGTGCGAAGCCGGAGTGGGCCACTAGTATATATATATATATATATATATATATATATATATATATATATATATATATTGTTACAACATGTTTGTAATACAACCTCCTTCATAGAGTTGGCGATTAATATGAAAAAGCATTGTGGCTGTCATATTTTTATGTGTCATTCTTTGAGTTGTTGCGAAAGAGTAAATGGGTTGACTCTGGGAAAACTGCTTTTTATTTATTGAATAAGAATAAAGGAGAAATATCGTCGCTTATTATATTCAGAAGGGGATGTAACCTAAACTCACAAATAGAGTGGACATAAGGAATATCTGGAAATTTAAAGAGTTTAAAGAAAAGACAAATGACGATCAATATCTTGAGACAACACGGAGAGTGTGAATTTCGGATAATTTGAGAGATAGTTGCGATACGCGATGCTATGGAATAAAAAATGGAGTTTTTATTGCAGAGATTATTGATGGTAATTGGTATTTGGTTAATTAATTCTGTGAGATCAACGTGACGATGTGCTATGTGAGGCCTTAGACGCGCCCGTGACTTTTGTTCGATGGAACTGTCAGCTAGAATGACGATTGTTCTCTGGATCTTTCCAGTTGTAACGATTGTTTTCTAGACTGTGGACATCTGCAACGACTGTCAGCTAGGCTCTGCCTAGAAGTGGTGATTGTTCTTTGAGCGTTATCATTTGCGAGTCTGTTTACGTGTGTATCTGCTGAGTTGGTTGCCACTAATTGGGCTGTGTTATGCCATGACAGTGATTGAGGGTGAGCTTGAGGTGCGAAATGCTTATGGTGCGAAAAGCTTAAGGAGTTGAGGAGTTGAGCTTAAAGAGTTGAGCATAAAGCGTGAGCTTAGAGTTGAGCATAAAGCGTGAGCGTAGTCCTGTCATGTCATGGCATGTGCGGTTTTCTTTTACAGATTAAAAGAGCATGTACTGAGTTTCTTGCCGATTCTTCTCAGTACAATCAGCATTCCGAATCGGTGGTAGATTCATTCCCAGAAGTCAGCTTATGAGATTTGCGGGGTCGCAAATGTTGTCAGGATGGTCGACTGTTACAACATGTTTGTAATACAACCTCCTTCATAGAGTTGGCGATTAATATGAAAAAGCATTGTGGCTGTCATATTTTTATGTGTCATTCATTGAGTTGTTGCGAAAGAGTAAATGGGTTGACTCTGGGAAAACTGCTTTTTATTTATTGAATAAGAATAAAGGAGAAATATCGTCGCTTTATTATAATATATATAAATATATATATATAAACCATAAATATACCATATATAAGATATGATATACAAAATATCATCTTAAAGATGTGTAATGCTTCGTTAATCTTAGTTTAAAGGTGCTGAAGGAAGGCTAAAGGCTATCATAGATAACGCTGTATGGCAACGAGTTCCATAGACATGCAGCAAGAACTGAAAAAAGATTTAGCAAAAAATACGGTATTGTAAGACGGGATGATGAGTGATTTTTTAAGCGCACAAATATATCGTGACGCAACAGTAAGTATGCGTATTTCATTGAACTTTTGGTGACAACACAAGTCCAAAGGATCATGGCTACATTAGATACAGACTAAACAACAAGTCGACATTAATATTCCACGGATGTTGCTAGCAGGTGCTTCGAAACTTCCCCTGAATAACTTGGGATCACAGTCTTGATGTCACTGGCTCTCAGCCAGCCAGGCTTATTCTGAAATACTTTAACGAAACATCCCTTATTTATAAAATGATAGATTTGCTGCCAAAAAAGCTAAAAATCAAAAAATGTGTTTCATTTCAGTAACATATTCATTCATTTATAATGTTACAATAACTTTATTAAATTAATATTATTCCTTTATATTAATTGAATAAGAAATAAGGAACTAGATACTTGTTTTTTTTTCCTTTCTTTGAGATCAAGTACAGAATGTTATTAAAAGTAATTTTACAAGTTCAATTAATTGTTGAGCTTAACATGATAACACTCCAAGATATGATCTTAGCATGCAGTATTAAATAAAAGCTACTCGAACGGATTTCACAAAAAAAAAATATTAAAAGTAAATATGTAAAGTAGAAATACAACGAAAAAAAAAAAAAATTAAAGATATCCATTATTATAATAATTATTGTGTTAATAAACCATCCTTGTTTCTTACTGAGGTATCGTAAAAAGCGACTAAGGTAAGTCGACCCGCTGTGTGATATCCGGCTAAGTAGAATAGACCAACCTCATTTCTAACCGAGGTGTCGTAAAAGGCGCCTACGTTAATTTAACCGCCGCGTGGTATATGGCTGAGTAGAATAGACCACTCTCTTTCTTACCGAGATCTCGTAAAATACGTAGCCAAATCATGTGTCGACATGTTTATAACATGTTGTGCCGACCCCACTTAGAGCGGGATAAGGGCAGCAAAACTTTAGTATGTACTCTTTCAATATGAATAATTGCTTAAGACCAGGCAGGCGATATATTAATACTAGCGGCCTGCCCCTGCTTCGCACGGGTATATAATATATATCCCATATCAGTCAGTGTAAAAAAAATGATTAAAATCGATCCAGTAGTTTTGATTTATTCATTACTGCCCGTGACCCGCAAGCGTTAAATTTGGAGAAAAACAATTTCCTTTCCCTATAACAAGAATATTTCCTGCTATCTTTGGAATATAAAAAATTCATATAGTACATTTTTACTTATTTACTTTTACATTTTCCCAATGTATTTTATTTTTACATTTAATTACAGAATGTCTTTAAACAAACTCTTGAAAGAGCGACATAGCTGCTTAAGTCGAAGTTGTTATAGGGCGAAGCGAGGCGTCCTCACGGCATTTTAAATCTGTAATATCTCCGAAAACGTTCACTTAAATTACATGCTGTAAACGGCCATATTGATTCATATTAAATCAACTATTTATTTAAGGTACTTAATTGGATAAGGATTAATGCTGTATTGTATAAAAATTGCTTCAAAAATAAGGCATTATTTTTCGTAAAAAGTAAATGACAAAAAATGATATAGTGGGTTATCCATAAGAGATAGACATATTCCATCGCGGACTCTCGTAGGGTTTAGCCTGCGTTTGCAATGTAAGCGGAAAAAAATGTAATTATTTACAGAAACCTCAAAAATTACAGTGTTTCTCTACTCCGTACTGAATGTTATTATACGTACAAACCTTCCTATGGAATCAATCTATCTTTTAAAAAAAACCGCATCAAAATCTGTTGCGTAGTTTTAAAGTTTTATGCATACATAGGCATATATGCGACTTTGTTTTATAATATGTAGTGATGCAGGCGAAGTCGCAAGCAGAAACTAATAACAGACAAGATCCAGAATAAACCGTCGGAATAATCGGCCCATGCCAGTTTCTGTAATTTTGACAAGTTTAAAATTTTTCCCCTGTCTGTCAACACGTAATGTTTCAAATTTAATTACGTTGCGTTTATTGAAAAAACATGATAAAATTACAGTTATTCATATACATGACATGAAAATCATATACATATTAGTATATCTTTATCTCATATTTAAATGAGTTAATCTTGTATGTATATATATATATTTTCAGAATCTCGGAAACGGCTCTAACGATTTTCCTGAAATTCAGCATGTAGGGGGGTTTTGGAGGAGAAAATTTCGATCTAGGTAAGTTTTATATATAACGCCGTGTGGTATACGGCTGAATAGAATAGTACCACCATCATTTCTTATCGAGGTATCGTAAAAGGCGACTAAGGTAAGACAACCCGCCGTGTGATATCCAGCTGAGTACAATAGACCACCCTCATTTCTAACCGAGGTGTCGTAAAAGGCGACTAAGGTAAGTTGACCCACTGTGTGGTATCCGGTTGAGTAAAATAAACCACATAGACCTACCTCTTCTTAAAAAAATGTCGTAAAATGCGACTAAGGTAAGTTGACATCAGGCAGGCGGCCGGTCGTAAAATACGTAGCCAAATCATGTGACAACATGTTTGTCACATGTTGTGCCGACCCCACCTAGAGTGGGATGAGGGCAGGAGGATGATGTAAGTTTTATATAAAAAAACGTCATATATATGAAGAAAATGATAACATCAATTATAATGATAACGCTAACATTGATGATAAATAAATTAATATAGCATTTTCTACATTATAATCATTATTTTCTAAATTATAATCTGTAATGTTATCAATAAATTTTTATTTTTTATTTTAAACTTATAAATTTTTATTTTATTTTATTTTATTGGGTATTAACCGCTATATTCTTGCTGGTTCTTCTCGGTAATAGCAACATTGCTAACCGGTCGTAGCTTCATTGTAATTTAACGATTCAGAAGTGCTTGTAAAAACCAATTCAAATCAAATCAAATCAAATCAAAATAATCTTTATTCAAATAAGCTCTGTTAAGCACTTTTGAATCGTCAAGTATGATGATTAATGAAGCTACAACTGGTTCGGAATGTTGCTCTTACCGGGAAGAACCAGAAAGAAACTTGGCGGTCAATCTTTTAAACATTTTCAATTTTACATTATTTAACCGCAGTCCTGTATGAAGCTGAAAAGATTTTCAAATCCAGGCTTTTTTATCATCCAAATAATCTTCAATTTTGTAATATGCTTTACGCACAAGTACATCTCTTATACTTAACTTAAACCTTTCTGTAATCTGGTCTAGTATGGATTGCGGAATTTTATTGTAGAAGCGAATACCGAGACCATCGAATGAGTTGCTAACTCTGCTGAGTCGCGACACAAGTATCATAAGCTTTTTGTGACTTTCAAATTCGAATAAAGAATTTGAATCTGGTGAATAATTACCGCTGGGACATATTACGTTCGTGTTTAAGCAGTCTTTGATTATTTTTTCATGTGGGACTATGACATGCGTCCCTTTTCCCTTTTCTGTAGCCCTTAGGCGTTGTTAAGGGTCCGGTCGGATCAATTTTCCAATTTTCAGGTTCGCACACACGGGTTCATTGCGGTTCCAGATAGGGAATAAATTAGGAATAAATACATCTTCCTGCCCTTATCCCACTCTAAGCGGGGTCAGCACAACATGTTATAAACATTTTGTCTCATGAGTTGCCTGCGTTTTTACGACCGGCCGCCTGCCTCGCGTCAACTTACCTCTGTTGTATTTTACGACACCTCGGTAAGAAAGAGGGTGGTCTGTTCAACTAAACCGGATATAACACGGTGGGTCAACTTACCTTAGTCGCCTTTTACGACACCTTGGTACGAAATGAGGTTGGTCTTTTCTACTCAGCCGGATACCACGCGGCGGGTCGACTTACCTTAGTCGCCTTTTACGACACCTCGGTAGGAAATGAGGGTGGTACTATTTCTATTCAGCCGGATACCACACGGCGTATAAATTAGGAATAAATATTGTATTGTAATTAATCACACGCTTTTCGTAGGAAAACATCGTGAGGAAATCTGCATATCTAGAAAACTAGGGATTTGTGTAACTTACAAATCCGCATTGGATCGTGAAAGGTTTTAGCTCCAACCTTTCTTTCTAAAAACCGAGAGAGTGGGCCTATGCCCAGCAGTGGGATAGTAACAAGACGTTACTTTACTACTTTTACTCTTTCTATATTTCCTTGATTATCCTTGTAAACACTTTAAATAGAACTAATTATTTGACTTTTAAGTAAACGTCTGTCAAAATGAATAAATAATTGAATAAATGAATGTATAAATAAATGAATGACCGACTGAAATGAATGAAAGAGTGGATATAAAAATAAATAAATGTAATTAAACTCATAAATTCTGATAAGCTTTATAATAAACTAGCGATCGCCAGCGGCTCCGCCCGCGTAAATTAAAATAAATATTAAAGTAAATATTACAACCGTAATATAAGATAACCAAAAAATGGTTACAGCGTATTAACTTTAAAAGCTAGACATATGCTCTCGCGTGTAATACATGATTTTTGTATAACTATTACCGTTTATTTAGCGCACGCAAGAAGAGCTTTAAATTTTGCCGTTTTCGTAATATTTTTTATTGCTGTTCCTCTCCTATTCATCTTAGCGTGATGTTATATATAGACTATAGACCTATAGACTTCCTCAATAAATGGACTATCTTACACTAAAAGCATTTTTAAAATCAGTCCAGTAATTCCTGAGTTGAGCGCGTTCAAACAATCCAACGAACAAACAAACTCTTTAGCTTTATATATTAGTATAAGTGAATGAACACTGAAATGAATGAATAATATAACGTATGAATAGATATAAAAATAAATAAAGATAATTAAATAATTTAGAATCCATTTCCCCCTGGTGAACGTTATAATTTTTCATACAATCCTTACCTTTTGAAAATGACTCACCTACCCCCGTGTTTGAAAACAACTTATGTTAATCCCATAAAAATTTGTACAATGTGTATCAACCAACAATAGCTATTGAAAATATTTCTTTTCAAAATAAGCGGGACTGAACCGGGACGATCCGGGACATTCTTGACGCCTGGGAGGGGGTGGGGGAGAATTCTGAAAAGTTTTTGATTAATTACATTTCGCTCGGAGGAAATATAGCGCGTTCCAGGTGAATTCTATGCGAAATGTCATAGAGCTAAGAATCGTTCAGAATTAAAAAAAAATAAATATGAAATTATTTTACAATACATCATCATCATTGAGGTCGGCACAACATATTGTCACATGTTTTAGTTATTTTACAACCGGCCTGCCTAACGTCAACTTACCTTCATCCTCTATGACACCTCAGTAAGAAAGAAAAGAGAAGGGTAGTCTTTTCTACTCAGCCGGATACCACACGGCGGATCAACTTACTTTACCTTAGTCGCCATTTACGACATCTCGGTAAGAAATGAAGGTGGTCTATTCTACTCAGTCAGATATCACGCGATGGTATCTGACTGAGTAGAATAGACCACCCTTATACCTCACCTTACCTTAGTCGCCTTTTACTGGCTGGTCTATTACGCTCAGCTGGATACCACACGGCGCATCAACTTACTTTAGTCGCCTTTTGCGACACCTCGGTAAGAAATGAGGGTGGTCTATTCTACTCAGTCGGATACCACACGATGGAATAAAATTAATTTACTATAATCCGCAATTAAAGGAATATTTTGACACTGAAACAATTACCTCAGTATCCTTAATTAAATAAATAAATATATGGGGTATTTACACACACGGTCTGTCCGTAAAGTAAGTAATTAATACTTGTGTTATGGGTGAGAGACAACTGGTGAATATATATTTATATAATTTTTAAATACATAACATATTAATTTATAGAAAATGTTGGGCCTCGGCGGAAATCGAACCCGCGACCCGCGGAGCTGAAGACAGGGTCACTACCCACTACACCAACGGGCCAGTCCAAATTAAAGGAATATTGCCACTAAAATAACCACCACAGTATCGTTAACTCATATTTAACCACCAACGCCAAAAAAATCAATTCCGATCTTTTAATTTGTCTCTTCTGTTTGTTTATAGCTCTATGTTTAAAGTGTGGCTCGAGACTTTAGAGTTTATTACCTGACATGTTTGAAATACCAGTTTTATTGCCAAAAGGGAGAGTTTCTTAAAGTATTTCCTATCTAACGTATAATATATTTATGACTTTGCGGTAACCTTTGCGTCCTTGTGAAGTGAATTGATTAAATTTAACAGAACCATAATGGTTATGTGAAAATTTGTCTTTGGTTTAATTTATAGAATTAGGCATTAATTTCCATAATAAAAAAGTAATGAGAATATTATTTTGCTATAATCCGCGAGAAAAAAAAATGTAATGCTAAATGTAGAGTGTACTATTCGTTCTCATACCTGATACATGCAGAATTTGTACGAACTCATGCACTACCCGACACCGATGACACAACAATACACAAGCACTACACATATTCACCACCACAATCTCAACAATTGTTTCGCCCCGTAACCGAAGCATCGTCAGGAGATAGACTCCACGACAAAATCGTAAAGCTTTACTGAATGTCTGGTGTCTAGTAGTGCATGAGTTCGTACAAATTCTGCATGTATCAGGTACGAGAACGAATAATACACTCTACATTTAGCATTACATATATTTTCTTTTATCGCAGATTATAGCAAAATAATATTCTCATTACTTTTGGTAGGTTTTATACACGTGATAGCCCAGCGAATGAGACCATAAGACTTTGAAGAGGATCGCAGGTTCAAACCTCGTTTATAATTGCAATTTATCACACGCTTTTCTGTGAAGTAAAACATCATGAGGAAAACTGCATATCTCTAGAGAATTCTGGGGATATGTGTAACCTACTAATCCGCATTGGAGCAGCGTGGTAGGTCTTAGCTAGAACCCTTTTCTAAAAACAGAGGCAAGAAGCCTATGTGAGATAGTAACAGCTACAAGTAATGTTTAAAACTTTAAACACAAGTAAATAATAGCTTGCTTAGAAATCCAAGATTTCTTAACATTTGTATATGAATCTATGCTAAGAAGTTATCTAAGGAGTTTTTTTTTCTTTTCCTGGAGAAAACAAGGGTTTTTGTACCCTATATGTAAGCCCAGTATAAATTGCACGAAATTTAATTTAAATTCTTCCATTGTGGTTGCGAGAGCGTAAAAACAGACAAACTTTCATATTTATAATATTAGCATGGATTTTAACTTAATCCTATCATTATATTGTACAACTAGCTTTTACCCGTAACTTCGTTCGTGGACTATTGTCGTGAGATAGGTTGATAATAAATGGCGCTCTTAAATGTCATCCTATTCTTGTAGAATTAACAGGATTTATTTAACCTATATATTAATCCGTCGGATAAGGAATAATTGTGCCAAATTTCATCAATATTGGTTCAGCAAAGTCGTGAAATAGTAACAAATAAACATCCATACTCACAAACATTCGCATTTATAATATTAGTAGAATTAGTAGCATTGCAGCTCTGAAGATTATATTATAAGAAATTTTTAACAAAGCACAAAGCTCATTTTCAAAATGTTTCTTTGTAAGCTTTGAAGTTAATGAACCTGAGTGAAACTGATTAAGTCGAGGGAGAGCTTTCATACGAATTTCTTTTAATCTCGTCGCCAACTTGCAAATGGCCGACATAAATCTGGACTGTTCCTTTTCTTTGCCCACCTTTATTGTTTCTTTGACTTTAAAAGTAGAAAGCTTATCTTCAAACAATATGCTTTAAAAAGCTTCGCTACATCTTATGGGAAGAACTCGTTAGTATAACTTGTTGCTATCCCACAACTGGGCATAGGCATCTTTTTTCTATTACAGTATTGACGCTTCGACCCACCACGCTATTCCAATGCGAATTGGAAGGTTAGAAACATCCCAGGAATCCTCTTTCTTCTTCTTCTTCTTGATCGGTCCCTCATTACTGAGGATCGTGGTCACGTGAACCTTTCTTATGTATGACCTGCCTCAATTTATCCCGGTCTAGAGTAGCCCTAACCGTCTGATAGAATTTTGAAGAGGAGGTGGCTTCTTTCACTTGGTCAGACCATCGTGTTGGCGACCGGCCTCGTGGTCTTTTGCCTTCTGTGTTGCCAACAATGACCAGCTTTTCAAGGTTGCCATCCCCTCTTCGCAATCCAGGAATCCTCTAGGGATACGTAATAAAATTGAAAATCTTTATCTTTATTTACATGAAATTCAGCATTCATGTTGTGGGTTTTAGGGGGGAAAAATCAATCTAGCTAGGTTTTCGGGCATTATTAAAATGATGAAATTTAGAATTGAATGCAAATGATATTTAAGCATCTAATAAGCATCTAAGCAAAGCTGTTATAGCCTAATGGTAACGGGAGTACCAAATAAGTTCTAAACTTGGGATCGATTTCCACATGTCACCCAGCGCGTTCTTTCCTTTCTTATTTCTTTAATTGCATTTTATATCTTTTAAAAATTACCGAGCAAGGCTTGGTCAACTAGGTACTATCAATTAAACACTAATGTTTCAACAGGAAACTCTTGGTTGCGAGCCCGGGGTTTGATCCCGTAACCTCTTTAACCCATGATCGTTATATATGCAGACAAAATAATGTCAAAAACATCTACCACATACTTATAAACCAGCGATGCGTGCCATGCGGCGCACTGGTATCCGGCTGAGTAGAATAGACCACCCTCATTTCTTACCGAAGTGTCGTAAAAGACGAATAAGGCTAGTTGAACACCGTGGGGTATCCGGTTGAGTACAATAGATGAACAACTATGATGATACGTATGATGAGCTGTACGTGCGATTTATAATATGAAACCACGTGACTCGCTCCGTGATAAATTTAAAGAAATAGGTATTCTCACTGTAGCTTCGCAATACATTTATAATAATATAGCATTTGTGAGACAAAATATACATCTTTTTAATTAAAAAAAGTGATATTAGTAATAGGCAAACCAGGAACCGAAATAAATTAATAATACCCAGGATACGGCTTCAGAAAGTTCGTAGATCGTTTGTGGGCCACGGTATACATTTTTATAATAAAATTCCACAATCTATTTTGGACTTGCCTTTACACAAGTTCAAAATAGCAATAGACACTGATTCATAAAGCTTATTACACTGTTGAGGACTATATTGATGATAAGAAAGCTTGGTTTTAAATTGCGACCAGCTACGCACTAGATTATATTGTAAATTTTTTAATTTGTTCTTAATTAAGCCATTATTTTAAAACTCAATTTTGAAAAGAGTGACCGCCGTTTTCTTGCTGGTTCTTCTCGGTGAGAGCACCTTTCCGAACCAGTGGTAGCTTCATTGTAATTTGACGATTCGAAAGTGCTTGTAAAGGCCAATTTGAATAAAGAATTATTTGAATTTGAATTTGATACACGTACAGCGAATTCAAATTTTCAATTTTGAATTTTAATTTGTCTACTACGGTTACATTATTCCTAACGTTTTCGAGAAAATTACCTTACAAGTGAATGTAGTGTTAACACTCAGAGGCAGTTATCCTTTGGGAACAAATGAGCTCAACTGAGCTGTTTTGTTGGTCGCTTGCCAGAAACATCCACTAGAAATGTTATAAGATTACAAAAATCGTTTTTAGAAGCTGGCGTTTATTTACGGGTTACAAAGAGAAAGATAAATTTAGCCGTGTGGTATCCGGCTGAATAGAATAGTACCACCCTCATTTCTTACCGAGGTGCCGTAAAAGGCAAAAGATTTGTTAGTTTTAGAAGCAAAAATGCAAGTTGGAATATCCTATGTGTTAGTGTGTTATAATATGTGTTCAATTATAACAAACTTCATCAAAATTGCTTAAGCGGATTAGCCGTAAAAGTATAACAGACACGGAGATGTTTGCATTTCAATTAAAAAACCTTAACATAAATAAAATAAAATATTCATCGTTTTGGCCCTTCTTTGTTAAGTATGAAACATTAAATATTTTTATTTTAATAATAATAATAATAAATATATGTATGGGACACTTACACACACGGTCGTCCGTCCCCAAAGTAAATAACTAAATACTTGTGTTATGGTAGACAGACAACTTGTGAATATATATATTTTAAATAGAAATATACACCCAGGCTCAAAGACCAACAAAATCATTTATAGAAAATGTTGGCCCTCGGCGGTAATCGAACCCGCGACCCGCGGAGCTGAAGGCAGGGTCACTACCCATTGTTCCAACGGGCCAGTCAACCCGTTTATAATTACTATTGCCATGTTTATGATCTTATTTACTACTATAGCTTAGATATCCAAAAAATGTTTAACTGTATATTTTACTAAAATATAATTTCGAGTCATCATCTTCCTGCCCTGATCCCACTCTAAGTGGGGTCGGCACAACATGTTATCACATAATTTGGCCACGCATCCCACGACCGGCCGCCTGCCTGACGTCAACTTATCTTAGTCGTATTTTACGACACCTCGATAAGAATGAGGGTGGTCTATTCTACTTAACCGGATACCACACGGTGAGTCAACTTACCTTAGTCGCCTTTTACGACACCTCGGTAAGAAATGAGGGTAGTCTATTCTACTCAGCCGGATACCACACGGCGGGTCGACTTACCTTAGTCGCCTTTTACGACACCTCGGTAAGAAAAGAGGGTGGTACTATTCTATTCAGCCGGTTACCACACGGCGTACTATAATATAACTTCGAGTATCATTATTTTACTATACTATTGTTTCCAGTATAATTACTACAGTTCAACATTCATTACAGCGTTAAGCATCAGCAAGTTTCTATGATGCAGGTGTGCTTGTGTGACATTGATCACTTACCTAAAACTAAACTAGGGTTTACATACAGCTCCTGTGCTTTATTTTATATTTACATAATTTGATTAGAACCGAAAGACTGTATATGACGACTTTATTCATAAAATCAATTTTATTTTCCTTTACTATGAACTTAAACAACTACTAACTAAATAAAGTTGAAAAAACTAGATTTATTTCTTTAATAAAATGTATATTATATGATATCTTATAGCGAAAGGTACACATAAGAATTTAAAAAATAAAATGTACCTATTGGTGGTTCATTGAATAAATAAATTAATAAACTTTTATCTTCTAAACTCATTAAAATTAACTATGTATGTTTTAATTTTTTTAACCTGTCAAAGAAACGACGATAACTTCTCCAAAACTTGTAAAGGTACGATGTATAAAAAAGGTACTTAATGTACTGTATTACCACTTAGATTTGGTAAGAAATAATTAGACAATCACAAGCAATTTGATTATATTATGATTAGTGCTTTTGTGAGTTTTAGGCTTATTTCTTTCAAACTAGGCTTTTAGGTCTAAAAACCTTGCATAGCACCTAAAAACTTCTATTTAACATCTGTTTTAAATTTCTGTTATTTCTAATAAGTCTGCATTCAAGGGGGATACATAGAATATGTTTAATTGATGTGCATTATTCAACATCTAAGTAATGGTAACTTAACTACAGTATAAAACTTGTTTATAATACCGTATTTTTTCTAAAAGATAAAATAAATAACAAATAACTAAAATTAATCGTCATGCTAAAAATTAAAAAAAAAGAATGTAAGCCAACCTTTACACAATTAACTTATATTAAGAAGTTCGGACAGTGTAGAATTTTGAACTGTTTAATCTCGTAATACAAACTATTTATATAACAACTAGTTAGCTTTAAAATGAAAAGGCCTGTTTGTTCGTTGCCAAATTAATTACTCATTCAATTAAAGACCCTTCAGGGACAGATCAAAGGCAGATTCAAATAGAAATATGCACCCCTTTAGCAATCGCTTGACCCTTTTACGTAATTAATAGTAATTAAAGCACTTTTCAAAGCTTAATCTGTGTCGTTCAAATTTTAAGCTTTATTATTTATATAAGTTTATCTTGTATATTAAATATCGGGAGTTAATCTTGTATATTAAATAAATAACGCTAGGTTTTATTTTAAAAAAAACCGTCTTATCCCTGTTTTCTGGGACTGAATTAATTTTCAAATATAGAATAGAATGCAAATGATATTTTAGTCATTTGTAAAGTTGTAATAGCTCAGTGTGGAACGGGCGGACTAGAGAAATCAAAATGTCCAGGATCGAACCCCACCTGCTGAAATAGTTTTTATTTTTTTTTTAAAGTTTCATCTTTTTTATATCTTTTACAAAAATTACCTATACAGGCTCGGTAACTCAGGTACATAAATATAAAATAAAAAAAAACTAAACCAATATTGAAAATGCGCAAGAATGTTTTTTTCTGGTTCCCAAAGAAAAATAATTCAAGACAAGATATTCAAATTCAAATTCTAAATTTTCTTTATTCAAATAAACTTGTAACAAGTACTTTAGAATCGTCAACTCTACTGCTGTTTTGGAAAGATGTTCCTACCGAGAAGAGCCAGCAAGAAACTGAAGAAGAAGAAGAAGAAAGGCGGTAGATCTTTTCAACATAATACTTATAACTAGTTACATTAAGTCATTACTATCTTGTACAGGGTCGGACAGTAGCTATATCCACGCATTCCTATCGTCCAAATAATCCTCAACAGTAAAGTAGACTTTTGTATCAGCCTCTCTTTAATTGGGTTTTAAACTGCTGTATCATTCAAAGACAAGGTCAAAGTTTACTTTTCTTATCTTCTTTCAGTTATACACAGTTACTACAGCCTATCTCATTATTGGTAAAGTACTCCTTTCTCCCTTTTATTGGAAGTGGAGCTTTTTACCCATTCAGAGCTTACATAAAAGCATTATCCACAGTCAGCCATGATATCACTTAAAACGACTTAATTATTTACGGTGTTTCAGTTTTATTCGCCGTGTCTCATATTTGACTCCAATTATTCCACCCTTTCTTTCAGCACACTTCAGTGGCCATCATAGGGCTCCGAATGGAGGGTTGAAATGGCAACCCCCAACAAGGAAAGTTTTCCCTCGCGCGCTGTAAAACTACCCCCTCTTACTAGTAGTGCATGCGGATGTTATGTAGAGTTTGGGGCTGGATTATCATAGAGCAATTTGAACTCAGTAGAGGTAAACCGTTCAAAAGGTTTATTACCTACGTAGGTGCAAAAGTTAGCTATCATTACGTTCATGTTTTATTTATAAGAGTACCTACAATAAATTAAGTATATAATTGAGGGTACTATAACATTTAGTTTGACGCGGACAAAGTTGCTACCAAAATTGTACTATAAATGTATATGAGAGTGAAATTTTTTAACCTTTGCTTGATAGAAATTTATGAGTCGAGTATGTACGTGAATTTCTTACTAGAGCACGTAACTTACCAATATGTGTAGCAATTGCCTCCTGCTACTATCCCAAAAGTGGGCAAAGGCCTTCTCTCCTTTTCAGAGAGAATGGTTCGAGCTTAAAACTATCACGATTCACGCCCCTTTAGAGCACTTAAGTCCGTAAGTACCCATAATCATCTTCCATATACAAGTACCTGGTTGACCGAACCTTGCATGATTTTGGCAGTCAAATATAATGCTGTGCCAGCCAGTGTGTGATAGTCTAATGGTAACCGGCGAACCAAAAAAGTTCAAAAACCGGGTTCGAGTCCCACATGTCACCGGCGCTTTCTTTATTATTTGCATTATTTTAATATCTTGAAAACAAATTACCGAGCAAGGCTTGGCAATACTTGCAAATGACAATTCGCAATTGGTCGATTTAATTCAATCGTAATAAATTTTTCATTATAAATATCCTCTCAGAGGCAACCCAGAAATATCTATAATCTAAAATAATTACGCAGTATATAATCACCTGCCGTGAAAAGTACGGCCTTACTTTACTGCCTATTTACAATGAAGAAGCTTTGCAGGCCGCTTCGCTTATTTCGAGTTTTATACCGTATTTTTATATCACCTGGTGAAAATTTTTCGCAACATCTGCCCGCTATGATGGTAGGAACGTGTGTATGATATTTTGTTTATTACAAACGTTTTACTGCTCTGTAGAATTGCTTTTCTTTGTCATTACCTTACTTATAGAGCGGGTTTGTTATGATCGTTAAAACGGAAATGTAGATAGCCTTTCTTTATATTTGAAACATTATGTATGTAAACATTATAAATGAATTGTTGGTCTTTGAGCCTGGGTGTATATTTGTATTAAAGTATGTATTTAAAAATATATAAGTATATATTCACCAGTTGTCTGTCTATCATAACACAAGAATTAAGTTACTTACTTTGGGGACGGACAACCGTGTGTATAAGTGTCCTATATATTTATTTATTTATGTTTATACTTGTTTTCTTGTCCTGATATTTTTAAAATAAATATGGTACCCGCGAATATGTTTTGCGATTATGTCTTTTAATACATAAATTAGTATATGGGACACTTACACACACGTACGTCGGTCTCCAAAGTTAGTAACTTAATACTTGTGTTATGTGTGACAGATGACTGATGAATATATAGATATATAATTTTTAAAAACATACTTAAATACAAATACATACCCAGGCTCGAAGAACCAACAAAATGATTTATATAAAATGTTGGCTCACGGCGGGAATCGAACCCGCGACCCGCGAAGTTGAAGGCAGGATCAGTACCCACTGCGCCAACGGGTCAGTCGATATAAGCCTGGCCAGGAATAACAGGTTGTATAAAAGCTATTAATAAAAAAATATGCTATGAAAGTCGAGTCACCTTTTTTTATTTTTGCTGCAAAGGAACAAATATGGAAATCTATTTTATTCCAAACGACTGTTTAAAATTTTACCAACAAAGTCGGCTTTCACGAGTCATAAATTTTACAAACATATAAGTTTCAAATAAAAAAATGTTTCCATGAAAATTTTCAGTTGCATCCGTTTGTAGCCTCCGAACATGCAGAGCTAACCAACTTGTTCAAACTTGCTCTGTATGGAATCCTCCAAGGACTTATCTTGTTTCTATACGCTGTAATTTTTTGGAACTTGTTGCATTAAATTTCGAGTACCAATCTGGAAACTTGCAGTAACAAGTTAATTTAAATTTTAAAAAAATAATGATAATATTTTTTTGCTTTAATAATTGTGGAGCCATTTCTAATGAGACTTCAAGGCGATTAATGAGATTGTGGTAGTAAATATATGCAGTACCAATGCCATACGCAACATTTGTAATGTATGTTTGTTTATTTAACTGATTTTTAGCTCTAAAATTTTTTTTATGCTGATGCAATTTTGAAATATCTGATGAAATTCTATAGTTGTAAGTGCGGTGTGGTATCCAGCTGATTAGAATAGACCACGGTCATTTCTTACCAATCTGTCGTTAAAGGGACAAAGTTAAGTTGACCCACCGTGTGGTATCCGGCTGAGTGGAATAGATCACCCACATTTCTTAATGAGGTGTCGTAAAAGGCGACTAAAGTAAGTTGACCCGCCGTGTGGTATCCGACGAAGTAGAATAGACCACCCATTATTTCTTACCGAGGTGTCGAAAAAGGCAAATAAGGTAAATTGACCAGCAGTGTGGTATCTGGTTGAGTAGAATCGATTACCCTCATTTCTTACCGAGGTGTCGTAAAAGGCGACTAAGGTAAGTTAACCAACCGTGAAGTATCCGGCTGAGTAGAATCGATCACCCTCATTTCCTACCGAGGTGTCGTACAAGGCGATTAAGGTAAACTTACCTTATACTACACGTATAGGGATACTACACGACTGGTTAACTAATCAGCCGTGTAGTATCCGGCTGAGTAGAATCGACCACCCTCATTTCTCACCGAGGTGTCGTAAAAAGCGACGAAGGTAAGTTGACATCAGGCAGGTCGTAAAAAATTAGCCAAATCATGTAGTAATATGTTTAAAACATGTTGTACCGTTCCCACTTAGAGTGGGATAAGGGCAGGAGAATGATTATGATGATGATGAAGTCTATGGTAATTAAGCGTAATATTTTTAGTTAAAAAACTGTATTACCATGATCCGACGTGTAATTATATTAGTCGGAATTTAAATACAAGTTAATAACAAATACGTTGTAGACTTGAAGTTGTTGCCAATATCGCAATAACCAATACGAGCGAGGGTAGTTAGGGATGTAACTATGCCTCCCGTCCGACTGGGATCGTTTTTCGACTCTCCTATTAATCGGGCAAAGAAGTTTGTCCATACAGCTTATTCAATACTAGCTGTGCCAGCTGTTTCCGCTGGAAACCGCATGGAAATCAATGTGTCACATATTTTCCCCATTGAAATTTGGTAGTTAATGTATACAACCGGCTATACTCACGTCTTATTCTATCGGGTTAGGTTAGTTAGTTATCGGGTTAGTTACTTTATCGCGGCGGGAACTGCCGCGATAACGTCGTGTAAAGAGCTCATGAATAAGTGCCCCGGATGGGTTCGAAACTAGTCGGGCTAACCCGATAGAATAACACGGGAGTATAGTCGGTTGTATACATTAACTATGAATACTCCTCACGATAGTTTAAATTTAAAAAATATAATTTTGAACATAAAATTAGTTATCGTGAGTTAATTATAGAAGATTTTTGAATAACTTCTACCGTTTACTCAGCGCATGCAAGAAAGCTTTAAGTTTTCTCGTCTTCTTGGTATTTTTTGTTGCTGCTCCTCTGTTATTCATCTTAGCATGATGTATATAAATAACATCACTCTAAGATGAATAACAGAATAAGATAAATAACATGCCTTCCTCGATGCATGGACTATCCTACTAAAGCCTACTACACTCTTGAGGATTATTTGGAAGATAAGAATGTGTGGATATAGCTCTCTTTGAACCTGTACAAGACAGTAACGACTTAATGTAAATAATATTAAGAATTATATTTTTTTAAAAGAGCAACCGCCGAGTTTCTTGCTGGCTCTTCTCGGTAGGAACAGCTTTCCGAACCAGCAGTAGAGTTGACGATTCAAAAGCACTTGTTTACAAGTTTATTTGAATAAAGAATATTTTGAATTTGAATTTGAATATCTTACACTTAAAGAATTTTTGAAATCGGTCCAGTAGATCCCGAGATTAACGCGTTCAAACAAACAAACATCCTCTTAAACTTTATATATTATTATAGATTATTTTCCTAGTCTGAAGCTAGCAACAATCCAACATAGTGATTAGCATTTTTTTAATTTAGATATTGACAATGAATTTAACAATAAATTCAAATTTGTCTAATTTAATTTTGACGAAAATAAATTGATTAAATATATGCCCTAATTCAAGTTTTAATAAAAAACAAAAAAGAAAGTATTTTTAGTTATATGTTACTCTAATGCTATGTGACGATGGTTGGATAATAAATAATCTAAAAAACGGTTGCCTGTAAAGTCGGTTTTACGGGCAAATATTTTACGTGACAAAGTCTTTTTAAATGTGATGGATTGGAGTGGGAGAGAGACGCAAGGCATTCGCCAGTCCGGTGGGCCTCTCTTTCGTTCGGTGACTCATCGTAACAGACGTGAGCGGGCGTTACACTTTTTCATGAGTGACTCCAAGCCGCAACCTAATTTAAGATGTTGTCACGTCAAAATTGAATAAATTTATCGACTCGACTTCAATATACAGTTCCATACATCACCAGTATACATAGTTTCAATTAGTTATACGACGCATCGCGCATCGCTGCGGTTCAGTCATGCGAAAGCTTGTTAGATATTAAACTGCGTCTAACTTTCTACGGAAACATTTGACTAATATAATGTTGTCTAGCTTTTTTATTAGTTTAGCTTCATCTCATATCAAATCAAAATAATCCTTATTCAAATAAACTTTTTACAAGCACTTTTGAATCGTCAAGGATCAATTAGATTTATTGAAGCTACAACTGGTTCTGAATGTTGCTCTTACCGAGATGAACCAGCAAGAATCTCGGCGGATAATCTTTTCAACAAAAATTAATTACAATTTGATTGATGTTTACAAGTTATTCGTTGCAGCTTGGTGCGTAGCTGAATGCAGTTAAGATATGCTATCACTCAAATAATCCTCAATTGTATAATAAGCTTTATGTAGCAACATCGTTTTAAGATAATTTCTAAACTTGCGTAAATTATTATTTAATATTATTTAACCGCAGTTTTGTTTGAAGCTAAGCTGAATCAACTATAAAATATACTTATGTTTATATGCGCAAATTACTAGTTATAGGAATTTTATTTTGAAAAAAGCAATTGACGAGTTCCTTACTGGCTGTTCTCGGTAAGAGCAACTTTTCTGAATAAACACTACCTAGAAGTTAACGATTTAAAAGTACTTGCGATTGAACAAAAAAGTGAAATATGAATATTAAAAGAATATACGCAGTTTATCTTAATCAATCAAATTTTTATAGTAAACACCAAGTTTTTCTACTAGTTTTTGGCGTGAGCAATTTAACCAACAAATACAAATATTAGACAATATAAAACTGATATATGAATATACAAATAAAGGAGTAAATTATGAATGACATACGACACAGTGCCTTTTATACTGATTAATATACTTTTCTAAAGATTTTTCCATTGGAAAATAGCGGAATAATCAAATCAATTTATATTTTTTGCCCGAATAAACTACAAGGGAACTCACGTTAACTGAGTTGAGTACAGTCGCCGTGAGAAGTTTTAGAAATAAATTTGTAATAACACTTATTTTAATATGTACGCCGTGTGGTATACGGCTGAGTAGAATAGACCAACCTCATTTCTTACCGAGGTGTCATAAAATGCGACTAAGGTAAGTCGACCCGGTGTGTGGTATCCGATTTAGTACAATAGACCACTTTCTTTATTACTGAGGTGTCGTAAACTACGAGTAAGCTAAGATGACGTCAAGCAGGCGGCCAGTCGTAAAAACGCAGCCAAACAACATGTGACAACATGTTTATAACATTGCCGACCACACTTAGAGTGGGATAACGGCAGGAAGATGATGACTTATTAATATGTAATTTTTTTTGATATGCCAACCTACTATTAATTCATTCATCGATTAAAAATGTAATTTATCTATATGGTGAAAACACTTTTTTGACTAATTAATGATTGTTGTGAATATACCGCGTATCTGTCTTGTGCCATTACATTGGTAACCTAGATATAATTTTATTGACTTAAATCCTGTAGTTCTCTGCAACATTTTCGAGGCCGTTTAATGCGATGTCTATCAAAAGTCCAATGAATCATTCTCTTGCCCTTATCCCACTCTAAGTGGGATCAGCACAACATGGTATACACATGTTGTGCACAACATGTTATAAACGTGTTGTGCCGTCACATGGTTTGGCTGCGTATTTTACTGCCGGCCGCCTGCCTGACATCAACTTAGTCGTCTTTTATGGCATGTCAGTAAGAAAGAAGGTGGTCTATTTTATTCAACCGGATAGCATACGGTGGGTCAATTTACCTTAGTCGTCTTTTACAACACCTCGGTAAAAAATGAGGGTGGTCTAATCTGCTTAGCCGGATACCACAGACGGGTAGACTTACCATAGTCGCCTTTTACGACACCTCGGAAAGTAATGAGGGTGGTCTATTCTACTCAGCTGGATACCACGTGGCGGGTCAATTTACCTTAGTCGCCTTTTACAACACATCGGTATAAAATGAGGATGGTTTAATCTGCTTAGCCGGATACCACAGACGGGTAAACTTACCATAGTCGCCTTTTACAACACCTCGGTAAGAAATTAAGGTGGTCTATTCTATTCTACTCAGCCGGATACCACACGGCGTTGTCTTGTCAAAGTATTGCCCTTTGTCGCGAGATACCACGAATTGTAGGTTACATAAAGTATTTAATATATATTATGTACTATTTACTAACTTAACTATTTTAAAAAGACAAGCATTAATAAAAAGAAACTTAAAACAAATTAGAACTAACTAAATAATAACTAAAAAATAAATTTTTATAAATATAAATATATTTACATTAAATCGAAACCATCGATTCCATTGCAATGGGGTAAAGTTCCTAAAATACTGGCAGCGTTACCCCTTTGTATGGCCAAACTTATTCGTTGGCTAAGGCTGCCAGCTCTCGGGTCCCCGGTACGCTCTACGAGCCTTCTAGCGAGCTCGTTGAAGAACGTATGAGCGTCCGGGCCCCATGGACCTAAGGTCTCTACACCAAAAGGCACAAAAATGAAGCTTTTATTTGTCTTCATATTTGCGCCTCTTGGCATGTTCTGTTGCATGTTACATAAAGTAAAAAAAAAAGTAAGTAAGTAACGGCCTGTTACTATCCCACTGCTGGGCATAGGCCTCTTCTCTCCGTTTTTTTTTTTTTGGAGAGAAGGATTGGAGCTAAGACCCACCACGCTGCTCCAATGCGGATTGGTAGGTTACACATATCCCCAGAATTCTCTAGAGATATGCAGGTTTCCTCACGATGTTTTCCTTCACCGAAAAGCGTGTGATAAATTGCAATTATCAATTAGACACATAAGTTTTATTAGAAAACTCATTGGTGCCTGCCCGGGTTTGAACCCTAGACCTCCTCAAAAGAGGCGCACGGTGTTACCGCTGGGCTACCACAGCTTACATAAAGTATACTAAGCAAAATATAATAACTACTAGCGGGTAGAAAAATAGTAATATAAAATGTTAATAATGAAGAGGGTAGGAATTGTATAAGATAACAAGAGGCGGGCGCCATTTTGACGCATAACGAGTACCACACCAGTGTAGTGAACACCTTTATTTGATCGCGAGAGATTTTTGGTGAGTAGTTTACAATGCTATTATAAAAGCGGTGCATATCAGTTACAGCATCTCATCTTTAGTTTATATAGTTAAGTACTGTTTTAGAGAAGAGAGATGTATTCTGCACTGAGGCTCAAATTCAAATTCAAAATATTCTATATTCAAATAAACTTGTAAACAAGCTTTTGAATCGTCAACTCTACCGCTGGTTCGGAAAGCCGTTCCTACCGAGAAGAGCCAGCAAGAAATTAGACGGTTACTCTTTTAAAAATATAATTCTTATGACTAGTTACATTTAGTCATTACTGTCTGGTACAGGGTCTAAGCAAGCTATATCCACACATTCTTATCTTCCAAGTAATCCACAATAGTATAGTAGGCTTTCTGGATCAGCCTCTTTTTAACAGTGTTTTTAAACTGATGTAATGGCAAAGCTAAAATTGATTGTGGAATTTCATTATAGAATCTTATACCCAGACCCACAAACGATTTACGTACTTTTGTAAGACGCAAAGCAGGAGCCGCAAGCCTATGTCGGTTCCTACTTTGCTCAAGAGAGGGGTCAGATCAGTGGCAGAACTGTGAGTGGAAAGGGTTGGCTTTGGAGGTTTGGAGGCAGCTTCCGGGGTGTTTACCCTGGCTAAGAAAATTACATAGAGCGCAGAGTACGCTGGGATTAGCCCGGGTCGCGTACACGTCATTAGTTAACGAGTTAAGACGTGCATAGAGAATGACGTCACTGCGGTGACGTCATGCACCCTGGCAATAAGAGTTTGCTATGAGTTATCGTTTCGCCTTTTTATATATTTAAATGTATATTAGAGATTATAAATAACGACACCTTTCTTAATTACAACTCATTACATAATTTTCACTTTTTTTTATGCGCACATATATTTTACCTGAGATTAAATATATTTTCGCACCCACCTGTACCCCCGGAGGGGGGAGGCCAGACGTCAGGTATCGATTATTCGAGAGCGAATACAGACTCATTCGAGACGCGGCAATGCGTTTCCTTCCCTCAAAATTATACATCTTAACTTCTCCCCGTTAAAGTCCAATTTGGCATATCAGATTCATAAATCACTCACGCTTCCCTATCTTATATAACACGATGAAATTTGAGCTCTACACATAAAGCGATAAGGTTTTTATTGAGTTGCAAGTGTCATATGTCACATTGAATCGATGAATAGTTGTGTAGTTTTCAAAGGCTTTCAGTAAATGCAGTTTCCAAAGTTGGATTATGATGGTTTGTTCAAATATGCAGGGATTTTATATTAAAAGCCGTATAGATAGTTTGTATGGTACTTGATAACGCGTCGTGTGGTACGAATTGGTTTGTTTTGTACTTCGTAAATTCAAAGAGAAATATAAAGCTTTGTCTCATAATAAAATAGGTATTCAGACGCTTTTGAAATTGGAAATCAGTGTTGCCTTTTTTGGACATAAAGGGTATATCTATCCCACTTCTGAACATAAGCTCTATCTATTTTTTGAAAATAATGTAGCTTAGAAGAGAGAAGGTCAAACGGGCTATCACAGCTTGGATAATATACTTTTCGTTGTCAGTGTCATTTTTAGGTTTAGATGCAGACTTGACTCTTTCGAGGTAGTCACAGGTTCAATTCCGCAAAAGCACCAATGAGTTTTTCTGTTAAAACTTATATGCAAAAATTGATATCCTAATATCTGTTAACATACATTTTTAGGTGAAGGTATATAGGTGATTGACAACTTTTAAACACTTACATAATATCATTTAAATAAATACTTAAATATGTATATATTCAGACTCGAAAAAAAACAAATTATTTTTAGAAAATATTGACCTTGGTGGGATTCGAACCCGCGACCCGTTAAAGGCAATGTCACCAACTGCGACAGAGGGCCAGACAAATTAATTAAAACCTGTAATGAGATAAATCTAATATTACGCAGTTTTATTATACAAGTTTGAGAAGCTACTCGCTTAGTCTGAAATCCAAATTTAGATTTAATTAAAACTAAATTAATTCCAAAAATTTTCTAATTATTCTAGAACATCTGTACATCAAAGTTGTATCAAAGCGTTGTAATAAAGCTCCTTCAGACACGGTGAAAGCACGAAACGTGCTATAAGCCCTTAGAAACATCTTAAGGGATTATGTAAAACGAAGCTTTTGATCTATATTAACGCTTACAAGCTCTCATTAATTGTAATAAAGCTCTGCTTATGGAATAGTGCCGTGGAATAATTGATACGTTAAGTAACCCACTATTCCACTGCTGGGCATAGGCGGCATTTCTCTCCAAAAAGGAGAGAAGGAAATTAGACAATGCTGCTCCAATGCAGATTGTTAAAAACTACAAAGTAGCGGCCTGTTATTATCCCACTGCTGAGCATAGGTGTTAATTATTCTCTCCAAAAAGTAGAAAATAATTCTAGCTACGAACTACCGAATTATCTCTAGAATTATTTAAAGATATGTAGGTGGCCTTGCGATGTTTTCCTTCACCGTTAAAGCGTGTGATAAATTAATAAAGAAATATCAATATGTACGTTTTAACAAGAAAACTCGTTGGTTGCCTAGGTCTGTACCCATGATCCATTTACAACATGTTGTGCCGACCCCACTTAGAGTGGGATATGGGGAGGAGAATCATAACTAACCTAGAATAAATACCTAAATAAATAAATACATGTAAAATTCATGAAACGCATGCACTAAAAACACAATAACTACACTGTATTAGCATTGCACACATTCACTAACACAAACTCAAGAATCTTTTCGCCGCGTAATCGAGACATCGTCATCAAGATAGGTGCTAGGTAGATAGGTTTTATAATGCCCAAAACCAGAGATAAAATAATTTTTTTCTACATAAAACCTAGCTAGATCGATTTTTCTCCCCTAAAACCCCCTACAAGCTGAATTTCAAGAAAATAGTTGGAGCCGTTTCCGAGATTCAGAATATATATACATACAAGATTAACATTTTGACTGGCTCATTGGAGCAGTGGGTAGTGACCCTGCCTTCAGCTCCACGGGTCGCGGGTTCGATTCCCGCCGAGGACCAACATTTTCTTTAAATGTATTTGTTGGTCCTTGAGCCTGGGTGTATATTTGTATTTAAGTATGTATTTAAAAATATATAAGTATATATTCACCAGTTGTCTGTCTACCATAACACAAGTATTAAGTTACTTACTTTGGGGACGGACGACCGTGTGTGTAAGTGTCCAATATATTTATTTATTTATTTATTTAACTCTTTGAAATATTTAAGATAGATCATTCATGAGTGTATGTCCAATTTGAACCTACGACCACGTGGACTATAGACGTATAACTTACCGCCCACCATGGCCACCGAATACCATATAATCAATTAGCGCCATCTTTAATTTGCATCGATGAATGCTCGATAAAAGCCCTTATCGCGGAGTACGTGTTGATATTTTCGCCTATCAATACAATGTCGAATTGACAGCCAATCCCGATGATTGAGCACGCGAATCCAGTTTATCAACTTTATTCTATCAAATTGACTTTTTTATACACTGGTATTATCTTTAATATTTAAACGAGTTAATCCTAGCCGTGTGGTATCCGGCTCAGTAGAATAGTACCACCCTCATTTCTTACCGAGGTGTCGTAAAAGGCGAGTAAGGTAGGTCGACCCGCCGTGTGGTTTCCGGCTGAATAGAATAGACAAACCTCATTCTTACCGAGGTGTCGTAAAAGGCGACTAAGGTAAGTTGACCCACCGGGTGGTATCCAGTTTAGTAGAATAGACCACCCTCCTTCTTATCTTACCGAGGTGTCGTAAAATACGACTAACGTCAGTTGACGTCAGTAACCGGCCGGTCGTAAAAACGCAGCCAAATCATGTTACAGCACGTGTATAACATGTTGTGCCGACCCCACTTAGAGTGGGATAAGGGCAGGAGGATAATTTCGAAATCTCGGAACGGCTCCATTGATTTCCCTGAAATTCAGCATCTAGGTTTTGGGGGAGAAAATCGATCTAGCTAGGTTTTATGTAAAAAAAAATTAGTTTTATCCCTGTATCAGGTATGAAGACGGATTGTCCAGTCTACATATATTTTCTATTTTACTTCATCGCGGATTATAGCAAAATAATTTTATTATTACTTTTTTTTTTACTAGAGAATTTTAGATGTACAAAAATACAAAAAAGTCCGCGACAGCATGTCTCTAGCTTATGGTTAACTCACAATAACTACTTTGTCGTCTTTTGTGGCACACTGATTTCCAAGCAGACGAAGCCGGAAGCAGGTCATCCTTTTCTTTAACCGCTGGAATTTCTGGTGATCTTAACTTTAAACGACCTTTTGAACGTAAGCAGATTAATTATAAGCGTGATTGGGGGGTAAATAATTATAATAATAAATCTGTTATTATAATTATTTACCCCCCAATCCCCCTTGTCAGCAAAAGTAAGCAAAGCTCTTACCCCCTCCCCCCATACTTACATAACGTTATAATTATAATTTGAAAAATATAAAAAAAAGATTTAGGATAGAATTTTTTTTTACTGATACGGCATTCAACGTAGAATAAAGAAAGTTATTTCTAATATAACAAATAATTAAAAAAATTTTAAAATTGTTTATTTAGCATTTATATTAAATTCAAATTAACAGTTCTGTCCATGCAACCCGAATCAATGATTATAAGTTTGTTATTGCGTTTCTTTTTAAGCAAAGACAATGTGAGGGTGGCCATTCGTGTAAAAACTACCGATGACGTAATCATCATCTCGACTCCCCACCCCCCATGACATCCAAAATAAGGAAAGAACCCCCCTCCCCCCATTCCCCATAGTGCTCACGTAATACTTGAACGGTTCCAAGTGGTAGTGACATTGTCATATGCAAAATATCAATCAATTTGACTTGGAAACAAGGCAAAACTAAACTCGGACTTATACTATGAGTATAGACGCGATATGTCACAGATTTTACCGAACCATCGACACATGTCACGGCTGTGTGCTACAGATAAGTTACCAGTTTACCTCTCTTTATATTATATGCGTGTCTTATCTCATCCAGATCTGTGCTCGCAATTTTTACCGTTATGTTTGTTCAAACAGCTATGCATATAAAAACGACGCATATACTCGACGATATGAATTTTTATATTGCTATGTTATAAGAGTGTTTTGCTTTCTTAGAATGACGCCGTGTGCTTAATAGAGTACCACCCTCATTTCTTACCGAGGTGTCGTAAAAGGCGACTAAAGTAAGTCGACTCGCCGTGTGGTATTCAGCTGAGTAGAATAGACCAACCTCATTTCTTACCGAGGTGTCGTAAAAGGCGACAAAGGTAAGTCGACCCGCCGTGTGGTATTCAGCTGAGTAGAATAGACCAAACTCATTTCTTACTGAGGTGTCGTAAAAGGAGACTAAGGTAAGTTGACCCACCGTGTGGTATCCGGTTTAGTAGAATAGAACACCTTCTTTCTTACCGAGGTGTCGTAAAATACGACTGAGGTAAATTGATGACAGGCGGGCAGCCGGTCGTAAAAACGCAGCCAAATCATGTGACAGCATGTTTATACCATGTTGTGCCCACTCCACTTAGAGTGGGATAAGGGCAGGAAGATGATGTTGCTTTCTTAGAATGCGACTTTTAGGTTTTAACATTATCTTATTAATCGTAAATAGAAAATAAATATTCCTACTAAGGCAGATCAAGATCACTTAAGAATTTGGACGGAAAATTAGTTGCTTTGTTTTGTACAATATTTTCACTCGTTTTTCTTATTTCTCTGATGACAATACCCAAGTTAATTTATACTAATATTAGTATAGACTAAAAGACGTTTTTGCATTTATAATATTATAAATGCAAAAACGTCTGTTAATCTGTTTAAGTATTTATTACACGGCTAATCCGCTGGATTATTCTTAATGAAGCTTTTTAGAATAAAAGCTGTATACTAAGCCAAAAAAATCACGTTACCCTCTCGGGTAAAAAAGGCATTTAAACACTTATGTTGATGCGAATGAAGTTATGTGTATAACTAGTTTATTATAAAATGACTGAAATTTTTTCGACACATATGTATATAAAATACTCGTGTCACTATATTCCTCCAAATTCCTCCGAAACGGCTTGGGCAATTTTTATGAAACTTTGAAACTTTATACGCATATTTAGTAGGTCGTTTTCTATCTATTTTTCCTGGTCCTAACTAATTAGTTAGGACCAGGAAAAATATGTCGTGACCTGGTCCTAACTAATTAGTTAGGACCAGGTCACAACACAATTGTGTTGTGACATTTTTTTAATTTTATAATGTACACTACAAATTCCCTAGAAACTGTACTTTGTTAGCTTTTGTTAAATGTTAGCTTAGTTAGCTTTATTACAAACAAACAGACAGACAATCTTTCGTATTAATAGTATTCATGTAGAACATATTGTACGTATTCACACTTTAAAGTACATATTAGTTTACAAATAATTTTTAATTAAAGTGAATGTAATAAATTTCACTCAAGTAAAATGAACTTACCAATTTCCATACATTAATATGAATCACAACACTTTGCAATGCTAACTACACTTTGCACGTAAAGAAAATGAATAAAATTAGTTCTCTCTAAGGGATGAACCCAATTTGTATGCTAATAGTGATACCAATCTATCCTCTTGAGTAGCGCAAAGATTTACTTCATATATCTTTTCTTTAGACATCTACGCTGACTGGTCTTATAAGAAAGCTTAGTCACTGAGCGAGCGATGGAGCTAGGTATGCTTGGTGTATGTCTACGTGATCAAATCAGAATTATGGAGAGCCGTGGAAGAACCATACATAGCCCAGTTGTAATACCGTGCGACTCTTTCAAGGAGTGTGCGTGCGCTCCGCACTTTTTGACGCTGTCGTTGATGCTCCCCGCGCTTTTTAAGGCCGTTGTCGACGCTCACGCTTTTTAAAGCGGTCGTAGATGCTCCGCGCTTTTTAACGCTATCATCAATACTCCCCGCGCTTTTGAAGTCCGTCGTCGATGCTCCGCGTTTTTTAAAGCCATCGTCGATGCTCCGCGTTTTTTAAACCTGTCGTCGATGCTCCGCGCGCTTTTTAAGGCCGTCGTCGATGCTCCGCGCTTTTTAAGGCCGTCGTCGATGCCCCGCGTGCTTTTTAATGCTGCGGTCGTTACTGGCTCGTTTGAAGGCAAATGTATTTTTACTGATTATAACAGTACTCTATACGATTTCAAATAATGCGTAATAATAGAAAATGCTTTACAATTTATATTCTACTAGCAATCGCCAACGGCTCCACCCGTGTAAAAAAATTAAAACCGTAGTACAGTATTTTTATAAGCTTAAAAATGGTTAAAGTGTTTTAAGTGTTAACCTTAAAAGTTAGACATATGCTGTTGCGGACTTTTATTTAGAACTTTTAGAGGGAAACAATTTTGTAATACAGGATTTTTGAATAACTTTCACCGTATAATAACGCCGTTTTCGAAATATTTTTTTGTTGTTGCTCCTCTCCTATTCATCTTAGCGTAATGTTATATAACCTATAGTCTTCCTCGATAAATGTACCATCTTATATTTAAAGAATTTTTCAAATTTTTCCATTAGTTCCTGAGATTAGCGCGTCCAAACAAACAAACTCTTTACTTATATATTTTAGTATAGATTTAAAATATTCTTTATGAAAGGCTTTCCGCTCCTTTTGCGGGCTGTATTAATATGGATTCTATATTAGCTCTTTAAAATGCCAACCACGGCCGTCTTCTGAAGAATCGAATCTCGGAGTGAATATAATCAGAGTCAGCTACGTGGGGCCCGGTGCAATTTGTATGCTAATAACTGAGGTCACCAGACCGCATGACGATTTAAAATTACTTGTACAAATCTCACCAAAACCCGTGACTCCGTTTGGTGAACATAAACGTTTAAATACCCTCAATTATGTAATACTATTATCCGCCACTTCGTTTACGTGGACTGTTGTCGCGTTATAGATTGATAATAGACCCGCCGTGTGGTATCCGGTTTAGTAGAATAGACCACCCTCTTTCTTACCGAGGTGTCTTAAAATACGACTTAGGTAAGTTGACGTCAGGCAGGCGGCCGGTCGTAAAAACGCCGCCAAATCATGTGACAGCATGTTTGTAACATGTTGTGCCGACCCCACTTAGAGTGGGATAAGGGCAGGAGGATATGTATAGGATAGGATCTTAACATATGATTAGTTATTTTTATTATATACCTACCCACACCATTGAAAATTCCAACCAAAAAATGTCACTAGAAATTGACAACGCACTAGTATTTGACCGTTTTGTATTAAATTTTAAATAATAAGCGTTTTATTTAATTTATAGAATTAGGCGTTACTTTGCGGAGATCCATAATACAAAAGTAATAATAAAATTATTTTGCTATAATCCGCGATGAAGTAAAATAGAAAATATATATAATGCTAAATGTAGAGTGGACAATCGGTTATCATACCTGATACATGCAGGATTCGTAAAAAACACATGCACAAACCTCCACCACCGCCACCACGATACACAAGCACTATATACGTTCACTATCACAAACTCAACAATCGTTTCGCCCCGCAACCGAAGCATCATCAGGAGATAGACTCCACGACCAAAATCGCAAAGCGTTTTGGTTGTCCACTCTACATTTAGCATTGTATATATTTTCTATTTTACGTCATCGCGGATTATAGCAAAATAATTTTATTATTACTTTAGTGTTTTATTTGTTAAATAACAATAACTTTAACGATATAACATAATAGTTGATATAATAATAGCTTCATTAGGAATCCATGCTGAAATCGGGTTCATTACAACTACACGATCCGATTACGGGAAATATAACGAGCCTTCATTACCGAATAGCTTAGACCAATGATTCCCAAAGTGGTCTATATCGACCCCCAGGAGTCGCTTAAGAACTGCAAGGGGTCTACGTGAGCAAAAAAAAAATTGGGGTCTATAAAATGAAAATGAGGGTCAATGGCCAGAAATTGCCAAATACGTATTATAAATATAATTTTGACGATTAAAATTTTTTTAAATATAATATTATTATTAATATAACTAATATCATCGGTCTGAAACTGCTTTCATTCGATCTCGGAGCATTTGTGTTGACACATAAAACTGTGTTATGTTTTACTTTTTCACACTATAGGTACTTCGCTACTGTTAGAAATTTAAGTCTTTCAAGGTCTTTTAAATAGAAGTGGGTCTATCTAAAAATGAAAACATGACAAGGGTCTACGATAGAAAAAAGTTTGGATACCTCTGGCTTAGACGGTACGTAATATATAAATAGAAGTTACACTAATATAGCCTTTATGTTCCTATTATTAAGGAATATAATCGGTTCGCAGTTTAAGCCGTTTCAATTGCTATAACACCATAATCATAGATTCGTTTTGTTTGTACGGAATGCTGGATTTTCTTGAGAGTAAGGTAATTGCACTAGTAATTGACCATGCACTAGTAGTTGACCGTTTTGTACGAAATTTTAAATAATAAGCGTTTTGTTTGTTGTAGCTAATAAAAAATATTAATTATTAATATTACATTTTAAATATTAAACAATGGACTACAGTGAGATATTGGGCAGTTGTTAATAGATGGCAACAGGTAATTACAAATTTATTTTTTATTTTATTTCATTCGGCTTGCCGTGTGGTATCCGGCTGCGTAGAATATACCAACCTCATTCTTACCGAGATGTCGTAAAAGGCGACTAAGGCAAGTTGACCCACCGTGTGGTATCCGGTTGAGTAAAATAGACCACCCTCTTTCTTACCCAGGTATCGTAAAATAAGACTAAGGTAAGTTGACGTCAGGCAGGCGGCCGGTCGTAAAAACGCAGCCAAATCATGTGACAGTTTATAACATATTGTGCCGACCCCACTTACAGGGGGATAAGGGCAGGATAATGATGATTCATTCGGCTTTCTTATAAAATAATAGCAGTTTTTTCAGTGCCAAAACTAAGAAAACAAGAATATAACAAAAAATTTTATTTTATTAAACCTAGCTAGATCGATTCCCATAAAGGCTTAACCCTTTACATGCTGAATTTCATGAAAAATGTTGAAGCCAAATTTAGATCCAAAATTTAGAATCCAAAATATAGATTCTATATATATTATATGCTACCTGGGTGACAGGTCTCAGTGGCGATAGGTCTCAGGAACAATACGTGACCCCCGAATGCCCCTTAAACTAAAGGGGAAAATTTATAAAACGGTTATTAGACCTGTTCTAATGTATGGATCAGAATGTTGGGCAATAAAAGAAAAGGATGAAAGAAATGTGCACGCGAATGAGATGAGAATGTTAAGGTGGATGTGTGGTGTGACAAAACTTGATAGAATACGCAATGAGTATATTAGGGGAAGTCTGAAAGTTGCGCCCATTACAGAAAAGATGACAAGTGCGAGACTAAGTTGGTACGGTCATGTAATGAGGAGGGATGTAAATCAAGTGACCAAAAGAGTTTTAAATATGAATGTGGATGGATGTATGGCTAGGGGAAGGCCGAAAAAAAGATGGATGGATTGTGTGAAAAATGATATGCATGTTAGAGGAGTGGTACCAGAGTTGACGAATGATAGAGGAGAATGGAAGAAGAAGACATATTGTGCCGACCCCACTTAGAGTGGGATAAGGGTAGGAGAATGATGATGCTACCTGGGTGACCGAGCTCGGTAATTTTTTAAAAGATATAAAAAAATGCAATAACAAAAAAAAGCGCCGGGTGACATGAGGAAATCGAACCTACTATTTGAATTTTTTAGTTATTGAATTTGACACCTAAAAATTTAATTTACTTTCTACTCCTATTTTAGCAGTTTTTTATTGCCCAAATTAAGTCTAACTAGATCAATTTTTCTCCTCCAAAACCCCCTACATAATAAATCCGGGCCGTTTCCGAGATTCCAAAAATAAATAGAATAATTATATATAGGAATTGTCCTAGCCGTGTCAGTAATGTACTGACACGGTCGTCCGTCTGAAAACTAAAATTGAAGCGAACGAAATTGCAACATTTAAAATACTCAAATTACCAAATTTCCAAGCTTATATGAACATAACAAAATGGATTATTACATCCTTTAAACAGGTGTTTTAACAAATTAAGTCATTAACTCCCTTTGCATCCCAACTCTGCCTGTATACATAAATACATAAACGTATCCCTTGTCTAAATTAGATGTAGACCTTTTTATAAAACCACCGCTTTGGAAAACGGTTTGCGTGTAAAGTGGCATTCGCTTTTATTTAGGCGATCCGCAGACGATCGATTTTTCAGCGTTTATAAAGTTTTTTTTTATATTGACGAATTTATTTTCTTACGATTTAAAGTTATAATATAATAGAATTATTATGCTATAATCTGCGTTTGTTAAGAAAATCTATGTAATGTCATGTAGATATAGTAGCATAGGATGCAATTGCATAGCGATTTTGTCGTGCAGCCTACCTCCAGATGATGCTTCGGTTACGGGGTGAAACGATCTTTGAGATGGACGTAGGGAATATGTGCAGTGTGTGTGTTATTGGTGGCGGTATTTTGTGATATGTGCGGTAACGAATCCAGCATGTATAAGACATAAGGACGGTTATCGCTTCTTACACTTGGCATTACATAGATATTTTCATTTTAGATATCAAGCGACCCCTTATCTTTTGCATATGGGTGTTTAGGTAACAACTAGATCACGTTGAAGCCCGCGAATTTATTTTGGTCTGTGTTATTATGGTTTTTATTTGCTATTCATTTCGAGCCATTCACCATAATTAGTTAGTGGCCTGAAATGAAACTAATGTGTTTACTCGTAAGTAGAGAAAGATAACTAATGTATATATAGCTTACGAATTACTGCATTGAATACTGTCTAAATAATCAGAGTCGGTATAACAAGCTATCCTTAACAGATAGATATATGTGACATACAGGATTTTTTTTTAAGTTTTATTGTAACAAAAGTAGGAAAGTGAAGTAAAAAAGTTGATACATTCAGTTTAATATTTTTAGTTTCAATACTCTAACTTTTTAAGTTTCAAGAAGTGTAACAGTAAATAAGTAAGAGCAGTTTACTATTGAATTTTGAAGACCATTGTAATAATAAAGTTTAATGAAATAGGCGTTAGAGGTACTAAATATTATAATTTGATTTCTGTTGCACGTTTAACAATACATTGGTCCTTTGAGAAGTTTTTAAACACATCGTTTGTAGTCAGCCTTAACAATGAATTCAAAAATGTTGTATTACATTTTATCCGCGTATCCCTAATTCGGGGAAATTAAACGATTTCTGCTTAATTTAACCGGCCCAGAGTTTCTCTGTGACGAACAATTTTATACATTTTAAAATTGTGACCGTATACAAATTTTTGGTAATCTTATTTTCGACTGAGACGTAAAACCATGGTTAACTGGTGATTTCATTAAGAGACAGCGTACCCAGTTAACTAGGCTTTACTGAGATAAAAACATAAAAGATAATAATTTGGCTATAATCCACGATTGATAAATTCTGTACCATTTAATGCTAAAAGTAAAGTGTAAGCTGTGTTGTATTCGGGTCAGTAGAATAGACCACCCTCATTTCTTGCCAAGGTATCGAAAAAGGCGACTAAAGTAAGTCTAGGTTTTTTATAATGAAACTTAGCTAGATCGATTTATCGTCCCCGAAACCCCATACATACTAAGGTCCATGAAAATCGTTGGAGCCGTTTTCGAAATTCGAAAACGGCTTTCGAATTCAATTCGAATTTCGAAATTCGAAATTCGTTTTCGAAGAAAAGAGAATCTGGTTGACCGAGCCTTGTTTGGTATTTTTTTACAAAATAAAAAAAAAACTTAAAAAAAAAAGAAAAAAATAATTGGGTAGGTATTTTCATTTCTAGTGACCACCCGTTCCCCGAATAAGCTACGCTGACTTGACAGTTTTTCGAGATTCCGAAAATATGATTAGTATGTGAAGAATAAAATGACATTGCCATGAATATTTTCATATATATTATGAATAATAAAATTACATTTCGACAACATCGAATAACTCCCATTTAATTTTGCTAAAGTACATTTTATATTAATATATATCAAATTTCTATTTCATCTCTCAAGCGCAATGGAATCTCCCGTTTAAAGTTCTGCCCGCCCCAAAAACACTTAATAAAATTAAACAGAATGACTAAGAAACATTTTACAAAGAACTCGTAATTAACCAAATTCGGCTATTAAACACAAAGGAGGCAAAAAGTTTTTAATTAAAGCCATATTGACGTTGAAAGCTTCGCCAAGATTGATTCCAATCAAGGGAAGTTGATCGACATTTTGGATTAGTATTAAACATTTAATACTTTACGGTGCCCATTAAAAATGGCAGTCGAAAGTTTGTGGGGAATTTTATGGCGGAAGATTTTCTATGAAGCCTGTTAATTTTAATAATTTAGGCGCAATAATTGATGATTTATTTTGCCGTGAGGCTAATCAGGCTGAGTAGAATAGACCACCCTCATTTCTTACTGAGGTGTCGTAAAAGGCGACTAATGTAAGTTGACACACCGTGTGGTATCCGGTTTAGTAGAAAAGACCACCCTCTTTCTTACCGAGGTGTCGTAAAATATGACTAAGGTAAGTTAACGTCAGGCAGGCGGCCGGTCGTAAAAACGCAGCCAATGTGCCAACCCCACTTAGAGTGGGATAAGGGCAGGAGAATGATGATGAATGATGAATTGATAATTTATTTCCGAGGCTAGCCGGCTGAGTAGAATAGGCCAACCTCATTTTTTATCGAGATGTCGTAAAAGGCGACTAATTTAAGTTGACTCATCGTGTGTTATCCGGCTAAGTTGAATAGACAACCCTCTTCCTTACCAAGGTATCGTAAAAGTTGACTAAGTTAAGTTAATGTCAGGCTTAAACTTAGTTTCAAAGGCGATAAATCAATTTAGCTATATTACTTTAAAAAAAAGTCGTTGTATCCTTGTTTTCAGACACTGTAAAACTGCTACAATATTATTATTATTTTTTAATATATACATATATGGGACACTTACACACACGGTCGTCCGTCCCCAAAGTAAGTAAGTTAATACTTGTGTTATGGGTCACAGACAACTGGTGAATATATACTTATATAATTTTTAAATATATACTTAAATACAAATATACACCCAGACTCGAAGAGCCAACAAATTCTTGTATAGAATGTGTTGGCACTCGGGGGGAATCGAACCCGCGACCCGCGGCGCTGAAGGCAGGATCACTACCCACTGCGCCAACGGGCCAGTCATTAGAAAACAAAGGCTAATTACGTTATTTTATTATTATTATTATTATTATTGTTATCATATGCAAAGTTATAATAGCTCAGTTGGGAATGGACGGACTTAATGAGATATCCCTGATCAAATCAAAGATACGTGTAACCTTTTTTTTCTTAATTTTCATATTAAATCTTTTTTATGACCTCTAAAAAAATACAGAGCAAAACTTGGTTATTTAGGTACTTCATCATCATCCTCCTGCCCTTATCCCACTCTAAGTGAGGTCGGCACAACATGTTACAAACATGTTGTCATATGATTTGGCTACGTATTTGGCTGCCTGCCTGATGTCAACTTATCTCAGTCGTATTTTACGATACCTCGGTAAGAAAGAGGGTGGTCTATTCTACGAAACCGGATACCACACGGTGGGTCAACTTACCTTAGTCGGCTTTTACGACACCTCGGTAAGAAATTAGGTTGGTCTATTCTACTTATCCGGATACCACACGGCGGCTCGACTTACCTTAGTCGCCTTTTACGACACCTCGGTAAGAAATGAGGGTGGTACTATTCTATTCAGCTGGATGCCACACGGCGTACTCAGGTACTTATTATTATTAAATTAAATTATTTATTATGTAGTGAAATATGGAAAAAATAGATTTTTTATACTAAATGTAAATGCCATTTCCATTTAAATTTCCCCAGCGGATTACACTTGAAATTGTACAGACAGACAGACTTTAACATTTATAATATTAATATATCAAAAACAAAATAGAAACCGTAACAATTATATTGTAGTACTGATTTTCGTACAGAAACTTAGTTTAATACGACAGCGAGGGGATTTTGTGGGGAACGGTGGTAGGGGGGTGATGGAACGAAACGCCATTAATTATATTACACGGCTGTGACAACAACAACTTTCTGGAAGTTCATTACGTCCCCCACCTGGAAATTGGGAATGCGAACAATTTGAGTTTGTTTCAGAATTGTTTGGTGTGAGAATGAAATGTTTTTAACAAGCCGCGGTTTGGGAGATGGGTGTAATTGACACGAAAGAAATTTGCACAATTATAACTGGGAAATATAAAAAAAACGGTTGCCTGTAAAGTCGGTTTTACGGGCAAAGATTTTACGTGACAACGTTTTTTTCTCAGTAGAATATTTATTGGTATGAATTATTAAATTGCACAATAGGAACAAGGAATTGAATGAAAATAAGAATTGCACAAATTTTAACTATAGAAATATATTTTGTTTAGCAGAGACACAAGCACGCACCGATTCTACGCGCCTAATTCTCTAGTGCTGCGCGCGCGGCGGACCAATCATGTTTGAGTGGGAGAGAGACGCAAGGCATTCGCCAGTCCGGCGGGCCTCTCTTTCGTTCGGTGACTCATCGTAACAGACGTGAGCGGGCGTTACACTTCGTCATGGGTGACTCCAAGCCGCAACCTAATTTAAGACGTTGTCACGTCAAAAGTAGCTTTTACCCGTACCTTCGTTCGCGTCGCCTGTAGTCTTGAAATAAAAAGTAGCATTTGTCACTTCAACCCTGCAAAGCAGAATATCCGGGAATACTGTGAGAGATTCAGTTTTTTAGAGCTTAGTTTAATTATTTTAGTAAATAGCCCGTGTAATTTACATAAAATATTGTAACTGGGTTACTATATTTTATGTATTTAATTTTTTTAAAGATACAAAAAATAAATAAAAATAAGCCGTATGGTATCCGGCTGAATAGAATAGTACCACCCTCATTTCTTTCCGAGGTGTCATAAAAGGCGACTAAGGTAAGTCGACCCGCCGTGTGGTATCCGGCTGAGTAGAATAAACCAACTTCTTTTCTTGCCGAGGTGTCATAAAATACGATTAACGTAAGTTGACGTCAGACAGGCGGCCGGTCGTTAAAACGCAGCCAAATCATGTGACAGCATGTTTATAACGTGTTGTGCCGACCACACTTAGAGTGGTATAAGGGTAGGATGATGATATAACTGGGAAATATAAAAAATAGCTTTTACCCGCAACCTCGTTCGCGTCGATAGTAGTTTTGAAGTAAACAGTAGAATCTGTCACTCTTCAAACCTATAAATAAGATCAGTCCGGAAATACTGTGAGTGATTCATCGTTTTTTCGATCTTAGTTTAATTATTTTAGTAAATAACTCGTGTGATTTACATAAAAGTACTAGTTAACTGAGCCATGCTCAGTAATTTTTTAAAAAATACAAAAAAAATAAAAGAAACAAGCGACGGGTGTGGAAATCAAACTTAATTTTCGAACCTTTTTTAGTCCGCGCGTTATCATTACAGCTTCGCTTTTCACAGCTCAAATTATAAGTATCTATTTCTATTTTATTATATCTGAATGCATATATCTAGAGAATTTAGTGGTTATGTTTAACCTACCAGTCCGCATTGCAGCAGCGTAGTGCATCTAAGCTTTAAACCTTTTCAAAAGGAGAAGTCAGGCCTATGCCCAGCAGTGGGATAGAAACACGACCTTACTTTGATACTGTATCACGGTACAATGTTGAAATATATTCCGAAATTCTTCAGCAATATACTTTAGGCCGCGATCTTTTATTTCATCTTAAAAATCCGCAAATCTCTTTTCCTTTCGGTATATAGGTCACAGACTAGAAAATATTTATCTGAAGTAAATATATATTAGTAGCATCTTTTTATTTATTTATCTAACCGAAATTAATTAATAGATTAAATAGTTAAATTTATATAAACTTTTTCTTTTTCTCTATACGACTTTTACTCTCTTTCTTCTCCAATTCTTGTCCTTTTTCTTCTGTTACTCAAAGGTTGACTGGAAGAGATCCCTTTTAGGGGTAAGTCCGCCTTTATACATGTGATTTTTGTCATTTTTTTTCTCTTTTCTAAATATACGTATAAAAATAAATAAAGAAATCCTCAAATCACACGATCGATTGTACATAGTAATAGTAATTAAACATAAGATGTTATAGAAAATCCCGGGGTTTGAACCCATGACCCCTCAGTACAGATAATTACGTATTGTATTAGTTGCTAAAACATTCACCGGTTTCCATGACGCTAATCCTTTCAATTTAACTAATGCTTTATAACGGTATCAATTCCCGTTAATTAACGAACTTAATTGGGAGATCAAAGTTGTTTATCCCGAGCGTTTTGATCAGGAGCCTGACATAGCGGGGTGGTATATTTCAATGAACAAATAACAATAAAAGGTGATATTTTGATTTCATCATCATCAGCATCCTCGGCACAACATGATATAAACATGTCACAGAAGAATGAGAATATCTCTCTCTGTTCTAAGGGTAATTATAAATTATATTTATAACGTTAAAGGCAAACTCTGGCCTTCCAAAATACAGGATTACCTAGTTTGGGGACTACTAGAAAATCTCAATTCTTAGTTATAATATTTAGCATCTATTTAAGTTAAGTTTATCTGAGAAATGTAACCACCTGTTTGGAAATAAAAATTTTTGAATTTGAATTTTAAATTTGAATGTCCCAGACCAGACATGTTATAAACATGTTGTCACATTAGGCTACGTATTTCTCGATCAGCCGTCTGTCTGACGTCAACTTACCTTAGTCGCCTTTTACGATACCTCGGCAAGAAATTAATGTGATCTATTCTATTTAGCCGGATACCACACGACTGGTCAACTTACCTTAGTCCCTTTTACAACTAATTGGTAAGAAATGAGGGTAGTCTATTCTAATCAGCCGGATACCACACGGCACTAATAACCATACAATTTCATTAGATATTTCAAAATTTAAACACCATCAAAAAACCATATGGCGAGTTGAATTATCTTAGCCGCCTGTTACGACGCCTCGGTAAGAAATGTGGGTGGTGGCTTGTGGTATTCGGCTGAGTAGAATACCACACGGCTTAATATTTTTGATTTTCCGTAATATTATGTCTTACGGAATCCTGTCGTGGGGTAAATCCATGTAAACTTACATTTTTGTCATTCGAATTCAATTTTTAATTCGTTATTAAGTTAATTTTTATGATATCTTTGGTTGGGTGGTCTATTCTACTCGGCTTAAATTAATGTCTATCATATAACCATTCATATTAAGGTTGACCGAAGTTTAAGTTCAAAAACACAGATACAGGCCCAAAGCAATCGCGGCCTAACAAAACATATTTTAAATTACCCCCAAGTGCTCTCGGGAGCAAGAGCGCTAATCCCCCAAAATAACTTCTCCAAAACCTCCCGAGAACACGACGTTTCCATTGCGACACGACGCCATTCAAAATGCCGGATTGTACTTATATTATAAAAATATGTGGAGATTACATTTAAGAAATAACACGTTTTTATCTGTTTTAACACCTCGGTTAATTGCCTCTTCAGGTGACAAGAGGGCTGGCTCCTCTTTCGCACAAAGAATCAGCTTAGCGATTCAGCGCGGAAACGCTGCCAGCATTCTTGGTACCATTCCATGAGGGCATGATTTGTATAGTCCTAGAGTGTAAGTAGTTTAAGACAGATATAACTTGTATATTTTTGCTGTAAATAAAAAAAAGAAATAACATAAATTCAAATTTAAATTTACCTGCTTCATTTAAATTCAAATTCAAAATATTCTTTATTCAAATAAACTTGTAAACAAGTGCTTTTGAATCGTCAACTTTACTGCTGGTTCGGAAAGTTGTTCCTACCGAGAAAAGCCAGCAATAAACTCGGCGGTTGCTCTTTCAAAAATACAATTCTTATTATTACTTACATCTAGTCATTACTGTCTTGTACAGGGTCAAAGAGTAGCTATATCCACACATTCACATCTTCTAAGTAATCCTCAACAGTATAGTAGGCTTCCTGTATCAGCCTCTTTTTAACAGCGTTTTTAAACTGCTGTAATGGCAAAGCTAAAATTGATTGCGAAATTTTATTATAGAATCTTATACCCAGACCCAGAAACGATTTACGTACTATTGCAAAGCGCAAAGCAGGAGTCCCAAACTTATGTCGGTTTCTTCTTTGTCTATTATATACGAGGTGTGTTCAAAAAGTATCGCGAATTTTGAATTTTCGCGAGTTACGTATATTCTAATTTCGATTTTTTTGTGGCGTTATGTTGGTACATATGTCTCTCACTTATGTTGACAAGTTGGGCCATTTTGAATGTTCGGTTAATTGTTGACAGCTGCTTTGCTTGCACGTGTTTTGGTTCGTGTTCGATTTTTACCTATTCAAAAAGTGGAACAAGGAACCTGTATCGATTTTTGTGTGAAAAACGAAATTAAGTGCGCGGATGCATTCCGAATGTGGACTGTGGCATACGGAGAAGCTACTTTGGACAAAAGCAACGTTTATCGGTGGTACAAAATGTTTTTAAAAGGCCGAGAAGATGTGAATGTTGAAGAGCGTGCCGGACGCCCGAGCACTTCAACAACAGACGAAAAAATTGATGAATTGAAGAAAATGGTATTGGCCAATCTTCGAATCATCGATAGAGAAATTGCCGAGGACCTAGGCATATTGATTGGCTCGTGCCATTCGATTTTAATCGATAATTTGTGGAAAAACAAAAATTGGCTTTTGCACCTCGATAACGCCCCTGTTCACACATCACTGCTTGTACGCGACTTCTTGGCCAAAAACAACAGACCAATGATACCGCAGCCACCGTATTCCCCAGATCTGGCCCCCTGTGACTTTTTCTTGCTCTCGAAACTGAAGAGGCCCATGAAAGGACGACACTACGCCACGATTGACGAGATAAAGACGGCATCGAAGGAGGAGCTGAACAAGATACAAAAAAATGATTTTTTGAAGTGCTTAAAAGATTTGTAATAACGTTGGCACAAGTGTATAATATCCCAGAGGGATTACTTTGAAGGGGACAAAATAAATATTTACGAATAAATAAATAATTTTTGAAAATACACAAAATTCGCGATACTTTTTGAACACACCTCGTACATCACCTATCGTTTTATAATTCTTTATATACAATAATATTAAAGATAGATCAGATTCGTACTGTAAATTATTTTGAAAAGTCATTTTTTTTTCATTAGTTAAGGTAAGTTGTAGTTATTGGAAAGGTTTAGTTAGTGGAGTAGCTTCGAAAACCATTGGTAGCTTTGTCATAAATTCTACAAGACATAGTCCGTTATTCTTTTCCATTGAACTCTATTAAAATCCAATGTACAATGGAAACCCACTCTAAGTTTCAATTAAGCCTCCCCATTCGTCCTTCGCTTTATAAGCCTAGGCTTCTGTAAACGCCTTGTAGACATCCACAACTAAATAGTTCTATATTAAACCACTCTACACTTCGATTATATTCCGTACCCTATTTCACTTTGTTGAGGCCATTTTTATTGGGTTTTGTTATAATAATTTATAATGTACAAGATCTAGAAAACAAAGCGTGGCTTGTTAAGACTTTAGCGCCTATTAGACACTTTGACATCTAGGTCGTGTGCTCTGGTGATGTTGCCGAGTTAAATAGATGGCGCTATAGCAACGAACTGTGATGGCCTAGCGGTGCGACCGAGTGAATCTCTAGAGACGATCATGTGTTCAAACCCGGGCAGACACCAATGAGTTTTTCTATTAAAACTTATGTGTCTAATTGATAATTGCAATTTATCACACGCTGTTCGGTGAAGGAAAACATCGTGTGGAAACCTGCATATCTCTAGCGCATTCTGGGTATATTTGTAACCTACCAATCCGCATTGGAGCAGCGTGGTAGGTCTTAGCTCCAAAAATGGAGAGAGGAGGCCTATGCCCAGCAGTGGGATAGTAACAGGCCGTTACTTACTTACTTTTACTTATAGCAACAAACTTTTCGTGCGTTACATCTGTTACCATCCCACTTCTGGGTTCAGGCCTCTTTTCCTACTCTCTTTTTTTGGAAAAAGGGTTTGAGCCAAAATCACAAAGGTGCTACAATGCGAATTCGTAAATTCACATCACCGAATTCTTTTTCGTTTTTTGGATTATATTTGCGTTGCCGGAAATCCAACCCACGACCCCCGTAACTGAAAGTGTAACGGCCACCTGGGTCATAGGCCGGTATCTATAAACTAAGATTGTGTCTTCTTATCAATCATCATACATCATCATTCTCCTGGGTCGATTTACCTTATTGGTCTCTTAGGACACCTCGGTAAGAAATAAGTATGGTCTATTCTACTCAGCCGGGTACCACAAGGCGGGTTGACTTACCTCAGTCGCCTCTTACGACACCTCGGTAAGAAATAAGGGTGATCTATTCTACTCAGCCGCATACCACACGGCTATTCTCTTTCTTCTTAACAAATAAAGAAAAATTGTAATATATTTTCAAAGTGGATTATTACACAATAATCTTTAACGTAACCTTGTCTAACTTAGTAGTAAAATGAAAGACGTTTTAATATAATTGGAAAGGCCTATACAGCATCCAACAATATCACGACTCAAAGTGATCCAGGCTACATAATACACAATCCGGCATAAGCGGCTTACGTACAGACCGCCTATGCCCTAGGGGTTGTTCAATAAAATTACTGAATTTAATAAATGTATCCCGAATTTAATGATATCTCGTAACTAAAGCATTCAAAGGCCTTTTTATAATGATAGAATATTTTAAACTTCCATTATAGGAAAACAAAAAGTTAAAAAAACATTTAACAAAATTTCATATCTTCTCTGTTAACCGTTGAGTTCCCTCGCCAGGAGCCAATCCTGGCAGCAGCATCACGTCATGCTCATCACAAACATGGATTGTCTTTGGCACTAGACAAGTATATAAATTGGACACCAGAATGTGAGTTAAATTTAACTTACAAGATTCCACCTTCACGCACATACATGGCAAGTTAATTAAAAGCTTTTAATAACATAAAAGTACAAATAAAACAGATAATTACACGGTTTATATTAGTTTCGTATTTATGTAAAAGTAATAAAATTATTTTGCTATAATCCGCGATGAAGTAAAATAGAAAACATATATAATGCTAAATGTAGATTGGACAATCCGTTTTCATAACTGATACATGCAGGATTTCTAAAAACATGCACAAACCTCGACCACCGCCACCAAAATACACAAGCTCTACACACGTTCACTATCACAAACTCAACAATCGTTTCGCCCCGCAACCAAAGCATCATCAGGAGATAGACCCCACGACAAAATCGGAAGGTTTTCGATTTTGTCGAGTCACATACGACGTTATGCAACTCTGTATCTTAGTAACTAATCTAGATAGAAACATAGTTCTTACACTATTAGAAAGAGCCTGACGAGCTTAGGTTACATTTGGTCTGAAGTTGACATTTGACCTTATACATGGCACGTCGATAAATGAGTTCGGTCAATACTCATTTCATTAATTGAGACAAAATAATACTTATTACCAAGTACGGGAATAAATTCGCCAAAGTACTTAAGACGAATGCAGCATCAATCAGACGTCCCCTTCCGTTCCAGACCATCGAACGAGCCAGATATATGTACAAAAGTAGTTTAGGCAGTCGGAAAAACAAAGCTTTCCCCGTGGGACCCGAATAAGGAACTTATGGTACTATCTAAAGTTAGACAGTTTGAATCACCGAACCCCACCGTAGCGTCCTCGAGGTATAAGTTCATTTAAGTATATTTTGACTTACTGCACGGTGGAGATAGTGAATTTATTTGTAAAGTAACCGGAAACTAGGGATGGTACTTGGTGTGAAAAATCGATTTAAAAAAAAATCTATTATCTTGAACCGAAAAAATCGATTATTAATAAGCGATTATGAAATCTAAAAATAAAGATTATAACAACTCTAACTGTAGCGTTTAACTCTAATTTTAGTGTAGAATTTTTTAAGCGTTATTATTGATAATCGATTTTTTCTGACATTTGAAAACTATAGATGGGACCTGGTGTGGAAAAAATCGTTTTCATAAATCGATTATAAAATCTAAAAATTATAAAACTTTAAAATCGATCATTAATAATAGATTTTTCAGATCTTTTTGGCGCTATTATTGATAATCGATTATTTCTGACATTTAAAAATTGTGGCTTCGTCCGCGTGGAAATCAACGTATTTATTTAACTGAAAATTTTAACGTAAATCTAATTAATGTGCGTTAACCATAAGAGATAGAGAAATGCTGTTGTGAACATTTTTGTAGTATATTTGTAGATCTACAATTCTCTAGCACATTACTTTGGTATACTACAGTTGGTTTACGCGGTGCTTGCGATTAAAGCTCCCAGCAGAGGATTTTTTAACTGCGCTTCCTCCTCATCACAATTTACATGAAACTGTAATATAACATTCACCTAAACCTTCCGGAATAAGTGCATTAACTTTTAGTGAAATCGAATAAAAATTCCGTTCAGATTTTGAGAAAATGGCCACATAGATACAGACAGCTTTTGGGGATTTTTGTTTTATAATGTCTTTTTTCCTGTTTCCAAAGAAAAAACGCGTATTTGGCAAATCGGTAAGAAATGAGGGTGGTACTATTCTATTCAGCGTGATTACGGAACTTATATTATACAACCTTATTCCTAAACCAAAAATTACTTACATACTTTTTCAAAGAGATAATCCGACTAAGTGTACCGCAAGTTATTTTTCAGTTTCCGTAAGAAAAATGGATTTTTTCTTTTTATGGTACTCTGGTGTATAAAACTTAAGTGTGCCAAATGTTATTAGTTCGGCGGGTACTTAAACGATTATTTTATAGTTATTGAAATCACGACTAGTACTATAAAAACTTTCCCTACCTGAATAAATAATTCTATTTCTACTTGTTTCAAATCTTCCATTTCGGAATACAAAAGACGGCACGATATTGTCGGAATACCTTAATCTCAATACAAACGGTAGAATATACCCCAGAGGCCGTTGTAAGCAATATTCGGTATTCGTTTTTAGAGGAACTCTTTAGAGAATTGTAAAGGAGAAACCCAATATGAATAATACAAAAAAAATGTCATGTTTTATCTGAATATTTTCTTATGTTATAAGTTGCGGTCCAATATTATATGTGAAAGTCTGTTTACTTGTATGCAAATCACAGTTAAATTTTTGACATACATATAGCAAATTTATACTGATATTAAAAATCCAAAAGTGTGCTGTTTTATACCCTAACTGATTGATGGCAATTTTATTATAGAGATAAATAATTATAGTTATACAAGGTTATTTTAATAAAGAAATATTTTGAATTTGAAAAAAAACAAAATTTAATAATTAAAATTGTTTATGGATTTCCATTTTTAGAAATAAATTAATAAATTGAAATCGAAAAAGAACACTTAGAAGATAAGACGAAAGAGCAATAACGAATTGTTGTACAGAACAGTCTAGTTGTCTTTTAATCAACTAAAAAGGGCGCTGTTCTAGACTCGATAGTTTCGATAAAGTACTGAAAGGTAAAACTTAAGTTCTTTGTGCCTCCAATAACTATGAGAGGATGAAATACGGCTGAACTGGCTGCAGCGTTTACATTTGCTTTTTTACTTGCACGTTTTGCTTGCATGCCTGCTCTATAACTATTTTTTTTATCAATTTTCTCACATCAATATTGAAAAACGTTAGATAATAAATACTAAGCTAATTCACTCACTTTCAGTGTTTTAGAATTTAATGACGTCTGATTTACTTTAAATAAATAGTCTCTTGTCATTAGACGCATAAGATTGAATGTCAACTAGAATAGAATAGAATAGAAATACTCTTTATTGCACAATACACATACACAATAATACATAAAAGAAAAATAACAATTTTTAGCCTATATAAAACTAGAGAAGTTAAATTAAAGAAAACAAAAAAACTAAATTAATTGCACAAATGGCGGCCTTATCGCTAAGCCAGCGATCTCTTCCAGGCAACCTTAATAATACAATCAAGAATACAATGGCAAATTATAGGCAAGGTTAAATTAAATAATTATTATGATATGTATAAATCATATACAATACTCTACAATATATACTATAATATATTAAATATATATGAAATATTTATAATAATATATAATAATAATATATAAAAAGACAAACAAGGGAACAAGGGCCAAGCAAAATAAGTCACACAACCTTTTTCAAAAAATGATATTTTATTTGTTTTTTAAATATTGTGAGTGACTTAGACTTTTTTATGTCAAGGGGAAGAGAATTCCATAAAAGAATAGCTTGGACAGTAAAAGATTTGGAAAAAAAGGAAGAGGAGTGAGAAGGAATTTTTAGACGCAAATTCACGTCCGAGCGACGGGAACGACTGTGAGTGTCACCAATGAAAGTAAAACGCTCTTTCAGGTAAGGAGGGGTATTAGGGTTGAACAGTACACAGTAAAGAAGATGAAGAATATGAGTATTCCGGCGAAGGCGAATTGGGAGCCACTTGAGCTTATTGCGAAAAACGGAAACGTGGTCATATTTACGAAGCCCGAATATGAACCTAATACAAAGATTTTGGAGGCGCTCAAGCTTATTCAATTGCTCCTCTGTGATATCAAGATAACAAGTGTCAGCGTAATCAAGAATCGGTAAAAGAAGTGACTGAGCCAGCGCAACTTTGGTAGGTATGGGTAGAAAATTACGCAATCTACGAAGAGATCCCACTGCTCTAAAGATTTTCTTACTGGTTTCGTTCAACTGCGGCGCCCATGATAAAAACCGATCGAATGTAATACCCAGATTTTTCACAGTATCATTAAATGGTAAGTGAATGCCGTTAAAAATTACTGGAGGCAGGACAGACAAATCTACATGCGACATCAATTTTTGGCTGCCCATTATTATAACTTTGGTTTTTGTAGGATTTACTTGTAGTCCAAAATTCTTACTCCACAGTGCGATACGTTGAAGGTTTTCATTAACAATACCGATTGTGTAAGGTAAATCGGATAAATTAGACAGAGAGTATATTTGTAAGTCATCTGCATAGAGATGGTAGAGAGAAGTGATGGAATTACAGATAGAATTGATAAAAATTGAAAACAGGCGAGGAGACAACACGCCACCTTGTGGAACGCCGGCAGTGACCATTGACCAATCCGAGTATGAGTCTTGTACACGAATACGCTGCCGACGTCCATACAAGTAAGAATGAAACCAATCAATAACTTTTGGAGATATGTTAAGAGAGCATAAAATGGCGAGAAGGACATCGAAATCCACAGTGCTGAAAGCATTACTGAAATCCAATAGTGTCAACACTGTAACCTTCCGATTATCCATACCAGATCTAATATCGTCGGTTATTTTTACCAAAGCAGTAGTCGTACTATGACCAGGCCGAAACCCGGATTGCATCGGACTCAAAAGATTATACTGGGAAAGGAAAAGGCTGAGTTGGTGATGTACTAATCTTTCAAACACCTTAGAGAGGAAAGGTAGTATAGATATTGGTCGGTAATCGGCAAAAGCTGAAGGATTTGTTTTTTTAGGGAGAGGGATGACCTGAGCGTCTTTCCAGGTCGATGGAAATGAATTTGTACGAATGGAATAATTGAAAATAGCGGTTATGACGGGAGTTAGGATATCAAGAATGGGAATGATCATGTCACGACTAATGCTATCAGAACCGACAGCTTTAGAATTAACAGATAAAATGTTTTTCTTAACATCACAACAAGTAAATTGATTAATGAAAAAATTAGGAGTATCAGGAGAAGGTAAGGCTGAAAGTTGATTTATTGTATTTAACTTAATGTTACTATCCATAGTAACGGATGAAGAGAAATGCTCATTAAGCTGGCTCAAATTTAAATTATTTGATGTAACGTTTTCACGTGCCTTTCCCACTCCTATAGATTTGAGGAATTTCCAGACCTTAGAAGAATCGTTTTCCTCGACAACAGATTTATGAATGTGGCGTCGTTGTTTATCTCTACATTCTCTATTACAGCGATTACGGGCTTTCAAATATGACTCTCTATTAACATCACTAGGGTTTCGTTGATATTTAACTCTAGCAGCATTTTTCCGCTCTTGTAATTTACGAATATCCGCAGTAAGCCAAGGTGCTGGGAGGTGTTTAATACGGACCGGTCGAACTGGAGCATGAATATCGTAAAGCTGTGTTAGCATGGTGTTAAAAATTTCAACCTGTTCGTCTACAGTAGCTGCATTCACAACAGCAGACCAATCAATTTTAGTGGCATCTTCTTGAAGTCGAATTAAATCCATGGCACCAAAGTTACGCTGGAGAAGGATCCTTGATTTAGCTTTGGGTGGCTTAAGCTTGTATGATAGATACAAAAGGTCGTGATAAGAGAAAGCTGCAGCAACGCATTGACCATGCTTTTCAACATGGTCAATTGAAGAAACAAGAATTAAATCAAGAAGAGATGGCAAAGAGTTTGGAAAAGTGTGAGTTGCAACAAGAGGAAGTATATGCATGTTTGATCCATCAACTATTGATTTTAGACGAGTAGAACGATAATCGTCCTTGAGAAGGCAAGTGTTGAAGTCACCCATTATTAATGTGTGTTCATAGGTCGGAATGAGTTGTTCTAATAGAATTTCTAAGGACGTAAAGTAATCAACCGTACGATTAGGGCTGTAAAATACTCCTAACAGAACCTTCGTTTGCCCAATCATGATTTCAATAAATAGATACTCTGGGCCATTACTTGCGTTGTGCTCAGACAAACTTACAATTGAGAACGGGATATGAGAGCGAAGGTAAATCGCCACACCTCCACCAGTACGGTTGTTACGATCGTTTCGGATCAAACTAAAACCTGGGAGCGAGTATGATGATGAAGGCAAACATGGCTTTAGCCAAGATTCCGACACTAGAATCGCGTGGATGTTATTGTTATCAAAACTTGATAGCATGTCAAGATAATGTGCTGGAATACTCTGGGCATTTATATGAACGATATTGAAATTTTTCAGTACATCTGAGAAGTGTGATTTGAGATTTTCACTAAGAGGGGGAAGTCTGAGAGAACTGTCGATACTGCTCGATCCATTAGGGGAGGAGGTTGAGAAGTCTGAGTCACCAAGATTGTCTTTGTTAGAATACATAGCTTGAAAAACAATATTAAAAATATAATGTAATAAATAAATACGAATAAAAATATAAATATATATATATATATATATTAATAAATAAATATATGAGCTAATTCTTAATTACCAAAGGTAACTATTTTACAACGTTTGTACATATGCCAGCCATAAAAATGATTGCTACATAAAAATGAAGTAATAAGTGTATTTAAAAGTAGGTACAGATTTATAAGTAGAAATTATTTCTTAAAATATGACTAAACTTATCTAATACAATAACCGAAATTTACATTAAATAAAGACAAACAGGATTTAAAACTTAGGGAAAGGCCAAGACTCGGATAACTTACATACTTGCTATTTGTCTCTGGCAACTGTCAAATTGATGTTTGTTTACATATCGGCACAGATATTTTGTAAAGTTAAAAACAAAGGAAGGTTTTGTTCAATACTAGCAAATTGATAATGTATACAAACTTTTAAAGTACCTTCGATTAGTTATAATTAATTATAGCTACACGATTATAGAAAATAGTATCAACATTTGAAAGAGAAGAGGAAAAGAAAAAAAAAAATTTTTGCAACACAAAAATATCATAAATAAATTAAGATTTATCGTTTAACAATCCTTCTGGAACGATAAGGTTGCGAAGGTTTCACCACTTTTGGAGCAACAGTGTTGGAACTGGAAGCAGCTGTAGTAGCAGGCACCTGGGGTACATTAGCTAACTCTAAAGAATTTACCTCCGCTGTAGTAACTATACGGTGACGCTTACCATCAGGGCCTACCACAACTACGGATCCATCCCTCGTCCAGCATTTGCCAATTCCGAATTTTTGTCTGGCAGCCATGAAGGCTTCATGTCTATTTCTGGTCAAGAATTCAGAAACCGTTACACCAGTATTTTTGAGAGAGGATTTAGAAAACCAGACTGTGTTCCTTAGTGCTAGGTCATGAAACTTTAACAATATAGCCCGTGGCTTATCTCCTTTTGGATGACCGAGCCGATGGCTTCGGCTGATGCAATCCACTTGTAAATCTGGAAGCTTAAGATTTTTAGAGAGCGAAGTACATGCAATATTAGCAGGATTCTCATTCCTTTCTTCTGGGATTCCATGAACCAGTAAAATTTTCTTCCTACGATGCATCTCCAAACTGTCTACTTGCCTTGTGAGGAGTTCTACTTGCTGCTGCAGGCCTTCAAGTGCAGACAAGACAAAGACTCTAAAAGAACTAAACTGCGCTGCTATGTTTGATGTGGGGCTAGTTGCCGGAATATTATTTTGTAAACTTTTCTGGAATTCAGACATCTGGGAGTTGAAGTGCTCTGTTAAAGCTTGTATTGAATTTTGTATGGAGTCCATATTGTGATCACTAAATTCTGTTCAGTGACAGTGCTTACTCTTCTATATAGCAAATTATGGATAGTGTGATAGGAAATTCAGCTGGTATGTACAAAAACACTCAACACATTTGTAATTAGGTAACAAAATTAATAAAATTTAAATAAAAATAATAAGAGCTCTTAAAAACACGTGTTTCTTTTTTAATCACCTACCCACGAAAAGACTAACTACAGACTAAATTCACTTTTTTACACCAGTCAACCTAAGCTCGTTAAGCTCTTTCTGACAGTCTAATTATATTTCTATCTATATTATTTACGAAGATACATTCGTCGTAAATTTTCTCATTTTTACTGAAGAATAAACATTACATGACAAAATCAGTATATCTATTTATTATTATTATTTATTCCATTCAAATGTAACTAATCTTTAATTAAAGCAAGCACTAGACACATTCACTACAACAATCTCAACAACCGTTATGCCTCAACCGAATCATTATCAGGAGATAGATTGTAGGACAAAATCGTATTTTAAAATGAAATTATATTTCAAAGTAAACTGTAATGAAATTGAATGGAATCAGAAATTATAATTTGACAAAAGCTAATATTAGTGTAATAATGCAGTTTCTTAAATACATACTTGAAGAGCTTGATAAAGTAGTTATTAAGTATTATATGTACTTTTTAAGGTCGAATGTATTAAAAAAGTTCTAGTACATAACTGGAAATGTCAAATATCTTTTGCCGTGGCTTTAATTTAAGGGCAAGTGTATTAATCCATTTTGCAATAATTTAAGTATTTATTTTAAACAGTGTAAATTTTTATATGGCTGCCTCTTTTATACTTTGATATTCGATAACTCGTGACTTTTGTTGATCTGTTGTCAAAATTTAGTGAAGCGAGTAGTGATTTAGTAGAGTAGAGTTGTCGTATCTGAAGCAAGCATAAAGCTTGAACAAAGTGATTGTTTCAGTCCTAAAGGCGGTGCCTTAATTTTGCTCCGACGCTCCAATATACCTTTACTAGTATAGACTTATATTAAAGCAGACTGGAGTAAACTTTTTGTTCATTTAAGAAAAGATTATCACTTTTTTTGTATAAGAAAGGATTGTAAGAATTTGTTTTACTAAACTGGCCGATCCACCGAACTTCTTACCGCCACTTCAGACTTTCCCTTATATCCTTAGTTTGTATTTTTTTCCATCTTGTCACACCACACATCCACCTTAACATTCTCATCTCATTTACTACTCTTCTTTCATCTGTCTTTTTCATTTTAAGTTATTATTAAGCTTTTTTTATTATTATAACGCCCTATTTATTATATTCCATACTAGCGGCCTGCCCCTGCTTCGCACGGGTATAAAATATATAGCCCATGTCACTCAGTGAAAAAAAATATTAAAATCGATCCAGTAGTTTTGATTTATTCATTACTGCCCGTGGCCCGCAAGAGTTAAATTTGGAGAAAAACAATTTCCCTCTCCCTATTCCAAGAAGATTTCCTGCCATCTTTGAATATCTAAATTCATATAGTACATTTTTACTTATTTACTTTCACATTTTTCCTATGTATTTTATTTTTACAATTAATTAAAGAATTTCTTTAAACAAACTCTTGAAAGAGCGACATAGCTGCTAAAGTCGAAATGTTATAGGGCGAAGCGCGGCGTCCTCACGGCATTTTAAATCTGTAATATCTCCGAAAATGTTCACTTAAATTAAAGGCTGTAAGCGGCCATATTGATCTATATTAAATCAACTATTTATTTAAAGTACTTAATTGGATAAGGATTAATGCTGTATTGTATAAAAATTGCTTTAAAAATAAGGCATTATTTTTCGTAAAAAGTAAATGACAAAAAATGCTATAGTGAGTTATCCATAAGAGATAGACATATACCATCGCGGACTTATCTGTAGACCTTTTCAAGGTGTACAAATACTTAGTACATTATTTTGATAAATCTCGTAGGGTTTAGCCTGCGTTTGCAATGTAAGCGGAAAAAAATGTAATTATTTACAGAAACCTCAAAAATTGCAGTATTTCTTTACTCCGTATTGAATGTTATTATACGTACAAACCTTCCTCTGCAATCACTCTATCTATTAAAAAAAACCGCATCAAAATCTGTTGCGTAGTTTTAAAGTTTTATGCGTACATACGGAAATATGGACTTTGTTTTATAATATGTAGTGAAGCTCATTGCGGCGTATAATTTGCGCAGCGGACTTTTTCCGCTAACTTCTCGCTGGCGGGTGAAATACACAATTTAATGCGCATCTGCTTATCAAAGCATATTATATGACCAAAGCTAACTGCCTGTCATCGCTTAGGCGGAAGAAAATTATATTTATACCATGGAAAATAGTTACATATATGTATATCATAGCTGTGAACGCGGCCAACGGGTATCAGTGTGTCACATAGTTTTTTCTTAGCAAATCCCGCGGGAATTCTGGGATAATTCAAATTCTAATTCTAATTCAAAATATTCTTTAATCAAATAAACTTGTATCTGGTTCGGAAAGCTGTTACTACCGAGAAAAGCTAGCAAGAAACTCGGCGGTTGCTCTTTTAAAAATATAATTCTTAAAACTAGTTACAATTAGTTATTACTGTCTTGTACAGAGTCGAAGCGAGCTATATCCACATATTCTTATCTTCTAAGTAAAGAACAGTATAGTAGGCTTTCTGTATCAGCCTCTTTTTAATTGTGTTTTTAAACTGCTGTAATGACAAAGCTAAAATTGATTGCGGAATTTTATTATAGAATCTTATACCCAGACCGACAAACGATTTACGTAAATAACGATAAATAGGCTATATGTTAATTTATACAATCACAAGTTACTTTACGAAAATCCATCATACAAAAGTAATTATTAAATTATTCTGCTATTGCTTTTATTTATAACTAGCGGCCTACCCTGCTTCGCACGGGTAAAAAATATATAGCCTATGTCACTCAGTGAAAAAAATGATTAAAATCGATCCAGTAGTTTTAATTTAGGTATTCATTACTGCCCGTGGCCCGCACGCGTTAAATTTGAAGAAAAAACAATTCCCCTCTCCCTATACCAAGAAGATTTCCTGCTTTATCTAATATCTAAATTCATATACTACATATTTACATTTTACATTTTTCCCTATATATTTTATGTATAAAATTAATTACAGAATGTCTTTATATACAACATTCATAGCTTTGTTATAATTAGACAATAGAAACATGTTTTCTTTAGAGGTTACTCTTAAAAGAGCGACATTTAGTTGCGCGTCTGATCGCTGCTAAATTCGAAGTGCTATAGGGCGAAGCGCGGCCTCTCGCGGGATTTTAAATCTGTGATATCTTCGAAAATGTTCATTTATATAACATGCTGTAAACGGCCATATTGATCTTTATTAAATCAACAATGTATTTAAGGTACTTAATTGCATAAGGATTAATGCTATATTGTATAAAAATTGCTTCGAAAATAAGGCATTATTTTTCGTAAAAAGTAAATGACAAAAAGTGCTATTGTGGGTTATCCATAAGAGATAGACATATACCATCGCGGACTTTTCTGTAGACCTTTCCGATGTGCACAAATACTTAGTACATCATTTTGATAAATCTCATAGGGTTTGACCTGAGTTCGCAATGTTAGCGGAAAAAAAAGTAATTATTTACGACATCACATTAGAAACCTCAAAAATTACTGTATTTCTCTACTCCATATTGAATGTTATTATATATATAAACCTTCCTCTTAAATCACTCTATCTATTAAAAAAACCGCATCAAAATCTGTTGCGTAGTTTTAAAGATTTAAGCATACATAGGGATATAGGGACAAACAAAGAATGTGACTTTGTTTTATACTATGTAGTGATAATCCCTATAGCATGATTCAGTATTCACGCGCGATGGCTTATTATTAGCGTATTTCATGTATAACTTTGGTGTTTCTATACCGATTTCAATGATTCTTTTTTTATACAATGGTTAATACTATTCACTTTTTTATTTAGGGGTGACTGAGAGTGATATAAACGTAGGAGTAGACAAATATAACCAGAAAGCTTCGAACTGCTAAGCTATCGGGAGTTACACGTGTTATTGTGAGTCAACCATAAAAGATAGACATATGCTGTTATGGGATATTTTTTATATAATTTTAAGGAGAACATTTCCGTCATACATGATTTCTGTGTAGCTTTAACCATCAAGGTTGCACACGCGACGAAAGCTTAAAAAATGGAGTAACTTCTCCCGTTTTCCCAACATTTCCCTTCACTGCTCTGCTCCTATTGATTGCAGCGTGATGAAAAGTATACTATAACCAGCCCAGGAGTATGAAAAAAAATTTACCGAGTATACCGAATGTACCGAGTTTCGTTAAAATCCGTCGAGTAGTTTTTGTTTCTATAACGGTTATACAGACAGACAGACAGACAGACAAAAATTTTACTGATTGCATTTTTGGCATCAGTATCGATCCCTAATCACCCCCTGATAGTTATTTTGGAAATATATTCCAGTTACAGAATTGACCTCTTTACAGATTTATTATAAGTATAGATATTGTTTTTTTATGTTTTCATTATTCTCTTCTTTATTTTTAGGTTTATAATTGTTATTCATTGCAACATTATAAGAATGATGTGATCTCCAATAATTGGTGCTACTTAAAAGTATATAGCATATTTATTGGATTATTTAATACTAGCAATTGCCATGGGCTCCACCCGCGTCGAAAAACTAAAACCGTAACTATTTTGACCAGCATAAAAATGGTTAAAGTGGGTTCACCTTAAAAGTTAAACAGATGCTATCGCGGACTTTTATGTAGAACTTTTAGAGGGGAACAATTTTGTAATACATGATTTTTGAATAACTATTAGCGTTAACTCAGCGCACGCAAGGAAAGTTAAAAATTTTGTCGTTTTCGTATTATTTTTTATTGCTGCTCCTCTCCTATTCATCATAGCGTGATGTTATATAGATTTCCTCAATTCCTCCTTTTTCAAATCGGTCCAGTAGTTCCTGAGATTAGCGAGTTCAAACAATCAAAAAAACTCTTCAGGTTTATATATTAGTATAGATGTAATGCTGTTGGAGATCCGAAAAAATTAATAAAAAAGTCAAGAAGAATAAGTGTTTGGGTAGGTTTGTGTCTACTCACATTTAGTGCTGTGTTTTTGGAAAAAATTACAGCCAGTATTTTAGGGTTTGTCACTCATGGATTACGCACGCCGCGGCAACAGTTGCAGGATTAATATCCCGCTATTATTTCTTGTCACACGGTTAACTTCATTATTCACGGTTGTCCATTGTAACTAACTCCACCTTACTCGTCTATAAAATATAATTTATAATAATCAACCACCGCTAGAGCGCTCGCACTCCAACGGCGATATGTGTAAAATACACCCGAAGGCGCTAACACTCTTAATAGATATTGGCACATGATTCGTCTAAGTGGCTAGGACCCGTACTACGTTGTGATTTGTAATAACTCAAATTCTTTTAGAGCGTCAGAGGCTATGTGTCCATCAATCTAAAGGAGTCAAATAAACCCTTAAATAGAATAAAATAATGTGATAATAATCACATTATAGTTTTATAATAATATTTCAATATATCGTTTTCTTTAATATAAATAGAGCCGTCAGCCCTACATTCGTAGTTTATATCACTTTGCTCAACAGAGAGGTTCATTATCAAATATCATTTGTTACAATGTAAATAGTTGTTTGTCATCAGATTAGAGGCGTAAAGCAGACATAAATTAATATAAATTATTTAATATAAGTGTACGATACACGAACAGGTTTTATATTTATCTAATACAAGAACAGATTTTACATGTACTCTACATGAACAGACTTTATATGTCCAACTGATATAAATTCGTTACACGAACAGATTCTTATATGCCCAATACAGGAACAGGTTACTATAAAATTTGATAAAAAAATGCGAGACATTCAGATAGTTGAATGTCTCGCGAAAGTCTTATGTTACTTCATAGGATATGTTTTAGCCAACAGAAAGATCACTCACTCGATCTAAATACCTAACCCTTAAACAACTCCGTAGAGAAGTTTAACAATGTGGTATCCCTCTCCCATCTATTATATTCTTCCTATTTGGAAAAATATAAAAAGAGAGTGATAGTCAGTAGCTCCGCACCCGCTACCAACGGTGAGCTCCGTCCATAGGATATGAGCCCCCCCCCAAGGGGTACCTGTTTATAGTGCGCCTGCGGCGTATGATTATGGGATAAACCCATTATTGTCGGGAGTCAACAAAACCACAGTTGACATATTAGGCATGAGTGCCTGGGTGTATAATAGAGGACCGAAGCCCATATAATAAATAGCCGGAGCTATAAAATATGGCATTAGCCAAAGGCACAAGGCCTGGTAAACTTTGATAATAAATTACCAATTCTTATATTCAGTAAGGCGCATGTCGCCTGCACACGTCGTAACGGTGCGTTCTATGGTAAAAACCACATACAGTATAATACGTATAATACGTATAAAGTCCACAAAGTGGAAACCCATCGAGATGGCAAACATGTTGCAAAGCAACTTGATTAGTTATAATATATACACCATATAGGTGTGTGTCCACCGAAGTGGATAGTGTGTGTCCACCGAAGTGGAAGATGTGTATGCAGAGCATTACATGAATGCCAATCACCCCCTATTCACCCAATACCATATAATGGAGTCACACATAGTGCACTCGCTTACGGTATGCGCCAAGCTCAACACGCCACCTCATACAACAAAAGGTAATTTATGTTTAACGCGGCAAGCCACGTAAGATGTATATGTATATGTGAAGATAAGGGAAATGCAGGCCACACTGTCTAAAGCTAGTCCGCAGTCTTATTAACAAAGACCCGACCAGCGGCTCTTATGCAATAATGCCATGCTATAATGGTCATTCGTGGTATCATTAACTAAGCTAAGGGGACGTCCTGAAAAGGACGAAACACCACACCCATCCGTTACTATGAACAGAGTCCATAGCGATCCATCACTGCCGCGGCGTATCACTTCAGCAACATAAAGTTAACTTCCGCAACGCCCAGCAACATTCAGCTGTGGTACCGTCACTATTGAGAGACTACGAACAACGTATAGATGTCCGTTCGTCAAACAATAACATTTCAGCCACCACTGTACCGGCACTACTCCAAGCGGCCTATGCGTCCAAAGGTCGAGCAAGGCACACGGCAATGACCGAAATCACCACCGGCCCAACTAAACCCTTATCACAAAGGCACACGCCCAAAGTAACTCTGGTTGCGTCAAACCAAAGCCGAATAAAGGCACGCCGCAGCAACCGTAGTTAACTACGGGCCTATGTCCAACCCTAATAAGATGCAGCCTAGTGTAGCCTTTTGGGCCAGGCACACAGCAATGACCGAAATCACTGCCGGCCTAAACCTCAAGTCTCCCACCAGTACCCGCCAGAGCATGTTCGGTAGAGTGCCAACCACTACTCAGCAAAGTTGCCTTTACCAAGTATCATTCTGACACTTTAATCGTTCGAGGTGAGCTAAGCGATGTAACCATCGCTACACTCTTAATGGTCAAGTCACATTCACAGCCTTTCCAAAGATCGGCACGATCTTGCATCTTGAACCATTATACGAGAGCGGGCCTAGATGTGTATTTATTATTAATTATTATAAAAAATAGTCGAGTTAAAACTCAATTAATATCTTGTATCGCCCCAGTACACATCTACAATATCATTATAACAACATTTCATAAGCGACCTAACAGATCACTTCTGCGCTCTACGCTCCGCCCGCTCTCTCCATACTGTAGTACGGCGGATAACGTGACATTCGGTCAATATGACGAAAATTATACTTTTCTGAATTTGATGTTTTATGAATAGAGCATCAATTATAGATGCGAAAAAACATTACTGCGTGACAAACAAACATTTATTTTTATACTTATGGATTTTTCTAAAATATTGAAATTTTTAATAATTATTTATTTTTAAAACTCGAATGTAGGGATGAGACTGTTACATTCAACCCCCTAAATTCTATGAAGTCTTATCGGAATAGAATTTACAATAGGAAATACTTACAGCATATGCTTACTTTTGAAATTGAATACTAAATTTAATTCTATGTTATTTAGAATCCCTGATTTGCCAAACTCCATATATTTATTTTAATAATTTTTCCAACAATTAGTTGAAAACTGGGTTTTACACAAAATCTAATTATACATCAACCCCCCGCTTTTAAGACTTTTCGATTCTCTAATATTTTTATGAATTAGAATTACTTACAAACCCCAGACTAGTAACTACTGCCTTCTAGTGCTACCGTTTTGAGTTTTACTTTATTTGCCTTAGTTCCCTATTTGATTAATATTTATCCATACCTCGTTCATCGTTATAAATAGTAACATGGTCGACTCTCGGACTCCACAACCCCCAGACCTCAAGGATTTATTAGTAGTACTGGACACATAAGCCTCGTCAGTCTCTCTCCATTTCACGGACAACAAATTGTAGGCTTTCGCCTACTTAATACTTTACACAAGCCGTATTGACCATCCTGGTCACGGCACCAAATTGTAACTAACTCCACCTTACTCGTCTATAAAATATAATTTATAATAATCAACCACCGCTAGAGCGCTCGCACTCCAACGGCGATATGTGTAAAATACACCCGAAGGCGCTAACACTCTTAATAGATATTGGCACATGATTCGTCTAAGTGGCTAGGACCCGTACTACGTTGTGATTTGTAATAACTCAAATTCTTTTAGAGCGTCAGAGGCTATGTGTCCATCAATCTAAAGGAGTCAAATAAACCCTTAAATAGAATAAAATAATGTGATAATAATCACATTATAGTTTTATAATAATATTTCAATATATCGTTTTCTTTAATATAAATAGAGCCGTCAGCCCTACATTCGTAGTTTATATCACTTTGCTCAACAGAGAGGTTCATTATCAAATATCATTTGTTACAATGTAAATAGTTGTTTGTCATCAGATTAGAGGCGTAAAGCAGACATAAATTAATATAAATTATTTAATATAAGTGTACGATACACGAACAGGTTTTATATTTATCTAATACAAGAACAGATTTTACATGTACTCTACATGAACAGACTTTATATGTCCAACTGATATAAATTCGTTACACGAACAGATTCTTATATGCCCAATACAGGAACAGGTTACTATAAAATTTGATAAAAAAATGCGAGACATTCAGATAGTTGAATGTCTCGCGAAAGTCTTATGTTACTTCATAGGATATGTTTTAGCCAACAGAAAGATCACTCACTCGATCTAAATACCTAACCCTTAAACAACTCCGTAGAGAAGTTTAACAATGTGGTATCCCTCTCCCATCTATTATATTCTTCCTATTTGGAAAAATATAAAAAGAGAGTGATAGTCAGTAGCTCCGCACCCGCTACCAACGGTGAGCTCCGTCCATAGGATATGAGCCCCCCCCCCAAGGGGTACCTGTTTATAGTGCGCCTGCGGCGTATGATTATGGGATAAACCCATTATTGTCGGGAGTCAACAAAACCACAGTTGACATATTAGGCATGAGTGCCTGGGTGTATAATAGAGGACCGAAGCCCATATAATAAATAGCCGGAGCTATAAAATATGGCATTAGCCAAAGGCACAAGGCCTGGTAAACTTTGATAATAAATTACCAATTCTTATATTCAGTAAGGCGCATGTCGCCTGCACACGTCGTAACGGTGCGTTCTATGGTAAAAACCACATACAGTATAATACGTATAATACGTATAAAGTCCACAAAGTGGAAACCCATCGAGATGGCAAACATGTTGCAAAGCAACTTGATTAGTTATAATATATACACCATATAGGTGTGTGTCCACCGAAGTGGATAGTGTGTGTCCACCGAAGTGGAAGATGTGTATGCAGAGCATTACATGAATGCCAATCACCCCCTATTCACCCAATACCATATAATGGAGTCACACATAGTGCACTCGCTTACGGTATGCGCCAAGCTCAACACGCCACCTCATACAACAAAAGGTAATTTATGTTTAACGCGGCAAGCCACGTAAGATGTATATGTATATGTGAAGATAAGGGAAATGCAGGCCACACTGTCTAAAGCTAGTCCGCAGTCTTATTAACAAAGACCCGACCAGCGGCTCTTATGCAATAATGCCATGCTATAATGGTCATTCGTGGTATCATTAACTAAGCTAAGGGGACGTCCTGAAAAGGACGAAACACCACACCCATCCGTTACTATGAACAGAGTCCATAGCGATCCATCACTGCCGCGGCGTATCACTTCAGCAACATAAAGTTAACTTCCGCAACGCCCAGCAACATTCAGCTGTGGTACCGTCACTATTGAGAGACTACGAACAACGTATAGATGTCCGTTCGTCAAACAATAACATTTCAGCCACCACTGTACCGGCACTACTCCAAGCGGCCTATGCGTCCAAAGGTCGAGCAAGGCACACGGCAATGACCGAAATCACCACCGGCCCAACTAAACCCGTATCACAAAGGCACACGCCCAAAGTAACTCTGGTTGCGTCAAACCAAAGCCGAATAAAGGCACGCCGCAGCAACCGTAGTTAACTACGGGCCTATGTCCAACCCTAATAAGATGCAGCCTAGTGTAGCCTTTTGGGCCAGGCACACAGCAATGACCGAAATCACTGCCGGCCTAAACCTCAAGTCTCCCACCAGTACCCGCCAGAGCATGTTCGGTAGAGTGCCAACCACTACTCAGCAAAGTTGCCTTTACCAAGTATCATTCTGACACTTTAATCGTTCGAGGTGAGCTAAGCGATGTAACCATCGCTACACTCTTAATGGTCAAGTCACATTCACAGCCTTTCCAAAGATCGGCACGATCTTGCATCTTGAACCATTATACGAGAGCGGGCCTAGATGTGTATTTATTATTAATTATTATAAAAAATAGTCGAGTTAAAACTCAATTAATATCTTGTATCGCCCCAGTACACATCTACAATATCATTATAACAACATTTCATAAGCGACCTAACAGATCACTTCTGCGCTCTACGCTCCGCCCGCTCTCTCCATACTGTAGTACGGCGGATAACGTGACATTCGGTCAATATGACGAAAATTATACTTTTCTGAATTTCATGTTTTATGAATAGAGCATCAATTATAGATGCGAAAAAACATTACTGCGTGACAAACAAACATTTATTTTTATACTTATGGATTTTTCTAAAATATTGAAATTTTTAATAATTATTTATTTTTAAAACTCGAATGTAGGGATGAGACTGTTACACCATATGTCGGGGGTTGGATCGACCCTATCCGAAAATAACCCTTATACTAGCGTATAAAATCTTGTTGTTTTTTTAGCTGATTTAACTTTATATCACGTAATCGTGAAAGCTAAATTTTTGTAGCTGGAAAGACTAGAAATACAAAGTATATAATGTAGATAAAGAACTAATAAAGTGAATTCATGCCCATATCCCACTCGAAGTGGGGTCGGCACAACATTTATAATAGTTATAAACATGTTGTCACACGATTTGGCTACGTATTGGGTATTGGTATTAATTGAACTAATTGATATTTACAATTTTTTTTGACAAAGTAAGATATTGCGGGGAAACCTACATACCTTTACAGAACTCTTGGAATATTTGCAACCTAGCAATCCGCATTGTAGAAATATGGGAGGTCCAATTCTTCTCTCCAATAAGATAAGCCACCTTTGCCCAGCAGTGGGAATGTAAAAAGTATTAGCAGCTTTTACTTATTTATTTAACAAATTACCCTTCAAATAATTTCCCCGACTTAACAATTCAATTGAATTTTTGTTCGTAACAAACAATTTTCCGGCCTTTATTTTCACCTGTCGATAAGTACTTTTGTAACTCAATTGCTCCAAAGAATGACAGAAACGCAATAATAAAATGCCATTTACGTAAACATAAAAAAACTCCAATACAGTTTCCTTTTGTCGGTACATAATCGGCTTCCAACGACGAACTTCCCGAATATAAAACGATGATAAACATTTACTAGATGCGACATAGACGATATTTAATTTATTAAGTGAAAAAGTAAATATATATGTAAGTTTATTAATTTTTTTAAGGCTGAATAAAATATACCACCCTCATTTCTAACCGGTGTGTAGTAAGATGGAATCCGGCTGAGTAGAATATACCACCCTCATTTCCCACATAGGTGTACTAAAAGGCGACTAAGGTAAGTTGTACCGCCGTGTGGTATCTGGCTGAGTAGAGCAGACAACCCTCATTTCTAACCGTTGTGTTGTAAAAGGCGACTAAGGTAAGTTGTATCACCGTATGGTATCCAGTTGAGTAAAATAGACCACTCTCATTTCTAACCGAGGTTTAGTAAAAGGTGACTAAGGTAAGCCGACCCGCCGTGTGGTTTCCGGCTGAGTAAAGTAGACCACCCTCATTTCTTACCGATATATCGTAAAAGGCGATTAAGGTAAGTTGTACCACCGTGTGGTATCCGGGTGAGTAGGATAGACCACCCTCATTTCTAACCGAGGTGTTGTAAAAGGCGCCTAACGTAAGTTGTTTCACAGTGTGGTACCAGGCTGAGTAGAATAGACCACCCTCATTTCTAACCGAGGTGTCGTCGGCAGGCGGTGGGTCGTAAAATACGTAGCCTAATCATGTAACAACATGCTTATAACATGTTGTGTAGACCTCACATAGAGTGGGATAAGGGCAGGAGAATGAAGATGTTTTGGTATATTTGGCGATAAAAAATAAATTAATTTGAAATAAAAAAAATCGATGTCTTTATTTGCTTACTTCATATACACAGCATGTGAGTATAAATTTCAGATTTATGTAAAAGAACCAGATCGATATCTGATATATTTCTTTTAAAAATTGTATCACAAAAAGTTTGTCAATTAAACAAAAAAAAACTTTGAACTCGGCCGAGCCACAAACTTCTTAAAATATTCAACAGCTGTATCCAAACTCGTCATATTCGAACCCTTCGGGCGTCTTAATTATAAAATTTTAATCAAAATTCCAAATTTCAATCAAAAACAAGTTCTTACCCCTTCCTTATTATAATAAGACGGTGGCTATTTAATTGTTATTGATTAAAACTTTGTAATTCTATGGCTAAATATACCCAGAAAATTGGCGTAAAACAAGCTAAAATTTCCAGGTTAAATTAAAAAGATAGTTTAGAAGTTACACTTTTCTTTGCTTTTAGGAAAAAATAAAAGTTTAGTTGTCTTTATTTCATAAATTAATCATTTTTCTTCCAATACATGTGCACTTCATATAAAATTTTTGGACTTATTTTTATGTTATTACGACGTAAAAGTTAGTAAAACTCTTAGAGAAACTTATGCTAAAGTTAATTTTATAATTATAATTTTTATACGAAACTAGAAGTTTTTTTTATGTATTAATTAATGTGTTTTTATTATTTGTAAACGTTTAATTACCTAGAATAAGTTGCAGTTGAAATAAAATTTTTGGACTTATTTTAATGTTATTACGACGTAAATGTTTAAAACTCTTAGAGGAACTTGTGCTAAAGTTAATTTTATAATTATAATTTTTATGCGAAACTAAAAGTTTTTTATGTATAAATTAATGTGTGTTTATTATTTGTGAACGTTTAATTACTTACAATAAGTTGCTAATTAGAAAAATCCATATTAGATAGAATTATTTTGATATAATCCGAGTTTAATAATAAAACCTATGTAATCTAAGTGTAGGAAGAAAAACCGTTCACATACCTCATGCACGCAGGATTATTTGCCACACGTAACGCAAGACAGAACACCAACAGCACACTGTACAAGCACTACACACATTCACTGCGCAATATCAACGATCGTTTCGCCCCGTAACCGAAGCATCGTCATGAGATCCTGAGATGAAACTCCATGACAAAATCTAAATTATAAATATATTTAAAATATAATCACTACTTTTATTATACAGCAAATTCAAGTGTCCCATATATTTATTTATTTAAGGTACTACGTTGCCACTTCCAGATTTAAAATGTCTACATCCGTTACCCCGGTTCCTCGTAGAAGCGACACGTGTTTGAAGGACGTTATATATTTTTACGGCGTCTGAAAATGTTATTTACAGGTTGAAAGAGGTGATTTTCAGTTCCCTCCAATATTCTGCAGACGTTTAGGATGTATTTTCATATTGGATTAGGCGATTGACACGAATTGGATGGAATTCATTTCTGTGGACTTTATGTTTTTTTTAGTCATCAATATTTGTATTTGTGATTACTTTGTTTTGTGAAATTGTTAATGCCGTATTTGCGATAACTTCATCTTCACATTCTCCTACCCTTATCCTACTCTAAGTGGGGTGGGCACAACTATCTTGACTATTAATATATAAAGCTGCAGAGTTTGTTGGATTGTTTAATTTAAGGAATTACTGGACTGATTTGAAAAATTCGTTGTGTGTAAGATAGTCCATTTAAGAATTCCAAGAAGGCTATAGGTTATGTAACATCACGCTAAGTTCAATAGGAGAGGGGCAACAATAAAAAATATGGCAAAAACGGCAAAATTTAAAGCTTTCCTTGAGTGCGCTAACTAAACGGTGACTGGCTCGTTGGCGCAGTGGGTTGGACCCTGCCTTCAGCTCCACGTGTCGCGGGTTCGATTCCAGCCGTTGGCCAACATTTTCTATGAATGAATTTGTTGGTCTTCGAGCCTGGGTGTATATTTGTATTTAAGTATGTATTAAAAAAATATATATGTATATATTTACCGGTTGCCTGTCACCCATAACACAAGTACTAAGTTACTTACTTTGGGGACGGGCGACCGTATGTGTAAGTGTCCTATATATAAAAAAAGGTTATTCAAAAATCTCTTATAATTAACTCACGATAACTACTTTTATGTTAGAAAATTTGTAACAATTTTCATTTGTAACAATGTATTGTATAGCTATAGAAGGATAAAATGTATCCTTATCCCACTCTCATCTGGATAACGGACCATTTAACTCCATAACAATAATAGTAAGTAACTCCAAACATGACATTCGGTAATATTACGAGGTGTGAAATGAGGGAGGGTTCTTACAATTCATGGTGTTCACGACCATTTAATTCGGGTCTCCAGTTGTCGTACAGACACCACTTTTGTTTGGTGAACACAATGGAGTTTCAAGACCGTGGGTTCAAGGTTGACTGGCGTGTGTCTAAGTGATATGAGCTAGTGATGTCCTGATGTTCACATTAGTCTATAGTTCGACTAGTTATTAAGTTGAAATATATAAAATACAGTGAAGGAAAACATCGTGAGCTAACCTGCATATCTCTAGACAATTCTGGGGATATGTGTAACCTACCAATCCGCTTTGGAGCAGCGTGGTAGGTCTTAGCTACAATCCTTCTCTCCAAAAAAAATATAGTATATTTAATAGTCTGGAATCTATTTTTTTTATTTTTTTAAAGGTTACTAGCAATTTGAGTTACAAATGACTAGTACTTGCTCCAGCTAATCTTGTGTTACGATACGATACGTAAGTATAATGGCTGGGATTCGAACCCACGACCTATCGAATGCAAGTCCGTTACCATAACCATTCCGTTACCGCCGCTTCGCTTTTATTTTGTAATATTTGTTTTCACAATTATAAGTCGATAAAAGTAACAACCCTAGCAGGTCTTCTTCTTATGAGATATTAACAAAGATATTACATTCAGAATTATGTAGGGTCCTTGTGTCGGCACTAATACACTAAAATTATTGTTGTTGCGTAAATTTTTGGTTACACATTTCGGATATATATACAATAGACATAAGTTAATTTATAAGTTTTGTAATATTCTCTATAATGTTATGTTCTATAAAGAAGTGGCCTGTTACTATCCTACTTCTGGAAAGAAGCCTCCTCTCCTTTTTTGGAGAGAAGGATTGGAGCTAAGACCTACCACGCTTCTCCAATGCGGATTGGTAGGTTACACGTATCTTCAGAATTCTCTAGAGCTATGCAGGTTTCCTCATTATGTTTTCCTTCACCAAAAAGCGTGCGATATATTTCAAATATTAGACACAAGTTTTAACAGATAAACTCATTGGTGTCTGCACAGGGTTTGAATTTGTGACCCTCTCGAAAGAGTAGCACGGTCTCATCGCTGAGCTATCTCAGCTTGTATTTTTCTATGGTTCTTCTCATTCATGATTCAAACACTTTAAGATCTACTTAAGTTTAAATAATAATATTATTATAGCGATATAAATTATAAATTATTTTATAATTTAGACTTAATATCGGTATAATAATATGTAAGCGATATTTAGTATTACCGCCATATACCTCTTTCCCTCTCATACGCATAATCCCGTCCTCCTCGCACGCTTACCTATCGCCGCACGCGCATCGCCGAGAGAGGGCGGCACTCGTAAGCTAAAACGTTCGAGACGAACACGCTGCGCTCGCGCATTAATTAACACACCTTTTAAATTAGTGCAAATTTAGTGAAAGTGTTGTGGAGTGCCTGCCTGTCGATTATCCTGCATCCGGGACAGTTATCACATAAGGTAAGCGTGCCTCCTTTCATTCCGCTCCCAAATATAGTTCTTCTCCGCCGCCATTTTTCCCTTTCCGCATGAACCATCCCCTATAATACAGTCCACTTTTCCATTATCATTTCTCATCCCGCATCCTTCCAGGATCCCGCGCCGCTCCATTTAGTTTAGATATCGCTTTGATATTTGGATTATTCGATTATTATATAAACGATATCTAGTCTAAGTCGAAGTCTAAATGTCGCTTGCTCCTTCTAAGCTTTTTAAACCTCAGATAAAACACTATACTAATACCTCCAAAGCGTCCCTTGTTCTGATCTCCAATAAATTTCGCAGGCACGCTATTTATTGTGGATTTCCATAGAAATCCCGTTGTCTTTTCCAAACATCGGGACGTGACGTTGAATGTAAGGGGAATTGTTTGTCGAGGCGGTCTGTTTGTACTGTGCCCACTTCGAACTCTCGGTGTGTTCCACTTATTTAATATCGATAAATTCTGCTTCGATACATAGACAATATACATAACAATATAGTAGCTGGTTGACTGAGCTTTGCTCGGTAATTTTTAATAAAATAAAAAAAAAATTAAAAAATAGAACAAAATTTTTGGGTAGGTGGGGCTTGATCCTAGGCATTTTCATTTCTCGAGACTGCCCGAATAAGCTACACCGACTTAAAAATTTACGGCAAAAATAGGGATTTATATTCAATGTAAATTTTAGTATTTATTTATTGCCCGAAAACAAGATTAAACGATTTTTTTTAAACAAAACCTAGCTAGATCGATTTTTCTCTCCCAAAACTTACATGTTGAATTTCAGGAAAATCGTTGAAACCGTTTCCGGTATTCCGAATATATGTGTATTTACGAGTATATACATACAAGATTAACTCATTTAAATATTAAAGATATGGCGGCGGTTGACGTCACGTCCTTCTGGTTAACAACATGTACATCCAGAGTTTGACAGACAGCTAGCTAGCCATTTTGAGAATCGTAAAACAGAAAGGGGAAAATTCAATAAAATAAATGGTTGGATGCTGTCCTTCTGGCTATACTACGGTTTTGTGTATTTGTTCTCGTGCCAACAATTTTATTCTTATACTAGCAATCGCCAGCGTATGGAAAGATTAAAACCGTAATATTATTTGATAACCATAAAAATGGTTAAAGTGGGTTAACCTTCAAAGGTAGACATATGCTGTCCCGGACTTTTATTTAGAACCTTTAGACGGGAACAATTTTGTAATACATGATTTTTGAAAAACTTTCACCATTTACTGAGCGCGAGAAAATTTTAAATTTTGCCATATTCGTAAATTTTTTTGCTTCTCCTCTCCTATTCATCTTAGCGTGATGTCATATACCCTATAGCCTTCCTCAATAAAAGGACTATCTTACATTGAATTTTTCAAATCGGTCCAGTAGTTCCTGTGATTAGCGCGTTCAACATAGATACATTTAATATTAAATTATAGGATGAATAAAACAAGAAAAATCATGTGCCACAAAGTGCTTTATTGATAGACCGAAGAGCGACGCCCTTATATTACTTACAGCAGCCAAGCTTTGCGAGAGATAGACTTATGTCGGCAATTGACAGTACAGAATCGGTTGCGTTGAATTTTTAACCCATTTTAGAGAAATCCATCGACAAGGCACAAAACTTTTGAAAATTTATGTAGCAAGTGATGACATATGGCTTTAAAACAATGAACCTTAGAAAATCACGAAGCCTATAAGATATATAAATCAACCGATAAGAATAGATTTCCATTCGAAATAGGTTAATTTGAGAAATATTCATTCATTAGTTGTCAATGAGAAACTTTTTAATCCGGATGATTTCGGTTTATCAAGAACTAAATTTTACACGCGACTTCGTTTGCGTGGACTGTTGTCGTGTGATAGGTCGATAAGAGATGGCGCTTTCCAATGTCATCCTATTCCTGTAGAATTAACAGGATTTCTATAGCCTATATGTTATTCCGGTGTATAAGGAACAATTATGCCAAATTTCATCGATATTAGTTTAGCAGATTCGCGGTGAAAGAGTAACAAACATACATCCATACTCACAAACTTTGGCATTTATAATAAACATTGTGCATATCTTTAAACTGAACAAATGCTTTAGAGTTTTCGACAACAAAATCATGGGTTTAAATGAATACAATATTTTTTTAAGAACAAGCTATTTACCTGTCAATTGCCGATATAAAGGACATCTTACGCATTATATTTATCACGTTAGTACATCATAGTTTTCACAATAAAAAAACTAACTGAACTAAATACATATATTCGTCTAACACTAATATTTGTTAGTCGTAAATAACAGTTACAATTTCGTTTTTGAAATTGACACATAATATCATTAAATCACATTATAATATAAAGAGAAATAAATCGGTTTTATTTTTCAGTAAAACATAAATTTAATTGACAGACCTTAGTAATTATTTGTAAGAATAGACGGTAGGCGAGATATTCTTTAATAACTGAAGAGGTACTTGATTTTTGTAGCAAAATTCCTACTTTCAGCAAATTAGTAATTAATATATTCTATGACACACAAAAGATATATTTAACATTATTAAAACAATAATTGGAAATTACAAGTAAATTTTGAATCTGAAATTTTATTTGCAAACGAAAGCAAATTAATCTTTTGAACCCGTCAATTAAGTTTAATTATATATTTATATAACTTTAGATCAATGAATCAAATAATAAAATTATGTGGACATAAAAATACAATGTTACCCAAAAACGGAAATATACAAAAAAATATACGTATATATAATATGTTATCTTTTTTATTCTCATTTTGTAGATAATTATAATTAAAGATAAACCTAAAGTGTTTATTATAGAGGTAAAATTTTTATAGTTTCACCTTTGGAATAACATTGTATTTAAAATTATGTATAATGACATGTCAACATTTCTATTTTTCTTATTGCAAATATAGAATTTTTTAGGAATAAGAAAAATAAAACCTTAAAATACCTTTTTGAATAGCTGAACGATCTGTATTAGATAATTATTGTATTTATTGCATTCTACAGAGGTGTTACTGCAATTTATTAATTCAATTTAAGCACTTGCGTTAGGCTACCAGTCTAATATTATATAATCACACTACCCTCCTATAAAATAGTCAAAAGCACGGCCCCGTTATGCATATCTTAATCTGTTAAGCTTCCATATCTGAGTCGCTGGAGCAATATGAATAAGATTTAATACGATCGAAGTTTGTAGACCGAGCAAACATATAGAATAAACAGTCAACTTTACAAATACAGATACATAATTAAGAGTATTGTAACTCTATAGTTATCGCGGTCGAATTTGTGGATAAACTAGCTAACTAAATAGCTAGTTTCTTAAATCAATACATCGAATTTTAAAGTAACCAAACGTAGAAAACAACGCACGTCCGTGCGCCGCGACACCTCTCAAGGGAATGACAGAATTATTCTAATCAATCCGAGACAGGCCATCTGTAGATTGATGAGGGTAGGTGAATGTTTAAGGTAATCAAATCCTTTTCTGTTTGGCTCAATGGTCAGGTAATCAATGGTAGCTTCTTTAAAAATATTTGACGATTCAAAAGTACTGAAAACAGTCAACTTGAATAAATTGATTTTGAATTTGAATATTATATAAAAAAATCTATTCATAACAGGCGTTCAACATATTCACAACGTTCAAATACAGGCATGAAGTATGACGTTAAAAAATTACGAAATAAATCAAAACACACATTTATTAAGACTAATATCTACAAAATTACAAACTTAACTGAAACAAATAAAAATTAACAATGACTTACAATCATCGTAGACCGTTGAGGAAAAAAACCCTTAATTAAAACATAATACATCTCCGTAAAAATTTCGTTATAAAGTACGGCACTATTAAAAATGAGTTAAACTCCGATTAGATTTATATCAAATTCATTTAACGCAAAAAAGGAAAATATCTAGATATACGCTAATTTCACAATCACACATTTTGACATTAAGTATAATGTAACGCAAGTGTCCTAAAAACGAAATTAATTAGTGAAATTAAACATTTTCGTTTACTTTCGGTTCGCAATTATAAATGCATAGACATACTGTGATTTATTAATACTAGAAAAGTTTAAATTTTTTTTAATAATAATTAGTAACTCGATAAAGTAACTTTGATGCGTTCTATGATGTATCGAGGTTTTTTTCTTCCTAATCCTTTCAACCTCTATCAAAATGGACCTAGCCTATATTTGGCCATTGTTCACTTCCATACCAGTGTGCTTAGTTCGAGTTTTTATTAACATACTCCTTAGCGTAACGCCAATTTGTACGGCGCTAGAACAGCTGTCACTAGATGTCGCTTTTGCAACGTCATATAAATTAACGTTAAACTAACGCTGTAGAGTATGTAAAAAAAACTAGCACAAAGCACACAGTTCTTTTATTCACAGTTTCATTTCATTCATACCAATTTGGGAGGGAGGTTGTGTTTTTGAAAATATACGCAATTATATAAACTTTACGGTGACGAACAACTTGACAATTGTATTTTTTTAGAACTGACCATGTTCTATTTGCCTTAACGGCTTTGACAGCGTCGTCGGGTGGGACGGGCGAGCGCAGAAGCATCGTTGAGGTAGCGAAATGTGTAGAGCGTAGAAGCTCTACTAGCGTCAGGGAACGTCGTTCTATTAGTGCCTTGTATGACTCCGGAACACGGATAAGGGGGAGGTGTAGTGGAGGGTGTAATGACTGATTAGTCATCACTGCGTCTGGAGTATGGCGAGAAGCCACAGGAAGAATTTTGGTGGTAATCGGAGCATTTTTTCTAACTGTTGATTTCTGTTTCGCAGGGAATTCGAAACAAGACTGAGCCACAGCAACGCGTGACCGCACTGCTAGTTTGACGTAAATTCTTGGCCAGGATACTTTAATATGATTGACGCCGATTGACCGCCGATTTTCTTTCTGGTTCTTCTGGGTAAGAGCAACATTCCGAGCCAGTTGTAGCTTCATTAATCATATTGATCTTTGACGATTCAAAAGTGCTTGTAAGAGCTTATTTGAATAAAGATTATTTTGATTTGATTTGATTTGATTGTGTTAATCATAACACGCATCAAAGTTACTGTTAATGATATTACTATGTGGATATAAATAAAACATGTCCCTTCTGTTAACCATTGAGGAGTTCCCTCGTCTGGAGCCAATCCTGGCAGCATCAGGCCATGCTTATCATAAACATGCATCGACATTAAGACGACCAGTATGCAAAATTTCAACTCAATCGGACAACTGGAAGTGGGTCAAATTTAACTTGCAAGATTCCACCTTCACATACATACATTGCAAGTTAAATAAAAGCTTTTAATAATAAATAAAAGTATAACATTTGATCAGCGTACAAATAATTTCAGTTGATATTGTAATTTCTAACATCCGCCATGTTGTATCCGGCTGAATAGAATAGACCACACTCTTTCTTACCGAGGTATCGTAAAAGGCGACTAAGGTAAGTTGAGCTGCCGTGTGGTATAGCTGAGTAGAATAGACCACTCGCTTTCTTACCGAAATGTCGTAACAGGCGACTAAAGTAAGTTGACGTCAGGTTGAAAAATACCTAGCCGAATCATATAACAACATGTTTATAACATGTTGTGCCGATCCCCCCAAGAGTGGGATAAGGTCAGGATGATGATTATAATTTTTTACATATGTAGCGGTTTTGCTTTTACATGTGACATTTCAATCGACGACAATAAAGTATGTAGGTATTTACATTTTAAGAGACGAATATACAAAATCTATATAACATTTCTAGTAGCCACTGCTTAAATATACAGTAACAACTTAACCAATAAAATTATTTGCAAATAATATTTGGCATACAGCGAATTACCTTGCAATACTTATAGGCGTGTCGCCCAGTGCGAGCGCGAGGCGATTTATAGCGAATCGAATGCAGCAAAACTAAGAGATTAAATTACATAAATATGTAATTTAAATAAATCGCATCGCTCTATCATTGGAAAAATTACCTACATTAAATTTTATATGAAACTCTTTTTCTTAAACTGAACTGTTAATTCTGAAATTTTGTGATAAATATTTTTTTTTCGTACTGTTTCCAACTAATATTTATTATCAAGGCACGCTTTTGGACATAAAGGAACTTGGTCGGACATGTTGAATTATCTGTTACAATATAATGTCTAAATAATATGTATTATAATTATATATTGAGATAAGGTACTTAAATTATTATTGTTTATTTCATATATTAATAAAGCATTATTGAGACGATTTAATGAGGAAAATTTAGAAGACCCTAGACAGTAGAAGTGTTTTGTGAGTAAATAGCTTATATTTTATGATACATTACGAAAGATGTACGCGAAGGAGAATTTGAACCAGTTATATGAAACTAATATTATATGATGAATAATGCTCAAATTCTATGGAAACTGCGTTATACTTTGAAAGTCTACAAAACGAAATCCCATAATTTTGATAAATTTATCAATTATAAGTTATATATAGGACCTACATATATTTGAACATTATTAATCTTTGAGAAAAACCGGTCAAACCATAGCGTGTATTAAGTACAGTTGTTAGTTATTAATATTAAAGTCAGATTAAGCTTTTATACAGTTTTCTAAGCAATAAGATGAAAAATGTAACAATTATAACGACCCTAGCGCATATGGAAAAGGTTAATAAATAGTCTTTATATGTAATAAAAATTAAAGTAACTAAAGTTCTAAATAAAAATACCGAACCATTTGCCATTTTATACAATCACCATCTCCAAAGTACGAACTTAGTTTAAAGTACGTTCTAAAATAAGGTCTTTAAGAAACAGGATAGTGTAAATACAATAAGCCGTTATTTATAAAACAATATGACAGACCAAAAACAAAATAACAACAATAACTATCTAACAGTTATTTTGTTTAGTTTTTCTCTACATTGTTTCTTTTTCCTAGAAGATAACAACATAAAATTACTAGATCAAGACAATTTAATACTTATTTAATAATGTTTTGTTTGAGTTTATCGTCAACCAATAAAAAAGGAGCGTTAAAATATAGTATGGCAAGGCTGGTAGTGGAAGATAATCTTTACAATAAAGCAAATACTGTTTAAATTTATATGCGCTAAGGTTCGTACGAGGTACATTTAAAGGAACGAAAGAATAGATGATTTTATATCTCACTCACACAACCATAGAATTAAATTGTACTTTGTAGGCATATATATATAAAAATTCACACACAATACACTGTTTATATTCCTACAGACTTACAGCGATCGTATGTCAGCAATGTTCGACAATATATTGTATGCGAAGACTCAGAATAATGGTAAATAAATTATTTATGTGAAAAGTTTCATTAAATACATACGCCGTGTGGTATTTGGTTGAATAGCATAGTACCACCCTCATTTCTTACAGAGTTGTCGTAAAAAGCAACTAAGGTAAGTCGACCCGCCGTGTGGTATCCGGCTGAGCAGAATAGACCACCCTCATTTTTTACCGAGGTGTCGTAAAAGGTGACTAAGGTAAGTTGACCGACCGTGTGGTATCCGGTTAAGTAAAATAGACCACCCTATTTCTTACCGAAGTGTCGTAAAATAAGTTGATGTCAGGCAGGCGGCCAGTCGTAAAATACGTAGCCAAATCATGTGACAACATGTTTATAACTTGTTGTGTTGATCCCACTTAGAGTGGGATAAAGGGCAGAAAGATGATGATGATTCATTAAAAGAATATGCGGCATCGCGTGCGTGGAAATCGGCGTATGTAATTAAAATTTTGAACGTAAAAGTAGTTATTAAATTTACTATAAGAGTTAGAGACATGTTGTTGTGGACTTTTTTGCAGTATTTTTGTAGATCTACACTTCTCTATTACATAACTTTAGTGTAACTTTGCTGGTTTACACGGCGCACGCGATCAAAGCTCACACCAGGCGAGTTTTTTTTACAACTGCGTTATTTTTACAATTTACATAAAACCGTAATATACTTTTAACTTAAACCTTCCGGAAGAATTGCATAACCTTTTAGTAAAAATTGTACAAAAATCTGTCCAGTAGATTTTGAAAAAATGGATCACATACAGACAGACAGTTTTTGGGGTTTTGTTTTATAATATGTATATGATTAACTCGATATGTTGTTTTAACACGTACTAACACATGAATAAAATTATGTATGTATTTTTTATGTCTTATTACGTTTTATTATAAGTTTCCTCTTCTGCCATTTTGATGGATTTAATCTCAAGTAATAAAAAAATCAACGCACGATCTCAATTTGTAATCTATTTATACATTTAAATACATTCACTCTAGTATTCTTGTTATATATCTCTCTATAGAGATTTTATCCTGTTTCTAAGCCCTAAAAGGACTTAAAAAAAATTATAAATTGGCATTTAGACCTTCGGCGAAGCGCGCAAAAAAAGGGCTAACAGCATTAATAAATTCTAAAAATTAGACCTTCCTAAAGAAATAGTGTTTATAATATCTTGTGTTTCTGTGACCAAAACATTATAATATTTTTTAATATATGTGTAGAGCTTCACCATTTACTCTGAGTCTGTAAGTAAATACACGAAAAAAACTATAAAATACATTAAAAAATTAAGAATATTCCAGAAAAACAAAGAACTCATGTAATTGTTTAATATGTTAATTTATTATATAAGACTTACCCTAACATATAAATCTATCAACGCTTTAGTATAAGGAGTCTAGACGTACCTACTGAATGTATTTTATTCGAAAAAGATAAAATCAGGTTGTCTGTCAATACAATTATACCAAGAGAGGTTGATTTAAATTCAGTAAGTTGATTTAAATCAAGTAAGAAAAAAGATCTACTGTATTTAATTGAATAAGTTTTATTTGACAATAGGTATCTATAAAAATACATATATTTATTGATGAGAAATATGTTAATGATAAGAAAGCTTGGATTTAAATGGCGACGAGTTACGCACTAGATTATATTGTAAATTTAGATTTGCTAACAATTTCAAATACATTGTAGAAATAGTTAAATTTGGAAAGAGTAACTGCTCAGTTTCTTGCTGGTTCTTCTCAGTAAGAGCACCTTTCCGAAACACTCGTAACTTCATTGTAATTTAACGATTAAAAAGTGCTTGTAAATATATGAATAAATAATTATTTTAATTTGATTTTGATGTGTTATAAAAAAAAACTTTAGCGATATTGTTGTGCAGTCGCTGTAAATCTCCTGACGATGCTTCGGTTACGGCGCGAATTGGTTGTTGATATTGTTGTAGTGAATGTTTGTACTGCCAGTAGCATAGTGCCATAGTGCAGCGTTCTCTTATTTCGGATGATACCAAATTAATATTATCTTTACTTTTTTTTCTATACTTAAAATTAAAGACGCTACTCATTTCACTTTACATTACACTGATTACGTCAGTTTAGGTAATATAACGTCTAACTATTCCGAATTTATAGTCATCGTCTCTGTAATAAAGAAAAGAAAAACAGCTATATTATAAATAAATGATGGAATAACAAACAAACATAATACCGAATCAGTAGATACGTCTAGACATACCTAATTGGACAAAGTAGCAATTTTTAATCTGTGCAAAACATCTGTCAAGTACAGTTTCGGACTACAGACTACCATTTCGATCTGTTAATTTTGTATTCAGAGCGCGTGACACTCTGGAATTTCCTTTGTAAAATTTGATTTTCATTTTAGAAACGCGCGTACGTGATTAAATAGAATGTGAAACGTGATTTTCGACTGCTTTCATTGGAGCGCTGGCGCTATAGTGGCTCGCAGTAACGAAAACGCGACCCCTGCGGCTGTAAATCCATCCGTGTATTTTAATATACGAAAATACGAGTGTGAAATAACGCAGCCAAAAGCAAACCCTAAGGCTGTAAACCAATTTGAGTAATTTAAATTACGAGTATAGAATTGCAGAAACAATATATCTGAGAATCTAAATAAAATATTTCAAGCTTATAACAAGGCGACAACCTCTTTTGTAAATATTTAATTATTTTAATGACAACTTCTACTGAAGGTGAAATAAATATTAATGCAAAATCTCATTTCGTTGCAGTTTTTTCTCTAAATGAAAGGGTTGAAGTGAAAGACCACCCTTATAACACATTCAATATCTATGCAATGCTAGAACTTTTTTTAGAAATATAGCAGCTTTTAAATTTTGGAAACTGTAAATTGAATTTATCCTAGCTATAGAAAAAATTAAATTCTTAAAATTCACGAGGACTTACTTAGGTCTATTACTATTTGACAATATATACAAGTTAGTCAGGAAACTCAATTAAATTTAATAATAATTGCCAGAGAAAATTCAATTCACTATTGGTTCAGTACTTTGTTTTCTACAAAAGACACAAAACTTTAAAATCTGAACAAAGGACCATATGAACATACAATAAAAACCAATATTAATTGAATAGCAAAGAAGAACACCTGAAGATTTTATGCAAACGCTTCATAGAAAGCAATTAATTTTATGTTAGCAAGTAAAAATTTGGTACCAGCGTAAAGCACAGAATCTATGCTAAGAAGTACTTACATATTGACTTGTTTGTCACAGCACGCTTTGATTTCCACACAAACAGTGTAAACATCTCACTAACACGAAGTGCTTGGTTGAAAACAAACCATCTTAGCTTCGGCACAATACATCGAAACCACCCCGATATGTCAATACTTGGTGTAGGTAACGATACGGACGCATTTAAAACTAAAGAAAAACATAATTCTAATGATAAACAAATAGACAAAAACAATCTCACACTTTGCACTCTTACACAAAAAGTATCTATTACTGAAAGTAAAGGCAAAGTTACAAAATATATGGATTAATTGAAGTTAGTAAATCCATTAGCATCGAATATTAGAATTCTATAACAAGTAAATATATCAACTTTATATTAAATAATTTTTATCAAATTTGATATTCAATTGAAAGCTGTTACAGACGTTTATTGGTCACTACAGTTAACTGGTAGTTAAAAGCAACGTTATAATATAAAAGAGATCAATAAAATTGAATCGAAATTTATGGAAAACATTTTACAATTTATATAAATTAAAATATCAATTTCTTCATTGAAACTAGCCCCCTTTAAATGTACTGATAAAATAAAAAAAATCGTTTCGTAAAAGGTGGCATTGCTTTGATTTATTTTAAAACAAATGCAGCTAATAACTATAATGCTACTATTGATGACAAGTCTATAATTGAACACTCTTGTCTTGAAGCTGTTAAAAATCAAACCATTGCAACACTTACTCCTTACAATCAGTATTAGATAGAACACATTGCATTATTTTACAGCTGAACTACAGAAAATCAGACGTGAAAAACCTATCTATAAAAAATCACATAATCTTTTAATTTGTTCAGTTTCAATTGGTCAAATGAATATTTTCACCACCTATTATTTCCTGAAAGAGCCTGATTTTCATTAATCCACTTTTACCTTACAAATTCATCACGTCTGATCGATAACTATTAAATTCGTTACCAGAAATAGCTCCATAATTCACACAAAATCCTATATTGTAAAAACGTTGACGCTATAAAAAATAGATGCACTATGACATAGCGTAGATTGTCTTGCCTAACTTGCCTAGCTACTTGGGGACTGTTCTCTTTCGATGGAAACTGTCCCGTGCGATAATACTCTTCTAACATTTTATCTTTTTCTATAAATCTATCGTACAACCATTGAGTCATGCCATCCGTGTCTTGCGGAACCTGTAACAAAAGAAATAATTGTATTTTTGCAAATGGCTATGGTTTGAAATGGTAGTATCTAATCGCGAATATATTGTTACGATGCTGTACTTAGAATGTACAAAACGACGCGTATTTTCTTTCAACATGTACAAATGCTTTATTTGACCGCGGCCTTGAAACGCGCTCACGGGCTTTGACCTAGGGTGCTCCTGAAAATTCATTCAGATTTTGTATAAAAAGCCATGAGCTTGGTGGATTTCTAAATCATTATAGGTGAATATATCCATGGAAATTAGTTACAAGTAAATTTTATACAGAATAAATATTTATAGTTCTTTTTTTAAGTATTCGTTTACAATAAATATCTTTGATTGCAATCTTAATGTGTATTAAGTCAGTAAGTCCAAGATGTTAATTGACAAAAATTAGAAAAACCCTTGAAACTAAGATTCTCAACGTTATTTTATCAATATCTCTCTATAATTTAAACAAGTTAAGTGATAATAAATATATAAAGTAAAATAATAAGTTAATGTAAGATAAAAGAAGGACAAAGAAGAATATGTATTATTGTTCAAGGTAAACAACAAATTTTAAACTTTTATTCATAAGCAAACTCTGAACCTATAATATTTTATTGGCCGAAGATCCCATAAATATATCGATGACAGATTATCTAATCATTTTCCATGCAATAAGCCCTTGGCCGGCGTCCAAAATAGAAACGTTGCCAAAAGCTATATTGCCTCTTTTTAAATATGGCAAATTACAGACTACTTTTTCGATACATTTTGGCATTTATGAAAAATACGTCTATAGCCTTCATTTATTTTTATGCATCTTGTTGGTAAAAAATTTATATTTTATTACGCATTTATAAACCGCTCGAGTTTAAAATAAAACTACTTCCTTGCGAACCATCTTTTAATCTACTCCTGCTGTTCTAGTCAATCGATTTATTATTTTTAAACAATTTGTCACATTGACGACGATAACGTACTTATTTGCTCACCTATTTGAAGGAGGACATATTTGTAACATGTAATAATATAAATACTGACCTCATTACTTGGGTAAAGCCTGTAGTGAAGATGCGTTTGGCAAGCGGGACGCGTTCCGCAAACTATGTCTTGCAAATGCAGCGGGATCCGATCAGGATATGCTATGGTGACGTCCAGGATCCATTCTATGGAGTCACCGGTTCTGGTGTCGATGATCCTTGTGTTATTTTGATTTACATCATCTGGTGAATAGAAGTCCCCTCATTTACTGATTTTTTTATTACTTAAAAACGGTCATAAGACCTGTCCTATTGTACGGATCAGAATTTAAACAATGACAAAGACGGATGAAAGATGAGTAGATGCAAATTAGATGAATGTTAAGGATTTGTGGTGCGACAAGACTGGATAAAATACGAAATGAATATCACTCACAATTTTTTTTCCGCATTAATACTTAGTGAATACCGTACAAAAATCCGTTCAGTAGATTTTGGAAAAATCGATTACATACAGACAGACAGCTGTCTGTCTGGGGGGACTTTGTTTTATAATAATTATAGATATAGATATAGATAGTAAATTTTACTATTTTATTTATAAATTAATATTTGTTAATTAAACCGATGAATAAATATGCTAATAATAAGATAGTACCTAGCGCGGTAATTTTTTTAATGATATAAAAAAAATAGTTGAGGAGGTGGGGCTCGAATCTCTCTTATAATATATTTATTATTTAGGTATTTTCACTCCTGTAGACCGCCCGTTCCCCAAATGCGCTGTCATGACTTGACATTTGTTAGCGAAAATTATCTTTTGAATTAAACATAAATTTAACCTTATATATATATATATATATATATATATATATATATATATATATATATATATATATATATATATATATATATATATATATAAATATATATAATATAAAAGAAAGTGATGTTAGTTACACTATTTATAACTCAAGAACGGATGAACCAATTTGGCTGAAAATTGATGGAGAGGTTGCTTAGAACCAGGAGACAGATATAGGATACTTTTATCCCGTTCGACCGTATTTATTTTATCCCGTCGAGTCACTATAAAACGTGGTATAACAAAAATGACTATGACATGGAATAACAAAACATAAAATACAGCTAAACGTAATTTTTGTGACGATTATCAAAATAATATTCTCTGTCTGTCCCTAAAAATGTAGTATATTAATTTAGATATTCCAAAGATAGCGAAGGTGAATTGTTACTCCAAATTTAATGCGTGCGGGCCACGGGCAGTAACGAATACAACAAAACTACTGGTTCGTTTTTAATCATTCTTTTCACTGAGTGACATAGACTATATATTTTATACCCCTGCGAAGCTAGAGCGGGCCACTAGTAAGATATAACTGTTCTATGTGGAGTACAGCCACAAATAATTCACAAGCAAAACCATAGCTCACATGTTGTATAGTTTTAAATAACTAGTACGTGAGCTATGGATAAATAAAAATGTTATGCGAAATATGCATATAGGAAATATAATGTACGTGACAATATATTTCCTGTATTTCGCTCCCCCCGTTAAAATCCGTATTATATAAGGTAAGGTATTTTTCTTTGTATTTACTCTCACCTACTTTAACCTGTTATTATCATGTAGTCAATTAAATACATTTGTTATTCATCACGTCATATCATTGAACACCTTCGGTTCCATCGCGTACCTTACATCCCAGAAACGCAATATTCCAAATGTTGAATTAAACGACGCTATTGTATGTCTAATAATATGATTTAACTTACCCTTCTTGTCTTCCTGTTTTGACGTGCTTGCTGTCGGATCTCGGGGCCCTACTTCCTCCATGATAACCTTCATGGCTCCAGCTCGAGGCAAAGAAACGTATTCTAGCTTTGGCAGATTATTCTTCTCGGCAAACCTTCAAGGGTACATAAAATTATTTACAATGGTAACAGCGGGTCAACCTTTGTCATCTTTACGACATGTTGGTAAGAAATAGTGGTGGTCTATTCCACTTAGCCAGATACCATACCGCGGGTCGATTTACCTTAGTCGCCTTTTACGACACCTCGGTAAGACATAAGGTTGCTCTATTCTACTCAGCCTGATATCACACGGCGGGTCAACTTACCTTAATCTCCTTGTACGACACCTCGGTAAGAAATAAGGTTGCTCTATTCTACTCAGCCTGATATCACACAGCAAGTTAACTTACCTTAGTCGCCGTTTACGACAGCTTGGTAAGACATGGGGGTGGTCTATTCTACTCAGCCGGATACCACACACCGGTCTGGGTTCAATTCAATAAATTTTAGTATTTTTTAATGCCCAAAATAGGGATAAAACGATTTTTTTTTACATAAAACCTAGCTAGATCGATTTTTTTCCCCCAAAATGCTCATGCTTAATCCCCTCCTACATGCTTAATTTCCGAAAATATATATACATACAAGATTAACTCATTTAAATATTAAGATAGTCCGATATAATTTTTCGATTTTTATTCCCTACCTAGATATTCCGTTTATGTCGCTTTTTATAATAAGCAATTATATTTCCATTCAGCACAAAGCCCCACTCGACATGTCGCGTCCGGATCGAACGTCGCGGCTTTATTTTGCCGTATTATTTACAAGAACCAATTTAACGGGAGCCCGACGGTCGTTATTGTATAGTGCCTGTTATTTGTCTGCAGAATTTATTTGAAAGTAATAACGACAAATCTAAGACTGCTATTATAGGATTTCGTGTTATTAAAAATCTTTAATATTTCAATGAGTCTCTCTAATCTATATATATAAATATAATAAATAAATATATGGGACACTTACACACACGGTCATCCATCTCCAAAGTAAGTAACTTAATACTAGTGTTATGGTAGGCAGACAACTGGTGAATATGTACATATATATTTTAAAATACATACTTAAAATACAAATATACACCCAGGCTCGAAGACCAACAAATCCATTTATAGAAAATATTGGCCCTCGGCGAGAATCGAACCCGCGACCCGCGGAGCTGAAGGCAAGGTCACTACCCACTGCGCTAACGGGCCTATATATATATCAATATATTTTCTGAATCGCGGAAACGGCTCCAACGGTTTTCCTGAATTTCAGCATGTACAGGGTTTTGGCTAGGTTTCATTTAAAAAAAATATTGTTCTTAATTTGAGTCTTGATTGAGTCTTAATTATATCCGGCTGAGTAGAATAGTCAATAGACCACCCTCATTTAACGTGTCGTAAAAGGCATCTAAGGTAAGTCGACCCGCCGTGTGGTATCCGGTTGAGTAGATAGCCCACCCTCTTTCTTACCGAAGTATTGTAAATAGTGATAACTTGACCCGCCGTGTAGTATCCGGTTGAGTACATAGACCATCCTTTTTCTTACCAAGGTGTTGTAAATGGCGACTAACGTAAGTCGACCCGCCGTTTGGTTTCCGGCTAAATAGAATAGAACCCCCTCTTTTTTCGATTTTCAGGTGTCGTAAAAGTCAACCAAGATAAGTCGACCCGTCGCGTGGTATCCAACTAAGTAGAATAGACCATCCTCATTTTTTATTGAGGTGTCGTAAAAGGCAACTAAGGTAAGTCGACCCGCCGTGTAGTAACCGGTTGAGTAGATTAGACCACCCCCATTTCTTACCGAGCTGTCGTTAAAGGCGACTTAGGTACGTTAACGTCAGGCAGGCCGGTCGTAAAATACAACATGTTTATAACATGTTGTGCTGGCCCCTAGAGTGGGAATATGGACAGGAAGATGATGATGACTTCACATTTTTCACATACACTTTCATTTCACTAACCTTTGACTGATCTCCCTCCTCTTGTGCAAGAAACCTCCTTCAGGGAACAGCACCATGAACTGCCTTCCCAATGGTATATAGTATTTGTGTATATGCTCCTTAAGTTCTACAAGCGATTGCTCCCGTTTCGCCTTTCCCTGAGGACAAATAATCAATATAACCAATGGATAACTGCTTAAGGAGGTGATACAATTAGTGCTACATATATACACGGTAATATATAAATACTCTAATACTTTTTATTTTTTTAATGTACAAGTTAAATCTATATTAAATTACTAACGCGCTTGGACTATACAAATCATGCCCACGTGGAATGGTCCTAAGAATGCTGGCAGCGTTTCCGCGCTGTATCGCTAAGCTGATTCTTTGTGTGAAAAAGGAGCCACCCTTCTTGTCACCTGAAGAGGCAATTATCCAAGGTATTAAAACGGATAATTTTGCACTTTGAATCCATGCCCCTAAAGTCTCAACTGCAAACGACACAAATATATAACTCTCGATAAGAGATGCATTCTTCCGCCGTTTGCCAGATCCGGCCATTTCCGCCGCAGCTCCAGGTCTTCACGCTGTTTCCCTGATACAGGACGAGGCTGACATATCAACGCATGTTGCGTCCCACATTAGAGTCCATTCCCGTTCCCAAAGAACCAGCGTTAAGCTGTCTGGTTTCTTGTGTATATAATAAAAACATACAAGATGAACTTATTTAAACATTAAAGATATCTAAATTAGCAGTGTGAATGTCAATATTGCTCAGGCGTTGACAGTCGCCAGAAACTCATCAGTAAATTAGCATAACGCACTAAACAGACGACGCTAAAAGTTAGGTAGACGGTCTCCGAAATATCTCTTTCCACCTTATCTACGAATTAATTTACCCTCTTTCATTTCTTCCCGATTACCCTCCCCACGAAACGTTACCCCCAACAGCCCGGTACAGTGGGGAACAATATGTCTACTATTAAATGGATTTTTATACGTCACGGTGCGTGAATTGGAGCCCTAATGGTTATTACCCATATTCAGTGGGTGAGAATGCACTTTTTTCTTCCACCCCCTCATTAGTGGTTCCCCTTGTGGTAATCAATGGCAGATATACGTGGGTGTTGATATACCTTCACTACCTGTAACTTTTGATATAAAAAACAGAACATGTTTTAAGTTTTAAAAATAATGGTGTCTAGTTAATAATAAGTACTGGTTGACCAAGCCTTGCTCGGTAATTTTTTACAAAATAAAAAAAAGAAACTTAAAAAGAAAGAAAGAAATAATTATGTAGCTGGGATCGATCCTAGGTATTTACATTTCTCGAGGCCCGTTCCCCGAAATAAACTACGCTGACTTGACAGTTTATGGCAAAAATTCAATTCAATATAAATTATAGTATTTTTTAATGCCCAAATACAGGGATAAAAAGTTTTTTTTTTACATAAAACCTAATCAGATTAACTTTCTCCCCCAAAACCCCCTACATGCTGAATTTCAGGAAAATCGTTGAAGCCGTTTCTGATATTCCGAATATAAATATACATAATAGATTAACTCATTTAAATATCTGTTATTTATTGGTAGTCAATATTTTTATTATTAGTCTTTATTGTAATCAATTATTAAAATAAAAAGGAAATTTTTATATAAATCTGTCATTCATTCTGTCAATCATTCTGTCCTGTCATTCGTCAACTCTGGCGCCACTCCTTTTATATGCATGTCATACTTCACACAATCCAACCATCTCTTTTTAGGCCTCCCTCTAGGCACATATCCATCCCCATTCATATTTAACACTCGTTAGGTCACATGATTTTCATCCCTCCTCATTACATGTCCATCAATCTTGCACTTCTCGTCTTTTCTATGATGGGCGCAACTTTCAGATCTCCCCTTATATACTCGTTTCGTATTTTATCCAGTTTTGTCACACCACACATCCACCATAACATTCTCATCTCATTTGCATGTACTCTTCTTTCATCCGTCTTTTTAATTGCCCAACATTCTGATCCATACAATACGACAGGTCTTATGACCGCTTACAGCTTATAATGTACTCAAAATATCTCTCGGGCAGATGAATTAAATAATTCCCAAGCGTTCGATACGCCAAAGGGAATTTTATTAAAGGGGCATCTCCAACGCGTCTCGTTCAATAGAACGACGGAAATAGGGACAAGTTAAACTCAAGACAACAATGTATTGTACCCACATCGCAGTAAAAACTAAGTGTCGAACCGTTTCCGCTGGTTCGACGGCCGGCCAATTGCACCACGCTTGCCGAGAGCTCACGAAGTTTACCATTTGCCAATTGTGTCGACACGGATAGAAGTGAAATATAAAAAAATACATGACATAAATTTTAGTAATTTATAATAATATTTGTTAGCCGTGTGGTATCCGGCTAAGTAGAATAGACCACCCTCATTTCTTACCGAGGTGTCGTAAAAGGCGACTAAGGTAAGTTGACCCACCGTGTGGTATCCGGCTGAGTAGAATAGACCACCCTCATTTCTTACCGAGGTGTCGTAAAAGGCGACTAAGGTAAGTTGACCCACCGTGTGGTATCCGGTTTAGTAGAATAGACCACCCTCCTTCTTACCTAGGTATCGTAAAATACGACTAAGGTAAGTTGACGTCAGGCGGCCGGCCGGTCAAATCATGTTACAACACGTTTATAACATGTTGTGCCGACCCCACTTAGAGTGGGATAAAGGCAGGAGGATATATATATATATATAATATTCGTAACTATGCAGATATCCATATTTAAAAAGTAAATGATAGTATTTTTTTACTATAATCCATACAATTAAAGTAAAATAGACATTGAATGTAAAGTGTATCGTTTTACACCTGTTACATGTAGGATTCGTAAAAACGTATGCAGTACAAACCTCCACTGTCACCACAATACACAAGTACTGCATACATTCACTATCACAATCTCAACACTCATTTCGCCCCGTAATCGAAATATTATCAGGAGATACTCGTGGACTCTGAGACAAAATGTCAAAGCAACGCATCACCCAAGTAAACGTATTTAAATATTTGTATTTTCAACACGTGTAACTTGCTGGAACTTTGGACAAAATTTGAGAGTTTCTTAAACAAGATGACAGTGTTGTTTAATTATATCCGTTTCCTATTTTATACCAACAACATTGTGAAACAAGAATATCAAGCCTATTACAAGATTGTTATCTTATCGATAACAATATTTTACCGCTATAGATTTAGAGTGGTTCCGAAGTTAAAGTTCTTAAAATAACATTGTTCAAAGCATACTGTCAGTCCTTCTACACGAGCAGTCTGTGGTGCAGCTACACACGTGCATCGCTGGGTGCTTTGCGAGTCCAATATAATAATGGATTTAGAATGCTGTTGGGACTTCCGCGTTTCTGCAGTGGCTCCGGTATGTTTGCAATAGCTCGTACCAACGACTTTTATTGCATCATCCGGAGAAGAATTGCTAGTTTGTTGAACGCGGAATAGTGCCAACAGTATTTTAAAAGTATTGTCCGACAAAATGGACACCAAATTGTTTGCTCATTTTGTCCGAACAATTATTAGGTTAGAGTAGTATTAGGTAATTATAAGTTAAATTTACATTGTATTTACTAACACTTAGGTTTAAGGTATTTTACTAACAACTGGACTGACTGTGCAGTCTTAAATAAAGATGATTATTATTTAAGACTGCACAGTATTTCGAAGGGTGAATTTTATTAGGGGTATCGTTAAAGCTCTCTGGTATGTAAGAAATATAGACATCCATCAAAATCTCCAGGTTGAGTTTGTAAATAAAGTTATTAAAAAGTATGCTGAAACCCACGAACAGAGAGAACCCCATCATCATGTAAACATCGAGGCTATCCAGCTTCTCGATATTAAGGGACTAGTGAGAAGACTAAAAAGGACAAAGCCTTTTGAGTTAGTGTAATATAGTTATAGTGTGCTACTGAAAAAGAACACTAGAACGAAGTGTCTCCTATAGTAAGAAAGACTAAGATTAGTCATTAGACCTGTTCTCAGATATAAGTTAATTTATAAGTTTAGGGTTAAAATTAAGTTGCTTATTAGCCTTAAGACTTGATTGTGACTCCAATAAAGTAATTTATAGAATTAGGCGTTACTTTGTGGAGGTCCATAGGTGATAGACTCCACGATAAAATCGCTTTGCGATTTGAGTCTATCTCCTGACGATGCTTCGGTTACGGGGCGAAACAAATGTTGAGATTGTGGTGGTGAATGTGTGCAGTGCTTGTGTATTGTTGTGTCATCGGTGTCGGGTAGTGCATGAGTTCTTACAAAATTCTGCATGTATCAGGTATGAGAACGAATAGTACACTCTACATTTAGCATTACATATATTCCCTTTTATCGCGGATTATAGCAAAATAATATTCTTATTACTTTTGTACAATAAAGTACTTCCATTGTAATGTACTTTATAATAGGAAAAAAAATTGTTTTCCAATACTTTAGACAGCGTGTCGGAACCTATGGAAAAACGCACTCAATATGTCGATCGTTAGCGTTTTCAAAAGTCCTTCCGACTCCAGATTGGAGTTAGAAACGTTCCTGTTTAGGAACAGTCCGTTGCATTCGTGGGAACGTGATCACCCACAGATGCTGACATCTTGCGAGATGCACTTTCTCTTAAAATTGTGTTTTAACTTTAACTATTTTATCGGGTGTTAGCCCATTATCTTTATTCAGGATTATCCTGAAATTAATGGAAATTAATGGAAAATTATTTCATGTTTGACTTGAGGGTGAACTTAAAAGATAAATTTATTTATTTTTATTTATTTATTTATTGTTTATTTGAACAATTATGTAAGTACATTTTACACTTAAACTAGAGAACTAAGCACCAGACTAGCTTCATTTGGTTGTTTGTGTATAGCAATATGCAGCCCAAATAGACCTAGGCCTGTGCTAGGGCTAGCAAGAGTCAACAATATTTCTAGTTTGCTTAATGCCAGGTGACGACTAATTTGAACAAATATAAAAAAGTAAGGAATAGATTATGAATTTAAAAAAAAAAAAAAAATATATATAAACCTTTCTATATACTCAAGAAAAAAAAATAGTAATAAAACCCACCACCATTAATATAATTTTAGTGTGTGTGTTCCTGTGTGTGTGTGTGTGTGTGTGTGTGTGTGTGTGTGTGTTATAATATTATAATAATTCATTATTAATTATTAATTTATTATTAATTTATTAATATTATATTTAAGTTCATGTATGGTATTAAAAAAAATATAAATATATGATCTCACATCATCATCATTTTTTTGCCCTGTTTTGTAACGGCCTGATACAATCCCACTGTTGGGCATAGGTCTCCGCTCCATTTGTGGAGAGAAGGGTTGGAGCTAAGACCTACCACGCTGCTCCAATGTGGATGTTACGCATATCCCTAGAATTCTCTAGAGATATGCAGGTTTCCTCGATGGCGATGTTTTCTTTTATTGAAAAGCGTGTGATCAATTGAAATTATCAATTAGACGTTAATTGATATAAAAGATAAATTGCATATAAATAATAAAGTACCTCGGTAATTTTTTACAAAATAAAAAGAAAGAAGTTTAAAAAAAAAAGAAAATATAATAGGGTAGGTGGGGCTCAATCTTAGGTATTTATTTACATTTCTCAAGACTGTCCCGTTACCCGAATAAGCTACGCTGACTTGACAGTTTATGCCAAAAATAGTGTTTTATATTCAATATAAATTTTAGTATTTTTTAATGCCTAAAAACATAAATATATAACGTTTTTTTTTTAAATAAAACCTACTTAGATCAATTTTTCTCCCCCGAAACCTCCTGCATGCTGAATTTCAGGAAAATCGTTGTAGTCGTTTCCGAGAGAGAGAGAGATATATATATATATATATACAGATATACATACAAGATTAACTCATTTAAATATTAAAGATAAAATGGTAATAATTGATAAATTTGTCAATATAAAGTGAATTAAGGAGCTTAATATAATGTGAAATGTACCTACTAACAAAAAGTAAAATACGTTTAAGTAAACAAATGTACTTAACGACTGGAAACGGGGCATAGTCGAAGATTCTATTATAATTAAATTGTAAGGAAAATTTAATTTGCTTGCCTTGCGAATTACTCGGGTTATTGCGCAAAACGCGTTTTAAGCTCTGGAGGATAGAATAAAGTTTCTGGCGAAATTAAAAGGCCGTTTTTCCGTTTCGATATGGAAATTCATACACCATGTGTAAACATGTTTTGCTCGATCGAGATAATACTTAAAAGTAAAGTAGTTGTCTGTTATTATCCCACTGCTGGGAATAGGTCTCTTCTCTCCGTTTTTGGAGAAAAGAGATTGGAGCTAAAACCTACCACGCTGCTCCAATGCGGATTGGTAGGTTACACAGATACCCAGATTTCTCTAGAGATATGCAGGTTTCCTCACGATGTTTTCCTTCACCGAAAAGCGTGTGATAAATTGCAATTATCATAATACTTATATTAACTATAAAACATATTTAACTAATTGTAATATTCATAAAGGTCGATGGAGGTACAACAACTCGCTGCGGCGTGTTATCCGGATGTGTAGAATAGACCACTCTCATTTCTTACCGAGGTGTCGTGAAGGCAACTAAGGTAAGTTGACCCACCGTGTAAAATCAGGCTAAGTAGAGAAGACTGCGCTATTTTATTACCGAGGTGTCGTAAAAGGCGACTAAGGTAAGTCGACCCGCAGTGTGGTATTCGGCTGAGTAGAATAGACCACTATCATGTCTTACCGAGGTGTCGTATAAAGCGACTAAGGCAATTTGACCTACCATTTAGTGTACGGTTGAGTAAAACAGACCACCCTCATATCTTACCGAGGTGTCGTAAAAGGCGACTAGAGTAAATTGACGTTAGACAGTCAGCTAATCGTAAAATACCTAGCCAAATCATGTGTATTCTAGGCGTATATTTGTATGTATTTAAAAATGATATAAGTATATATTTTCCAGTTGTCTGTCACCCATAACACAAGTATTAAGTTACTTACTTTGGGGACGAACGACCGTGTTGGTAAGTGTCCCATACATTTATTTTTTAAGTGAATTTGTAGATAAGTTGACGTCAGGTAGACGGCCGGTCGTAAAATACGTAGACAAATGTTGTGACAAAGTGTTTATAACATGTTATGCCGACCCCACTTAGAGTGGGATAAGTGTAGGAGAATGATTAAAGAGCCATGATAACTCAATAGTTATACCGCAGTCGTTTACCACGTAAACGTCATGACGGCATTCGGGATGACAAACTAGGACAAACGCACTCCATTCACCCCCTATTCAAAAGTAGAACAATAATTTATCGGATTGCCGAACAAAGACGTTCGAAAACTTTTGTCTACATACACGTTTGACCCATTAAAAGTATACACACTTCGTTAAGAAAAACTTATAACAAATGTTCAGGGACCCTTAACTAGGATAGCTGAATAAGGAACTTTTGCCTCGTTACCGCTGCTAAGATAAGATAAAACTTATATCGACGATAAAAAGGCCAATTAAAGTATAGACAAAAACAAATGATTAAAGATATTTTTGTTTGTCGAAATCTGTAGAGGATGGACAAGCGGTTAGTGCCAAAAATATATTGTTAGAAGTTAGGACTAAATTCAATTTAAAATGAATAATAAAAAATAAACTGAATGCGTTTAGGGAATCACGTCGGGCACCTTACTGTGCACCAACACTTTTCACTACAAAACCCAACGACAGAATGATTCTACCACCAGTTCGGAACACTAATCCACTTGAGAAGTACTGGCAAGAAACTCAGTGGTTGCTCCCATCATGAATAGCAATTATTTGAGGTGAGATTCTAATAACATGAAATACAAAAGAAGTCACCCAAACACGTCATCTCCTACGAATAACGCACGACAAAATAGAGTGCGAAAAAAAGTATCTGGTTGACCGAGCTTTGTTCAGTAATTTTTTAAAAGATATAAAAAAAGGAAAAAAGCGCCGGAGGACATGTGGGAATCGAACCTCGGTTTCGACCTTTTCGGTCCGCACGTTACCATTAGGCTGTCACAGCTTCGTATTTGTCAGCTAAAAGTTTCAGTTACTTTCTGTTCGTAATAGACAGCCAGCGCCATCTATTGACAACTCTACAAACTAGCTACTAAAGTTCAATTTCATCTTTTGTGACATGTTTAATCTGTGCCGTTTTGTTAATCTTTGTCGAAAAGAAGCTTCGTAAAATTGAATACAATATATACGAAAAATATATCTGAAGAAGAAAGAACTAATCTCATCCAGGAAACGAAATTCACATTCAATATATAGTGGAGAACAAAAGGAAAAAGCAAACACAATCAAAATCGGAATCAATTTCTATTCCTATTTAAGAAGATTTTTTAGCGTCCAAAAATAGGGATAAAACGAGATTTTTTAAAATAAAAGATCAATCTTTCTCCTCCAAAACGCCTACGTACTAAATTTCAGGAAAATCGTTGGAGCCGTTTCCGTGATTCTGAATATATATTTATATATACATACAAGATTAACTCATTTTAATATTAAAGATAAAAATACGAGTGATACTCGGTGACTCAGGTACTTTATTATAAGTTGGCCAAATCATTTGATCGCAAGTGTAATAATAAACTTGCTTTGTATGATTTTATTACAGCAAACCTAATAACCTAGAATTTCTTCTATTTTCGTTTTAATAACAGAGTGCTGAGTGTTTATCTCGACCTTTAAAAGGCGACTAAGCAATAATCATAACGAAAATTTTCCGAGTAAAGAATTATTCGACCTTCATTGAAACCAGCCGTTGGAAAAATAAGGCTTTATTATTATTTGCTGTTCACAAATAGAATTAATTTAACGTTTCACCTGCTATGCAAAGATTTAAAAAAAAATCTATTGTATATTGTTATATTGTTGATTTTCTAGAAACAGGCGTTACTTTGCAGCAGACAACGTTCGCATACCTTATACATGCAGGCAAGTCACCACACGTATCACAAAAACGGCGCGACTAGCAACAATCCACACAAAAGCATTACAAACAAAAAGTACTACAATAAACCTAAAAAAATAAATTAAAGAATACCAAATATAAACCATAAAAATCGAATTTTGCAAAAAAATTGTTAGAAAGCGGTCATTTAGTACCCGATGATTTCCGCTCATTCCTTTAATATCCTACACAGCTGCGATAAAATCCTCCGACTTAATATTTGAGAGCAACTGGAGATAATAAAATAAAATAATGGGCACCTAACTAACTATACTAAGTAAATGTTTGTAACTTTAGTTTACTACACGTGTTTGGAGGCAAAATCAATGGTGGGGGTTGAATTATTTGTATATAACACTGCTTGTTTGGGTGATGCGTCGTTTTGCTATTTAGTCGTGGAGTCTATCTCCTGATGATGCTACGGCTACGCAAAAATTACCACCACCAACAACATACGATACAAGCACTACACACATTCACTACGACAATCTCTACGATCGTTTCGCCCCGAAACCGAAGCATCATCAGAATAATAGGCTACACGACAAAATCGTAAAGCGTCGCAAAGCCCATGCAAGCAATCTTAAATTAGTTCAACCCCCACCATTGATTTCCCCTCCAAACGAGTGTAGCAAACTGGAATTCGAGACATTTACTTATTCGTTAATTAGGTGGTCATTGTTATATTTTATTACATAAAAATATCATAATTTAATATTAATTAATATTAAGGTTTAAATTTTAGCCGTGTGGTATCCAGCTAAGTAGAATAGTACCAACCTCTTTTCTTACCGAGGTGTCGTAAAGGCGACTAAGGTAAGTCGACCCGCCGTGTGATATCCGGCTGAGTAGAATAGACCAACCTCATTTCTTATCGAGGTGTCGTAAAAGGTGACTAACGTAAGTCGACCCACCGTGTGTTATCCGGTTTAGTAGAATAGACCACCCTCCTTACCGAGGTGTCGTAAAATACGACTAAGGTAAGGTGATGTCAGGTAAGCGGCCGGTCGTAAAAACGCAGCCAAATCATGTTACAGCATGTTTATAACATGTTGTGCCGACCCCACTTAGAGTGGGATAGGGGCAGGAGGATATATATATATTAAGGTTTAAATTTACCGAGTAAAGCTGGGTTACCCAGGTACTACAATATAATTTAGTAACATGAGTCGATTTTTAAATTAACCGTAATAACAAAGTTTTGTTTTTTTTTAACTGGTATCATTGGTACATAAACAAGTTAGCGGTATCTCAGTTTCAAATGACAAACTTAAGATAACTTATTTGGCACTGCCTCAACTATTTAATATCTGGGGCGTAACGAGAAAATTTTCTGCGACAAAATGCACTTACACGACAACAATGTTTCCAAGGCTGACGGTTTCTTTTCACAGATTTAGGTCACGAGATTTAGACTGAGAGATTAATGGATAAATCTAGATATATAGATTATAGTTTATAGCGCAAACACAATTTTAACAGTGTAATTAATGAATGAATAATAAATAAATAAATATATGGGACACGTACACACATGGTCGTCTGTCCCAAAAGTAAGTAACTTAATACCTGTGTTATGGTAGATAGATAACTGGTGAATATACTTATATAATATATTTTTAAATACACACTTAGATACAAATATACACCCAGGCCCAAAGGCCAACAAATTCATTTATAGAAAATGTTGAAAATGAAAAGAATCGAACCCGCGACCCGCGGAGCTGCAGGCAGCATCACTACCCACTGCGCCAACGGGCCAGTCAAAATTGATTGAATGAATTAACATAGGATAAATTTATAAAGAAATATTTTAAAAATAAAAGCATGTAAATCGCGGTCTTATTAATTGTCGTGTGGTATCCGGTTGAGTGAAATAGACTTACGAGTTTATAACATGTTATTCGGCCCCACTTAAAGTGGGATAAGGGCACGAGAATGGTCACACGGTGGGTCAACTTACCTTAGTCGCCTTTTACGACACCTCGGTAAGAAATGATGGTGGTCTATTCTACTCAGCCGGATACCGCACGGCAGGTCGACTTACGTGCGCAAATACGAACATTGGAAGCTGTGCCGTGCACGTACAGACAGCAGAAAAATCTCTCTCTTGAACTAAAGAACGTTAAATGTAGGACATAGATGTGTTTAAAGAGTCCTGCCCTTATACCACTCTTAAGTGGGGTCGGCACCACATGCTATAAACACGTTGTCTCCTCATTTGGCTACGTATTTAACGGCCGGCCGCCTCCCTGACGTCAACTAAAATTAGTCGCCTTTTGCGACACCTCGGTGAGAAATGAAAGTGGTCTATTCTATTCAGCTGGTAACCACACAGCGGGTCAACTTACCCATGTCACTTTTTACGACACCTCGGTAAGAAATGAGAGCCGGATACCACACGGCGGGTAAACTTAGCTTAGTCACCTTTTACGACACCTCGGTAAAAATGAGGGTGGTATGTCCCTATTGTTAATTGTTATTGTTATAAAGCTGAAACAGAATGATAAAGTTCATATTTTTTAAGGCATAGTGCCAAAAGCTTGTGTTGGTTACATTTGAGGTGTAGCTTCAGGGAACTTAAACCAAACCCTTTCAGTACACTTCAAAACATAAGTTGTTAATTAAAATTCTACAAGTTTCTAATTCTAAATTCTTCGTGACCAACCTTAGTCGAATAATCACTCGATAAAGATAAAACAAACCGTGAAAAACTATGTGATGACGCTTTATCGTCTTTAGGACGAACCACACATTTACGGCATCTGCGTTCACTAGCAGAAGTGAGTTTTATAGTTTTTAAAGAAAAGCAAGGCATGAAAGCACTTGAAGATGTAATTTTTATTATAGAAGAAGACCAAAGTACTTAAACAATGATAATTTAAATAACTTATGGAACTAAAGTTTGGTTGCTGCTTGCTTTATATAATTTTAATCTCCCTTACGGGGTACGGAGGGAGCTATACTCCGTATTACTAACTAACAATTGTTTACGTCATATAAGACAAAATCCGTAGAAGAACCAAAAGATAAAGCTCTGACATCGGTAGTCTAAGGTGAGGAATAATCAGAAACATAATAATAGTAGGAGCCTTGCATCCTGGTGGTACAAAATATCAATGTATTGTAAATGAACGATCGTCAGTTTAACCCAAAAATGAAGACCGCACAGGCACAAAATGCAATTTCGAAAGTATAACTAACATATTATACCAGGAATCGAACCTAAAACTTCAGCCAGAATGTATTAATTACCTTTCTTGCTATTATAACCCAGCGGTAAGACCGTGCGAATCTCTATAGACGATCATGAGTTCCAACCCCCGTTAGACACCAATGAGTTTTCAGTGAAGGAAAATATCATGGAAACCTGCATATCTCTATAGAATTCTGGGGATATGTGTAACCCACCTATCCGAATTGGAGCAGCGTGGTAGGTCTTAGCTCTAATCCTTCTTTCCGTAATCCACCAATACGCATTGCAGCAGCGTGGTAGCTCTAACCCTTCTCTCCAAAAACGGAGAGAGGAGACCTATGCTTAGCAGTGGGACAGTAACAGGCCGTTACTTTACTTACTTAACTTTTGTCAAATTTTTTGATTCATCCCCGCACGGGTCACACAGGAATGCGATCCGTACATACGCAATCGAATGTGACCAGTCCCTCGCCGCTGAGGTTTGAAATTTCCCGGATCGAAAAGGAAATGAAGAGAAGTTTGGCTCCAATTTGCCGGGGCCGCGAAACTTCGGCCCGGGGAAATTAACTGGCGGGATACTTTCCCGGGATTATCTTTATTTATCTTCGTCGGTATCGCTGTAATTAGGTTTTTTGGGGCGATCGAATGTCGCTTATTGGATAAAAGTTTAAGCTAACTTGCCGTTATATTTTTAAACGAGAAAATCTTCTTCGAACTATAACGAGTTTGGCAGGGAGTTTATTTATTGCTTATTTACAATATACCTTTATACTTTACTAGAAACCGCCAGCGCCTCCACCCGCGTGGAAAGATGAAACCGTAATAGTAGTATTTTGACAACGATAAAAATGGTTAACCTTAATAGCTAGACATATGCTGTCCCGGACTTTTATTTAGAACTTGTAGAGGGAAACAAGTTTGTACTACATGATTTTTGAATAATTTTCTCCGTTTACTTAGCGCACGCAAGGAAAGCTTTAAATTTTGTCGTTTTAGTAATATTTTTTATTGCTACTAGTTGAAGTTTTATTTAATAAAACAATTTCTAAAGCTGGGTCTACGTTTAAAATAAAGTTAGCATAAATGTTTTAATAATAAGCTAATAAATTTATTATTATAATAATATCTAATGTTAACAATAATTACAATAATTGATGTCACCATTGCGCATGACGCCAAAAAAGAAAAATTAACTAAATATTTAGACCTTTCTTATGAGATAACCGCCATGTGGAATGTTGACTCAACAATAATTGTTCCTATTGTTGTGTCGGTTAACGGTCTGATTGCGAAGAGCCTCGACCGACATCTTCAGAGGCTTTCGCTTAACAGTTGGGTTGGGTATCGAATGCAGAAGGCAGTATTGCTTGAAACGGCGCGCATTGTGAGGAAGTTCTTCACTTTGAATCCCTGACCACCGGCAACTCGGCATATTTCCCCGTTCCCGGCGGACGACAATTTTCTATATTTTTAAATGTTTTTTTTAATTAAAAATATTTAAAAATGTACAGTTAGGTTTAAGAAACATAAATGATTACAATAACAAAAAATTATGATAATTGTTACGTTAGGTCACCACGGCTTCGTTAGGTCACGACGGCCTCGTCAGTACACCATTTGGGATCCGCTTCGTTAATAATTTAGATTACAAAGATTAGCTCTTCCGCTACATCCCAAAAAGCTTACATAAATTTCAAAGAATGCGATTATCTTGTACCTTCAACCACACAGATGTCAATAAAGGTGTTAACACACTATAATTTACATGCAACGTGTGTATAATACTTTTAATTTACAAGCTGCCACGTGCCGGTATAATTATGTAACGCAAGGGACAAACAAGTGTGAGGCGCTTTTACACTTGAATTGTTCCGTATACCAATTTCTATGTTTTACATTTTTGTATTTATTTTGAACAATATTTCTTTATTAATGACTAAGAAATGCCTATAAGATTATTTAAACAGGTAGTGACCTCTGGATTCATAAATAGAGAAGAAATACTAAGACACAACAAATAATAAATATCTAACACAATATTAAAATGCCAATAAAGAATAAATTAAAATCTTCGATGTTAGAGATACGAAAAAACTGAGTTTCTGGACTTGTCTTGAAGGTAATAGTGTTATTATAATTCAACTTAAATGATTCTTCTTCTTTTTTCTTAACCGATGGCAAAATAGGTGCGATACTGACTGGTTTGTTCAAAGGTTTTCCTCCTAAAATGACCGTTTGCTGGGAACCTGCGGCTTAAAGCTAATTTTTTCAGGTTTTTCCAATAAAACTGTTGCTTAAAACGCCTATCCACAAAACCAATTTTTTCGGCCAGTCTTTTGAAGTTGGTGCTATTATATTAAAGAATGCACTCCGCCTCTTGTACTTTATAAATATTTACTTTTAGTGATTGTATTGTGTATACTATACCTTTGTGGTGTACAACAAAGTATATAAATAAATAAAAATAAATAAATAAAATTGCGTATTCCAGTGTCCTGTTGCCCTTCATTTCTTCGTACAAACTTCCCCAGATTATTACCAATTGCCAATCAAGAGTCACGACACGCTTAGCTATATCGATAAGGTATTACAGATGTGGAAACGATTCCAACTTTGATTAGAAAAAAAAATACTATAAACAAAGCTTGCTACAACGCCCGCTAAGTGACTCTGAGATTTCGCGTCTTAAATATAGGATGTACAATAAAAAACGACATTGTTGTAAAAACACTAATTTTTTTTAATGAAATATACAACTACTATAACTACTTATCTAGACTATAAATAAAAAAAAATTGTTGACCTGGATTCGCTTCATGTAAAGCCAAATTATTGAAAATAGCTTGTTTCGTTTAATATTATTTCACAGAACCCTAAAAAGAAATGAAAAAAAAAACTAACACTGCTGAACGTCGCGTGCGCACATCGAAGCGGACTTCCTGTTTCAATAGTGTGGAGGGGAAGGGGGATAGGCAGACCATAAAGCATTTTTAATTAAATAATTTGTGATAATTTAATTTGATGACAAAAAGTTGATAAAACGACCCATGCGACGCAGAATTTTGTGTTTTAGTACTAAAGGTCTGCTTTGCGATTTTGTCGTGGAGACTATCTCCTGATGATGCTTCGGTCGCGGGGACAAGACGATAATTGAGATTGTGATAGTGAACGTATGTAGTGCTTGTGGTGGCGGAGGTGGAGGTTTGTGCATGTGTTTTACGAACCCGGTATGTAATAGGTATGAAAACGGATTGTCCTCTCAACATTTAGCATTATATATATTTTCAATTTTACTTCATCGCGGATTATAGCAAAATCATCATCAAAATCAAGGATCAACGTGATTAATGAAGCTACTAATGATTCGGAATGTTGCTCTTACTGAGAAGAACCAGCAAGTAACTCGGCGGCAAATCTTTCAAACATTTTCAAATGTACATTATTAAACCGCAGTCTTGTATGAAGCTGAAATGATTTTCAAATCCAATTTTATCATCCAAATAATCTTTAATTGTGTGATATGCTTTATCTATAAGCATATTTCTTACATTTCCTTCAAACCTTACTGTAGACAGGTCTTGTATGTATTGTATTTACAAATGTATATTACTTTGTATGTATGTATGTTTGTTTGTTTGTATGTAACCAATTTTTGAAACTCAATTTTACACTTATCAAGAACCAATGACAAATAAATAAATTGTTTTTTTTAAACAATCAAATCGCACTAAATAAATTGGAAAATAAATTTAGTAAAAAAAATAAATAAAACAGGCAACTATAGGACATCGAATCAAAAAGTGATAGAGTTGCTACACTTAGCATTGCATAAATTTTCTTAAATCAACGCGGATTATAGTAAAATAATTCTGCTGTTCCTTTCGAACTATTGATTTGATTTATGTGAAATTATCTCGGCCACAGTACATCTTCTGTTTGTTCAAGGTGGGGGTCACCTCTGGGAGGGGAGCGTAACCCCCTCCCCCAACCGACCCCCATCACGGTGGCAGTCGCTTGATTGATGCAAAGTTGTCCATTATTGTAATTGAGGTTTCAGAGTTTGTCGAAATGTTTAAATGGATAATTTTGGCCGAGCCTTATCCCGATTAATGGATATTCAAAGTTTACGACTTTTACAAATTCTAAGTTTGAATTGGTCTACAATAATATTATAACTGAAATTCAAATTCAAAATTAAAATATTCTACGTCGGAATAAACTTGCCAACTCTAATGTTATTATATTATATATTAATAGCATCTTTATTAATCTACTTATTTAATAAAAACATCTACCTATTTAATTAAAAATAATTTATAAATTTAAATATTTTGTGATATCCGGCTGAGCAGAGTAGACCACCCTCTTTTTTACTAAGGTCGTAAAAAGTGACTAAGGTAAGTTGACCCGCCGTCTGGTATCCGGCTGAGTAGAATAGACCACCCTCATTTTTATGTCGCAAAAGGCGACTAAGGTAAGTTGAGGTTAGGCAGGCAGGTGGTAAAATACCTAGCGAAATCATGTGACAACATGTTAATAACATGTTGTGCCGACTCTGCTTGGAGTGGGATAATAAATTGACGATGATAAATTGAAATAATTATTATTATCTATATTGCATCTTTTTTATCTTTTGTGTAAAGTTTCCAAATATTATTCTATCTACTCATATAGGTTTTTGTTATTTTTCTTTTTCTTTCTTTCTATATTCCCCGTATTTCACTTCTTGTCCTTTTCCTTCTGTTACTCAAAGGTTGGCTGGAAGAGATCCCTTATAGGGATAAGTTCGACTTTGTACTTGCTATTATACTTTTTCTTTCTCTTTTCTAACTAAATTGGCTGGCCGCAGTGGGTAGTGACCCTGCCTTAAGTACCGCAGGCCGCGGAATCGATTCCCGCCGAGGGCCAACATTTTCTATAAATGAATTTGTTGGTCTTCGAGTCTGGGTGTATATTTGTAAAGTATGTATTTAAAAATACATAAGTATATATTCACCATTTATCTGTCACCCATTAAACAAATATTAAGTTACTTACTTTGTGGACGGACGACCGTGCGTATAAGTGTCCCATATATTTATTTATTTATATTTATGTACAATAAAGAAATAAATGTTAGTTTGGAAAATTTCTCCTACTGAGTAGAACCAGAGAAAATTTTACGGTTGCTCAATTATTTAAAAAAAAAAATATATATACATACTAGTTGCGCCCGCGGCATCGTCAACTAAGTTGACACTTTTTACAGAAACCTAGAATGTTGAATTAGAAAATATAAGTAAGGGGATTAGCTAACATTAGCGCATCATACAAACGGCTCAAATGATCCATAAAGAGGGTAGTTAAAGTTAAAAGGCTTCCATATCGAGTGTCCTAATCACCAGGTATCAGATTTTATAAAACGGTTATTTCATATCCGTAGATATCCGTGTAGTATCCGGCTGAGTGGAATAAGCCACCCTCTTTCATACCTACGTGTCGTAAAAGTCGACTAAGATAAGTTGACTCATCGTGTGGTATCCGGTTGAGTAGAATAAACCACCCGCTTTATTACAGAGGTGTCGTAAAATGCAACTAAGGTAAGTTAACGTCAGGCAGGTAGCTGGTCGTTAAATACGTAGCCAAGTCATGAGACATGTTTATTCATGTTTATAGCATGTTGTGCAGAACCCACTTAAAGAAAAGGAAAGGAGGACGATGTCGGGGCGGAGGGGTGCAGTGGAGTGGTTCTGCTGCTGACGAGTCCAGGTGGTAACGACTTGCCTAAGCCCATCGTCTGCCGCCCTGTCAGGGGACCTTCGGACGTTCCGAATGGGGTATATCGGACGTTTGGCTTACAGGTCCCCGAGGCGGTCGGTGCATCTGGTGCTCCCGATGCACCGGTTAGCGGAGGGGGGCTTCTCTTTCGAGGGGTTCGTGCCCAGAGGAGGTATTATCTGGGATCAGAGCCGTCGGCGGGGATGGGGGCAATGTGTACAACGATACCCTGTCCTTGCTATCGGCAGTGTGGTGGAGCACACAGATCGTTTTAGTCGGTGCGAGTCCGACATAACCGCCGCCTATCCCCGTGGGCCGCGGTACCCATAAGGGGTTTTTTACATACATTTAGCATTACATATATTTTCTATTTGCTTTTATCGCAGATACCAAAATAATACTATCGCTACTTTTGTATTACGTAACCGTGTTAATGTATTATTCTAACCGCCGCTATCCTCAAATAATCCCCATTGGGTTAATATGGGGTTGTTTATGGTTTTAATGAGATGCACACAGTAACGCGCGCCGATAAAACTGACCGCGGCGGACGTTATGGCGCTGTGGTATGTGACTTTATTGACCTTAGTGTACCGACAGCAGAAAAAGTATTTGAAGGTATTTTATAAGTTGAATAATTCTAGCCGTATGGTATCCGGCTAAGTAGAATAGACCAACCTCATTTCTCACCGAGGTGTCGTAAAATACGACTAAGGTAAGTTGACGTCAGGCAGACGGCCGGTCGTAAAAACGCAGCCAATTCATGTTACAACATGTTTATAACATGTTGTGCCGACCCATTTTTATAACATGTTGTGTGGGATAAGGGCAGGAGGATATAATATTTACAAGTTAAATAATTCGTCATTCTCCTGCCCTTATGTTATACTTATAAACATGTTATCACAAGATTTGGCTAGGTATTTTACGATCGGCCACCTGCCAGACGTCAACGTATCTGAGCAGCCCCTTGCGACACCTCGGTAAGAAAGACGGTGGTCTATTTTACTCAGCTGGATACCACACGGTGGGTAAACTTACCTTAGTCGCCTTTTACGACTCCGACTAAAGTAAGTTGATCCGCTGTGTGTTATCCGGCTGAGTAGAATAGATCACCCTCATTTCTTACTAAAGTGTAGCAAAAAGGCGACTAAGGTAACTGGATGTCAGGCAGGCCAAATCATGTAACAACATGTTTAAAACATGTTGTTGGTGGACCCCACTTAGAGTGGGATAAGAGCAGGAAATGACTCTTTAAAGACATCTATGTCCTACATTTAACGTTCCTTAGTTCAAGAGAGAGATTTTTTTGCTGTCTGTACGTGCACAGAACGGCTTCCAATGTTCGTATTTGCGCAGACCGACCGCGTTCCGAATTGAAATTACGCGAATAATTCGCACACAGATCAAACTTTGCCGGGCCGGAGTTAGCTTTGCTGATTGCGTCGATTCCCATCAATGTCTCTATGATTATAGAATTTCCAAGTTGTATTTAAACTTAAATTGCCGTTTCGGATTGCATTCGATGCGTCGCATTGCGATAATTGTCGTGGAGCATGTGTTGTGAATTTGTATGGTATTGGTGATTTGTGATGGAGGTGGCGAAATTATGTAAAGTAAGGGCCTGTTAATATCCCACTGCTGGGTTAGCCTCTGTGCTTTATGGGAACTGAGGTTGGAGCTTAAACCCTTTCTAAAAGGTTACTTCATTTCTCTAGAGATATGGTTTCATCACGATGTTTTCTTCCACAAAAAAGTTTGCGATACTTTACAATCATCAATTAGAGACAAGTTTTAACAGAACAACTTATTGGGGCTTTGCCGGGGCTTGAATTCGCAACTCTCTGGAAAGAATCTCACGCTCACGCTCTATTACAGCTATCACAGCTTTATTACCAGAATTATGTAATGAAGCATATCATCACCATACTCCTGCCCTTATCCCAGTTTAAGCGACACAACATGTTATAAGCAAATTGTCACATGATTTGGCTATTTTACGATCGGCCACCTGCCTGACGTTGACTTACCTGAGTCGCCTTTAAAATTACGGTGGTCTATTCTACTCAGCCGGATACCACACGGCGGGTCAACTTATCTTAGTCGCATTTTATGATACCTTGATAAGAAATGAGAGTGGTCTATTCTACTCAGCCAAATACCAAACAGGGGTTGAACTTACCTTAGTCGCCTATTACGACACCTCTGTGAGAATTGATGGTTGTCTATTCTAGTCAGCCGGATAGCACACGGCGGGTCAACTTAGCTCAGTCGCATTTTCCGATACCTCGGTAAAAAATGAGAGTGGTCTATTCCACTTAGCCAAATACCAAACGGGGGGTTAACTTACCTTAGTCGCGTTTTATGATACCTCAATTACAAATGGTGGGTGGTCTATTCTCTTGAGCAAGATATGGCGGATTTCAAATGGCGGAAGTTTAATAATAACGCTAAGCAGGCGAGTTAGTAAACTTTTATCTGAAGAAATTCTAAAGTCGATGCAAACGAAGTTGCGGACAGAAGCTATAGAATATTAAGACAAAGATTAAATCCAGCGAGTTTACCATGAAAAGAAACCGCACTTGTATGGAAATATTTCTGAGAGAATACCTGAATAATAAAACATTGATAAAAAGAACCACTCCACTCCACTCCGCTAAACTTCAAACAATTCAATAACCAACAAACCAGAAAGAACTATAAATGAGGGATCAACCAATGTAAGGAATACCACGTGAAAAACAACAACCTGTGTAAAATGATCTCCCAGCGACGTCGTGATATTAAAAGGATGTAAGGAAGAAAAAAAGGTTCAGAGGTCAGCACGGGCTGGATATCTGGGGTCACAACAATATCGCAATTTATCAAACGAGCCTATTGTACGCCCCTCGCGGTGTTCAGATGCGTATCCTTTTCTCCCCAATGCATCTTGATAATTGCACGCGAATTTAACACTTAACAGAAACTCATAAGGCGCAATTTATCGTAATCACTGACACGGCTTTCGTCTTATATATATTTGCATGTATATAAATACATCAAAACAGCAGCAGGTGATGTTTTGATTAAACTTTTTGCTGGATTAATTTTAAGTTGTTATTAACGGGTCACAATTTATGTAGATTTTTGGTTAACAGTTTTGGTCTTGGTTTTAGTTAACTGATAAGAGAGTTTTCGATTTTGTTGTGGAGCCAATCTCATAATGATGCTTCGGTTACAGGGCGAAGCGATCGTTGAGATTGTAGAAGTGAATGTGTATAGTGCTTGTGTAGTATTTTGTTGGTTGTGGGAGTATTAGAGATAGGCTCAACGACTAAATCGCAAATCGCAAATATTTTATTATATCCAGTTGCTCTAAAGTATTAAGTCGGAGGCTTTTATCGCAGGTGTGTAAAATATAAAAGGAATGACGGGAGATTATCGGGTACTTTATGATCGCTTTCTAATAAATGGTTCGTACAATTCAAATTTTATGGTTTACATTTGGTATTCTAATATTTATTTGTTTAGGTTTAATGAAATAACAAAAATATTGTCTACGGACATTAATTTTCTTCTTTTTTTTCAATTACGCTCTCGACTCGTTGATCAGCTTTTATTACTACTTGTTTCCCTAAACGAAAAATAATGCAAAACAATATTTAATTAAAATTAGCGATTAAATAAAATCCGTACTCAAATCGCGTAACGCCGCAGACGCAATAAGACGAAATAAAAAAAGAAAATTGTGTGGAAAAAAAATTCGCGAAATGGGAAATTTTCAAACAAATTACGCCGGAACAAATAAGGTACGAGTGGAGACAATATCACAAAAGGAAAGAACGAAAGCGACGTTTCAATAATAAATTATCAAAGGAGCCCATTTGCCTCCCCCCTCCCGTTCTGCGGCCAGGCGTGAGGGCTGACACCTCCCGTCTTTCCATTTGGTCATGGTACATACTACAAGATGTAGCGGTTAGCTTAGCGTATTAACTATTCTTCATCAAACATCAATATTAGTATTGTATTATCTTTACTAAAATATAAAGCTGAAGAGTTTGTTTGTCTGATTGTTTGAACGCGCTAATCTCAGGAACTACTGGACCGATTTGAAAAATTCTATCTGTGTAAAATAGTCCATTTATTGAGAAAGTCTATAAGCTAACATACACATACACATAATATGATAAATAGGAGAGGAGCAGCAATAAAATTTTTACGAAAACGGCAAAATTAAAAACTATTCGGCGTGCGCTGTGTAAACGGTGATAGTTATTAAAAAATCATGTATCACAAAATTGTTTGAGTTCTAAGAGTTTGAGTCCTATAAGAGTTCTAAATAAAAGTCAGCGATAGCATATGTCTTGCTTTTAGGGTTACCCCACTTTAACCATGTCTTAAAGTTAACAAAATACATTATTAAGGTTTTAATCTTTCCACGTGGGCGAGCTACGAATTATACGACCGGCCGCCTTGCAAATTACCTAAGTCGTATTTTACGACACCTCGGTAAGAAAGAGGGTCGTCTATTCTACTCAACTAGATACAACACGGCGGGTCGACTTACCTTAGTCGCCTTTTACGACACCTCATGGATTAAAGCAAAATAATTCTATTATAACCTCTGTACTAAGGAATTCCGCAAAGTAACGCTTGCTTCAATAAATCCATTACCACTAAACTAAACAGTTACTACTTAGTAACCAATGTAAACTAATATTGTAAATGTCTGTTACTTCGATGGTAATTCGATGGAGCAATTATAATAATTTTCTTAAATCGCCATCTCTTATGACTTGCACGGCGAGGTCGCGGTACCGGAGTTTTCAGTTATAAATTAGCGTGCGAAATAAAACAAAAAATAATCAAAAATCGAAACATAGGGAGAATAAATCTTTTACATGTCAATTGATAGAATGTCGATTTCACCATGTCCCTTTTCATCATTAAATCCATTTGGATATTTTTCCTCAAGAATACTTCAGAATGAATGAGTAAAGTATTCTTGAAATCTTCATATTCAGAAATATAAATTCATTTTGTGAATTTTTATTGGATAAACAGCTTTTGGAAACGCAAAAGCTTTTCGCGTAGTAATTTATTTTAGGCTAATTGGGTTTTGTCGTATGCCGTTGAGTAGAATAGCCCACCGTCTTTCTTACCAAAGTGTCGTAAAATACGACTAAGGTAAGTTGACGTCAGGCAGGCGGTCGGTCGTAAAATACGTTAATACATCATATGACATGTAAGTGGGAGATCATGTGACAACATATTTATAACATGTTTTCATTAGAGCAGGAGGATGATGATATTTTTGGTTAGTTTCAAGTAAATTTCGCGTCATAATATATAAGGTTTTTTTTAATAGTAATCATTTCAATTTCGTATTAAATAATAATTATAAATGAATATACATAGAGTGATTGCAGTTGTAAATTTCTTAACGTAAACCGTGATGGCCTAATAACTTTTTTTTTTTTTTTTTTTCGAACAGGAAAAAACCCCTTATGGGTACCGCCGTCCAACGGGGGCAGGCGACGGTTATGTCGGACTCGCACCGACTAAAACAACCTGTGTGCTCCACGCTGCTGGCGGCGGCGATAGGGTACCTATGAAGACATTACCCCCAACCCCGCCAGCAGCAACTCTGTACCCCAGAGTGCGCCACCTCTGGGTCGGGGCCTCTCTAAAAGTGGCCCCTCCCTCCGCTGGACGATGCATCGGGAGCACCAGATGCATCGACCGCCTCGGGGACCTAACTCCAGCGAGCGTCCGATGCCCCGTTCGGACCGCTCGGAGGTCCCCGTTAGGGCGGCATACGACGGACTTCGGCGAGTCGCCTGCGCCCCGCTCGCCTGCGGCGGATCGGATCCAAGGACTCGACTTCCCGGATCCGTCCCGCCGCCTCCTTCCGCGAGATAACGTCCTCGCAGAAGGAGGCTATCGCTGCCCACGATCGCTCCCTGTCCACCATGGCACGAACCACGGTGGGCAGGGAGAGATCGTGCCCCACCTGTGCCACGAGTTGCGCCCGCTGGACCGCCCAAGCTGGACAGTCTGCGAGCGTGTGCAGCGCCGTGTCAAAGTCGGCGCCGCACTCGTGGCACTCACCAGTCGCTTCGCGCTGGGCCACCCTCCACAGATACCACCCGAAACAACCATGTCCGGAAAGCACCTGCGTAAGGCGGAAGGTGAGGACCCCATGCCTCCTGGCGACCCAGCCCTGAAGAATGGGCTGGATGGCCGAAATCGTCCAGAATCCTGCACTGGGCGATTCCAGCCGCCGCCTCCATTGGTGGAGGAGCTCCTCCTGAGCTGCCCTCCGCCACTCCACCTCTACCACCGCTGAGTCTCCCCCCGATGAACGGGCTTCGACTCTACGGCGGTAGGCCTGAGCTAGCACCTTGGCCTCTAGGTCCCATGGAGGGGACCCGGCCAAGGCGCAGGCCGCCTCACCGGAGATGGTCCGGTAGCCCCGCACAAGTCTGACCGCCATGATCCTCTGCGCTCTACGCAGCAGAGGCAGGGACCTGGCAGTCAGCCGCTCCGCCCATATGGGAGCGCCGTATAGGGCCATCGACCGGACCACTCCGGCGTATAGGCGCCGGCAGCCTGCATTCGGCCCCCCCAAATTCGGGAGGAGCCTGCTCAGGGCTCCGGCGGTCGCCGTTAGTCTGGGAGCGAGCCGCCGGAAGTATGGCCTAATAACTATAGTATCCTTTACCAAGGATGAATAACCTATTTTATGTCCGTGTTACTTTGCGAATTTTCATAATAAAAAAACGGAATGATAAAATTATTAGAGCGAGAGAGAGAAAATGAGTAGAGAGTAGAATAGACCACCCTCATTTCTTACCGAGGTGTCGTAAGAGGCAACTAAGGTAAGTCAACCCACCGTGTGGTATCCGGCTGAGTAGAATATACCATCCGCATTCCTTAACGAGGTGTCGTAAAAGGCGACTAAGGTAAGTAAACCCACCGTGTGGTATCCGGTTGACTAGGATCATGCTCTTTCTTAACGAGGTGTCGCACAACTAATGTAAGTTGACGTCAGGCAGGCGGCCGGTCGTAAAATACGAAGCCAAATCATGTGACAACATGTTTATAACACGTTGTGCCGATCCCACTTAGAGGGGGGTAAGGGCAGGAGAATGATGAATGAAAGTATCGAGAGGTAAGATAAAAACTCCGCAACAACTTACAAACATATAAAAAATCAAGTAAAATAAGTCCCGTAAATATTTACAAAGGCAAAAAAACCTTTCAGGCTTTTATTTGACTTCGGAAAACCTCTAATATTTTTTCACATTTCCGCTTATGATCGCAGTTTTCAACTTTTAAACATGTCTGCTTCGGCTGTAACCTCGAGTTGACGTTCAAACTTGAATCGTATCACCATCACAATTGAGTTCAAAATCCTTAAATCGATTACATCACAGTACTGTACAGAATGGGAAAATCGCGGGGCGTTTGAAAGAAAATCGTTCTTATTAAATATTTTCCTCTCAATAAAAGAGACGGACGCGAGCGTTAAATAGCTGACATTCCGCGCGATCATAAGCGCGGGAAATTGAAAATAAATGAAAAATACTGAGAAATATTGAGATTTTTCTATCGGCAGCTAACAATTTCACTCTGTCTGATGCGAAATCGCTTTACCAATAACGGTTGTAATTTGAAATGTTTGAAATAAAACGCAATCTTTAAAATCCCATTGAGGACTACGGGCGGTATTACTTTGGCTCAAATGTCCATTGCAATTTATTGAGGACAGATTTGCGATTTACACTTGATCACTATCTTAATCCTATATTATTTACTTTACATAAGTGATAAGAACGTATGAATATAGCTATTATTCAAATTTAAAATATTGTTTATTCAAGTAAATTTGTAAACAAGTGCTTTTGAATCTTCAATTCTACTGCTGGTTCGTGTGACAACATGTTATAAACATGTTGTCACACGAATTGGCTAAGTATTTTACGTTACCGAGTACCGAGTAAGTTTTATTGTTCTTATCGAGGTGTCGTAAAATACGACTATGGTAAGTTGATGTCAGGCAGGCGGTCGGTCGTAAAAACGCAGCCAAATCATGTGATAGCATGTTTATAGCATGTTGTGCCGACCCCACTTAGAGTGGGATAAGGGGAGGAAAATGATGATTTCATCACATATTAACTTATTTTATGCTACAATTTCTTCTTTCTCCAAGGATAGAGATTGATTTGAGTAATAAAACCGCTTTTTTATATTTCTTTACTTAGGTAAGTTTATTCTTTTATGTACTTTGTGTAATGTAATGTGCGTTATTTATTGACCTTATTGACTCGTTGAAATTTCCAAATACAAAAGCGAAAAATAGATATACTATTTAATGTTATATAACTAAATATAAATATATGGGACACTCGGGTCGTCCGTCTCCAAAGTAAGTAACTTAATACTTGTGTTATGGGTGACAGACAACTGGTGAATATATACTTATATATTTTTAAATACATACTTAAATACAAATATACACCCAGGCTCAAGGACCAACAAATTCATTTAAAGAAAATGTTGGCCCTCGGCGGGAATCGAACCTGCGACCCGTGGAGCTGAAGGCAGGGTCACTACCCACTGCGCCAACGAGCCAGTCAAATCAGTCAATGTTCCAGTAGAATGTTTCTATATATGCTATATAAAACCCGTTAAATTGTCAACCCAAATGTTTAAACTATTTGTTACTGCTTCGATTTGAACCATCATTATTTACTATCAGTTAATCTTACGCTTAACTATTAGACATAAAAAGGTCTTATTGATATATGACCTAACTCGACATTAAACACAAGGTTAACTACACATAATCGGACGTTAACATTTGACCTTTCGATAAGCTTTAACAATTTAATTAAAGTAAACGGCAGATTATTACTTAGGTCCCGACTGCACTAATCGACTATTGAAATGATAATATATAAAAATAACCATCATCATCATTCCTTGCCTCTACTGCTGGTTCGGAAAGCTATTCCTACCGAGAAGAGCCAGCAAGAAACTCGGCGGTTGCTCTTTTAAAAATACAATTCTTAATGCTAGTTACATTTTATCGTTTGTATCTTGTACAGGGTCGAACAATATTTATATCCACGCATTCTTATCGTCTAAATAATCCTCAACAGTATAGTATAGTATCTTTAATAGTGTTTTTAATCTCCTGTAATGACAAAGCTAAAATTGATTGCGGAATTTTATTATAGAATCTTATACCCAAGCCCACAAACGACTTACGTACTTTTTCAAGGCGCAAAGCAGGGGCCGCAAGCTTATGTCGGTTCCTATTTTGTCTATTATATAGATCACCTATTGTTTTATAATTCTTAAAACAATCATTAAAAGAAGTGTACAAAGTTATATTTATAATGTTCGTAACCTAACAGCTAACCCTTATGTCCTTTATAACCTAACCTAAGCTAACCGCTTTGAGAAAATTTACCTTTAATCATTTAATATTTGTAAGTAGTAAAGTATATAAAGATGTAGTAGATATAGAAGCCAAAACATGTAACAACATGTTTAAAACATGTTGTGCCGACCCCACTTAGAGTGGGATAAGGGCAGGCGAATAACCGTTTTTAAGTAAAAACTGTGAATTTAGACTGCGATTGTGTTAAGACTGTCTGACTAGTTGTGTGGATGGAACCTAACGCCGAATCTGGCAAATCTGTTGACACCCCACGCATCATTAGGGGCCTAATCCTATCAAAGGGAATATTGGCGATAAAATCTTTTGGCTCAGCTTTATATAAACGTTGACATATTGAATTACTGTATATAAAGCAGCTTAGATAAGATAATTGACGGTTTTACGAATTAAAAGAGGCTAAGCGAGCTACCCAAAGGGTTTTCTAAAGGATAGAGGGATTGAGAAAACAAATAAAGTTAATAAAAAATATACAAAATGCTCAAAAATTAATTAAGTTAGTTAAACAAAAGAAATAATAAAATTATTTTTCTATAATCCGCGATGAACAAAAAAACTGTGCATAGCAAAACTGTGGTAGGCCAGCGATAACACCGTGCAACTCTTTCGAGGGTTCAAATCCGGGCAGACACTAATGAGTTTTTCTGTTAAAAACTTATGTGCCTAATTGATAATTGCAAATTACCACACGCTTTTCGGTGAAGGAAAACATCCTAAGGAGACCTGCATATCTGTAAAGAATTCTGTAGATATGTGTAACCTACCAATCCGCATTGGAGCAGCGTGGTACGTCTTAGCTCCAATCCTTCTCTCCAAGAACGGAGAGAAGAGGCCTATTCTTAGCAGTTGGATAGTAATAGGCCGCTACTTACTTTTTACTTTACTAATCCGCGATGAAGTTCTGAATTGAATCGTTGAATCTTCATCGCGGATTATAGCAAAATAATTTTATTATTACCTTTGTACAAAAGTAATAATAAAATTATTTTGCTATAATCCGCGAAGAAGTAAAATAGAAAATATATATAATGCTAAATGTAAGTGGACAATCGGTTATCATACCTGATACACTGATACACAAACTCGTTTGTGATAGTGAACGTATATAGTGCTTGTGTATTGTGGTGGCGGTGGTGGAGGTTTGTGCATGTGTTTTTATGAATCCTGCATGTATCATTCGGAAATATATATATATATTGTTGGGTATTATAATATTGTATGTAGGTAGTTTGGTTGTTTGAGTCAATAAAACAGTCAACGGTCAGCCGCCTTTCATTTACGTTGCACTGGCGACGAGTACGGGATATTTTTTTAAATTTAGTGAGTTTTAAGTGATTTTACCGATAAATAATCATGCCTATTGGAAAGTTGGAACCTTTTGACGTAACTTCTAAGCAGTGGCCGGCATACGTGCGTCGTGTGAAACAGTACATACTGTTGAACGAAATTAAAGACAGTTTACGAGTGCCATTGTTAATCACAGTAGTCGGTGAAACAACATACGCTCTAATGTGCGATTTATGTTCGCCCGACCATCCAGAAAAGAAATCTTTTGAGGAACTGGTGACACTTTTATCGGAACATCTTGAACCTCAACGGTCTGAGATAGCGGAACGCCACATGTTTCGGTTACGAAGGCAGCTTGCTGGTGAATCTTTAACCGAATACTTACAAAATTTAAAGCATCTCGCGGCGACATGCAACTTCGGCTCGAATTTGGAAGAAAATCTTCGCGACCAGTTCGTTTCGGGACTGGCGGACGAGGCTATGAGGTCTCGAATTTTCGCCGAGAAGAAAATTAATTACAAGGAGGCGGTGGAGTTGGCTCTGGCGCTGGAGGCCGCGGAGAGGCACGCGGAGGTGAGCGCTGCGACGAGCGCGGCGGGCACGACCTCGGGTGCGGGCGGCGACGCGGGCGAGGGCCTGCACCAGGCGAGCGCGCGGCGGCCGGCGAGGGGCCGCGCGCCGGACGCGGCGGCAGCGGCGCGCTGCTGGCGGTGCGGCAGGGCGCACCGAGCGGACCGGTGTCGGTTCGCCAATTATAATTGTGATGTGTGTGGCCAACGGGGCCATTTAAAAGTGATGTGCAAAAAAGGCAATAGTGCTAGTGGTCGTGCTATACACGGGCAGCATTATGTAACGGAGACTGAAAGTTCAGGTGATGAGGATTTCTTTAATATCGAACTGGAAACGAAAGGTAACAAGCCTTATTTTTTATGCGTAAAAATTGATGGACATCTAATAAAGTGCGAGATCGATACGGGTAGTAGAATTTCAGCAATTAACGAACATTTGTATCGTCAAAGTTTTTCGCACAAAATGTTAAAACAAGATAATATTATGTTACGATGTTATTCCGGCTCCCGCATTGAATCCATGGGATATATTCAGGTCGACGTTAAACTGGGAGAGCTATTAGTACATAATTTAACATTACATGTCATTAAAAACGGGGGTCTTCCGCTTTTGGGAAGAGAATGGATTCGCGCATTAAATATAAAACAAATTAACCTTAATGAAATCATAGAAGATCAATCCGTGAGCCGGATGATATCAGAATTTCCAGAGGTTTTTACGAATAAATTAGGTTTATGTAAAAAACGTCTCCATTTGCAACTGACGGATTCTACGCCGGTGTATGTGCGCGCGCGGCCCGTGCCGCTGGCGCTGCGGGCTCGGGTCGGCCGTGAACTCGAGCGGCTAGAGGGAGAGGGGACGATTTATCGCGTCGAACACTCCGACTACGGCACACCGATTGTGCCCGTGATTAAAAACAACGGCGATATACGAATTTGCGGGGATTACAAAATTACTATAAACCCTATTCTTAAACGCGATATGTACCCCCTGCCCCGTATTGAAGAGTTATTTGCTTCGTTGAGTGGAGGAATCGAATTTTCCAAAATCGATTTAACGCACGCATATCAACAGATATTACTAACGGAAGATTCACAACCGTGCACCGCGATTACTACACATTTAGGGACATTCGTTTATCGCCGCACTCCTTTCGGCTTGTCATGCATACCCGAAAAGTTTCAAAAGTTAATGGAGGAAACTTTAAAGGGAGTACCTAATACGGTGGTGTTTTTGGATGATATCTGTGTTACGGGTACTAGCAGGGTTCAGCATATGTGTAATTTACGTCAAGTGCTTGAACGTTTACGTAGTATGGGGTTAACAGTTCGGGTAGAAAAATGTAATTTTTTGCAAGAATCGGTAAAATATTTGGGGTTCATAATTAACGCAGAGGGGTTGCATCCGGATAAAACAAAAGTAAAAGCTATTATGGATATACCTAGGCCCACAGATACGACACAATTGAAAAGTTTTTTAGGACTCTTAAATTATTACGGTAAATTCATTCCAAATTTAAGTATCCTGTTACACCCCTTACATGCGCTTTTAAAAAAAAACGTGAGTTGGAAATGGAGTACGGAGTGTGAGCGGGCGTTTAAGGCTGCAAGAGAGTCATTGCTTAGCAAGCGTGTGTTAGCACATTACGAGGAGGGTCTACCTCTAGTGCTGTCAGTGGACAGCAGTGCGTACGGAGTGGGCGCGGTGCTGGCGCACAGGTACCCGGACGGCAGCGAGCGCCCGGTCAGCTGCGTGTCGCGGACGCTCAACGCTGCCGAGGTCAATTACAGTCAGTTCGATAAGGAGGCTTTGGCTATTTTTTTTGGGGTAACTAGGCATCATCAATATTTATACGGACGAAAGTTCGAATTACGTACGGATCACCAACCGTTGAGTCATATATTTGGGGATAAGTTTGGTATACCTCAAACGGCAGCCAGCCGATTACAGCGGTGGGCGGCTCGACTCGCAGCATATGATTTTTCGGTTAAGTTCGTAACTTCGACGCAGAATGGTCCTGCAGATGCCTTGTCAAGGTTACCTGTGTCCACGGAACACCGCGACACTCGTCCGCAAACGTATGTAAATTTAGTACACGAGTGTTTACCAATTAATTTCCGCGATGTGAGTAGGGAGACTAACAAAGACAAGACATTGAGTAAGATAGTAGGATATGTAAAGTTTGGGTGGCCGGCCAGTACCAGTTGTGATGAGGAGAAGCCGTACTTCGCTAGAAAAAACGATATCGTTGTCGATTTTGGGTGTCTAATTTATAAGTTTAGAATTATTATTCCGGTAACGTTGCGAAAACAATTATTAGAGGAAATACATCAGGGTCATTTGGGATTAAATAAAATGAAAAATCTATCACGAAATTATATTTATTGGCCAAGTTTAGACAGTGATTTAGAAAATGTTTGTAAACACTGTGAAGGGTGTCGATTGGTGCGCGACTCGCCGCCGCACGCGGAAATACATCCCTGGGAATACCCGCTGCATCCGTGGCAGCGCCTACACGCGGACTTCGCGGAATGTTTTGGTAAGCGATATCTTATTATAGTAGATGCCCACTCGAAATGGATCGAAGCTTTGCCGATGAGCCGAACGACAGCAGAAGCCACTATCTCTGCGTTTATGATTATATTTGGTAGGTTCGGTTTACCATCACAACTGGTAACTGACAACGGACCACCGTTTTCGTCATACGAATTTAAGAACTATTGTAACAATAATTGTATAAGACATGTGTTAGTCGCACCTTATAGACCACAGGGTAATGGCGCTGCGGAAAATGCTGTGAAAACAGTAAAAAAGGCTATTAAAAGGGCGGCGCATGCTGGCGAGAATGTGTGTCAAGCTTTAAGCGAATTTTTATTTAGTTATCGAAATTGTGAACATGCTACCACGGGGGTGCCACCTTCGGTTTTGTTGTTAGGGCGGCGATTGCGCAACCGCTTAGATGCATTGCGTCCCGATGTGGCGGAGGTAGCACGCGCCGCTCAACACAGACAGGCACTAAATGCGGGGGGCACGCCCAGGAATGTTCAGGTGGGGGACCCAGTACTCGCGAGAGACTACTCGGTTAGAGGAGATAAGTGGTTGGAAGGCACAGTCACTAAAAGAACGGGTCCTGTATCTTTTAAAGTTCGGATGAATAACGGACTCGATTGGCGGAGACATCAAGATCAGATCATATCCCTCGCTGATAAATCTCGTTACTCATTGTCTCGGGCGGGTGTCAGCAAACCGGAAACGAGTCCAGAGCACAAGGATGAGTCAAAAGAAGATACCTTAAAAGACTCCCCGGAGGAAGTGGAAGTAGGCCAGCAGGTTAATAGCAAAGAGAGAAATATAGAAAAATATCTAGTTTTCCCTTCGTCTCCAATCCCACCTGAGACGTCAGCTCGAGCGTTACGTGCACATAATCGGGCGCTCACAAAGGCAGACTAGAATTTAGGCTTAGTTTCATTTGATTGTTTATTATATAAGAATATTTAGGTTAAGTGTATATACATCATTAAGACGGGAAAGGTGTTGGGTATTATAATATTGTATGTAGGTAGTTTGGTTGTTTGAGTCAATAAAACAGTCAACGGTCAGCCGCCTTTCATTTACGTTGCATATATATATATATATATATATATATATATATATATATATATATATATATATATATATATATATATATATATATTTTCCGAATCTCGGAAACGGCTTCAACAATTTCCTGAAATTCAGCATGTAGGAGGTTTTGGGGAGGGATAAAACGACATTTTGTAAAAAAAAATCGTTTTATCCCTGTTTTCGGGCTCTAAATTTTTTTTTGAAATTTACGTTGAACACAATTTTTCGCTGTCAAACTTAAAGTCATGGTAGTTCATTTGGGGAAGTGGCCTTACCTTATACGCAAGTATATACTTAGTAATATTACATACTAAAATTTATATTGAAGTTGGAATCCGGTACAAAGTTATACCAATTACTACTGAGGGGGTGAGCTTATTATTGTATGAACATACAGAGGCAATTATCGGAACCCTGTATGTTATTGTAAGAGGGCAATTATTTGGGTTGGAGGGCTCTTAAGATCAGTTGGAGCGGAATTGAAGCCTTAATACGATTGTAAGGTTGTTAGCACAAGTTTTAATGAAAGGATAATTATTGCTTATATGAACAAATAGTTACTACTGACTTTGTGTTTATGAATTTAAACTACTTTTTACCCGTGCAACTTCGTTCGCCTGTAGTCTTGAACTTAAGAGTAACTTCTGTCACTCTCCAACCCTGTAAAATATCTCCATCACAAAAATCAGATCGATCCGGGAAGAATCAGAGGGATTTATCGTTTTATCAAGAGCATAATTTCATAATTTTAGTAAATAGCCCGTAAAAGTAGCGGCCTGTTATTATCCCACTGCTGGGAATAGGCCTCTTCTCTCCGTTATAAGAGAGAAGGATTGGAGCTAAGACCTACCACGCTGCTCCAATGCGGATTGGTAGGTTACACATACCGTCCACAATTCTCTAGAGATATGCAGGTTTCCTCACGATGTTTTCCTTCACCGAAAAGCGTGTGATAAATTGCAATTATCAATTAGACACATAAGTTTTAATAGAAAAACTCATTGGTGTCTGCCCAGGTTTGAACCCATGATCGTCTTTAGAGATTCACACGGTCGCACCGCTAGGCCCGTACTTACATGAAATATATGTTAATATAGCTCAGTAAAAGGAGTATAAAAACTTCATATACATCAAAAAATTCATAATGTTAATGGAACTAGAATCGGGTTCTGTACTTTTTTGGTTTGTCTATAAACCATTGGCAGCATTACGTTTGACGACTAAAATATCCTTTGTTTTCAATTCTACATTTTAGCATTTTTTCACTGCCCGAAAACAGGGATTAAATAACATTTATTTAAACAAAACCCAGCTAGATCGTTTTTTCTATATTATATGTGTTCATACAGAATTAACTCATTTCAATATTAAAGATAAATATAAAAGTCTGTCTGTATATCATGTTTTCACCGCTAATCCACTAGAGTAACATTAACGAAGTTAGGTACATCATCATTTTCCTGCCCATATCCCACTTTAAGTTTTACATGTTAGAAACATGTTGTTGCATGTTTTAAGTAGTTATTTTACGACCGGCCGCCTGCCTAAAGTCATCTTACATTAGTCGCCTTTTACGACTAGTCGGTAAGAAATGAGAAATGATGAATGCTATTCTGCTCAGTCGGATATCACACGGAGGGTCAACTTACATAAGTTACCTGCTGCGACACCTCGGTAATTAATGTGAGTGGTCTATTCTACTCAGCCGGATACCACACGGCAGGTCTACTCACCTTTTTCACCTTTTACGACACCTTGGTAAGACATGATGTATGTCTATTCTACTAAGCCGAATACCACGGCAAAAGGTTCAGAAAAAATGACCTCAATAATCAAGCTCCGCTTATCAAAGACAGTATCAAAGGCCAGTTATAAATAAAAGAAAGAAAAAATCGCGGCTGCTCCTAACGATGACTATTAAAGCCCGACTCACGTGCCACTCATTTGCCTGGCCTCCTCGGGCCCAATATTAAGACTTGAGGGCACTTTCCCTCAACTTATTATTGGCACGGGAACCTATTATGTCTCGAATAATAAAATGGCCATTCCACGGATTTGGTGACATTCTGATCTCTAATATTCATGTCATAAGATCGCTGAATAAATGTCAAAGATTGAATAGACGGAGCTAATCAGTTATGACTTTTTTTTGTATAACTGTCTTAAAAGAGTGTTTTGTTTTATAGTTTAAAAAATTTTATAGTTTTAAGAAAGCACACTTTTATAAAAATAAAAAAATATTTTTCGGAATTTTTAATCATATTTTCCGCTTAATTTTCCGCGGTAGTTAATACGCAAGCATAGCCACAAGTAAAATTTGTTAATTTAGGTATATTTTAGGAAACAGTAACAGTGCATAAAGTGCTTGTACATATTATAATTACTACATTATATGACTAATATAATATATAAAGCTGAAGAGTTGGTTTGATTGTTTGAACACGCTAATCTCAGGAACTACTGGACAGATTTGAATAATTCTTTCAGCGTAAGATAGTCCATTTATTGAGGAAGGATATATGCCAAAATCACGCTAAGAAGAATAGGAGTGAAGCAGCAATATAAAGTAATACGAAAACGGCAAAATTTAAAGATTTTCTTGCATGCGATGAGTAATCGGTAATAGTTATTCAAAAATTATGTATTACAAAATTGTCTAAAAGTTCTAAGTAAAACTCAGCGACAGCATATGTCTAGTTTTTAAGGTTAACCCACTTTAAACATTTTTATGGTTGTTAAAATACTATATTACGGTTTTAATCTTTTCATGCTATTGGTAGATATTTATAAATGTACGGACAAAAAATATTTGTCAACAGGTGAAATAACCTTAGGATCAATTTACATCATCGGATATTAATGGTTACCCCCAGATAAGTTCAGAAAGCATTACAATATGTATCTATCATATTACCTTTATAAATCGTTTACATGTTACGACACGACAAATTAATAATTCAGATTTTTCCGGTGTACGGATACAAAATAATTCAATCAATCATAGCTACCAAAATATCAATGGTACTTAGTAGTTTGTTTGTTTGTGGACTTCTTTTTTGTGGAGCGAAATCAAAGTGATGCAGATGGAAATATATTTATTATGAATCGTGTTACATGTTAGCGTATTTATTAGCGACTGAATATTGTCTAACAAATTGCGTCTAATGCTGACATTCGATATTAGCTTACGATGCGGTACAGTACTATTCCATCCTTCTTTTTTTTCTATTACGAGTTTTCTGAGTAGTTTCTTTCAATATTTCATATCAATTATGATTGAAGTATTTTACTTTGTTTTTATGAAACTACTTTCACGTTCAACTGTTAAACTACCCGAATATGTTTATTGGAATGTTTTTTTTTTATCGCGAAGGAAAGACTAATTTTTTGTCTCATTTGTCTGACTAGATATATTTATTTAATTCCTGAACGACTCTAATAAGAACATTTTACACTTTTGGCTACAGAAAAAAGCACTAGACTAGCTTTTTTCAATGTTTTTTGCTATACATTATTTGCTTTTTGGGCAATATAACCTTGGCTTATGCTACAGCTAATGTAGCAAATTTCATCCATATTATTAAAGTTAGTAAACGATTAAAACGTGGGCAGAAAGACAGACGTACAAAAGGACTGTCACATTTATAATATACTAGCTTTTACCCGCGACTTCGTTCGCGTGGACTGTTGTCATGTGATAGGTAATAGATGGCACCCTAATGTCATCCTATTCCTGTAGAATTAACAGGATTTATATAGCCTATACGTTATTCCGGTATATAAGGTATATAATAATTGTGCCAAATTTCATCGATATTAGTGCAGTAGATTCGCCATGAAAGAGTAAAAAACATACACCCATACTCACAAACTTTATTTATAATATTAAGTAGGAAGTATAGATATATAGGCCTCTGTTTTTATTATGCTATTATATTCGCTCCAACCACTCTCGAGTCGCGCCCTGCGAGCTGCTACACGCAGTTCCCGCCGCGATAACGCCGCGTAAAGAGCTTATGAATAAGAGCCCCGTATGGGCTTGAAACTAGTCGGGCTCATCCGATAAAATAACACGTGAGTATAGCCGGTTTCTATACATTAATTATGAATTCCACTCACGATAGTTTAAATTCAAAAATTGCTATTATATTATGTATGCTTTGACATAGCATTTCGATATCGTATCGATGTCGTCTCTACTACGTCTAAGAGGATTTCTATACCAATCAATACGACAGGGTGAGTCATTATTATAGGCCTTCGCCCCAAATATTAAGAGGTTAAAATATGATATACTAATATATAGTGGATATCATATAACGATAAGTTTCTGAGCCACGAAACTAAGTAAGTCAACCTAAATGATTATTTATCACATTTTTTGTGTCTTCAGACGCTTTACATTGTAAGTACGTGGATGACCGAGGTAATTTTTTTTATTATATAAAAAAGCAAAAAGAGAATGGTAATAACAGAGGTTTGATCCTAGGTATTTTCACTTTTTTATTCCACCCATTATCCACTGAGCTAGCAATAAATGTCATTTAGATTCCATTCAAAAAATTTTAAAAATTTTCAGTGCCCAAAAACAGGGATAAAACAACATTTTTTTAAAATGAAACCTAGCTAAATCGATTTTTCCACCCAAAACCCCGTACATGCTGAATTCTTACTTTGTATGTATTTATTAAGAACGGGTAATAATATAATAAAATAAAGAAATAACTTTAAATAAATTAAAAAAAAACAATCAATCGTACCAAAATCTAGAAAATAAATAGAGTTTAATAAAACTAAAAACACGCTAAAAACTAACTAAAATGTGAAAATATTGGTCATTGTAGTGTATGCGGGTTGAGATGTAACTTACCTTGTATATTTATATACAATACATTATATGTAATACATACACGAACATACACTAATACTGATGTATAAAGAAACATACACGGTCTCATGATGCACCACGTCAGTAACACGAGAGCCCTTGGTGACAGCGGACGTGCAGTGACAAGTGGTTCCTTGTTAGTGCGTGTTTGAACCTGTGCTATATTCATACAAAATTTATAAACACTACAGTCATCATCATTCTCCTGCATTTATCCCACTCTAAGTAAGATCGGTACATGTTTAAAACATGTTTTAACACAATAACGATGATGATGCAAAATAATCTTTACGATACAAAATTCAATATAAATTTTATTTCTTTACTTAGTCAAAGATTCATTCTAATAATAGTCTATGTTTTACACCGACACTAAACATTTTTCATCGTAAAATTTCGCAGACAAATCTCCATTTTGTTAAAGTATATTCAGCAAAGTATCCTAGGGCGCAAGCAATCAATCACCATACCATCTCGTCTGAGCAACACAATATTATTTATCTCTAGTAAAGAATTTACAATTTACAATATTCTTCATTGAAATGGCTTTTACAAGCAGTTTCGAATCATGAAATGTTTGGTGATAATGAAATTACTAAACGATATTATGGAAAGAATATGCAATAAACTCGTGGCACTCGTGAAAATACATCAAAAATGGTTTAAACAAGTACCTAGTACCTGCGACTGCTTCAGTTTTAAACATGTCCGTAGCTGTGAGAGCAGCTTCGGACGCGTGAATTTCAGTGTGTCACAATTTTTTTAACAAATAATTTTTAACAATTTCTTCAATTTCTTTAAGAAAGCTTTAAATTTTTTAATACTGTTACTCCCCTATTCATCTTAGAGTGATGTTATATAATCTATAGCCTTTTTCGATAAATGGACTTTCATACACTTGAAGAATTTTTTAAACTGGGCCAGTAGTTCCTGATATTACCGCGTCCAAACAAACAAACTCTTTATATTTTAGTATAGATATAGATTATTGATTTTATAAAGCGTTGTGGTATCCGGCTGAATAGAATAGCACCACCCTCATTTCTTACCGAGGTGTCGTAAAAGGCGACTAAGGTAAGTCGACTTGCCATGTGGTATCCAGCTGATTAGAATAGACCAATCTGATTTCTTAACGAGGTGTAAAAGGCGACAAAGGTAAGTTGACCCGCCGTGTGGTATCCGGTTAAGTCGAATAGACCACCCTCTTCTTACCGAGGTTTCGTAAAATACGATTAAGGTAAGTTGATGTCAGGCAGGCGGCCGGTCGTAAAATACGTAGCCAAATCATGTGACCCCACTTAGAGTGGGATAAGGGCAGGAAAATGATGATAGATTATTAATTCTATAATTTTCGATTATAGCAAAATAAATTTATTATTACTTGTGTTTTATAAATCTACGCAAGTTGATCTCTAAGTAATGCCTAATTCTATAAATTGTATAAAGCGTTTACGTAGAAGTCGTGTAGTTATTTATTAATATAGAATTGATTGCACTATCTTCAATGGTCGTTACACTTTCCGTATCAAATAACGAGAACAGTACTTTTAATTCATCACGAACCGGAAAATGAACGTCGCAGGACAAAACGTGAAGTAAATAATAACGAAAATTAAGAGTAGAGACAAAGAATTGCTCCAGTAAATAGACGATCCGATGAATAAGGGACGCTACAATCAAACTGTTCCGCCATTGTGAAATTGTTTTAATTGTTGTCGCGCGTTTTAAGTGCTTTAATGAAAATCGCTGTAAGATTTTATAGCTGTACTTACATTTGTAAGTGGAGTATTACAAAAGGTAGAGCTGATTTCTTACTACTGACTAATTAAGGATTTAATAACGTTTTAGGCGATTGTCGCCCGTTGGCGTCGTCGCTAAATATAAAGAGAAATGTCTGTAATAGATTCATTCGAGCGTTTAAGGGCTGGTTCGCATGACAAGCGGTTAACGCGCGTTTTGATGACTCGCGTTTACAACTACATAGATTTTATTAATACCGTACACGTTCTAATGGACGTTTTAATAAAAAGCGCGTTGAAGTCAGGTTTTCTATGATAAATAATAAATAAATATATGGGACACTTCCACACACGGTCTTCCGTCCTCAAAGTAAGTAATTTACTACTTGTGTTATGGGTTAGAGACAACTGGTGAATATATACAAACATAATTTATAAATACATACTTAAACACAAATATACACCCAGACTCGAAGAACCAACAAAATCTTTTATAGCAAATGCCCTCGGCGGGAATCAAACCAGCGATTCGCGGAGCTGAAGGCAGGATCATTATCTACTGAGCCAACGGGCCAGTCACAATAATGTTCAGATAAGCGTGCGCTTTTGACGCGGATAGACGTAATTTTAGGAAAGTATTCAATACTGAATTATTTATAGATTAAATAGAGAAGCGTCCTGCGATATATAACAAGATAAGTAGCATTTATTCTGACAAGTTAAATCAAATGAAATATTTTATTTGTGCATTACAGTGTTAAATAGCTTATACAAGCAGATAGTACTGTAAGCTACCACACAAGGGTGTACAAAAAATCCTTCAGTCAACTGTTATAACCTTAACTTGATTAACCTTACTAAGGAAAAAGGCTGGTGAAAGTCACCTTGACGCGGGTTCCATGCCTAGCAAGTGAACACTACGAGTATAATAAAATGTAGCGCACGCTAAACGCGCGTTACGCGCTTGTCATGTGAAACTATCCTAAATGTGAACCAATTGAAGTAAGGAGCAGATGTTTCTTTTAGGCAATAACAGTTTTTGACGACTTGCGTTGTACAATGGAAGGTTACTTATTATTGGAGGTCCCAGGTTCCATTTCTCGTAAGATAATCAATTTATATTTCCAAATTATCTCATCCGGCGGGAGGTTATCGTGGTTAGATATATTTCAACAGTATTTAAACGTTTGTGGCCGTGTGGTATCCGGCTGAATAGAATAGACCACCCTCATTCCTTACCGAGGTGTCGTAAAAGGCGACTAAGGTAAGATGACCCGCTGTGTGGGATCTGGCTGAATAGATTAGACCACTCTCATTTCTTACTCAGGTGTCCTAAAAGGCAACTAAAGTAAGTTGACTCGCATTGGTACCCACTTGAGTAGAATAGACCACCCGCATTTCTTACCGAGGTGTCGTAAAATACGACTAAGGTGATTTGACGTCAGATTGACGGCTGGTCGTAAAATACGTAGCCAAATAATGCGAAAACATGTTGGTTAATAAACAGAATAAAAAAAATATCCTTTCTTTTCCGAACGGGATAGAAGTACATAAAACACAATTGTGGTATTTAAACAATAATATACGAATAAATGTTAAAGAAACGTCAGTTCATATTATAACCATTTATTTGTATTAAGATGAGTATATTGTATACAAAGAATGCTAGCACAATAATTTACTGAATACAACAAACTTCGTACTACAACTTTTATTTAATTTTAATAATTATAATAATTAGCTTGAAAAACCAATAATTTATTACTTGCGTACTTATGTAAGTTTCCTTTTAATGATGACGATGCTTTACAATAGAAACGGATTGTACTTATCTTCACTCACTGTATTGCCGTTGAATGTTCACACCAGACTGCCTAGAATAGGCTTGAACCGCTTATTTAAAAGATCTGTTACTTTTATGCACAGTGTTTCCGCTCTTAATGACTTGCAAAGCAACTATCGACATTTGACTATTTCCTTATCCGACTATTAAATTATTAAATTAATCCTATTTATTATGCTTCATAGCTATTACTGTTACTAAATAATTTTATTTATTCTATTAATTATATAAATTTTACAATATTTTTAATACTTTATATGTGACTATCTAACAGTTCGTCCATCCTGACAAAATTTGATACCACGCAAATTGAATATACTAATACATCTTAATTACACTATATAACAATAAGTTTTGATTATTCACATAATTTCTTCGACTCCAATGTACTGGACACAATCTTAATTTTCTACTCGATCCCCCTTTGTCACTATCTGTAAAATGTATATAATAATATAATGTACATTGAACTAGCAAAATACCAGTCAGACTATGTGTTAACTTTTGATATCCATAGATATATTATAGTTATTTTTATTAAAGTAAGTGTCCCATATATTTATATTTAGTTATTTATTTATTTATTTATTATTATTTATTTATTATTGATTAAACATTAGTAATGTTCAATCAAATTGTAACTGTTTTATTATTACTTTAACCCTTTTGATTCATACTCGTATACACTTTATAATTACATATACTCATTATCATATATACTCCTATATTTTATTATTTTCGTTAACCCTGTACTGTTTTTTCATCGTCCAGTTGACGGCCCTTCATCACTAGTGACTATTTCATCACAGTGGCCCAAAGTTTTACTTTTCTTATATGATCCTTCATCACCAATGGTTGGTGGTCCCTTTTTTTCCTCCTTTTTCATTAATATATATATATTTTTATACTATACCTATTGTTTAATTAATTAATTTATTTTTATAACCACTATGTTACCTTATCCTTCTAAAAGATCTATAAGTTCCTCAGTGCTGTCTACTTGTGATTCATCTGCTTGTGAGTCACTTTCATCTTGACTAGTAATTTTTCGTAAGGCGTCTATAGCCACGGTTGCCTTGAACTTTTTATACCCCTTTACTCCCTTAATCGATGAAATAATATATCGATCATTCCCAAGGACTTTAACTATTTTATAAGGACCGCTATACTTTTCTTTGAGCTTTCGCACAGAATCCTTATTTTTGCTTTGAGCGCCCTTCCATAACACTAGATCTCCCTCCGTATACAGAGTAGGCTTTTTCCTTGTACCATCGAATCTCTTTTTCATTGAGTGTGACGTTTTTGCAATATTCTTAGAGGCTTTTTGTTGTACACGTTGTATAGTTTGCTCATCATCATAATTATTATGCGACATATCTTGAAGTAATGTTCTAGTCCCGTGAAACATTAATCTAAATGCCGGGTAGCCCGTTGTAGAATTAACAGTGTTATTTATTCCCCACACAACTTTGTTAATACAGTTATCCCAATCCCGTTCGTCCGTTGTACTTTTATTAATTGATTCTAATAAGGTTCTGTTATATCGTTCAACTTGCCCGTTTGATCTTGGCGAAGCCACTGAATTTGTTACGTGCTTAATTTGATTATTAGTACAGAAGAGTTTAAATCTTTTACTCGTAAAAGCAGCACCACTATCAGAAATAATTCTTTTCGGGAATCCAAAAGAGCCAAAGATCTCTTCAAGTTTTTGTTCGACTTCTACTGATTTGGTAGTTCTGGTAGGCTTAGCCCATATAAATTTTGTATACGAATCAACGATAACAAATAGGTATGACATACCTTTTCCACTTTTGCAAAATGGTCCTAAATGATCAATGTGTAAAGTGTGTAAGGGTTCTGGCACTTTCTCTATAGGATGAAGTTCTCCTTCTCTTTTTCCGTATTGCCCTCGTTTGTATAGACAATCCATACATGCATTTACATACTTCCTTATGAATCTGGTCATGCTAGGGAACCAGCAGTTTTCTTTTATTAAAGTATCACATCGGTTAAGACCAGGGTGACCGATGTCATCATGATACTTACGCATAATGTTCCATCTTGCTGCCTTAGGTACTACTAGTCTCAAGGCCCCATTAGTTAGTTTTCTATATAGTCTATTGTCCTTCAAAATGTAGTTATTAATAACATCGGGATCGATAGTGTTGTTTTTCAATTTTTCTTTAATAATTCGTATTGGCTCATCTTGTGCTTGCAGGCAACACACCCAGTCTAATAAATCAAGAACAAGTATCTGCGCAGTCTCTATTGGTGATCTGCTTAATGCGTCTACATGCTTATGGCACGCTCCGGGTTTATGCACAACATTAAAATCATATTCCTGGATACTAAGCCACCATCGAGCCACTCTTGGTAGAAGGTCCCTTTTTTCGAAAGTTTGTCTGACGGCTGCGCAATCTGTTACCACAATAAAACTTATACCTGCCAAATACATTCTAAATCTTCGCAACGTCTCGACTACTGCCAATGTTTCGAGCTCAAAAGAGTGATATAATGCTTCTTCCTTGCTGGTTTTCCTGCTGAAATATGCCACAGGCCTAAAAACATTTTCGTGCATTTGTAGGAGTATTCCAGCGATCCCTTTGCTCGAAGCATCCGTATGGACTTCTGTATTGGCCTTTGGGTTATATACAGCCAATACTGGTCTATCTGTGAGAATTTGTTTTAATTTATCGAAAGCCTTCTGCTGTGCTGTTTCCCAAATCCACGGATGATTCTTTTTTAATAAACTATAAAGATCGTAAGTGATTAACGCATAATTATGGACAAATTTCCTGAAATAACTGGTCAACCCTAAAAACATTCGAAGTTCATGTACGTTAGTAGGCTCCTTATATTTTGTGACAGCCGCAATCTTTCTTTCACCAGGTCTGATACCTTCTGCGCTAATATCGTACCCAAGGTATTCTATTTGTGTCTGCAAAAATGAGCATTTATCTACATTTAGTGTCAGTTTGGCCTCTCGCAATATTATGAGTACTTGTTGTAAAATAATTAGTCCTTCGTCTTCGGTTGCACTAGGAATTAGTAGATCGTCAATATAAGGCAATACCTTTTCAAATCGCAGAGGACCTAAAATTTTGTCCATCAGTCGTTGGAAGACGCATGGAGAATTTGCTAGCCCGAAAGGCATACGAAGGAACTCGTAGTGCCCCTCGGGGGTAACAAATCCAGTTCTAGATATTGAGTCCTTAGCCATTGGTATCTGGTAAAATCCTTGAGAAAGATCTAGACTGGTAAAAAACGCTTTGCCGGAAAGTTTTTCGACTTGATCTTCAATAATTGGAAGAGGATATTTGTCCTTTATGGTTTGGCTATTTAATTTTCGAAAATCAACGCACAGTCTATAGTCGCCAGTTTTCTTTTTGACCAGAATGATAGGGCTTGCAAATTCTGATGTAGATTCTTGTATAATTTTGTTTTTACAAAGGTCGTTTATTTTGTCTCTTACTATTTCCTTTTCATGTATTGATAATCGGTATGGACGGTAGCAGACCGGTTTTGTTGTACTCAGCTCTATACGCATATCAATTTTATTTGTGCAACCAAGCTCAGTAGTATTCATTGAAAAGCAGTCGCTATACTCTTTAAGAATATTCATTAGGGTTTCTTTTATTTTGGGATCTGACGTACCACATTTCACTTTGTTAACGTCTATTTTTAGGATACTTGTATTACTTTGTGGTAACTCCGACATCTCCATGTCAATTTCACTACATCTTAATCCTCTTGCCAAAGTTTCACCTCTAGACAATAATAATGGAGATTCGGATTTGTTATACACTTGAAGATAACATTCGCGCCCGCAAATAACGGTTGCAGGTAAAAAATAGTTTTTATCACCGTAGTTTCGTTTGCATGGTTCCACCAAGATGGGATCTTGAACTTCAGAATTTGAATCCACGCTAACAATCATTACGTGACTAGGTGGTATGATATAATCCTTCTTGCACTCAATTTTAACCTTTATATTCTCTTCCACAGCTAAAATTTCACTGTATGGTTGTTCTTTCTTCTGAATTGAAAATTTATTTCCAGAAATAGAAAACACATAATCAGGATTGTTCATGATCGGTTGTCCTAATATAACATCCATTTTCTCCATTTTGCAATCTGTTACTATAAACTTTGTATCAAATGCGTAGTCATCTACCAGTGCTGTTGCTTGTATGACACCTTTTGCTGGCACAGGACTACCACCAAAACCCCCTATACACAAGTCACAACTTTCCATTGGAATGTTAAGTTTCGAATACAAATTAAGATGCATTACATTAACCCTAGCTCCCGAATCAAAATAACCCTTCATTTGAACATTATTAATTGTTACAGTTTTATAGTAAATATCGTTTACCTCGGTAATCATGTTTACGGCTTCGTTTTTAACATTTGCGTTTGTCGACTCGGCGGTTTGCGGTTTAAACCAACATCTATCAGAGACATGACCTGCCTTTCCGCAGTGTAAACACGTAGGCCTGTTGTTAAAAGTATTTTTAGGACACCTCCTAACGGAGTGACCTGTTTCTTTGCATAAAAAACACACAAAAGATTTCCTTATATGGAACTCCTTCGAACTACCCGCATGATTAGTGCTTGTTGATGCGGTCTCATCAGTAAGCTTCGATGAATATGCTCGATTCTGTATTGGTTTAACATCTGTCATTACCGATAAAAACTTTGAATATAAATCACTTGGAGTGGTATAGTTTCCCGCTCTGGCTGGAGCCTTCAAATGAGCAGGCAATCCGTCAATTATACATGCCACTGCCTTGTGTCCCGTTATTTCTAATCTATTCAGCATAGCTTGCTTGCCATAGTAGTATTGAATCATACTTTCAGTTGGCAACTTTCGTTTATTTAACATTTCACGAAGCAATTCAACGAAATCTGTTTTTTGTGGGAAAGCCTCCAAAAATTGAGACTTCCACTCGTTCCAATTCAGGTCATAGTTACTTAATGATGAATGCCATACCTTTGCCATTCCAGATAATCTCGATTGCATAAAATAAACTTTCATTTCATTAGTCCAGTTGTGTATTACAGCGAGTTGTTCGATTTTATTTAGCCACTGTGATGATTCCATATAATTCTCCTCTGGATCAAATAGTGGAATTACTTCAGCCTTCGCTGTTACATTACCATAAGAAATCGCAACTGACTCTCTGGATGCCACATGTCTTTGTTCAGCACCATGATCTGGTTCATTTAGTTCTTCTTCAGAAGATGTTTCCGGTTTCCAAGGACGCCATCGTTTTCTGGTAGGGCTGTCAGGTACGTCGTGGCGGTGCTTACGTGATTTCCGCACGTTATTGGGCATTTCGACTATCCTTCACTTCTGAAAATTGTTAAAGAAACGTCAGTTCATATTATAACCATTTATTTGTATTAAGATGAGTATATTGTATACAAAGAATGCTAGCACAATAATTTACTGAATACAACAAACTTCGTACTACAACTTTTATTTAATTTTAATAATTATAATAATTAGCTTGAAAAACCAATAATTTATTACTTGCGTACTTATGTAAGTTTCCTTTTAATGATGACGATGCTTTACAATAGAAACGGATTGTACTTATCTTCACTCACTGTATTGCCGTTGAATGTTCACACCAGACTGCCTAGAATAGGCTTGAACCGCTTATTTAAAAGATCTGTTACTTTTATGCACAGTGTTTCCGCTCTTAATGACTTGCAAAGCAACTATCGACATTTGACTATTTCCTTATCCGACTATTAAATTATTAAATTAATCCTATTTATTATGCTTCATAGCTATTACTGTTACTAAATAATTTTATTTATTCTATTAATTATATAAATTTTACAATATTTTTAATACTTTATATGTGACTATCTAACATAAAGTCGCCGATTCAACCAGTCCTGTCCTATCCTGCTAATTCATCATCTCGCTGCCCTTATCCCACTCTAAGTGGGGTCGGTACAACATGTTATAAACATGCTGTCACATAATTTGGCTGCATTTTTACGACCGGCCGCCTGCCTGACGTCAACTTACCTCTGACGTATTTTACGACACCTCAGTAAGAAAGAGGGTGGTCTATTCTATTCAGCCGGATACCAATCCTAGCCTACTAATTATAAATGCGAAAGTTTGTGTGTATGGATGTATGTTTGTTACTCTTTCACGGCGAATCTGCTGAAACAATATCGATGAAATTTGGCACAATTATTCCTTATACACCGGATTATCATATAGGCTACAGAAATTCTGTTAATTCTACAGGAATAGGATGAAATTGAAAAGCGCAATCTATTATCGACCTATTACACGACAATAAACCACGCGAACGAGTTCGCGGGTAAAAGCTAGTATATTATAATGATATTAAAAATAGAACTCATGAAGTTCGCTTGGTTAAAAGTACAGCGCATCTCACTCGACCCGGAATTCGAATCTAGGGCCACTCGAAAACCCCTTCACCCTCGGGGTTAACGAAGCGTTAAAGAGATCATACTATACCGTTGCTCGATGGTCGGGTGCTTCAAGGAATCTTTTCTTACCTTAGCCTCTCAGCTGCGATCTTAATTTTATTGTAAACTTACAATAATAAAATCTTTTATCATCTTGTTACGTTATTTATATTTTTTCTAATCAGGAAAAAACCCCTTATGGGTACCGCCGCCCGACGGGGACAGGCGGTGGTTATGTCAAGCTCGCACCGACTAAAACGATCTGTGTGCTCCACCACGCTGCTGATGGCAAGGACAGGGTATCGCTGTACACATTGCTCCCATCCTGTCGATAGCCGCTCTGATCCCAGAGTCATCTCCTCCGGGTAGGGACCTCTCAAAAAAGAAATCCCCCTCCGCTAACCGATGCATCGGGAGCACCAGATGCATCGACCGCCTCGGGGACCTGAAAGCCAGGCGTCCGATATACCCTGTTCAGAACGCCCAAAGGTTCCCCGTTAGGGCGGCAGTCGACGGGCTTCGGCAAGTCGCTACCACCTGGACTCGCCAGCAGCAGATTAGAACCAGAACAAAGATTCCCGGAACCGCTCCACCGGTTTCCGCTCCGGAACAAACGAGTATATATCTCTTTTGTTTATAGTTAGTCTGTGGTCGAATTGAAAGATTTGCCTATACTATTATTGAATGTAACATAATTAGGATTCAAGGTATTCTTAATTACAAATTATGTTCGATTCCGACCACCTGGCTACCACTATTGATTGTTATGCTTATTCAGTGCGCCGGGGATGCCAAGTCGGCAATAAAAACATTTCATGGGCCAGCGTTAAAACAGTGGCGAAAGTAAACGCCCCCCGAATAATCAATACGGCGCCCCGCGGCCCGCGCAGGTACGCCGCGCGGCACCGCTCGCCCCTCGGACCGGGGGCAAAGAGTCAGAGTGTACAGACGTGCCATTTTGTACACGGATAGGTTGATAGTCATCATCCGCCCGCCCTTATCCCACTCTGGGTGGGGTCGGCATATGTTATAAACATGCCACATGATTCGTCTATGTATTTCACGCTCGGCCGCCTGCCTGATATCAACTTAACTTAGTCGCCATTTGCGACGCCTCAGTAAGAAAGAAGGTAGTTTATTTTACTCAGCCGGATACCACACTATAGTCAAAAGCGAATATAATTTTTATATACGCGACGTCGCTAGTTTTATTGTTACGCATTTAAAATATAAATTAAGAAATGACGTCATTGAATACAAAAATAAATACCGAGTGCAAAGGGTAAGAGTCAACAGTAAGCCTGAAGCTTAAAAATTTATTTAAATTCTAGTATACGATAGATATAGATAAGTTCAAAATTAAACTAATACAGAACTAGGTAACAATGCATATGGCAAGTATATTTAGTATACCAAATAGCGATTAAATTAAATCATTCCTCCCTTATCCCACTCTATGTCGGCACGACGTATTTTATCCATGTCGTAACATTAGCCAGTTATTTAACGACTTGCCGCTTGCCTGACGTCTCCCTTACCTTGGTCGCCTTTTACAACGCCTTGGTAAGAAAAGAGGGTGGTCTATTCTACTCAGCCGGATACCACACGACGGGTCGATTTACCTTAGTCGCCTTTTACTACACCGCGGTAAGAAATGAGTGTAGTCTATTCTATTCAGCCGGATACCACATGGCGGGTCGATTTACCTTGGTCGCCTTTACTACACCGCGGTAAGAAATGAGTGTAGTCTATTCTATTCAGCCGGATACCACATGGCGGGTCGATTTACCTTAGTCGCTTTTTACTACACCGCGGTAAGAAATGAGTGTAGTCTATTCTATTCAGCCGGATACCACACGGCGGGTGGATTTACCTTAGTCGCCTTTTACTACATCTCGGTAACAAATGAGAGTGGTACTATTCTATTCAGCCGGATACCACACGACGGGTCGATTTACCTTATTCGCATTTTACTACACCTTGGTAAGAAATGAGTGTGGTCTATTCTATTCAACCGGATACCACGCTTGGTATGTCTACAATCAATAAATTATTAATCTTTGCCGCCAGCATCCCACTAGTCAGCGCGTTGTCTAAACCGATTGATGCAACCGAGGTCTGTCCGTGGCGGCGTGGAGCGAAATGTTTCGGCCCCAATACGCTGCAGGCTTTAAATGATTAAAATGTTTTTAATTTTATTTTCCAATTAGAAACGGCATGAGTTTTTCAATTATAAATGCATAAAATGCGCAGTTATTCAAATTCAGATCGTATACTTAACGGCTTCGGTGAATTTTTAAATTAAAATTTGTCTTTATAAATTGTTTTGGAATTTTGTTAGTTTCTTGTAGGGAAATGTTTAATTTTTCTTTTTATTAGCTCTATACAGCTTACTTTCATGGCTAAAATGGTCTAGATTCTAGTCTATATCGCACGCTTAGTATTGAAGTGACCCAATTCTAAATTAGGCTTAGTTCAGTTTGATACACTGTAATCTTTAATATTTAAAGGAGTTAATCTTTTATGTATATATATGAATTTTTTCGAAATCTCGGAAAAGGCTCCAACGATTTTCCTGAAATTCAGCATGGAGGAGGTTTTGGAGGCAAAATATTGATCTAACTAGGTTTTATTAAAAAAAAAAACGTTTTATTCCTTGTTTATCGGGATTCAAAAAATCCAATTTAATATATAAAACACAATTTTTTCCGAAAACTGTCAAGTCAGCGTAGCTTATTCGGAAACGGGTGGTCTCTAGAAATGAAAATACAATCGCCCCACCTACTCAATTATTATTTCTTTTTTTTCTTTTTTTTTAATTTGTTTAAAATTACCCTAATTTTGTAATGATTAGGTTCGGTCAACCAGGTACTCCTTATTTAAATGCCATCTATGACATCACGCTACGAGTTGTAAAAAAATAATGTTTTCTTGCTCTACCAAGTTATGGGCCGCTTTCACACACGAGTTTTGTAAGCGCTACGCCACGCTTTGTTACAATTTGCCAATATTTTTGAATTAGGGTTTGATACTAAGCTTTTAAAAAAGCTGTGGTAGCCCAGCGGTAACACCGTGCGCCTCTTTCGAGGTCTAGGGTTCAAACCCCGGGCAGGCACCAATGAGTTTTCTAGTAAAACTTATGTGTCTAATTGATAATTGCAATAGATCACACGCTTTTCGGTGAAGGAAAACATCGTGAGGAAACCTGCATATCTCTAGAGAATTCTGGGGATATGTGTAACCTACCAATCCGCATTGGAGCAGCGTGGTAGGTCTTAGCTCCAATCCTTCTCTCCAAAAAAAAAAAAACGGAGAGAAGAGGCCTATGCCCAGCAGTGGGATAGTAACAGGCCGTTACTTACTTACTTTTTTACTAAGCTTTCGATAGATACTCGATAATTAAAGCAAAATAATATTATCAATACTTTGTGTTATAAACATCCGCAAAATAAGACATAATTCGCTAAATTGTAGTTTTACGTTCAAATAAAAGAAAAAAGTAATGACCATACAAAGATAAATGTTTCATTACTTTTTTATTTTAATAGTGAGTATAAATTGAGTATAGCTGCTAACTACATAAGCACTACACACACTCACTACGACAATCTCTATGATCGTTTCACCCAATCAGGTATCTTCTTATGATGCTTCAAACAAATGTAACATATTATAGTTTATAGAATTAGGCGTTACTTTGCGGAGATCCATAATATAAAAGTAATAATAAAATTATTTTGCTATAATCCGCGAAGAAGTAAAATAGAAAATATATATAATGCTAAATGTAAGTGGACAATCGGTTATCATACCTGATACATGCAGGATCGGTTATCATACCTGATACATGCAACCGAAGCATCTCCTGATGATGCTTCGGTTGCGGGGCGAAACGATTGTTGAGTTTGTGATAGTGAACGTATATAGTGCTTGTGTATCGTGGTGGCGGTGATGGAGGTTTGTGCATGTGTTTTTACGAATCCTGCATGTATCAGGTATGATAACCGATTGTCCACTTACATTTAGCATTATATATATTTTCTATTTTACTTCTTCGCGGATTATAGCAAAATAATTTTATTATTACTTTTATATTATAGTTTATTGCTTTATAATTTCACCTTTTCATTCATCTGAACATTGAAACTTGTTAAATCTCGTTGCGTTATGTTTAACCAAGTGGCAAATAGATCACTTACAATCCCATCCGATTGGTTTCTGAAGACGTCATTATACGAGAGCAGCTGCACAATTTTCCGACTCAACGGGTGATTAATTAAGCCTACCATTCAACTATAGTTTCTGCGTATTACTAAGCTGTAACCGCGACTTTGTTCACGTCAACTTGTGTATTAAAGATCGAGAATTATAAATAAATAAATAAATAAATAAATAAATATATGGGACACTTACACACACGGTCGTCCGTCCCCAAAGTAAGTAACTTAATACTTGTGTTATGGTTGACAGACAACTTGTGAATATGTACTTATATATTTTTTAAATACATGCTTAAATACAAACATACACCCAGGCTCAAAGACCAACAAATTCATTTATAGAAAATGTTGGCCCTCGGCGGGAATCGAACCCGCGACCCGCGGAGCTGAAGGCAGGGTCACTACCCACTGCTCCAACGAGCCATTATGTTTATTTTTCATTTAGCTGAGTTAAATTTCATTTTAGCGCTGATGATAGCTCAGAGTTGAAACCATGTGACTCTTTCTATCGGTCTCGGGTTCAAACCCTTATAAACCAATGAGTTTTTCTGTTAAAACATGTGTCTTATTGATTGTTTGATGATTCTCTATTGCTCTAATCTCTATGAATCTATTGATCTAATTGTTGATTGCAATTTTTTACGCGCTTTTCTGTCAAGGTAATCATCGTGAGGAAACCTGCATGTTTCTAAACAATTCTAGGGATATATGTAATCTAACAATCGTAGAGTGTGGTAGGTCTTAGATCTAACCCTTCTCTCCAAAAACGGAGAGAGGAGAACTATCCCAAACAGTGGGCTAGCAACAAGGACTTACTTTACTTTTTTACTATTTTTATTTTACATGAATATTTCGTATTTTGAATCGAATTAGCTAGATTTTATTTAAAAAAAAATCGTTTTATCCCTGATTTTGGGCATTAAAATATAAAAATTTACATGGAATATAAACACTATTTTTCCTGAAAACTATAAAGTTAGCGTACCTTATTCGGGGAACCGGTGGTCTCTAGAAATAAAAATAGCTAGGATCGAACCCCACCAACGCAATTATTTTTTGAGGTTTTTTTATTTAAAAAAAAATACCTAGCAAGAATCAGTCAATAAGATACTGGGTAGGTAATAAGGCGATGTAGCACGCGCTGGAAGTTGGTCTATATTTTACAACTACTATAGTTTAATGTAGAATATAATGTAAAACTTTACTCATATGCATTTCATCTCAGTTTGGGAGTAAATGTACCGTATTTTATGCAATCATCTCATAAAATTATGTTGCATAAAGTGTTTCAATTTGAAATTACGTTATAACGAATTATTTTATTTTGTATAGTAGTTTCATCATCATCCTCCTGCACTTATCCTACTCCAAGTGGGGTTGACACAACATGTTATAAACATGTTGTCACATGATTTGGCTGCGTTATTACGACCAGCCGCCTGCCTGACGACAACTTACCTTAGAAGCCTTTAACGACACCTCGGTAAGAAATGAGATTGGTCTATTCTACTCAGCCGGATACCACACGGCGGGTCAACTTACCTTATTCGCCTTTTACGACACCTCGGTAAGAAATGAGGGTGGTACTATTCTATTCAGACGGATACCACAAGGCGGTATTTTGTATAGTATTTTATTTAGTAGTATTTTATTTTGTATAGTAGTTTGTATGTATTAGAATAAAAGAAATACGGTTGAATAACATATAAATGAAGTAACAGCCTGATACTATCCCACTGCTGGGCATAGGCGTTTTCTCTTATTATCTGGAGAGAAGGGTTGGCTTATCCCCAATGATATTAAATTGACTCCAATGCGGATTGGTAAGTTACACATATCCCTAGAATTCTCTAGAGATATGCAAGTTTCGTCACCATGTATTCTTTCACTATTATAATATAAAATTATAAAAAAAGACAAATTGCAAATATATAAAAGACTAGAAATCGCCAGCGGCTGCGCTCGCGTGGAATGATTAAAACCGTAATATAGTATTTTGCTAACCATAAACATGGTTAAAGTGGGTTAACCTTAAAAGCTAGACATATGCTGTCGCGGACTTTTAGCTAGAACTAAAGGGGAACAATTTTGTTATACATGATTTTTTAATAGTTATTTCCGTTTACTCGCTGAGTAAACGAAAAGTGGAAGGAAAGCTTTAAATTTTGCGGTTTTCGTACAATTTTTTATTGCTGCTTCTCTATTATTCATCTTAGCGTGATGTTATATAGTCATAGTCTTAATAAATGGACTATCTAACACTCTAAGAATTTTTCAAATCGGTCCAGAAGTTTTTGAGATTAGCCCGTTCAAACAAACAAACTCTTCAGCTTTATATATTAGTATAGATTAGCTCGTTTAAAGGTGTAAGATAACTAATTATTATTTTTTGTATTAATGAACTCCGCAAGTTACCGCCTTTTTCTATAAAACAAATGATAATCGTTATCCCTAGGTGAGAATAATTGCAAACTTATTGGTTCAACTTCTAGACATCTCCTGTAACTAATGTCCGTGGCCCAAATTATCCTCCAGGGTACACTGTTCTGAATTACGACCCGGAGTTATCTACTTTTAAGCTCTCAAATAGCCTTTTTGTTTACGGACTTTTAGATTAATTTTATTTTAGACTATTTTTTTCATTTATTATTTAATTAAAACGGACATGATCCACTTACACTAATTAAACACAGTACAATCACAAAAAAGGAATACATAATTTAACTTTAACACAAAAAAAGAATATTAAATTGAATAAAATAAAACAATTAAAAATAAGAATAAAATGATAAAGTAAAATATGTAACGATAATAAATATAAAATATAAAATTCTTCTTCACATCCCATCATATTTCTGCAGTCACAGATGCTCGCTGAACTGCATGCATTGCCTATAAAAGTCTGGTACTATAATACTAAAATTATAAAACTGTAACCAAAATTCTTATGACAAACATTACGTACAGGCCAAAAATGAAAAAATAAAAAAGTTTCATTACGATACAGGTCTTGTATGGACACCTGTATCATAATATAACTTTTAAATCATAACGATACACCTATACAACCTCCTGCTGCACCAAGGAGGTTGAACCTCGACCTTGAAAAAAAGGTTTCAATGAACGTGTCCGCGGCGACGCAACACGCATGCGCAATCGATGTTTGCGCCTTGGCTCTAACATTTGACATTTGAAAAATCTTTTCAATATTTAAACAAAGTTTGGTTTTTATTAATATTGTTTTACGTATTATAGTATGAGAGTAGATAAAGTAGTGTATGACACTGTACATAACTTAGTCTTATAACACTCGTGTGATACTATAAAAACGCAGTGTCATAATCTAATATAAGTTTTATATATTACAAATGTTTGTCAAACATAAAATATATGTATCATTTGAGAGTATTTGTGAAAGTATTTACAAAGCGCCACCAAGACTTGTGATGCAAGTGTGCGTATTGAGACGGCTGTCAAACAATAACAAATCTATGGATTAGTTGGTCGACTAGTTGCACGACTAGCGTTGGCAATAATTGCTCATTATTATAGTATGGTGCTGCACTGATATACTTTATGTAAAGGACACGTGCGTTGTCTTGCGCGATGTGGCTAGTTATGATTAGTTGACCAACCAATCTGGTAATAAGTTAGATTATTGATATTATGAGTTGTATGGAAATAAGAATATCGAATCTATTTAAAGGAAGATTAAGTGTAAACCTCCTTTCTTCCAGATGAATCTTCCTTGAGGATCCCCTTTATTATAAGTTTATATCCATAGGTGCGATTGGTGATTTTAAGCTTTCTACGTTTTTAAATATTATTTGATGTATTGCGTGCGCGCCCGCCATGAAGCACTTCGCTCGAGAGATGGAAATCGACTGTTTGTAGTTGCGCGTTAGATGGAGCTTGTTTCTAGCTTAGGGAGCTACACTTTATTTAATATATTGAAAATGAAAAGAAAGAAAAAAAGTAGTTTGTGCTAAGAGACTATTTGTACGGAAAATGAGTATTTATTGCACAAAAACTGACATATACATGCAAAATCATTATAACAGTAACGCCGTGTGGTATCCGGCTGAATAGAATAGTACCCTCATTTATTACCGAGGTGTCGTAAAGGCGACTAATGTTAGTTGACCTCAGGCAGGCGGCCGGTCGTAAAAACGCAGCCAAATCATTTGACAGCATGTTTATAATATATTGTGCCGACCCCACTTAGAGTGGGATAAGGGCAGGAGGATGATGACTCATTATAACAGTAATTTGGAGGGGCGCGCCATGTATCGTACTTTTTTTATTTATTTATATCTTGAATTAAAAAAGTACATGTATAAAGGCGGACTTATCCCTAAAAGGGATCTCTTCCAGTCAACCTTTGAGTAATAGAAGGTAAGGACAAGAATAGAAGAAGAAAGAGAGTACGTGCTGTATAGAAAAAAAGAAAAAGGAGTTTCTCTCTTCCGTCAAAATATGTAAAACAAAAAAGTACCTTTTCTTACCTAAATACGCCTGTAATACGTAATTTCCCCTCAAATAAAAATACCCTTACCTATCCCCGGTGAGGGATTAACACCAGATAGTTTCGGGCGGAATTGGCGGGGGCCGAATCCCGCGGGATTCGCGAAGGAAAGGGAGGATCAGGGTATTTATAATTCCCGCAACGGGATTATATTCGTGAGCATTGTACTCTCGCCTTTATTTAGAATTAAATTTTGTAAATAAACTTCGTTTTTTTTTTCGTATTTTGTTGCCATATTTAGGGTTCCTTATATATGAGAAATAGTGGCAACACTGTTTCGTGTTGTTTCCGGTGGAGTCTTTCTATATATTGCTGAAAGACAAGTGCATCTTGGAACGGGAACTATCACATTATATTGTGTTATTGTAAAAAGTGTGCGCTAACATGTATTACACGTAGGTTTTTTAACTTTCGCGATTCATACTGATTATTATATAAACATACGGGTCACATCGCTTTATAATCGATTACCTTTGTATAAGGTTCAACGTTTCGGCAGAGTTGCATCCACCGTGGTCACGAACTGACTGGAGCGCCGCGGCGTCTTCGTTCCCGAGTCCAACAGTCATTATTTTTAGATGAACAAAATAATGACTGAACCTTATACAAAGGTAATCGATTATAACGCGACCCGTATGTTTATATAATAATCATGTATTACACGTGACGACAATATATGTTCGCACGCCGGGACGCTTTTTAAGCACGTAGACGGGATTCGGGAATTAAATATCACGATATTTGGGTCACGTGCCCGACTCCAGGTGGAGACGTCGCCATATTTTTGCGTCAACACCGCATTTATATGATAATGCCGCGGATGGCATTCGAAACTGATCCCGAACTTCGCAGGATGGGTTCCGAAAAATTCTGAACTCGTAAATCTAATTCCCACCCGTGCCGATGTGTGCTCGCCAATTTCGCGTTTTGTTTGAGTGCTTTGGATTGTGTGAGGCTGGTGGAAAGTTGGCCCTTTTATACATAAACCTTGCTTAGACTCGCTGGCGGAGTTTAATTAATAGTACCAAATTGACAGGGCCTTGCTTGGTAATATTTTTAAAGATATAAAAAAAAGAAAAAAGGCGCCGATGACACGTGGGATTCGAACCAATTAACTGATGAGTTGCTAACTCTACTGAGTCGCGACAAAGGAATCACACTTATTGTAAACTCTCGTATATTAAATAATTTATAGAATTAAGCGTTACTTTGCGGAGATCCATAATACAAAAGTAATAATAAAATTAATTTGCTATAATCCGCGATGAAGTAAAACAGAAATTATATATAATGCTAAATGTAGAGTGGACAATCCGTTTTTATTAAAATCGCAAAGCGGCTTTGCGATTTTGTCGTGGAGTCTATCTCCTGATGATGCTTCGGTTGCGGGGAGAAACGATTATTGAATTTGTGATAGTGAATGCATGTAGTGCTTGTGTATTGTGGTCGCGGTGGTGGAGGTTTGTGCATGTGTTTTTACGAATTCTGTATGCATCAGATGTGAAAACGGACTGTCCACTCTTCATTTAGCATTATATATATTTTCTATTTTACTTCATCGCGGATTATAGCAAAATAATTTTATTATTACTCTCGTATATTAGTCAACTGCATGAATCTCTTAAAGATAAATCTTTAAGAGATTTCTGATAAGAGATTTAAAGATAAATCTTTAAGAGATTTCTGGTAAGAGATTTAAAGATAAATCTTTAAGAGATTTGAAGACCTATGAGAACGCCTTTGCATTTTTAAAAGTTGATCTTTATTTTTATTTATGTTGACCAAAAACTTTTTTCTCTATTTAATACAAAAGGGCTTCTATATTATGAAGCATAGACAATTTCCAGAGAAAAAACCATTCCGTTACCTTTTCGTAGAAAGTGGATTTAGCTGGCCTGTTACGCAGTTCGCTTACCTGGAACAGAAAATTGAAGGGCGTTTAGATTACTTTAGGCTCTTGTTTTTTCCCCAGAAAATATTTTGTGTTATACTTTTACGTATAACACAAGAATACATAAAAAAAAAATTGAACAGCAGTTATGTGTTATTGAGTGTTCTGCTTATATACTTTTTAATAGCAATATTAAATTATCGTTTTACATAAGTTATAAATTTTATGCCGTGTGGTATCCGGCTGAATAGAATAGTACCACCCTCATTTCTTACCGAGGTCTCGTAAAAAGCGACTGAGGTAAATCGACCCACCGTGTGGTAACCGGCTGAGTAGAATAGACCACCCTCTTTCTTACCGAGGTGTCAGGCAGGCGGCCGGTCGTAAAATACGTAGCCAAATCATGTGACAACATGTTTATAACATGCTGTGCCGACCCCACTTAGAGTGGGATAAGGGCAGAAAGATGATAAGGTATAAATTTTATTTGGAATTTATTATGAAATTCAGCATACAAAGAAATATATCAAAATTATCCTTCATAATAACAATCTATTTTATTATAAGCTTTTATTATAACTTGCAATATGTTTATGTGAATGTGGAATATTGCAAATTTTTACAAATTTTTCGTTGTCCGATTTAGCTGAAATAGTACATAAGGGATCAATACAGCGAATGTTTATGATAATCATGTCCTGATTCTATTAGGCCAGCCAGGATTGGCTACAGACGAGGCAACTCCTCAGAGGTTAACAATGGTCACAGTTTTCTACACTGGACTTTTATTTTGTTCATTTTAGCTCGTTTTACAGTACAGAATAGCAAAAAGTATTAAACTGGTTTTAATTGTGAATTGGTGAGAGCGCGATCCATATTTAGTAGGTCAAGGGTTCCGTATTGAAACAATGTTATAACTTGTAAACTTGTACTAAAACTTTTACTTAATTCGCTATCCGGTAAAGGAAACCATGGGTAGAAAACCTGTATGCTTTGGGAGACTCTTTGGGTGAGTAACCTCACCATCCGTATTAGAGTAGCATTGTCGTTTATTTATTTTATTATTAATTTTTACAATGTTTTATTAAGACTAAATAAAAACAAAGGGCGGCCTTATCACTTAAAGTGATCTCTTAGTTCTTATTGTGGTTCTTAGTTCTTTCTTATCTTTTTGTGTGTGAAAAGGGGACTTTTGCCCACCAGTAGGATAATAAAAGTCCAACTTTACTATAAAAGTAACTGTAAACATTCTTTTTTATACCTTATTCAATCAAAATCAAGGATAAACGAGTACTTTAAAAACTTAAAACCAAAAACACCTACTAAAAAGGGTTCCCCTTAATCCTAGAGTCCGCGGCACGATAAATGCCAAATTAATTAAATTTGCAAACTGACACGGCGCTGAAACCCTCTAGCGGGAATTTGGGAAAAAATTATAATTAACGTGGCTTTATTAGGGCCTAATATCATAATTTAGCTGTGACTAACTTCGACATCATTTTTGAGTAGAGTATAATTTTATTTTAACATTCATTATCTTTACCTTAAGCCATATTGACTATTGTGTCCGACTAAGTAGAATCGACCACCCTCATTACATACCGAGGTGTCGTAAAATACGACTACGGTAAGTTGACGTCAGGCAGGCGGCCGGTCATAAAATACGTAGCGAAATCATGTGACAATGTTGTGCCGACCCCACTGAGAGTGGAAAAAGGGCACGAAGATGATGATAATTTTATTTTAACATACATTATTTTTTCCTTCCAAAGCCGTGGGGTATCCGGCTGAGTAGAATCGACCACCCTCATTACCGAGGTGTCGTTAAAAGCGACTAAGGTAAGTCGACCAGCCGTGTGGTATCCGGCTGAATAGAATAGACTACCCTCATTTCTTACCGAGGTGTTGTTTAAAGCGACCAAGGTAAGTCGACCCGACGTGTGGTATAGGGCTGAGTAGACTCGACCACCCTCATTTCTTACCGAGGTGTCGTAAAAGGCGACTAAGGTAAGTTGACTCACCGTGTGGTATCCGGTTAAGTAGAATAGACCAACCACCCTCTTTCTTACCGAGGTGTCGTTAAAGGCGACTAAGGTAAGTCGACCCGACGTGTGGTATGCTGCTGAGTAGAATCGACCACCATTATTACTTACCGAGGTGTCGTTAATGGCGACTAAGATAAGTCGACCCGTGTGGTATCCGGCTTAGTAGAATAGACCACCCTCATTTATTACCGAGGTGTCGTAAAAGGCGACTGAGTTAAGTCGACCCGTGTGGTATCCGTCTTAGTAGAATAGACCACCTTCATTTCTTACAAAGGTATCGTAAAATGCGATTCTCTCCTTCCGCGCAGTAAAAATTTACAGCTAACGCGTAACATCGGGATGAAATTATAAAAGATTTATAAAACTTTATAACCATCGTTATTTATGAACGTCGAGGCTAAATGCGACTTCCGAGAGTAAGTTTTATGTTGTTTATATTGAAAAGCTATCATTTTGCAGGACATTTAACTGCCTCCAAATTATTACTACAGCAATATAAAATCTTAACGACCGCGTATATTTCAATCGAAAAATATATCTTAGGATTTATTATTTTATATTTATATACTCGTAACCACTTCGATTTGTTTACGTCTGTAATATAAAGTTCCTGTAAGAAATTTGTAAAGAATAGCAGCCTGTTACTCTCCCACTGCTGTAAATAGGCCTCTTCCCTTCGTTTTTGGACAGAAGGAGCTAAGACCTACCACGCTGCTCCAATGCGGATTGGTAGGTTACACATATCTTCAGAAATCTCAAAACATTTGCAGGTTTCCTCACAATGTTTTCCTTCACCGAAAAGCATGTGATAAATTGCAATTATCAATTAGACACATAAGTGTTTAACAGAAAAACTCATTGGTGTCTGTCCGGGTTTGAACCCGTGACCTACTCGAAAGAGTGGCACAGTGTTACCGCTGCGCTATGACAGCTAAGAAATTTGTCTAAAACGTATAAAACATTCTTATACAGAAATCCTACGCTGTAGAATACTAAGAGCCTGTTTTACAAGTTACTGATAAAGTGTCGGATAGTTAACCGACAAATAAACTAAGTAGCAGATAAATGTCTCTAAAAAGAGACTAAAAAGTGAAAAATTAAAAAATAAAAAAATCGCAGCCATTTTGATATAGGTATTTGCTATGCAGATAAACAAAATAACAGCCATATGATCTGTGATGAACTTTAAGTGCTAAATAAGCCTATCAGAAACCCGAGAAACTCAAAATTCCGAGATATGTGTCAGATATGTTCCGAATAAGCTAACTAACAGTGTATTGGTGACTTGTGAAACGATTCCTAAGTTAACTAATAAATTTTGGAGGGTGCAAACATAAGAAATCGTTATTTTTACACATAAAGATATAATTTTACGTAAGGGCGTTACCAAAAAAAAAGGTATTAAATTATATATAAAAAATCTAATCATAAAAATCATGCATTGACTGGACCTTTGGCGCAGCTAGAAGTGACCTTGACCTCGATTACACGGATATCGGGTTCGATATCCGCAGGGAGCCAACATCTTTTAAAAAATTTATTGTTTCTTCGAATCTGGATGCATATGCCTTATGTATTTATATGTTTTTTGTCACTCTATTCTCAATACACGACTCAAATGTCACTCAATACATGAATATTAAGTTAATTACTTTGGGAACAAACGACCGTGTGTGTAATTGTGCAAAAAAGAAAAATTATTCATAAAATTAATATGAAAAATGGAATACAGATAATATAAACTTTGCAGTAAAGTTTACCAAAATTCAAAGGCCTATTTTCCTATTTGTCTTAGTTCATCCTTAAACAGCTATTCTAACAAGAAATTTAATCGTAATAGATTCGACCGCAATCTAAGTTGATTGGGATATGAAATAGAGATTATATATTTATGCCCATAATCTCGAATAATCCTATACCTATCAATAACGTGGATTCAGCTCGACCCACTGAGGCCAGCCTCGCACCCCCATAAAATTTGACAAACGAGACATTTATTGGGAACGACGAGTGACTACTAATCTGTGTTTTATTACTGTTTCATTTTCCCGTTTAATGTCGATCCGAAATATAAGATATTTCCGCGAGGTCGACGTGGGATTATTTAGTACTATTTCCTATATATATGACTGGCCCGTTGGAGCAGTGGGTAGTGACCCTGCCTTCAGCTCCACGGGCCGCGGGTTCGATTCCCGCCGAGGGCAAACATTTTCTATAAATGAATTTGTTGGTCTTTGAGCCTGGGTGTATATTTGTATTTAAGTATGTATTTAAAAATATATAAGTATATATTCACCAGTTGTCTGTCTACCATAACACAAGTATTAAGTTACTTACTTTGGGGACGGACATACGGGATACATGCAGAATTTGTAAAAACTCATACACTACCCGCCACATAACACAACAATACACAAGCACTGCACACATTCACCACCACAATCTCAACCATGTTACCGAAGCATCGTCAGGAGACATAGTCGCATTTTATATAACGGACCTCCCCTAACCCCTTATTCTATAAATTAGTAATTGAAGCAATTTTAAAATTTAGATTGTTAACAAAGTCTTTATAGCTTGTATTTAGAAATAGAGCAATAATATTATCGCCTACCACTATAATCACTAAAAAGATATATCCATCGTATACGGTGACTTGGTGGTATAATTAAAATACGATCGTCATCATCTGATAACGATAAAATCATTGTTGTTTTAATGATACATAATTACTATGGACGAGCGTTTGTTTATTTTTCATCAATACCACTTTCAGAGCTACAACTAAGGCAACTTACAGGCGACCGACAAATGATATGAAATGAAAATGAAATAATAATAATATAATAATAATAATTTATTTAAAATAAAAGACATAACATCCATTGTGTTAGTAGACATTAAAAATAAAATACATGAACTTATAGGCTATGTTAGTATTAGAATTGAAATAAAAATTAAATTATGGCATACCGACCATTTGTGAACCACTGGGAATGCATATGCATTCGGATCCAGTGCTTCATAAATGGGTTATCCAATTTTCCATAAAGTGTTTTCAGAATGAAATGATGATGATGATGATGACTTTGGAATTAAATAATAATGAAATGAGAATGGAATGAGAATGGCATTAAATTACATAGCAATGGAATAAGAATAATACGAAAATGCAATGGGAATGAAAGGAGAATGGAATAAAATGGATTGAGAATGGTATGAAAAAGAAATGAGAATGGAATGAGAAGGAAATAAGAATGAAATAAGAATTAAATCAGAATGATATAAGAATGAAATGAGCAAGGAATAAAAATAATCCATACTGAAAAAAGGAAACTTTTCTACCCGTCTGTTTTTATTGTAAATGTAAAACTCTGCCTTTATATCTGTCATACTTTTACGGCTTGTTTTTTAATGCTGCTTAAGTTGACGTGCAGAAGTCGTCAGTATGGTTGTTGTCTCTTGAAGTTTGGTCACGATGTATTCTTTCACAAAATCAAGCTATCACGCCTACTGTATGTATAAGGTATAAAAATTATAAATTTTATTTATATATCAATTTTCTCGGATCAAAGCAAAATAATATTATAATCACCTGTTTTTACTTTGAATTTTCGCAGAGTCACGCCGAATTCTAAAAAAAGGATTTTTCCCTCACATCACTGTAAACTTTTATTGAGCAAACTCACCACTGCGTCATAATGACGTTTCTGACGCCTTAACTTTGAACAGGTATAAACCCTACGGCAATCTGAGCCGTTGTTAGTGAGATTTTGATGTAACACCTTTTCACAAAGCGCCCATTAATCATTTTAGAGTATTAAAAGTTTTCCGCGCGAGCCTAAGAAATTTTGTTAAGGCTTGTGGCACATCAATTTGCAAAGTTAAGCAGTTTTTATATTAGAAAAAGTAACAGTTACTGAGGGGCGTGTTTAACACCCATACTGTTTAATACCCATACCTCCTGTCTTCGTTTTTGGAGAGAAGGATTGGAGCTAAGACCTACCACGCTACTCCAATGCGGATTGGTAGGTTTCACATATCCCTAGGAATCTTTAGAGATATGCAGGTTTCCTCAAAATGTTTTCCGTCACCGAAAAGCGTATGATAAATTGCAATTATCAATTAGATACATAAGTTTTAAATTGAAAAATCTCATAGGTGTCTGCCAGGGGTTTGAACCCATGATCGTCTCTAGAGATTGCTACGGTCGCACCGCTGGGCTATCACAGCTTATGATCCATACTTATCATAAAACAAAAAGCCTTTAAAAGCTGTCTGTCTGTATATGATCGACAAAAAACTTGTCTCCTGGGAGATTTAGTAGTGTGTGCCGGGTAAACCAGCAGAAATACACTAAAGTTGTATACTATAGAATTGTAGATCAACAAAAATACTACAAAAAAGTCCTGGATAGCGTGTCTCTATCTCTTATGGTTAACTCACAATACCTGCTTTAGTATCACAATAATTTTCACGCGGGCAAAGCCGCACATATAATTAAAAATAATATGCTTAATTGCTATTTATATTTAGCCATTTTGATATTTGTCTTCAGCTCCTCGGGTCGCGGGTTCGATTTCTGCTGAGGGCCAACATTTTAAAGAATACAAAAATGACAAATAATAACAAATATATTCAGGTACTCTTTTCTCCAAAAGGAGAGGGATATGCCAAGCAGTTTTTTCAATCGTTAAGCCATTGCTTAATATGATTTTAATCATAGTTTTGTGCCATATAAATATTGTCATTGTTTGTTAACAAAAGGTGATAATTTAGAAAAAAATCATCGCTTCCACTGTGCACAAAGGCTAACTGCCACTCGTGAAACGAGTTGACAAAAATGCTTGTAATCTCGCCCCCTCACAGTTCTTCCGAAATTCATTTTTTCGCATTTTTCTCACCTACAAATAAAAGCGCGATCACGTGTCGGAGCCTGTGTGACGCGGATGAATTTCCGCCTCTTTCAAGCAAAAGCTTGTCGGTTTATTGCTTAATGGGAGAAAATTATTATTTTGTCTCGTCTCAAATATCGTTATTATCACGAAATAATATTTTCATTACTTTTGTTTTAACACAAGCGGCACCATTTTGTTTCTACCCACGCTAAAAACTACAACACATTTACATTATACTGTAATGTACTACTAAATTTAACCTTCGTCAAGAATTGCACTACTTTTTAATAAAACTGTATAGATCAGTTGATAGTTGAGAGTAGATTTTGAGAAAATCGATCAAATAAAGAGAGACAGTCAGACAGACAATTTTTTTAGGGACTTTGTCATATAATACATTGTACCTGATTGACCGAGCCTTGCTTGGTAATTTAAAATAAAATGAAAAAAGAAAACTTAAAAAAAAAGAAAAAATAATCGCGTATCGGCTCGATCCTAGGTATTTCCATTTCTCGAGACCACCCGTTCCCCGAATAAGCTACTCTGACTCTGACTATTTTTGTCATTTTACGGTAAAAATAGTGTTTTATATATTCAATGTAAATTTGTAATTATTTTTAATGCCCAAAAATAGAGATTTCAAGAAAATCGTTGGAGCCTTTCCGAGATTACGAGAAAAAAAAATCGTCAATAGGCTTTCTGTATCAGAAAAGCTAAAAATACACGGGCGAATACGTAATAAGAACTTTGTAAAGTCACGCCTAATTCTATAAGTTGAATGAATATTATTTTGATTTGATTCGATTTGACATTTAAAGTACGTAAGTTTATCTGAAACTAGTGAAGTATGAATAACTCGGAGTTCAGTCGAACGAAAACGCGAGATTTTTCGCAAACGTCTTAAGAATCGCTTGACATATTTCTTTGTGTTTCTTTTGAGGCATTCTCATAAACTTCGCGCAAACTTTCCGCGTATGTATCGCGGAAACGTTGGTAAAATTATATACAAAAATACAAAGGGAAACGTTAGCAAATGTACAAAAGTATATATTACGAGGTTTACATGTTTCTCTATTCGAAAGCTTATTTTATGGACGTTTTTTGAAAGTGTCGATTGTATACAGGTTTCTTCTTTACTTGTTAAGAGAAATAACAGGCTGAAGCGGCACACATTCACTGTCACAATCGCAACAATCGTATCGCCCGTAAACGAAGCATCATCATGATATAGACTCCATTTTGTGCTTATGCATGACTTTTTACGAATCCCGCATATATCAAGTATGAGAATGGATAGTACACTTTACTTTAGTATAAATTATACATAAATTTTCTATTCATCATCATCATTCTCCTGCCCTTATCCCGCTCTAAGTGGGGTCGGCACAACATGTTAAAAACATGATGTCACATGATTTGACATCGTATTTTACGACCGGCCGCTTGCCTGACGTCAACGTACCTTAGTCGAATTTTACTACATCTCGTTAAGAAAGAGGGTGATCTATTCTACTCAACCGGATACTACACGGTGGGTCAACTTACCTTAGTCGCCTTTTGCGACACCTCGGTAAGAAGAGGGTGGTCTACTCTAGTCAGCCGGATACTACATGGCGGGTCGACTTACCTTAGTCACCTTTTACGACACCACGGTAACGAATGAGGATTCTCTATTATACTCAACCGGATACCACACGGTGGGTCAACTTACCTTAGTCGCCTTTTACGACACCTCGGAAAGTAATGAGGATGGCCTATTCTATTCTACTCAACCGGATATCAAACGGTGGGTCAATTTACCTTAGTCGCTTAGTTAAAAAATTTTAGAAAACATTTTTGCGTACTACCCTATAAATAAATATCGATATCAATTTGATCGAACGTAAAATACAACCCTTTTGATGCTTGAAAGTCACATTACACTGGCCATCGAAAGGGTATTATTATTTATCGATTCTTTTGTCACCAAATGGTCGAGTCCCACTATGCAATTACGGGTGAAAGGGGAACGGTGGAAAATGGCCTTTGAAAAACCATGAACTTTCATTTCGGTGCAGGGGACGTTCTTTAGGGGAATAAATTATTATGGGGACGACAAAGGATGTGTCGAAAGCATAAGTTAGTCAAGTGACCGCTACTTTCAAAAGTGGCCTATTTTGTTATTGAATATTCGTGAGTGATATGTTATGTTATGTAAAATGAACTAACAATAGTAGTAACAAAATAAAACCCATTTCATGTTAATTCGGTTCTATTTATTAACAAACTCTTGATTCATCTTTTACAATTTTTCAGTCAGTTTTCAAATATATCGAATTTACACCATCTAACAATATCTTATTTTTCTTAAATGCCAGAGGAATATTATCCGTATATACCCACTGACCCGTTGGCGCAGTGGGTAGTGACCCTACCTTCAGTTCCGCGGGTCGCGGTTTCGATTCCTGCCGGGGGCTAATATTTGCTATAAAACAATTTGTTGGTCTTCGAGTCTGGATATATATTTGTATTTAGGTATTTAAAAATTATACAAGTATATATTCACCAATTGTCTGTCTACCATAACATAAGTATTCCTATTTCCATTTAAATAAGAATATTTAACAGTAGAGTGTACTATCCGTCTTCTATATCCATATAATTAGTAGAAAATGTGCTACATTCCATATTTGAGTGATATCGTGGATTTAAGCTTTAATCCTTTTTGATTGAAAAGCTTTCAATCCTTAACTGCGCTTTCCAATTGTATTATATGCCTGCACATCACTATACGCAATGATTGTTGTGTGATCGTCTGTAATCGGCACAATCATTGTGCAAGTGTCCACACAATCATCTGTATTTTGTCGAACAACAAGCTGTCATATAAAATGGACGTGGAGCGATTCGTTTTGATGCGTGTCCGAAAACCAACAATTCCGGATTGTAGGCGACCGTAGGCGACCATAGACGATGATCGGCGAGTACAGCTGACTACGCTCTCTACAAGAACGTGCTTTCGCCTAATCGTTTGTAATCGCCGATAATCAAGAGGAGCCAAGAAGTACTACTGTTTGAATTCAAACAGTCCCGTTTTGTAACGCGTAGAAGCGTAGCACGACAGCTACGTCACGTCTACAAACATTTAATTATGTCTACGAACAAGAGCTACGCCGATGTAATTAATTCAAGACAATATTTAACTTCTATAAATAAACTTTAAAAAATTATAGTTTTCTGACAGATAAAGATAAGAAATAATTTTAACTTCAGAGAAAAATAATGCAAGAATGCTTTGCAAATAACTGATCCAAAATAATGAGCCTTACTTTTAGGACAGAAGAATAACCAAATAATTTACATAGCTTCAAATATATTGTATAAACCTATTTAAATTATAGCCTTTCTTATAGACGACATATGATATAAACGATATTTTCTTATAGACGACATCGTTGGTAATAAAGTACTCTCAAGTATGCAATATATTTTGTTTGTATTCCTGAAACATAAATGGGGCTTTCTAGAGTATGTTACAAGTTCAATTGTACAAAATTTAATTACTATTATTCGAACGAAATAGCTGAGGAAACGTAACAGATTTGCAATTATAATATTAGTATGTATGAATATAACTTTAAATATACATTTTAAATAATCTACATGTAAATCATCTACCATTCCGTATTGGAGCAGCGCGGAAGGTTGTAGCTCCAAACTTCTCTCTAAAAAAAATAAAGGAGACCTATGCCCAGCAGTGGGAAAGGAAAGTAACAACTTTACTATATACCACCAAAAAGCGTGTGATATATTGCAAATACATAAATCATCATCATCATCATCCTCCTGCCCTTATCCCACTCTAAGTGGGGTCGGCACAACATATTATAAACATGCTGCCACATGATTTGATTGCGTTTTTACGACCGGCCGCCTGCCTGACGTCAACTTACGTTAGCCGTATTTTACGACACCTCGGTAAAAAAGGGGGTGGTCTATTCTACTAAACCGGATACCATACGGTGGGACAACTTACCTTAGTCGCCTTTTACGACCACTCGGTAAGAAATGAGGTTGGTCTATTCTACTCAGCCGGATACCACAAGGCGGGTCGACTTACCTTAGTCGCCTTTTACGACACCTCGGTAAGATATGAGGGTGGTCTATTCTACTCAGCTGGATACAACACGGCATATTGCAAATACATAAATATCAATAGAAAAACTTATTGGGTGCCTGCCTGTGATTTTAACCTGAGATCCTCCGGTCAAAGTCGAACGATCTCACCGTTGAGCTATCACAGCAAGGCTTACTCATGTAATTTTCGTTATAGGAGCCCTGTCAAACATTTATCCGTCAACAAATCCTACCTCAGATAGAGCGGGACATTCACTACTCTAATCAGTCCAATCTCTTCAGAGATAGAGACCAAATTCGCGTGAGCGAACATTGACGAAAACCTTTGACAATTTATCAGAAATCACTGCAAGGGAATATAATTCTTGCGTCCAAGTAACAAAGCTAAAACTCGCCTGAAAATTAATTTTCCAAATCTGATGTCCAATTGGTTCGCCCGAGGCCTAAAGGATATTGCTTTATGTTTTTTTTTTTACTGAAACCTTTGTACTGTTAGTTATTAGCGCATTTATTGCATTCCCGTTCATATAACGATGGTAATAAGAACGATATGCAGATGTATTTTTTGCTTATATAGTCATAGATAAAAAATGGCGTATTGTAACCGGCTGATTAGAATAGACCACCCTCTTTCTTACCGAGGTGACGTAAAAAGTGACTAAAGTAATTTAACTTAGCGTGTGGTATCCAGTTGAGTTGAATAGACCATCCTCATTTCTTATCGAGGTGTCGTAAAAGGTAATTAAAATAAGTCCACCTGCCGTGTGGTATCCGTATAAGTAGAATAGACCACCCTCATTTCTTACCGAGTTAAAACGACTAAGCTAAGTTGCCCCACCGTGTGGTATCCAGTTAAGTAGAATAAACCACCCTCTTTTTTACCTAGGTGTCATAATATCTGATTAATGTAAGTTGATGTGAGGTAGCTGGCCGGTCGTAAAATACGTAGCCAATTCATGTGACAACATGTTTATGACATGTCGTGACGACCCCACTTTTAGTGGGATAAGGGCAGGAGGATGAAGATTTATATAACGTCATACCCCTCTATTACATGTAACGAAAAGAAATACTAATTATGGCAAAAACTCAATCTTATATCGATTAGCACAGAGTTATAATAAAAAGTATTTCAAAATAGACTTATTCTATCTCTTTAAGGCGCAATTAAAGAAGGAAATTTATATAATACGTAATATATACTTAAAGAATATTAAAGGATAGGGAGTAAATTTTTTTTATATAAATACTTATTTTTATATATTTTCGAAAAAAAAAACACGCATACCAGACTCAGCACACACATCCACAAGCACGCACACACACACATACACACACTAGCTATACTTTTTCTGTTAAATTTAAATTATTTTAGAGTAATCTTTTTTTGGCCTTATTGTGGAATAACAATGTTTATTATTCATTATTAAAACTTGTGAAACGCTGTTTGATTACCATTTAAGATTTAAATAAATAAATAGTTCTGTGAGAGGTCATGATCGGTGATTATAGAACGCGAACCGCATGTCCTATACCAGGGCTTCTTAAACTGTGGGTCGCAACCCCCAGGGGGGTCGCGAGACTACTGAAAGCGAAAGGCGTCGCAAAGATCTGTTACTTTTCAATCATTATTGATACAACTACATGGCTGCAGCTGTCCTTTAAAGAACTTTTCTAACAAAGATTTATTGAAATTTCTCCTCCTAAATTCCTTCATTACCCCTTTTCATTAAATTTAATTAAATAGATTTTATTAAATTTATGATTATATATTTCATTATATGGAGGAGGGGGTCGTTTAAAATTTCCTAAGCTTGAAGGGGGTCGCTATATAAAAAAGTTTAAGAAGCCCTGTCCTATACCATTCAATTCCATAAAAAAATATAGTTTAATATTGAAATATTGATTTTACCTTATTTTTATTACCCTTTCACGTTTATAATCCTTCAAGCGAAAGATACACTGAAATAAAAAAAAAAGATATTTCAAGCCGGCATCGAAAGCGTTATAAAAGGGAAAAGTTATCCCATCAAAGAGTTATGATATCTGGAGGGCGAAGAGGTTTTACTGGCGGGTATTTTAGGGTACAGGGTACAAAATAAACAATGTTATTGAAACTCTTTCTTAACGCAAATGGTGTTACGCTATGAATTACGGATTATATACCGGGGGGCTACAAAAAAGTATTATTTTTATTGAAGATTACTTATAAATCACTGACTTTCACACGATTAGTATTAAAGTGACTGAATTCAAAAAAGTTGTTTTGTGGCTACTTGCAATAAAGCGTAGCATAGCTTACCAAAACTCCCGAGTGTTAAAAAGAGCCATAACTTGGAAGAAAACTAAAAAAAGAAAGCAGGAAACACCAGTTTTTGAATAGTTCTTTTTTCTACAGGAAAAACCCTAGTTAATGTATAGAACCGGCCATACTCACATGTTATTCTATCGGGTTAGCCCGACTAGTTTCGAACCCATCCGGGGCACTTATTCATGAGCGCCACGATTGCGTCGTGTAAAGACGTTCTATACATCTAGGTTCTATACATTAACTATGAATACTACTCACGATAGTTTAAAGGAAAAACCCTCTTATGGGTACCGTTATGTCGGACTCGCACCGACTAAAACGAGCTGTGTGCCCCACCTCGCTGCCGATGGCAAGGACTGGGTATCGTTGTACACATTGCTCCCATCCCCGCCGACAGCTCTGATACCAGAAAACACCTCCTCCGGGTAGGGACCCCTAAAAGAGAAGCCCCCCTCCGCTAACCGGTGCCACCACGGACCACCTCGGGGACCTGTAAGCCAGACGTCCGATATAACCCGTTCGGCACTTCCGAAGGTCCCCTGACAGGGCGGCAGACGATGGGCTTAGACAAATCGCTACCAATTGGACTCGCCAGCAGCATATTGGATCCAGAACAAAAGTTTCCGGAACCACTCCACTGCACCCCTCCGCAGAGCAGAAGGAGTCCACCGCTGCCCACGATCGCACCCTGCCCACCTTGTCTGTAATATCACGGTTGACAGGGAGAGACCGCGCCACAAGTAGGGACCCCCTATGCCGTGGTGGGCGTTTCCGCCCCCACCGGTTAATTTTTTATAGAGGTTTTCTTCCTCGCAACCCGAAGGTCCCCGTTCCCATTGCTTGGCTTCCGGGCTTTACCGACGGTGGCCAAAACCATGTTCAGCCAGACTTAAAGTAAGCCCAACTTAACCCGTTGCTCATTAGGGACTTCACCCCAACCCCCTCGGAGTCCCCAGCCCGTCCAAATTGCCCTCTGCTAATCAGAGGGACAACTGGATTGGCCACCCTACAGTGGTCCGTTCGCCAAGACTAAGCTTGCCCAGGGTGCGCCACGAGGCGGCCGACCACTTTGGCACCCCTTTTTTTAATAGTTCCTGTGATGATGTCATATTATATAATTCTAGCTAGGCTAACTAGGAATTAGGAAGTCAGACTTGGATTTTTTTCACTCCCACACTCCCGACTGAGTGGATAAATTATGAGATCCAATATAAAAATTCACGTAACTGAGATATAAAAGTTAAAATATTCCACCGCCCAAATATAATATTCAGTTCACTCAAAAAAATAATACGATTCCCCTGTAAATAAACTTCGATTTCAATTTGATGGGAATAGATTCATGCCCAGGGTTGTCAACAATGTGATACTGGTAAAATTTTATTTTGTATTTTTTAGTTTCATAATTGTTTCTATTTTGTTTGTTATTCTTAGTATTGTTTGGTATCAAATTTATTCTTACATACTACGCTGCTCTAAAGCAAGTTGGTAAGTAAAATTTGAGATTCTGCCATCATATTCAAATCTTATGACAATATTTTTTTTAGACCCATTTTTCCCAATGTAATTCATTTCCAAAATGGACTGGACACGAGTTTACAACTTACGCTCCGGGCCATTTAAATGCAATGCTAGATTAGAATTTCAAATTTAATAAAAAAAGCAAGCGTCTTCCTAAGAAGACGAATTTTACTCCTTTTTTTCCAACCAATCATTTAAGTTTCTTAAGTGAATAATTCAATTTTTTTTTTTTTTATTATTTTTAGGGGACGCCGTGTGGTATCCGGCTGAATAGAATAGTACCACCCTCTTTTCTTACCGAGGTGTCGTAAAAGGCGACTAAGGTAAGTCGACCCGCCGTGTGGTATCCGGCTGAGTAGAATAGACCAACCTCATTTCTTACCGAGGTGTCGCACAAGGCGACTAAGGTAAGTTGACCCACCGTGTGGTATCCGGTTAAGTAGAATAGACCACCCTCTTTCTTACCGAGGTGTCGTAAAATACGACAGAGGTAAGTTGACGTCAGGCAGACGGCCGGTCGTAAAAACGCAGCCAAATCATGTGACAGCATGTTTATAACATGTTGTGCCGACCCCGGTTAGAGTGGGATAAGGGCAGGAGGATGGATGGATTATTATTAGGGGGTCAAAAGAGTGTTAGGAAAGTGGGGCATTACCCAAAAAATGTTAAGAGACGCTGGCTAAAAGTAAAGCGCATGATAAATTCTAAATATCAATAATGTCAAAAAAATCTATATTGTGTATCCAATCTTATCAATTTCATCCGATGATTGCCATCTTTTATGTAAATAACCATAGTTTCAGTATATTTTATTAGTACGCCGTGACAACCCTATTAGCAGTTGACGCGAAAATCAATTAGCGAGTTAGTGTGCACGCAGATAACAATGTAAATAGTGGCTTGGAAAAGGCAAAATCCCCCCTTTTATTAAACAAAATTGCTTTTTACTTTACACTTTTTAGGTATTTTACGACCGGTTGCGTGCCTGACGTCAACTTACCTTAGTCGCCTTTTACGAAACCTCAATAAGAAATGAGGCAGGTTTATTCTACTCAGCCGGATACCACATGGCGGGTCAACTTACCTTAATCGCGAGGGTACAGAGCTGCTGCTGGCGGGGATGGGGGCAATGTCTTCATAGGTACCCTGTCCCCGCCACCAGCAGCGTGATGGAGCACTGTCAGGTTTTTAGTCGGTGCGAGTCCGACATACCCGCCGCTCGTCCCCGTCGGGCGGTGATGACCCATAATGGGTTTTCCTGACATAAAAAAAAAAAAAAAAAAACCTTGATCGCCTTTTAAAGATAGCTCGTTAAGAAATGAGGGTTGTCTATTCTACTGAGCCGTATATCACACGGCATAATCCAATATTGTATTAAATTTACTTTTATTTTTATAAATAAGGCCTTTAAGCTACCTATAAATCGATAATTTTACCTCTTATTCTTAAAAACACCATCCTGTATTACCCTTACCTGGGCGTCCAAATAAAATATATGTATGAAGTTTATTCGACGGTACGCGGTCTATTAGGCCCTCCCCCACCTCGAGGGGGGAAAGAAGTTACTCGTAAATAATTACCCCGCAGTTGCGTAATAAATATTGCTTAAAGATATTACGGCTTCGCAGTTTAATGTCTTTGTTACGATTGCATTTTCTTGATAAATGGTTCAGTTTAAATATACTCGAGTGTGATATAAGTATAATTTGTTGATGTATATTCCTAATTAGTTATGCTGAGATCCCATTGAAGTTATAAAGTTAAGTGATATTTAAAACAAAAGTAATAATAAAATTAATTATTTTGCTATAATCCGCGATGAAGTAAAATAGAAAATATATATAACTAGCGGCCTGCCCCTGCTTCGCACAGGTATAAAATATATATCCCATGTCAGTCAGTGTAAAAAAAAATGATTAAAATCGATCCAGTGGTTTTCATTTATTCATTTGTATATATTTTTGTAATATCTTCGTAAATGTTTACTTAAATTACATGCTGTAAACGGCCATATTGATCTATATTAAATCAACAATTTATTTGAGGTACTTAATTGGGTAAGGATTAATGCTGTATTGTATAAAAATTGCTTCAAAAATAAGGCATTATTTTTCGTAAAAAGTAAATGACAAAAAATGCTATTGTGGGTTATCCGTAAGAGATAGACATACACCATCGCGGACATTTCTGTAACCTTTTCAAGGTGTACAAATGCTTAGTACATCATTTTGTTAAATCTCGTAGGGTTTAGCCTGCGTTTGCAATGTAAGCGGAAAAAAATGTAATTATTTACAGAAACCTCAAAAATTACAGTATTTCTCTACTCCGTATTGAATGTTATTATACATACAAACCTTCCTCTTGAATCACTCTATCTATTTAAAAAAACCGCATCAAAATCTGTTGCGTTGTTTTAAAGTTTTATGCATACATAGGGATATATGGACAAACAAAGAATGCGACTTTGTTTTAAAATATGTAGTGATTTATTTGTTTTATAATGTAAATTTTATTGTAAATTGCATTGTTAATGTTATTGTAGAAGCCCACAACTATTTACATGATGTAATTATTGGAATATTCTTTCTTATTATTATTTAAACATACGGGTCACATCGCGTTATAATCGATTACCTTTGTATAAGGTTCTACGTTTCGGCCGAGTTGCATCCACCGTGGTCACGAACTGACTGGAGCGCCGCGGCGTCTTCGTTCCCGAGTACTACAGTCATTATTTTGTTCATCTACCCGCACTTGAACCGCACAATCCATATAAAGTCTGTTGCACACCACACTGATATTATCCGCACGCGATATAGCTTGCAACGATTTCTTTCGCGAGTTATATTTATTGATCACTGGATCCCAAGTCGTTGACAATCTGAAGCCCTCTTCTCTGTTGAATGTGCAATGCTTTTTGATCTCAACAGCTTCACGCGCCACTCTTGCATAATAGTGGGCATCAGTTGACAGGACTTTGGGATCATGAAGCTCAATCCAGTGATTGCTCCCCGAATTAAGCAGATGGTCTGCTATCGCTGACTTCGTTGGCTGGTTATTTTTAACTGCAGCTATGTGTTCTTTGACCCGCTCAGCAATGGTACGTTTTGTTTGGCCGATATATGCGCTACCACAACTGCAGTTAATCTTATATACCCCTGGGGTCTGGTAGGGGATGACATCTTTCGGCGTACATAGGAGCCTGGCTACCTTATGTAAAGGCGTGAAAACAGTCTTTATTGAAAGCTTTCTAAGCATGGTCCCGATTTTGCGGGACCATGCTTAGGGTCGATTATAACGCGATGTGACCCGTATGTTTATATAATAATCAGTATGAATCGCGAAAGTTTAAAATCTACTATATTCTTTCTTATTTTGATGTAATTATGTATTAGATGAAATTCTGTATTTAATTGTTTTAAAGGACCCCTATGGTCCTTTGGTGGGCGGTATGTTGTGTTAAGTCAGTTCATTTACTAAGTCAGTCGCAATTAAACATCGAATATAGAAACACGTCTGTTATTAAATTCCTTGTCGATCATTATAAGTAGTGGAAAAAGTTAACCTTATTTACATCACCAGTCATATTGATCAATATTAAATAAACAATATATTTAAGGTTCTTAATTGGATAAGGATTAATGTTGTATTGTATAAAAATTGCTTTGAACATAAGCCATCATTTTTCGTAAAAAGTAAATGACAAATACTGCTATTGTGGGTTATCCATAAGAGATAGACATATACCATCGCGGACTTTTCTGTAGACCTTTTCATGGTGTACAAATACTTAGTACATCATTTTGATAAATCTCGTAGGGTTTAGCCTGCGTTTTGCTATGTAAGCGGAAAAAAATGTAATTATTTACAGAAACTTCAAAAATTACAGTATTTCTCTACTCCATATTGAATGTTATTAGACATGTAAACCTTCCTCTACAATCACTCTATCTATTAAAAAAAACCGCATCAAAATCTGTTGCATAGTTTTAAAGATTGAAGCATACATAGGGATATACGGATATACGGACAGACAGAGAATGCAACTTTGTTTTATACTATGTAGTGATATTATTTATTTTTACGATTGATTAGACAATGTCTTTACATACAACATTCATAGCTTTCTTATCATTAGACAATATAAACTTGAAAGAAGGACATTTTTAGTTGCGCCTCCGGTCCCTGCTAAATTCGAAGTGCTTATAGGTCGAAGCGCGGCCTCCTCGCGGGATTTTAAATCTGTAATATCTCCGAAAATGTTCACTTAAATTACATGCTGTAAACGGCAATATTGATCTATATTAAATCAACAATTTATTTAAGGTACTCAATTGGATAAGGATTAATGCTGTATTGTATAAAAATTGCTTTCAACATAAGGCATCATTTTTCGTAAAAAGTAAATGAAAAAAACTGCTATTGTGGGTTATCCATAAGAGATAGATATATACCATCGCGGACTTTTCTGTAGACCTTTTCAAGGTGTACAAATACTTAGTACATCATTTTGATAAATCTCGTAGGGTTTAGCCTGCGTTTGCAATGTAAGCGGAAAAAAATGTAATTATTTACAGAAACCTCAAAAATTACAGTATTTCTCTACTTCGTATTAAATATTATTTTACGTACAAACCTTCCTTTTGAATTACTCTATCTATTAAAAAAAACCGCATCAAAATCGGTTGCGTAGTTTTAAAGTTTTATGCGTACATACGGTATATGTGACTTTGTTTTATAATATGTAGTGATGCTAAATGTAGAGTGGACAATCGGTTATCAAAGCTGCTTTGCGATTTTGGTGGCGGTGGTGGAGGTTTGTGCATGTGTTTTTACGACTCCTGCATGTATCAGGTATGATAACCGATTGTCCACTCTACATTTAGCATTATATATATTTTCTATTTTACTTCATCGCGAATTATAGCAAAATAATTAATTTTATTATTACTTTTGTATTATGGATCTCTGCAAAGTATCGCCTAATTCTATAACTGTTATTTAAAAGTTGTTGTCTAGAGACAAGAGCAATTATTAACAATAGAATACAGTATAAGGTGTGGTATCTGGCTGAGTAGAATAGATCACCCTCATTTCTTACCGAGGTGTCGTATAAGGCGACTTAGACGAGTTGATTTACCGTGTGGTGTATCTGGTTGTGTGCAATAGACTACCCTCTTTCTAACTGAGGTGTCGTAAAATAAGACTTAGGTAAGTTGATGTCAAGCAGGCGGCCGGTCGTAAAATACGTAGCCAAATCATGCGACAACATGTTTATAACATGTTGTGCCGACCCCACTTACAGTGGGATAAGGGAAGGAATATGATTGTAAAGTACCTAAACATAGTGAATAATCAGACAGTTTAATACTAAATTAATTAAATTAATAAATAAGTGCATGCATGACCGAGCTTTGCTTGGTATTTTTTTTTTTTAATATAAAAAATGCAATCGAAAATAAAACAAAAAAGTAAGAAAGGGCTGGTGACATGTGAGATTTGATCCCGTGTATTTTAACTTTTCCGTCCACCCATTTCCTAATTAAGCTATACCAACTTTAAAATTTTGTTTCTTTTTACACATGACAACTGATATTACATTAAAAATTTAACACTTCAGAACTATTACAATTCAATCCAATTCGTGGAACGCTGCAGCTGCTTAAACGAAACGAATCTTACAAATTTTCGATAAGGTCATATGTCCTGACGCCAGTTTAACATATTTTAACCAATAAAAAATAGTAGACAACGCTGCTAAAGAAGTTCTCACTTCAAAAATTTTTATCCTTATGAAAAAAATAACGACTATATAAAAGCAATGAAAATGTTATTTTGCGCGTTAAAGAAAGTATATGTAATGCTAACTGTAGAGTGTACTATCCGCTGTCATACTAGATACATGCAAAATTTGTAAAAACTCATGCAATACGTCACCAATAACACAGCAATACCCAAGCATTGCACAAATTCGTCACCATAATTTCAACAATCGTTTACCCCGTAACCGAAGCATTGTCTCCACTACAAAATCGCAAAGTTCTCAACATAGGTAAAACACTCTACCTTTAGCATTACATATATTTAGTTTAATCGCGGATTATAGTATAATAATATTTCTATTACTTTTGTATTATAGACCTTTGCAAAGCGTCACCTAATTCTATAAATTAAACACTTTATATTACCATAATTGTAGATATTTTGGCGCTTAGATCTACGAACGATACGCGAATACCTATAGTACCTATTTCATAAAGCTCCGATTAACACAAAACAAAGGAATCACAGAGGCAATTGGCGTAATCCCTAATTAAAAACTTCAAAAAAAACGTCCGCTGAATCACCCTCGTGCCCACTCGCTGCCATACAAACTGCCCGGGGCCTGGATTTCATAACATTTACATAATCTGACCTTGCATCCGTAATCAAGGGCCTTGTGAGCGCCCTTATTACTTCCTCTTTGAGGATAACCATCGCAAAATACATGTAGGGTTTTAGAATTACGTCATTCATACCTATGACTATATATTATAAAAGTCCTCCACTGTGTCTGCGTTTTTTTTAATTTATTTAAAATTTTAAGTAATGTAGGGGATTAAAGCTATGACCGCCCAGCGGTGCGACATCATGGATTCAAACCCGGACAGACACCAATGAGTTTTTCTATTAAAACTTATGTGTTTAATTAATAATTGCAATTTATCGCACGCTTTTCGGTGTAGGACAACATCGTGAGGAAACTTGCATATCTCTACAGAATCCTAGGGGTATGTGAAACCTACCCATCTGCATTGGAGCAGCGTGGTAGGTCATAGCTCCAATCGTTCTCTCCAAAAACGGAGAGAGGAGGCCTATGCCCACCAGTGGGATAGTAACAGGCAATTACTTACTTTTCACTAATACTTTTTAGGGGATTTCGGGGGCGATAAATCGATCGTTCGATAAAGCGTTTTTTAAATGATACCTAGCTAGGTATCATTTAAAAAACATCCTTTCATCCCTGTTTTCAGTCATCCCTGTTTTTTTGTACAGAACATAACCCCTTATACCCATATACAATCCATAACCGCCGGACTCAACCCGACTAAAACCACCTGTGTGCTCCACCACGCTGCCGATGACAAGGACAGTGTATCGTTGTACACATTGCCCCCATCCTCGCCGACAGCTCTGATCCCAGAGAACACCTCCTCCAGGTAGAGGGACCCCTCGAAAGAGAAGCCCCCCTACGCTAACCGGTGCATCGGGAGCACCAGATGCACCGACCGCCTCGGGGACCTGTAAGCCATACGTCCGATATACCCCGTTCGGAACGTCCGATGGTCCCCTAACAGGGTGGTTGATGGGCTTAGGCAAGTCGCTAAGGTGTGGAGATCCCTTAACTATGTCCGACCTATATTCAGCAATGAACGCCAATCGGTTTAAGAAAAAGAAGAAGTAGATTCCATACCTTAAGTTGACGCCAACGAAGTCGCAAGTAAAACTGGTTTTATATAAAAGTTGAAATAGTTTATCGGGCACATATCTATGTTAATAACAGAGGCGGAAGTAATAAGGGACGCATACAAGGGACGCGGTTGCGGCTGCAAGTTCAGATCATGCAAATGTTATGATAATTTTTGCCCTCTAGCGGTTTGTGCGGATTCAAATAAGTGACGAGGGGTTGTTTCAATGGAGTTTTTAAAAAGGCATTACTGGGTCGTTGGTGCAGATGGCAGTGATACTGCCTTCAGCTTCGAGGGTCCCGGGTTCAATTATCTTGGGCCAACATTATGTAAAACAATTTGTTGTTTTTTCGAGTCAGGGTGTATAAGTTGAAGTAACCTATTATTAGCTAAAATTATATATAGGAATGTAGCGGCCTATTACTATCCCAGTTTTGGGCATAGGCCTATTCAAAATTTTTAAGAAAGAAGGGTTGTAACTGGATATTTATATACCAGTTGTCTGTCACTAATAACACAAGTATTAAGTTACTTACTATAGGAACGGTCGACCGTGGGTGTTATTATTAGATGCAATAAGTAAGTTGACCCGCCGTATGGTATCCGGCTAAGTAGAATAGACCACACTCATTTGTTACCAAGGTGTCGTAAAAGGCGACTAAGGTAAGTCGACTCGCCGTGTCGTATCCGGCTTAGTAGAATATACCACCCACATTTGTTACCGATGTGTCGAAAAAGGCGACTAATGTAAGTTGATCCACCGTGTGGTATGCGGCTGAGTAGATTAGCCTACCCTCATCTGTTACCGAGGTGTCGTAAAAAGCGACTAAGGTAAGTTGTCCCACCGTGTGGTATCCGGTAGAGTAGAATAGAACACCCTCATTCTTACCAAGGTGTCGTAAAATACGAGTAAGTTAAGTTAATGTCAGGCCGGTGGCCGGTCGTTAAATACGTGGCCAAATCATGTGACAACATGTTTATACCATGTTCCACCGACCCCACTTAGAGTAGTAAGGTAAGTAAGGGTAAGAGGATGATGATATATTTTTCCTTATCGCGGCTTATATCAAAATAATTTTATTATTACTACCAAAAATTAACGTACGTCAAAACATATGAAATTTCATCAAACTCATGACAAAATTACACGCGGCGACGAAGTTCCAACTCGACTGTTACGTACAACGCAAATAGAACTCTCCCGTAGCGTCTCTGCACTCGTCCAATTACATCTAACAAGGTTGTAAATCTTGCGCGAACTCAAAGGAAATAGAACCATGTCGCGCTGACTTAGTGCGGTGATATCCGTGTAAGTTGATTCGACTGTTTAATGAGACAAGGTACCAACCTGCGCGCGGTTACGTACTGCGTTGATACTATGTCGTTCCAGCGGCGGATAGTTTATAAAGCAATCTGTATATTTTAATGTATTTGACTAGGGCTGTATGAGAGATAAGTGGTGTTTGCGGCATGTTATTAGTTTCAGCAGACGCTTAACTTTATAGACGGTTAATATTTAATTTGGTCTTGAGTATAGAGACGTTCGAATTTATGATGCCTTAGTAGCTTGTGTAAATATTTTGAGGACTCTATATTAGTTTCGTAATTAAAATAATTATAATTAACGGCCTTACTTACTTACTTGACGAGCTTACTTGCTGAACAAGGCCTCCTTGTAAAAATTAATTAAATTAAATTAACACATAAGTTATATAAATTAGGCACTGCCTAGGACTTGAACCCGCAATCCTCTATATGTACTGAAATACTAGAACTTGGGTGAAAGAGACTTGATCGGTAATTTATTAAAAGCTATAAAAAAAAAATAAAAGAAAGAAGGCGCTAATGGTATTTCTTTTTATACATATATTTAGATAAGAGAAAGAAAAGGTAAAAAAACACATGTATAAAGGCGGACTTACCCCTCAAAGGGATCTCTTCCAGTCAACATTTGAGTAACAGAAGGAAAAGGACAAGAATTGAAGAAGAAAGAGAATACGGGTAATATAGAGAAAAATTTGGTTAAATAAATAGATGAAAAGATGCCACTAATATAAAAAATAAAGATAAATATTTTCTAGTCAGTGACTTAAATCATAAATTATAATTAATAATAATAATATAATTAATTAATAATTGCCAAAAGCTGCAAACCAATTGGTCAAGAATTAAATCAATTTACATATGTTAAAGGTTATTTTTAAATTATTATTTAACAACACCCCCCAGGTGTAAGGGGGGGCCATTACACCCTTGTACGTGTTCAACGTTTGAGGCTAATATAAATAGTTTAAACTTATTATAGGATGCAGTTCATGTGACGCAGTATATAACTTTTTTATTATGGAACTTTAGAGAATTACCTGATACATAAGATATAAAAATGGTCAATTTGTTTGTGGCAGAGGTCTTAGTCATAAGGTGTATCCTGAAAACAGCTTCGTAGATGAGTCTACGACCTTTTCCTTAGCATACGTTCATATATGTATATAAAAGTGTTTTAAATAATCTCTGTTGATTTAATTGTAAAGTTAAATGTATGAAATATGTTGGTGAATAAAGTTCTTTTTTTTATTTATTAATTTAATTCGCAAGATTCCACCTTCACATACATACACGGCAAAATAAAAAGACAACTTATCTAAGAAGCATTTTAGTAACCTTGCTCTATATTAAATAGACAGCAGAATCAATATTCATTAAAAAAATGCTTAAGTTAAGGAAAGGTTTAAAAATTGAGGCATACATATAGAAGACGTATCTCGCAGACCTTTTAAAATAATTTCAAGTAATTCAACAGAGTTTACACCACAATCAAAGGGGGAGTCATTACGTGAATCGAGAGCACGACAAAACGTACCTTATTCTAATAGCGTTAAATATAAGATTGCATTAAAACAAATCGTTAAGAGACGAGAAACTCATTAGAAAGTATCGCTAACAAAATCATTCATACTTTCCACTGACTTTATGCGACGTTTCCATGAAAGCTTTTGACTTGCTTTTTGTTTATAAAAAAACAGCTAATTAGCCAATGGTCTTTGTGCAAATATGGTTTCTCGTTAGAAGAAAAATATAAAATACAAATTCTGTCAGCTGCAATAATATTAAAGGAAAAACATGATAATCAAACCGCCAATATTTGAAAGATTTTTGTGGTTGCAGAGAGTTTCCTAAGGGGTTTTCTGTATCAGCTTTCTTTTTATACTTTTTAAATTGACTGCTGTAATGGCAAAGATAAATTTTATTATAGAACTAACTTTAACCCGCAATTTCCTTACGTGTAGTCTTAGAATAAACAGTAGCTTCTGGCACTCTACAACTCTGCAAATATCTCCATCACAAAAAAGAGATCGATCCGGGAAGACTCAGAGAGATTTATCGTTTTATCAAAATTATAGTTTGATAATTTTAGAAATTACATGTAGCCGTAGGACTTACATGAAATATATATTAAAATAGCTTAGTTAAATTTATCCAATAAACAAAAACCAAAATATATAAAAACTTTCATAAAATAACTCTTTCAACGTAAGCCAAACAATGTTTAATACAGAACTTGCTTAAAATTACAGATTTGACTTGACTTTGACACATCGTGAAAAAAAAAATTTCATAGTGATAATAGTTTTTCAATGTCATCATATTCCAGTTGCATTAACAGGATATTTTTAGCCTATATGTTACTCCTAAATATAAAGAATAATTATGTTATTATTATTATCGTCGATATTAGTTTAGCGGATTGGACGTAAAAACGCGACAAACACACAGACTTCGGCATTTATAATATTAGGAAGGATTGTGTACAAAAATCCACAAACGATTTGCGTGCTTTTATAAAACGCAAAGCAAGAGCCGCAAGCATTTGTCGGTTTCTACTTTGTCTATTTTGTATTTGTATGTTTTAATTTTTTGTTTAATTTTGTTTATTTTATACACTAAATATATTTTACTAAAACATACTATTAAGTTTATTTAAGAACATCTATTTATATGTAATAAGGATATAGCACATTTAAATTATGCTATGTGAATTAAATCTGAAATTAAATTTCAGTATTTTAAAAAACCTTTAAAGGGAGGCTGATACAAAAAGCCTACTATACTGTTGAGGATTATTTAATTTTAGATGATAATAATGCGTTGATATTACTACTGTTCGAACTTGTACAAGATAGTAATGAATAAATATAAGTACTTTTAAATATTATTTTGAAACGAGCAATGCCGAGTCTCTTGATGGCTCTTCTCGGAAAAACAGCTTTCCGAACCAACAATGGTTGACGAATCAAAAGCACCTATTTACGAGTTAACTTGAATAGATATACCTATTTTGAATTCGAATTTGAATTTGAAATTTTGCAACTCTTAAGCTTTATACGAGTACATTCATCTAACTGAAGTACTTTGCATACAAACTGCCGTTTATTCAATTTGGGCTAACAATAGACTGTCCCGCTGCACATTAACAAGTAAATCAGTTTCTGGTACTTGAATCGTCTGATGTGAAGGAACCTTCAATCTGGGGACACCCTTTATATGTAAACAAAGGGTGAGCAACACAAGTGTGTGCGTAGTTAATTTTTCATCAATCTAGTAAGCACGCGTGTTTCATATGCTATAGAGGCAGTTTGCATTACTCATAACTACAATTTAACGCTTATTTATGCTCCTTTTGCTTTTTTTTCAATCGATAGAAGGTTACTGCTGCGGTCATTTTCATCCTCCTACCCTTATCCCACTCTAAGCAGGGTCGGTACAAAATGTTTTAATTGTTATATGATTTGGTTAGGCAATTTACGAACTGTCGCCTGCCTGACGTCAACTTACCTTAGTCGCGTTTTGCGACGACTCGGTGAGAAATAAGCGTGGTCTAGTCTACTCAGCCGGATACAACACGGTGAATTGACTTACCTTAGTCGCCTTGAAAAGTAATCAATAAAAATAATATATATCTTTTTTTACATAAGTAATAATACAATTATTTTGATATAATCCGCGATGAAGTAAATAGAAAATATATACAATGCTAAATAAAGACTGGATTATCCGTTTTCATATCGGACACATGCAGCACAGGTTTTGGGGGAGAAAAATCGATCTAGCTAGGTTTTATTTAAAAAAAATCGTTTTATCCTTTTTTTTGGGCATTAAAAAAAACAAAATTTACATTGAATATATAAAACACTATTTTTGCCGTAAGTTGTCAAGTCAGCGTAGCTTATTCGGGGAATGGGTGGTCCAATAATACGTGGTATAAAAACCCCGCCTACTCAATTATTTTATATTTTCTTTCTTTTTTTATTTTGTATAAAATTACCAGGCGATCAAGCAGGTAATTTTATTAATACACTTGGTCGTAGTAAGGGGATAAAGTCACGGCTATCCCAATTTAACATATCCATTCTTTAAGATTATTTAACTAAGTAAGCCATATGCTACGTAACTGCCAAAAACTAAACACTTGCAAACCGCAAGCTTGTAGACCGCCTATACAAACATTTGTCTAGCGCCACTGAGTTGTCGCAGCGCGAAATTACACACATTTGCATGCAGATGTCGGCATTAACTCACGCCTTTGACTCGACGGTAACACTCGTGCAAATTAGCCCATCGAAAATTTACCTCCTTCCCATGTGTTTAGAAAGAAAGAAAGAAAAATATTTTTCTTTTTTTTTGCCATGTCTTTACCTCCAAAAATGTGATCAGAGAGTCACATGGTACCTTTTTTTGTGGCAACTTTGAAACTACAGCAGCTTGTTTATCATTCTCCTGCCCTTATCCCACTCTAAGTAGCGTCGGCACATGTTATAAACGTGTTATCACATGATTTGGCTTTGTATTTAACGATCGGCTTAACGTGAAAGTTGGCGTAAAATAATGTATATAATAAAAAAATACGACTAAGGTAAGTACCTTAGTCGTATTTTACGACACCTCGGTAAGAAAGCGGGTGATCTAATCTACTCAGCCGGATACCATACGGTAGGTCAAATTACTTTAATGGCATTTTACGACACCTCGGTAAGAAATCGGGTGTTCTATTCTACTCAACCGAATACCACATGGAGGGTCGACTTACCTTATTCGCCTCTTATGACACGTCGGTAAGAAAGAGGGTGCTCAATTCTACTCAGCCGGATACCACACGGTTAAAACTACAGCAACTTGTTGTTGGAAAAATTTACCACCATACGTTCTATTATATCTACACCAGCAACTTTGTTCGCACCAATTTAAACGTTTCAGTTCCCTCAATATTGCAAAAAAAAAATTCTTAAGCCTATAATCCATATTCTAAATAATATTAGTATTATAAATACAAAATTCTGTCTGTCTTTATGTCTTTCCATCTATCTATTATGCTTTCTCTGAGATATAGACGAAATTTAGTACAATTAAATCTTATATACCTAACAAATCGGATACAAAAAACTGTTCCGCAGCGGGAAATATCACACAAAACAATTGAGGGTATTTTAACAATTAAATTGACGCAGTAACCAACCAGTTAAGTAACAAATCGGGACGTAAAGCAAAAGCGACCTGACGATCTGTTGCGGCGACTCCAACAACGCGGTCGCATGTATGTAGCCCGCCTATAAGACCATTTGTCACCCGACACAGGGTTGTCACAGTGCGAAATTACAACCGTTCTGTATGCAGATGTTAGAATTAACTCGCTCCTTTGACTCGATGCAAATAACTCGCGAAAATTAACCCATCGTCGCGAGACAGCCCTTGATTACGTCACGTTGGCGCGCAACGGCCGGAAAGCCCTACAATAATGGCGTGACCCCACTTGTATTTAAACGAGGTTATTATATCCATAACTACATGTACCCGCCGCTTTTCCGTCATGGAAATCAATATTTCACAAATTCCCGTATATTCTAAAATATCCATAGGAATTCTAGGATAAAAATCCTATATGTTGCTTTATCTTCCAGTGAAAATTACCTAAATCTGGGGTTTTTCAAAATTCTTTAACTAAAAACCGTACGCAACTCTAAAGAGTACGATTTTGAGAAAATCGATCAAATACAGACAGATCCTTTTGGAGACTGTTTTATAATATGTATATAGTTATATGTATTTGACTGGACCGTTTGCGCAGTTGGTAGTGACCCTGCTTTTAAATCCGCGGGTTGCGGGTTCCATTCCTGCCGAGGGCTAATATTTTCTATAAACTATTTTTTGGTTTTCCTCGAGTCTGGGTGTATATTTGTATTTAAGTCATCATCGTCCTGCTCTTAACCCACTTTAGGTAGGGTCGGCACAACATGTTATAAACATGTCATTTCATTCGGCTAGGTATTTTACGACCGAACGCCTGTTTGACGTCTTACTTTAGTTACCTTTTGCGACACCTCAGCAAGAAAGAGGGTGGTCTTTTCTACTTAGCCGAATACCACAAGGCAGTTTAACTTACCTTAGTCGCCTTTTACAACACCGCGGTAAGAAATGTGTGTGGCGTATTCTATTGAGCCGGATACACCTAGGCGGGTATATTTATATTATTTACCAGTTGTCACCCATAACACAAGCATTAAGTTACTTTGGTGTGTGTGTAATTGTCATATATTTATTCAGATTCAACTTAAAATTAAATAACCCCAACCCCATAGACTCCCCCCACTCTTCATCATACTGATGTCAGGGTACCTAATTAAGGCCATCAGCGTCGCACAACACATTCTCATTTGTATCTGACACTCGCAGATGTGACGGCGTCATTACTAACTGATACCACCCTGGCATTACGTAATTACTTATGGTACAAAAACACATAACATATAAATATTAATTAACTAGATTTTAGCCGCGACTTCTATCGCATGGACTGTTGTCGTGTGACAGGTCAGGATTAGATGGCGCTTTTCAATGTCATTCTATTCGTGTAGAATTAACGGGATTTCTATAGCCTATATGTTACTTGCGTGTTAGCCGTGTGGTATCCGGCTAAGTAGAATAGTACCACACTCATTTCTTACCGAGTAGTCGTAAAAAGCGACTAAGGTAAGTCGACCCGCCGTGTGGTAGCCGGCTGAGTAGAATAGATCACCCTCATTTCTTACCGAGGTATCGTAAAAGGCGACTAAGGTAAGTTGACCTACCGTGTGGTATCCGTTAGAATAGACCACCCTCCTTCTTACCGAGGTGTCGTAAAATACGACTGGGGTAAGTTGACGTCAGGCAGGCGGCCGGTTGTAAAAACGCAGCCAAATCATGTAACAACATGTTTATAACATGTTGTGCCGACCCCACTTAGAGTGGGATAAGATTATTTATATAAGTTATTTGCGTGTGTACGTGATAGCCCAGCGGTGCAACCGTGTTGATCTCTAGAGACAATCATAGGTTCAGACACCAATGAGATATTCTATTAATCTTATGTGTCTAATTGATAATTGCAATTTATCACACACTTTACGGTGAAGGAAAACATCGTAGAGAAACCTGCATATCTCTAGAGAATTCTAAAGATATGTGTAACCTACCAATCCGCATTGGAGCAGCGTGGTAGGTCTTAGCTAAATTTCTGGAGAGAGAAGGTCTATGTCCAGCAGTGGGATAGTAACAGGCCTTTACTTACTATATGTTATTTCGGTGTATAAAGAATAATTGTACCAAATTTCAAATATATAAGGTTCAGGGGATTCTCCGTGAAAGAATAACAAACATACATCCATACTTACAAACTTTCGCATTTATAATATTAGTACGAGTAGTATAAGTAAGTAAGTAAGTAACGGCCTATTACTATCCCACTGCGGGGCATAGGCCTCTTTTCTCCGTTTTTTTTTTGGAGAGAAGGATTGGAGCTAAGACCTACCACGCTGCTCCAACGCGGATTGGTAGGTTACACATATCCCCAGAATTCTCTAGAGATATGCAGGTTTCCTCACGATGTTTTCCTTCACCGAAAAGCGTGTGATAAATTGCAATTATCAATTAGACACATAAGTTTTACTAGAAAACTCATTGGTGCCTGCCCGGGGTTTGAACCCAAGACCTCCTCGAAAGAGGCGCACGGTGTTACCGCTGGGCTACCACAGCTTTTACGAGTAGTATAGGATATAGTTATTTTTTTTTGAATTTTTGTAAAACGTATTTCTTTATTACTCCAGTTATTCTTTTAAATCAATAAGTGCCTGGGGACAAACGACCTTTTCTTCTTGCTTTCCCTTTTTAATCGCTTCGTTGCTTGCCCTTTTTAAAAGATATAAAAACATGCAGTTACGCCGTGTGGTATCCAGCTGAATAGAATAGTACCACCCTCATTTCTAACCGAGGTGTCGTAAAAGTCGACTAAGCTAAGTTTACCCACCGTGTGGTATCCGGTTTAGTAGAATAGACCAACCTCATTTCTTACCGAGGTGTCGTAAAAGGCGACTAAGGTGAGTCTACCCGCCGTGTGGTATCCGGTTGAGTAGAATAGACCAACCTCATTTCTTACCGAGGTATCGTAAAACACGACTGAGGTGAGTTAACGTCAGGCAGGCGGCCAGTCGTAAAAACGCAGCCAAATCATGTGACAGCATGTTTATAACATGTTGTGCCGACCCCACTTAGAGTGGGATAAGGGCGGGAAGATGATGATAAAAAAATGCAATTAAAAAAGAAAGAAAATGCTGGCCATATCAGGGACTTGATCCCGGCTATTTTCACTCCTTTAGTCCGCCTGTTCCCAACTATCACAACTTTGCAACTGATAGCAAAATTAACCTTTGTATTCTATTTATATTTCAGCAGATTTTTAAATGACTGAAAATAGAAATTAAACGACATTTATTTCTATAAAACCTAGCTAAATGTATTTATTGCCCCTAAAACCACATACATATAAAATTTCATGAAAATCCAGGCCTATGCCCAGCAGTGGGGTAATAACAGGCTGTTACTAACAGTAATGATATCCTATTCTGTTACTTACATTGCAATGTTTTCAATTTCGGAGTGCGAATATTATAATACCTGGAACTTACCTGTAAAGAAGAAAAGTTAGAATTAGAAATATCCAAATTTTTAAATCATAATATAATTTTAATACTGCTCTACGTATATTATACTGGATTTAATACTTTTAAATGAAATTTTAATGATAAACTGAATTAAAAGCTGTGATCGCCCAGCGGTAACACCGTGCGACTCTTTCGAGGAGGTCACAAAATCAAACCCGGGCAGACACCAATGAGTTTTTCTGTGAAAAACTTGAGTTTAATTGATAATTGCAATTTATCACACGCTTTTCGGTGAAGGAAAACATCGTGGGGAAACCTGCATATCTCTAGAGAATTCTAAAGATATGTGTAACCTACCAATCCGCATTGGAGCAGCGTGGTAGGTCTTAGCTTCAAACCTTCCCTCCAAAAACGGAGAGAAAAGGCCTATTCCTAGCAGTGGGAGAGTAACAGGCCGCTACTTTTTACTTGTATTGAATTAGGCGTTACTTTGCGGAGGTCCATAACGCAATAAGTAATGAAAATGTTATTTTTACTATAATCCGCTACAAAAATGTAATGCTTAATGTAAAGTGTACTATCCGTTCTCATACCTGATGCATGCAGAATTTGTAAAAAAAAAAAATCAAAGAAAACGAAAAAGCCTATCACCAATAACAACAATAAACAAGTACTGCATATATTCACTACCACAATCTCAAGAATCGTTTCGCCCCGCAACCTAAGCATGGTCAGGAGATTATAATCAGCGACAAAATCGCAAAGCGAAAACTTCTTTACAGATATTTTGTTTATTCGTATATAAGGGGGGCCAAGGTAAGGTAAGGTTTCAGCTTTGCGCCCTTCCATCGTGAATATCGTCACTCACCATCAAATTAAACAGTCAAACACGAACCTGAAAGTAGTGAAAAAAATCAAAAAGTACAAATCGTTGCAGTGCTCCTCAAACATCAATCTGACTTATTTTAATGTGCGCGCGAAATATTTTTTCTAAATGTTCCACTAACAATCAAGTAGCCTCGTGTAGATATCTCGCTCGCGGCGTGTAGACTCGCCCTAATTGCGAGTATGTTTTCCTGTTTTAACTTCATTTCACTAGTTTTAATAAGCTCTTCGCGAAAAAATCTTCGTAAAAATTTGTAAAATAATTATAAAAACTTTATTTGACTTATTTTTGTACGGCTTTTAGGAATGCACTTTTAATATGACGTTCAGTCATGCTAGTCTTAATTAATATTATAAATTATAAGTTTGTCGCCTTCACGGCAAATAATCCGCTGTAGCAATATTGATGAAATTTGGTAATATTATATTCAATAGCGGTTCGGTCACGCCTTGCGGTGTTTTAGTAGTATTCTTGTAAATTTTACCGGATTTTTAAGGGCAGGAAAATGATGATAAAATAAACTCAATTTCATTTGTATTTCATACCAATGATTTTCTTGAAATTCAGCATGTAGGGGGTTTTGGAAGTGAAAAATCGATCTAGCTAGGTTTCATTAAAATAAATGTCGTTTCTTCCCTGATTTCGAGCACTGAAAAAATGCTAAAATATAGAATTTTATTTTAGCTGTCAATCGTAAAGCTGTGATAGCCCAAAGTTAAGGGACGGACCAAAAAAACCCGGAATCGAGTCGGATCGAATGTTACCAGCTCTTTCTTTCTATTTTATTTTTATATATCTGGCGGCCCCACTTAGAGTGGGATAGGTAACGGAGGATGATGATTATAAAAAATCTTCTTCTTCTTGATCGGTCCCTCATTACTGAGGATCGTGGTCACGTGAAACTTTCTTGTGTATGACCTGCCTCCATTTATCCCGGTCAAACGGTTAGGGCTACTCTACCCTAACCGTTTGATAGAATTTTGAAGAGGAGGTGGCTTCTTTCACTTGGTCAGACCATCGTGTTGGCGACCGGCCTCGTGGTCTCTTGCCTTCTGTGTTGCCAACAATGACCAGCTTTTCAAGGTTGCCATCTCCTCTTCGCATTATTATAAAAAATACAAAATCCTTATTGGAATAAGAATGGAATCCAGATGGTATGTTTCATCGTCTTTATACATTTTATGGAATAAATAATGTCACCAAAAATTCAGACCGCCCGCCATCTTGACCGTGCCAGTGTGCAAATATGGACATGTTTAGGAACATTTTTCAAAACTGCTCCGTATATTTTTCACCGGAACATAATAAACACCCGCCATTTATCACTTCCTGTGATATATTAAGCCAAAAAGCCCGCGAGGCCAGTGAAATGATCGATCAAAATTTCATATCTAAATAATTGTATGAGCTTTCGGGATCATATGAATTTTCAAGGCGAGCTTTTCGTATTATATATTAGTCAGAAATAAGAAAGCAAAGCCGTGTGTTATCCAGGTGAGTAGATTAGACCACCCTCGTTTCTTACCAAGGTGTCGTAAAAGGCGACTAAGGTAAATTGACCTACCGTGTAGTATTCGGTTGAGTAGAAAGGATCACCCTCTTACTTACAGAGGTGTCGTAAAAGGCGACTAAGATAAGTTGACGTCAGGCTGGCGGCCTGTCGTAAAATACGTAGCCAAATCATTACCTTAGTCGCCTTTTACGGCACCTCGGTAAGAAATGAGGGTGGTACTATTTTACTCAGCCGGATACCACACGGCGGGTCGACTTACCTTAGTCGCCTTTTACGACATCTTGGTAAGAAACGAGTTTGGTACTATTCTACTCAGCCGGATACCACACGGCTAATATACTAGTATGTGTATATATAAATATATACAATTGTTAGTATATTAGTCTTTATATTATTAAATATAAATAGTCAAGTCAGCGTAGCGTACCTTATTCGGGGAACGGGCGGTCTCGAGAAATGTAAATACCTAGAATAAAACCTACTACCTACCAAATTTTTCCAAATTTTACCAAATAAAAAAAAGATTTTTTTTTCTTTTTTTTATTAATTACCTAGCAAGGCTTATTTTTATCTTTCATCAAACATAGCTATACGCTGTTGTTCTCCAACTAAATTATTCCAGCCAAAGTTGAACATAGCCAATTAAGCGCCGTCTACACGCCGCGGGCGGTTCGCTGCAACTTGCTATGACATCTAATTTGCTGGGAATGTACTTTGACGTGCTCTGTACGTAACCTTCAACATCTATAGCTAATTGTGAACATTTTAATTAACCGTGGAGTAGTCGTGCAGTCGAAGAAAACTTGTCGGTCCTTTATATCAATATATGTCACTCGACGCAATATACATTTTATTATATACTAGTAATATCCCGCGGTTTCACCCGCGCACATACCGATCTCATGGCAGTGGAAAGTCTACTAAGTCGGACTGTAGATTTATTTTTGTTAAATTGTCAATAGTTTCTGCAGAGCATGCGATGACAGATTTTTTGACTAATTTTTTATACCTTATTACATTTTTATTACGGATCCCTATTTTTTAGTGTAATATAGCCTATGTTGCTCATTAAAGATGCAGCTTTCCAATGATGAAAGAGTTTTTGAAATCGGTCATGTAGTTTTTTGAGGACGGACAGACGACCGTGTTTATAATTCTCCCATATTTATTTATTTTTAACTACCTATATCATCATTCTCCTGCCGCCCACTTTAATTGAGTCGGCAGTACATGTTATAAACACGTTTTCACATGATTTAGCTACGTATTTAACGACCGCCCGCCTGACGTTAACTTATCTTAGTCACCTTTTGAGACAACTCGGTAAGAAAGAGGTTGGTCTATTCTACTCAGCCGGATACCACACGGCGAGTGTATTAGTATCATTTATATATAAAGATAGACTACTATCTTCAAAGACACTTAATTTAAACATTATTAGAGTGAAGTATCAAAATGTCAATTAAAAACTTCAAATTTATATTCATTATTATTCTGTACTAAATAAAAAGAGAGAGAGAGAGAGTTATATTCAATTCCAATTCAAAATTCAAAATATTCTTTACTCTTACTTTTTACTCACGTTACTCTTTTAGGGGACGGATGACCGTATGAATAATTGTCCCATATTTATTTATTCTTAACTGTACATATACAAGGCTTGATAAACAAGTCTCTATGTACAAAAATTTCTTTTTTCATGTTTCACAAGATCGTTTTGATCACATTTCAGGGCTATAGTCAGAAGAGGGATGCCTAATCAACCGTGATAATGGACCCTTTATAGTGTTCAGATGTTTCTTTTCCCTTTGATTTACGTGAACGAGCCACAACAGAGAGATGGCGGCCATTTTTCTTATTTCTTATATCTCCCTTATTATTTTAATACAAGCTTCACTATAGTTCGTTTGAACAACTCTAGTGTAGAAATATCTTGAGTATGTACTAATAGCTTTTTCATACAACTTCGTTCGCGTGGATTGTTGTCGCGTGATAATAGATGGCGCTTTTCAATGTCAGCCTATTCCTGTAGAATTAACAGGATTTTTATAGCCTATATATGTTACTCAAATTTATAAGGAATAGTTGTGCTAAATTTCATCGAAATTGGATCAGGTTCAGAGTTGCTGCTGGCCGGGATGGGGATCCCGGCCAGCAGCAACTCTGAACCATAGAGTGCTCCAACTCTGGGTTGGGGCATCTCTAAAAGTGGCCCTCCCTCAGACGATGCATCGGGAGCATCAGATACATCAACCACCTCAGGGACCTTATTTTAAGGCATCCGATAAACAAAGACGCTAAAGTACACCAGCTGATACAATATACTTCTAACCTTAATCCGATAGGCGGGCGAGAGTAGAATGTTCGCTAAAAGTTTAAATTCATATTATGCTTTAATAACTACTCGTTTCCATCACATCATAATCTCCAAGTTGAGCGCAAACACTTTCCAGCAGGATATTAAAAATAAATATCCCGCATGCTTCGAGTAATGAAAATCAAATTTACACAAAATCCTCTATCGTGGAGTTGTCGAGAGTTTTCATTGTTAGGTAGGTGATACGTTAAAAGCGGCGGCGGATTTGTGAGGAATGAATCTGTAAATTAACTGTTTACAAGACAAATTGTAAATCATAATAAAAGTATTTTGGTTATAGGCAAAGATACCAGTAGTAGCAGCAGAAGGCACAGAGTTGACATGTGTTTTAATCATTTTCTTCGGTAAAAATTATGTTTCTACATGATGTTTTCCAAGCACTTTGTTCAACCAAAAAAATCGTGACGAAAGATGCATAATGTAGAATACATGTAGAATTCCTTGGATATTTGTACCTTAACTACATTGGATCAATTTGGTTGCTCCATGGATTAGTGTAATTAAGCTGATCCAACATGTTTATTCCTTTTATTTTCTCTTATCAATACACAATTCTGACGCTTCTCCTTTGATATACATGTCATATCGATACATCTCTTTTTACGCCTCCCTTCAATCACATATCCTTCCACATTTAAATTTAACACTGGTTCGGTTACATGATTTTCATCACTCCTCATTACAACTTCATACCATTTTTAAATTTAAACTATCGTGAGTAGTATTCATAGTTAATGTATAGAACCGGCTATACTCACGTGTTATTCTATTGAGTTAGCCCGACTAGTGTTGAACCCATCCGGGGCACTTATTCATGAGCTCTCTACACGACGTTATCGCGGCGGGAAGTGCGTCCAGCACGAGTCGCACCCAACGAGCTGCTGGGGTTAATCTTGCACTTCTCAACTTTTCTATAATAGGCGCAAATTTCAGACTTCCCCTTATATACTCATTTCGTTTCATATTTCATATCTACCTTAAAATTCTCATCTAATTTACAAGCACCTTTAAGCAGAATTAAAATAAAAATTCACACCCGCTTCCTCTTATTCAATATGCTCTGCCCTTAAGCTACGGCTAGCGAGCGCTTACGTGAGTTCTAAAAATAAAGCGCGCTCAAAGTACCCCCTTGTCAGCCTTTTCGCGCTTCACCATTTAGTTGTAAGCGCAAATGTACTCGTCGGCACTACACTCGTTAGTGTTCACATATACACACAAAGGCCTTGGCTTGGAAAATTCTATGCTACATACCCCCATTTTGAACGTATAAATTTTTTTTAAAATACGATGTATACAAATTTAATTCATAGTATCTGGGTGGTGGTAATTTTTAAAATGATGTAAAAAAATGAAAAAGAAAAATGAAAAAGTAATATGGCAGATGGGGATCGATCCTAGGTATTTTCACCTCTCTAGACCGCCCGTTCGCCCGCCGTGATCGCGGTTAAACTAAAAATAAAATTTAAAAAAAATATTACAACAGATCTAATTAAAAACATATTCAATTTTATACATTGATAAATAAATTATATTCTATATTTTTATTCATATATCATTAATATTTAAATGAGTTAATCTTGCATATATATTTTTTTTTTCGGAATCTCGGAAACGGCTCCAACGATTTTACTGAAATTCAGCATGTAGGGGGTTTTGGGGGAGAAAAGTCGATCTAGATAAGTTTTATTTTAAAAAAATGTCGTTTCATCCCAGTTTTTGGGGCTCTAAATTTTTTTTTAAATCTACGTTGAATACAATCACAATTTTTCGCTGTCAAACGTAAAGTCATGTTGGTTCATTTGGGGAACGGGCGGTCTAGAGAGGTGAAAATACCTAGGATCGAGCCTCACCTGCCCTATTATTTTTTAATTTTAATTTTTTTACATCATTTTAAAAATTACCGCGCAAAGCTCGGTCACCCAGGTACTTTTATAATAATTGTATCTATAATAAATTAATATATGTGGTATCCGGCTGAATAGAATAGTACCACCCTCATTTCTTACCGAGGTGTCGTAAAAGGCGACTAAGGTAAGTTGACTCACCGTGTGGTATCTGGTTAAGTAGAATAAACCATCCTCTTTCTTATCGAGGTGTGAAAAAAATACGATTAAGGTAAGTTGACGTCAGGCAGGCGGCCGGTCGTAAAATACGTAGCCAAATCATGTGACAACATGTTTATAAGATGTTGGGCCGACCCCACTTAAGGTGGGATAAGAGCAGGAAGATTATGATGATGATAATAAATTAATATAAATAATAAAGTAATTACCTTCCTTCATTTTTTTGATATCATTCCGTTCACTAAAGGTTGCCTGTAAGAGATTACTTGCCTTAATTTTTCTCTACATTTTTGTACGAAAACTAATAAATAAATAAATAAAATACTGTACCCTAACACTCAAAACAATGTCGTATAAAATTTTAACACTCGTAAATACTGCAATCAACGGTTGTAAAAATTTCAATTACAAACTGTCAAGTTTTTAGAAAATTCCACGTCACCCTTTGCAATTCATCCCCTCACAGCATCCCCTATAGACAGATGCACAAAATAGCAATGGTACTAAAGATCGCAATGACGCCCTTCGGGAGGTGAATTCGACACTCTAGTTAAACACACCAGATGTCTTACCCCAATAAAAATTACAAGGTCGTGCATGGCATTTTTAAACTCCTGTTTTATTGTGACTTATTCGACTGTAGTCCAAAGTTAATCCCATTGCTGGGCAAAGAAGGGTTTGGAGCTAAGACAAACCACTCTACTCCAATACGCTTAGTTAAGTAAGGTAGCGGTCTATTAATCTCCCACTGTTGGGAATAGGCCTCTTCTCTCCATTTTTTGGAGAGAAGTATTGGAACTAAGACCTACCACGCTGCTCCAATGCGGATTGGTAGGTTACACATATCTCCAGAATTTTCTAGAAATATGCTGGTTTCCTCACGATGTTTACCTTCACCGACAAGAGTGTCATAAATTGCAATTATAAATTAGACACATAAGTTTTAACAGAAAAACTCATTGTTCTCTGCCCGGTTCGAACCTGTGACCTCCTCGAAAGAGTCGCGGTACCGCTGGGCTATCACAGCTCACCAATAGGCTTGGTATGTTATATATCCTAGAAATCCTACTGGGATATGGTGGTTTATTATAATGTCACCAAACTTTTTTAGAATGTTTTCCTTTACTTAAAAACGCGTAAAGTAAATAAAGTAACAGCTTTATTATGATCCCAGTTTACTCATCATCATTCTCCTGCCCTTATTCCACTCTACACGTATTCGGCACATAATCCTCCTGTAAGTGGGGCGGCACAACATGTTATAAACATGTTGTCACATGATTTGACTCCATATTTTACGATCGGCCGGCTGGTTGACGTCAGCTTACGTTAGTCACCTTTTACGACACCTTGATAAGAAATGAGCGTTGTCTATTCTACTCAGCCGGATAACACTCGGCGGGTCATCTTACCTCAGTCGCCTTTTACGACACCTCGCTAAGAAATGATGGTGGTCTATTCTACTCAGCCATATACCACACGGTCCCAGTTTATTATCAAAATAAATATCAATAAACATCTAGTTTTACGAGACAAAAAAACAAACGAATATGCGACTGGTTTGAAATCCATTACGGTATAACATGCTGTAATGTAACAGAGCCTTATGTTTATACCGGTAAAGGTTAAAATGTCCCTTTATTGAGGTCGAGTGTATTTGTGCAAGTGCAACCCTGGGAAAAGGGGGGGGAGAGGGGAACGGCGGTCGCCCAGGATACGAGCTCGGTCCGGGCAAGACCCTGTCGCGCAGGGTGTAAACGCATCGTGAGATACTATTGAAGAAATTTGAACTGTATTCCGAAATCCATAACGTCTTTATTCCTTTGTAAATGGAAAAATTATGTGAACAGTTATTGCAAGTGATTAATGTAAGTTGGACTCTTTGTATATAATAATAAGATTGAAACTTAAGTAGCATCTAAATGCAATATGAATTAGCGATCAGTGTGCTTATACTATACGAAATACAGTCTGCTTTCCAAGCCTCTAATACGGTTATTGTTAAGGCGGGTTTAATCCAAATTTAAAAACAATATTACAGGTATTTTTTATTTATTTGCTGTCTGTCTTCAACTTACTTTAGTCGCCTTTTACGGCACCTTACCATGAGGTATTTTCTACTCAGCCGGATACCACACAGCGGATCAACTTACCTTAGTCACCTTTTGTGACAAGTCGGTAAGAAATGTGGGTCGTGTTTTCTACTCCGGATACCATACATTTATATAAGCAGAATAATTTTTATAGTTGCTTTATCATCGATATAGCGTCTAGTTATAATAATTTTAATACAAATATTGCGTATTCTGACGTACTACTATGATAATTCCATGGATTTACTCAGAATCCCCAGGTTCTACTTTCAACAGCAGATCTGCTGTTATGGTTATGGTGAAGTAAGAGATGGTAAGAAATTTAATTATGGTGGACACACTGTTGACAGATTGAAGAAAACAGCAAGAAAAGAGAAAAAATTGGCGAAGAAATACTGAGTAAAATAAAAGACGTGCGCTCGGTGTGTGGCGTAGAAAGGAAGGGGCGCTTTATTCAGTGTTGCCAATATTGTAGTAATTCGTTTGGAAATATTTAATATGTCTTTAACAAGATGAGCAACTTCTTTTCTTCCTTCTCCTCTATATACGTTGATTTAACAGGATTTAAGCTGTGATAGCCCAGCGGTGCGACCGTGTGAATTTCTAGAGACGATTATGGATTCAAACCAATGAGTATTTCTATTAAAAGAACTTATGTGTCTAATTGATAATTGCAATTAACACGATTTTCGGTGAAGGAAAACATCGTGAGGAAACCGACATATCGTTAGAGAATCTTAGGGATATGTGAAACCTACCAATCCGCATTGGAGCAGCGTGGTAGGTCTTAACTCGAATACTTCTCTGCAAAAAACGGAGAGAGGAGGCCTATGCCCAGCAGTGGGATAGTAATAGGCCGTTACTTAATAGAGAAAGAGATATTCAATTAAAATTAACAATATCCATTTTTTTTAAAGGTTACCAGCAATTTTGGGTTAAAAATTACTAGTAAACTTGTTAACCCCTCCAGCTAAGCTAAGTTCTTGTGTTAGTAGTGGGTTTACGTCGGAAGTATAATAGCCGGGATTCGAACCTACGACCTTTATTATATTATAACCTCACTAGCTTTTACCTGCAACTTTGTTTGCGAAGACTGTTGTCGCGTTTGATAATAGATGACGCTTTTCAATGTGATCCTATCCCTGTGGATTTAACAGGATTTCTATAGCCTATATGTTATTCCGGTGTTTAAAGAATATTTGTGCCAATTTTCATCAATAATATATATAAATAAATATAAATATGGACACTTACACACACGGTTGTCCGTCCCCAAAGTAAGTAACTTAATACTTGTGTTATGGGTGAAAGACAACTGGTGAATATAAACTTATATATTTTAAATACATACTTAAATACAAATATACACCCAGGCTCAAAGACCAACAAATTTATTGGTAGAAAATGTTGGCCCTCGGCGGGAATCGAACCCGCGACCCGCGTAGCTGAAGTAAGTGTCACTACCCACTGCTCCAACGGGCCAGCCAAAATCAAAAAGTCAACAAAAAAATAATAGATGGCGATTTTCAATGTGATCCTATCCTGTAGATTTAACAGGATACCTATAACCTATATGTTATTCCAGTGTATAAGGAATACTTGTGCCAATTTTCATCGATATTGGTTCAGCGGATTCGCCGTGAAAGAGAAACAAACATACATCCATACTCACAAACTCTCGCGTTTATATTAGTAGAAAAAGGATTGAAATTTATACGCAAGGAAAATAGCTGAGAAAAATAAAGATACATTATATACATTACCCGTTAAATTCTACACAAAGAAAGAACCACTGAACAAAATAGTTATTCGCCTTAAATAATTATACGTCGCACAACGTGATTTCAATCTTATTACAATGTAACAAGTTCTTTATTAGATTGTCATGTGAGGGGAGACTGGGGTGTGAGGGGACTCATTCATAATCACGGGGACGTCGAACGCTCAGGTGGTTTAGATTTTAGATTTATTGTAAGGTGAGATTGTCCGCTTCATAATCTGTATTGTTTTATGGACGTTGTTTTAATGGTGGTGCTTTAGGGAGGTTGGGTGTATGAAATATGATATTAAATTGAATATATTCACCAACTTATTAATGCGTCTGGAAGAACTTGATTTATATTGCCAGTTACCTTCCCTTTCCTGGAAGACTGCTTTAAGCGAACAGTCTTTGTTACGGTCGGATATATTGTAAATTGAATTTTTTTTTTAAATACTAAAAAATGCAAAAAAAAAGGAAAAAATTATTGGGCAGGTAGGGCTAGATACGGGGTATTTTTACTCATTTAGACCGCCCGATTACTCCACTGAGCTATGACAGCTTTCAAAATTACAGCTAAAACATTATTTGCATTCTATTCTACATTTAAGTATTTTTTCAGTTTAAAACGGTATAACGGCTTCAAAGCTACATGTCATTGTCAAGCCTGCATCCACATCATCCTCCTGCCCTTATCCCACTACAAGTGGGGTGTGCACATGTTACAAACATGTTGTCACATGATTTGGTTACTATTTGATGACCAGCTTCCTGCTTGACATCAATTTATCTTAGTCGTATATTATGACACCTCGGTAAGAGAGGGTGGTCTATTTTACTCAACCGGATGTCACACGGCGGGTCGACTTACCTTAGTCGCCTTTTATGACACCTCGGTAAGAAATGAGGGTGGTCTAGTCTATTCAGCCGATACGACACGGCATTTGTTGCATCTACGTATTACTTATTTTTTTATTAATAACCCATTAGTAGAAATATGAAATAGTTAAAGCTTTTAAAATTTGACTTCTTCTATATAACAACGTTTGCAGATATATAAAAAATGCGGAAAGTAAAGTCCTTTGAAAATAATTTAGAATATTTTACTACATAAATGTTGTTTATTTCCTTTTACAATTCATTCTCAGGGCAATACTAAAGAACAAGCCTACTTGGATTTCTATAGCAACGAGAATAAGTTTCCCATTTAGTTGTACAAACTTGTACAAACAAGTTAAAAATGTAAACGAAAAATGTAAACTATTTCGGAACTTGAAAAGTGCGAAATACGGCCAGTTGTGAAGTGTTCTCAGATTTTTCAGCGGGTTTTTAACACTAATGAGCCCTGAACACTAGGCCATTGCAGTGCAAACGACTGTGCATCTTAATTTTAAGTATATGAGTTTTAAATTCCGAAAGCATTATAACACTTTGATGCCTATTGACCTAAAAGGTGGTAAAAGTCAGTGATTTAGGTCTATTTTTGTAAATATATTCGACTTACAGGGACACGCATAAAATATAAGTAAGTACCTATGTGACAAAGCCTTCCTCGGTAATTAAAAGATATAACAAAGTAACGGCTTGTTACTATCCCACTGCTGGGCATAGGCCTCCTCTCTCCGTTTAAGAGAGAAGGGTTGGAGGTAAGACCTACCACGCTGCTCCAATGTGGATTGGCAGGTTACAGAATTCTCCAGAGATATGCAGGTTTCCTAACGGTTTTTTCCGTCACCGAAAAGCGTGCGATAAATTGCCATTATCAATTAGACACATAAGTTTTTAACAGAAAACTCATTGGTGCCTGCCCGGGTTTTGAACCCGTGACTTCGTTGAAAGAGTCACACAGTTTTACCGCTAGGCTATCACAGCTTACACTTAAACTTCTTATACTATATAAAAAAATTAATTGAACAAATAAAAAGAGAGAAAGGGGTAGTAATATCTAGGACTTGATCCCCGGTATTTTCACTTCTTTAGTCTACCCTTTCTCCAATTAAACTATCATACTTTGCGAATGATAGCAAAATTGACCTTTGTATTATATTTCTATTTTAGCAGTTTTTCAATGACTGAAAGCAGGGATAAATTGACATTTTTTGATAAAACCTAGCTAGATCAATTTATCGCCCCAGAAATCCTACATACTGGTTTGATTCTCTCTGAAGACCAATGCTTTCTAAAACCAATTTGTTGGTTTTTTGAGTCCATGCCCAACAGTGGGATAGTAACAGGGCGTTATTTTATTTAACTTAATCGCTGGTAGCACGTAATATCTTTTATATAGTTTCAGAATTGAAGCATTTTTTTCAAAAAATAACGCATAAAAGTACTTTTACAGCACAGATCGAAATTACCCCAAACTACCCCTTTGATGTCCGATGAAGCAATCAATTTGCTGAAAGCGACTTGATTGACTTTAAAATGCGCGATGCGAGATCAAATAAAATATTAAAACGGTCCGAAATTAATTTAATGGCGGTGAAATTGCGTTTTTCACTCGCACTCCACCGAATGTTTGAACTAATCTACATATAAAAGTAATGAGAATATTATTTTGCTACAATCCGCGATAAAAGAAAATATATGTAATGCTAAATGTAGAGTGTACTATTCGTTCTCATACCTGATACATGTACTCATACCTGATACGATTAAAATCTATCCAGTAGTTTTATTTATTCATTACTGCCCGTGGCCCACACGCGTTAAATTTGGAGTAAAACAATTCCCCTTTCCCTATACCACGAAGATTCCCTGCTATCTTTGGAATATCTAAATTCAAAAAACATACCTTTCCTTAAGACAAAATTACGTTTAGCTGTCATTTATGTTTTGTTATTCCACGGTCATTTGAGTTTTGTTATTCCATGTCATAGGCGTTTTTGTTATACCACGTTTTATAGTGACTTGACGGAAACGCGGTGGAACGGGATAAAAATTATCCTATGTCCGTTTTTTAACCACCAATTCTACCAATTTTCAGCCAAATTGGTTTATCCGTTCTTGAGTTATAAATAGTGTAACTAATATCACTTTCTTTTATATATGTAGATTATTATTTTTTGGGAAAAAAAGAGTTACTTAAATAGTATTTATATTTTTTTAATAAAGTCTCCTTTTACGCAACGTTATGACTTCTGCGCGCAAATATTATGACGTAAATCATTTTAATTAAAATCCCAAAGGAGGAAATTGAGGAAATGTTACGGAATCGAGACATAATAGCGACCGTAATTACAATTTTAATATGACTTGTTGCTTACCACAAAAATACAGGGACGCTGTTAATGTTTTACGACGAACAAAATGGCGACGAACGTAGAAAACTTTGCAAAGTTTGTTTCGTTGTATCTGTATTGAAAAGTACACCTTATCCCTTTAATTTTAGGGTACATTTCGTTGTTACAGTCAAATTGTTTTCTGTAGTTTATGAGATTCGTGGAATATAGCCTTTAATAGTCCGTCTGGGGCTTTTCTCGTAACTTCCACTCATAAAATGGTGCCCGAAGGTTTCTAATTCTTTGGGGTCTGTCAAATGCGAGCCGCCATTTTCAGGTATCTTTTCACACCTAATGTAATTTGCGGTGAGACAGGAAACATCGTTATTAAAAGTATGAAAAGGTGGATATACAGGAAATGGGTAACGTGGGAAAACTTTGTCGTCGTTTTTCATAACCCTGAAAGTGTTTCGCTGAAAATAGTGTACAGAGACAATTTCATAAGTTACCTTTTTTATTGTTTAGCCGTGTGATATCCGGCTAAATAGAATAGTACCACCCTCATTACTTACCGAGGTGTCGTAAAAGGCGACTAGGGTAAATCGACCCGCCGTGTGGTATCTGGCTGAGTAGAATAGACCACCCTCAATTTTTACCGAGGTGTCGTAAAAGGCGACTAGGGTTAATCGACCCGCCGTGTGGTATCTGGCTGAGTAGAATAGACCACCCTCATTCCTTACCGAGGTGTCGTAAAAGGCGACTACGGTAAGTTGACATCAGGCAGGCGGCCGGTCGTAAAAACGCAGCCAAATCATGTTACAACATGTTTATGACATGCTGTGCCGTTTTATTTGTGCTTTTTTATTGTTTATAAGCTGTACCCCCCATTATATAAGCCATAAAAGTAACGGCCTATTACTATCCCACTGCTGGGCATAGGTCTCCTCTTTCCCCATGATTTTGGAGAGAAAAGTTGGATCTTAGATCCACGACGCTGCTCCAATACGGATTGGTAAGTTACACATATCCCGAGAATTCTACAGAAATATGCAGGTTTCTTTACGATGTATTCACCAAAAACCGCAAATTATACATATCAATAAGGCACATAGGTTTTTATAAAAAAAATCATTAGTGCCAAATTACTTATAGATGCTATTTCGCTAAATTTCACAAAATAAAAGTAATGATATGATTATCCTCGTCTTATATATGAAAATGATTTTTTATCTATTTGTGCTATTGACTCCGAAACGGCTGGACCGATTTTATTGAAATTTTCACACAATCTTTAGAATTATTGAACAATTCAGCGGATAATTTTGTAAAATTTGTTGGCGATCGGAGTATTTTTTCATTGAGTTCTATTTCGGCGGGAATTCGAAATTAAACTGAGCCACAGCAACACGGGGACAGCTAGTATTGATAGAAAAACACTAATTATAGCACAATAATTCCATCATTATTTGTCATTCCTTGGGGTTCGAACCGGCGACCCGAAAATGTGTTGACAGCCATATTTGTTCAATGCAGACATTTCGCGCATTTCCGTAGCAAAATAAAGCGACAGGCTGACCAATTACAGACATTTATCACGATGTCCGGACTCCCAGTATCGCTGCAATGCCGGGTCTTTTACCCGGGCACGGATTTATTATCGCTATATAAAACATTGGGAGTTGGTTTGTCAAGTTGTTCATACAATCTTGACTTTATAATTCAAAGAATCAGGCGTTACTTTTCTACAATACAAAAGCAATTCAACGTCAATCTCTTGCCCCTTATCCCACTCTAAGAGGGATCGGCACAACATGTTCTAACCATGTTGTGATGTGATTTGACTAGATATTTTACGACCAGCCGCTAGCCTGACGTCAACTTACTTTAGTCGCCTTTTAGGACATCATAATTATAAAGATATACAGCGCGTTTAAAAAATCTATGGAATGCTAAAAATCGAGTTAACACACTAATTTCATATCTTATACATGCCGGATGCTTTGCGACTTTATCGTGGAGTCTATCTCCTGATAATGGTTCGGCTACGAGACGAATCGATTGTTGAAATTGTGGTAGTGAATATGTGCAGAAGGGATAGTTAACAGTTTCTTGGTGCCATCTTTTATCTTGGTGCCATCTTTATATGCATGTAGTATCCAGCTGAGTAGAATAGAACACCCCAATAAGAACTGAGGTGTCGTAAAAGGCGACTAAGGTAAGTTGACTCGCAGTGTGGTAGCCGTTCGCTAAGAATAGAGCACGCCCTATATTAGTCAGGCAGACAGCCGGTGATAAACCTAGCCAAATCATATGACATCGTAGTTAAAGCATAATGTCCCCACTTAAAGTGGGATAAGAATAGGAGAAGAATGATAATGTTATAAAAGCGTGTTTTTTAACTAAATTTTTGGTTTGAGCTTTACAAATAAGCCCATTACAAATGAATCCCAGAAACAAACGGAAAAGCAGTCAGGTCCTATCGCCCCCAGTCAATGCACGTCTCCGGCCAATTTTTCAGATCACGAAAGCATCCGAGGGGTTGACTTTGCAGCGGATATTTCTCTTTGTGACGTCCGTAAACTTGCTGTTTGTTCCAACGGCTCAAATTGCCGCTTTTTTAAAAACGAGACACGAATATTGTCGCTTGAAAAATATATTTATGTTCCAAGTGTAAGAGACTGGCGAATATTAAAGGAATAGAGCAAAAAAACACCACATCGTCCCGGGCGGTGCTTTCATTTTGAAAGAGGGAAATTTCTCTTTTTAAATTATGTATTTTTTATTTTCCGTATTCCTAGTGTTTTGCAGGGAATATTATTTTTTAAATTCACATCAACGTTTCCATGCTTATTAATTATAGAATTCGCAATTTATTTAAGTAAGTACTTCGATGAACGCTTTAAGATACAACTTTTAGTTCTTCTAACTCTTCTGGACTATTCGGGGTGTTTTTACATCAAGACCGTCCGATCCCAACTGAGCTATTATAACTTTACAAAAGACAGCGTAATTAATCTTTGTTTTCTATTAATATTGTAGAAGTTTCCAGAGACTGAAAAACGACTAAAACGACATTTTTTTTTAAAGAAACCTACCTAGATCGCTTTATCGTCCCCGAAACCCCCTAACTAAATTTCATGGACATCGTTGGAGCTCTGGGAATCGCTGACAAGATTAGCTCATTTAAAGGTATTAAATAATTATAAGATAATTATATACTATGAAAGATCAAAACCGTAATACAGTATTTTGATAACCATAAAAGTCATTAAAGTGAGTTAACCTTAAAAACTAGACCTACGAGTATACTGTCGCAAACTTTTAGAAGTGAACAATTTTGTGATACATGATTTTTGAATAAATTTCGCCGTTTACTAAGAGCACGCAAGGAAAGTTTTAAATTTTGCCTTTTTCGCATATTTTTTTATTGCTGCTCCTGTCCTAATAATCTCAGCGTGATGTTATATAGTCTATATATAGCCTTCAAGCCAGGCAGCAAGAAACACGGCGGTTTCTGTTTTCAAAATATGATTATAATAATTAGTTACATTTTGTAATTACTATCATGTATAAGGCCGCAGAGTTTGTATATCTACGAATTTTTATCATTTATGTAATCCTCAATAGTACAATAAGCTTTATGTAACACCCATTTCTACCTTGATGTATTATGTCCTTGAATCAGCGATTTAATTCAAAAACATTTCCATTTTTTTCTAGTCCTGACGTTCAGAAAAGGATGAAAATAAAAATTAATTAAGAGCGAAAAATTTTCAAAGGCCGCGAAACTTCGCTCTTCATTCCGAGTAAATGTTTTTTTTTATATAAAATCCCTTTGCAAATAGCGTCGAAACAGGATTTAAGGATAAGCATTTATAATCCGAGAGGCTGATTGCGATGTTGCGCAGAATCTTGAAGTCTATAATTTAGAAGCTACTTATAAGAAGTTTAAACATTTTTTTATGTTTAGTTTGGTAGTGAAATACTTCAATCACTAAGTTCTTTGAGCTGGTGAACAAAATTAAGTGACTATATCTCCTTCTTCTTCTTTCTCAACAGATGGACGTCCACTGCTAGACATAGGTCTCTTCATTCTCCACCATACACGATCTTGTGCCGCTTGGACCCAGCGGCTCCCCGCGACCTTTTTGAGATCGTCAGTCAATTCGTGGGGGGTCTGCCGACACTGCGTTTTCCGGTGCGGGGTCGCCATTCCAGCACCTTGAGACCCCAACGCCTATCGGTTCTCCGCACTATGTGCCCCACCCATCGCCACTTCAGCCTCGCGACACGCTGAGCTATGTCGGTGACTCTGGTTCTTCTACGGATCTCCTCATTTCTGATTTGATCACACAGAGAAACTCTGAGCATAGCTCGCTCCATCACCCGCTGAGCGACTCTGAGCCTTATTATGAGGCCCATGACTGTGACTATATCGCACCCTTAGTATTTCAGTGACCGAATTAAAAAAAAAATGTTTTATGTCAAAATGCAATAAAACGTAATGTAGCGCCGACAAAACTCGTGAGTATTAAGGAGACCAATAACTTGGAAGAGCAATAAAACACTAGCTTTTTCAATAGTTCGTAGAGTGATGTCATTGATGGCAATGAGGATCACAATGTATCTTACTAAATAAAGGCTAATTTTGTATTCGGTCAGCTTAATACTAAACGTACGATATACAAAATTTTGTAATTTTTACAAAATTTGGGAACTGTTCAATAAATTTGGCGGTCGTAAGTAAATTACTACATTTGGTACTAAATTTTGTAGTACATATTTATAAGTCTTTGATGCTTAATTTGGTACCCACCATATAGTAAGTTCTTCTTCTTAGTCGATCTCTTCATTACTGAAGGTCGTGTCTAGATGAAAGTATTATTGCTGCTCACTTCCTGCACTATATAGTAAGTTATATAAAATTAATTATAAATAATATTTATTGTTGAATTAATTTATTGAATTTGGTCATCGTTTATTCAAATTACGTAGTCATTCATTAAACTCCCGATAAGCGCGATTTTACCTTTGTACCACATGACCCAAATTTATTTATTTATTTTGTAAGACCATCAACGACAAATAAATCATACACATTAAATGAACACATTATTAATATAGACAGTTTTTAGCTAAATGTATCGTCAATTACAGATGGTGACGACATGAGCATTACAGTTGACAAAGTATAAAAATAAAAAAAAACATAAAGGAAAAACCAAATCATATAAAGCTAAGAAATTCAATACAAGGACATTCAAATTTAGTTTTCTAATTCTATTGTAGACTATAATAACAATTAAGGTACTTTGTCATTAGTTTATATAATATACATAAACATATACATACATACATAATACATATTATACATACATATATACAAGTGTTAAGGAATAAGATCTAATTAAGTTAATAAATTAAGGAATAAGATCTAATTAAGTTAAATTATGAGTGCAGAAAACTACATTTCATTTCTTTTGTTTTATATTGGCCAATATCGATAGCAGATCTGAAATCGACAAACTATCTCAGCTCACCTATATAAGACCTTGATCTAATGAAGTAAATTCCCCCACCTGAGCGGTAACCTGGTTGATCCGGGATAATACCTTCTGTCCGGGTAAGCCGGTGTACGTGTTCCGAATCCCGGATCTATTAAGGTTATATTAGACAAACAAATATTTAATATACCGCACTTTTGGAATTAAGAAATTGTTTGGCGACCACGCGTTCTGTTCGATCCAATTATTTAATACTAGTTATGACAGCGGCTTTTTCTGATTTTTATGCAATTATTAGAGCTCAAGTTGCATCTTTTTGGGACCGACTTAGAACTTCATCAAACTCTCCTTTACAAAGAGTAAACGATGGGATGCCTAGTGCTCCGCCGTGTGGTATCCGGATGAATAGAATAGTACCACCCTCTTTTCTTACCGAGGTGTCGTAAAAGGCGACTAAGGTAAGTCGACCCGCCGTGTGGTATCCGGCTGAGTAGAATAAACCACCCTCATTTCTTACCGAGGTGTCGTAAAAGGCGACTAAGGTAAGTGACTCACCGTGTGGTATCCGGTTTAGTAGAATAGACCACCCTCCTTCTTACCGAGGTGTCGTAAAATCATGTTACGGCATGTTTATAACATGTTGTTCCGACCCCACGTGGAGTGGGATAAGGGCAGGAAGATGATGATGGGATGCCTAGTGCTATATTAAAATATTGGCTATCTATTCATCGTAGTAACAACAGGAAATAATTGTTAATACGCCTGGGAGTAGTTTCTCAGCAGTTAGCAATATAAGATATTTTATTTCCTTGTGTAAGTTACTTAATTTTCTTGTGTATTAGGTTTGTATGTCTTTCAATAAAAAAATATTATTATTAATAATAATTTACGTATCCTGCATGTATCAGGTATGAAAACGGACTGTCCACTCTACATTTAGCATTATATATATTTTCTATTTTACTTAATCGCGGATTACAGCTAAATAATTTTATTATTACTTTTGCATTATGGATTTTCGCAAAATAACGCCTAATTCTATAAATTATTCAAATTAACTGAGTTAAATTTAATTCAAAATATTGTTAAACAAGTGCTTTTGCTACAGTTAATATCATTCCGGTTATACGCATCACGTAGAACGGATTATCCGGTAACCGAGTATTGTGCCGGATAAACCTGCATTGTACTTAGGCGTTTAATTTACTTTACCGAAAAATAATAATAATTTTTATTCGTAGCATGCTATGAATAAAAACCGCCGTGAGGTATCGGTAGGTTTCCTCACGATGTTTTCCTTCACCGAAAATCGTGTGATAAATTGCAATTAACAAAAAAAATAAAGGTCAACAATTTTCTATTTTATGTATTAAGAAGACGAAGTGTCCCAGCAGTAAAATAGTAACAGGCCGTTACTTTATATTACTCCCGATATTATAACTTGTTTAGACGAAATGCTCTAGGAGTGGCGAAAAACAAAAAAAAATGCAAGAATCAGTATCATAGAATATGAAATTTCAACTTAAAATTATCATATTTTTTTTATATGCTGACCGATTGAAATAAAACATACCCTATATATATGCTAAGTGAGGCTGTATATTACATATTAGTAAAAACAGCGTCCAAGTCAAATCAGCGGTTTTTGAGATTAGAAAGAAAGAAAGAAAAATAATTTTATTTGTAACAACACACTACACAAGTATAATAACACACATAATATATTAAAACTAAAAAAAACAAGAACGCAGTACAAAATCTAACTTGTATAGTGTGATGCCCCAAATTGGTTTCACCTCTCAGCTTTTGTCAGTCGTGATTAGTCACTACCGACGCTTATTAGCTTATTATTAGCGGGAACAAACGCACAGAGATTTGACATCTCAACGATTTTATTATATGTATAGAAGAATAGAAGATAAGTGCTTAATCAACACGTTATTTGTTACCTTATCTAATTGTAAAACGTCTGTTTTTACGGATCCCAGTTGTACCGTGTTCCCTTTGTCGCGATTCGGGATCACGGGATTAGCGCGCGCCGATTTCATTATCCTGTCATCGCCATTATGAAGCACAAAGGGTGCCGATATTAGTGTTTTTGCGACATTTGTTCGACTGATTCCGATGTGAAAAGGATCGAGTGATTACATTATACACAAGTTACAATAAAATTCATCATCCTCCTACCCTTATCCCACCCTAAGTGGGGTCGGCACAACATGCTACAAACATGCTATCACATGATTTGGATGCGTTTTTACGACCGGCCGCCTGCCTGACATCAACTTACCTTAGTCGTATTTTACGGTACTCCTCGGTAAGAAAGAGGGTGGTCTATTTTACTCAACCGGATACCACACGGTGGGTAAACTTAAATTCGTCGCCTCTTACGATACCCGGGTAAGAAATACGGGTAACCTATTCTACTCAGCCGGATACCACACGGCGGGTCGACTTACCTTAGTCGCCTTTTACGATACCTGGGTAAGAAATGAGGGTGGTACTATTTTATTCAGCCGGATACCACACGGCGTGGATGAAACTTTTCGTACGACACCTTAACATATTTAAAGATTTATATAAAAATTAATTCACACCATGTTATAGTTTAGACAATTTAATAAACCACAAATATGTTATTGAATTGAATTGATTCGAGACGTAAGTAAGTAACGGCCTGTTACTATCCCACTGCTGGGCATAGGCCTCCTCTCTCCATTTTTGGAGAGAAGGGTTGGAGCTAAGACCTACCACGCTGCTCCAATGCGGATTGGTAGGTTACACATATCCCTAGAATTTTCTAAAGATATGCAGGTTTCCTCACGATGTTTTCCTTCACCGAAAAGCGTGTGATAAATTGCAATTATCAATTAGACACATAAGTTTTAATAGAAAAACTCATTGGTGTCTGCCCGGGTTTGAACCCATGATCGTCTCTAGAGATTCACACGGTCACACCGCTAGGCCATCACAGCTTTATACTTTACATCAAATCACTCCGAACAGAACAACATACATAATCTTGTATGTTTTGTAACAGATCACACAATCGGTGCGGACTGATTTGATCACCGTGTCGACGTCATTACGCAGGACAAAGGGACCCACCCGGGTATAATGACACGGGCATAGATGCCTTTGTGATATTAGCGACTGATTATGATGCCTGAGCAATCCAATTATTGTTTCTCTGTATCATGTACTCACATGTTCTACAATCAATTAGTCTAAAATACAATAAATCCTAAAAAAAACAATCTAAAATCAAGCCGACGTAATACGAATTATATATTTTCTTTAATCGTGGATTACAGATATAAGAGAGGTCAAAATAAGTTTGTGACTCTTGTGTTGCGGCTCAGCTGAGTTAGCGAATCATTCGTTGTTCTAGGTATTTGCTTTTACAATCAAATTTCGCAATCCATACTAGACCTGTCTACACAGGGGTTTGAATTAAGTGCTTACGCGTAAAGCGTATTTATTACAGAAATGATCATATGAATGATACGTGAGCAGTTTTCTAAATGAATAATACTTTATAGAATAAGCCGTGACGTTTTATTGTAAAAACCTCCACCACCGCCACTCAAAATACACAAGCACTACCCACGTTCACTATCACAAACTCAACAATCGTTTCGCCCCGTGACCGAAGCATCTTCAGGAGATAGAATCCACGACAAAGTCGCAAACCGAAGCAAACGAAACATTGTCGAGTTTGTGATAGTGAAAGTGTGTAGTGTTTGTGTATACTATTGAGGAATACTTGGATGATAAAAATGCGTTTACGTAGCTACTCTTCGACTATGTACAAGACAGTAATAACTAATGTAACTAGTAATAATAATTATATTTTTAAAAGAGCAACCGCCGAGTTTCTTGCTGGCTCTTCTCGGTAGGAACAGCTTTCCGAACCAGCAGAAGAGTTGACGATTCAAAAGCACTTGTTTACAAGTTTATTTGAATAAAGATTCATTTGAATATTGTGGTGGAGGTTTGTGCATATGTTTCTACGAATTCTACACGTATCAGGTATGTAAACGGATAGTCCACTCTATATTTAGCGATATATAGATTTTCTATTAACTATATCGCGGATAATAGAAAAATAATTTTATTGTATCTTTTGTATTATGGACCTCCGCAAAGTAACGCCTAATTTCTATAAACTAAAATATTCTTAAACGACCTTGAACTTTTTTAGATTTCTTTTTTTCAGTAAATACTCTTCAGAATTAATGTGAAAACATTTTTTCGCCCTTCAAACATCTTGAAGGGATAAACTCATTTCGGTCTTTATTCAATGTAAATATTTTTTTCTAATTTTGAAATCCTTTCATAAAATAGCGCCGAAACAAGATTTAAGGATAAGCACTTCTAATCCGAGGGTTGATTGCGAGTTTGTTTGTACAGAACCTTGGCCTCGTATTTGTAATGCTACTTATTCTGAGTTTTAAATTGTACAATTTATTTCGTAGAAACTCTCAACTTTATAAATACCTTCATATCTCCGGAGATTCGTCTTTATAAATAAAACCAAATTTTTCGCGGTTTTCACCAATATTCACAATAGTTCATAAGAAAGGTTTTAGTTTATAATTCGCATCACAACCGAAGCATTATCAGGAGATAGACTCCACAAGAAAATTCCACCAATTAGTTCAACCCCCACCATTTATTTTGCTTTAGGACATTATAAATTATGAATTTTATTCATTCTTCTGTCCTTATCCTACTTTAAGTGGGGTCAACACAACATGTTATGGACATGTCACATGTTTTGGTTATGCATTTTGCGACCGGTCGCCTGCTGACGTCAAATTAACTTAGTCGCCTATTACGACACCTCGGTATTTTCTACTCAGCTGGATATTACACGGTGGCTCAACTTACCTTAGTCGCCTTTTTCCTAACTAATATATACCTATTCTATTTAGCCGGATACCACACAGCTTATATGTCCTTATGTAAGGTAAGTGCACTAGTAATTGACCATGTTCCAGTAGTTGACCGTTTTGTATAAAATTGTTGTAAATCAATTTAATAATTAAAAAAATAATCCTCCTGCCCTTATCCCACTCTAAGTGGGGTCGGCACAACATGTTACAAACATGTTGTCATATGATTTGGCTACGTATTTTACGACCGGCCGCCTGCCTGACGTCAACTTACCTTAGTCGTATTTTACGACACCTCGGTAAGAAATGGGGTTGGTCTATTCTACTCAGCCGGATACCACACAGCGGGTCGACTTACCTTAGTCGCCTTTTACGACACCTCGGTAAGAAATGAGGGTGGTACTATTCTATTCAGCCGGATACCACACAATTTAATAATTAAATATGTCATAATTTTAGGAGAAATTCATATGAATATTGAAAGTATGCTACTAAATAAATGCGAAAACATAATTAACCTAAAAATTTAACTAAAAAAATTAAACTAAATTACCGCTTAAAATAAGTTAATATATAAAACTCAAAAATACAATAATAGAATTTCGAAACAATATAGTTTATGAATCATCATCTTCCTGCCCTTATCCCACTCTAAGTGGGGTCGGCACAACATGTTATAAACATACGTATTTACGTATGACATCATGCGTATCTGACGTCAACTTATCTTAGTCGTATATTACGAGACCTCGGTAAGAAATGAGAGTACTCTATTCTACTCAGCCGGATACCACACGGCGGACCGACTTATGTAAGTTGCCTTTTACGACACCTCGGTAAAAAATGTGGTTGGTCTATGCTACTCAGCCGGATACCACACGGCGGGTCAATTTACTTTAGTTGCATTTTACGACACCTCGGTAAGAAATGGGGGTGGTCTATTCTACTCAGCCGGATACCACACGGCGGGTCGACTTACCTTAGTCGGCTTTCACGACACCTCGGTAAGAAAAGAGGGTGGTACTATTTTATTCAGCCGGATACCACATGGCGTAATATAGATTATGAACAACACGAAGATATTTATGGGTTTGATACATACCTTGTTATATGGTTACCAAAATTCTCTAGAGAACAATGTATTTATACCTTTCTTACAATGGGGTTTCCATTTTAAGGGGTATAGCCATGAATGTATGTATTTCACATTAGACATTGTAAGTAATAACGTCGAAATGAAAAAAAAAACGTACGTTTACGCGCCTTTAGGGGTTGCTTCGTATGATGGGGTCGGTGGGGTGACTCGTTCTTAGGAATTAAAGCTGGCGTGGATTATTGCTTCCACAGAGAATATATTTAGCGGAAAGATAAAAAATAACAAAACCTGTATGTATGTATCAGGTATGAAAAAGAAACTTTCACTTTACATTTGACATTATACATAGTACCTGGTATTTTTTACAAAATAAAAAAACAAAAAAAAAAAAATAGGTGAGGCTCGATCCTAGGTTTTTCATGTCTCTAGACCACCCGTTCCCCGAATAAGCTACGCCGACTTGACAATTTACGGCAAAAATAGTGTTTTATATTCGATGTGAACTTAAGTTAAAGAAAAAGTATTTTTAATGCGATTTTTTTTAAATAAAACCTAGCTAGATTCATTTTTCTCCCCCAAAACTCCCTACATGCTGAATTTCAGGAAAATCGTTGCAGCCGTTTCAGAGATTCGAAAAAAATATATACATACAATACTAAACATTTTCTATTTTACTTTTAGCCGTGTGGTATCCGGCTAAGTAGAATAGACCACCCTCATTTCTTACCTAGGTGTCGCTAAATGTGACTAAGGTAAGTTGATCCACCGTGCGTTATCCGGTTTAGTAGAATAGACTACCCTTTTCTTAACGAGGTGTCGTAAAAAATATGACTGAGGTAAGTTGACGTCAGGAAGGCGGCTGGTCGTAAAAACGCAGCCAAATCATGTTACAACATGTTTATACCATGTTGTGTCGACCCCACTTAGAGTGGGATAAGGGCAGGAGAATATATATATTATATTTCTATTTTACTTTATTGCAGATTAGAGCAAAATAATTTTATTATTACTTTTGTTTTGTTTTATGTTTTATTGAATGGGCTAAGAATCAATACCACTTCCCTGACTCCGTTGCATTGAAGCAGCAATTAATACCCATAATGCGGCTCTCGAGTGCATCGATGCAACCACTGTATGCACTGATTTAATATTAATTGGATTTATTGTACTTAATACGATGTTGGTAATTATAATGAGCTTTCAGTATATAATGAGATTGTGGTGAGACATGTTCATCAATACTATATTATACTACATCATCATACTGCCCTTATCCCACACACAAATGGGGTTGGCACAACATGCTATAAACATACGTATGTTACGTATGACGTCATGCCTATCTAATGTCAACTTACCTTCGTCATATTTTAGGATACCTTGGTAAGAAATGAGGGTGTTCTATTCTTCTCAGCCGGATACCACACGGCGGGTCGACTTACCTAAGTCGCCTTTATGACACCTCAGTATGAAATGGGGGTGTTCTATTCTACTCAGCCGCATACCACACGGCGGGTCGAATTACCCTAGTAGCCTTTACGACACCTTGGTAAGATATGAGGGTGTTCTATTCTACTCAACCGGATACCACACGGCGGGTCGACATACCTTAATCCTATATTCGACACCTTGGTAAAAAAGGGTGGTCTATTCTACTCAGCCGGATACCACACGGCGGGTCGAATTACCCTAGTAGCCTTTACGACACCTTGGTAAGATATGAGGGTGTTCTATTCTACTCAGCCGGATACCACACGGCGAATCGACTTACCCTATTCGCCTTTACGACATCTCGGTAAGAAATGTGGTTAGTCTATTCTACTCAGCCGGATACCACACGGCGGGTCGACTTACCTAAGTCGCCTTTTACGACACCTCGGTAACTCGGTGCTCTAGACGTTGGAGGGGTTAAGTTACTTTGGGGACGGACGACCGTGCCCCCCCTACCCCCCACCGATATATTTTGATTATTTAATTTATGAGAAGAGAGTAACTGGGAGTCATTATAACAGGTTGATAAAGAAGAAATAGTAGATGTAAGTTTATAAAAAAGAATGCGAAAAGAAGAAATGGAACCAGGATCAAATTGGCATAACCACGAATCTTTGAGACATTAATCCTATTACGTTATGGAATCGACGAATCCCATCTTCCCATGGGATTGTATGTGCACTGTTGTTATTAAGCGGCGTAAAGCTGAACATCCACTAGCCGAAGCAAGAGACACAACAATCTTTTCACCAATTTATAAATTGCACTATTTTCGACAGTACTTTTTCAAGTAAAAATACGAAATGAGTTAATAAGTGTATTAAATTTCGCCGTCTTATTAAATTTCTTATTTTGTCGCATTGTATTTTTTGTGTTTATTTGTAAATTCGTAAATAATACTAACATAGTTAAGTCTGTTACTGATATTATGATACCTTGTAGCTTGAAATAAATACATTTGATTTCAATAATTTATAGAATTAGGCGTTACTTTTTAGGAGGTCCATAATAAGAAATATAAAAGGAAATATATGTAATGCTAAATGTAGAATGTACTATTCGTTCTCGTACACTCAAAACTTGTAAAAACTCATGCACTACCCGCCACCGGTAACGCAACAATACACAAGCACTGCACACATTCAACACCACAATCTGAACAATTGTTTCGCCCCGTAACCAAAGCATCGTCAGGAGATAGACTCCACGACAAAATCGCAATGCAATTTTTTTTCAGATTTGATTTGATACGGGGAAGTCTGAAAGTTATAGAAAAAGCGAGACGTGCAAGATAAGAATGGTATGAACTTATTAAAATTATATGACCAAACGAGTGTTAAACATGAATGTAGATTGAATATGTGACGAGAGGGAGCCCTAAAAAGAGATAGATTGTGTGAAGTATGACATCATGTCCTAGTAATATTACTTTCCACATTACTAGTTAGTATTTTTCACTAGTTACTCTTTCACGGCGAATCCACTCAACCATTATCGATGTAATTTGGCATTAATTATTCCTTATAAACCGGTTTCTACAGGAATAGGATGACATTAAAAAGCGCCATCTATTATTAACCTATCACGCAACAAAAGTCTACGCAAATAAAGTTGCGGGTAAAAGCTGGTATGACATGCTTATAAAAGCTGCTTATAAGAACTGACGAATAATAGGAGAGAATGGAAGATAAAAACATGTTGTGCCGACACAAGTTACGGGATAATGACAGGAGAGAACAAATTTTCATTGAAAAATAAAACGCTTTTCCAATACAATACGCCAAGCTGCTGACGTGCTAGAAATTACAACGACAATATTTTCCTAAATGTAAACAACTTGACACGCTGTCAATTATTTATGCGGACGGGACGGTTTTACATCTCTTAATCCGCAGCGTGTTTGCGGAGAGCCCCACGTGTCATTTGAATATGGCGTGACAGCCAGCGGTTTTTGATGTTTTACATTCTTAATATATTTTATTTTACTTTTGCTTATCATCTCTTATCCAACTCATATCTTTAATATTTAAATGAGTAAATCTTTACGCGGTCTCCACTCCAGGACTCTTTTGCTCCAACGGCCATCAGTCCTGCGACAGACGTGACCGGCCCACTGCCACTTCAGCTTGCATATTCTGCTAGCTATGTCGGTTACTCTGGTTCTCTCGCGGATAATCTCATTCCTGATTTTATCCTTGAGAGACACTCCGAGCATAGCTCGCTCCATGGCACGCTGAGCAACTTTAAACTTGTGGACTAGGACGCATTGGTCGAATACTTTGGTCTTCAGGCATTGCGGAATCTCGGACGTGAAGACTTGACGAAGTTTGCTAAATGCTGCCCAGCCCAAGTGAATTCTCCTGTCAGCCTCTCTCTCGAAGTTGTGGCGGCCGAGTTGGATAGTCTGGCCTAGGTAGACGTAATCCTGCACAACCTCGAGAGGAATTCCATTCGCTGATACTGGTCTTGGCACGACAAGATCATTGAACATGACCTTGGTCTTGTCCAAGTTTATGCCAAGACCAACTCGCTTGGAGGCATCACTCAAGCCATTCAACATTTCGCGCAAGTCTTCCAGCGTCTCTGCGAAGATGACGATGTCATCCGCGAAACGAAGGTGTGAGATGTATTCTCCATTAATATTGACGCCTCGTTCAGTCCAGTCCAGGGTTTTGAAGACGTCCTCCAGCGCGTTGGTGAACAGTTTCGGAGATATTACATCACCCTACCTCACCCCGCTCTGAAGGTGAATAGGTCTGGTTCGCTGGTCCTGGATTTGAACGGTCATTGTTGCTGTATTGTAGATACATCTCAACACCTCGATATATCGCCAGTCGATATGACATCGCTGCAGAGATTCCAGAACAGCCCAGGTCTCAATGGAGTCGAAGGCTTTCTCGTAGTCCACAAATGCCATACACAGCGGCTGGTTATACTCTTGGGTCTTCTGTATAATCTGCCGAACAGTATGGATGTGGTCTACGGTGCTATAGCCTTTTCGAAACCCGGCCTGCTCCGGTGGCTGGAATTCGTCAAGTCTGGCGGCAAGATGATTCGTTATGACTCTTGAGAATAACTTGTAGACGTGGCTCAGGAGCGAGATTGGTCTGTAAAAAAAACATACATAGAGTATACATATACATACGAGTATTTGAGGGCACGATCGATTTTTATATTTATCGATTATTTTAGTATTAATATCGATTTACTAACATATTAATTTTTTTTTAAATAATTACCCTCTTGTTCTCGATTCGAAAATCGATTGTTTATTAATCGATTATTTCAGTCCTAGTCACATTCCTAACTAACCTTTCGTCTATTCATAATACTGCAACTGCCTTGCAATAAACCATAAATATACACTCCACTCTAATTTTTGCGTGATCAAAACTCCCATACATATATTATGTAGGACAGACACAGATGGTCCTACGAGCCGGATAATTTTAATCAAATATACGATTGCTCCAATCGATAGCCGATGGGCGTCTATCCTAACAGGTTCCATAGCCGATGCACTGCGTCTCCCGCATCCGATGGGAAAACACCGTCAAATTAATCCCTCGGCCCTGTGAACATTAACAATTCATGGTTTCGCAATTTCGTTATTCCACGAAAGCGCTCCCGTTTTGTTGATCCTATTCCCTTTTGAATACCATTCCACCATTTTTTAGCCGTTATGAGTAACGTTCTGCGGATGTTTTCTTTTGCAAAGTTTTTTTATCAACGTTTGTGCTTGGATTTAGGTTTCTAGTCCAAATTGGATACAAATAAATTTGGTACGTCATACAAATCCATGTTATTATTATAAATACGAAAGTCTGTTTATCTGTTACAGTTTCCCTGTCAATCTGCTTGACCATTATAAATGAAAATTTGTACTGCTGATTAGCTTAGATTCATTAAATCGAATTAATTTTAAACCATTCAAAAGTGCTAGCAAAAACTTAAATGAATAATTTTTTAAATATAACAAAATGCAATTAAAAAACTTGAAAAAACAGATCATTTTATTTGGAATCGATCCTGGAGTTCAAAATTTGAGACCGCCCGTAACCCAATTAAACCATCATGTCTTTGATGGTGTAATTATCGTTTTTGTCATAAAATTATAAGTTTTTTAGTGCCTAAGAATAGGAGTAAAACGGCATATTTCTAAAATGAAAGCTTGATCGATTTCTCCCTCTTGAAACCCCCTACATGCTGAATTTCATGAAAATCATTAAAACCGCTTTCGAAATTCAGAAAAAAAATTAACTCATTTTAATATTAAAGATTTCATCATCTTCCTACCCTATCCCTCTCTAAGTGGGGTCGGCACAACATGTTATAAACATGTCACATGATTTGGCTACGTATTTTACGACCAGCCGCCTGCCTGACGTCAACTTATCTTAGTCGTATTTTACGACACCTCGATAAGAAAGAGGGTGGTCTATTCTACTTAAACGGATACCACATGGTGAGTCAACTTACCTTAGTCGCCTTTTACGACACCTCGGTAAGACATGAGGGTTTAATATTAAAGATTTATTGATTTAAATCAGCTCAAGTGATTTTGCACCGTTTGAATCAACGCGTTGAGATCATTTAAATGAAATTAATAAATCTGAACAGTAGACCATCGGTTGGAAAATGAGAAAATGAAAAAAGCTGAAGAAATTTATCCAGCAGTTTATCCAGTGTATTTTTTGGGAAACATCACATAAAGCTTTCAGCCGAAATTCGATTGATCGCAAATAGTAGAAACATATAAAGTCCATCAAAATATTATTCGGGATAATTACTAAAAACAAACGGAAAGCCTCCATAAATACATTAGGGGTCTGTCTGTCAGTCAGCTGTCAGTGTTTCATATTATTTATCCGCGCAGAAAATTGGAGCGAAAGTAAAAACACGAAGAAAAAAAATTTAAGGGCAAATATTATTTGAGGCCCGCTCTTATATGACATTATTATAATGAATACTTAGAAAGGTAGAACTTAACTACTAATACTTAACTCTAAGACTTAAGTACTAATATTTAAAAAGATCCCAAGAGTAAAAAGGTATTTTGAATGACCTTTAATACAACCATGAATAGATATCGTCTTTGCCGTGTGGCATCCGGCTGAGTAGAATAGACACTCTTCATTTCTTAAAAAAGTCGTAAAAGGCGACTAAGGTAAATCGACCCGCCGTGTGTAATCGGACTCAGTAGAATGGACCACGCTCATATCTTACCGAGGCGTCGTTAGAAGCGACTAAGGTAAGTTGATCCGCGGTGTGGTATCCCGTTGAGTAGAATAGACCACCCTCTTTCTTTCCGAAGTGTCGTTAAAAGCGACTAAGGTAAGTTGACCCACCGTGTGGTATCCCGCTGAGTAGAACCCTCACCTCATTTCTTCACCCTCATTTCTTACCGAGGTGTCGTAAAAGGCGGTTAAGATAAGTTGACCCACCTTGTGGTATCCCGCTGAGTAGAATGGACCATCCTCATTTCTTACCGAGGCGTCGTTAGAAGCGACTAAGGTAAGTTGACCCACCGTGTGGTATCCCGCTGAGTAGAATAGACCACCCTCTTTCTTTCCGAAGCTTCGCAAAAGACGACTAAGGTAAGTTGACCCACCGTGTGGTATCCCGCTGAGTAGAATAGATCACCCTCATTTCTTACCGAGGTGTCGTAAAAGGCGGTTAAGATAAGTTGACCCACCTTGTGGTATCCCGCTGAGTAGAATGAACCATCCTCATTTCTTACCGAGGCGTCGTTAGAAGCGACTAAGATAAGTTGACCCACCGTGTGGTATCCCGCTGAGTAGAATAGACCACCCTCTTTCTTTCCGAAGCGTCGCAAAAGACGACTAAGGTAAGTTGACCCACCGTGTGGTATCCCGCTGAGTAGAATAGATCACCCTCATTTCTTACCGAGGTGTCGTAAAAGGCGGTTAAGATAAGTTGACCCACCTTGTGGTATCCCGCTGAGTAGAATGGACCATCCTCATTTCTTACCGAGGCGTCGTTAGAAGCGACTAAGGTAAGTTTACCCGCCGTGTGGTATCCCGCTGAGTAGAATAGACCACCCTCTTTCTTTCCGAAGTGTCGTAAAAGACGACTAAGGTAACTTGATCTGCTGTGTTGCATCCGGCTGAATAGAATAGACTACCCTCTTTCTATCCGAGGTGTCGTAAAAAACTTATGTATGTTAACATCAGGTAGGCGGCCGGTCATAAAATACGTCGCCAAAGCATGTGACAATATGTTTATAAGATGTTGTGCTGACCCCACTTAGAGTGGTATCCGCGGTGTGGTATCCCGTTGAGTAGAATAGACCACCCTCTTTCTTTCCGAAGTGTCGTTAAAAGCGACTAAGGTAAGTTGACCCACCGTGTGGTATCCCGCTGAGTAGAACCCTCACCTCATTTCTTCACCCTCATTTCTTACCGAGGTGTCGTAAAAGGCGGTTAAGATAAGTTGACCCACCTTGTGGTATCCCGCTGAGTAGAATGGACCATCCTCATTTCTTACCGAGGCGTCGTTAGAAGCGACTAAGGTAAGTTGACCCACCGTGTGGTATCCCGCTGAGTAGAATAGACCACCCTCTTTCTTTCCGAAGCTTCGCAAAAGACGACTAAGGTAAGTTGACCCACCGTGTGGTATCCCGCTGAGTAGAATAGATCACCCTCATTTCTTACCGAGGTGTCGTAAAAGGCGGTTAAGATAAGTTGACCCACCTTGTGGTATCCCGCTGAGTAGAATGAACCATCCTCATTTCTTACCGAGGCGTCGTTAGAAGCGACTAAGATAAGTTGACCCACCGTGTGGTATCCCGCTGAGTAGAATAGACCACCCTCTTTCTTTCCGAAGCGTCGCAAAAGACGACTAAGGTAAGTTGACCCACCGTGTGGTATCCCGCTGAGTAGAATAGATCACCCTCATTTCTTACCGAGGTGTCGTAAAAGGCGGTTAAGATAAGTTGACCCACCTTGTGGTATCCCGCTGAGTAGAATGGACCATCCTCATTTCTTACCGAGGCGTCGTTAGAAGCGACTAAGGTAAGTTTACCCGCCGTGTGGTATCCCGCTGAGTAGAATAGACCACCCTCTTTCTTTCCGAAGTGTCGTAAAAGACGACTAAGGTAACTTGATCTGCTGTGTTGCATCCGGCTGAATAGAATAGACTACCCTCTTTCTATCCGAGGTGTCGTAAAAAACTTATGTATGTTAACATCAGGTAGGCGGCCGGTCATAAAATACGTCGCCAAAGCATGTGACAATATGTTTATAAGATGTTGTGCTGACCCCACTTAGAGTGGTATAAGGGCAAGAATAAATAAATGCATAGATATCATCTAAAAAACATACTCCCTTTAAATTTCATTATCGTTTTCCATAACACACTACTACAGTCAAACATTAGTATATGAATAAATTAAAAAAAATGAAACACCATTGCGAAACACTCATTAAAGTACCACTAAATTCGGCACTTTTAACACCTGGCAACACTTTTGACACCTGGCAAGAAAGGACCACTTTTAAACGTAACCACAAGCAAAATAACAATCAATTAATTTACGATACACCTTTATTTTTACCAAGAATAAGGGTTATATTTGAATAAAACTGTGTTTGTCGACGGCAAATAAAATTCCGTGTCGTGACGTATTAAAGAGGGGAAGGCATCAACGTTGAAGATCGATGAACAAGATCCCTTTTCACGCCCTCCCCGAATACAATTTAATTTCGAGTCCTTAAGGTTAGAAATCCGTCATTGTTTTAATGAAAGCTCAGACAAAAGTAACGAAAATTATATATTGCTATATTCCGCGACAAAAGAGCGCCTTGGTATCCGGCTGACTAGAATAGACCAACCCCATTTTTACCGAGGTGTAAAAGGCGACTAATTTAAGTTTACATCAGGCAGTCGGCATTTAAAATACCTTGCCAAATCATGTGACAACATGTTTATAACATAAGGGCAGGAGAATAAACGATGATTCCGCGATAATTGAAAATATATGTTGTGCTACATGTAGAGTGTACTATTCGTTCTCATACCTGTTACATGCAGGATTCGTAAAAACTCATGCACTTATAAACATCAATATCAATACACAAGCACACACGTTACGACAATCTCAACAATCGCTTCACCCCGTAACCAAAGCTTCATCAGAAAAATTCTATTTTTTTTTTGTAATATATGGGACACTTACACACGGTCGTCCGTCCCCAAAGTAAGTAACTCAATACTAGTGTTATGGATGACAGACAACTGGTGAATATATACTTATATATTTTTTCAATACATACTTAAATATAAATATACACCCAGGCTCAAAGACCATCAAAATTTATTTATAGAAAATGTTGGCCTTCGGCGGGAATCGAACCCGCGACCAGCGGAGCTGAAGGCAGAGTCACTACCCACTGCATCATCGGGCCAGACAAAAATGTATTATCATGCCAAAATTACCAGTATTTTTAACTTACACATCAACCTAAATCCTCTAGCACGAGAATTGATGATAATTTTCTGCTTTTTTGTGATTGCCAAAATTACATTCATCGCAGGTAAAAAGGAAAACTTCACGTCACAGACTAACTACACGTAGAGAAGTTTTTGTATATCGATGTTCTAAATTTAGCCTTTACCAAAAATAAAAAAAATTGTGACATACGATTTTATATTTTTTTATGATATAAACATGCTTCCGCGTCATTAAATACAACCGAAGTTTCTTCAAAAAAATAGAAAAGTAATAATAAAATTATTTTCCTATAATCCACGACGAAGTGAAATAGAAAATATATATAATGCTAAATGTAGAATGGACAATCCGTTTTCATACCTGATATGCAGGATTCGTAAAAACACATGCACAAATCTCCACCACCGCCACCACAATACACACACTACATACGTTCACTATCACAAACTCAACAATCGTTTCGCCCCGCAACTGAAGCATCATCAGGAGATAGACTCCACGACAAAATCGCAAAGCTTGCGATAATTTTTTATTATGAATCTCTGCAAAGTAACGCCTAATTCTATAAATTATTCAAAAAAAAATACTAATTTTTACGCGAAAATGTATTAATATAGTTTTTTAGTAGTTAGAACGTTTTTTAATCCGCAAAAGGCGACTAAGGTAAGTTGAGGTCAGGCAGGTGGCAGGTAGTAAAATACCTAGCCATATCATGTGACAACATGTTGTGGCACTTAGAGTGCGACAAGGGCAGGAGAATAATGATTGGTTGGTTCGACTGGTTATATAGTAATACCACCTCTACGCCGTAGCTGGTCTACGCGCAATGAGAACCGATGGGCAGTCATTCCAGTCGGACCTTTTTAAATCACCGATGAGGGTAATGAGGGAGAAAATCTTAAATTTATATTCAGAAAATGAAATCTTAACTGTGAGGCCTCGATATTTCTCGGGAATATCGCCCGAGGCCTCCCCGAGATTGTTAGAATCGAGGAATTACTCGAATACAGGTTAAATGAAATTGTTAGTTGTTTTTGTTTACAATTTTACGAGGGCTTCGAAAAATTGTTGCTTTTTAATATAAAAGTTGTTAAGGACTTTTTAATTAACTCCTAAAGGAAGAAGTTTTATTATTCGAAATATCAGAGTTTATTAATCGTTGCCAATCTCACAGTGTGTACCATATTATTGACGAAACTAGCAATCTCCACGGCTCCGCCCGGGTGGAAATATTAAAACCGTAATATAGTATTTTGTTAACATAAAAATGGTTAACATGGGTTAATCTTAACAGCTAGACATATACTGTCGTGGACTTTTATTTAGAATTTTTAGAGGGGAACTATTTTGTAATACATTATTTTTGAATAACTTTCACCGTTTACTCAGCGCACGCAAGGAAAGCTTTAAATTTTGCTGCTCTTCTCCTATTTATCTTAGCGTGATGTTATATAGCCTATAGCCTTCCTCGATAAATGGACTATCTTACACTGACAGGATTTTTTTTAATCGGTCCCTAGAATTCCTAGAATTCTTCTAATCCCTCAATTTAAATCTAATCTAAGAAATCCCTAGAATTCTCTAGAGGTATGCAGGTTTCCTCACGATGTTTTCACCGAAAAGCGTGTGACAAATTGCGATTATCAATTAGACACTTAAGTTTTGTAACAGGAAAACTCATTGGTCAACTGGCACGTAGGCGTAGTGGGTAGTGACCCTGCCTTCAGCTCCATGGGTTGCGGGTTCGATTCCCCCTGGGGGCTAACATTTTCAAAAAAATTGTTCTTCAAGCCTGGGTGTTTTTGTATTTAAGTAAGTATTTAAAACTATATACGTATATATTTACCAGTTGTCTGTCACCCATAACACAAGTATTAAATTACTTTCTTTGGGGACGGACGACCGTGTGTGTGTTCCATATATTTATTTATTTATTTTATTGATGTTTGCCCGGGTTTCGAACCTGTGAAACCCCTCGAACAAGTCTTTGGGGTTCTACGACAGTGTGTGTAAGTGTTTATTTATTTATTTTTCAAGGGAAACAAACAGTACATAGTAAAATTTAATAGCTAGTAGAAATGTATAGATCATTGATCACTAATAAAATTTCCACTAATTTATAAATCATGAAAGCTAACAAGAACACAGTAAAAAAATAAATAGTAAATATCTCGTGTTCCACATATTTATATATTTAATTGATGCCTGCCCGGGGTTTGAACCCGTGACCCCTCGAAAGTAGGGTCTCACCACTGGGCTATCACAGCTCTTTACACGCACGAGTACAGACCAATAAATCAATGCAAGGGACAAGTACAAAGGTGGAATTGTAAGCCAGGCCTTTTCCAATAATACGCCCCTCGCATCAATCAATTAAAGCGCCCCTTTGTTCTTCGCTTTGATTTAAACTTTTACGTGTTAGCTCATTGGGGAGAAGGAAAGTTTACGAAAATTGGTATAAAGAAAGAGCATATATTCTGATGATTTCGGTTATTGAGCGAAACAGTTGTTGAGATTGCCCTAGTGAATATGTGCGATGCTAGTGTAATGTGTTGTTAGTGGTTTGTGTTATATGAAATTATTAGTATTTCATCATCGTTGTGTCCTATCCTTATCCCACTCTAAGTGGGTCAGCAGCATGTTTTAAATATTTTGTTACTTCTTTTGGCTACTTATTTAGCCACCTACGTGACGTCAGCTTACCTTAGTCGTATTTACGTCACCTCAGTAAGAAATGAGAATGGTATATTCTACTCAACCGGATACCCCACGGCGGGTCAACTTACCTTAGTCGCCCTTTACGACACCTCCGTAAGAAATGAGGGTGAATATTCTATTCAGTCGGATACCACACTGCGGGACAACTTACCTTACGTTACCTCAGTCGCCTTTTATGAAACCTCGGTAAGAATTGAGGATGGTCTATTCTACTCAGCTGGATACCACACGATGGGTCAACTTACCTAAGTCCCCTTTTACGACACCTCAGTGAGAAGTGACGGAAGTATATTTTTCTCAGCCGGATAAAACAGGATTACCTGACCTGAGCTTACCTGAGTCAACTTTTACGATACCTCGATAAGAAATGAGGGTGGTCTATGCTTTTCAGTCGGATACCACACGGATATCCATATAATTTTATTTTTAAATCTTTGTTTACACATAAATACAGTAAATACCGAACAACAAACAAACATACAATTCCGGCCACGTCCGCCGCAAACACGGTGTAAAATATAAATGAACCGCTCGAAATTGGCAAACACTCTCAAAGGCAACTTTCTAAGCCAAATCCACATCAAACCCGCAATTCTTATACCCTTCATAAAAGGTGTCGGTAAATCCGCGCGATACAAAGCCCGAAAGCCGAAGTTAGCGGAGAGGAAAAGCTTTCAGCGGGGACGGTTCACATTACAGGGTCACTTTTACGACCAGAGATCGACTGAAATTATCTTACCGAGGTGTCGTAAAAGGCGACTAAGGTAAGGTTGACCCATCGTGTGCTATTCGGCTGAGTAGAATAGACCACCCTTATTTCTTACCGAGGTTTCATAAAAGGCGACTGAGGTAACGTAAGGTAAGGTTGTCCCACCGTGTGGTATCCGGCTGAGTATAATAGACCAACCTCATACTTTACCGAGGTGTCTTAAAAGGCGATTAAGGTAAGTTGACCCGCCGTGTGGTATCCGGCTGAGTACTACTCATATATGTATATACCACCCTTATTTATTACCGAGGTGTCGTAAGGGCGACTAAGATAATCTGATCAAGTGGTATCTAGTTGAGAAGAATAGACTACCCTCATTTCTCACCGAGGTGTCGTAAAAGCCGACCAAGGTAAATTGACGTCAGGCAGGTATTTTTTTACGACCGGTCGTAAAAAAATAGCCAGATCATGTTACATGTTTAAAACATGCGCCAACTCCACTTAGAGTGGGATAAGGGCAAGAGAATGTTGATAAATAATTAATAGAAGCAGGCGTTACTTTCCGGAATTCCATAGTACAGAAGTTATGATAAAATTATTTTGCTATAATCCGCGTACATCCTAAATTCAATTTTTTTCGAGTTCAACGTTTTTCAATCATTTGTTATTTATATTCATTTATTTATTACTTTTATATTTTTCCAGTCAATATGAATAAACCGCCAGAAGATTGGACTGTAACCAGAGGGTCGATGATAATAGAATTTCAATCAGGACGCAGCTATTGACAGTGTAAGACGTTTTGTGGGCCGGCGACCTCCCGCGGAATTGAGGGCCCTTTAGAAGGACACCTGAATGGATGGGGCGATGGTAGCCGCAGAAGACACTATAAGTAAGATATAAAAGAAGTTAGATAATATTTAGTTATCGAGTGAGTAAATGATAAGGGTTTTAATTGGACATTAGAAATATCACAAAAATACTTGACAGCATATTACAATTTAGGCATGATAATTATTTCAGCGAAAAGTTCAATGAAATAGGCATACTTACTGTAGAATCACAATATATATTGTAGACAGCGACATTTTTAATCAGTGTTTTAATTTATTGTTGCTAGCAACACTTCATAATTACCTCTCATCTAGAGTATAAAAATGGTCAGGTCAAGAACAGAGGTCTCTTTTACGATTGGTACTTGCGTGCGAAAGCTCTGTTATTTAATCTGTTCACGTCAGTCATTTTGTTTGTTTGGTTACAAATGTATTAATTTTGTTCTCTTTTTATAAATCCTACTTTGGATCCTAACAATATAGTAATATTCTACTCGTACGGAAAAATATCTCTGTGTATAAGACAAAATTCGATGTATATCATACGAGAGGTCACTTATACTGACTTAAACCTTAGAGCTTAGAGCCTATCAGCATAAAAAACTTTAAATTTGCAAAATAAAATTATAAATTGAGAGCAAGAGAGTTTTGTCTCTACCTAGATAGAAAATTTCATTGAAATCTATTCAGTAGGTTTGAAAATTAGTGACACGGCATTTTTATATATGAAGAAAACATCACTTTGATCGATAAATCCTTTCTTTAACACAACACACTAACCAAGATTATAATATTAGTATATTAATATTATAAATATAAAGAATATTCCATGCATTCATAATTTCATAAATTCCAATAACAGATTCCTTTCATATTCCATTCCAGAAGCATAAAGTCAAATATTATATCAAAACTCACGAGAATAATTTTACGCGCCATATTGGTTCGGTTAATCCAATAAGGAGCCGCAGAAATTCAAAGGCAAACTTTGATATTACAACATTGTGAATATACTGACTTCGGGCAACACTGACTACGTTGGATATAAAGGAGCGTGCAGATATTTGCTGTGCCACCTAATGGCATAATTTTACGAGTCCATAACTCCGTATTGAAATTCGTACTTCATTTTTCTTAGGTTCAAAATAGCTTTAAAAATTATAGACAGAAAATACAAACAAGAATATAGACATTGAATTGTATCAAGACATTTCCATATTTGCTGCCTCTGCTATTTATATATCGCTCTCTATACTTATTATAAAGCAAAGTCCCAAAAGCTGTCTGTGTGTATGTGATCGATTTCTCAAAATCTACTCAACGGATTTTTGTACGGTTTTTAGTAAAAGGTAGTGCAATTTTCCAGAAGGTTTAGGTGTATAGGACATAACCGGTACAACACAATTTGTGTAAATTGTGTGTAAGAGGCCGCGCGGTTGTAAAAAATAGCCTTTTAGGAGCTTTAGTCGTGAGCGCCACTTAAACCAGCGGAGATACACTAAAGTAGTGTTCTAGACAAAAAGATCTACAAAAATACTAAACAATAACTACTTTTATCTTCAAAATATTAATTATATACACTGATTTCGCGGGCGAAGCTGCAGGCACATTGAACTTCATTAAATAAATTAACATTAAATAAATTCTGCTATGCTATGCTACGACACTAATCTAGATGATGAGTTAATTTCATTCCTTAAGAAAGACGTACAACCACGTGTGAGTAAAGCTCATGTCACTTATTCAGCCTACCCTCACTTTGTTATTTCGCTACTGTACTTATGAAGTCACCATCAGGTACTCTTTATCTTTGTCATCTTCTTTTTCAAATCAAGCCAGAAGATTTTGACTCCAAGAATGAATCCATCGCTCTTAAGACGTATGTCATAATAGGCAAAGTAGAAACCGACATAAGCTTGCAGCTTCTGCTTTGCGCCTTCCAAAAGTACGTAAGTCGTTTGTGGGTTTGGGTATAAAATTCTATAAAATTCCGCAATCAATTTTAGCTTTGCCATTACAGTAATTTAAAAACTGTTAAAAAGAGGCTGATATAGAAAGCCTTATATACTGTTGAGGATCACTAAGATAAGAATGCGTGGACATAGCTACTCTATGTTCAAAACAGTAATGAGTAAATGTAACTAGTTAAGATAATTATTTTGTAAAGAGCAACCACCTAATTTGTTGCTGATTCTTCTAGGTAGAAACAGCTTTCCGAACTAGCAGTAGAGCTGACGGTTTAAAAGCACTTGTTTACTTAAATAATAGATAATTATGATACTGTTGCATAATAAAGGTTCTTATAATACGAGTGTGTTTTAAAAAAACGAGCCGCAGACGAGTTTTTTTATAGTATCAAACGAGTGTTATAAGACTAACTTATGTACAGTATCATACACTACTTTATCTACTCTCATACTATAATACGTAAAACAATATTAATGAAAAGCAAACTTTGTTTAAATATTGAAAACATTTTTTAAATGTCAAATGTTAGCGCCAAGGCGCAAACATCGATTGCGCATGCGTGTTGCGTCGCCGCGGACTCGTTCATTGAAACCTTTTTTAAGGTAGAGGTTCAACCTGCTTGATCCAGCTGGAGGTTGTATAGGTGTATAGTTATGATTTAAAAGTTATATTATGATACAGATGTCTATATCCTGTATCGTAATAAAACTTTTTAATTTTTTTTTTTTGCCTGTACGTTATGTTTGTCATAAGAATTTTAGTTTCTGTTTATTAATCTTTGTATTACAGTATCAGAGTGGATAAAGAATATTTTGAATTTATGCAGCCGACCTACTTTGATCGCGTAAATTATCTCTGGCAACACGCGTCGTTCTCGTCAAGTGTAACCTTAGCATTATAATGTTACACTGTCTTTGCTATACTTACGTTTGTGTAGTGCCATTAGTTTATCCCAGCCATCGCACCATAAGCGCTGTCTGCACTTCCCCTAACATTGCTAATGTCACTGTGAATATTCCATTAGCGCCGCGACAAAGAGGATAAATTATTCCACCGAGTGGAAATTAGGTGAACACAACTCGGAGGTGATTAAATGCGGCGTGGAAAATTGTAACTCTTAAGCCGGATTTGCTTTTTGCGATTTCAATATAACGCACGTTTACATGCCTCATTGACGACTTGTACGTTGCTAGGAATTTATTGGTATTTGAAAATATAGGACGCGTTTTCACTTTCACGTAACGATATTCGACAGCGCAATATAAAGGAAACTTTTCAATATTAAAGTAATCAAGCTAATTAATAAGTTTTATAAAAGGCGACTAAGTAACCGGTCGAATAGACCACCCCTATTCCTCACCGTGTCGTAAAAAGAGACTACTGTAAGTTGATCCGCCGTGTGGTATCCGGCTAAGTAGAATAGACCATACTCATTCCTTACCTAGGTGTTGTAAAAGGCGACTAAGGTAAATTGACATCAGGCAGACGGCCGTTCGTAATATACCTAGCCAAACCATTTAACAACATGATTAATACATATACCGACCCCACTTAGAGTGGGATAAAGGCAGGAGAATGATGTAGTGTAATGTAATTGACGACATTAAAATAAAGATTACAATGATGTTCGCTACTTGGACTGAACTCAGCACTGTTGGACTCAACTACTACAAAACAATGTAGCTTAGACACTAACAATACCAAAATTACCTAATTTCGAATTCCTAGCGTTTAAATATTAAAAAAACATAAGAATTGAGAATATCCCGACGACAATACTGAAAATACAACGGACTGACAACCTGAAACTACGCAGGACTAATTTAGAACTATTCACAATACTTCATCATATCAATATTAGCAACCGACTATATACTATTTTGAAAGAACTTTAATAGCGTTATTCAAACGACTACTAGCGCCATCTACTTTAACTAGCAATCAACTTGAACAATATATAACTCTATCAAGCCTAATTTTGAACTCGGTCACTTTAAAACTAAGCGTGTGATATTATCTTTCAAGCTTAACATTTTGCGTGTCTATTGATTTCCCCGACTCCACCCATACTTTCGTTACCCAAATGTAAATTCAGTAATGTAATTTAAAAGGGTTTTAGGAAACGGCCGCACTGAATTTTATAGTATACTAGCTGTGACAGTGACTTTGCCCGCGCGGAAATTAGTGGTCACAAAATTTCTCACGAATTGAAACTTTGAACATAAAACATGAGTTAACCATAAGAGATAGAGACATGTTGTTACAGACTTTTTCGTCAGTTATTTAAAGATCTACAATTCTCTAGTACATTACTTTGGTGTATCTATGTTTGTTTTCGCAGCGCTTCGTTCTCTTTAACACAATGTACATAAAACTATTATGTACTATTAACCTAAACGGTCCTCAAGAACTGCGTTATTTTTTATATGCATTATTAGTAATAAACCGTATATTTTTAGTTTTATTTATTTTATTAAGAAGACAAACAGTTATACAATACATAATTATAAGAGAAACAAAACAAAAACCAAAAAGTCTTTACAGTAAACAAAAATTTTTTAAGGAATAAATGGAACGTACCTACATAAAAGTTAAATTACATGTTAATAAACAAAAATTAAAATTAAATTAATAAACTCTTCAGCTTTAAATAATTTATAGAATTAGGCGTTACTTCGCGGAGGTCCATAATACAAAACTAATGAGAATATTATTTTTCTATAATTTTAATCGCGATAAAAAATTATCGCGGATTTTTATCGCGGTTTATAACAAAATAATATTCTCATTAGTTTTGTATTATGGACCTTCTGGATATATATATTTATATAGATTTATGATAGAATAATAGAATAGATATGATAAATATTAGGTATAAAACATACGAGTATCCACGATTTAATGTGAACCAGTGTTGAAATTTGTTTTTGGAAGTTTTCGGGGGTCTGATTAGTGGCTTTTGAGGGTCTGTTGATTTTCACGATGCGCACCGGATATCCGAATTTGAATTTCGTTCTGTGCGTATGTAAATGCGGTTTTATTATACGTTATTTAAAAGGGTACTGGGTACCGAGGGGGTTTTATCAGATGAACAATTTCAACAGTGTTGTTCATAATTTATAGAAGTAGGCTTTAATTTGCGTAACTCTATAGTAATAGTACAATTATTTTGATATAAAGGTTATAAAGGATATAAAGGTAGGAAGCAAAACCGTAATATACCCTATACATGCAGGATTAGTTACCTATCTCCACGTAATGTCATCTATCTCCTGATGATGCTGCGGTTTCAGGGCGTTAACCTAAGTATTTCCAAGCGTTGTTTAAAGCCAGGAGGGGCACCAATGTATTTTTTGTAACATTTATGTTTTTATTGGAGCCTGGTATACAACATCTGGACAAAAACCTCCTTTCTCCCTGTTTAGAGAGGAGGATAGGAGCTTAGGTCTAAGATGCTGCTCCAATGCAAGTTACACATATCCCAAGAATTCTCTTACGGTATACAGGTTTTGTCAACCACGTTTTTCTTCCGACCAAAATACGCGTGATATAAATATAAATATACAATTACAGACACGATCGTCCGTCCCCAAAATAAGTAACTTAAAAACATGGGTTGTGGCGTTACAATTATATAGTAAGTAACGGCCTGTTACTATCCCACTGCTGGGCATAGGCCCCCTCTCTCCATTTTGGAGAGAAGGATTGGAGCTAAGACCTACCACGCTGCTCCAATGCGGATTGGTAGGTTACACATATCCCCAGAATTCTCTAGTGTTATGCAGGTTTCCTCACGATGTTTTCCTTCACCGAAAAGCGTATAATAAATTGCAATTATCAATTAGACACATAAGTTTTACTAGAATACTCATTGGTGCCTGCCCGGGGTTTGAACCCTAGACCTCCTCGAAAGAGGCGCACGGTGTTACCGTTGGGCTACCACAGCTTAATTGTTTTATTTATGTACCATAAAAAATGTTGGAAAAATATAATTAATTAAAAAAAATATACAAAGGTCAATTTATCCCTAACACAGAGATCTCTGCCAGCTAACCTACGAAGTGAGATAATTTATAGTAAAGAAAATGTTGGTACGCAAATATCAAAAATTATGACTTACAATTATGCTTACTCATAATCTACTAGTTTTATGTGGAGATAAATGGATAATTTTACACATTTCTTTGAATATATAAATCATATAATTATATTTTTAAATATAAAATTTTAAGTAAATAATTCAATACATACACCGAGACTAGCCAACATATTTTTTTTTGTAAATCGGCGGGAATCGAACCCGCAATCCGCGGAGCTGAAGGCTAGTCACATCTAGCTGCACCAATGGACCAGGCCAATAAATTGTAAATATCAATTAGGCGCATAATTCTTTATAAAAATCTCATTGGTTATAGATAAACTGATTTCGCCAGTTCAAGTTAACTCATGCCTATAAAGTATATCTCGGAACACGTTATCAAGATCTCACACATCCGCCTAACTGCAAGTACCATACTTGGAACATTAAATTGGTCTAGCTTGCTCCGACCTTCGGCCCGACCTGTATCAAACTCGCCATGAGTTGTAGTGACCATGATTTCTTTGAAAACGTGAGACAGTACTATAGCAAAACATAATTAGTAACAAGTATTAAGTTACTTACTTTTGGGGATGGACGACCGTGTGTAAGTGTCCCATATATTTATTTATTATTTATTATAATTATAAATTAAACTAATTATTATTATTAATAATAACTGCAATAGACAGTATAGTATTCAAACTTTGCTTCAACCATTTTCACGAAATTCAGCGTGTAGGGGTAGTTCGGTTTCATTTAAAAAAATGTCATATCCCTATTTTCGGGTACTAAAAAAAACAAAATTTTGAATAGATAAGACATAAAATTTTAGTTGTTAAACGTAATGCTGTGATAGCCTAATGGTTAACGAGCGGACGAAAAAAGTTCAAAACGCGGCTTCGAGTCCCACATGTCAGCAGCGCTTTTTTTCTTTTTTTTATTGTATTTTTTTTTATATATTTTTAAAAATATCTGATTTAATATAAATTAGGTATAAAACTTTATGTTGTAAAATAATAGCAGGATAAAGTACGAAACGTAACGTATTTCAGAGGAATCTACATTATTTGTCGTTGTTATATTATTTATATTATAGAATGAGATATAGCTTAGCTTAATCTAATTATTTAATTATGCAACATAAAAAACTTTAGAACACTATTATTAATGAAAAAATAATATATTATTTTTTTTACGCACATTTGAATAAATTATTTTCATTTCATTTCAAATGTCACTGAAAATAAAAATCGAAATCCGTCAACTTTTATGTTCAACATAAAGACAATGGAAAGTTAAAATGTCCTACTAAATCAACGAAGGTTACACACCCTACCAATGCAACACGTGGCTACATTCTGCCGTCGCCAAACTACGGTGTAGCGAAGGAGCATTAGCTCAATATAATGTGAAAATTGTAACAGAATCGAACCTACTGATCTACTACTTTGGTTATTTGAGTAATATTAATAGTATAATGTAATATCCATCAAACAAGATGACACGAAGAATATATAGTTACTTACTTACTATATGAAAGGTTTGATAAGAAAAATATCTCAACTATTGACATGAGTTATTAATTATATGAGGAAAAAGGGTAAAAATAGAAAACTATATCGCAAAAAGGGGAAAAATAATAAATTACATTAAAAAAACTTACCTCATCATTATTCTCTTGTCCTTATCCCACTCTAAGTGTGGTCGCCACAACAAGTTTTTCACTCCCATTCTCTCCTATCATTCGTCAACTCTGGCCTTACTCTTTTTATATTCGTCATAATTCACACAAAACATAGTTATATTACTTATACAACCATATTTATATTAATAAACACAATTATACAATAACTTACCTATATATTATGAGAATTTTTGTATGCACTTACCTGAAAAAAAATAAAAAATAATATATAGAGACTTAAAAATAGATAAAGTGTATAATGGGAAACATGTAGGTACGTGTAGATAAAAGTATTCACAAATTTTTTTTTAGAAAGACGAATATGTAAATATGGTGCTTTTCAATGTTATTCTATTCCTGTACAATTAACAGGATTTCTATAGTCTATATTTTATTCCGGTGCATAAGGAATAATTGTGCCAAATTTCATGAATATTGGTTTAGCGGATTCGCCGCGAAAGACTAACAAACATACATCCATACTCACAAACTTTTGCATTCATAATGTTTTTTATTTTCTTAAAGTTCTTATATCTCTGATGAAAGGTCAGAGACTTTTAGTTTTCTTACTTAATTGTATACAATTCTGTTTTTTTATTGCAATATTTACTTAAAATAATATTAAAATATTTAGACTCTAAAACGCACTTTCCCTTAAACTTATCTATATTTTAATTTACTTATCCTAATCTTAAAATCTAATTAACGTATATTTAAATTTCTGCTTAACTTATCTATATTTTAAAATCGCTGCATTCATAATGTTAGTAGGATAAGGGAGCCCAAACCTTTCTTTTTATTTAAAAATAATCACAGTATTGAACTAAGGAGTGGCAGACAAAAGGGAGATGTAGACAAGCGATCATTTATTCCTTAACTGAATGTATTTGAAGATGTATTAAAAATTCACAATGGGTCAGATTTTGAGTCCCTGTTTTATACCACAGGGGTCTTAGAGCGAACACATGTGAAGGACCTAAATTATAAATTACACTTAACCATCAATTCGAAGGGAAAGGGAGAATATAGATTTATTGGACCCAATCGTAAAACGAAAGTTTTTCTATGACAATCAGAATTGTTTAAATTTAAAGAAATGTCAGGAAGAATCATTATATGATATTGTGGAGGGAATAATAATATTGAAAACTTATATTGAATTTATGTATAAAAATATACATCATCATCATCATCCTCCTGCCCTTATCCCACTCTAAGTGGGGTCAGCATAACATGTTCTGCCGCCCTGTCAGGGGACCTTCGGACGTTCCGAACGGTGTATATCGGACGTCTGGCTTACAAGTCCGTGAGGCGGTACATCGGCGGTAAACGGTGCATCTGGTGCTCCTGATGCACCGGTTAGCGGACAGGGGCTTCTCTTTTGAGGGGTCCCTACCCGGAGGAGGTGTTTTCTGGGATCAAAGCTGCCGGCGGGGTTGGGGGCAATGTGAACAACGATACCCTGTCCTTGCCATCGGCAGCGTGGTGGAGCACACAGGTCGTTTTAGTGCGAGTCCGACATAACTGCCATCTGTCCCCGTCCGGCGGCGGTACCCATAAGGGGTTTTTTACTGTATAAAAAAAGGCGGCCGGTCGTAAAATACGTAGCCAAATTATATGACAACATGTTTATAACATGTTGTGCCGACCTCACTTAGAGTGGGATAAGGGCAGGAAAATGACTATTTATTCCAATAATCTTCAAGCAAAACATTGCATTCGTCCCGTTAAAAAGTAAATGCAAGTAAAGCTTTTCTGTGGCGAATCCAAGAACTCGTTAAGCTATTTTTTTTATCCGAATAGCTTTCAGCATCGTAAATGCGCTATAAAGTCTTTGCATACTAAGAACTTGAGAGCTTGTGCGGATTTAAAAGGACTAACTAATAGAATCTTCTCTACATGCTATTCGTTGGATTAAGTATTTACTTAAAGTCGCAAAAGCTTTGAATACATCACATACTCGTATTCATAAAAAGGTTGAGTGTAATTTTAAATTACCCAATTACCTTCCTTATATTCTTTATTCTTTCTACCACTTTTGCAATCCATTTTAATTTGTGATTAGTTGTTTACATTAACTTTTTGCCATAATTAACATTGCCTATACGCATATTATCTATTCAATTATTATTACATGGCCACTTTTTAATATTGTTCTTTTGTCATCATTCTCTTACCCTTATCCCACTCTAAGTGGAGTTGGCACAATATGTCTTCTTCTTCCATTTTCCTCTATCATTCGTCAACTCTGTTGCCGCTCTTTTAACATGCATATCATTTTTCACACAATCCATCCATCTTTTTTTCGGCCTCCCCCTAGCCATACATCCATCCACATTCATATTTAAAACTCTTTTGGTTACAAGATTTTCATTTCTCCTCATTACATGACCATACCAACTTAGTCTCGCACTTCTCATCTTTTCTGTAACGGGAGCAACTTTCAGACGTCCCCTAATTACTTTTCTTTTGTCTGCATATTAATTTTGGATATATAACATTTTCTTCTATACTATAGAAATCTTAATCGATATCATCGTCAGCGTTATTTATATAACCTAAAACATTATAATCATCACCGTTATTATCATCATCATTAATAACTTATTTTAAAGACTCATTTAATTGTGGCACTGGTCGGCTTTTTATATTATGTAACAAACCAAGATTTGACGAGTATAGATTATCTATTTATGTTAAATTCTTCTTATTTTCAACAGTTAAAATTGAGGTGTTGAAAACAAAAGCAATTACAAGTTCATCATTACATATCTCCGCTCACCTTTTTACGTCACACTGACGTCATAATAAAAACCGGGAGTGGATCACTATCATGGGCACCGTCTTCAGGATTGGATAATGAGCTGCTACAAATTCCTTTCATAAAGGAAAATAATTTATATAGTCCTAATTTTTATATAGTCCTAATATTTCTTAATTTTTATTAGTAAAACTTAATATTTCTTTATTTTCTCGTTAAACCTCATTGCTTTACAGGCAGGGTGGCTGTGGATGTATCCAATAGCGGAAGGTGTCACCCTTGACCTGTAGCGAGTTTGGCCACAAATTGGGCGTTTCTCGCCAGTGGAGCAAAGAACAAAACACAGATCTACTTAAAATAGAAAAAAAATCTTAATTCTTATATTACCTACTGCGTAAACCTAAATACCATACACGAATTGTGTATTTACAAAATATTACTTGGCACAATCCCAGCTCGAATTGCAGCAACTTGTGAACATTCCTACATCGGTAGTCACGAATTTCACGTACATACAAAGACCTAATTTATGAAATGAACTCCTTGAAGCCGTTCCTACTCAGAAAATCGTAAAATTATACTTACTATCTTTGATTTCATTTAGGGGAAAAGTTTTTAAAATGAATTTTATTTTGGTATTATTTGTGACAGCTAGACCTGTGGTAGCCCAGCGGTAACACCGTGCGAATATTCGAGGAGGTCACGGGTTCAAACCCGGGCAGACATCAATTAGCTTTTCTGTTAAAACTTATGTGTCTAATTTATACTTGCAATTAATCACACACTTTTTGGTGAAGGAAAAACATTGTGAGGAAACTGCATATCTCTAGAGAATTCTGGAGATATGTGTACCCTACCAATCCGCATTGGAGCAGCGTGGTAGGTCTTAGCTCCAATCCTCTCTCCAAAAACGGAGAGAAGAGGCCTATTCCCATCAGTGGGAGAGTAATAAGGCGCTACTACTACTATTATTAGTGAACTATTTATTATTCACTGACTCGTTGGCGCAGTTGGTAGTGATCCTGCTTCAGCTCCGCGGGTCGTGGGTTCGATTTCCACCAAGGGCTAACATATTCTAACAAAAAAATTTATTGGTTCTTCGAGTTTGGGTGTATATTTGTATTTGTGACCAATAGCACAAATATTAAGTTACTTACTTTTGGGGACGGACAACCGTGTGTGTAATCTCTCATATATTTATTTTAACCATAATAATAGCTCAAATCAGGGTATATGATATGAATAGATCTGCGAAAGCTTGAAGCTTCCAGTGCTCTCAAATTCAAATTATCCTTTATTCAAATAAATTTGTACACAAGTGCTTTTGAATCGTCATTTCTACTGCTGGTTCGGAAAGCTGTTCCGACCGAGAAGAGCCAGCAAGAAACTGGGCGTTTGCTCTTTTAAAAATATAATTCTTATTACTAGTTACATTTAGTCATTACTGTCTTGTACAGGTTCGAAGAGTAGCTATATCCACATATTCTTATCACCTAATCATGTTGTGATGTGATTTGGCTAGGTATTTTACGATGCCGTCTACCTAACGTCAACTTAACTTACCAAGTCGTCTTTTACGACATCACGGTAAGAAATGGGGGTGGTCTTTTCTACTCAGCCGGATACCACACGGCGGGTCGAGTTACCTCAGTCTCCTATTACGACCATTGGTGAGAAATGATGGTAGTCTATTCTACTCAGTCAGATACCACTTTAGCGGACAAAGTCAGAGGTACATCTTGTGAAATAATATTAAGATTTATTTTAAATCTTAAAATTATAAATTGTCGGACAGTTAATTTTTATTATGTACATTATGTCGGTGAATAATGCTATTACTATATAAAAATAATGAAAGCGATTGAAGAATACACCGCGCAAGGTCATTCATAAGCCATATTAGTTTTACATATTCATATACAGGTTGTTTCAGTTTTAGAACTTTTATATAGTGAAAATGTACTATACCTCATTTTAGCAGCGTGGAAAGTCTAAACTTTAAACCTTTAACAGAATACAGGAGAATTTTTCCCAGCAGGGGGAGAGCAATATGCCGCTATATAGCAATATGCAAATTCTATCGTAAATTTCATCTGGACATTAACTAAATATATATGTAAATAGAGTTAATTTTGGTTTGCTTTGCGCACATGGATTCTTATGAGATAAAAAGTTTTTTCTTCATCCTCCTCGAACGATTGACGTCTAGTGCTTTTCTTAAAATTTCTTCCAGCATTCTCCATATTCTCCACGAAAGACCGATGGGTGTTGGAATTACGAGGATACGCTGCATCCAAGCGACATAGGATTGTGTGAGATTGAATAAAAAGTGTCAAATGCTTATACACACAACCGCGTTCACACACATACACACACACACACACTCAATGATTCCACTTATAATAAAAATAATATTAGTAAGTAGCGGCCTGTTACGATCCCACTGCTGAGAATAAGCTCCAATCCTTCTCTCCAAAAACGGAGAGAAGACTCTCCGTTTTTCGAGAGAAGGATTGGAGCTAAGACCTTCCACGCTGCTCCAGTGCAGATTGGAAGATTACACATATCTCCGAATTCTCTGGAGATATGCAGGTTTCTTCACGATGTTTTCCTTCACCGAAAAGCGTGTGATAAATTGCAATTATAAATTAGACACATAAGTTTTTAATAGAAAAACTCATTGGTGTCTGCCTGGTTCGAACCCGTGACCTCCTCAAAAGAGTCACACGGTGTTACAGCTAAGCTACCACAGCAAAAAAAAAATATTAAGAGCTTCAAATGTACAAAGCTACGGGTAAAAACTAGTCTACATTAGGGTGTTTATTATTTGCCACCTAACTGTACATTATGAAAAAAGGGGGAAAAAACTACACAGTAAGCATTTAAAATAAATTAGCTTCACTCTCCATGAGAGGGCACGGCCCTGTGAAATATTAAAAGCACTGAATTATGCTTGATGCGTTTACAACATTTGCTTCAATATAATTTTGCTGTTTACCTTTTTTTATAGAAACAGAGAGCGTTACATAAAATATACTTTAACTTTTTAATAATTATAAGGGAAATACCTCTGTCTGTTGCGCTTTCATGGCTAATCTGTTGGATCTATTGTAATAATATTTCGAAATATTGCAGCTAATATATTTGGCAGACATAAAGATGTTACACAATTGAGGGTACAATAAAGTGTTGCATACGTGTGTCTGTAGGGTTTGAATGATCCAACGTATTAACATATTTTTACAAATCATACACGCAGATTTAAATCTGAAAAGCAGGTGTAAATATATATGTCCACAGAAAATAAAACAAAACTAATGAGAATATTATTTTACTATAATCCGCGATAACAATTATTTATCGCGATAAAGTTTATCACGGATTATAGCAAAATAAAATTCTCATTAGTTTTGTATTATGGACCTCCGCAAAGTAACGCCTAATTCTATAAATAATTTGAATATCAAACAATTCTCTATTTCATTTCTAGGTTATTTTATCATTTTCACGTTAATTTCGTACAGTGAGTAACAAGTAGGGCGGAGCTAACACGTAATTTTAATAAATTACTTCTTTACTTTCGCAAATCTTCTAAAAATTATTCTAAAGCAATAAAGCAAGCATATTTTGGTATTATCATTCCGCCGTGTGGTATCCGGCTGAACAGAATAGTACCATCCTTATTTCTTACCGAGGTGTCGTAAAAGGCGACTAAGGTAAGTTGACCCACCGTGTGGTATCCGGTTTAGTAGAATAGACCACCCTCCTTCTCACCGAGGAGTCGTAAAATACGACTAAGGTAAGTTGACGTCAGGCAGGCGGCCGGTCGTAAAATACTTAGCCAAATCTTATGACAACATGTTTGTAACATGTTGTGCCCACCCCACTTAGAGTGGGATAAGGGCAGTAGGATGATGATGATTTTGGTATTATCATAACATTGTTTTCTTTGATCTCAATAAGTAGTAAATTACAAGATAGAAACAGACAGAATGGAGCACTCTGTATATGTTAGCGAATGGTTTTATGTCTTTCTCACCCATTACTGGCTCGCATCCAAACTGCGGGCACTTGAAGCAAATTTTCTTGTTCCACGGTATGAAAGTATACCGCCCGTACTTTCGACCTTGTACCCTCATGTGAAGGTCGTCTAACGTCTAGGGCAGGGATTGGCAACCTTTTAAAACTAGAGAGACATAAGTGACAATTTAAAAAATCTAGATTTAGAAGAACCAATATTTTTTTTAATGACTGTATTTACATTATACCGTACGCCTGGAAAAATTAATACCGTAACATAGTATTTTTATAACCATAAAAATGTTTAATGTGGGTTAACCTTAAAAGGTAGACATATGCTGTCGCGGACTTTTATTTAGAACTTTTAGAACAATTTTGTTGTATATGAGTTTTGAATAATTATCACTGTTTACTCAGCGCACGCAAGGAAAGCTTTAAATTTTTCCGTTTTCGTAATATTTTTTTATTGATGCTCATCTCCTATTCATCTTAGCGTGATGTTATATAGCCTATACATTTTCTCGATAAATGGACTATGTTAACTTAAAGAATTTTTCAAATCGGTCCAGTAGCTCCTGAGATTAGTGCGTTCTAACAAACTCTTCCGCTTAATATATTAGTATAGATTTTATTTCTGATTTAGAAAAATTTAAGTTTATTTATGCAATTCGATCGCGTTAACGTAACTCTAATTTGTTGACGCTGCAACAGCGACATCTAGTGAGCACTGTTCCAGCGCCATTGAAATTGGCGTTATGCTAACGCGAATTAGTAGGTTGAATAAACTCGCACTAAGCTTTACAGAGCCGCGTGTAGCTTGCGAACCGCAGGTTGTTGATCCCTGGTCTAGGGGAATGAAGATCTGATCTTGAGAATTCGAGAGATTTGTAAAAGAAATATTAATAGAAGAAAATTTTACGAGAAGGTAAATAAATTTAACTATGTATTATACTGAAAATTATTATTAACTAGATTCTGCCCGCAACTTTGTCCGGTCTACTGAATACTAAAATTAAAATTAAACAATGTCACTTTGCAGCCCTTCTACTACTTTTACAAAAATAAAATCGATTAATTTCTCCGTTAATACGAGAAATAAAGTTTTATTTAAAGTTTTGAGTTTTGTTTTATTTTTGTGACATTTGGTTCTATTATTGTGACAATCTGGATCAACTCTGTTGGCGCAAATGTCAGTGACCAGCAAGTACCATTACCAACTTCGGTGGTCGCGGGTTCAATTTCCACCGAAATATATATATATATATAATATTTATTTTCTGTCACCCATACACAAGTAAATAACTAACTATATGTTACGTTACGTTATAGTTATTATTTTTCTCATTATTTATTTAATAAATATATAAATCATCATGATTCTATCCGTATCCCAATCTAAGTTGGGTCGGCACAAAATGTTAAAAACATGTTATCACATGATTCGACTAGGTATTACTTTGTCGTCTTTTACGTCACCTCGGTAAGAAATGAGGGTGGTCCATACTACTCAGCCGGATCCACACGGAGATTCGACTTACCTTAGTCGCCTTTTACGACACCTCGGTAAGAAATAAGGGTGGTCTATTCTACTCAGCCGGATACCCCACAGAATTTATTAAATAACAATATATAAATAAGTAAAAATAAACTATCACTTCACGTTTTGTTGCGTCTCGCGGAAGTCCAACCCCAGTCCAATAAATTATCCGTATCGCCCTTCCGTGATGAAACCCCATCTTTAATTACACGAAAATCAGGTAGCACCGATATAAAAGCACGCCCCCTTAACCCCCTTATTACCCCCAAATCATACTGCTCGGATTTCACTCGGGCATAGATACTTTTTACAAGCTTTTAGCTTAAGTTGTTTCGATGCCGTAATATGTGATGAAACTCAAAGTTTCTGTTACTCAAACATACTTATACGAGTCAGTTACTTTATTGCTGTTCCAAATTGTTGCTCATACTGACAAGACTCAGTTAAAAAAAAAAAAACTGAGTGAATTAATTATATAGTCAATGAGTGATTAATAAGTAACTATCCCACTGCTGAGAATAGGCCTAATAGCTAAGACCTACCACGCTGCAATGCGGATTGGTAGGTTACACATATTTCCAGAATTCTCTAGAGATATGCAGGTTTCCTCACGATATTTTCCTTCACCGAAAAACGTGTGATAAATTGCAGTTATCAATTTGACACATAAGTTTTAACAGAAAAACTCATTGGTGTCTGCCCGGGTTTGAACCCGTGACCTCCTCGAAAGAGTCGCACGGTGCTGTCGCTGGGCTACCACAGCTTGAGTGATTACTATTTTGAAATTTTATAACCAAAAATTATGATAATATCATGCTATAATCCGCGATTAGAGAAAATCCATGTAATGCTACATGCAGCTATTACTAGTTACTTTAAATAACATAGTATACCAACGCAGCCTTTTTAGAACCTTTGGAAACCAACGCCCTTCAGTACTTTGGTTTCTTGAAACGATGACGTGACGAAGATCTGCAGTCTGCTTGATTTGATCGCAATTAAATTTTTCTTGACAAGAAGAAAATATAAGTCCGAAATTTAAATGTCACGCCGTCTGCGTTGATGAGTTGATGATATTGGGTATGTTTACACGGAATCAAATTAAGGAAAAGTCCAAAATGGGCCGGCCGAGTTTTAGGGGGGAAATTTTTTGTGCAAATTCCATTTCGTCCGTAGATGAATTCCGCTTTTTGGGGACGTCGCGGTAATTGAGTTTCCCAAGATATCGTCTGCGGCTCGCGGAATTAAAATTAACAATCTTCGCCAATCGGAATACAAATCACTGTCAATATTATTGACTAGTTGCACCCCGCGGTATTACTCGCAGCGAATACGTAGTAAGGCATTTACATGAATTCAAATTAAAACTATTCTTTATTCAAATAAACTTGTAAACAAGTGCTTTTGAATCGTCAAATCTACAGCTGGTTGGGAAAGCTGTTCCTACCGAGAAGAGCCAGCAAGAAATTCGGCGGTGGCTCTTTTAAAAATACAATTCTTAATACTAGTTACATTTAATCGTTTCTATCTTGTAAGATCGAACAATATCTATATCCACGGATTCTTATCGTCTAAATAATCCTCAACAGTATAGTAGGCTTTCTGTATCAGCCTATCCAAAAACATTTAAAAAGAAAATACTTTATTTCTGAAAAGAAATTTACAGTTTGACTAGCTTTTGCCCACGGCTTCACTCGCGTGGAGTTTGAGAGACTTTTATTTGGATCTATTCAAGTCAAACATCCTACGGTACATCATTTTTGTGTAATTCCAATGGTTTAGGCAGCGTACGCCAAGAGAGCTCAGAGGCCAGATTTTTTTCCGATTAAATCGACGTAAAATCATTACCAATTTTAGCCTATATGTTAATCCGATGTATTACCTATATTACTGTAAAGTTTCATCCAAATCCATCCAACAGTTTTTTCGTGAAGGAGTAGCAAACATACATCCATACTCACAAACTTTCGCAATTATAACTAGGATATGATTACATATAATCAATGCCAATAAAACAAAGAATACTAATAAATTGAGTAATATAAGATTCCAAGTAGTTTTCACAAACTTATTTCCAATCAGTAGAACGACTATATCTCGAAATTACAAGTATTTACATAGTAATTACAAAATCTATCTTACATCGAACATCCAATTATCGATTGACGGATGTCTCATCCAGTGTGTTAACAGGAAGATCTGTTTACGCTGCTGTCATTGGTTACTCATTACCGGAACACCCCGGAACACCATGTCCAGTGTCCAAATATCGAATAAATACAGACTAAATTTAACCTTATGCCTTTATTGATAAGCGTTTAAATTAGCTGCAAAAAGTGTCTAATGTACAACGTGCCACCGGTGCATTTCTTACGCGTCGCCAGAGGTTGTAAAACGATTGGACTTTATTAGTTGTGCCCATAAACATGGCAGAGGCCGTAAACCTGCTTCGTACGTAGCGCACAATGTTTTTAATACAAGGTATAAGCGATTTGCATCATATAAAACGCTTCACTTACAATAAGTTTAAAACATATCTTATGTATATAATAATTTCGGAATAGGCTCCAACGAATTTTATGAAACTTATTATGTAGTCGGTTTTGGGAGTCATAAATAAATCGATCTAGTTAGGTTTCATTTAAAAAAATGTTTACAGGCATTGAAATACTGTTAAAATATAAGAGAGGAATACGAAGGTTAATTACGCTGTGACTTGTAAAGTCATGGTAGCTCAATTGGGAAACGAGCGGTTAAGAGAAGTGAAAATAACCCGGATTGAGCCCCACCTACTTAAATATTTTTTCCTTTTTTTTCTTGTTTCATTTTTTTTGTTTTTCCATTTCCATTTCCTGTTTTTCCATCAGGAACAGAAAAAAAGACTTTGTACATAATTGGGGGTATTTTAACATATAATTTAACGCAAGAAAAATCGTGAGTACAGCTTGTATTCTATATTATATTAAAATTACATGACATCAGTCAAAAAGTGAGATCAATCAGATTCAGGTTAAAAAAACGGTATTAGGGATTTGTGTGGATAGCGTAAGTAGTTAACACGAATCTTACTTTTAAACATAACATTTCAACATTGCAAGTATCTCACAAAAAAATAAATAAAGACGTCTTATACATCCTCGGATTTGATAAAACAATTGCCAACGTAAGCATAAATAGTAAATATACATTGCCCTACGCAATAAACTTATTTTTAGTTGTCTACTCTCTGACGTAATTGAATGTGGCTAGGACATATCACTAATCTTCCACAAAATGCCGCAGTTAAAATAGGTCCAAACTCACAGGCGATGCCATACCTATAAAATCCTAATAACAATCTAGAACAGCTATCTTATCGCATCTTTTTAAACTTTCAATTTATAAATAAAAGTTCTTAACTTGGACCATACCCTATTTCACGCGAGCCCTGCAGTCTATCACAATTAATACAAGTAACACTAGACTTTGTTGCAACAATATAAAGATCATTATACAATGTACATGTTGTGTCGAACGTATCGTTTCCGGTGGATCGTATACATTTTGTTAATAAATCACCAAATTTTTATTATCACCGCGCCATATCCGGTAGCTTCCATTGACGTAATGAATGTTGACTCACCTTACAAGCAAGGTCTAGGTTTGATAATAAACTGTATTTCTGTTCTGAGAAATGTGAGAAGTTAAGCGCAGTTTTATTGTAAAGCCGGGTCTATTGTTAGGCTGAACCTTAGTTATAATAAAGAACTGGATTATGAACGTGGCTAGGTAACATAGTGTCAGAACTGTAGTCAGAGGCTGATATAAGACCTGAAGGTTGTAAGAAACTAATAGTGACGTAGAAGCCTATAAATATACACTTTCTATAATATATGTGGATGAAACTTTAAATAAAATCTAATTTCTATTCTATGGTTGTTTCAAAAAATCATTAAAACTGATGTAAAATATTTTTTATCAACACTAAGACTTTACGTATTTCATCTAAAAGCTCTAAAAGTGGTTATTCTAAATTTCGTATAGGTATTAGTAGAAGAGAACAAAATATAAAACATACATATCTAAAGATTGTACTCTGGAAAGTGTTGTCGAAAATTTTTCTAAAAATAATTCAAGAAACAGATATTTTAATATTAAAGTACAATTAGAATAGAAGATAAGAGAAATAAATTTTGAGAAATTATGCATATAGTAGCCCGTGAAAAGATTTTGCACTAAAACAAAAAGACATATTGCTTCTAAATTAAGAGTTTCGGAAATAAACTTAGACATTTTACAACAGCACAAGTATACGAAAAATATCAGCATAGCAGTTGAAACAAAACGGAAATTCGGCATTGCAGATTAACACAGACAAAAAAAAACATCTAAAGCTACTGCGAAAACGTTTCTTGGTCATTTTGCGTTAACACAAAGAGGCGAAAGAGCTCAGCGAAAGCAGATTCCCGTAAACGGTTCCTCCGTTCCGTATTAACACAAAGAGATTCTCCAAAAACGGGTTTCAAGGGTATTAAGATTTACATTTCGCGAGTTAATTATTAAAGAGAGCTTAGCTTAGCCATCGCGTTTCCCCCTCGCTAATCCGCAGCGTTATTACGACCCACGGAATGACAAATGCGACCGAAACTGAATTTACAGGATATTTTTATACTAAATACTTGTTAAGTTGTACATTCACTGGCTGTGTACCAGTTTTTATGTTTGTAGATTTTGGAGCTGGCAAAAAGTCAAATGTTTGGGTACTTTGGTTGTTTATTCTTGGATACAAAATAAGGGTATAGAGTATAAAATTAGATAGGTGGGGCTTACTGATGAGTTGTGTTATTACCCATACTATATACTTATAGATCTGAGCATAGGATAGTATCTTTTAGGAAATGGAGTTGATCTATGCTACTAATATTTTATAAGCGAAAGTGAGTTCGGATGTATGTTTGTTACTCTTTCACGGCGAAACTGCTAAACTATTATAATAGCGATGAAATTTGGCACCGGGGTAACATATAAGCTGTTAATTCGACAAGAATAAGATAATATTGAAAAGCGCCAACTATTATCAACCTATCACGTAAAACTATCTCATCAGTTAGTGACTATTAGTCATATTCTTTATTATATAAAGATGTCATTTATTTGCATTCACACAGAATAATATATGTCTTAGCACATTTAGTGATTTGTATTAATAGGATCTTCATATAATAACCGTGACCTAAATGAGGAACAGATGTTTCTTGTAATTTCTTAGGTAAATTGCATTACTGATTGTTTAACTATAAAACTCAAGCTTATAGATAGCTTGAGTTTTATAGAAACGACGAGTCTTCTCTTAGGTCAAAAAATTGCTCATACTGAACAGAAATAGTTAGAATCATCAAGTCTACTGCTGGTAACTGCATACTGAGCAGAGATAGTAACAAACATAGTAGAATCACTCTTTTCAAAATATGATTCTTATAAGTAGTTGCATTTCATTTATACTATATTACACTGATAAAAGTTTTTATATGCTTGAGTTTTGTAACCAAGCACAAGCTTGTCACTGTTAAAAATACACCAACATTAAAGATACATTATACCGCTCTCTCGGGATTCAAATAAAATCAGGTCATTACACTGAACACACAGAAACACTAAATGCATTATAATCGGTCATTTTATCTGACTCACACAAAGTAGCAACGATAAAAGACGCGTGTTAACGAAGAATTATATTATGTGACACGCGACGATAACCGATCGTGTCTTGAACGCGTTGTCGTATCGTTAGACCTAAATACAAAGCACCTAAATAAACGGAAGCTAGTAGTATGCAGCCAGTGACGTCACCTAAAGTTTTTCATTGGGTGTAGCGCAAGGGAAGTATGTTGCTCCGCTATTTATTCTTATATATATCGTAGAGGTTATGAAGTTAGGTAAATATAATACAAATTGTAATATATTTATAACTATATTCCTTTTGCCTAAACTTCATTAGTCAAAATGCATTTAGAATTATTGCGTCTTTACAGATACAGAATTAAAAATGCAAAACTTAAATAATCAATCAACATGCAATTTTATTATTATATACGAGTATGAGTCGGTATATAAGATTCAATTGTATCACATTTTATGACATTTTCACAGACCATGAAAGCGCACAAGACATACATACTTTTTGCATTTATCATATAAAAGTAAGATTACGCCGTGTGGTATCCGGCTGAATAGAATAGTACCACTCTCTTTCTTACCGAGGTGTCGTAAAACACGACTGAGGTAAGTTGATTTCAGGCAGGCGGCCGGTTGTAAAATACGTAGCCAAATCATGTGACAACATGTTTATGACATGTATTGCCGACCCCACTTAAAGTGGGATAAGGGCAGGAAGATGATCATCTTCCTGCCTCTCTTCTTCTGAATCATCTTCTTACTCTTGTAAGAATGTGATTCTTGATGTGTGTTTATGATGTGATGTGTTACAGCATAAATCTCAACCTTTTACAACATGACTTTAGTGTGTATTTCTGCTGTTTTACAACTGCGATACCTTTTCAACACAATTTACATAAAACCGTAATGTACTGTTAACCTAAATCTTCCGTAAGAATTGCACTACATTTTAGTAAAAATCATACAAAAATCCGTTCAGTAGATTTTGAGAAAATCGATCACATACAGACGAACTGTTTTTAGGGACATTGTTATATAATACGTATAGATATTAGCTTGTATATAAACTTCAAGTAAACTAAATTCCGTCAATATTGTAAAAGCGTAAGAGACAGACAGACTCACATTTATAATATAAATACGGATATCGTATCGTATATAGTAAATGGCAATCAGTCACAGTTAGTGTAATCTTAAGTAGTGAATCATGTCTAAAAGAAGGGTAATTTGCAGCTGAATCGTCACACTGAGCCATAAATAAGCACTGACTACCACTGTTAGTGCGGCAGATAACTGATTTGACAAAATAGAATTAAAATATAATACTAAAAAACACTTTTATCGGACTAAAAAGTGACAAATATTGGTATTTTATTGTGAAAAATTGTGTCACAAAGTTTTTACCGAGTAAATCCCGTACCGCAGGATTTGAAGTATAAATAGTGAAGTTACCTTTACGTTGCTTCTCAACCTCTTGTAATATCCAGTAAAATTTCGATCAAAATCGGTTTAGCCATTGTTCGCGCTTACTGCGTGCCTTTGATAGCTGCAGTTGGTGAGCATAGTGAGGATAGGCAGACAACCGGCAATTTCTCCACCCCGAATATTCAAGGATACTGACCTTCGACTTAGAGGCTTCTTCTTAAGTTATGGCATCCACGCCGCTCTGGCCGGAGTATAACCACAAAAAACTTTACCTATATTCGTGGAATCACAACTTTAATTATTCTTTAATATAATTTATACACACAAACACCGAATTATCCTTTATATTTCGTATATATTTATACGATAATCCACCGAACACCGATATTTATTGCAATTAATCAAAAAATAAAATAAATAAATAAATAATTCACTCAGAGGCCCGTACACCGTGTTGCGCAGTCGACCGATCTTCTTTTTGTGTAACATTAATTTGTCACCTACACACACCTGAGGTGCAGCAAACCCCGACTACCCTCGATGGAAAATATTGCCCGAACAAACATTCCAGAGAGTTTATTATGAATCTAATTCTCTCTCATAATTTCTCTATCTTTTAGTATCAACCATACAAAAATCCGTACAGCAAATTTTGAAAAAATCGGTCACACATAGACAGACGGCTTTTAGCGACTTTGTTTTATAATATATACTAGTTGTGCCAGCGGCTTCACCCGCGTGAAGATCAGTATGTCACAAAATTTATACGGAATTGAAATTTTCAACATAAAAGTAGTTATTGTGTGTTAACCATAAAAGATAGAGACATACTATCGGGGACTTTTGTATAGTATTTTAGTAGATCTACAATTCTCTAGTACATTACTTTCGTTTATCTCTGCCAGTTTACGCGGCATGCGAGTAAAGCTCCCAGCAGGCGAGTTTTTTAACAAACGCACGACCAATTCAACACAATTTACATAAAATATTTATGTAGTGTTAGATAGATAGATGTTAAACCAATATAAAGTAAGTAAGTAGCGGCCTGTTACTATCCCACAGCTGAGAATAGGCCTCTTCTCTCCGTGTTTGGAGAGAAGGTTTGGAGCTAATACCTACCACGCGGCTCCAATGCGGATTGGTAGGTTACACATATCTCCAGAATTCTCTAGAGATATGCAGGCTTCCTCACGATGTTTTCCTTCACCGAAAAGCGTGTGATAAATTGCAATTATCAATTAGATACATAAGTTTTATCAGAAAAACTCATTGGTGTCTGCCCGGGTTCGAACCCGTGCCCTCCTCGAAAGAGTCGCGCGGTGTTACCGCTGGGCTACCACAGCTTAAACCAATATACAAGCTTGAATTTTACAGCGGATAATCCGTGAAAGGGGACAGACAAACTTTCGTATTTATATAATTACTGTTAATCGACGTAACTGCGTTGACGTGCGAATGAACCCTCTATAGTATTATATCATCACGTCAACAATTCGTTACGATAATGGAATTCGATAGGCCTTCACAACCGCCGCGATGACCCATTTCCACTGCACACCAGTGACACGACATTGGCCTTAGAAAAACTGATATATTCGGATCATTTTATCGTATCGATAATTTCATTTCAGTCGAATCAATTAACAAACGTTAAGAAAATAGAAGAAACCCACATAAGCTTGCGGCTCCTGCTTTGTGCCTTACAAAAGTACCTTCACCATAACAGCAGTTTAAAATAACTATAAAATCAACGCTGATACAGAAAACCTAATATATCTTCTATATATATAAAAGAAAGTTAGTCTTAGTTACACTATTTATAACTCAAGAACAGATGAACAAATTCGGCTGAAAATTGGTGGAGAGGTTGCTTAGAACCAGGAGACGGACATAGGATACTTTTTATCCCGTTCAACCGCATTTATTTTATCCCGTCAAGTCACTATAAAACGTGGTATAGCAAAAACGACTATGAAATGGAAAAACAAAACATAAATGACAGCTAAACGTAATTTAGTCTTTGGATAAGTATGGTAAAAATATGACAATTATCAAAATAGTAGTAGCTATAAACGTTACTACATAGTATAAAACAAAGTCACTTTCTCTGTCTGTCCTTATATCTCTATGTTTGCTTAAATCTTTAAAACTACGCAAAAGATTTTGATGCGGTTTTTTTAAGTATATAGAGTGATTGAAGAGGAAGGTTTATATGTATAATAAAATTCAATATGGAGTAGCGAAATACTGTGATTATCACTGAGTGACATAGGCTATATGCTTTATACCCGTGCGAAGCTGGGGCGGGACTCCTAGTTAATAATAATTGGACAGTACGTAAATTATGAAAAGTTTGTTGTTTTAGCTACTCTTCAATGTTGTACCAGAGAGAAATGACAAAATGTATAAGATTTACATTTTGAAAACAACCAACGAGTTTCTTGCTGCTTCTACTTGGTATGGGGAATTTTCCCAAAAACCTTCCATGTGTCAACATATATAAAACATCTATCTATTTATAATATAAAATAAATTTGGAAAATTTTCAGTACATACTCGTACTTTTAGCCATAGCTGTCCTGTCGTTCAATTTTAATTTCTTAACTTATCTTTAAATGGACTATTTGCCGTAAGTTCTAATACCTATCGTAGTATATGCGGGTGGATACGTGTGTAACGTACTTTGTACACTTATATACAAGACACATATATGTAATACATACATGAACATAGTCACACTAACTGACACTAGTACAAAGAAACATACACGGTCTCAGGATGCACCACGACAGTAACACGAGAGCCCTTGGTGAGAGTGGTCGTGATGATAAATTTGTTACTTGTTAGTGCGTGTTTGAGCCTGTGCTATATTCATACAACATTAGTTTATAAATACTACACCTATTAACATCGATCAGGCCGAAGAACACACTAGCATAATCGATGGTGTTCATGAAAAGAGTAAATCACAGTTCGCAAATCTTACATTTTCCTATGTCCCAATGGAAACGCACTGATGAAATAATTGAATAATTCATAAAACATGACGCCATTCGACGCGACATGTCGTTCCCAACATGGCGCCCGTTTAAACAATCTGCGCGAACATCGGCCAGATATACACCATTAAGACCGGGTTTTATTCAGACGGGACCGCAAGCAAAACATCGCGGGATAAATAAACGTTTACTGCAAATTAACTTAAATATCGTATACCCTCATAAAACAAATTTGCACTTCTCAAACTATAGGTTCGACTGTCCATTATTCTCCTGCCCTTATTCCACACTAAGTAAGGTCGACATGTCATAAACATGTTGTTACTTTATTTGTCTAGGTATTTTAAGACTGGCCGCCAGCTTGACGTCAAGTTACCTTAGTCGCCTTTTACGAAATCTCGGTAAGACAGAGTGTGGTTTATTCTAGTGAGCCGGATATCACACGGCGGGTCAACTTAGCTTAGTCGCCTTTTACACCTCGGAAATGAGGGTGGTCTATTCTCCTTCGTTAGATACCATAAGGCGGATCAACTTACCTTAGTCGCCTTTTACGACACAACGGTAAGAAATGAGGGTAGTCTATTATTTTAAGCCACATGGCAGTTAGGTTTGATCATACGAATATAAGAAACTCTCAGCTCAGCATGTTATTTAAGATGTACGAATTTTACTTGATTTGTAGTTGAAATATAAATAAAATTACTAATTTATATTATGAATTGTTGAATCAAAATACTCAAACTACCACATTATAATAAAGCATACGAATCCGGCGTCAATCACTAGTGATTCCTATAGTCGCATTAATATAAAATAAATGCTCTTTATCTAGGTTAAAAACATCTCGACATTAATCGCATCGCTGCAGAGGCACATTTAAATTAAAAACGAGGGAAAAACATTTGCTATTTTTAATTACGTCTGTGATTATATAACGGTGAAACATATATCATAATCAAGCGGTAGAGAAATACAATCCCATTTCTGATATGGGATTATAACATTCATAGATCGAGCAAGCTTATCAAAGCACCAAGAGGCCCAAAAGTAATTGAGTTCCGAGTTACAAATGCTCTCATCCACTAAAAGGGTATTGGACATTACCTCCTCTATGGAGTGTAATGCAACTATGCCATGTATTTTAATAATATTGTCGTATTACGTTTTTAAATGCATGTAAAATAAATATAATATGATAGCATCGCAGCGATGTGATGGGTATCAATCGAGCAAAACGTATATGACTCGCCACGCTTTCGCTGAGACAAATGACGAACTCGACGTGTACCCTTTGTGACACCCTCACACGGGTATCACAAAGGGACGGACTCTTTGTGCGCCCTCTACGAAACCCGACGGACTCGCCGTGTGCCCTCTACGAAACCCGACGGACTCGCCATGCGCCCTCTACGACACCCGACGGATTCGCCGTGCACCCTCTACGATATCCGACGGACTAGCCATGCACCCTCTACGAAACCAGATGGACTCGCCGTAAGCCATCTACAACGCCCGACGGGCTCACCATGCGCCCTCTACGTCACCCGATGGACTCACCGTGCATCCTATGCGACACCCGACGGACTCGCCGTGCATTCATTGCAATATATGACGCACTTTCTAATCCAAGTTTTTTATAATATATCCTACGACTAAATAATCATCAACTTGTAAAGAGTATATTTACAGTGGATTCGTTACAATACACCCGCTCATTAAAGTGATGCATCAGATATAATAATTCCACGGAATAAGCAATGCAATGCAAATTGGCTGGTCGTAAAATAAGTAGCCAGATCATGTGACAAGTATTTTATAACATGATGTGCTGTACCTACTTAGAGTGGGATAAGGGCAGGAGAACGATGTTCCTGAGGTACCAAGTGAAGAAGAAATATCAGACGGAAACTTACCGCTTGTATAAAGAAGTCCTTATGCAGCACGCTAACTATCCCGAAGTTGGTGAATTTGAACACGCGGTCCATGATCCACATGAGGTTGGACAGAACCCCAGGGCGGGGGTTCCAGGCCGCCATCAGCATCGGCACATCGGCAGTGCTCTGGTGGTTCGCGAGGACTAGAGTGCGGCGGTTGCTGCAAGCGGCCGGTTCGTCTCCGGTTTCTATAACTGTTGACAAGAAAAACTCTGTTCAAACCACAGATAAATAAATAAATAAATAAATATATGGGACACTTACACACACGGTCGTCCGTCCCCAAAGTAAGTAACTTAATACTTGTGTTATGGGTGACAGACAACTGGTGAATTTATACTTACATATTCTTTAAATACATACTTAAATACGAATATACACCCAGGCTCAAAGGCCAACAAATTCATTTATAGAAAATGTTGGCCCTCGGCGGGAATCGAACCCGCGACCCGCGGAGCTGAAGGCAGTGTCACTACCCACTGCGCCAACGGCCCAGTCAGATAAAAATGAAAGGAAACAGATTAAAGTGAATAAAATTAAACAGAAGATAATTTATACAATCAGTATTTCATCATTCATCATCATTCTCCTGTCCTCATACCATTCTAAGTGGGGTCGGCACAACAAGTCCCAAACATGTTGTAACATTATTTGGCTAGATATTTTACAATCCGCCGCCTGCCTGACGTCAACTTATCTTAGTCGCCCTTTACAACACCTCGATAAGAACTGAGCGTGGTCTATTCTGCTCAGACAGATACCACATGGCTCTTACCTTAGTCACCTTTTACGATACCTCGGTAAGAAATGAGGGTGGTCTATTCTACTCAGCCGAATACCACACGGCGTTTCTATTTTAAACTTATGTGCCTAATTAATGTGAGTAATTTACCACACGCTTTTCGGTGAAGGAAAACATCGTGACAACTGCATATCTCTAGAGAATTATGGGGATATGTGGAACCTACCAATCCGCATTGGAGCAGCGTGGTGGGTCTTAGATGGCTTAAGGATGGGTGGCAGATAGGGTGGTTTGTTCTACTTAGCCGCTTTCTTTCTTTCTTGCTGGTTCGTCTCAGTAAGAGTATAATGCCGAACCAGTTGCCTCATTATAGCTTCATCATATTGATCCTTGACGATTCAAAAGTGCTTGAAAAAGCCGACTGGCCCGTTGGAGCAGTGGGAGTGACCCTGCCTTCAGCTCCACGGGTCGCGGGTTCGATTCCCGCCGAGGGCAAACATTTTCTATAGATGAATTTGTTGGTCTTTGAGCCTGGGTGTATATTTGTATTTAAGTATGTATTTAAAAATATATAAGTATATATTCACCAGTTGTCTGTCTACCATAACACAAGTATTAAGTTACTTACTTAGGGGACGGACGACCGTGTGTGAAGTGTCCCATATATTTATTTTTATTTTTATTTTAAAGCTTATTTGAACAAACATTATTTTATTTAATTTGATATGAATAAGCTTATCCAAATCTTAAGATCAATCCAATTCGTATCTCGGCACGCCTACAAGTCAATAAACTCAATTCAAAAGCCATTAAGCAAGCCAGAGAGGCGTTTCATGTATGATTCAGTACAGTGGGCGATTTATCATTCCAAATAACGGCCAATATCCAACCACGTAATAAATGTATGCTAACATATCACGAGAGATTATTATATTCAGAGGTTATTTGAAGGTCCGATTGAATTTCAATGAGTAAAATATCTCAAATAATTTATAGAATTAGGCGTTACTTTGCGGAGATCCATAATACAAAAGTAATAATAAAATTATTTTGCTATAATCCGCGATGAAGTAAAATAGAAAATATATATAATGCTAAATGTAGAGTGGACAATCGGAGGACAAAAAAAAAAAAAAACTTTTTGCTTTCGCTTTGCGAAATCGCAATCGAAATCGAATCGAAAAAATCGCTTTGCGATTTTGGTCGTGGAGTCTATCTCCTGATAATGCTTCGGTTGCGGGGCGAAACGATTGTTGAGTTTGTGATAGTGAACGTATATATTGCTTGTATATTGTGGTGGCGGTGGTGGAGGTTTGTGCATGTGTTTTTTACGACTCCTGCATGTATCAGGTATGATAACCGATTGTCCACTCTACATTTAGCATTATATATATTTTCTATTTTACTTCATCGCGGATTATAGCAAAATAATTATATTATTACTTTTGTAAAATATCTCATTTATAATATGTTTTTATTCATGCAATTTTTTTTATTAGATTAGACTAGCTTATCGTAAATAAATAATACCGAGGTGTCCTTAATGGCGACTAAGTGTATTATATATCTTCATACATATAGCAAAACTTATTTATTAAAATTTAGATGTTTTTTTATATATATTAGACAGTTACATAATCCTTGATCGTACTCAATTTCATCTATATTGCTACAGCAAATTATTCATGACAGATTAACATACGGATAAATAAATAAATGGGACAATCACACACGGTCATCCCCAAAGTAACTTAATATTTACAAAAATATACAAAACAAATGCGGAAAGGTAGGTTACATATATCCCCAGAACTCTCTAAAGATATGCAGGTTTCCTCACGATCTTTTCCTTTACCGAAAAGCTTGTGATAAGTTGCTAATATTAATTAGGCATATAAGTTTCAAATAGAAAACTAAGGTGCATGCCCAGGGTTTGAACCTGTGGTCCTTTGAAAAGAATCACACGGTCTCACAACGTGGCTATCGCGGCTGGAGCTTTTATGTCGGTATTTGTGGAACGTGACAGAAAATAAAACAATAAATTCCAATGAAAGCTCTATAGAAAATAGAACGGGAAGCAAAACATACTATCGTCTGATATCTCAGCCGTGATGACCTAATAGTTGGAACGCGCCATCATTACCGAGAGTTTATGGGTTCAGTCAGACATTTCTAAACTTTGTATTTAATTTATAATATGTAAGAATGTCTTTATTTATTTACAATTCCCATACCTTTGGATTTTGTCGTGGAGCCTATCTCCTGAAGATATTTCGGTTACTGGACGAAACTATCGTTGAGATTGTCGTAGTGTAAGTGTGTAGCGCTGTGAGTGGTGGTGTCTTGTGATACGTATGGTAACTAAACCTGCATGTATAAGGTATGAGAACGGATCGCTTCCTACACTTAGCATCATTCTCCTGCCCTTATCCTACTCTAAGTAGGGTTGGCATAACCGACCGGCCGCTTGAGTGACGTCAACTTACTTTAGGCGTATTTTACGACACCTGAGTAAAGAAGAGGGTAGTCTATTCAACTCAACCACATACCACACGGTGGGTCAACTTACCTTAGTCGTGTTTTACGACAACTCGGTAAGAAATGAGGGAGGTCTACTCTACTCAACCGGATACTACAGGGTGGTTCAACTTACCTAAGTTGCCTTTTACGACACCTAAGTACGAAAAGGGTGGTATTACTACTACTTAGATGGATACCACACGGCAGGTCGAATTATCTTAGTCGCCTTTTACGGAATCTAGCTACGAAATGAGGGTGGTCTATTCTATTCAGCCGGATAGCACACGGCGTTTTTCATGATAAAGTAAAACATAAATATAAAAAAAAATATAATAAATGCATTCCCCAATATAAAACTATTAGTGTGGCGAACTCAATGGACGCTGTTTGCTCAGCGCAGCAAATACGGAATCCGGCAAAATATTTTATTTGCCGGGAGAGTTTATATGTGACGGTATTTGTAGAACGTGACGGGAAACACTAAGATGGATTTAGATAATGTTTCTCTGCAATAAGTATAAGGGATACACATAGAATCTTTATACATATAAAAAAAGTAAAAAAGTAAGTAGCGAGAATAGCTGCTGAGAATAGGCCTCTTCTCTCCGTTTTTGGAGAGAAGGTGTGGAGCTAATACCTACCACGCTGCTCCAATGCGGATTGGTAGGTTACACATATCTCCAGTATTCTCTAGAGATATGTAGGTTTCCTCACGATGTTTTTCTTCACCGAAAAGCGTGTGATAAATTGCAATTATCAATTCGACACATAAGTTTTAACAGAAAAACTCATTGGTGTCTGCCCGGGTTTGAACCCGTGACCTCCTCGAAATAGTCGCACGGTGTTACCGCTGGGCTACCATAACTTATATCTATCAATTAAACTAAATTATAATTTTACTCAAAAAATGAAAAAATGTGTCGTAAAAAGCGACTAAGGTAAGGTAAAATACGTAGCCAAATCATATTACAACGTGTTTATAACATGTTGTGCCGACCCCACTTTGGGTGGGATAAGGGCAGGAAGATGAAGATGATGAAGTATAAGGGATACACATAGAATTTTTAAATCTGTCAATTAAACTAAATTCTAATTTTACTCAATTCAACTAATTAATGTATTTAAATCGGCTACACTATAATAATATTGTAATATAGGTATACTATAATTTAGGTATATTAATAAATCACTACATAGTATAAAACAAAGTCACATTCTTTGTTTGTCCCTATATCATTAGATATAGCAGGAAATATTCTTGGTATAGGGAGAGGGAAATAGTTTTTCTCCAAATTTAACGCGTCCGGGCCACATGCAGTAATGAATAGATCAAAACTACTGGATCGATTTCAATCATTTTTTTCACCGAGTGACATAGGCTATATATTTTATACCCATGCGGGGGCAGGCCGCTAGTAAGAAATATTCATTTATAGAAAATATTGGCCCTCGGCGGGAATCGAACCCGTGACCCGCGGAGCTGAAGGCAGGGTCACTACCCACTGCACCAACGGGCCAGTCAAACTCGTTACTTATTACCATTAAGTCTTTACTGTCTTGTACGAGTACAAAGAGAGCTATATCCACACATTCTTATCTTCTAGGTAATCTTCAAGAGTATAGTAGGCTGTCTGTATCAACTTCTTTTTAACAGTGTTTTAAAACTGCTGTAATCACAGTTGAACACATCGATGTATATTAATCAAGTCATTTCAAAATATCTTGCTTTGTTCACTTTCCTAAAGCTTTCCCCCCAACAGCGGTGGAGGTTTGAAATTATTTATTTAAGCAGATGAGGGTGCCCCTTAAGTAGATAGACTGGTGATTTGAATCTTAATACTATTCCATTATTTATTTTAAGTAGATATAAATGCATGGGCCCCCTTTTTGTGATGGTAATGATGTGATTTTTTCCGTTTAATGAAATTTTAATTCTTTGTCACCCTACATTTTCTATTGCGAATGCAAACGTTTGTGTCGAGTTTCTTTTATTTGAAATTCTTTTCGAGAACATTCTTTATTAGTTGTACCCGTGACTTCATTCGTGTCATTTTTAGTGTTATATATTTTTTTAATACAGGAAAATACCCCTTATGGGTACCGCCACCCGACGGGGACAGGCGGCGGTTATGTCGGACTCGCACCGACTAAAACGAACTGTGTGCTCCACCACGCTGCCGATGGCAAGGACAGGGTATCATTGTACATATTGCCCCCATCCCCGCCGACAGCTCTGATCCCAGAGAACAAACACCTTCTCCGGGTAGGGGCCCCTCGAAAGATAAGCCCCCTTCCGCTAACCGGTGCATCGGGAGCACCAGATGCACCGACCGCCTCACGGACCTGTAAGCCAGACTTCCGATATACCCCGTTCGGAACGTCCGAAGGTCCCCTGACAGGGCGGCAGACGATGGGCTTAGGCAAGTCACTACCACCTGAACTCGCCAGCAGTAGATTGGATCCAGAACAAAAGTTTAACGGAACCGCGGAGTAAATAAGGGCTGTGTATCCTTGAGGGGGAGAGTCTGCCTGCATTGGGTTTTCCGGTGCGAGTTGCCATTCTAGAACTTTTTAGACCCAAACGTCGATCTGTTCTTCGGATTAAGTTCCAAGAAGATGAAGTAAAAAATGTACATTGTACCTGCATAGAATTTTACCAAGAAGCAGGTTTTAATATCTTTCCCGAGCCCGCTTTGAGCCGCGCCCCGTAATCACAAAGACGAAAGACCTTGCTCAGCCTCACAGAGACAAAAGTCTATTAAAAACTCTTAGAAAATTAAAAATCTCCGAGCACTTGCTAAATGAATGAGGAAAAATACGCGATGTATATTTACAACTCGACATCTGCATTATGGAAAAAAATCCTTTCAGACTACGCTATCAATTGTTTGTCGTTCATTAAAATCCATACGAATATATATGCAAATAAGAATATGTCTGTAAGTCTCTTCATCATCCACCAACCCTCTAAGTGGGGTAAACACAAAATGTTATAAGCATCTTCTTAAATTATTTGGCTACGTATTTTACGACCAGCGGCCTAACGTCAACTTACCTTAGTCGAATTTTACGACAAATCGGTATGAAAGAGGATGGTCTACTCTATTCAACCGGATACCACACGGCGGGTCGACTTATCTTAGTCACCTTTTAGGACACCTGATAAGAAATGAGGGTGGCCTATTCTACTCAGGATACCACACGGTATTTCTCTGTATGTCCATTAAAACCGGTCCAGTCACTTCAAATGTAATGAAACTTTCAGACAATTTTTTGAATGACTCAACGAATAATCTTGAAAAGTTTGGTGGACATTTTATTACTTATTCAGATGTGTTTCTTGGAGTATTCGAAACAAGACTGAGCCACAGCAACTCGTGACCAGACAGCTAGACTTATATGTAAAAATGAAGATTTGACTATATATCTTTTATAGGCTCCGAAAAGGCTACAGCGATTTTAATGAAATTTTCAGACAATCTTTAGAATAATCTAGCGGATGATCCTGTAAAGTTCATCGATCCAAAGCTATTTTTTTAACTGTTGAGTTCTGTTTCGAGGTGATTTCGAAAGAAGATTGAACCACAGCAACACTTAGCCAGACAGCTAGTATCTAACAAGATCTATAATTACGAAGAAACTTCTGTATAGCGCAAATTTAATTTAAGACGCGTCTTATCCGCTAGCGGAATTAAATTCTACAGCAATGCATACCTCAATTACTCGAGCAAACTCCTTTGAGATACTTAATCACAGTATCGTTGCAACTTCTGTAATTTGTTGCTGAAATTAAAAATAACTCACTTTGTTTATACTTAAACCTTGAAAGGAGGGTTTATTGTATTATACAGAAAGAAGAAAATAATTTTGTACAAGCACACTAGTACAAAAGTATCTTATAAATTAAAATATAGTGAATAATTAATGTATCATACTGGAGGCGTGCGTTATTGGCTGCGACACCGTTTTCAAATAATGCAGCCCATATCGTTTCATTTTACTTTTTATAATGTTTACTTTTGTAATGTTTAGTTTTATAATGTGTATGTTGTTTAGTTTTTAGTGTCTCCAAAAGAGGGCATTGGTCTTACTAAGCAAATGATATAAAAAGAGATTTTTTTATGTCGTCCATCAGTCGTCGAAGAAGAAGAATTATATTGCGTAAGTTGATGTCACCAGGCGACCGGTCGTAAAATAAGTAGCCAAATCAAAAATAAGTAGAAAATATTTATAACATGTTGTCACATGATTTTTTTTACTTATTTTTACGAATAACGAGATAACCTTTAATTAATAGAACATTTACAATGAGATCTGAATAATATAATTTAAGTAAATAAAATGTATCTATTGTTGGTTGTCCAATAAATAAATATATGTTGTGCCGACTCCACTTAGAGTGGGATAAGGGCAGGAGGAATTATAAAAAATAAATAACAGTGTACGTAATATGCCAAAACGTCCTAAAATCTATCACACTAAGTAACTTCAAGGGATACTAAATATAAATCAAGTTCAAGGTTCCGTCCTTGACCTTATCGTTTTCCTCAATAATTCTCATTTCATGTCGACCACCAATTAGCAAAGCTCCAATTAGTTGATTAGTTTGTTTTGTTATGGAATCAAGGACTGGAAAATTGTTCTGAACAGAGATCTGTCTCTTAAGACTGTTTAGTCTTAAAAGGTTGCAGACCCCTGATCTAGATGATCATGAAATTTACACGTAACATTCTCAAGACATATTTGTAGATTTATGTGACCAATTATTTACATCTTAGAATAAATAAATATATAAATATATGGGACACTTACACACACACTTACACACATGGTGTGTGTATATATATATATATATATATATATATATATATATATATATATATATACGACACCGCGGCAAGAAATGAGGGCGGTCTATTCTTACCAGCCTTAGAAAATCTATGAAGTAGTAGGGTATTCTATGTAGGAAAATCTATGTAGTAATCCGTTCTCATACCGTATACATGCAGTATAAGTTACCGCACGTATTACAAGACTCCAACAACGACATACCACACAAGCACTACACATTCACTAAGACAATCTCAACGATCGTTTCGCCCCGTACCCGAAGCATCAGGAGATTTCCGTAATAAATGCGGATTATCTTACTAATATTATAAATGCTAAAGTTTGTGAGTATGGATGTATGTTTCTTACTCACCCAGCAAATTTAATGAACCAATATCGACGGAATATGGCACAATTATTCCTTATACACCGGAATAACGTATAGGTTATAGAAATTTCGTTAAATCTACAGGAATAGGATGACATTGAAAAACGCCATCTATTATCACGCGACAACAGTCCACGCGAACGAATTTACGGCTAAAAGCAGATGACGACGGTGACGACGAGGACGATGCGACGGGCGAGTGGGCGACACCACGGACTATGACACCTCCGGACATGACACCACCTGACGACGACTTTGAGGTCTGGGAGCTACCATTCCCAGACCTCCCCACCGAACCAGACATTCCTTAGATCACCTAGTAGAACTCCGCCTACGGCCGAAATACAGTCCGGGCTTAAGTGTCCGCGAGGAACTACCCGGACAAAGAGGTACGCCTCGAGGCCCAAACCCAGCCTACCCCCTACCCGGGGAGTCAGCGAGACGACCCTGCTGCTGCGGTTAAAAGCTAGTAACAAAATAATTGCAAAACTTTTGTACTATGGAATTTCACGTAACGCCTAATTGGAAAAAATAAATACTTTAATAGAAAATGTTGGCCCTCAGCTTGAATCGAACCTGAAATCCGAATTAAATACAGGGTCAATGCCGCTGCGCCAACGGGCAAGTAAGAATGAAATGATGAAATTTAAACGTAGCGTCCTCGGGACATGTTTGTATAAGATTAATGTGACCATATATTTTCATCTCAGAATAATCTCAGCGGGAAACTACAGCCGGCTGGAGGAGAGGTGGATCGATACGGTTCAAGGGTAAGACTAGGCCCCGAGACGGTGTATTGGACACGGAGCGAGGATTACCGTGTTTATGGTGTTATGCATTTAAATAGTTTACTTATGTACTGAGAACTTAAATCATTACCTAATATAAATTTGAAAATTTAGCTATTTTTTGGCCTTTTATACAAACGCCCAAATACAAGGACAGTATACGAATATATAAAAACATGCACACGCAAAAAATTGCAAGAAGAATTTTATTTTTATACTACTCATCATCCTCCTGCCCTTATCCCACTCTAAGTGGGGTCGGCACAACATGTCCTAAACATGTCACATGATTTGGCTAAGTATTTTACGACCTGTCTAACGTCAACTTATCTAAGTCGTATTTTTGATACCTCGGTAAGAAAGAGGGTGGTCTCAGCCGGGTACCACACGGCGGGTCAACTTACCTTAGTCGCCTTTACCGACACCTCGGTAAGAAATGAGGGTGGTCTATTCTACTCAGCCGGATAGTACACAGCGGGTTGACTTACTTTAGTCGCCTTTTACAACACCTCGGTAAGAAATGAGGGTGGACAGACAGAAAGACTTTAGATTCTAATTTATAGAATTAGGCGTTACTTTGCGGAGGTCCATAATACAAAAGTAATGAGAATATTATTTTGCTATAATCCGCGATAAAAGAAAATATATATAATACGATTTTGTCATGGAGTCTAACTCCTGACGATGCTTCGGTTACAGGGCGAAACAATGGTTGAGATTGTGGTGGTGAATGTGTGCAGTGCTTGTGTGTTGTTGTGCCATCGGTGTCGAGTAGTGCATGAGTTCTTACAAATTCTGCATGTATCAGTTATGAGAACGAATAGTGCACTCTACATTTAGCATTACATATATTTTCTTTTATCGCGGATTATAGCAAAATAATATTTTTATTACTTTTGTACTTTAGATTCTATAATATTAGTAAGCATTACAACCAGTTTGCGTTACGATTTTCGTCATTAGGCTTCGGGACGCTAAAATAGCATTATGAAGCACGTCCATATTGAGCGAACGTGTTTGTCCTTGGGAATAGCAATATATTCGCTAAGGAGACGCCTCGCATATAAGGTGCACAGTCTCGTACGATGTGGCATTGGTTACCGTTACTGTAGCTGAAGGACAATGCAGTTGCTACTTTATATCGGCATTAGTATGTGCACAACGCTTTTGGACATTCGGAGACATGTTCATGTCATTTTTGAAATTTATCGAATCGATAACTTAACAGGTAATTTGGTTATTAATATTTGAAAATTAAACGCCGGAAAAAAATTAAGCAAATTTTTTCTCTCATCTCCTGACGATTCGTCGTTTGCGGGGCGAAACGATTGTTGAGATAATGGACGTGTGTGTGGAGGTTCGTGCATGTGTTTTTATAAATCCTGCATCGGAAACTGCATCGGATTGTCCACTCTACATTTAGCATTCTATATATTTTCTATTTATTTCATCGCGGATTATTGCAAAATAATTTTATTATTATTTTTATGCTATGGTTAACCCACAAAGTAAAGCCAAGTAAGTAATTCTATATTAAATTAATTCTATATTTATTAATTTATATTTCTTCTACCTAATTCTATATTTTACAGACTAAATCATATTGTTCCACTGGATTCCGGTTATTCACCTAGTTACCTATTCCTCCAATAGGAGGAATTACACCAGTACACTGTAACTTTTAATGCTGGATCATTTCTCAAACGCCTTGGAAACCTGGCCATAAAACATTAGTTGTGTTATTTATTACGCAATTCGAATATACTAAGCCAAATAACTTAAGTCATACCATAATTATTAAGCTTTCTTGATTCTACTACGGCGAATAATCGATTTTTTCTATTAGAAATGTTATAAGTTTTTACTTTTGATTTTAGTGAGTGGAGATTTTAGGACGATCCTTAAATTCTTAAACTTAAGTACAAATAAAACAAGCTTACTTATAAGCAACTTAGGACCTATACGCGAAAGTCAAATTTAATAGTCACCTGAGCATCCAAGTCACGTTACTATTGTATCATGACCCAGTAAACTTATGGCTCCAGTACAAAATACAAACAGTACCTCATCTCTTTGTTATTTAATACTTGGTTCTCGTGTCATTAGAGATGAAGTGAATCATTTATAGAATTATGCATTACTTGCGGAGTTTCATAATACAAAAGACATGACAAAATTGCAAGGCGACGCGATTTGCTATCTATCTTTGGCTACGGGGCGAAAATATTGTTGAGATTGTGATAGTGAGAAACATTGTGTAGTGCTTGTGTAAATTGTGTAATCCTGTGTGTATCATCTATGAAAACAAATAGTACGCACTACATTGACCATTACGTATTGCGAATTTAAGCAAAATATTATTATTACTTTTGTGTGGTGTCTGGCTGAGTAGAATAACCACCCTCATTTCTTACCGAGGTCGTAAAAGGCGACTAAGTAAGTTGACGTCAGGCAAGCAGCCGGTCGTGAAATACCTAGCCAATATCAACATGGTTAATACATGTTGTGCCGACCTCAGAGTAGGATAAGGGCAGGAGAAAGATTATTATTATTAATTTGGAAATAATATATTCATCATTTTGCGATTTTGTTTTTGTTTATACATAAATATTTTAATCGCGACTTCGTCGGCGTCTGTTGAAATGCATTCGATTATGAAGAATTCCTTTTTTTCCACTTTCTAAAAGAAAAAATGGAAATTTTTCCGTCTTATACGACATCGCGCTTCAATTGTTCCAAATTTCCTCAATACCAGCGTTTCAGCCGTGAAAGAATAACAAACACACAAACGGAAAGATACACAGACTTTCAAATATAATATTATTATAGATGAAACACCCTAAACGGTTCCTACAAACAATTCTTTATTAGACAGCGATGAGTTGCATGAAAACTGATGATAAGTGATGTTTACGCTTGCTTCGTAAGCCTAATGAGAACTCCGTGTATGCCGATTTCATCCACCAATCGCTCAGTGCTTTCGTTAATCTGTTTATTTACCTATTACAAAACAAAATCCCCAAAAGCTGTCTGTCTGATGTGATCTATTATTATACAAACAAACGGGTCACATCGCGATAATCTCGAGTCACCATTGTTTAAGGTTCAACGTTTCGGCAGAGTTGCATCCACCGTGGTCACGAACTGACTGGAGCGCCGCGGCGTCTTCGTTTCCCGACTTTGCTACAGTCATTATTTTCTTCATCTACCCTCACTTATACCGCACAATCCACAAAAGGTATCTTGTGATTATAGGCACGCGATATAGCTTTCAACGATTTTTTCCGCGAGTTATATCATTCTGTAATTCACACACAATCAGCTGTGGTAGCCCAGCGGTAACACCGTGCGACTCTATCTAGGAGGTCACGGGTTCAAACCCGGGCAGACACCAATGAGTTTTTCTGTTAAAACTTAGGTGTCTAATTGATAATTGCAATTTATCACACGCTTTTTGGTGAAGGAAAACATCGTGAGGAAACCTGCATATCTCTAGAGAAGTCTGTAGATGTGTGTAACCTACCAATCCGCACTGGAGCAGCATGGTAGGTCTTAGCTCTAAACCTTCTCTCCAAAAACGGAGAGAAGAGACCTATTCTCATCAGTGGGATAGTAACAGGCCGCTACTTACTTACTTACTATTCAGTAATTCGATTTTAAAAGTTTATTGGATAATAACTGAAATATTCTAAGAAACAACAATAACTATATTCCTCTCGATTCTACGAAGGTACAAAAAGTCGTGCAAAGGAAAAATAGATACACAATTTCCATAATTAAGTTTCCTTGTAGGTAAACTCAAAGAAAACGTTGCGTCTCATTCAAAGGGATTGCGCTAGAAATTTTTCTTTGAGAATTTGCATTTTTTAAGTTAACTAAAACGCCTCGGGGCATCGTGATAACGATTTTTGTATGTTCTTATTTTACGTAGCGCTTTGTTGGAGATGCTGTAATGTAGAAAGGTAAGGACCATCATAGAGATAATCCAGTGCGATATTTGAGCTGATACCATCTTTAAATCGAGATAAAAAAGAAAAAGTTTTTAAGGTAAATAAAAATAAATAAATTACACTTACACACACGGTCGTCTTTCCCCAAAGTAAGTAACTAAATACTTGTGTTATGGGTGACAGACAACTGGTGAATATATACTTATATATTTTTAAATTCATACTTAAATACGAATATCCGGCTGTATCCGGCTGAGTAGAATAGACCACCATCATTTCTTACCTAGGTGTCGTTAAATGCGACTAAGGTATGTTGACCCGCCGTGTGGTATCCGGTTGAGTAAAATAGACCACCCTCTTTCTTACCGAAGTGTGTTAAAAGGCGAATAAGATAATTTGTAAAATTGAAAATGTTTAACAGATTGACCGCCGACTTTCTTTCTGGTTCTTCTCGGTAGGAGCAAAATTCCGAACCAGTTGTAGCTTCATATTGATCCTTGACGATTCAAAAGTGCTTGAAAGAGCTTTTTTGAAAAAAGATATTTCGATTTGATTTGATAAGTTGCCGCCTGCCTGACGTCATTTTAACTCAGTCGCCTTTTAGGACACATCGGTAAGATATGAGGCTGCTCTGTTTCACTTAGCTGGATACCACACTGCGGGTAAACTTACATTAAACGTCCTTTACGACACCTGGGTGAGAAATAAGGGTGGACTATTCCACCCAGCCGGGTACCACATTGCGGGTTAACTTACCTTAGACGCCCTTTACGACACCAAGGAAGAAATGAGGATTGTCTATTCCACTCAGCCGGATATCACACGGTTGATCAATTTACCTTAGTCACCTTATACGATACCTCGGCAAAATATGAGGATGATCTATTCTACTCAGCCGGATACCACATGCAAGAAATTTAATTAATATGACAAGCAAAGTATGTTTAAAGATAAGTGATTAAAAAATATTTCAGTGCATTATATTTGCTGGTGTACACTCAAATTTTCTCTCCGTTTCCATTTTCGAGGCGAATTTTCAACACAGATGGTCCGAACGGCGCCGGCGTTTGTTAATTAAAGAACACTGTAGATACAGAGTTACTTTATGTTGTCCTAAATAATATGAACAACAGTATCGCGTAATACTCGAAATTAAGTTTTACCACAGACAATCAATTACAAGAAAAAAAAACAAAAAACATCATCACACGTTGAGTGCCCTTATTAATTCAAATTATTCTTTATTCAAGTTAACTGCTTACAGTACTTTTAATCATCAAATGTTTTTAAATAAGCTACCACTGATTCAGAAGTTTGCTCCTACTGAAAAGAACCAGGAAGAAACTCGGCGGATAATCTTTTCAACAAAAAATAATTACAATTTGATTGATGGTTATAAGTTAATCGTTGCAGCTTGATGCGTAGCTGACTGCAGTTAAGATATGCTATCACTCAAATAATCCTCAATTGTATAGTAAACTTTATGTAGCAACATCGTTTTAAGATAATTTCTAAATCGTGTAAAGGTAAGTCTAGATGATGTTGAGGAATTTTGTTATAAAAACGAGTACCGAGACCGACAAATGATTTTCGGACCTTTTGGAGGCGTAACCTAGCGAAATTGCGAAAAAAAATTAAATTCGACCTTATTTTAAATTCGAAGTTCGAAAGAAGAAAGAGTTCTTAAATATAGATTCATAAATTCATTAGTAATCAAATTACACAATCCATTGTAAATCATACAAAAATACAACATTATCTTCACATTAATGCAAATAATAATTTTGAAGGCACAAAAGCAATGTAAATATGGTGAATGTTTAACTCTCTGTTAACGTTGTCTACTCTATATCTGGAAAGGCGCCATCTTGTGAATATTATGTTGTAACAGCTAAAAGTATATTTTATTTATTTTTATTACCTTAGCGTGTAGCAGCTTCTTTCAAAATATTTGACGATTCAAACACGAAACAGTATACTTGAATAAAGAATATTTTGAACTATTTTAAGAAAGATCAAAAAGATTTGAAAATTAGATTTGATTTTGATTAGATTTGGATTAGGATGGATTGGATTATAGTGGATTAGGATTTTATGAAATTCACTTTTGATAATGATGGTAAGCCAAAATAAGCTGAATGAACATTTGAGCGCGACAAAAGTTTGTTAACTAGAAATACCCCCAATTACATACTTTTGTTCTGTTTCGGGAAACGGATGTTAGACCTGTATATCAAACTTATACAATTAAATTTGTATTTGTACTAAATTACATCAATATCGTTACAGTGGATTAGTTTTGAAAGCTACAAACACACAAAAGGACAGACTTTCGCAATAGTATTATAAGAATGGATTTACCTCTCGCATATTCAATAACAACTGTAGAAATGGAGTAAACGCCTATAAATTGATAAACACGTTTTTTTTCCAATATCCCCCAAGATTCATCATCAACTGCCTGCCCTGATCCCACTCTAAATGGGATCGGCACAACATGTTATAAACATGTTTTTACATGATTTGGCTACGTATCTTACGACCGGCCGCCTGCCTGACGTCAACTTATCTTAGTCGTATTTGACAACACCTCGATAAGAAAGACGGTGATCTACTTAGCCGGATACCACACGGTGAGTCAACTTACCTTAGTCGCCTTTTACGACACCTCGGTAAGAAATGAGGGTGGTCTATTCTACTCAGCCGGATACCACACGGCGGGTCGACTTACCTTAGTCGCCTTTTACGACATCTCGGTAAGAAAAGAGGGTGGTACTTCAGCCGGATACCACACGGCATAATATCCCCCAAGATTAAAGATGGAAAAAATGTAAAGGTACCTTAAACGTTTTTCCCAACTTTTTCCTTCAATATAATTAATATATTTTTTATTTATTCACCGCAAACAAAAATTAGGGGTGACGGAAGAAAAATCGCCAAAGTGATGAAAAATACACTTGCGAGGGTAGTCTTTGATCAAATGTTGATTTTCTTTCAATCAACGATGAAATTGTGAGCAAACAGACTGACGAATTCGAGATAGCGGCCACGTGTACGGGATCAAGTACAGTTGAACTCGAAAATCTCTAACTTAATTATTTTAGTATCTAGGTGACCGAACCTTACCGGTAATTTTATTTAAAGATAGACATAAATTTAAAAAAGATAAAAAAGCCCCGGGTGTGACATGTGGGAATCGTAACTATGTTTCGGAATTTTTTGGTTCGCGCGTTACCATTAAGCTGTCACGGCTTCGCATTTGACAGCTAAAAATTTCATTTACTTTCTATACCTATTTTAGCAGTTTTTTTATTGCCCATAAACAGAAATAAAACGAGATTTTCTTAAAATAAAACCTAGCTAGGTCAATTTTAATCCGCAAAAAACCCTCTACTGAATTTCAGGAAAATCGTTGGGGCCATTTCCGATATTCCAAATATATACCCACATACAAGATTAACTCATTTAAATATTAAAGATATCAAAACGCCTAGAGGTCCAGGGTGTTTATGGACATCGGTGTATCTGGATCAGATATTGTGGGAATATCTTTGCATATGAATAAAGAAAGTTTTCTTACTTGTCCAAGTTTTGAGTCTCTTTAACACTCACAAGTTTTGTAAGCGCTACGCTTTATCGCAATGTGACACAAAACAATATTATTATATTCAGTTATCTTATTTTTAAGCGTGCAATATGTTTTCTCAAATATTAATTGGCATAGAGCATCGTGGGCCGGTGATATTTGCAATTGAGGTAGCAGACTGCGAGATTCCCTTACACGAATGAACTTAACCTAATAACAAGATTTTTTAAAGACTCATCATCCTTTCCTTTGCCCACTCTAAGTGGGGTTCTGTTGTCACATGATTTGGCTGGGTATTTTTCGACCGGCCGCCTGCCTGACTTCAACTTGCATTATTTGCGTTTTACGATACTTCCGTGAGGAAGAGGGTTGCCTATTCAGCTGGATGCCACACAGCGGGTCGACTTACCTTAGTCGCCTTTTATGAAAGCTCGGTAAGAAATGAGGATGGTCTATTCTACTCAGCGTATACCAAACGGCATTTTTAATGAGTAATTTTGTACATTTAAAATAAGTTACAGTTTCCATTAACCTATTATCTATTACTTGTCTAACGTCAATGACCTCCCGACCTAAAACCCGATGACTAATACAATAAAACAAAAGCAACTAATCAAAACAAACTATGCGTCTGTGTCCATTAAGTCCACCCCATAATTCTGGGTTTGTTCGTATTTTCCAAATACCCATACTTTATTCCATAGATAGCAAGTGAATTGAATTGACATTAGGGTAAGTTATAAATAATTCAGTTAGTGAGTAGAGCTTTGGGGGACTGGTCATTACTTATTTGTCCAAACTTGTTTATCCCGTGCGCGGTTGTGCTAATATTGTTTACCTTAAAACCACGAACATGTAACTAAAATCATCACAATGTAAGAAGTATAGATGTAGCAATAAATATGAGGATATGTGTGTTAAATATCAATCTGGTATTAATGATAGATATAGTAAACAATGATGTCATCAGATATCAATGTCAGACAGTAATAATAAAGGTATTTATGACATCAGATATCAATTTCAGGCATATTAATCAATGTAGGTATATACGTCATCAGATATCAATGTCAGACATATTAATCAATAAAGGTAAAAATGACATCAGATATCAATGTCAGACATTATAATCAATGAGAGAATATACGACATCAGGTATCAATGTCAGACATATTAACAATGAGGGTATATACGACATCATATATCAATGTCAGACATAGTAATCAATGAGGGTATATACGAAATGAGGTATCAATGTCAGACATAGTAATCAATGTGTGTATATACGACATCAGATATCAATGTCAGACATAGTAATCAATGAGGGTATATACGACATCAGATATCAATATCAGACATAGGATTCAATAAGGGTATATATCACATCAGATATCAATGTCAGACCATCAAAAAAAAAGTCAGTCAAAAAGTACCACTTTTTGACTTAAAAAAGCACAATTATTTAAGTCGATATGAAAAACCACGTCAGGAACAACAAAGTAATTGAGGATATTTTAACACGCCGCCTAAACACACAGTTGAGTCGGATCTGTAAATATATCTTCCTTATCCCACTCTAAGTGGGGTCGGCACAACATGTTTTTCTCTTCCATTCTGTTCTATCATTCATCAACTCTGGCTCTACTCCTTTTATATGCATGTAAAATCAGTACGATAATCGTCAAAGAAAGAAAAAAGAGAAACAATCTTTTAACACATAAATAAAAATAAATGTGCAGAAGGGATCTTATTGCTATAAGCGATTTCTTGCAGACAAATTTGAACGAAAGTAAATTCATTCTTTAAAATCCCACAAGATACCACCCATCCCAATCAATCACCCTCCAAGTCACCTAGATGGGGATTTAATAACACATTTTTCCATCGCAGCCAGGTGTCGTTTCTCAATTTAAATAACTCATTATATTTTTCCGTCGGAATTTTCCATGAATATAAAGAAGGCGGGCAACGCAAACAGACACCGAGTCCACAGAGATATATTGGGGCCGATATTGAGAGAGAACTGATTTAGTTTATTCAGGATCGAGGAGTTCAGGAGGAATTATGCAAATACAGACCTTCGTCACGGCTACGCAATTGTCAGTGGGCCTATTTTAAATTTATAAAATTCAATACCTCCGGCTCACAATTGTAATCGTAAATCGGATTCCTTTTTTAAATAACAAAAAAAATTGTTGTTACGTCATCTAATCAGGGCTATTTGATTGGATTAGCTCCAGGAGTCACGGTTGCTATTTTCACCGAGGATAATTTGTTGGTAAACTTGAACCAAACAAAACCAAGTGACTTCAGAACACTGAGACCTTGACTTTGCCAGTGATGATGCTATTTGTGTTGACGATGATGATCAGGCACGTCAAAGGTCGGCAAAATATCAAAAGCAGTCCTTCTCAAGTGCTGCACGAGATATATTTAATTTAACATATACAGGGTATTTAATAAAAGTTAAAGGAACAATAATTACATCTATGCTCGAACGAGTTTATTTCTAGGTTTTCTATGTCTTTTTTTCTAAAGGGGAAACCCTTTATGGACTCCCACGAACTAAAATCCCTCCTCATTTCTACGGCAGTATTCGACATTGCTTCACCCTAGCCGGAGTCTATTTCATGGCCTATCTTGCCCATACCTCCGTTTCTATCTCTCCCATTTTGTCCGACACAAACTTTAGGAGGAAACTCCAGCCAGACAGGGATACCTGTCGTAAGTATTAAAGTTTCGGGTAACAATGTTGCCTCTGTTTTATCTACTACCATTTGACATTTTTCATCCCACCTTGAGCATTGAAAGATAGTCTAGGTGTATCTTTTGCTTCACAATAAACACTTCTATCGGTGCTTTTTTAATTTTGCACAGGTATTTCTGAAAACACACATGACCTGTCATCACGTATGTCAAATGCTAGCTTGTTTCACTACGAGGTACTGCAGGTTTTCTATTTCTAAATTTCTTGGACACGAATTGACGCGACACGGTTTAAGCGCTGTCAGCGCGTTGTATTATATTTCGGAAACCATACAATAAACTAATAATAGCGGACATTTTCTATCATCTATACTTTTCTCTTAAATATCCGTCGAAATGGTCTCTTGATATGGTAGTGAATATATCGCGATCAGTCGCTTACATAACGACGGGCTTACTACTTTCATCACATACATCAGCATATTATAATGTAAACCTCGCTATGAATACAGAAATATCGCGAACATCGCGTGAATTCTCGCCGTAAACACCAGCCCTAACGTCCCGGGAGATTATTAGCTACATCGTGATTATTGCTAATAATTATACTCCCATAGACAATTTACAATGTAGGCTGCACAAGTGATTATTTTCCCATGTATGATAGCAGCATATGGGTCGAATAGGTATCGATTTGCTTTGGATATATGTTAATACTGATTGTAAATTATGGGTATACTAAAACTAAGTTACTAATATATACTACCATCACCAACATCGCCTTGCACAAGTTCACTACCACAATCTCAACAATCATTTCGCCCCGTAACCATAATCAGGAGATAAGCTAAGGCGGTTCGTATTTTTACGAATTCTACGTATATCAGGTATGAAAACGAATAGTACACTCTAATTTTAGCATTACATTTATTTTTATCGCATATTATAGAAAATAAAATTATAATGACTTTTGTAGAATAATAATAAAACAATAAGAATATCTATTTTAAAATTGGTAAAACTTCAGCGGGTTCACGGGTTCACACCCCGGGCCGGCACCGATGAGTTTTTTTTTAACTTTTTCTTTTGACGAATATCACTATCATTCTCCTATCCTTCGTACTCTAAGTGGGGTCAGTACAATATGTTTTAATCTTCCATTCTCTTCTACCATTAATTAGGTTTTGCGCTACTCCTTTTCTAAGCGTATACTTCTCATAAGTCATCCAAATTTTTTTCGGCCTCCATTTAATCATAATAATCTCTATGATCTATCAAGTTATCGATTATAGAGTTATCTAAGGCACATATTAAAACCGCAAACGCCGGCATCCAATAACGCAGCGTTCATTAGCAATGGCGAAATTCTGCGAACATCGCGAGGATTCCTAGCTGAATACACTCTGCACGCGACATGCCTGCAGATTATTAGCAACATTGCGATCGAGAGCATAATTGTGGCCCATAAACGTAGGCTTTGCATCAGGGAGATACAAATACAGGATATAGCGGGTTGATTAAGGGACAAAGGGGAAGTGTATGACTAAAATAGCATTCGCGGTTGTTCTAGCTGTTAAGCAGCGGAAGTGTAAATGTAACGTAAATAAAATAAATAATTGAACAAAATTATCGAATAAAACAAACAATTGTATAATTGAGGATGCTTTAACAGTTAATTCTCAGTTTGAAATGATTTACATAGAAAAATGTCCAAAACTGCTATACATAAAACATGCCCCCATTCCCATCGCCTCCAAACAAAAGCAGGCATGAAATATAGGTAAAAACTCATTTTTAAGATCGAAACATATTGAAAAATGTCCAAAGCTATAACAACACATATCCCTGTGCCTATCGAGTCCAAACAGAAGCTAGCATAAAATGCGCACGTCGCTCGGCGAATTGTCGAAACAAATTCTCTACACTGCATCCAAATTCTCGACAACGGAGTGGCTGCAAATCGAATTTGTACGCTCTATAAACTGGTGGTGTTGAATGTGACGTTCAGGGAAATAAATTCAGAAATGTTGTTAGCAACGATTTCTGTGATGCATAAAAACTATTTTTAATATTAAAACAGTAACTAATTAAATTGAATAAAAATTATAGAAGTAGGCGGTGCTTTGCGGAATTCCATCATGTAAAAGATAATTCAACAACAATTCAACAAACGCGAATATAAAATAGTAAAATAACTACCGTCATTTATTAATATTTAGGCGCTATATATTGCGATTACCTATGGGTTACATAGCCTACATCAGGGTTACGTAGCTCACACTAGGTAAACGAATATCTATTTAATGATATATAAATTTTATATTAAATCAATAAAAAAAATATAGAAAATGAAGCAAGACAAATGACAAACAAATAACATTGACAAAAGACAAACAGACAAAGAGGAAGACTTCAAAAGTGCGCCTACCCTATATGCAACAATTTGTCAAACCAATTACCTAAAAGACTCTAAAGAGGTACGCAACACACTCGTAAATAGTACCCCTATTGTCCTGCCCACATTACAGATCTTATTTCAGAAGGAAAAAGGTCAAATTGGTGTATCAAATGTAACTGTCTCGGACCTAAGTGGTAAGTATAGGCTCGCCACAATATCAATATTCTTCTGGACTGTCCATATTTATTTTTTACGGTACAAAATTACTTCGTGCATTTAAGTAATACGCAAAGCGTAATATTTAAGTTTAATGATACTAGATTACTGCATTCATTTATATCGTATGTAATGATAACAAAAACAACAATAACACAACAATCAAACTAGAGTGAAACAAAAAATGAAGTCATAGAAAACTAAAACTTGGAAGATATTAAATATATTGATATTAACCGCTCATTTACATGTCGATGTCTAGTGATGGCAAATTCTTCTAATATTTCATAAAATTTCTTATTGTAACATTTCAGCAACATCCTTACAGTTAATTTTTAAATAAAATTCTAAAGATAATAATTTAATGTATCAAAATTGTATAAATTTTTGGTTTCATAGGAATTTGCTGGCATTAGAGGAAAATTTTAAATTTTTTTAAGACTCATATTGGAGCAGCGTAGTGCGTCTAAGCTTTTCTACTTTTTGAACAACAGCATGTACAACTATAGTAGACTCGACAAATTCCCTCATGAATCTATCAATCGACCAATCGCACACGACTACGTTATTTAACATCATACTCCAATCAATCAATATCACTAGGCGAAACAAAGGTCATTACAGGCAAGTTTGCAAACCTTTGTAATTTAATTCATTAAAAAGTAGAATGGAGTAAGTAGTGAGTAAATACAAAAGTGACCGGCTGTATAACAAACGCATGGTCTACCTACGTATGCAGGAATTAATTACGCATACAAAAGCTGAACGTTTTAAATGATACGCCGGTATGGTGGGCGCACTTTGGGCCGGCATCGCGATAATAAGTGTGGCAAATAAACGTTTTGTTTTAAGGCAAGCTATACAAGTTAATTGTATTTTCAAAACAAATTTTATATTCACAGATTATAGTTGTGGGATATAGACAACAGAGACAGAATATCAGATATCAGATCAGAATCTCAATCAGACGTCAAATTTCATCAATATTGGTCCTGTGGATTTGCCATAAACGCGTGACAAACATAATATTCGTAACATATGTCTATACACTTTTTGACACGACGACAGTAGCTAATAAAACATTTTTTTAGAGAAAAAAATATTAAAAACCGTTAAGCCTTCAATCGATTGACAAATTGGTCAGAAAATTTTCAAAAACCTAAGAGCTATTTAGTATTACCAAGAACCGGAAGATCAAATTAAAAATTATATCTTATTAACTTTTTGAAAATAAAACAATAATAGAGTGCAAGTTTACACGCCGTGTGGTATCCGGCTGAATAGAATAGTACCACCCTCGTTTCTTACCGAGGTGTCGTAAAAGGCGACTAAGGTAAGTCGACCCGCCGCGTGGTATCCGGCTGAGTAGAATAGACCAAAATCATTTCTTACCGAGGTGTCGTAAAAGGCGACTAAGGTAAGTTGACCCACCGTGTGGTATCCGGTTTAGTAGTATAGACCACCCTCTTTCTTACCGAGGTGTCGTAAAATACAACAGAAGTAAGTTGACGTCAGACAGGCGGCCGGTCGTAAAAACGCAGCCAAATCATGTGACAGCATGTTTATAACATGTTGTGCCGACCCCACTTAGAGTGGGACAAGGGCAGGAAGATGATGAATAGAGTCCAAGTTTACTGGACGGTTTAAAAACGTAAGAAACTGACAGCTCAATCATTTCGTTTCCCGATTACCTAAATAACAAACACTATATGAAGTCTTAAACTTTTAAATTTTATTTATGAAGTAGTAACTATCTTATTATGTTCACGCTATTGAATTATGCTGAACGAATTTTTGATTTTGCTAGAGTGTCTTAATAAAAAAAATCAATTTGACATACATTAAGCAATCTTAAAGACAATTAAAGATGATTCGTGTATAGATTATCAATTTGCAAAATCGAATAAATATTGCATACTTCTCCTGCCCTTATTTCACTACAAGAGTGGTCAGCAAACATGGTTTGGGCTTCTATTCTCACCTATCATTCGTCAAATATGGCGCTATTTCTTTTAATATTCTTGTCATATTTCCTAAATCTAATATCCACATTCATAATTCAATATGGCATAACTAATTTTATAATTTATACCTATTATATAGACTATCAGTATAATCAAATTATCTACTACATTATCTGTTGCGTGGTTTGATTTGTGGCAACGAACAATTGAATAATGAAATTATAAAACAATAAGTCAATTAGGCCCTTAAAAAATCTTCCTCCTACACATTCAAAAATTAGGACACCAACCCACATAACTATTTATCAAACGGTTCCATTAACCATAGTACACGCAGCCGCAAGTACGTATGTACGATTGCGGTTTCCACTGGAACAGCACGTATTCTACAAAGCAACAATGATATATATTCTAAGCTCTAGCCCACTGTACAGTCACAATGCGGCTTGCCAGCATTTGTCGACAATTCGTCGACGCCATCACCGGCGTTCATTTGTTTAACGTGTGCACCGCCTACGCTTAGGACTGTATCAATGAAATCGAATGCGTCATCCTAAAATCCTCCATCCATTGCTGACTTACTGACTCGACCCAATCGTACTCCTCCAGTTTCGCAAGCAATGGTATTCAGTTCGATGGAAATAACCGTTTCAGTTGAGTCTATTGTAGGTTGAATTCGCAGTACGGCGCTGGCGCTATCTAGGCGTTTTGATATACGACCTGTATCTACCTTTGAATGTTAATTAGGAAATGTAGCCCTTATTACTGGGTCACAAGGTTCATAATTCATAGAAGTTGAGACTGTGATTTCTTGTTTCACAATAGGTTTCTCACGTATAATAGAAGGATATTTCACTATTATCTTCGTACTATATTTTAGTGCAACTCGGGAGAGTAGCTCCCGTCTTCATGAATATTATGATATTAAAATTTCCATTACACACGGTAACGCGGTTGCAAAAGTGTATATATTATGTGCATTAAAATTTTGCGGAATGCGGTAGAAACTTTACTGAAAATAGTTAGAAGTTATATAACAAATTTCAAACAAAACAATGTGAATATTAGGTTATTTCAGAGTTTAACAAAGCTAAATGTTTTGAAACAAATTGAAACGGTTCGGGACTGACCACTATTTGATCCAAAAGTAATAATAAAATTATTTTACTTTAATGGGCGAATAGAAAATATATATAATACTAAATATAGAGTGGACTACTCGTTTTCATACATACACGCAGGATTGGTAAAAACAAATGCACAAGCCTCATCACCGCTACCAAAAGAAAGGTATAGTTTAATAGTGTATTACGGTTTTATGTAAATTGTGTTGGAAAAGTTGTAAGAAACCTAATCACAGCTATAGAACGGAGAGATTCATCGAATCAATATCGATCAAATTTCATCGATATTGGTTTAACGGATTTGCCGCGAAAGAGTAACAAACATAAACCCGTACTCACTAACTTTCGCATTTATAATATTAGTAAGGAGTACCTGGTTAACCTAGCCTTGCTCTGTAATTTTTTACAAAATAAAAAAAAGAAACTTAAAAGAAAACACAAAAATTATTGGGTAGGTGGGGCTCGACCCTAGGTATTTTCAATTCTCGACACCGCCCGTTCCACGAATAAGCTTCGCTGACTTGACAATTTACGGCAAAAATAGTGTTTTATATATTCAATAAATTAAAAGTAAATTTTAGTATTATTTAATGGCCATAAACATGAATAAAACTATTTTATATAATATTTAAACTAAACCTAGCTAGATTGCTTTTTCACCCCTGCATGCTGAATATCAGGAAAATCGTTAGAGCGGTTTCAGAGATTCCGAAATATATATATCTTTTATGTATGTATGTATATATACATACATACATACAAGATTAACTCATTTAAATATTAAAGATTTGGATTTGAATTAGAATTTTACTACCGGGAAGAACCAGCAAGAAACTCGGCGGGATACTCTATTAATCTCATGATTGGGCCCGCGTCTGCACCAAATAAAAGCGGATCTAATAAAGGGCACTGTCCAATCCGAGCGTTCATTAACTAATATCCTCGGACTGTCTCCGATCATTGGAAGTACCCTCCAGTAATCGGATAACAGGACAAGCATACGGGCATGGGGTCATGACCTTAGGGTAGGGGATAAGATTTGTGCAAGAAATGGGATCATCATTGTTGGGAAAGTAAAGTCTATCTATTATTATGAATGAGGAAATCTATTTGTCTATAAGACGCTTTCATAATATATCCGCTAGACCGATATTCATGAAATTTCACACTATTAAAGCTCATAAGCAGGGAACAGGAAAAAGGCATTATTGAGGGCATTTAAACCCTTCAGTTAGGCTATCTAAGTCTAATATACCATTATAATTTGATTCAATTTGAATGAAATATTCATATAAAATTGTATGATAATATATTCGTAATTAAATACAAAAATATTATTTTTATATTACAAATAAATAACATCTGGACCTAATTTGATAAAATTTCGCACAATTAAAGCTCATAAACTGTGTAAGCAGGGAACAGGAAAAAAGGCATTATTGAGGGTACTTAACGCTTAAGTTGGGCTATTTATGTCGCAAGTACAAATAAACTTATAATAAAATAGTACCTACAATGTTATTGTCAATATAGTCATTATAATATAACATTATTTTGAAGATTGTTGGTATTATACCATTATAATTTTTTAATATATCACTTTTAGTGATAAGACCGCCCTTGCACTCTTAAATGTTCTTATTTCTCTTGTTTATGTGTATTATTTACCTGGTGTGCAATAAAGAGTTATTCATTCATTCATTCATAATTTGAGTGTAATATTTATATTATATAATATTGTATGATAATATATTCGTAATTAAATACATATATATTATTTTTATATTACAAATAAATTAAACAAATATTAAAACCAGCTTTTGAGGATACTAATATTTTAAAAACTAAATTTTAACTTACATTTTTCGAAATGGAAAATTCAGCGCTTTATGAAACCTATTTTCTTAATTTAAAGCCAACGCCTGGTAAGGTTTCATTCATAATAGAAAAGGCAACTCTTCTAAAACAATTTTTTTTAAATACTTTCTATACGAACAATTCAGTGAAAGGTAAAACCTTATTTTCAATTCGAAAAACCTGTGATTGATATAACACTTAATCCTAATTGCCAGCGCTTTGTTAAAACCTTATTCTTCGAGCTTCATACATTTTTCATAAAATTTTATTTCAAAATTTAAAACCAGACTTATAAAAAAATAATTAAAATTAAATTAAAGCCTAAGCACTGGCTTTGGTTTCCGTAAAGCTTTTTCCTTAAAAAAACCCCAAAACCTGATAAGACTTTTTTAAATAAAAAAGACCAATATGGTTCTTGAGTAATTTATTCCTAATTGAAAACTAAAGTCACAAAAATAAAAATCATTCCAAATTGAAATTCAGCACTTGGAAGGGGTTTTATTCTGATTGGAAAAGTGTTGTTAAAAGTTTTCATTTCGTGATTATTATACAACGGTTCACTGGCCATCCGAACAGGCCAATCAACTGCAGTTTGCTATATAGACAGAACGGCTAACTGAAATAGGTTAACGTTCTATTAACCTAAAACATATTCACCGTACTGTAAACTAGGTTTAGAATATTGCTTAGTGAAGCAATTTATATTTACAACTTGATTCGCTTGAATGGAAATCGGCGTATTTAATTAAAATTCTGAATATAAAATTAGCTATTGTGAGTTAAACATAAGAGATAGAGACATGCTGTCGTGGACCTTATTGTAGTATTTTCGTACATCTACAATTCTCTAGTACATTGCTTTAGTACAAAATGAAACATATACAGACAGACACATTTCGAGAGTTTTTTAATGTTTAGATTTAATCTTTTCTCCTTAGTTAGATGATTACCTATAAGTACACAGATATTATAGTTTAGGTTAATAGAACATTACGGTTTTACGTAAATGAAATAGAAAAAACTTTGTGAAACACTGATTTCTATCTGCTGGCAACAGTCCTATTCTCTCTACTAATATTATAAATGCGAAAGTTTGTGAATATTTGTGTATGTTTGTTACTCTTTTCTTTCACGGCGAACCCGCTGAACCAATATCGATGAAATTTGGCACAATTATTCCTTATACACTTGAATAACATATAGCCTTTAGAAATCTTGTTAATTCTAAAGAAATAGGATGACATTAAAAAGCGTCATCTATTATCAACCTATTAGAGGACAACAGTCTACGCGAACGAAGTCGGGGGTAAAAGCTAGTATTATAAGTGGGTAAGTTTGTAAGTATTAATGTTTGTTACTCTTTCACGGTAACCCCGCTGAACCAATATCGATAAAATTTGGCACGATTATACCTTATACACCGGGGTAACATATAGGCTATAAAAATCCTATTAATTCTACAGGAATAGGATGACGAAGTTGGGAGTAAAAGCTAGTATATTATAATGATATTAAAATAGAACGTTTGTAAGTATGGATGCATGTTTGTTACTATTTAACAGGAAATTCGCTTAACCAATAACGATGAAATTTGGCACAATTACTCCTTATACACTTGGGTAACATATAGGCTATAGAAATCCTGTTAATTCTGTTAATATACATGTGTCATCTCTTGTCAACCTATCACAAGACAACGACAAGTTGCGGGTAAACACTAGTACTATATAAACAGTTCAAGCGGTGGAATTTCCATTGAAAAAACCTATCCAGACTGGCAACAGCAGGGGAGTGCTATAAATTAGAGGCGTACTCTCAAAGATCTATTATTCATTAGCAATACGCTCGCAGCATCCAGATCGGGTGCAGTTTGCAATTCAGTTGAAATGTTAAAATAAAAGAGAAGTGGGTCAACCATACACCTGAATATTCTATCGATCGATATAAATATAGAGAAACCAGTTATCCTGCTTCTTCTTTCTTTTTTATTTAACTTATGCATATTGCATAATATAACAAGAAAGAAAGAAGTCATATCTCATTATTAACGTATTAGAATAACGCATCGTTTCTTTCTTTAGGAACGGGATAAAAACATATAGCACATAATGGAGGGTATTTTAACATTTAAGGTGACGCTCATATAGTCGGTTACACCTAATAAATAATATTTTTTTTAAATAAATAACGCTACTATATCTTTATGATCAAATAAAAAAATAAAGAATAAATAAAGAAAAGTAGCGTAAAGTATTAATTATGTACATTTGTTTTTTTGCAAAAATTAATGGTACAATTATTCTCCTCCCTATATTCCACTCTAAGTGGGGTCGGCACATCATATTTTAAACATGTTACATGTTTTGGCTAGTTGTTTTACGAACCGCCTGCCTGACGTCAACTTCCTTTAATCGCATTTGACGACACCTCGGTAAGAAATGAGGGCGGTCTATTCTACTCACCCGGATACCAAACGATCTTATTTTCTCCTATCTAACCGATATATTACAAAAAGTATGCATTAATGATATCAGGTCATCTGGATCGATATGGGTGTTCCACAGGGGTCAATCTCTGGTCCTCTTCTGTTTTTATTATACATAAATGATCAGATATTGTGTTCCAAATATTAGCGATATTGTGCTATTTGCAGATGACACCTCTTTACGTGATACGTACTGCAGTCCAACAAAATGGGTCGTCGCGTCGTTCAAATGTCCGCAATTAATCAATTTGCAAACAGGATGCGTTCGTTAGCGGCACACGGTACGCCTACAACCTGGTTTTTATACACATGCGACTGAAATACGCGATATCACGTCTCTTTGTCCCTAAATTGGCCTTATTACGACGATATTAGATCGTCACACGTAACGCTTTGTGTGAACAACGACTGCTATATATGTTTACTAATGGTACCTGCGACTTTATTCGTTTGTTTGTTGTGTTAAATTATCCTTAATTATGAACTATATTGTTAAAAAATTACATCCACACATCCATCCATACAGTTCTATCTAAACTAAGTAAACCTATGATATCGCAAATAAATCAGTTACTGTTAAAAAACTCTATTTTTCGTTAGCGCCCTGTCCTATATTCCTAAGGAAAAAAACTGGCATAATTATACGATTATCATCATTCTGCTGCCCTTATCCCACTTCAAGTGGGGTCGGTTCAACATGTTAAAAACATGCTGTCACATGATTTGGTTGCGTTTTTACGACCCGCCGCCTGCCTGACGTAAACTTACCTTAGTCGTATTTTACGACACCTCGGTAAGAAAGAGGGTGGTCGATTCTACTAAACCGGATACCACACGGTGGGTAAACTTACCTTAGCCGCCTTTCATGACACATCGGTAAGAAATGAAGTTGGTCTATTCTACTCAGCCGGATACCACACGGTGGATCAACTTACCTCAGTCGCCTTTTACGACATCTCGATAAGAAATAAGGGTGGTCTATTCTATTCAGCTGGACACCACACGGCTAATTACGGAACTTAACTATAGAATTTTATCTTTCGATTTTTTTTATCAGAGTTTGGTTGAACTAAAGTTTTCTCTAAGATCGCTCTCGAGACGTTCGAACGTCGACGTAATCTTTAGTTTATGAGGCCCTAGTTCAATTCCTAAAATTTCCACGTAAGTCGATTGTGCCATTGGAATCGGTTATTTTGTTAAAACGTCAAAACAAGTAAACAGCGTCACCCATTTTGGGAATCAACCATTCGTAGCCAAATGGGTCATTACCATCCACAACAGATATGATGGGATCACACCTTACTATTTCCGACACATTTAACGACCCCCGCCGTAACGTGACGTTATCACAAATGGAATGTCCACCGTTTCAGGAATACCCGATTTAAGGGCAATGACTAGTGACGGAAACGTGATATGTATCGATAATTAAATAATGATATTTTTGAATCTAAAATTTTAAGTGTTTCAGAAAAACGGAAAACATGTTACCCTAAATGAACTGTTGAGAGCAATATATATTTCTACACGTTATATTTTGAATCCATCGATTAATAGTATAAAACGCAAGTTAAAAGTTACGGGACGCTTAATTCATCCAGTGATCCAAAAGTATCGTGTTATTTGGAACTTGTACCCAGACACTTATAAATTACTTAAGATCATTTTTTTGTAACTATCTCAGTTATATTAGGCCACATTCAACTAATCCAATTAACAAAAATATATCGCAAACTTAGTATTAAAGTGACCAAATACAGAATAAAGCTTAATTTTATTAGACGTATTGTAATCCTTTTTTCAATACCATCTATGACATCACGCTGCGAACAATTCAAGAAGCTAATGTTTTTTTGCTTTTCCAAGTTAAGGGTCTCTTTAACGCGCACACGTTTTGTAGGCGCTACGCTACGCTTTCATCCGATTTGCCAAAAACAAGTTAGGTAACTTTAGCAAACAGGCAATAGCAAAAACAGTAATCGAAACTGACTCAATTTAGTAGTACGAGTAATTAATGCCGCTTGAAAGTATAAGCGCACTTCAAACCACAGACAGCTAGATATAAAAAAATCTTAATTTGTAAAGGAACTAGAATAAAACATATAGGTAGGTAGTATACACAAAGGGTTATAGACGTTTTAATTGCAAACACAGTCACGATTACAGCTTGTTAATAATAATAAACGCAATAAAAGCAATAAAGTCGATATATCGACGCGTGTTTCGTCAAGGGCCTGCCCTAGCAAATGTCGTGAATAAATCAAGCCCCGACACCTCAGATCCCTTAAATAAGTACGTCCTCGTGTGTGAAATATCGAGTGAGTACGGTGTAGTCACGTGATGTGTGCGTCCCCAGACACGGCTGGCATAACAAAGTGTCAATTTAAATATTTATAGCGAGCGCGGCAGTTTAACATCTTACAAATATTGTTTAGCGCCATCTTAATTAGGGCCCTAGGAAAGCTTGGAGTCGCTCAGCGGGAAATGAAATGAAATGGAAAAGAGTTTATTCAGCTCCATGTACTAAATTTAACAGAAAATGAACCAATCTAATTATATACTACTATCGTCAAACTTAAAGTCTATTACCTCCAGTGCATAGGTCTGAATGGGCCTTCATCTCAGCACTGATTTTCAGATGACGCCCAGCAGATGTCACGGACATAAACTATGAATATTTATTAATTTATTTTATTTAAAACTTAACTTTTTAACTTTATCTTCTATATCTACTTATTAAAATAACAAAGTCTCCTTTTATTATAACTATTTTTTTATTACTATTATATGGGTATTTTTTATTACAATGGAAAGAGTTATGCTCTGAGTTATATCTGAAAGCGGAATTCAGGAATTGGTCCTCCAACTCTGGCTGAATTGAGGAAGAGAAAGAAGAACATATTATGAAGAACCGCTGGACGTTGGAGTCCCAAGGTGTTTAAATGTAACAACAGACGTGCGACCTCAAAAATCGCGCGTTCGCGATTAGCGGCTTCATCCAAAGGGCAACAGACCGTGTGACAAGGAAAAAATTTGAAAAGATTTGTGTCTAGCAGTGTACATTGATTGAAAGAGGCAGAGATAGAACCAGAGTAACTAACATAACTCAACGAATTGGAAAGGATATTAGGCATAGTACAAAAGAACGATGGGTTAAAAGGCGTAAAAATTGAGACGTTGCTACAGAAAACAAATACACAGCCTAAGTATTGCTCAAAACAGATGATCTACGCACTTGAAAAGTATTAGTCACCTCAACTAGTAATCCCACTGTACATTATTTAAAAGTGTCACGTACCTATATTTTGAAATTACGTCCGTTTATTGAACCGTTTTATTGTTCCTGCATGGATCAAAGTATATATTTTAATGTATGATGATCTCGGTGCGTAGCTGGCGGCTAAACGGCGTCGATGATTCAATTAAAACCACTAGAAACTGAATATAAATTTTATTCACAGTCCCAATTTAAAATAATAATCGTTATTTAGCATCAATAGCCGTGTGGTATCCACCAATAGAATAGTACCACCCTCATTTCTTACCGAGGTGTCGTAAAAGGCGACTAAGGTAAGTCGACCCGCCGTGTGGTATCCGGCTAAGTAGAATAGACCACCCTCATTTCTTACCGAGGTGACGTAAAAGGCGACTAAGGTAAGTTGACCCACTGTGTGGTTTCCGGTTTAGTAGAATAGACCACCCTCCTTACCGAGGTGTCGTAAAATACGATTAAGGTAAGTGGACGTCAAGCAGGCGGCCGGTCGTAAAAACGTAGCCAAATCATTTTACAGCATGTTTATAACATGTTGTGCCGACCCCACTTAGAGTGGGATAAGGGCAGGAGGCTATATAATCGTTATTTAGCAACAACCAGCGGTTCTTGTCTAAACCATGCTATTTACAATCGATTTAATTACGATTTTCTGAATATAAATAGTATTAACTGATGTTATTTATAAATACAATCATGTTTTCAGTTTAAAAATTGTTTCTTTTATAACACAATTTTATCGCGTAATATTTAAATATTGTATTCAATAAAAAAAAAACTTAACAAACAGCAAAGCGTCATTATAATGTTCAATAATTTATTATAGAATCTAAGGAAAAGCATTCTTTAAAATATAAAGCCAGTATTCAACCAAATGTTATAATTTTATATTTATAATCGTCGCTAGATGGCACCACTTGCGGCGCCCACATGTACTAGATATAGCTTAGACCAGGGCTTCTTAAATTGTGGGTCGCGACCCCCAGGGGGACTGAAAGACTGGCGTCGCAAAGATCTGATACTTTTCAATCATTATTGATACAACTACATGGCTGCAGGCTTTAATTAAATAGATTTTATTAAATTTATGATTGGTTAGTTTACAACAATTATAAATAAAATTTTAAAATGAGTATACACACTACGTACAAATAAAAATCATACAAAATACTATTGTAGTTTTATTATAACTATTTTTTTAAAAAAGTGGTAATGCAAAACTGTTATTTACATTGTAAAATAGTGCGATATTACATCTACATCTACGGTTAATATATATTTCATTATATGGAGGAGGGGGTCGTTTAAAATTTCCTAAGCTTGAAGAGGGCCGCTATATAAAAAAGTTGAAGAAGCCCTGGCTTAGACTACCGTCTTTACATTTGTGTGTTCAGTTAAAAACAACTGATCAGTTTAAGTCACATAGTAGTCACAACTGAAATTATGAGACACGTTGCACTGATTTTCAGCGCCCTTTAAATGGCAGTGAGTGACATAGTAAAAAGCACTTTACTTTCCAAGTCCCGATCATCAGTATGACTAATACGTTAATACCGTCTAATTGATTATAAACATGGGGCGATGAACTATTCATTGATGGCCGTTTACGGCACCGGAAGTCATAGGCCGGTTGACGGCTACTTGGTCATAAAACGGACTTGTAATCAAATTCCTCGAACTATATGTTAAGGCGCGTAAATACTAAACGATGACGCGGCTACATATAACCCACCTTCCTATTTCAATCTACCTAATCTACTAAGTCAACATAAGTAAAGTAAGTAGCGGCCTGTTACTCTCCCACTGCTGGGAATAGGCCTCTTCTCAAAGTTTTTGGAGAGAAGGATTGGAGCTAAGAGCTAAGACGCTGCTCCAATGCGTTTTGGTAGGTTACACATATCTCCAGAATTCTCTAGATTTATGCAGGTTTCCTCAATATGTTTTCCTTCACCAAAAAGCGTGTGATAAATTGCAATTATATATCAGACATATAAGTTTAAGCAGAAAAATTAATTAGCGTCTGCCCAGGTTCGAACCCGTGATCTCCTCGAAAGAGTCGCACGGTATTACCGCTGGGCTACCACAAGTTAACATAGGAGTTCCAAAAATCAAATTAATCCACTGCATTCGAGTCGCTCTAGAAAACAAACCTATGTCTACAGGGGACGTGGTTTGATAGAGAAACTCCTTACTAATTTGATAAATGTCCGTTTATCAAATTCCTGCGCTTTCACGGCTAATCGGCTAGATGAAATAGTCAAATAGTCGGCAATATCGATGAAATTTCGTGAAATTGAAGTTTGGGGAATAGAAAAAGTGTTTGTCACTTCACTTTTACATAGGTATGGGTAAAAATACTTTTACATAATTATTAATACAATTTTAATTATTTGTGCATAACACCCGGTGGTAACGGGCTGAATAGAATAGGTCCACCCTCATTTCTTACCGAGGTGTCGTAAAAAGTGACTAAGGTAAGTTGACCCTCCGTGTGGTATCCATAGAATAGAGCACCCTATTTCTTACCGGGGTGTCGTAAAATACGACTAAGGTAATTTGATATCAGGCAGGTGGCCGGTCGTACAATACGTAACCATCATGTGACAATATATTTATAACATGTTGCGTCGACCCCCACTTAGAGTGGGATAAGGGAAGTTATTACAATAAAGTTATCTCAAATAAAAATTAAGTTGACATAAACGAAGTCGAAGTTTAGAAGGAGTTTGGAGGCCCCTTGGCTGCCCTGGTGTATAAAGGTTGTTGCCAAATTCCATCAATAATGGTTGATTACGCATTATGTTTTAACAGACAGACAGATTGATTCGCATTTATGATAGTAGATTTTAAAACTCGAATGTCAAACGTCTTGTGTTCAGATATTTAAAAAAGATAAATGCCTCTATAGTGCTGCTATTTCTCATGTTCATCATCTTCCTGCCCTTATCCCACTCTAAGTGGGGTCGGCACAACATGTTTTAAATATGTTGTCACATGATTTGATTACGTATTTTACGACCGGCCGCCTGCCTGACATCAACTTACAATAGTAGTATTTTAGGAAACCTCGGTAAGAAAGAGGGTAAGGTCTATTCTACTTAATCGGATACCACATGGTAGGTTAACTTACCTTAGTCGCCTTTTACGACATGTCGGTAAGAAATGAGGGGGGTCTATTCTACTCAGCCGGACACCACACGGCGGGTCGACTTACCTTAGTCGCCTTTTACGACACCTCGGTAAGAAATGAGAGTGGTACTATTCTACTTAGCCGGAAACCACAAGATGCGCATTTACAATATTAGAAGATTTTAAAAATCGAATGAGTTGAACGTCTTGTGTTCAGATATTTAAGCATTTATAATATTAGAAGATTTTAAAAATCGAATGAGTTGAACGTCTTGTGTTCAGATATTTAAGCATTTATAATATTAGAATATTTTAAAAATCGAATGAGTTGAACCTCTCGTGGTCAAAATTTCTCCAGATAAAAAGAAAAAATGCCTCTATAGTGCCGCTATTCCTCATAAATGTTATAACCGTATAAAAATTAACCCATATCCACCCAGCGGGTAGCAACGATCGCGGAACTATTTCCGTGCGTAGATGGCTTTATGATGAGCCGACGTTCAATCTCCGTCGTAATGTGCTTTAATAACGAGTATGTACGCGGCATAATGTATGTGACAAACGCGACGCGAACCTCATTACTTTTATATAAAACCAAGAGAGTGACATGTTGCTGTAGTTAAGTATGTTTTCGAGTTCCCCTCTCGTAATGTTTTGGTATTAATTTTAATTTTGCGATGTCTTCCAAGATATTAATTGAAATATTATAATTTAAAATTTGTGTTAATTAATCGTAAAACTAATTTAAGTCTGGACACCTGACGAGTGATCTATAATCATCCCTCCTTATCCCACTCTAAGTGGGATCGGCACAACGTGTTATTAAAATGTTACCACATGATTTGGTTACGTATTTTAAGAACAGCCGCCTGCCAGACCTCACCTTAAAAAAAGAGGGTAATCTATTTTACTCAACCGGATACCACACTGTGGGTCAACTTACCTTAATTGCATCTATCGATATAAAAAAATTGTTTCAACACGTTTTCTGTCATAACGTGCGATAACGAAAAACCTCAAAATAGTCTGTGTGGTGTATTTATTTAATTATATTTATTTATTTACGGAGCACAGGCCTGCTCTCTCAGTTTTGGGAAGGTTTGGGGCTAAGACCCAACACGCCGCTCCAATGCGCATTGGTAGGTTACACATATCCTCAGAATTCTCTAAAGATATGCAGGTTTCTTCATGATTTCCTTCACCGAAAACCAGCAATTATCAATTGTAAGCTATGATTGTAAGAAATAAAACACCTTTTAGTTCCCCGAACAAACCCTCCCAAATATATAGTACGTAATGACAATATTTGTCACCTTAAAATAGATCACTGTGCCCAAACCATCGGATATTACTTTGAGGTAAAATCATGTCAGAACCTGTCGGCTCCATCGGTGACATGTCGGGACAAGTAATACGTCAAAGAAGTGCCATAAATACGGGCCGAACAATGGATTACATAAAAGTATTGGAAAAGGGATGTGATTGGTTCAACCTTGCATATCGATACATGAATAAATATAATATAATTTTTAACATTGTATCAATAAATAATATTACCTTTTCCAATTTCATAGTACATAAGTAATGAAAAGTTAGTAAACTTGCGTAAACATATGTCTAAAAAATTTTCGCGTAATTATGTCACAGTAATGTAAACAAAAAGCTGTGATGGCCTAGCGGTGCGACCGTGTGAATCTCTAGAGACGATCATGGGTTCAAACCCGGGCAGACACCAATAAGTTTTTCTATTAAAACTTATGTGTCTAATTGATAATTGCAATTTATCACACGCTTTTCGGTGAAGGAAAACATCGTGAGAAAACCTGCATATCTCTAGAGAATTCCGGGGATATGTGTAACCTACCAATCCGCATTGGCGCAGCGTGGTAGGTCTTAGCTCCAACCCTTCTCTCCAAAAATGGAGAGAGGAGGCCTATGCCCAGCAGTGGGATAGTAATAGGCCGTTACTTACTTACTTTAATGTAAACAAAAACTCAAAAACAATTTTTGGAGTTTCTGGACGGAAACATACCCATCACAGCTCTTTTAAAATCTTTTTATGTATATTATTTTATTGTATAGATTAATATTATTCGAAGAAATACACAAAACACCAAGAAGACTCATTTCTAAAATTTCTGGCGGTTTAATAAATTGATGGATTGTTTTACTAAAGAAAAACTATTTAAAAAAAAATGTTATTACAAAGGTACTATTGTTAATTAGTTTTCACACAAAATTAAGATAAAATCTCGAAAGAATTAAAGGTACAATTTCATATAGTTAATTATAGAAAATCTAAACAAGTTAAATAATAATCAACCAAAAATATCTTTGATCCGACGTAAAAATAAATAACGACTTATTATAAAACCATTTCCCAAAGGTCGAAAAGCTCACGACAATGTCCAATAACGTTTTATCGATATAGCTTTATCGATATCCTTAATATCTTTAACGACATCCCTAAATTGTAAAATATCGAAGGCAACGGTACAAAAGGGTCCCTTTGTGTGAGGTGAGAGCAAAAAATAAAGGTTTTTGAAGGACCTTCGGAAGAATCGGACGGATATACCTTAGCTAATTGCTTTTAGTTAATTGATCGTCTGACAAGATTTTTTTTATGTTACAATACCTCAATTTGTATTCTATCTGTTGTAGTGTAACGCTTGATATAGGTTAGTTAGCCGTGTGGTATGGGCTGATTAGAATAGACCACCCTCATTTCTTACCGAGGCGTTGTAAAATGCGACTAGGGTAAGCTGACTCGCCGGGTAGAATAGACAACTCTCTTTTCTTACCGAGGTATCGTAAAAGGCGTCTAAGGTAAGTTAACGTCAGACAGGCGGCCGGTAGTAAAATACCTAAGCCGAATCATGTGACAAGATGTTTATAGCATGTTGTACCGGTATCGTTTAGAGTGGGATAAGGGCAGGAGAATGACAAATAATTGAGGGTATTTACAAATTTCATTTGACACTCACGAAGTCCTAAGGAAAGCTAAGTAAGTGATCCATAAAATCAAAACGAACTAAGTATGTAAAATTTTATTACAAGGGTACCAAGTATTTTATTTTACCAAACTGGTTAAATGCATTATCATCTTCCTGCCCTTATCCCACTCTAAGTGGGGTCGGCACAACATGTCTTAAAAATGTTGGCACATGATTTGGCTACGTATTTTACAACCGGCCGCCTGCCTGACGTCAACTTATCTTAGTCGTATTTTACGACACATCGATAAGAAAGAGGATGGTCTATTCTACTTAACCGGATAGCACACGGTGAGTCAACTTACCCTAGTCGCCTTTTGCGACACCTCGGTAAGACATGAGGGTGGTCTATTCTACTCAGTCGGATACCACGCGGCGGGTGAATTTACCTTAGTCGCCTTTTACGACACCTCGGTAAGACATGAGGGTGGTCTATTCTAATCAGCCGGACACCACACGGCGTCAAACTGGTTAATTGCACATAGGTTAAACCACCTGTAACGGGTCACATCTCTCCAGAAAGCACTTTAATATTTTTTACACCAAAAATATCTCTTAAGACCGCACCAAGCCTTTCCGCGACCACAAATTATATAATACCGCCACCCGACAATGTTCGTCTTAATAATAACATGACACATAATAAACGGAAACTGTGGTACAAGGCACATAAGGTAAACATATCTTTAATATTTAAATGAGTTAGTCTTGTATATATATATTTTCCGAATCTCGAAAACGGCTCCAACGATTTTCCTAAAATTCAGTATGTATGAGGTTTTAGGGGAGAAAAATTGATCTAGCTAGGTTTTATGTAAGAAAAATATTGTTTTATCGCTGTTTTTGGGTATTAAAAACCACTAGCATTTATATTGAATGGAATTTTCGCCGTTCACTGTCAAGTCGACCTAGCTTATTCGGGTGACGGGCAGCCTCGAGAAATGCGAATGCCAAGGATCGATCCCCAACTCAGTAGTTGTTTTTTCTTTTTTTTAAGGTTTTTTTTTGTAAAAAATTACCACCCAGATATTTAATACATAGTACCTGACTGACGTATTTTTTACAAAATAAAATAAAACTTCAAAATAAAAAAATAAAAATAATTGGATAGGTGGGGCTTCGATCCTAGGTATTTTTATTAATCGAGACCATCCGTTCTAAGAATAAGCTACGCTGAGTTGACAAATTACGGCAAAAATAGTGTATAAAACACTATTTTATTCAATGTAAATTTTAGTATTTTTTAGTCTTTTTAACTCGTTTAAATAATAAAGATTAATAAAAGTTGTGGTTTTGTTTTAGTTACTCTAAAAAAATGTAGATGATAAAACAGTCATCGTTATCCTGCTGCCCTTATCCCATTTAAGAGTGGGATAAGGGCAGGAGGCACCCACTAAGGTGGGGTCGGCACAACATGTTATAAACATGTTGTCACCTTATTTTGCTACGTATTTTATGATCTTACTTCAGTCGTATTTTACGACACCTCGGTAAGAAAGAGGACGGTATATTCTACTCATCCGGATAGCAAAAGATGGGTCAACTTACCTTAAGTCGCCTTTAACGACGCCTCGGGAATAAATGAGAATCGTATATTCTACTCAGCCTTATACCACACGGTCAATTGACTTACCTTAGTCGCCTTTGTTTATTATTGTTTAATATTTGTATGAATTAAAATAATATATTATGATAATGTTGATTGTTTTGAGAACACCATGATGTTGGAATTGACGTCACGCAGTGGGAGTTGCCACCGAGATGCGAGGTTCCAACAGATGGGTCAAAAAAGGTCAAATGGTGGCTTTTTAATTCAAGGACCACTAGCTTTTGCGATTTAAGTGCAATAATGTACATCAATCGGTAAAAAAAAACAGAAGAAAAATCTGAATTTTACTAAATCGCTTCCGCTTATGATTTGTAACGGTAAATTGTCCAATCGCCAGAGCCTACACGATATGGCCACAAAGCGAATTCCGTTATTCCCACGGCGTGCGAAAATCTTGTCTTTTGGAGACTCGCATTCCCCGGGCCAATTTACTGCAAATTATTATTGTTGCTAAGGCACATTGTTGCTAAGAAATTGCGGTTTTGTAATGATATCTTTATCTCGCGTTTAGCTCGTATTTAAAGAAAATGGGATTAACCCAGCGGTGAGACGCGACTCTTCCGAGGTGGACACGAGTGCAGACTCCGGGCTGGCACCATTGACTTTTCCTGTTACAACTTATATGTCTCATTGATTGATTGATTTCGGTGAAGGAAAACATTGTGAGGAAACCTGCATATCTCTAGAGAATTCTTGGAGAATGTACAACTTATCCATCCGCATTGGAGTGGCGTCGAGGGGCTTTCCAATCTTTCCTCCAAAAATGGAGAGAGGATGCCTATGCCCAGCAGTGATATATTAACAGGACGTGACGTTTTGACATTTAAAAAAATAGTCAATTTTTTACCATTTTACTACGAATATTTTACAGCAGTTTAAAATTCTGTTAAAAATAGGCTGCTACAGAAATCCTACTATTTTTACTACGATTATTTGGATAATAAGAATGTGTGTCGAACCTGTATAAGATAGGAATGACGAAATGTAACTATTATTAAGAATCATATTTTTACAAGAGCAACCGCCGAGTTTCTTGCTGGCTCTACTCGGTAGGAACAGCTTTCCGAACCAGCAGTAGAGTTGACGATTCAAAAGCACTTGTTTACAAGTTTATTTAAATAAAGAATATTTTGAATTTGAATGAAAATGCATGCATGTAAAGAACACATGTTATGTCACCAAGCAGATGATAGATTAGTCTTATCGTGTCTATTAGTGTGGTATCCGGCTGAGTAGAATAGACCACCCTCATTTCTTACCGAGGTATGTCGTATAGGGCCACTAAAGTAAGTTGACGTCAGGCAGGTGGCCGGTGGTAATGTATGTGGGCGCTATCAAATAGCGCCATCTAGCAGCGACTTTAAGCATCAAATTGTAAAATACAGCTGCGACATCTATTGAATATCGAAGGTACTAATCCGATGGATTTAGAGATTTTTATTAGTTTTTAAATATTTAAGACTAATTGTAATGTATAGAATTATTAAATTTCAATTGTTTAATTATTTTAGGATTAATTAAGTAATTATAATCTTTATATATGCTTTTTTTAATTTAACAGGTCCTTATTTGTATTTTAATTTTGGTCATAATAGTTCTTATATATAAAATTAGATTGTTTTCAATAATTCTTATATATAGGCAAATACTATAAATAATAATTAAAATTAATTATCAGTTATTTGATTTGTAAATACTAATTTTATTTAAAATGAACATTGTTTTGATTGATGATTGTTTTGATGTGTTAAATATTAATAACTATCTTTCATTAAGTAAAATTGTTAATTGTATTACATAAATTCATTTAAAAATAATATCTCTATATATTAAAACTATTTAAGACTGTACTTTACATTTTCTTGAATTCTGGAATAAATAATTTAACAATTGACTACACATTTCCTGTCATTGATAAGTTTTATATTAAATAAAATGTTTAAATATCATTAACTATGTGATAAAATTATGTTATAAAAGAAAGGGTGTTTAAATTGGAAGAGTGACTATATTTGTAATTTACAACTATTCAAAATAAATATAGGTACCGAGAAAATGGTAACTAAATCGATTGTAACTAGAATGGCGCCATTCTTAAGAAAAGGGCGGGTAGCATTAAGGCGGCATTCGATGATTCATGTATGGTTAAAGACAGTTCAAGTTGTAAAATTGAATAAAAGTGTTTTCTCTACGAGTTTTTAGTATTTTTGTGAGTTTCCTCTTGTTTTTATTGGCTTCTTCACGGAGAGGCAATGGACGCAGGCATGCAGCCTGGTCACGCGCCGACAGCAGCGGTGGGATCACCAACCGGTGATCCGGTACCTAACCCTCCAGATCCTACGTTCACCATGGAACAGGTTATGAGCCTCGTTAATAATATTACAAAGCAAGCAGCGGTTAGTGCTGTCACTGCCGCTTTTTCTTCTGTGGAATTACCATCTCGATATAGTCACGACTTTTATTTGCCCCCCTTTGATCCAGATGAACGCTCTCATGATATAAGGTGTTGGTGTTCTCATGTCGATGAGATTATTTCGAAATACAATATTCCATTGCATGAAGCCCGTACGAAGGCGATACTACAGTTGAAAGGAAGAGCAAGAAAATGGGCCGATACGTGGTCTCTTAGTTCTACCACGTGGGATCAAATTAAAAGGGAACTAATACAAACTTTTGCCAGGGAATTCCGGTATGCTGATGATGTCCAAAAATGGAGGGCATATACTTCAGAACAAGCTACTACTTATGCTGAGTACGCCACTACGGCGTGGACTCTGTTTAAAAGGGTCAGGCCAGAGGCTTCAGATACAGAAATGGTAGATGCTTTAATCACAGGTATTTATCCTGAGTTTGTACGATCCGAGTTATTGCGAAATACGCCTGATTCTTTCCCCAAATTAATATCAGTTTTAAAAACTTTTCGCAAACGAAAAATAGAAGCTCCTAAAATGGAAAGGTCAGATAATAAAAAACCTTGTTTTATAGAACCTGGTGCCTCTAGGAGGGAGACAATTACTTGTTTTACTTGTAATAAGCCTGGACATCGTTCTCGTGAATGTAAATATAGGTCACAGTCAACTTCTGGTACTTCGTCATATGTTAATGCCCCTAATATAAAAAAATCACTTCCCTTAGGGAAAACAGGTGGCAGTATAATTAAGTGTGATTATTGTCACCTAAGAGGCCATTTTGAAAAGAATTGTTTTCGGCGTCAAAATGATGAGCGAATAAAAACCCAAAATAAAACTATCAATTGTTGCAGTCCTTTTAATGCAGAGCGTAGCATGATCACTGTAAAAATAGGACCTAAAAATTATTCTTGCTTATTCGACACCGGTGCAGATTGTTCATTAGTTAAAGAAAGTATTGCTCTCTCTATGCCCGGAAAACGAAAAAATGTTGATATTTCTTTTTCTGGAATTGGCGGGTCACCTGTTATTTCAAATCTGAGTATAACCACTTTAATAACCATAGACAATACTCCTATTGAAGTAGAATTTCACGTTGTTAGAGATTCACAAATACAATTTGACCTACTTGTGGGTTTTGACTTATTAAAAGTTCCAGGCCTAAGTGTTACAATTAACAAAAATAGATTATCGATTAAGGCGGCATTCGATGATTCATGCAATGGACGCAGGCATGCAGCCTGGTCACGCGCCGACATGTACGTAGCAAATCATGTGAAAACATATTTATAACATGTTGTTCCGACCCCACTTGGAGTGGGATAAAGACAGGAGGATAAGCAATTCAAAATACTATTTATTTAAGTGAACGTGTTTCAAAATGGACATACATTTTTGTCATATTGAATTATAGCAGAAAGTTATCGTTACAATTAAATCATTAACGGTTCAAAACCGTCTATAAAGCTGATAAAGTGCAATATAAATAAACCATAATATTTCCCACGTCGTATCAACATACATTTATGAGTCATCAACTAAGCAATGAATGCCACGTGTTGACTGTTGTGGTCATTCCGAAGAGAAATGTTAGTCATATTTAACTCAAAATATTAAATTATTCGAAGAAACGACAAGGAAATTGTGTTTCAAAACAAACATATACTCATATTATAAATCATATTTACATCTATAAATATTTTAATCATATTATTAATATTTTATATTTAATATTTTAATCATATTTACATCTATATTTTATGTTTTCATCTCGTTACAATACGATCCAATTACTTCGTATTCTAAAGAGGTATTAGGCAAAGATTGTGGTAATTGTTCACTCATACAAATGTTGTACTAACATCTAAAGGTGTTTTACACAGATTTAGAGTATATTATCAACAATGTTTTTGTTAAATTAAGTATTGTAAAATGCTATTAGTTGGTCTAATAAAAATAAATAAATGCGGAAGTCTGTTTTTTTGCTACACTTTCATGGATAATACGCTGGACCAATAATGATGGAATTAGGCACATTTCTAGCTTATAGGCCGGGTTGATATTTAGGCAAATATCCGGAGAAATTTTCTCACTGGAAAACTGATGAAAAAACATATAAAGCATTAATTAGGCTATTTAAATATTTAAGTTGTTTAGTTAACTAAGTCATAGGTACTACTAGTTTTAAATTAACGACATTGAAAAATAATATACATACATACACGTAATGTATGTATGTAAGTGACTCATTTGAACTCAATTTTGACCCAATTTGAACGGCCAGTTTTACCTAATTGAAACTTATAGGAAATGTTATTAAAAAACAATCAATGCTAAAAAGTAGCAAACGCTAAAAAGTGAAAAATAACGAAAAATAATAGTATTAGTATTATTCATAAGGTTTGACACCGACAATTTTCAGAAGCTTTGAAAGGATTTGAAAAATAGTTAGAATAGAATTAGAATAGTAGTTAATGTATAGAAACCGGTTATACTCACGTTTCATTCTACCAAGTCAGCCCAACCAGTTTCAAGTCCATCCGGGATACTTTTTCATGAGCTCTTTTTGCCCGACCGTATCAATCGACGATATCGAGTTATATACAGACTGTCTCCCCCAATATAGCCGGTGTCTAAACATTGGCTATGAATACTACTCACGATAGTTTAAAATTTTAAAAAAATATCTTCGTTGGTTACTTAGGAAACTTGACCGCCGTGTGGTATCCGGCTAAATAGAATAGTACCACCCTCATTTCTTACCGAGTGTCGTAAAAGGCGACTAAGGTAAGTCGACCCGCCGTGTGTCTCCGGCTGAGTAGAATAGACCAACCTTATTTCTTACCGAGGTGTTGTAAAAGGCGACTAAGGTAAGTCGACCCGCCGTGTGGTATCCGGTTTAGTAGAATAGACCACCTTCTTTCTTACCGAGGTGTCGTAAAATACGACTAAGGTAAGTTGACGTCAGGCAGGCGGCCGGTCGTAAAAACGCAGCTAAATCATGTGACAGCATGTTTATAACATGTTGTGCCGACCCCACTTAGAGTGGGATAAGGGCAGGAGGATGATGACTTAGGAAACTTGAATATCGGGTCGGCCCGACATATAACTCATCCACGGTCCTTAATCATGAGCTTAGAAGATTAGTGCAGTACGGGGAACTGCGTAACGCAAATGCTACCGTAGGACAACAAATTTTTCGTGCGTTATAATTTCTCTCACGTATTATCATATTTATAATTCAAAACAAAGACGTACACGCCCATAAAACTGTGCGATCCACCTCCCCGCCTAACGAAACGTCTAACCCTTTTCACGATGGTCTGACATCGGCCTGCAGCTATTGTGGTGCGACAGACACAACAAACGTATTATTTTGACTATACAAAAGTATTGTTTGTTGAAATTACTTTAAAATAAACGTCAGCCAAGAAAAAATGTAACAAGAAAACATATTTAAGGAAATTACCCTTATCTATTTATATACTAGCTTTTACCCGCGACTTTGTTCGCGTGATAGGTTGATAATAGATGGCGCTTTTCAATGTCATCCTATTCCTGTAGAATTAACAGAATTTCTAAAGCCTTTATGTTATTCCGGTGTATAAGGAATAATCGTGCCAAATTTCATCGATATTGGTACAGTGGATTCACCGTGAAAGGGTAACAAACATAGGTCCAAACTCACAAACTTTTGCATTTATAATATTAGTAGGATATTATTTCTTTATTGTACATATATATTGTTAGAAAATAAAAGAATGAAAAACCTTGTACAAAGGACTCTTGCAGCAAACCTTTGAGAAACAGAAGGAAAAGGACAAGAAGTGGGATACGGGTAATATAGAAAGAGAGAAAAAGAAAAATAACGAAAAACACACCCGATAACGGTACATCCTCATATGCTTTCTCTTTATCGTAATATATCATTATCATTCAAATCAAATTAAATCAAAATAAAGTAATTAAATCAAAAAATCAAATAATTCAAATAAGCTCGTTCAAGCACTTGAGAATTGTCAAGGATCATATGATTAATGAAGCTACAACTGGTTCGGAATCTTACCGAGAAGAACCAGAAACAAAGTCAACGGTCAACCTTTAAACATTTTCAATTTACATTATTGAACCTCAGTCTTATATGAAGCTGAAAGTATTTTCAAATCTAGGCATTTTTAAAAGCTTTTATTTAAATTGGTGTATCTAGTAGAATCTTGGAAGTTCAATTTGGTCCACTTTCTGGTGTCCGATTGAGCTAAACTTTAATATACTGGTTTAATTCCGATGACAATGCATGTTTATGATAAGCATGAGCTGATGCTGCTGCCAGAATCGGCTCCAGGCGAGGGAACATCTCAATGTATATCAATTGGGACATGAAATTTTGTTATAAGCTTTTTTAACTTGTAAAAGTAAAGTAAGTAACGGCCTGTTACTATCCCACTGCTGGGCATAGGCCTCCTCTCTCCATTTTTGGAGAGAAGGGTTGGAGCTAAGACCTACCACGCTGCTCCAATGCGGATTGGTAGGTTACACATATCCCTAGAATTTTCTAGAGATATGCAGGTTTCCTCACGATGTTTGCCTTCACCGAAAAGCGTGTGATAAGTTGCAATTATCAATTAGACACATAAGTTTTAATACAAAAACTCATTAGTGACTGCCCGGGTTTGAACCCATGATCGTCTCTAGAGATTCACACGGTCGCGCCGCTAGGCCATCACAGCTTTAACTTGTACTTGCTATTAACCAAATTATCTTCAATTTTGTAATATGCTTTACGTATAAGCATATTTCTTACACTAAATTTAAACATTTATATAGACAAGTCTAGTATGGATTGCGGAATTTCATTGTAGAAGCGAGTACCGGAAACACGATGTTTTGGAATCTGTATCAAAACAAATTAATTCAACAACCCGTTTAAATTCTCTACATTATGAATGTAAATTATGCATGCATCGATGATCTAAACAATTTGAAACAATGCACGCGGATTTGCATTTACAAATACAGGACAATGTAAAAAAGTATGTTAAACTCCGATTTGGATCTGCCTTTGAATAATTAATACAACGAAATCATTAATTAAACCTTGATGGGCGAATGATAAGAGGGCGTGATCTTTACAAGGGTTTGCTGGTTTAAAGCCAGTTCAAATAGGTCCCTGAGGCGATGCATCTGCTATATCTGATGCATTGATTACCTGAGAAAGATGCCTCTGATTAGAGGCCCCAATCTAGAGGTGACGATCTTCGGGTACAGAACTGTTGCTGTCGGGTATGAGAGCAAAGTGCACAAATGTTATAAAATAGTTAAATTTTTAGTATCTGGTTGACCGATCCTTGCTCGGTAATTTTTTACAAAATAAAAAAAAAATTATAATAATTGGGTAGGTGGGGCTCGATTCTAAGTATTTTCATTTCTCGCGACCACCCGTTCCCCAAGGTACGCTGACTTGACAATTGATGGTAAAAATATTGTTTTATACATTCAATGAATGTTAGTATTTTTTAATGCCCAAAAACAAGAATAAAACTATTTTTTTAAATAAAACCTAGCTATATCGATTTTTCTCCCCCAAAACCTACTGCATGCTGAATTTCAGGAAAATCGTTGGAGCCGTTTCTGAGTTATTAATCTATTTATATAGTTATTTGTTCTTTTATATAACCCGTATTCCACTTCGTGTCCTTTTCCTTGTGTTACTCAAAGGTTGATTAGAATAGATCCCTTTAGCAGCCTTAAGGGAACCTCTGCACATGTACTACTTTTCTTTTTCTCTCGTTTTTCTAACAATATGTATGTACAATAAAGAAAGAAATAAATAAATGTTTTATGTACCTAAGCATTCCTCAATAATTGCACTTCATAACCCGCTTAACGGTGAAGGAAAACATCGTGGTTCTAGGTATATGTTTCTATATATGTTTCTGTATATGTTTCTAGGTATTTCTATATATGTTTCTAGGTATATAAAATTCTAGGTATATGTTATAGGGATGTGTAGTCTACCAATTCGCATTAGACCACGTGGTAGGTCTTAGCTCCAATCCTTCTCTCCATGAACGGAGAGAGTAGGCTTAATCCCAGCTGTGGGATAATAACAGGCCGTTAATTTTATTGCTTTATACAGCGAAGTAGGATTTATAAGTAAGAATCTCGAAGACTATAATAAACTTTTCGACCTCAGGCCCTCTAATAACCATTTACCGGAACGTGATATCGAGCCTCTAATTGGACCGTAAGAGTACCACAATGTTTACAGCTTTCTTTCCGTAAGACTGGATATCCAGAACACTCCGATAGTCGCTTCAGTTTATATCCTCCGTATATCTATCGCGTTTCCAACTATAGCGTTTGCTGTAGGGCTGTCTCCTGCTGAAACTTTTAAATATATGGAATTAAGAGTTAAATAATTTATAGAATTAAGCGTTACTTTACGGAGATCGATAATAAAAAGTAATAATAAAATTATTTTACTAATATCCGAGATTTATTTATTTATTTCTTTTTATACATATAGTAAGAAAAGAGAAAGAAAAAAAAAGCACATGTATAAAGGCGGACTTATCCCTAAAAGGAATCCCTTCCAGTCAACCTTTGAGTAACAGAAGGAAAAGGACAAGAAGTGAAGAAGAAAGAGCGTACGGGTAATATAGAGAAAAAGACATTTTTTATATAAATTTAAATATTCAAGTTATTAATTAATTTTGGTAAAATAAATAAATAGAAAATAGAAGTTAATAAATTAATGTATAAAGTAAACAGAAAAAATATATAATGCTAAATATAGAGTGGACTATCCGTTTTCATACCTAATAAATGCACGATTCGTAAAACATATATACAAACCTAGACGACCGCCACCACAAAAAAATACATTGTAATAATTATTTTAATGCCATCTATGAAATAACGCTACGAACTATTGAAAGAACTAGTATTTTCTTGCTTTTTCAAATTATGGATCTCTTTAACACTCGCAAGTTTTGTAAGCGCGCTACGCTTTTTGCAATTTGCCACAAGGCAACTTTTATTAAAGGTCACTTTAATACTAAGCGTGTGAAAAATAAAATTACTCTGCTTTAATAAGCAATAAATATTGCGAATTATAGCAAAATATTTTAGTTTTACCTATTTCTTTAATTACTACCTTATTAAGTTTTTATTTCAGTACTAGCTAAAATGGCGTACTTTGTACCCCTTTGAACGGTCCTTTAATATTGTAGAGTCTAAGTTTCCTTACTTATCACGTTCCTTTTACAAGCAATCACTCATTAACACGCAAATTGTCATACTCGTGTCTATTAAACTCCCCCACCCACCTCTTGCCTACTAGATTCTAGAAAATTCTTTATATTTTATTCTCGCAATTTTTTAACTTTTTTTGTTACCGAAGACAGCAGTTCATTATCCCGATTTCAAAATTAATAATAAATTATTTTGCTGTAATCAGCGATCAAGTAAAATAGAAAATATATAAATTGCCAAATGTAGAGGTTGACAATCCGTTTTCATATCTGATACATGCAGGATTCGTTAAAACATAAACCTCCAAACAAACCACCACCACCCCCACAATACACAAGAACTACATACGTTCACTATCAAACTGAACAATCGTTTCGCCCCACAACCGAAGCATCATTAGGAGACAAGACTCCACGACAAAATCGCTTTGCGATATAAAATAATTTTATTATTACTTTAGTATTATGGATCTCCGCAAAGTAACGATCAATTCTATTATTATATTACTATTATAACTATTTATCCCGATTTCATCATTGGCGAAAATACATGATCAAAAAAAAAGGAAATTTTTAAATATGAATCTATACGGTTAGTTGGAAACCCTAATTTTAGTGACCCATAAAAACGTAGTAAAATTCCTCCTATACTTGCGTATGCCCCATTTGGTCTGAAAGTATTATTTACTATCGTTTGCTTTCACGGCACATAGAAATGTAATAGAGTTCTGAGGTATTAGATTGCTAAACGGTATTGAAACGCCACGGACATATATAAGACTACGTATGCCCGCGACTTCGTTGACCTAAAAAAGAAACTTTATGATCTATGTATTTTGTACAGTTCCTGAAGAAAAAACCTTGTTTTGAGAGAATTTTTCTTTTCTATATGTCAGCTAGAGATGGGAGAAATGTATCCCCGACAAGAAAAGAGTGATTTATTATATATCTTTTCGATCTTCCGATTTCATCATCATCCTCCTGCCCTTATTCTACTCTAAGTGGGGTCGGCACAACATTTTATAAACATGTTGTTACGTGCTTTGGCTGCGTTTTTACGACCGGCCGCCTGCCTGACGTCAACTTACCTTAGTCGTATTTTACGACACCTCAGTAAGAAATGAGGTTGGTCTATTCTACTAAACCGGATGACACACGGTGGGTCAACTTACCTTAGTCGCCTTTTACGACACCTCGGTAAGAAATGAGGTTGGTCTATTCTACTCAGCCGGATACCACACGGCAGGTTGACTTACCTTAGTAGCTTTTTACGACACCTCGGTAAGAAATGAGGGTGGTACTATTCTATTCAGCCGGATACCACACGACGTACTTACGGCGATCTTCCGATATATATCTCTCTTTTATATATTCAACTCATTTAACTCAGTACGGCTCAAAGAGAGAATAAGGCAGCTAAACCTACAAATATATCTCGTATATCTTCAGCTCTTGTAATACAAACATGAATAGCTATAAGCTCTCTTTTACGGGTAAATTGCTATATAAACCCATATCTTTTTCTCTAACTCTGAATGAGTCGTAACTTATCACGACAATTTAACATTCGTATTCCTGAACCATTGATCCCTATTATTCTTTGTAAACATATTGTCACAGTTGTATCTCTCTAAAAATACAATTGTAAAGTCCCCGAACAATACAGCTGCAAGCAACGCCCGACAATCAAACGACGATAGGTTATCAGCTATAGTGAGGTCAAATTCAAATCCAGTTGTTCCTAAAGTGCGTAAAAATTACCAGCAGTGAAACATTTTCGATTCGTTTGCACACAGAAAAATGCGCGGGTTAATGTCACAAGAACGTTCTTGAAGAGAGTTAAGTAGTTAATTGCCATTTTTTTTACATTCAATTTTGTATTATTTTTATACTTAATAGAATTTTATCATTTGGAGTATTAAAGGAAATTTGTAACCTTTAATATTTTATAATGGTCTATACATTTTCCCATTACTTTTAAATCCCAAAAATCTTTTTGTAATATCTATATCCTTTCCTATCCTCCTTTGTAATATCTTTCTCTTGAATGGTAATATTTTAATTAAAACACAAGATTTTTTAAGTTTGATCCGAACCAAATACTATATAAACAAAATTTTATTAGTGTTTTGTTCATTTAACTAAAGTTTATATAACTTTCGGGATATTATATTAAAACAAACTAATGCATATTTTACTGATAGTGTTCTATGACACGTCTATGTCATCTATTAATCAATGAATAATTTAAAATGATTAGTATGGCAAATAGATAAAAAAAGAAATTAAAAAAATATATCCTATTATAAACTACATAATAATGGAGGCAGGAACTTTATTATAGTCACAATCTAGCCTTAAGGCTAATAAGCAACTTAATTTTAACCTAAACTTATAAATTAACTTATATCTAAGGACAGGTCCAATGACTTATCTTAGTCTTTTTTACTATAGGAGACACTTCGTTCTTTTATTTTTTTTTCTATGGCAAATAGATAAAAAAAGAAAAATAAATAACATGAATAAACGAAAACCATTTTTCATCTTTGCGAGTTTCATAGAAACCCAGCTCTCATCAGAAATTATAATTTATAGATAATAGACATTCATAGAAGGGACATATGTCCATCACCGGACGTATATTAAGATAACAAATTAGATAGCAAATTTATTAAAACAACCTCAGATAACAAATTTATTAAAAAATGGTGGTATAACATTAGAGAACCACTGGACCACAGGATGTGATAACACCTAAAATTACATTTATAATAATTACATTGAGTCACTCGCATGCATTCGGTTAAGGAGAATTTTATTTTAAATTAGTAATATTATCACAATAGTACAAGAGTAAACAACTAAATGATATATTTTTCCTCATTTTCAATGGTATTGGGAAGCAGGACAATATTGTTTATGTATGACTAAATGGTATTGGAAAGCAGAACATATTTAATTATTGAATTAAACTTCATGATCCTCCTACCCTTATCCCACTCTAAGTGGGGTCGGCACAAAATGTTGTCACATGATTGGTTACGTATTTTACGACCGGCCGCCTTCCCGACGTCAACTTACCTTAGTCGGCTTTTACTACATCTCAGTAAGAAAGAGCGTTGTCTATTCTACTTTGACGAATACCACACGGCGGGTCAACTTACCTTATTCGCCTTTTAAGACACCTCGGTAAGAAGGTGGTCTATTCTATTGAACCGGATACCAAACGGCGGTATTGTAAATGAAGGATTGCGTGAATTAAATTATTGCTTTTATAAAAAACATATTTTTCAACTGATTAACATTGACAGATAGACTTATGTCTGGGGATGGGGTATGGGATTTTTTCTCCACACGATCTTATTTCCTATCGATCTAGCGGCTTTCTACGGCATTTCTGGAGTCTGTCATCTGATGACAGACTCCAGAAGCCTTCCTAATTGATGGAAGTTTAAATTAAATGTTAAAAATATGCTTGTACATAAAGCATATTACACAATTGAAGATTATTTGAATGCTAAAATGCTTGAATTTGAAAATCCTTTTAGCTTCATACAAGATTGCGGATTAAAAGATTTACCGCCGAGTTCCTTGCTGGTTCTTCTCGGTATGGCAACGGTACCGAACCAGTTGTAGCTTCATTAAATTTATTTGATCCTTGACTATTTAAAAGTGCTTGCGAAAGCTTACCTGAATAGAGATTTTTTTAGATTTCATTTGGGCCTACCAAACCTGCTGGAGCCGACTCCCATACTTAAAAACTAAAACACTATCAGTTCTTCAAACAGTTACCGATAAATTTTGCCACTTTATTCATGAAGATAGATGTCTACCATACAATTTGATATGACGTATAAATGACTTCGAAAAGTAAGACCCACGTTAAGTCATCACTAAGGGCATATCCTGCCCTTATCCCACTCTAAGTCGGGTTGGCACAGCACAGCATGTTGTTACATGGCTAGTTATTTTACGACCGGCCATCTGCTTGACATCAACTTAGTATAGCGCCTTCTACGACACCTCTGTAATAGATGATAGTGGTCACTCACCCGGATAACGCAAGGAGGGAAAATTTAACTTAGTTGCCTTTTACGACACCTCGGTAACAAATGAAAGTGGTCTGGTCTATTTAACCAGATACCACAAAGCAGATGAAACAATATTGAAAATTTGTTCATTTTTATTTGTAATATATGCTACATTTACCCTCATTACACTAAACATGTAACCTGTATAAAGAGCAATAAGCCAGTATTTCCCTAATCAAGTTGAGTGACCCAATTGATTGAAATTTGCATGCAATCCATATATTTCCATTTATTAACATGAATAATCAATTCGTTAAACCGCCGCTGAATGTATTTCGAGGAATCAAAACAATACCTAAGTATAACATGAATATGAATTAAATGAATCTTTTTAGAATTCATTTTGGCTTTTCCCTTTATTGCTGATTTATGAACGTGTATGGCGAAACTTAGGTAGGCGAGTAAATTGGGCATTGTGGGACGAAGTTGTAATATAAAATTTAAACTCTAAATATTATTATATTCTTCTTCTTCTTCTTCTTCCTGCCCTTATCCCACTCTAAGTGGGGTCGGCACAACATGTTATAAACATGCTGTCACATGATTTGGCTGCGTTTTTACGACCGGCCGCCTGCCTGACGTCAACTTACCCTAGTCGTATTTTACGACATCTCGGTAAGAAAGAGGGTGGTCTATTCTACTAAACCGGATACCACACGGTGGGTCAACTTACCTTAGTCGCCTTTTACGACACCTCGGTAAGAAATGAGGGTGGTCTATTCTACTCAGCCGGATACCACACGGCGGGTCGACTTACCTTAGTCGCCTTTTACGACACCTCGGTAAGAAATGAGGGTGGTACTATTCTATTCAGCCGGATACCACACGGCGTTCTAAATATTATTATATTATATTATTAAATATAACGTTAAAATTTTTATATAATCTACTAGCTGTGCTTCACCCGCGTGGAAATCAGATACTTAATTGAAATTATGAACAAAAAAGTAGTTATTGCGAGTTAACCATAACAGAAAGAGACATCCTGTCGCGGACTTTTTTGTAGATCTACAAATCTCCAGTACATTAGTTAAGTGTATCTCTGCTGGTTTACGCGGCGCACGCGACTAAAACTTCCAGGAGGAGAGTTCTTTTTACAACTGCGTGACCTCTAAAACACAATTTACATAATACAGTAATGTACTATTAAACTAAACCTTCCGGAAGAAATTCACTACCTTTTAATAAAAAACCGAACAAAAATCCGTTCAGTATATTTTGATAAAATCACATACAGAGTTAAGGTGCCGTAATCCTTGGAATCCGCATTTATATCATCATCTTCCTGCCCTCATCCCACTCAGTCTCGGTCAAGCGAGGTCGGCACAACATGTTATAAACATGTTGTCACATGGTTTAGCTACCATGAATACCTATGAATACATACCTCGGTAAGAAAGAGGGTGTTATATATATATGTATATATTCTACTTAACCGGATAAAACGCGGTGGGTCAGGTTACCTTAGTCGCATTTTACGAAACCTCGGTAAGAAATGAGGGTGGTCTATTCTACTTAACCGGATAACACACGGTGGGTCAACTTACCTTAGTCGCCGGTAAGAAATGTATTCATACTAATATTATAAATGCGGAAGTATGTCTTTATTATATTAAATTATATGAAAGTCTTATAGTAAAGTCATGCCGACGCCACTTAGAGTAGGATAAGGGAAGAAGGATAATGAATTTTAAATAAATACTTAAATACGTATATTCACCCAGACTCGAATTGAAAATATTTTTATTTAGAAAATGTTCGCCACCAGCGGGAATGTAACCCGCGACCCACGGAGCTGAATGCATGGTCATTGCTAGCGCTAACAGGCCAGTCGAGGTTTTAATTCCCCACATGAATCTTGAATAAGGCCAGTGATGGCGATTTCCGGACATACAGATAGAAAAATATTCTGCTCTATAATAGAGCAGACGACTTGTCTCGTAATGCAATATATTGCTGTACTTGCTCCAGTAAATACATCCACACACTGCGCAACACTAACAGAGTGGAGTCGATTTGTCAGCCGTCCTGAGTGTCCCCGGACATGACCGCATGCCCCCGCCGTCTGTCTCCGCCGCGCTTCCAGGATTCCCGGCCAAATCTAAGCTTACTAACGGATTACCACATTACTGAATGGATTGCGATCGTTGGCAAAACGCTTCAAAAACACTTCATATTCTATTATCATATTTTCATATTTTATTTTAAAATATTAAAGACTAGCAATCGCCAGCGGCTCAACCCGCGTTTAAAAAATTATCACCGTAATGTAGTCTTTTGATAACCATAAAAATGGTTAAAGTGGGTTAACCTTAAAAGCTAGACATATGCTGTCGCGGACTTCTATTTAGAACTTTTAGAGGGGAACAATTTTGTAATACATGATTTTTGAATAACTATTACCGTTAGCGCACGCCAGGAAAGCTTTAAAAAATTTTATTGCTGCTCCTCTCCTATTCATCTTAACGTGATGTTGTATAGCCTATCCTTCTAGCCTTCCTAGCCTTCTTAATAAATGGACTATCTTATAGGTAAAGAATATTTCAAATCGGTTCAGTAGTTTCTGATATTAGCGCGTTCCTACAATCAAAGAAACAAACTCTTCTGCTTTATATATTAGACATGCTTCTGCTTTATACATAGATATGCAAATGTATTTATACACCCGATAAAGTAAGATCGCATGGGAGTCGATTTGTCATTTGTACCCGAGTCGGACCACATCGCCCCATCTGTCTCTGCAATATCGGTGTACCGGATAAATCTGCACTCGCTACTGGATAAAGATGTTACTAAATCGAGTAACATTTGAATAAATCAAATTCTAATTCAAAATATACAAGTAAACTTGTCCAGAGAAGCCTTTGACTCGTCAACTTTACTGGTTCGGACAATTGCTCTAATTTAGAAGAGTCAGCGAGAAATTCGGCAGTTGCTCTTTTCAAAATAGAATACTTATAACAATACTAGTGATACCCGCAACTTTTTTCGCGCCGACCTCTTTAAGTATCCTCAATGATGCAACGCGTATTTTCCTCTGTCCCCTAAAGAAAAATAGAATAAATTTAAAAAATAGAATTTATCCTATATTATATATTATAAATACATTATAGGTATATACATATATTATAAACTTAAATGAAGACTAATTTCAACTATAAACCGTGAAAGCGTAACAGACAGATATGTAAATATATATATGTACAATAATATGGAATAAAATAAAGTAGTAAACAAGTGCTTTTGAATCGTCAACACTACTATCATCATTCTCCTGTCCTTATCCCACTCTAAGTGGGGTCGGCGCAACATGTTTTAAACATGCTATTACATGATTTGGCTAGTTGTTTTGACTGAAGTCAACTTACCTTAGCCTTCTTTTACGACACCTCGCTAAGAAATGAGGGTCATCTTTTCTACTCAGTCGGATACAACACGGCGGGTCAACTTTAGTCGCCTTTTATGACACCTCGGAAAGAAATTACTATATACTAAAACAACTTAAGTAAATTACACTACTACTATTTCGGATTGTTTCTTTAATAAAAGAACTAGTAACAAATTCGTCTTAAGTGCAAAAGGCGTTAAAAAGTCTGTTCGAAAATTTTATATTTTGAATTCGAATTGGAATATTAGAGATGGGAAACTTTATTTTATTTCGAATGGAAAAAAAACGAAATCCTCTCTCCCCTATACGAAGTTCGTAAGTATATAATACATGCGACTTGTGCACAAAGTTACTGAATTTTAAGCGGAATACGGCGACCTGGAGGTTAAGTATGCAAATCATAGGGGTGAATAACCTGGTAGAATGATACGGGATAGGGAAAACCGCAAATAAAACGGGACAACAATGATATTGCTTGTGACAGACGCGGCGTTGCGTATCTAGGCTGCTTTGATTCATTGTTCCCGGAAAGTGATGCTCTGATTTTGGGAATTATGAACATACTAGCTTCTGCCTGTGACTTTGTCTGTGAGAATTCTAACTTACCTATTAGCACAGGCAGCCAAACTGCCTTAAGCTCCGCTGAGTAGTACCATTTCTAAAAACAATTTGCTGTTTATTAGCGTCTGGATGTATATATGTACCTTCCTACCCTTATCCCACTGTAAGTGGGGTCGGCACAACATGATTTATGTAAGTACTATTTGGCTAGTTATTTTGCGACCGGATTACATTCAGAATTGAGGAACAAAGAAATTTTATAATAGGAAATGTTGGCCCGCGTGAAACTGTTACGACACCTCGGTAAGAAAGAGGGTGGTCTATTAGAATAGACCACTAAGGTGACCAGGGTGGTATCCGGTTAAGTAGACTTAACCACACAATGGGTCAACTTACCTTAGTCGCCTTTTACGACACCTCGATAAGAAATGAGGTTGGTCTATTTTACTCAGCCGGACACCACACGACGAGTCGACTTACCTTTGTCGCCTTTTACGACACCTCGCTAAGAAATGAGGGTGGAACTATTCTATTCATCCGGATACCACGGTAACATATTATACAAGAATCAAAATCCTGTCTTGGTCAAAATTCATCACCCCTCGCAGACGAAGTCGCGTTCCACAGCTAGTAAAGCATAACCGTGAAGCAATAACGGTCTTCAAGGGCGCGATCTATTTTCGTGATATCGTAGAAATATTCGGTGTAATGTATCAGGATGAAATAGGGCCGACAGCAGAGAGTTATTACAGCCTCCCGTTACAGATGGCCCTGCGCCGAATTATAATATACTAGCAATTTCCTGACACTTCTCGCACTGTGTTCATATGATAATATTCATGTTATATTAACTGACTTATATCTTCCTGTCCTTATCCCACTCTAAGTGGGGCAGGCACAACATGTTAAAAACACTTATCCAAAAGCCTCTTGTGAATAATTCCCTTAAAAGTTAACAATGATTGTGACCTTATATGTACTGGTAGATTATTAAAAATTTCTATAGCCATGCAGTAACAGTTATTTTTATATAAACTTAATCTTATTTTTGGTACAATTAATCTATCTTTATGCCTTGTAACTTTTCCTAATGTTTCGTGAGTACTAAAAAGATCAGGATTTTTTTTACGAATATACACATTTCCTTAATATACATACACGGCAGAGGAAGAATGTTAAGTGATTTAAACAATGACCTACAGCTGTCAAGGTAATGAGCATTGCATATTGCGCGGATACATTTTTTTTGAACTTTAAATACTCTGTCCACCTCTACAGAGTTACCCCAGATTATTAACCCGTATCTGAGTACTGACGAAATATACCCATGATATACACACAAAACTGCATCATTTTGTGCTGTTCTTCTTAATTTTTTTCAGTGCAAAAATAAATTTATCTAATCTGCTACACACATCTTCTATTTGATTTTTCCAGTCACAATATTTATCTAAGGTTATACCTAAAAATTTAGTTGATTCCACTTCCAAAATTTTATTATCTTTGTATTTTATTGCTATAGTAATATGTTGTGCTTTGGCAGTTTTATTTTAGTATGAAAACATCATTCAAATTAAAACTTAAAAATTTCATATTTCCAAGTTTATTTTGCCACCGATTATCACAAACTATCTATGTGCCATAAAAACTGTTCAAAAAACCATATTTACGCCATATTCTAATTTGCCATCACACTTGCATCCGGCGCCATGTGCCCTCCACGAATGGGGTTACCATTTGTGGTTGGACTCCAGGGAAATCTAACAAACCCTATTTGATACACAATCGAGCAAATAAATATGCGTAATTCTGGTGTAATTTATATAATTCATATTCTGGTATAATTCGTAATTTATAATCAACACCACATCCTTATAAATAATTCAATTTTTTTAATTTTTAATGCATTCTTAATAAAAAATTGCATTTTAAACTTTGCATATTGACTGCAGGTAGCTTACTTACTAACTGTTATTTTTTAAAAGTATTTTAAATTCGCAGAAATATTAATGATTTATGTATCTCCAATGCGTAATTTTTCGAAGAACGATGCATAAGATAATAAATAGGGTTTTAAACTTATACGCCAAATGCGAAGTTTTCCACATATTATACATAAATGTATGTATTTAGTTATTTTTATCGTATAATTTTGGTGTTATTTCATTATGAATGGTAGACCGAACTTAAAAATCACAATATCCAGTCTTCTTAGTTAGAAATACTCAAATATAACATTCATTTCTGTTTAATAATATATAAAATAAATATATAAGATATAATTTTACATAAAAATAAAACACTTATAAAGGAAGCTAATTCGGAACATATATAGCACTTTATTTTTTTTATAATTGTTGCACAAAGGAGTTGAAAAAAAAACTTATTTTTCATTATCTTTAATGCTAAAATGCTACGTGTTAGAAACTCAATTAATATTATGCATATTGATGATTGATGATATGAATTTGGATAAAAATTAAATTTTAATTAATACTTTTAATATCGAAAGCGTGGTAATACTAACTTCATCATGGGTCTTTGCAATGTCCCTTTTCGAGTGTCGAAAGACATTTAACCGATAAAGGATGAACGACACGGCCCCCCGACATGGGAACGTATTTTAGGGTCACGTTAAAATAAATAAACAATTAAAATTTATTAATTTAAACTATTCGAACAAATTTGTGCATGTGATGCTTACGTCACGTGGGCTTGTAACTTGTCGGGCTCATTCGATAAAAAAAGGCGTGAGTATAGCCTATAACAATTTAGTTAGCTTCAAAACTCTGCATTATTAATGAGGCCCGTCGTATCATCTAGGTAATGAACGAAATTCTTATATTAGACTGATCTAGTGGCGCAGGTGCAGTAACCCATCAGTTTCGCGGGTCGTTGGTCCGATTTTTGCCAAGAGCCTAAAATATTCTATAATAAAATTTCTTGGTCTTTCGATTCTTAAGGTATTTAAGTATAATAACGTCGTGAAAGGCAGATCTGTCGTAGTAGGTTTCGGTGAAGGAAAACATCGTGAGGAAACCTACATATCTCTAGAGACTTCCGGAGATATGTGTAACCTACCAATCCGCACTGGAGCAGCGTCGTAGGTCTTAGCTCCAAACCTTCTCTCCAAAAACGGTGAAAAGAGGCCTATTCACAGCAGTGGGATAGCAACAGGCCGTTACTTACTTACCGTCGTAAAATAACTAGCCAAATCAACTAAAAAAATATTAAAAGCATGTTTTGCCGACCCCACTTAAAGTGGCGTTAAGTCAGGAGAATGATGATGATGATGATTTATATAAAACTGTATATATTTACCAGTTGTCTGTCACCCATAACACAAGTATTTAATTACTTACTTTTGATAATAGACAACTGTTTCTGTAAGTGTCCCATATATTCATTTATTTACATATCATTACTTTAAGAAAACTTCCGTAACGTAACGTAAAAAGTTGAAGCATTCGACTTCAGCCCTTATGCTTTTAAGAGACACAATTTCTAGCAACAAGTATGAAATTAAAAAAATAATTCTTCGACTCCCCTGAAAAGGTGAAATTCGACCTCAGCCCTTATGCTTAAGAGACACAATTTCTAATGACAAAACGACGAAAAGTTGAAATTTGAGACAATTTCTAGAAACAAGTATGAAATTTTAAAAAAAGAATTCTTCGACTCTTAGAAAAGATAAATTCCTCACCTCAGCTCTTATACTTCCAAGAGAAACAATTTCTAATGACAAGACGATGAAAAGTTGAAATTCGAGTTAAGCCCTTATGCGTCTAGAGATATAAATTGTTAAAACCAGATATTCTAAGCTACAACTGGTTTTAAAGCAGGTTGGAAAAAGTTCCCAGCATCAAACAACATGTCACCGCAACAGTGTAAAGGGAGTATGACAGATAACCGAAACATGTAACTGTCGATTGTGGTCACAGATAATAGCTAAATGAAATGAACAATAACATTGTGGTCGATAAAGACTCGTGTTGCGTAACTAGATATAGAACTAGCCGGTACATACGACTATGTACGGTTCGACAGTTAAATATATGACTGACAACCATGCCCAAAGTTAAGCGACGAAACCATTTCGACTGCGTTGTCGGCGAAGACGTGGTCCGAGATTACTGACGTCTGTTGGTCATGGCTTCTTGTCACCCTACCGACCTCATAATGACTAAATCAAAGTCATACCATCAGCCCTCCACTACACGTCGCCCTAAGCCGTGGTCCGGCCTCACAGGAGGCACCCTTAGGACGAAGTTCCCCGACGCTAGTAGAGCTTCTGCGCCCTACTCTCCGCATTTCACAACCTCGACGTTATGGCTAACAGCATACAGTCAATTAGAAAGAAAAAAAGAAAAACAAAGACTGCGTAGCATCGATGAAGGTGCGCGAGATCTCCACTCTAAAAATGTCTAACAACCTGATGACCAAATCTTAATATATATTTATAAGATTCCATCCATCCATCCATCCATCCATCCATCCAAATTTATCATCAAGCAATCATTATCATCATTCTCCTGTCTTTATCCCACTCTAAGTAGAGTCGGCACAAAATGTTTTAACCAAATTTTTGGCTAGGTATTTTACGACCTGCCATCTGTCTGACGTCAACTTACCTTAGTCACCTTTTACGACACCTTGGTAAGAAATGTGAGTGGTTTTTTTACTCAGCTGGATAACACACGGCGGGTCAACTTATTTTAGTCGCCTTTCGCGATACCCCAGTAAGAATTTTTTTTTTTACCCATTATGGGTCATCACCGCCCGACGGGTATGTCAGACTCGTACCGACTAAAAACCTGACAGTGCTCCAACACGCTGCTGGTGGCGGGGACAGGGTACCTATAGAAGACATTGCCCCCATCCCTGCCAGCAGACACCTCGGTAAGAAATGAGGGTGGTCTATTATACCACAAAGCTAACAGGAATTATTTTACGTTTTGAATAAAAGATACATGATATACAAGGGTGGATGACCGTACCCCATTCCATTCCATTCCGTATGTAATGCATAACCTTGTCCGAGAGACTAAAATGTGTGACAAAAAGTGCTAAGCAAACAAAGCTATAATCTTAAAGTTTTCTCTTGTTTTTTTAACAAGCGCGCCGCGTGATGTCAGTCAACCATTACTAACAAAGCCAGGCCCAATTAAATTATATTTATTTTGTTTAAAAAGACATTTTTTTTTAAATATTTAAGAAGATTGTATTATGCACAAGTTATCTTATACTTTTAAGTGATCAGTGGATTCATTCAGTTATCATGGGAAGTAACATTCCTATGGAGGCTGTAGGTTAAACCAATACATCTACAGCCAACCTAACCTTTGCTCTGAAAAGGTCGATACTAGCCTTCTTACATTCCGAACATTCTAGTTCATTCGCATACTCTTATCTTCAAGGTTTTATTTGTCTTTCCGGTTAAAATTGTTTAATCCATCTTTAAGACATCATCATCGTCTTAAAATTGATCGGAATGGGCAAGCGCATAATCATTGCGAGTGAGAAATGCTTCAGCATTTAAGGCGTTTAATTCCCATACGTTTCGCCGTAAAAAAACTACGATATATTTACCGTACATTCATACAGTCGTCAATCTAATATGGACTATGGGACTATGTTATTAAAATCAATCGTATCTCACGCTCAGTAAAATCAAAATTTGTTAAAAACAATTTTTTGTGATGTGATAGCCCAGCGATGATACCGTGCGATTCTTTCGAGGGGTCACGGGTTCAAACCCCTGTCAAGTTTTCTTCTTTAAACTTATGTGCCTAATTGATAATTGCAATTTATCACACACTTTTCGGTGAAGCATAACATCATGAGGAAACCTGTTTATCTCTAGAGAATCTCTGCATACCGCATTGGAGCAGCGTGTTAGGTCTTAGCTCCAATCCTTCGCCAAAAACGGATAGAAAAGGCCTATGTCCAGCAGTGGAATAGTAACGGGTCGTTACTTTACTTTTTACTTTACTTACACGTATATATTTAGCAGTCTGTCACCCTTAAAACAAGTATTAAGTTGCTTACTTTTGGAGGACGAATGAATATGAGTATTTTTGTTCCATATATTTATTTATACATCTGTCTGTTAATCTGACGTCAAAAAATTGAACACGCTTATTCAAAAGGTCGAGAGCAATACACGAACAGATATGGCTTATGTAAAGTCACGAATTGTGTTCCATTTCACCAAATTGGTACTACACATTCATTCCACAGAAATACAGAATGATCTGGAAATTATCTCGATACAAATGAAACTTACAATTTATTAATATTGTCGAAGATAAACGAACAATGTATCTCCCGTCGCGTTGCACAATACATCCTATGCAACGCGATCCGCCGCCGGCTCTGTCCACGTATAACGCAAACGATAACAAACCATAACATTATTGAAATAAAGTCCAATTTTCCATGAATAAAATCGATATTCCATCGCCTATCTCCTTTCAACACTAAGAACTATACAGTCACGAGTAACATAAATAACGCTAAATCTCAAAAACACAATATAGTGACATTGAGAAGTGTACTCTTTGTACCAAGTGATAAAGTGCAAAATCGATAATCGTTAAGTTCACGATCCCACGATGCGCCTGAGTATAGAAAGTACAATTGCCTAAATAAGAGTGAAAGAGACAGAATATCGAGTCCTCAGAGCGTATTTAGTGATGTGCGTAATAAATTTTGAAAATTCTTGGGACAACTATAATAAAAGTTTCTGAATAATATCATTTTAACGTAGTCTGAACACGTTACTTCGTTCATCAGAAATTCTAAGTTAAAATACCTTCTGTTTACTTTTTTAAAATAATTCTTAAATTGGCTTAAAACATTCTCCAACACTTTAATTTGAATGCAAAGGCCTAATTTCTTATCAAAAATACCAAAATTGTTATACTATAGCCTACAATATTTGAGAAGTTTGAAAAGTACCCTCGTCATCGTTATCGTCCTGCCTTTATCCCACTCTAAGTAGGGTCGGCACAACATGTTATAAACATGATTTGGCTTCGTATTTTACGACCGGCCGCCTGCCTGACGTCAACTTACGTTAGTCGCGTTTTACGACACCTCAGTAAAAAATGAGGGTGATCTATTCTACTCAGCCGGATAACCCACGGCGGAGTAGCATATCTTTAATAGTGGAACCCATTTAATAATGCCATAGCTACAGCTCCAAAGTTTGTCATTATTTAATTTTATTCACATTTCTCCTCGTGTAAGATGACGTCAGACAGGCGGCCGGTCGTAAAATATGTAGTCAAATCATGTGACAACATGTTTGTAACATGTTGTCACATGATTTGACATGATGTTGTGGGAAGGAAGGATATCTCGTCGTGATAAAATGTGCTAGCACCGAACGCATGAATGAAAACGCATATCCACAAATTTAAAACTGATGACGTCATCGTTTACATGAAAATAATTGTTTTTCCTTTGACACGGTTATAGCAAAATTAGGTCAGGGTTACACCCCCTCACCTATTTCCAACCTAGGAACCTATTTCTGTCAGTGGAATTTGACCTCACGTCAATGGTACTCTTAAAATATTATAAAGCATATTTCAAAGATTCAGGTTAAGATATTTTAATGTCCAAGAAAATGACGTTATTAAAAAATTCATCCCCCTTATCTAGAGCATGCGCTTAATCTATTTTCCTATCGACCGACCTAATTAAAAAGTTCCAATTAAGTTCGTGAAAAGTTTTTCTGATCGAATGAGGTTTATAATAGCTTATTATACAGTTATAGTATCAAGATGAATGCATTCAGCAATCTTGGTATGGTATTGAATAAAAAATCATAGTAGACTTTCGTGAAATAAATTTTCGATTTTTTATGAACAAAATGTTTCTAATGCTTGATTTGTACATAGATAAAAACTATTATAATTAAATATTGTTTTTTTTACAATTATTTCATGTTTCAGGTATACCTATAAGTAAATACTTCAAAAGTAATAGGTAAGTAAGTAAGTAGCGGCCTGTTACTATCCCACTGCTGGGCATAGGCCTCTTCTCTCCGTTATTGGAGAGAAGGATTGGAGCTAAGACCTACCACGCTGCTCCAATGCGGATTGGTAGGTTACACATATCTCCAGAAATCTCTAGAGATATGCAGGTTTCCTCACGATGTTTTCCTTCACCGAAAAGCGTGTGATAAATTGCAATTATCAATTAGACACATAAGTTTTAATAGAAAAACTCATTGGTGTCTGCCCGGGTTTGAACCCATGATCGTCTCTAGAGATTCACACGGTCGCACCGCTAGGCCGTCACAGCTTCAAAAGTAATACTAAAATTATTTTGCTATAATCTGCGATAAAGTAAGAAAATATATATAATGCTAAATGTAGAGTGGATTATCTGTTTTCATACCTGATACATGCAGGTTTCGTAAAAACACATGCAAAAACCTTCATCTTCGCCACCACAATACTCAAGCACTACAAACTTTCACTATTATTGAAAACAGCCGCGGTAGGGAAATGGTTAAGATAACTGTCTTGCGTTCGAGTGGTCGTGGGTTCGAATCTCGGCCATTATAATACCGACATAAACCCACTGCTAACACAAGCGTTTAGCTTAGCTGGAGTAAGTTAATTTGGAATATAAGCTGGTAATTGGTCCCACAAATTGAACTCCGTACCAAACCCGTACCCTGCCTTCAGCTCCGCGGGTAGCGGGTTCGATTCCCGCCGAGGGCCATCATTTTCTATAAATGAATTTGTTGGTCTATGAGCCTGGGTGTATATTTGTATTTAAGTATGAATTTTTTTTTTAAATATATAAATATACTATATTCACCGGTTATCTGTCACCCATAACACAAGAAATTAAGTTACTTTGGGGACGGACGACCGTGTGTGTAAGTGTCCAAATATTTAAAATTAAAAAAAAAATTACAACCACATCACTAGTTTTTGAGTAAAACCATCAGGTATAAGATGAATGACGAGTACGCACAAATTCCAGTATTAGAGTGACCGACAATAGCCCTTTCTCTATCGTCCAATACCTTACCGTTACAGATAACAATATCGCGGACAGCCTGCGCTTTCAACTATAAATCATATACGGCCATTCCCCATAAAGAATGCCATAAGTTAAACCCTTTCATAGATACAGACGCGCATCATAAAGTCACCATCAAGGATCGCAATCAACTATAAAAATTATAATCAAGTGTGCTTTTCAAAAATCAATACAAAAAAGGATAATATTATTTTGCATTTGATAAAATAGCGGATATTATATCGTAAATTATAGCAAAAAATTAGTATTATTAGTTTTGTATTATTTTCCGCGAAGTATGTCCGCATCGCAGGACACAGTATAAAACCCAAACTACTGCTTTAGAAATTTCGAAGATCGTTTTTGAGGGTTCGGTATTCGTTTAAGTAACGGCCTGTTACTATCCCACTGCTGGGCATAGGTCTCTTCTCTCCGTTTTTTTTTTGTTTGGAGATAGGGATTGGAACTAAGACCTACCACGCTGCTCCAATGCGGATTGGTAGGTTACACATATCCCCAGAATTCTCTAGAGATATGCAGGTTTCCTCACGATGTTTTCCTTCACCGAAAAGCGTGTGATAAATTGCAATTATCAATTAGACACATAAGTTTTACTAGAAAACTCATTGGTGCCTGCCCGGGTTTGAACCCTAGACCTTCTCGAAAGAGGCGCACGGTGATAACGCTGGGCTACCACAGCTTAAGGTATTCGTTTAATAATAATATTTCACCTGTATTGGACTTCAAGTGTAAAAAAATTAAATTAAAGAAAATTATTAATAAACAATGCTTATTTTTCTTTATCCTTCTGTTACTCAAAGGTTAACTGGAAGAGATACCGTTTAGAGCTATGTCTGCCTATATACATGTGTTTTTTTTACTATCGAAACAATATGTATGTAAAACGAAAAGAAATATATAAATACTATTATGTAAATGCTACACAGGTAAGCGTTAGCTAAGCTAATTAGATTGTAAGTTTAACATAAGTTTTTTAATAACAATATATTATTTTCAAAAAGAGTGACTCTCAAGTTTCTTTCTGGTTATTCTCGGTGTTTCCGAATCACAATATAATGTCAATTTGACCGTGTGGTATCCGGCATAATAGAATAGTACCACTCTCTTTTCTTACCGAGGTGTCGTGAAAGACTAAGGTAAGTCGACCCGCCGTGTGGTATCCGGCTGAGTACAATACACCACCATCATTTCTTACCGGGGTGTCTTAAAAGGCGACTAAGGTAAGTTGACTCACCGTGTGGTATCCGGTTAAGTAGAATAGACCACCCTCTTTCTTACCGAGGTGTCGTAAAATACGACTGAAGTAAGTTGACGTCAGGCAGGTGGCCGGTCGTAAAAACGCAGCCACATCATGTGACGGCATGTTTATAACCTGTTGTGCCGACCCCACTTAGAGTGGGATAAGGGCAGGAAGATGATGAATATAATGACAATTTGAAAGTGCTTGTAAAGGTAAACTGAATAAAATATCGAATCTGAGTTGTCACTGTTAAGTATCAGACTTTTCTGTTATGAATATTGTTTTACATATTCATAGTTCTACGCAGCGTCGTCCGGAATCCGGAGTCCCCGCCGGAACGATCGCCGGACGAATTCATAAGGAGCGCGTACAAAAAGCGGAATAGGCGACAATAATTCACTTCTCTAGCCGTAAGCGTAATATCCGTAAAGGCGGAGGTGAGCGCGGAATTGCGACGTAAATAAGAAGCAATTTACGGCTTAAATAAGTGTCGCTTACGGAGAAAACGAGAAATGTTCGCTTTTATAATAGAATAAATGTATATAAATGTAAATGAAGATGTTTTATTGCAGCATTATTTCTGAGCGTACCAATGATATTTAACGAAAAGTTAAATAATAAATATGATATATCATGCGTATCACTATATATCATATAGTGCAACAACACAAAATGTGTTCTAGACTACGTATAGGTGAATGTTAAAATATACTGTTAGAAATTAAGAATAAATTCAATTTAAAATATAAACAGTAATATAAACAAAGTATAATATAAACAAATATTAGGGAATCACGCCGGGCACCTTACTGTGCACCAACACTTTTCACTACAAGATCCAATGACAGAATGTTTCTACCACCAGTTCGGAACACTAATCCAAATGAGAAGAACTGGCAACAAACTCAGTAGTCCCTCCCATCACGAATATCAATTATTTGTGGATATAGCTCTCTTTGAACCTGTACAAGACAGTAACGACATAATGTAAATAGTATTAAGAATTATATTTTTAAAAGAGCAACCGCCGAGTTTCTTGCTGGCTCTTCTCGGTAGGAACAGCTTTCCGAACCAGCAGTAGAGTTGACGATTCAAAAGCACTTGATTACAAGTTTATTTGAATAAAGAATATTTTGAATTTGAATTTGAATTTGAGGTTAGATTCTAATAACACGAAATACAAGAGAGGTCGCCCAAACACGTCCACCGCCTACAAATGCCGCACACCAAAAGAGACCAAATAACTTTTTTTTTATTGGAACACTAACTAATACTGTTAGCCCTAGAGTCTTTGACAGCGTCACCAAGTAGGCAAGCGCAGAAGCATCACCGGAGTTAAAAACTGGGACTCGCAGCATCCTGGGAGTGCCGCCTTAAGGGTACCTCCTCTAAGGCCGGACCTCGGCTTAAAACGACGCGCTGTGGAGGACTGTATCGGACTTAAGAATGACCAAATGACATCAGCCGTTGCCTTATGCTGTCACAGCTTAGAAATCTGGATTTCTAACTGTAGTCTAATTCCGAAAGTAGACTCAATACGTTTATTGGATGCAGTATCGAGAGAGAAGTGCATCTCGGAGCGGTAATTGTGGTATTCCTATTATATCGTGTTATTGTATATAATGTGCGATAACATCACACTACATGTCGTTCTATATGACGACCGTTAAAAAGCGTCCTTCAACATTTAAATTTTCTCCCGAGAGCATGACATATAATTTATTTTCTATCAAGTCATATGTGATTATCTCTCAATAATGTTTCGTAATGTTTTGTTCCTTTATGGAGCTCAATAGTTAAATGTTCCGTTGAGCATGGTGGTGCGTGTGAACGGGTGTGATTACTATATTTTGACGGGAATCAAAGGCGCCGCTGGGGGCGGCTAATCGCCTTTATTTGAACTGTACCCTCCCACCATACTTAATTCAGTTATAAGGGCTATTCATACGACCAGCGATTTTAGACTTCTTTTAGGTGTAAAATTTTTTAGCAACATATAAAGATCATGTATTTATGGAATAAGGCAGTCATTATATCGACTTCATTCATTCAATAAGGCAGTCATCCTATCCAATTTGGATGGACGTTAGGGTAGCTACGTAAGATTTTTCGTCAAAACCCCCTAGCGCCTGAACACAAAAGTCATTCGAACAGCTCGTTTTGCCAGTGCTGATGTGGGGATAGGAAACTTAGTCGCAAACAATGTACGTCATACGCTCTGAAAAACTTAACGGACGATGGAGCGCGCTTGGAGTATCTCTGCGTGATCAAATCCTAATTTAGCGTAAAATGCATGATGAATTGAAAACATAAATTTAAACAGATGAGTTTTTATTAAAAAAACTTATAATTATGAGTCCGGGCTTCGAATGTGAGAACTGTACGTTACATAAGACTCTATTTTAGTAGTAGTATGTATGGAAGTTGCTTGACTAATATAATATTATGACACTTTCATGATGATGTATGATAACGACACTTTTATTATCATCCAGGACCCCTTAAGATTAATATATAAATTATTATTATTCTATAATTAATTAATCGGGTTAAAGTTTTAGTTTCTGTACAAAGTATTTATATATCGAATACAAAATACCGTTTTCTTGAACTTTTATGGTTCCTACAGAAGTACAGTAGCATAAATTAATAAATATGCGGCTGATAAAACATCACAGTGGATGACGTCATAATACCCATTGACATAATTCAATGTTCTCATAACAGTAACAGTGGCCTATGTTTGACACACCAATTCTTAGTCGTCGAAGAGACTGAGATGAAATTTCATCTATTTAACTCGTGGAAGCTTAGCATAATATCCGTGCACAGAATGGAGAAGTATTAACAGTTTTTTTATAACAGTTTTTTTATATATCTGCTTATCGCGACTTCATCTACTTTGAAGTACCTAAATTTATACAGTTACTATCAGTAAAATCAGTAATATCATACATTAATATCAGTAAAATATGATTCATATACAGTAATCACCATATAACGCGGTAGTTTGGTTCCGCGTTATAACGGTTTCCCTGTATACCACGCTCTTATGACGCTTGTTAAAAGAAGTTGAAATGTGATATTAAGATGAAATCGAACTAAAAACTAAATATATGTGTTTTATTAAAACGTGGCTAAGAAATTTTGGATTTTAAATAAATTTTATAGGAGCAAAAATTTTACACCTCCTTCCTTTATATATATATATATATATATATATATATATATATATATATATATATATATATATATATATATATATATATATATATATATATATATATATATGCACAACCAACGGTCTTAAGATTCAAAATAATAATTTCATAATACGTAGAATATCTGAAATCCCCGCGTTATAGGGGTAAGCGATAACGCGTTGTAAGAGTATGGCGCTATGGACGAGTTTACTATAGTAAATTTTAAGTAAATATCTCTAAGTAATATATTTCTACTACTAGTAAGTTATTTTCAAAACCGTTCGACAAACGCGATCAGTGTGAAACCGCCATAAACTGTACGGTTGGTTGACGAAAGGGATTTACCGATCAGACGAGTATTGATTTAAAAGTACCTGCGAAGGGCCAGACGTTATGACGAAGTGAAAGTTGTGTAAGAAAGTATTCCATATTTTTGGTACTCTATATAGCTTGAGATTTTGACCCAGTTCATAGCAGTATTTTAATTATTTTTAAGATATACCAACAGCAATCATAATAATACAAACCTAATTTATAGTTAATGTATAGAACCGGCTATACTCATGTCTTATTCTATCGGGTTAGCCCGACTCGGGTTAGCCCCGGATGGGTTCGAAACTAGTCGGGCTAACCCGATAGAATAAGACGTGAGTATGGCCGGTTCTATACATTAACTATGAATACTACTCACGACTTTACTACTAGTCTAAATTTAAAAACCTAATTTAGATAAACTTTTGGACTGGACCGTTATAATAACTTATTACAGTTATATACAGCATTAGAAACAGGTATCTAAACATGTTAAAAGGTTTATTAATATAATTGTTACAACGTAACAATATAATTTTAAACGTTAGTAAAATCAAACCCACTGTTTCACACAAACAATAAATAGCTAGCAAAGAAAAACATTAAATGAATTCAAAATATGCAAAAGAAGTTGTTGGAGCAAAAATTCAATTAAACAATAAAACAATTAAAATTAACAAAGTTAAAGTTTGAATAAAACAATACAAATAAAATTAGAAATATATATGAATACTTACTAAAGAAAAGCTGTGGTAGCCCAGCGGTTACACCGTGCGACTCTTACGAGGAGGTCACGGATTCAAACCCGGGCAGACACCAATGACTTTTTCTGTTAAAACTTATGTGTTTTATTGGTAATTGCAATTCATCTCACGCTTTTCGGTTAAGGAAAACATCGAAACATCGTGAGGAAACCTGCATATCTCTTGAGAATTCTGGAGATATGTGCAACCTGCCAATCCGCATTGGAGCAGCGTGGTAGGTCTTAGCTCCAATCCTTCTCTCCAAAAACGGAGAGAAGAGGCCTATTCCCAGCAGTGGAAGAGTAACAGGCCGCTACTTACTTACTAAAGAAAAAAATACTAGACTACTAACTCGTTCAATAAGATTGTTTTAATCTTTTTTTTAACATATAGCCCATAGCTGAATAAAAATAAAAATTAATAAAAGCTTTTCAAAGACCTTTACTTTTGTAACGTCTACTTTCTATAACAATATATAATACTTACGTTATATGTAGAAATGTTGAATTATTGTAATCATATTGTGATTAACTTACCTGAAACAACAGAAATATGATTCAAGGTTATTCATAAAAAAAATTATGTACTCTGTTTAACTTAATATGTAATACGATGACCCGACGGATGGGGGGAAGAATACGTGCAGGTGACAGGTAGAAGAGTTTAATCGTCACTTTTACATAGAGTATCGCGGACGGGGTCCTTCACGGCATTCCTTAATTGGATGTACCGGAAGATGCACCGTTTACAGTTGCACTAGGCGTAGTGTTCCAGTAGGATGCACTGTGTAAGCTTAGGAACTGTTAGCGATGTTGCTCTAATAACATAATGTATGGGGACTTCTTATATTATTAAACGATCAGTGGCGCCATCTAGTTTTGATTGCGGAATCAGGTGTTCCTAGTACGTTGTGTTACAAATATACTTTTTTTCACATATTTTACGATGCCTTTGTAGATTCCTCTATTAAGATTTAACTGCTATTCTCACTTTGTTTTTGTTCACTGTAATGAGATAAAATTAGACACATAAGTTTTACTAGAAAAACTCATAGGTGTATGCCCGGGGTATAAACCCGTAACCCCGTAGAAAGATTCTCACGTTCCCACCACTCAGCTATCACGCCTGGTACATATCAAGACAACTGAGTAATTGAGAGTATTTAAACATTTAAGTTGACAAAGCAAAGCGTTGCAATTTTCTTCATGGAGTCTATCTTCTTATAATAATTCGGTTACGAGGCAAAACGATTGCTGAGACTGTGGTAGTGAATGTGTGCAGTGCTTGTGTACTAAGTTGGTGGTGGTTTGTAGTTTTGTGTATATCCAACATATATGTAGGTATTATATTAATTTATGGTAAAAACGTATTTCCGGTATAGGCAGGTATTTTTTTAAGTAATAAATAAACTTAAGTTTCTTAAATCTTTCTAAGTTAAAGCTTCTTTTATGTTACAGCTTTGAGTTGGGAGTTTCTCATTTATAATAAAAAAGTCAATATTATTACAATAAAAACTTTTTTTATTGAAGTTATTTGAGATCTATAAAAACGTTGAAATCCCCAATTTATATTCAGAGAATATTTATCTTTTAAACGTTTCTTTCAGGAACGAAATGTATAAAATTATTCTCTATAAGTATATAAAAAAGTAAAGTATCGGCTTGTTACTTAATCCCACAGCTGGGCATAGGTCTCCCCTCTCCGTTATTTTGGTAGGTTACACATATCCCTAGGATTCTCTAAAGGTGGTTCTAGCAGGTTTCCTCACGATGTTTTCCTTCACTGAAAATCGTGAAATTATAATTATCAATTAGACACATAAGTTATATCAGAACCGAAACATCATCAGGAGGATAGGCCGGCTTTACGAAAAAATCGTAACGGTTTCAGGGCGAAACAATCGTAGAGATTGTGGTTTTGAGTGCATGTAGTGCTTGTGTGAAGTTTTGGTATTGGCTGGGTTTTGTGAAACGTGTGATGATTTGTCCTTCCTATAAGGTATGTCAATGTTGCTCATACACTTTGAATTACATGGATTCTCTTCACAAACGCGGATTACAGCAAAATAATTCTATTGTACAAAAGTAATAATAAAATTATTTTGCTATAATCCGCGAAGAAGTAAAATAGAAAATATATATAATGCTAAATGTAGAGTGGACAATCGGTTATCATACCTGATACATGCAGGATTCGTAAAAAACACATTCACAAACCTCCACCACCGCCACCACAATACACAAGCACTATATACGTTCACTATCACAAACTCAACAATCGTTTCGCCCCGCAACCGAAGCATCATCAGGAGATAGACTCCACGACCAAAATCGCAAAGCGATATTATGGATTTCCGCAAAGTTACGCCTAATTTTATAAATTAATTCTATTGTAAATTCTACGTTTATTACAAGTTGTGCATATTAGAATAGGATAAGAGTAGAAGAATGTTATATGAGTGCTATATATTTATTTATCAATCAAGAGAAAGATAGTAGAAAGCGGACATAGCATCTCACGACCGAGTCCACAAGTTTAAAATAATATTAGCATAGATTCATCTCATAATTAATTATTTATATCGTGTAGTTAAGCCCATTCAACACGGCGACGGTTTGACATCAAAGTTGTTCAGTGCAGCTTAGCCTTATTAGGGCTTGATACTTCTTTGAGCAAAAACTCACATGTTCGCGATCATACTTAGATCTGGTCTATCGTATATTTAGATAGTATTCAAGGACGTTGATCCCTGTCCAATCGACTGGATGTATCGGTAAATTTATATATACATAGATGATTATAGTGTGGTATTCGGCTGAATAGAATAGACCACCCTTTCTTACCGAGGTGTCCTAAACGGCGACTAATGTAATGTATAATTACTTATTATTTTTAATTCAGACATTGTGTCCATATTGTTAGTTACAAGATCACTTAGCCTAGGTCACTTAAAATAGAAATTTACAAAACTTATTTAATTGTATATCATTAATTGTCCTCCAGAGTGGACTAACCCTCTATATGTCATACAATATGAAAATACCGACTCCTCCCGGTGTGTATGACCGGGCGATATCACTAGGCTAAAAATAAAAGACCTGTGATACCTGAACTATGGTGGTATTTATAGGTATCTGTTTTTTAGATAAATTGTTCTCCGGACTTATACTAATTACATATGCACACTCAATAGCGTGGGCTTATCTTGAACAGCGCCACCTATATTTCAACGAGTACAACATTAATTAATAATTGCTCTATTGGTCATTCGGGAAGACGGCCGCTCTGCTCACCAGCCGCTCCAAGCCGCTACGTCAGCTGACTCTACGAGGCCAGGACGTAGAGTGGAAGACCACAGTAAGGTTTTTGGGGTGTGAGTTGGACCGCAGCCTGTGCATGATCCCCACGGTGAATCACGTCGTGGTTCGAGCTGCCACTGCCAGGTCCAAGCTTCACGCGCTATTCACATCCCATCTACCTATGAACACCAAACTGCGGGTCTACGGTGCCTACGTCCGCTCGCGCTTGACGTATGCAGCACCGGCCTGGTACGCGCTATGTTCGGCGTACCAGAAGCGAAGACTGCAAGTCCAGCAGAACCGCTGCCTGCGACTGATCGTAGGAGCCCCGAGGTATGTGCGGAACGACGTCGTGCATCGGGATACCAAAATGCCGACCGTGGAGGAGTATGTCCGTCGCCTTGCGCGCCGGATGTTCGCGCGTGCGGACCACAGCGCGCACGTACACCTCCACGGCATCGCGCCACTCCATGTGCGACCACCCGATAGACGTTCCCTGCCTCGCGAGCTCCTGCGGTTACCGTCTCCGCGGCCCGATGCAGATGACGACGGCGACGACGAGGACGACGCGACGGGCGAGAGGGCGACACCACGGATTATGACACCACCGGATATGACACCACCTGATATGACACCACCTGACGACGACTTTGAGGTCTGGGAGCTAATATTCCCAGACCTCCCCACCGAACCAGACATCCCTTAGGTCACCTAGGTGACCTGGGCCCACGGCCCAAATACCGACACCCTTAGGTCACCTAGGTGACCTCGGCCTACGGCCGAAACACAAACCGGGCTTAAGTGCCCGCGAGGAACTGCCCGGGCAAAGAGGTACGCCTCGAGGCCCGTACCCCGCTTACCCCCCACCCGGGGAGTCAGCTAGACGACCCTGCATCATCTATTGGTCATGCCCGCGAGGAACGGCCCGGGCAAAGAGGTACGCCTCGAGGCCCGTACCCCGCTTACCCCCCACCCGGGGAGTCAGCTAGACGACCCTGCTAGCTCTATTGGTCATGAACACTATAGGACTTAAGATAACTATTTTTGGGTCTGTAACTTAAATACCGGAAGGGAAAGAGATTTGCGGATTGATATTTAAACAATTTATAATGCAGTTTAAAAACAATGTAAGAAAAATCACTCCGGGTAATGCCGGATTATAAAAAAACGGTGAAAACTCTTTATAATGCCCGTAACATGCTGAAGTTTCAAATACTTCTAAAGCAGCGGACAGTGCAACAATAAATAAGTTGATTTCAATAAAGAAAACTGCGGGTGAATTTATCTTAGAAGTTTGCGTAACTGCATTTAAGTGGATTTATTTGAGAAAGTTTGTTCTGTCATGTAACTGAATTGGAAATTGGGAATGTATTGCACATATTGTCAATACGTTCGAAGTCTTTGCAATAGTACATATTTTATTTTTGTTCGCGATTTCATTGTATCCCTAACTTTCGAAAGATGACAAGTACCCTATATCATGTTAAACTATAATTCATACTGATAAATATTATGTAAGTTTTGATGGAATTCATCATCCTCCTGCCCTTATCCCACAAGTAGGGTCGGCACAACATGTTAAAAACATGTTGTCATATGATTTGGCTAGGTATTTTACTATCGGCCGCCTGCCTGACGTCAACTTACCTTACTCGTATTTTACAAATTTATTTTGAATTATTTATTATTATGTTTATTGTGGGTAACCATAAGAGATAGAGACATACCGTCCCAGACTTTTTTTCAGTATTTTTAGATCTACAATTCTCTATTATTTTTATGGGTGTCTCTGCTGGATTACGCGGCGCACGCGAGTAAATTAATAATCATATATGGGACACTTACACATACGGTCATCCGTCCTTATTTTTATTTGGTAAGTTAATATTATTATATAAACGGATCACATCGCGATAAATTCGAGTTAACGTTATATAAGGTTCGACCTTTCGGCCTTTCGGGTTGCATCCACCGTGGTCACGAACTGACTGAAGTGCCACGTCATCGTGTCGCGTACTACAGTCACTATTTTCGTCAACTACCCTCATTTGAACCGCACAATCCACATTAGGTCTCACACCACACTGATCCGTTTATCGCGATGTGACCCGTATCCTTATCCTTTAACAGAGCTATTTTATATATAAATAAATATATGGGACACTTACACACACGGTCGTCCGTCCCCAAAGTAAGTAACTTAATATTTATGTTATGGTAGACAGAAAACTGGTGAATATATACTTATGTAATTGTTAAATACAAATATACACATAGACTCGAAGACCAACAAATTCATTAATAGAAAATGTTGTCCCTCGGCGGGAATCGAACCCACGACCCGCGGAGCTGAAGGCACGATCACTACCCACTGCACCAACGGGTCAGTCAAAATCTCTCAGCAGTCGAATTTTTTTTTAACGCGCGACCTCTTCTACACAATTACATAGAACGGTAGTGTTCTATTAATGAACGGTAGTGTTATTTAACGTACACTTTTCGCAAAAATTGCACTATCATTTTGTTAGCGACGCATTTAAAATAAGGAAATAATTGTTAAAATTATTATTAAAAATAAAATAAAGGCTAAACGGAACGTGCGTCGTATGACAGTTGCGGAACTAGTACTATTTAAATTTGACACATACGTCAACCGCATATACGCGCGCCCAAGTTCGAAAGCCTAATATCCTTATATCGTTTTAAATCTTTTACGACGCACAATTCCAAGCCTATTTTAAAAACCTCGCTTGTTTTATTTGTATTGAAGTCCGTAACAAGTGGTCTTCGCGCCGGATCGAAATATCGATTGCTTTACCCGTCTGGAGTGATCTTCAGAAAGGACCTAGAAGGAATGTTTCGTACTCCAATACCAAGAATGGTAAATACAAGGAGCACTGTTAGAAAGCAGGAGCTAAGGGAGAAGAAACATGAACAGCAATCACTAGCAGATAATGAACCACCTAAAACTGAGACTGTTAGCGAGGAGAAGGATGTGCAGGTCAGTAAAAAGCTTTTTGACGACGTAGAAGCAGGAACCAGTAGTAGCTTTAATAATAACCGCCAGAAGGTGGCACCTAGTCGGTCTACTACAACGCATAGGTCAAAGAAATCAAGTTCTGCTTCTATAATGGCAAGGAAGAAGCGGCTGGAACTAGAGGCAGCGGAAGCAAAGGCCCGCATAGAGATGGACCTAATTGAGAAAAGGTTACAAGCTGATATGGCAGCACTAGAGGAAGAAGAATACAGTTCACAATCGGAGGAGCAAGAGGTGCGTACAAATTGTAATAGTGTGGAAAGGTGGTTAGAGCGCAGCAATCAAGAACAGTTAGCACAGCCCGTTCAGCAAGACGGTCTAGATTTAGGCGAGCTGTGTCCGCCCGCCGCGACTGGCGGTGGCACTGAAGGAACTGTTCAGATGCTAGCAAGCGCACTAAAAGATTTAGCAGCCGCCTCAAAAGGTAACGCACCTCATGCTAATATGCTAAGCCGTATGAGCACCCCGAGGGACCTACCGAGGTTTGCGGGTGACCCTATGGAATGGTTACAGTTTAAACAGGCATATCAGGAGTCCACTCAAGTATGCAATTTTACCCCCCAAGAAAATATGTGGCGGTTACGCGGGTGTCTTTGTGGACCGGCCAAGGAAGCCGTCACGGCACTATTAATTAGCGCCGCCTCACCTGACATTGTAATGGACACACTGGAGCTTCAGTTTGGCAATCCCGACATAATTATCTCAAGGATAATACAAGACGTTAAGAAGCTATCAGCAATGTCACTAGATTATCACAAAGATATCGTACAGTTTTCTGTAAAAATAAAAAATTTCGTTGCAGCTGTTCTCGCTATCGGTCAAGACGAGTACCTGAAATGCATGAACATCATATCGGTCGTGTTGTCAAAGTTACCCACGGTGTTACTTTCAAAATGGACAGATTATAGTTATCCGCTTATTACTGAAGGAACTAAACCGAAACTCGAAATATTGTCCGATTTTCTAAGCGCGGAAGCTATTAAAATCACCAAAACAGGCGTTAATGTCACTTACGCGAGCAACGACAATTTTAATCGAAAAAAATACTCGGATATTAACGCGAGCAAACCGTGTAACATAATTGTAAACAAACAATTGAACGCGCAAGAAACAAAATGTCGGTTTTGTCGGCGGGCGCAACATAATTTACCGGAATGCAAGTTGTTTAAAAAGGCACTACGGAGGGATCGTTGGCGTCACGTCAAGCGATATAGCTTATGCTATAAGTGCCTACTATCGCGGCATAATAGAAACACTTGCCCGGCACCGGTGTGTAACAAAAATAATTGCAATCAGGCACATCACCCTTTGTTGCACTTTGAATTCAATATTCCGCAAAACGAAAGCCGTACCGCGAATACCGAACCGACGCAACACGAACCGCATAGCAACTCACAGCAAATTACACATATTTCAGGAAAAGATCCCCAAATATATCTAAAAATTGTAAACGTACAAATACACGGACCGAAGGGAACCGAGACAACAGCCGCGTTACTAGACGATGGGTCGACTGTAACACTCATCGACTCGGAGCTCGCCGCGCGAGTGGGATTACGCGGTCATAAAAAACCAATACGTGTGTGCCGCGCATGGGACAATAATGCATTAGAACGCGACAGTCAGATAGTGGACTTAACGCTATCAAACAAAGACGGCCAGATGTTTAACTGCACCGCCAACAGCGTTAAACGATTAAATTTACCTGCGCAAGATGTGTCCACTAATTCTATAACCAAATATAGCCATCTTTCTAAATTGCAGAATAACATGAGTCTCGGTAAATTAAAACCGAAAATATTAATAGGACAGGACAATTATAACTTGTTGTTACCGCTGCAAGTTTTAGAGGGCAAGCCCGGGGAACCATTTGCTACCCTTACCCCGCTCGGATGGTGCATACATGGTGCACAATCATCTGCACATAGTTCTCCCTCGGATTACGTCGGTGTAACAACTATATTATGCACGGAATCTAAAGACCTGCGTACACAAATGGCCCGTTCATATTTTCCGCAGAGAGAAACGGCAACACGTCCGAGCGAGATAGAACATGCACTGAGCGCACTGAATAGCGGCGCAGGGATCAGCGACTGCAATAACTCGCAAGCAAATGTTATAGACGATGCATTCACGCACAAGAATTGCGCCGTCGCATATTGGCCGCCGCGATATTATGGCGAAACACATAACGCGAGAAGCGGTGCGACCAGTCCACACTGGGGTGGGGCATGGAAAATAATGCCTAAAAATATTAAAATTTTAAATGGACGCAGAAAACAGAACGTAGTCAGATCGTCCCCCGAGCCCGCGACAACAGGGGCAACTAATTTTTTTCCCTTACAGTCTTTTTGCAGTTCTTATATATCAGCCGGACGGGCTACTGTTAAACATAGCCTCCCTTGCAGTCAAGGTCATAGATGTCACCGGGATAAAGCTGCCTGGCGGACGCGGACGCGCATGGTTTGTGGCTGCACAAACTACATTGGGGCATCGGACAAGGTCGTAGACGTGCGTCGCGAAATTTCCTCATGAAGATGAGTGCTGAGCCCAGCACTGGGGTGGGGCATGTTAGCGACGCATTTAAAATAAGGAAATAATTGTTAAAATTATTATTAAAAATAAAATAAAGGCTAAACGGAACGTGCGTCGTATGACAGTTGCGGAACTAGTACTATTTAAATTTGACACATACGTCAACCGCTTATACGCGCGCCCAAGTTCGAAAGCCTAATATCCTTATATCGTTTTAAATCTTTTACGACGCACAATTCCAAGCCTATTTTAAAAACCTCGCTTGTTTTATTTGTATTGAAGTCCGTAACACATTTAGTACACATCGTACAAAAATTCGTTTAGTAAAATATGATAAAATCTCATACAGACAGATAGCTTTTGGGGACTTTCTTTTATAATATGTATAAATTGAAATCATAAAAATGTTATTATTGTCTATCTGTGGCCGCTTTAAGTGACAAAGATTTCTATCCCCGATACTTAATCACTTACACCGCGTGGGGTCGGAACACATGGGGCGGTGTTAAAACCCTGTACTATTAAATAAAACCCATTCTTTTCTATGGTTAAATCGTATGTGATGTAATTGCGAACAAATCGAAAACATACATCAATGATATAATAGTTTTCTAGTTTGATATTCGTCGTATCTATAAAGTCCACTGTTCGAATTAGGTCTAGTTCCAGGGTAAAAAAAAATATGATAAGAGGAGCTTGATCCTGGGTATTTTTACTTCTTTAATCCGCCCGTTATCTACTAAGCTATCACAACAAAAGAGCTAAAATATCATTTAGGCACATTCTATTCAGCATTTTAGAATAATAATAATCATTAATACAATAATTATTAATAATCTAGATAGATAGAATCCCCCCCCCGAACCCCCACACGCTGAATTTCGGAAATTATACATTACACGCTGAATTTCGGAAATTATACATTACAATATATACACACAAGATTTACTCATTTAAATATTAAAGACTTACACAATAACCAGGCCCCGCCGTGTGGTATCCGGCTGAATAGAATAGTACCACCCTCTTTTATTATCGAGGTGTCGTAAAAGGCGACTAAGGTAAGTTGACTTGCCGTTTGGTATCCGGCTGAGTAGAATAGACCACCCTCATGTGTTACGGAGGTGTCGTAAAAGGCGACCAAGGTAATTTGACTCACCGTGAGGTATCCGGTTAAGTAGAATAGACAGCCCTCTTTCTTATGGAGGTGTCATAAAATACGAATAAGATAAGTTGACGTCAGGCAAGCGGCTGGTCATTAAATACGTAGCCAAATCATGTGACAACATGTTTATAACATGTTGTGCCGACCTCACTTAGAGTGGGATGAGGGCAGGAAGATGATGAAAATTACCAGGCCTTTTAATATATTACGAGTAATAATATCTACCTACATGTGAGCAAGCCTTTATAGTTCTCAGTAAACTGGCTATCAAAGAACAACAGATGTTAAGGACATAAGTCTTTTGAAGTACTCCTCGCCAGTTTCACGTGATCTTTCGAGACACGTACAGGGTTTTTTGACGGGGGTGAGTTCATGTTCGGAGAGTCGATACTTGTTAGTTACTCGGTGCGTGCGACTCCCCCTTTAATATCTTTTATGGGAAAGGGAAAGAATGGTGAAATGAGTGAATAGGATATAATAGGAATGCTTTGTTAACGATTGGATGTACATAGGTTTAATTCGATAAGTTTTGTTCAAACATCCGCTTTTTTTATTTAAAAAAAAAATATATCTCCATACCCCCATAGTGGTATTCCTGCAGATTAATATCTTTTGTTATTTTTGTTTCAGATCAGGATTAACGCCGCCATCTTGGACGCAATACAGAACCCTTTTTTCAACCGGACTTTTTAATAACTTTTTACTATACTTTTACTCGCAACTTCGTTTGCGTGGACTGTTGTCACGCTTTTCAATGACATCCTATTCCTGTAAATAACAGTGTTTCTATATCCTATATGTTATTTCGATTTATAAGAGATAATTGTGCCAAATTTCATCAATATTAGTTCAGCGGCTAATAAGCTGTGATAGCCCAGCGGTGCGACCGTGCGAACTTCTAGAGACGATCATGGGTTCAAGTCCGGGTAGATATCAATGACTTTTTCTGTTAAAACTTATGTGTCTAATTCATAATTGCAATTTATGACAAGCTTTTTGGTGAAGGACAACATCGTGAGGAAACCTGCATATCTCTAGAGAATTCTGGAGATATGTGTAACCTACCTATGTGTGGTCTGTGGTTGGCTGTCAAAGTGACAAGTCATAAATTAAGTTGCTCCTAATTTAAATTATTTATTTTAAGTTTACTTTAGTTTATTTATGTTTTTAATTTAAGTAAATGTAAACTAATAATTACTGAAAGTTAAGTTATTATAGTTCTTAATACAGTAACTAGACAAACAGCTGTCAGGAGTCACCGGTTGGAATTCATATCTCAACGGACTAAAACCCGGGGAGTATTTCTTTTCATTTTATAGTTATAAGCTATTTATGTATATAATCATATAAAAAGCTATTTATATATATCCAAAACAAAATAATAAACTTTTCCAGCACTTTATTAAAATGTATAAAACAAAAGTTGAGTGAACAGATTAAATGTTTTATTTAGTATAATAGATTTGGTACAGTTTTAATTACTTTTTTGTTATTAATTACTCAATAATACTTATAAATCGGAGTTGGAACCTTTCTTATTAATCTTGTTTTAAATAAAGTGTGTTGAAATCTCACACCTCACATAATTTCTCATTTATGAGAAACGTCACTTCTCATACAAAGGCATTGCTTTATCTCTCTTTGCTTGACAAGTTGTGGAAGCAAAGTTGAAGAAGGCCCTACTGCCATACATACATCTTACTAATAAACACATATTCATTCAAACTTGAAACATACACTTAGTAAACACACTTCATTATCATTTTTATATTGGCAAATAAAGATTTCAAAGTACTGCTAAAGTTAGTAATATATATAATATTGTGACCTGATTTACCGGACAACTGTATGTTTAACTTGCATAAATATTTATAAATAATTCAATCAAGTGAACCATAAACCTTTGCACTATAATTTTATTTATCCTGCACATCTTTAATTATTTATTATATTTGAAGTACATAATACTGTAAAATTTAATATAGCTGATTTAATTAATAGTGGGTCAACATTTTTATTATATATATAGGTACTGCTACTATCTGGCTGACTAGTAGCTTCTTAAAAAATTAATTTAACACATTTCTTCTTACAATTTCAGAAATCAACTTTATATAAAAATGATGACCCGTCAAGCTTCATACAAAGAGATGGAGTCAAAGCTTAAGCTGGCCCTCAATGAACTGAAATCTGTTAAACAGCTCAACACTCAACTCTTGCAAGAGAGAGAGGAAAGTGAGGAGGAAATTAGTAAAGTTATAAAGCAATCCTCACAATACAAGAAACAGCTAGCGGAGTTGCATACCAAGTATATGGACACCTTAGCTGAAAGGAACCAGCTTAAGGATACTGTTGACTCTTTTTATCAATGTAGCTATGTACATGAAAGGGCCCTGAGTCGCATTAGTGAATTAGAAACCAGTCTACATGAGACTCAGCAAACGATGTTTAATTTGGAACAGTTAAATAAATCTCATGAGGTTAATGCGACACAAAGCCTTTTCAATGAATTAGTTGAGTGTGGTTCTGTTTGTGGTTTAGAGCGAAACCCACAAATAATTGATTTAACCTCTGAGACTGACTCACTAAAGACCGTACACTTTAGTAGTCATAGAAAATTTAAAAAATACATTAAAATTAACAAATTTATTAATAAAACTAAAAAGATTATTAAAACCAAGAACTGCATTCAACAGTTAGGGAAAAGTAGAAAAGAACGTATGAGCTTAATTAATAAGATTAAATCAATTAATCATAAATTACACCATAATAAATATATATATGACGGTGAAATTTTGCAACTTGAAACAAAAATAGAAAAATTAGAAAAATCTTTGAAACATATGACAGACTTGTATTCAAAATCTCAAATTCAAATTAATGAGCATATTGCTTCCTTCGACGGTCTATTGGAAATTTGCAATGACAACATGGAACGATTCGTGTCATTGTCAAATAAGTATAAAGAGTATGAGGATAAGGAATGTCAATGCTCTTTGAGGAAGCACATTGAAAGTACTTCACCATCATATATTAATACTGTTAATCTATCAAACACTTTAAATATAAATATAAACAATGTTGTAAAACCAGAGAAAAAAACCATTATTTTCTCTGACAGGTTGGGCAAAGGTTTTGGAGCAATTATGAATATGTACTTAAGACATTCAGTAATTAATAAATGTTCACCCGGAGCAACTTATGATTATATAATGAATAATTGGAATTGTAATGATTTTGACTCTAATACTACAGTCATATTAATGTTTGGTGACAGCTTAAATGTAAAAAAACCACAGATTACAAAATGCATCGAAAAATTAATACTTTTAAATGAGAAATATAAATGTAAATTTGTTATGTGTGCTTTTCCCTACTCAGATATACTGACTAGTAGGCAGAATGAGCACATATATAATTTAAACTTACAAATGTATAATTTGACATACCGTCATAGTGACGCTATATTTTATTTTGACATAAATAAATTTATTTCCTCATTTAAGTTGACTAGAGATACTATGTATCTGTCTAAAAAATGTTATCGGAGTCTAGCTTCATTGCTAGCATATAATTTAAATGATACAGTTACATGTGATGTAACTAAGTCTATTGACTCATATACAAACTGTACATTAAGTACTAATTATTCATATATTGACATGTGTACTAGTAGTAGTACTAATAGTATATCAAGTAACATTTTAGGTACGGAAAATGTTACTTTAAACTAGATAATAAGACAATAGATAGACCTTGTAACTTGAATATTGTACACCAGAATCTGCAAGGTCTATCTGGCAAGGAATTTGAAATAGAACTGTTTATGAATAAATTTAGTATTGATATTTTATGTATAACCGAGCATTGGCTAAACAGTTCTAATTTCTTATTAAATATTAAAAATTATAAAGTGTCCAGTGCGTTCTTGAGGAAGACCGCCCAGCATGGGGGATCTTTGATATTAACTCATTCCAAAGTACATTGTAAAGAACGAAATGATATTGTCGGTCTTTCTGTTGAACGTACCATTGAACTGTCTTGTGTGGAGTTAGAGCGCTATATTATAGTTTCTGTGTACCGCCCACCCTCCAGTGATTATATATTATTTGAGAGCGTCATGGAGGAAGTTCTTAAGAAGATCTCTAAATCTTCAAAACAAGTTTTAATATGTGGAGACTTTAATGTTGATATCTTAGTGGATACCTGTAATCGTTGTAGGTTACTTAATTTATTTCAATGTTTTGATATGATCAATGTATTTAACGAACCTACCAGGATAACTGCAACTTCGGCTACCGGTGTTGATAATATTTTTACTAACTACAGTTGTAATATCTTAGAAAAATCTATAATAAATCGCTTAAAGTCTGACCATAGTGGGCAAATTATATCTGTCCCTAACTATATGCAGGAAAAAAATGATTACATCAAGTACATGCCTTTCACTTCGAATAAAATAAAGCGATTTCAATCAAAAATATCGTCAAAGATATTGCAATTCGACAAAAGTCGCGGTAGCTCAGATGAACTTTTTAATGCCCTCTTTGGAATGATTGGTTGTGAGTTTAATAAGACTTTTAATATTATAGAAAAAAAAGTGTTCAAAAATCTTAGGTTTAGCGAATGGGCCACTAATGGCATCTATAAGAGTAGGAATAAGTTATTTGATCTGTATGCAGAAAAACAATATAATCAGTCCCCCACTTTTCTTGAATATGTAAAAAAATATTCAAAAACGTTTAGAAGTGTCTGCACATAGGCCAAATCTCTTCATATTAAAAGTAAAATAATTAATTCCAAAAATAAAATAAAAACAACCTGGAATGTTATTGGAGATGAAACAGGTAGACGTAAAATGCATAATTCTTCCATAGAGCTTAAAATTGGGAATGAACTTATTAACTCTGATACAGCAGTAGCTAGTGCATTTGAGCATTTCTTTCAGAACATACCCATTTCTATCACTAGCTCAATAAACTCATCCCCAATGGAAGCTTTTAATGTTTTGAAGGACAGCGTCACGGAGTGCAGTGTTAATTTTAACTTTGAACACATTTCCCCATACGATATCGTCAAAACTTTTAAAACATTAAATATTAAAAAAACAACTGATCTGTGGGGAATGTCCGTAAAATTAATTTATAATATTATTGATATTATCGCCCCGATTATGGCCAAGATCTTTAACAAATCTGTAGACACAGGGATATTTCCCAATTTAATGAAACATAGTAAATTGATCCCACTTTTTAAGTCCGGTGATAAGAGCGACCCTCAGAACTATAGACCCATTTCGGTCTTGCCAACTCTAAGCAAGATTTTTGAGAAAATCATTTTAAAGCAGCTTCTCCAGCATTTTAATTTAAATAATTTACTTCATCCTGAGCAGTATGGGTTTACTAAGGGTCGGTCTACAACGGATGCGGGTGTGAAGTTGTTGAAGCATGTCTACGATGCGTGGGAGAACTCACAAAATGCCATAGGGGTATTTTGTGACTTGTCCAAAGCGTTTGATTGCGTTCAACACGACATTTTATTGCTAAAGCTTGGCTATTATGGCATTAAAGACAATGCACTTCGTCTCGTTGCATCGTATCTTCACAGCCGGATTCAAAGAGTGTGCATTAATGATGTGCAGTCATCCGGAACGGCCTTAGTTATGGGTGTGCCTCAAGGATCAATCCTTGGTCCGTTTCTGTTTTTAGTTTATATAAATGATTTGCCATATTTCATTCATAATATTTGCGATATTGTACTGTTTGCGGATGATACATCATTAATTTTTAAAGTAAATAGAAATGACAATAATATTGACGAAGTAAACAGGGGTTTATCGCAAGTAGCTCATTGGTTCAGGCTAAATAACTTGGTACTGAACTCGAATAAAACTAAATGTATTGAATTTGCATTACCTAATGCTGCAAAAACAGCAAATAGACTCTCTTTAAATAATGTACCACTAAAAACAGAAAATTCAACTGTATTTTTGGGAGTATCCTTGGATACAAAACTCCAATGGAGCACACACATAACAACTCTTGCAGGGAAACTGAGTTCAGCGGCCTACGCTGTTCGAAAGATAAGACAATTCACAGACGTCGAAACAGCAAAACTTGTTTATTTTGCCTACTTCCATAGCATTATGTCTTATGGAATATTGCTATGGGGTAAATGCGCGGATAGTGAAAAAATTTTTGTTTTACAAAAAAGAGCTATACGTGGCATTTATAATTTAAGACCGCGTGATTCCCTGCGAGAGAAGTTTAAGGAAACAGGTATTCTTACATTTGCTTCACAGTATATTTTAAGCAATTTAATTTATGTACATAAAAATATAAAGAATTATAAAACGATAGGTGATGTATACAATAGACAAAGCAGGAACCGACATAAGCTTGCGGTTCCTGCTTTGCGTCTTGCAAAAGTGCGTAACTCGTTTGTGGGTTTTGGTATAAGATTCTATAATAAAATTCCGCAATCAATTTCAGCACTGCCATTACAGCAGTTTAAAAACACTGTTAAAAAGAGGCTGATACAGAAGGCTTACTATACTCTTGATGATTATTTAGAAGATAAGAATGTGTGGATATAGCTCTCTTTGAACCTGTACAAGACAGTAACGACATAATGTAAATAGTATTAAGAATTATATTTTTAAAAGAGCAACCGCCGACTTTCTTGCTGGCTCTTCTCGGTAGGAACAGCTTTCCGAACCAGCAGTAGAGTTGACGATTCAAAAGCACTTGTTTACAAGTTTATTTGAATAAAGAATATTTTGAATTTGAATTTGAATTACCAATCCGCATTGGAGCAGCGTGGTAGGTCTTAGCTCCAATCCTTCTCTCCAATCACGGAGAAATGAGGCCTATTCCCAGCAGTGGGAGAGTAAAAGGTCGCTACTTTACCTTTTTTTTACTTTAGTTCAGCGGATTCACCGTGAACAAACATAGTCACAAACTTTCGCATATATAATATTAGTAGGAGTAAATAAATCAATTTTACAAAAAATCATTTTGTATTCTTTATCACTGCCTTGATTTAAAAAAACCAAAACGATTAGTGTACTATAAGCTTAAAAAATATTTAGCGAAAATACTTCATTTTTCAGAGACTACCATTTTAATCCCATAAAATAAAAAATATATAAAACTAGAAATAGGTATTAGAATTTTTTATTACAAAACAGACGGCCTAACATTAAAATTGCAATTAGTCGTTACACCTACTTTTACGATGCGATTTTAAACTGTTAAGCGACAGTAGTCGAGCTAAAGTCGCGTAGGAGTTAATTGAGAAGTTAAAACTTACCATTAACGGTATCTGTCATATTACTGTAATCTGGTCTGCTAATTAAAAGCTAATTAATTTACATCTTCACTATCGGCACGTGAATATAATTGATATCATAGTTGACGAATACTAAATTATCTTAGAATTATTTAACTGTCAACTGTATTGTCCTGACCATAAAAAGACCTTGCGTAGGTTTTGATGTGATAATTACATCTACTTAAACTATTAAATAACTGTTCGTGCAAAAATAAACCGCTATTAAAATCACTAACAATTTTAAACTGAGTAACGTGTGAGATATTTTTTCAGAATTAAGGTTTATTAACTGTAAAGTCTTCGACGTTGTATTTGGATGAAAGCATTTGAAGAAAGCTGCTTTAGATTTCGATTTTTTTGCTAATTACACACAAGGTCGTGCGCCCTTAAAGTAACTTTATACTTGTGTTATGGATGACAGACAACGATACACTCAGACTCGATTAGCCAAGAAATTGTATTTAGAAAATATTGACCCTCAGCGGTAATCGAACTCACGACCCGCGAAACTGATGGGTTACTTACTGCATCTGCGCCAGTAGATCGTTCTAGTATAAGAATTTCGTTCATTAGATACGACCTCATTGTTAAAACCAGGATTTTTGAAGCCAACTAAACTGTTAATTAATGTATAGAAACTGGCTTTTCTCATGTGTTATTTTATAAGGCCCTCGGCGGGAATTGAACCCGCGACTCGTGGAACTGAAGGGTCACTATCAGTTGGTAGTCCCCTTCAGTTCTGCGTCAACTAGCCAGTCCAAAAAAGACACCTAACTAGCTGTAAGTCGTAACCGCTAAACGAATCTGGGTTAACTAGCTCTGTCGAAGCAAATTGAAACTTCAAATTCTTCACGATAATTGAATTTATAGGTTGTGTCTATGCGCATAGAGCAGCAAACGCCGCTAATATACGGGGATACGAGAAAGTTTTCTTTCCTGCGCGCGTACCCCTGTATATACGCGTGCGTTTGCTTATCTGCGCGCGTACCCCTGTATATACGCGTGCGTTTGCTTATCTGCGCGCGTACCCCTGTATATACGCGTGCGTTTGCTTATCTGCGCGCGTACTCGTGGATATCCGTGTGCGTTTCCTTCTCTGCGCCTACAACCACGATACATTTGCCATGTAAAAAAAGCGGTATATACGAATGCAGAAAACATCTTGAGGCAGTCCGCATATCTCTGGAGAATTCCTTTTATATGTGTTACCTGCCAGTCTGCATTGGAACAGTGTGATGTATGTAGTGCTCTCCCAAAAAGAGAGTAGCCTTTTGCCCATAACTACCTTTGTTAATCGCATATATTATTAGCAGATATTGTTCGCACGTGCGATCGCAAACAAAGGCAAACCTTTAATAAAATTTTAATACGAACCCTCAAACAATTCCCATGGTGGATCTCTGCACGGGGAAAAAACGAAATCCCAACGTAAGTTCTGTCCGTTCGTTCAGAAAACATCCTATTAAGTAATTTTTTCTGCCAAAATCTAATGTCGAGGGTTGCATCCCACATGTGCCTGTGGGAGAACGTAATTCTGGCTGGCATTTATGAAAATAACCTCTAAATCATTAGATAGGAGAGGTCAAAATTCTGCGCAGACATCTGATTTATAGTCGCCGCAAGCAGCTGGGTCCAAATGCACCATGCGAGTCCCGACCCTCCGAATGCAATATTGCGTAGTAATAATAAATTCTCAAAGACAAGGTATTCTTTGGGGCGATAAGTAAGGGTTGGGCGGTATTATCGGAATATTTCAGCCGAATCTAATGTCTTTCTAATTGCAACGGTTCCTTACGGTTCGCCGAGCAAATCTCCAGTTCGACGCGTTCGAATTATTACGATATATTTTTTTAGACTACCTCCAATTTGCATTACGCTTTACATACTTATAAATTCAAATTATTGATACAACCTCCAATAAACTTTTGTTTGTAATAAAATATAAGATATATCTAATATTAATGATACACAAGAGTGAAGACAGAAATTTGATAAAAGCGCGTAGGCGACTTGAATTTTCCGAAATGTTCAACAATCATCGTCACATTTCAACTAGTTTTCGATAAACCTTTTCAAATAATTAAACCTTTGTAGTTAATCACTCAGTCTATTAGTCAAAATTGTATGAAGAGAGTATATTTGAGGAGAGGAGAGATTATTTTATAACACATATTAATTATGTAAGACATTATTAACAATAAGACAATTAAATAACAAAAAGCGGCTAATAAAAGCCTGTACTATTAAGGTGTATATAGATGATAAAATACATTGAGTTAGATTTAGGGCAATTACGAAACTACGAATTCTTTTTTGTAAAGAGCCGCTGCCGAGTTTGTTACTGGCTTCTCGGTAGTAGCAATTTTCCATTGTTTACAAGTTTACTTGGTTAAAAAAAATATTTTGACCTTGAATTGAATATGTAAGGATATTAGTTTAGTACTCAATGAATTTCTAAATCCCTTCTTAACAAGATAAGCTAACATTAGGCGTAGTGCGAAAACATGTTAAAGGGTTAAAGCCGAGGTAATATCATGTCAAAGTTCACACCGCTCTAAACGAGAATTGTTTAACTAAGCATTCGCAGAAACGTTCGCATCCGACCGCTTAAAATTCTTACGTACGCCGCAAAGATCCGATTCAGCGACCATTCAGCATTTACCGGCCAACGAAATGTGATCCGCTCCTCCCCCCTAGCTTCATAGTGCAGCAGTTAACTGAGGGGTATCGTTAGGAGTTGCTAGGGCTCAACATTGGTCGGTCCCGTGACAATGGAAGTGTAAAAGGGGGTTTTAAGTAAACACTCTTTTGTGGAGCCGGCTCATGGCGTGAAGGCGCGTCGTGCAAATAGATTACAGAATTCTCGACGGCAGTATTCTATGGACGTCTTAGATAACTGCTTAGTGCTGCTTGCGGTTGTACTGACACATATTAAGGTCGGGGTGTAAACAGCAAGCTAGTCCCAGTCTTTGAGTTGAAAGTCTTAGTCCCAAAGTGGGTCAGGTGGATTTCAAGGCATCCCTGGGAGACTTTACGGGAGTGGTATAAACATATTTTAATTGCAGTCAGCCACACACCAGACTGTAACAATTATCATGTATGTTTCAAGTTTGAGCCTGTTACTATCCCACTGAATGGCCTAAGTCTCCTTCCTCTCTTCGTTTTTTAAGAGAAAAGACAACAAACAACAAATATCCTCAGAATTCTCTAGAAATGTGCAGGTTTTCTCACGATGTTTGCCTTCATCGAAAAGAATGTCATAAATTGCAAGTATCAACTAAACACGTAAGTCTAGTTAGTATTTTAACAGAAAATTAATCGGTGCCTGACCGGACTTTGAACCTGTGATCCTCTAGAGAGAGTCACAGTGTCATCATACAGACACACAGTCACACTATAATTAATATGTAATCGTACAAAATTGTATCATTATTTTGTATTTATTAGGAACAGAGTATCCCCCGAGTTTCATACTGGCTCTTCTTGGTAGGAACTTCTGAACCAGTGATAATTTATTTTATAATATTTGACGATTTAAACTTGACACAGACTACTTGAATAAAGATTATTATCATCACAAGATCTGTCGTATTGAAAGGATCAGAAAATTGGGCAATGAAAAAGACAGTTGAAAAAGAGTGCATTCAAATGAGATGAAAGTCTTAAAATGAATGTATGATGACAAGACTGAATAAAAAACGAAATGAATATGTAAGGGGAAGTCTAAAATTTGCAATCCAACCATCACTTTATAAGCAGGCCTATAAAGTGATGGTTGGATTGTGTGAAGTATGAGATGCATATAAACGGAGTAGCCGGAGTTGACGAATGATAGGACAGAATGAAAGTGAAAAACATGGGCCGAACCCCCTTAGAGTGGGATAATAGCAAGAGAATATGAGTCTACTTAAATAATATTTTGAATTTGAATATAGGAAAACTCATCGGATTTTTGTAGGTCTATGTATTACATAATCTATTTATTTCTTTATCAAACTCCGATGTTGATGTCAACGAAGTCACGGGTAAAGTTTGAGTCCCAACCCGGGTATATAAAAATACACCCGGGTCGGGATCGGCGCGCCATTAATGCCGCATTCACACACAAAAGGTGACTGTCATACACTCTACGACATCACAAAACAATCCGCATACGGTATTAGGGCGCGTTCGCGTTATACACGAAAACTAAGGTAACCCAAAAAAATAATTAAAGGTACAAAAGTAATAATAAAATTATTTTGCTATAATCCGCGATGAAATAAAATAGATCGTAAAAGGCGACTAAATTAACCCGCCGTGTGGTATTCGGCTGAGTAAAATAGACCACCCTGATTTTTTAAGGAGGTGTCGTAAAAGGCAACTCAGCGAAATTGACCCGTCGTTTGGTTTACGGCTGAGTATAATAGCCTCATTCCTTGGTGAGGTGTCGTAAAAGGCACTAAGGTTAGTTGACGTAAAATAACTTGCCAAAAACCATGCAATCACATGTTTAAAACATGTTGTGCTGACCCCACTTAGAGTGGGATGATAGTAGGTGAATGATGAGCACAATTGATTGACAAAAAAATTATATCGTCATTTCTTTTTAATTGTATAGTCACCGGTTATTTAGAAGTTTACAAAGTTTAAATGAAATCTGACCACTCAAAATGTGTGAAAATTGAGTTCAAATGAAAATATTACATCCATACATAGCTTGGTTTTAAATGACGAACAGCTACGCACTAGATTATATAGTATTTTTTTAAATTTGTTCTTAATTAATTAAGCCATTATTGTAATACATAATTTTGAAAAGAGTGACCGCCGAGTTTCTTGCTGGTTCTTCTCGGTAGAACCTTTCCGAACCAGTCGTAGCTTCATTGTAATTTGACGATTCGAATGTGCTTGTAAAAGCCAATTTGAATAAAGAATTATTTGAATTTGAATTTGACATACATACACACATACATAGAACACAAACGTATGCATTCAAAGGAGTCGGTTTCATACACACACACAAATACGCACACTCAGGTGATACAAATATAAGGCGTGTCTCAAAATATATCAGTGACAATGGAAACGTGTCCACGTCACGTCGGCTCACCCTCCACCCCATTGTTGCTAATGCCATGTCGTGCTTATACTCGTACGTGAGCAAATTAAAACTTTCGAAGGGGACTTTTGCTCAAAATATGCTTTGCTCGCGAATTTTCTGGGGAGTTCGGCAGTTTGGAAACGTGTTTCTTTTTTGCTTTCAGACAAAACTTATGAGAGGTTTGTGATTAATTGAAATGTCTGCTTCGTATTTTTACGACGATCTCATGTTTATCTTTAATATTTAAATGAGTTGTGTGTATATATATATATATATATATATATATATATATATATATATATATATATATATATATATATATTTATGAATTTTAACGACGATTTTCGTGAAATTCAGCAAGTTTTTGAGGGGAAAAATTAATCTAGCTAGGTTTTATTAGGAAAAAATTTTGTTTTTCCCTGTTTTCGGGCACTGAAAAAACTGCTTAAATGAGAAAGCAAATGAGAGCGATCTACCTCTCTCTCTTTTTTATGTGTAATTAGACACAGAAGAGAGAAGAGACCAGTTTCTTCTTCCCTATCATGCCCATGGCTCCTCTAATCTACTCTTGTATTAATAACTGTATAGTCTTATCTGCGCCGCTCCAACAAAACAGCAGGCATACATTTTCGCCACACGTTAGAAAGAGACGGGAATACGTCCTCTCCTATACAGCTCCAGCGGTCTACTCTACTTTTCTATCAGCTCACGTGTCCTGACGCGAGCTTAACATTTTAACCCGTCACAACAAAGCGCACAATCCCGCTTACATAAATTCAAAAATTCATTCACAAATTAGAAAGTACGTTTATTTGTTATTTATTATTAAATTAAAGCAATATGTTTTTAGATCAAGATATAATATTCATTAGTAAACGTACAAACTTATATACATTTTAAATACTTAGTAAGAAAGCTTCAGAAAGAACAGCATATCAACCTTTTTCTATATTTATATCATTTAAAAATAACACCGCCATATTTGATAAACGGGATTGATCCAAACAATCCATATACGCACTAGACAAAGACAGACAATAGGAACATAACGTGCATTAGAAAGAGAAGACTGCCCATGTCAACAATAAGGTGAGTTCGTGCAACTTGATCATTGAATGGATATGCATACAACAATATAGAAATAATTGGGAAAGCGAAAATCAAACGAAAGTCAACCTTATTGTGTGTACATAAAGACCATGCACGAGAGAAACGTAAGCAAATGAATTGTTCTCGCTCTGCATTCACTAGAGTCGTTGACTTGTTAGTTGTTCATTATCATGAAGTATTGGTATCTAGGCGATGTTACCAAGAAACTTAGAACCACGAGACAGGTACAATTTGCCTTTGACAGGCGTATTAATTGTGTCTTTGTATACAGAATTGATCAAAGGATGGAATTAATAAGGTCTTCAAATACACGCAACAAGGAATAATAAAGACCCAAGTGTACTTCCCTGGGGAAGTCTGAAATTTGTAATAAATGCCCGTGACTGCGTTTGCATCAACTTAAGCCTCAAATTTAATCAAATTCAAAATTTTCTTTATTCAAATAAACTTGTAAACAAGTGCTTTTGAATCGTCAACTCTACTGCTGGTTCGGAAATCTGTTCCTACCGAAAAGAGCCAGCAAGAAGCTCGGCGGTTGCTCTTTTCAACATAATACTTATAACTAATTACATTAAGTCATTATTATCTTGTACAGGGTCGGACAGTAGCTATATACACGCAATTATTAATTTAGTTATGGTAGCCGAAAGGTGAACTGTGTGATTCACGATAGAAGTTCACGGGTTTAAATACCGTGAAGGCACCAATGAGTTTTGCTATAATAGGTAATTTACGTGTATAATTGATGTTTAGAAATTATAGCACGGTTTTCGGTGAAGGAAAACATCGTTATCAAACCTGCATATCTCTAGAGAATTCTGAAGATACGTGGTGTTAGGTCTTAGCTCCAACTCTTCTCTCCGAAAACGGAGAGAAGAGGCTCATGCCCGGCAGTAGCGTAATAATTGGTAAATATATATTTAAATAATTTTTAAATTCTTACTTAATTAAATATATAATAACACCTGGAGTCGAAGCCGCCGGGTGGTATCCAGCTGAGTAGAATATACCACCCTCATTTCTTACCGAGGTGTCGTAAAAGGCGACTATGGAAAGTTGACCCACCGTGTGGTATCCAGTTGAGTAGAACAGACTACCCTCTTTTTACTGAGGTGTCGTAAAATACGAGGTAAGGTAAGTTGGCGTCAGACAGGCAGCAGATCATAAAATACATAGCCAAATCATGTAACAACATGTTTAACATATTGTGCCGACCCCACTTAGAGTGGGATAAGGGCAGGAGAATGAGGATAATGATATGGTGTAGAAAATCGAAAGCTCTAGATAGATCTATAAAATATAACAAATTTTAGAACATTGCTGTTGGACTGTACTGTGTAACGTTGATTAAGATTATGTTTTTTTTTCCCGCGTGATTGTATTTTGTTATTATATATAAAGAGAATGGATTAAAGAATAAGGATTGTCAAAACTCAACAGTCGTCCAAAGTGCTACCGGTACATAAAACAAGTGGGTGTCATTTCAACCGGTACATCGTGTTTCAAACAAACAATAACAGTTATACTTGCTTAACAGTACTAGTGATGTAACAAATGCCACCAGCAAAAGCAGGCCACAATAATGGCCACACGAAAGCTAACATGTGAAATTTCATCACATCGTCTATCCTATAGGTGACAAACTTTTGTTGTGCGAGAGTCAAACATATTACACGACAAAATCAAAAAAGGATGGTGGAGTTATAAAGCGCAACGATTGTTGAGATTGTTATAATGAATTTGTGCAATGCTAGAAGCGTGGTAGTGGTTGCATGCGATATACTGGTCGTTCATGTATAAAGTATGTATCATAGTACACTGTACTTTTAACATAACCTAGATTTTCTTCAATCGCGGATTACAGCAAAATAATATAAGAAATGTTGTTTGCAAAATTTTACCAGACTTCATCAATATTGGTCAAGCGGTTTCGTCATGAAAGCGTAACAAATAGAGGGAAAAACGAACGGATATACAGCATATTATATTTGTACATATATTTATGGTATATCCATAATTTGTCACATACTACAAAAGTAATAATAAAATTATTTTCGCAAATGCTTTGCGATTTTGGTCGTGGAGTCAATCTCCTGACGATGCTTCGGTTGCGGGGCGAAACGATTGTTGAGTTTGTGATAGTGAACGTATATAGTGCTTGTGTATTGTGGTGGTGGTGGTGGAGGTTTGTGCATGTGTTTTTACGAATCCTGCATGTATCAGGTATGATAACCGATTGTCCACTCTACATTTAGCATAATATATACTTTCTATTTTACTTCATCGCGGATTATATCATAATAATTTTACTATTACTTTTGTATTATGGATCTCCGCAAAGTAACACCTAATTCTATAAATTATGTCACATACTATTTTACATATAAATACCATCTCCAATAACTTTAAGAGGCTTACAGAAAATTTAATCTAAACTTAATTCGCTATCCAGTAAATCTCCCGTAATAATGTCTGCGGAGCAATCTTAAATCTAAACTGTGTCCTTATAAAGGCAACTTATCTTACTTTTCCATAAGAGCGCACTTTTATCTCCTTTTTATTCGCGGAATTTGACGTGCATATATCATGAGCAGGCTTTCACTAGATCCCGTGGCGTTTTGACTTGTAAAGGGATTCCCGCTATAAAACACCATGTGTATATCAATTACCGTCCCTTTTGGACGTTTTTGAAAAAAAAAACGTTTCATAAAAAAAGTTTTTTAGTTTCTTTCATTAAGGTACGATGGTCTTTAACATACACTAGATTTAGATATGTAAAATACAAAACATACGTTAATTCTAAGGCTACACATTTTTTTTGAGTCGTCAAGGATCAATGAAACTTTGAAGATTAGTGAAGCTACAACTGGTTAGGAATGTTGCTCTTACCGAGAAGAACCAGCAAGAAACTCGGCAGTCAATCTTTAAACATTTTCAATTTTACATTATTAAACCGCACTCTTGTATGAAGCTGAAAGGATTGTCAAATCCAGGCAGGTTTGCAGAATTCCATAGTTGTAAAGTAATGATTTGGTTATAATCAGCGTTTGAATGTGACCAAGGCTTACAACCTGAATCGATATCGTAATTTTCCATATTTTATGATCAATGGCCGGCCCAAATCCCCATCAGTAAGCATGGGAGTTGTGACACATTGAGCCCTAAACGTAAATCATTGGCGACTTTATTGGGTTCCGCCACGGCTTGAAGGTTTTGGAGATACCTAGCAACTTAAATAATGAAAGTTATTGTGATGTAAGGGAAAGAATTAATATTTTAAATGAAAAAGTATTTATAAATAGAGAAAGAATGAGAGTTTTAGAACTCCTAACTTCAACGTTTTAGGGACCATTAGCAGCTTTCAGCAGGGAATTAGATTGATGCTTTCTAGATAGATGCTTTCTTTGAGAATTCTTCTTAAATTGAGAAGATAGAAAACAATAACGAAATAATAATTATAATAAGAATCATATTTTAAAAAGATCCTAAACCATAGTACATCAAAAATCTGACAAATTTTTGAATATTTTAAAATGCTTCTTTCAATCAAGAAGTATCACACACACAAACACACTGACATACTATAGTTTGGTACATACACAGCAATATGTCCTTTGGATATCATGTTGTGTATATATATTTACGTTTTTGTTACTTTATTTTTGTTTGCTATTTTATTAAACTTTTAAATTAATATCACCAATTTTACCAATAAATTTCTGTAAATTATTCTGTTCTGTATGTTAATTGATAAGTTTTATGTGTAATCTGTTAGTATGTACTAAGGGAAGAGCGAGGAATCCTAACACAAGTATCTTTGTACTTAAAAGGATATCTCAAACGCGTGTGTACTTTAAAACAATGTGAAATAAAATTAAATAACATAAACAAAACTCAAAAAGGTACAAAAAAATTAAATAAGGTAAAAAAAGACAAAATTGCAAAGCGCTTTGTGATTTTGTCGTGGAGTCTATCTCCTGATGATGCTTCGGTTGCGGGGCGAAACGATTGTTGAGTTTGTGATAGTGAACGTGTGTAGTGCTTAAGTATTGTGGTGGCGGTGGTGGAGGTTTGTGCATGTGTTTGTACGAATCCTCCATGTATCAGGTATGAAAGCTGTCCACTCTACATTTAGCATTATACATATTTTCTATTTTTACGCCGTGTGGTATCCGGCTGAATAGAATAGTACCACCCTCTTTTCTTACCGAGGTGTCGTAAAAGGCGACTAAGGTAAGTCGACCCGCCGTGTGGTATCCGGCTGAGTAGAATAGACCAACCTCTTTTCTTACCGAGGTGTCGTAAAAGGCGACTAAGGTAAGTTGACCCACCGTGTGGTATCCGGTTTAGTAAAATAGACCACCCTCTTTCTTATCGAGGAGTCGTAAAATACGACTAAGATAGGTTGACGTCAGGCAGGCGGCCGGTCGTAAAAACGCAGCCAAATCATGTGACAGCATGTTTGTAACATGTTGTGCCGACCCCACTTAGAGTGGGATAAGGGCAGGAGGATGATGATGACATATTTTCTATTTTACTTCATCGCGGATTATAGCAAAATAATCTTATTATTACTTTTGCATGCACTAGTATTTGACCGTTTTGTATGAAATTTTAAATAATAAACGGTTTGTTTGTTGTAGCTAATAATAATTTATATATATTTCTAATACACTTATATATATTTTTTAAGACTTTTTATTTGATTTGACCTGATATATCAAAAGAAATCCTACAAAAACGTCGCTCTAACAATCCATTTAGAAAAATATGCAAAAACGTAACCTCCCATTTCACGACGCGTGCAGCGAAAAAAAAGGTACGGAGCCTATCTTTTTAGATCTTAGGGGCTCTCTTTGGAAATGGGTGATTTAAATAGATCTCCCCGTAGATGGGCCCCCGGTGATAAAAGCAACAACGTGACCGGCGAGCCAAGCGCGGTAATGGCACTTCTGAACTCGACGCGATGGGCTTTTAAACGGCATAAAGCGTAACTTTTTCTTGTGATTAGCTTGATTGCTTTTTAGTATGAGATCTGGGATTGCTGGTATTTTTTATAACTAACTAAATGCTGTTAACTTTAAAAGCTTTAGCGACAGAAGCATTGACGAGGTAGCTTAATGCGAAGAACAGAGTGCGGAATCGGGTACTGAAAACTGGGTAAGAAAACGTTGCCCTAAAGGCCTTTGAGGGCTAATTAGAGCTAATTGTAGTGGTTTTTTTAAACTGACTATATGCTGTTTGCTCTAACGGCTTTTACAGCGTCAACAGCCTGATCCAGAAAACCTACTATGCTTTTGAGGGTTATTTAGATAATTTATAGAATTAGGCGTTACTTTGCGGAGATCCATAATACAAAAGTAATAATACAATTATTTTCATTGCGGATTATAATTTTAATTAATAGTTTTATTATTACTTTTTGTTATTTAGATGATAAGAATGCGTAGATATAGCTACTATTCGACCCTGTAGAAGATAGTAATAACTAAATGCCCCTAGCAATAAATATAATATTTTGAAAAGAGCAACCATCAAGTATCTTGCTGGCTCTTCTCGGTAGGAACTGCTTTTCGAACCAACAGTAGAGTTGACGATTCAAAAGCACTTGTTTTAAAGTTCACTTGATAAAGACACAGAGGACGATTTTTAGCTGTATTTACATATGTATATTTGTAAAAATATTTTATCCCTGTGTTTGGGCACTGAAAAAACTAAATTTAATATGTCAAATGCAAAGCTGTGATAGCGTAATGGTACTAGTAACGCGCGGAAACCCGGGATCGATTCTCACATTTCTCACATGTTAATCAATATAAGTCTCATAACGTTAAAACGACTGGAATGCGCAGTTAAAAATGTTCTTACAACAAATGCTCAGGTTACTTGCGTAACGAGTACCATCTTCCAAAAACAAATAAAACATTAAACACCCCAATTCTTGATCCATACCATAAATATCCCGGACAAGGGAGCCGGAATAAATGTACTCATTTCAAATTCCCCGGATATCTCGCTGCGGCGGGGGTGTAATAAAATTATTGACCCGGTTATTGAATATTTCAAAAGCCGGTAACGACTGGAGACTGTTGGGTGATAAAAGTGTGTAACATTTCACCGTTTGTGTAGGAAATTAATTTTAGTCCTGCGCTGTAATTTGATTTGCTGAATTTAATGGACTGGACCGTTGACTCGTCGTTGGGTCGCGTGTTCGATTCCAAAAATATTCACCCATCATCAATATCCAAAACAATGTATTCGTTCTTCAAGTATGGGTAAGATATAAGCATAGGCCTCCTCTATCCGTTTTTTGGAGAGAGGAGTTAGAGCTAACACCTACCGCGCTGCTCCAATGCGGATTGGTAAACTACAAATATCCCCAGAATTCGCTAGAAATATGCAGGTTTCTTCACGATGTTTTCCTTCACCAAAAATCGTGTGATAAATTGCAATTATCAATAAGGCACATAAGTTTAAAGTCTAGGTGTATTTATGTATTCAAGTACTTGAAAATTATGGAAGTATTAACCAGTTATTACCCTCTGCTAATCATGAGCCTCCTCTCTCAGTTTTTGGATTTTGGAGAGATGGGTTAGAGCTAAGACCTACCACGCTGCTCCAATACGAATGGGTAGGTTACACATATCCTCAGAATTATCTAGAGATATGCAGGTTACGAAGATCGGTTGATGAGAAGTATAAATGGAAAAACTAATTAGTGCCTGCCGGGGTTTGATCCGTGACTCCCTGTAAAAAGTTACACGGTTTCCCGCAATCATAGGTTTGCATGAGCAAGTAGCAAAATCATAAAATAATTATCATCTTTCTCCTGCCCTTATACCACTCTAAGTGGGGTCGGCACAACATTTTATAAACATGTTGTGACATGATTTGGCTTCGTATTTTACGACCGGCCGCCTGCCTGACGTCAACTTACCTTAGTCATATTTTACGACATGTCGGTAAGAATGAGGGTGGTCTATACTACTCATCCGGATACCACAAGATTGGTCGACTTACCTTAGTCGCCTTTTACGACACCTCGTTAAGAAATGAGGGTGGTCTATACTCAGCCGGATACCACACGGCTAATAGAAACCATAGAAATGTATCTTAATTTTACTGCCGGGACCAAAGTCGAAACAATCTAATAAACAAATACATCATCATTCTCATACCCTTATTCCACTCTAAGTGGGGTCGGCACAATATATCTTCTTCTTCCATTCCCCTCTATCATTCGTCAACTCTGGTGCCACTCCTTTAACATGCATATCATTTTTCACACAATCCATCTTTTTTTCGGCCTCCCCCTAGCTATACATTCATCCACATTCATACTAAAACTCTTTTGGTCACATGATTAACAAATAACAAGCAAATACATCATCAACAAAAAAAAAAAACAAACAAAAGTGTTATTAGTCTTAGATAATATCAACAATGACACTCATCGCCCTTGAAATGTTGAATGAAACGATTCCATCCTGGCACAATTCCAACCGACATTCATAATTATTCAAATTTCGAACGCGCAACACACGTTACAGACAAAAAACTGCGTTGACGCATGGCGCCGCACGCACACAGAGATATCTGCTTCGTGATTGGTTGAATATTAAGTATGAACGAATGTTTGGAATTGTCAAGTGCACCATAGACTTTAGGTTGCATTCATAAAAAGCCGAGACCTTGTGTAATCGTCAAAGACATTTAATATCTTTAACACATTTTGTATAAGATTAAATATAGTTTTGTCTTATTTAAAGCAACAATATAAATTAGTTTATACTAAACATTTTTCTTTACGTAAGTTATCAATAGCACATGTTTCTAAAAGAAACTATAATAATAAGAAATAAGATAATAGAAATAATATACAATAAGAAAATATAAAGAAATACGTATATTTTTATGTACAATATGTTAATTTAAACTATCGTGAGTGGAATTCATAATTAATGTATAGAAACCGGCTATACTCACGTGTTATTTTATCGGATGAGCCCGACTAGCCGAACTAGTCGGGCTCATCCAATAAAATAACACGTGAGTATAGCCGGTTTCTATACATTAATTACAATATATTACATATTATAATAAGTATAATTACAATGAAGTTAAATTTAATAACCTGAACATTTCTACCATCAGATCGGAATGCTGGTCTACTGATAAGAAATCAAATTACTATTTTATTTATATTTCTTTTAGCATATTTATATTTATTAAATTGTACCGAATTATACTAATTGTTCTAATGGAAAGCGTAACAGACAACGAATCGAAATATTTTTATTGAGAATAGTTTTTTTTAAAGATGACACTTTTGGCGTTTAATAACCATCGAACCATATCGAACATGTTCGGAAAATAATAAATGTCTATTTATAACGAATATTTTATTTAGAATTTATGCAGCGATTATCTACACGACTACCGTTTTATCAAAGCATTTACCTGTTCCTTGACGTCAGGATCGGACGGCCTTGCGCGATGACGTGCCCGCCGTAAATCCGATGACATCATTCAAAACATTGAATTTGAATTGAAAGTGAGAATTTGTGATCAACTTGAATCATAAAGTAGGGAACCTAGCCTACTAATTGACCATCGACAATAGTAAGTAAGTAAGCAAATTATTATCTGTCTTTCTTTTTTATGTGTAATTAGACAAAGATAACTATATAAATTTCATATTCCCCCTGTTATTATTTGTTGCACACTCGCTTACAGGCCTACCTATGACTTCCCTACTCGCATTCATAATTATTCAAATTTCGAACAATTCATAATTATTCCAAATTCGACAATAAGGAAAGCAAATGAGACATATTATCTGTCTCTCTTTTTTATGTGAAATTAGACAGACAACTATATAAATTTCATATTCCCCCTTTTATTTTTTGTTGCACACTCACTTACAGACCTACCTATGACATCCCTACTCGCATTCATAATTATTCAAATTTCGAACAATCATAATTATTCCAAATTCGACAATAAGGAAAGCAAATGAGACTTATCATCTGTCTCTCATTTTTATGTGTAATTAGACAAAGATAACTATATAAATTTCATATTCCCCCTGTTATTATTTGTTGCACACTCGCTTACAGGCCTACCTATAACTTCCCTACTCGCATTCATAATTATTCAAATTTCGAACAATCATAATTATTCCAAATTCGACAATAAGGAAAGCAAATGAGACTTATTATCTGTCTCTCTTTTTTATGTGTAATTAGACAAAGACAACTATATAAATTTCATATTGCCCCTGGTATTATTTTTACACTTACTTACAGGTCTACCTGACTATCCTACTCGCATTCATTATTATTCAAATTTCGACCAACTCATAATTATACCAAATTCGACAATAAAAAAGACTAATTATCTATCTCTCTTTTTTATGTGTAATTATTTATTGTAATTATTATTAATATAACTCTAACTTGAACCCGACATATTCTTATTTACAAAGAGGGCAACACTATGTATATTTTAGAATTAGACGTTATTTGGGAAAATATATAGTGTAAAAGATATATTAGAAAAAAAGACAACAATATTCTCCTGCCCTTATCCCACTCTAAGTGGGGTTGGCATATGTTATAAACATGTATAATGATTTGGCTAGATATTTTACAACCGGCAGCTGTAAAATCGGTGCTGTAAAAGCCGCCGTCTGACGTCAACTTATCTTAGTCGCCTTTTACGACACCTCGGTAAGAAATCTGGGTGTTCTATTCTACTCAACCGGATACCACAGGGCGGGTCAACTTACCTTAGTCGCCTTTTACGACAGCTCGGTAAGAAATGAGGGTGGTATTTTCTACTCAGCCGGATACCACAGGGCGGTTCCACTTACCTTAGTCGCCTTTTACGACATATCGGTAAGAAATAAGGATGGTCTATTCAGCCAGAAATCACACGGCCGAAGGAAAGGAAATATCATCATCATTATCATTCTCCTACCCTTATCCCACTCTAAGTGGGGTCCGCACGATATGTCTTCTTCCATTCTCCTCTATTATTCGTCAACTCTGGTGCCAATTCTTTAATATGCATATATCATTTTTCACACAATCCAACCATCTTTTTTTCGGCCGAAAATATATGTAATACTAAATGTAGAGTAACCCTTCTCATACCTCATACATGCAGGATTCGTATAAACGTATGCATTATTTTCAGAGGAAGTCTTTAATCAATCAATTATCTATAAATCTATGCAGCATAAAGGGTAAACATGTTTTTATTATAAACACAGCATGTCTGAGACAAGAATCAATTCCATTCATCCGTAAATGTAATCTTTTGTGAGGTGTACTTTCAAAGGAATCGATGATATTTGTTTAAAAACACTCCTCAGCTTTTGTAAACGGACGAAGCGCTATAAAACCCCCATTCTTCTGTTTATGACAGTTTTTGTATTTTGTATATTTATCCACACTTTTATTATAAGGGACTGTAACTTTTTTAACAAATAAAGGTTTTAGTTTTAATATTCTATTAAATATTGTTTTTAATCATTCATTCTCTTACCCTTACAACTTACCTTAGTCGTATTTTACGACACCTCGGTAAGAAAGAGGGTGGTCTATTCTATTCATCCGGATACCACACGGCTAATAGTATATCATAGAAATGTATCATAATTTTACTGCCGGGTTCAAAGTCGTAACAATCTAACAAACAAATACATCATCATTCTCTTAACCTTATACCACTCTAAGTGGGGTCGGCACAATATGTCTTCTTCTACCATTCTCCTTTATCATTCGTCAACTCTGGCGCCACTCCTTTAATATCATTTTTCACACAATCCATCCATCTTTTTTTCGGCCTCCCCCTAGTCATACATCCATCCACATATCTAAAACTCTTTTGGTCGCATGATTTTCATCTCTCCTCATTACATGACCATACCAACTTAGTCTCGCACTTCTCATCTTTTCTGTAATGGGCGCAACTTTCAGACTTCCCCTAATATACTATAGTATTATATTGTTTTTAATATTCTAATTATTATTATTAAATAATATTGTTTTTAATATTCTAATAATTGATATAAAATTATTCACTAACCATTCCAAAACATCAAAAATTCAAATTTTCATTTCTGCCGGCACTTCCAGAGTGCAATTTTTATAATCAGAATATTGTAAAAGTTTTACAAAATCCTCTATAACTTCCACAACAGTAACAGTAATATTAGAGTATAGCAAGAGGTTTTAAGGTATCCCTTTGACACAGTAGCGAGTTGCAGTTCGCATTAAGTCGAAAAGTTATCCGATGTCACGATAAAGCCGAGTGGGGTTTAATTATAACGTAGACAATGGTGCCGGGCAGCGGCGCACTGGACAATGGGAGGATTATGGTCTTTGACGTCATTGTTATGGGACTGCCGGTTAATGCGGACTGCAATTTAAAAATATTCTTTGTTCGTTTACTATTTTAGTAGCGTTGCGAGCTAGGTCCTACCTTTTTTCATCAGGAACAAAACCCTTTATGGGTCCCGTCGCCCGATGGCAACGAATGGCGAATGTATCGGACTCGCACCAACTAAAACAACCCAAGTGGTCCGCCACGCTACCGGTGGTTTGGACAGGGTAACATAATTTTGGCGTGGCAGGGTTTGTGGTAATTAACATTACCACAAACCCCGCCAGCAGCAACTCTAAACCCCAGATTGCCCCAGTGTACATCGGGAGAACCAGATGCATCTACCACCTCGGGGAACTTTTCAGGTGGTCATCCAAAAATCAACGTTCGGAACGCCCGAAGGTCCCCTTAATAAGCTAGGTCCTACCTGACTTATCCTAAAAATCATAATCTTCATATCATAATCAAAATAATAATCTTTGCAAAGCTCAGCTTGTTTTAAAAATAATATTATAATAGCTATGTAATTTACCCGTATCTCTTACGAAACTGATAATATCCCTGAAGGGGATATTTTTTAGGTCCTCAACTTCGATTTCATCTTTACCTAGTATCCTCCCATCTTACCAGCGAGTACATAGACTTGTTTCTTCCTCTCCACACTCTGGGCACGCTGCATCGTCTTTTATTCTCATTATTGACAGGTGTATGTTTAACAGGCGATGCCTTGTAGTAATGCCTGTTTCAATTGCTACATTACTTCTGATATGAGACATTAGCTGTTTAGTTTTCTTTGTATCAAACGATTTGAGAAACAACTTTGCTTTTTCAAGAATTGTGTTCCTCTGTCTCTTTTTCGATTGTCTATATTCTTTTATTTATAACGCGCTTTATTATCGTGTGTGCAATTGGGAGAAAAGGTTCTTCCCATATGAATGTTCCGCACTCTCTTTCTTCTTCAATTCTAGCCCTTTTCCTTCTATTACTCAAAGGTTGACTGGAAGAGATCCCTTTTAGGGATAAGTCCGCCTTTATACATGTGGTTTTTTTTTAATTTTTATTTTTTTCTTTCTCTTTTCTAAATATATGTGTAAAAAAAAACAATAAATAAAATAAAATTATTAATTAAATAATAATTTAGTTTTTAATATTTTTAATAAAATTAATAATTTAGAACCTCCAATTATACAAACGTGTTAGTATACCCGTTGTTACCTGATACTCTCGGGAGACTACAAATTCCTACATGTGGATTAATTTACATAAGGTTATGGGAATGAAACTAAAATAACAGAATTATATCTTTTTTTCACCATGTGGTACCGGACTGAATGAATTAGAACATCCTCATTTCTTACCGAGGAGTCGTACAAGGCGACTAAGGTAAGATGACTCTCCGTGTGGTGTCCGGCTGAGTAGAATAGACCACCCTCATTTCTTACCGAGGTGTTGTAAAAGGCGACAAAGGTAAGTTAAACTCAGGTAGGCGGCAGGTCGTAAATACGTAGCCAAATCATGTGACAACATGTTTATAACATGTTGTGCCGACCCCTCTTAAAGTAGAATAAGTGCAGGAGAATAATATATATTATTTATTTAATTTAAAGTTTGCTCTCGTGATGATAGCCGAACTAAATCATGTGCTCTTTATCAGGTAATCGAGGGTTCATTTCTTGGACATATATCGATGACCCCCGCATCGACTTAAACAACCTGAGTTCTCCACCACGCTGCTAGTGGCGAGGTACCATTGTACACATTGCCCCCATCACCACCAGCAGCACGTTAGAAAACTCTGCTCTAACCATACTCAAGATCTTCTGCTTGCCTACATCTACATACACTAATCCATCATACTAGGTGGACGTATCCAATAGCGGAAGTCGCCACCCTTGACCTGGATGAATTTGGCCGAGTGGGGCGTTTCTCACCAGTGACCTACCTAAAAAAAACCCGTGACTCACTTAAAACTGGAAAAAAAACATCCTACTATCTTACTAATAATATAAAAAAAAGTAAGTAACGGCCTGTTATTATCCCACTGCTGGGCATAGGCCTCTTCTCTCCGTTTTTTTTTTTTTGGAGAGAAGGATTGGAGCTAAGACCTACCACGCTGCTCTAATGCGGATTGGTAGGTTACACATATCTCCAGAATTCTCTAGAGATATGCAGGTTTCCTCACGATGTTTTCCTTCACCGAAAAGCGTGTGATAAATTGAAATTATCAATTAGACACATAAGTTTTACTAGAAAACTCATTGGTGCCTGCCCTGGTTTTGAACCCTAGACCTTCTCGAAAGAGGCGCACGGTGATACCGCTGGGCTACCACAGCTACTAATAATATAATCTTTCATGACTAATCCGCTGAACCAATATAATTGAAATTTGGCACAATTATTCCTTATACACCGGGGTAACATATACGCTATAGAAATCCTGTTAATTCAACAGGAATAGAATGACATTTAAAAGGGCCATCTTGTCAACCTATCACGCGAAGTTGCGGGTAAAACCTAGTTATAAATAATTTTCAGTCCAAGAATTTTTATCTCGTCACAGCATTTTAAGATATCCAAAAAGCAAGGAGAATCGCTGTAAAGAAAGCTATAAAGACAATTAGAGGCCCCTTAATAACAGCGTTCTACTATTTTTATGGGTTCAAATTGGAAGATTAATGTTCAACTCAGATAACCGTTTAGTTTAGCGGCTGAGCTGAGATATAGTTACAGTTGTAACCGTAAAAACAGTTGTAGCTGTTCAGGTCAACTTCAGCATTAAAGTACCCTCAATTATATGTAGCATCAGGCCCGCCCGATAGACCCGCCTGTCTGACATCAACTTACCTTTGTCGCCTTTTACGACATCTCGGTAAGAAATGAGGGTGGTCGATTTTCCTCAGCCGAATACCACACGGTGGTATCAATTAAATACATTAGCTATCTTAAATATTTAATGCTTAATATTATAATCCTTTAACCGCAAAACTAAGAAGCTATCGAAAAACTAAAACTTACGCCTACCCAAATTATTAATATTAAATCGATAACAGACTGAGCCACAGCAACTCGTAAGCCAGGTTTGCTGGTATAAAATATACAAAAACAGTTTGTTATATCATAGCATTTCTAAACAGATGAGATTACACATTATATCAATCTAAACGCCACCCACGCTAATACGCATGGCATTTTATCATACATCTCCACATTCCCACACTGTCTGGGACACAAATTAAAATCTATCAGACTGTTAACATCTCGGAATCAAAGGCAGTGCCATTGGATGAATAATGTGTAGACTACTAATGCGGTTTGAGAAACGTTCGTACGTGTAGAAAACAAGACACAAAACTTGATAAAATAAATGAAACGATATACATTTATTCTGCAATTAACAGAAGCAAAAAGCTGTGGTAGCCCAGCGATAATACCGCGCGACTCTTTCGAAGAGGTCACGCTTTTAACCCCAGGCCAGACACCAATGAGTTTTTCTATTAAAACTTATTAGTCTATATCATAGACTTTTCGGTGAAGGAAAACATCGTGAGGAAACCTGCATATCTCTTGAGAATTCTGGAGATATGTGTAATCTACCAATCAGCATTGGAGCAGTGTGGTAGATCTTAGCTCCAATACTTCTCTCCAAAAACGGAGATAGGAGGCCTATGCCCAGCAGTGGGATAGTAACAGGCCGCTAAATACTTACTTTTACTTACTTTTAACAACGCATAGGTCATCATTGCATTAGGTCTTTAAGTTTTAAATATACTGTTTGTGCTTAAATAAATAAATACAAATACAGTTAAAATGCTTTTAAAAAGCTTTTAACAAAATTTCTTGTCCTTTCTATTAATCGTTAAGTAGTTCCCTAGGTCTGGAGCCAATCCTGGCAGCATCAGGTTATGCTTATCATAAACATGCATTGTCATTGGGACTGGACCAATATGTAAAATTTCAGGTCACAGAAAACATTAGGAAATGGATCAAATTTAACTTCCAAGATTCACATACAAATATACATCATCATCGTCCTCCTGCCCTTATCCCACTTTAAGTGGGGGTCGGCACATGTTATAAACATGTTGTTACAAGATTTGGCTACGTATTTTACGACCGGCCGCCTAACTTACATCAACTTACGTTATTCGTATTTTGCGACACCCCGGTAAGAAAGAGGGTGGTCTATTCTACTCAAACGGATACCACTCGATGGGTCGACTTACCTTAGTCGCCTTTAAGACACCTCGATAAGAAATGAGGGTAGTCTATTCTACTCAGCCGAATACCATATGGCGGACATACAAATAAAGCTACATACAGGAGAAGTTAAAGAAATTCTTTATTAATATTTTCTCCCCTATTTTTACACTCTCTGTATTTGTTTGCGAGTTTATTGCACCGGGAAAACCCCAATGAGCACGACATTATTGATTAATTCATGACAAAACCACGGCACATATGTATGGCGGTCACGCGCTTAATGGGTTTTGTCTATTTTTTTAAACAATGGCGCCAATGTATTGAACAATGAACACTATACATCCTACGATATCAGGAAATAGGATAGCTATCCTATAATTCGATGAGTGAGGCAATTTTGAATCGAATCAAAATATTCTTGATTCTAATTCTAATATACTTCAGTCACATTTAAATGGACTTATTGATAGTTCGAAATGTTGCTCTTAGCGAGAACATCCAGTAAATGAGGAGAAAATGCTGCACCGATATCCACATCAAAGAGCTGCAAACCCAAGCTCAAATTCGATTCAAACTTAAAATCATCATCCTCCTGTCCTTATCCCACTCTAAGTGTGGTCAGTACAACATGATAAAAACATGATTTGGTTACGTCGGCCGCCTACCTGACTTAAACTTACTTACCTTATTGCATTTGCGTTCTCTCGGTAAGAAAGCGGGCGGTCTATTCTACCCAACCAGATACCACACGGCGGGTCAACTTATCTTATTCGCCTTTTATTGCAACATTTTAAGCTGGCTACTCTAAATATAAATAGCTCTATGATTTTTTGTATACATATTTATAGAATAACAAGCTTTTTTAATTCACCGAATTAAAAAAAAATATTGTCATTTGAAAACGCCGTGGGAACCGACAGCGACGAAACAGAGTAAACTGTCCTATAATTCAGTTAAAATAATACAAATATTCGTTACCGATCGATTATAGGGCCTATTATTAAATTCCTAATACGGAATCATTAATTAGAGACCGGCAACTTGTCGTCCAATAACAGCCATCTCTACTTGATCCCTCGAGTTCCTACTAGGGTTGGCAAAAACTAACAATTTCAAAACGCTTCATATTATAAACATATTTGAAACTTAGACGGTCATCCGGGCCCAAAGTAAGTAACTTACTACTTGTGTTATGGTAGACGGACAACTGGTGAATATATATTAATATAATTTTGAAATACATACTTAAATATATATACATACATACTTAAATATACACCCACACTCAGAGACAAACAATTTAATTTACAGAAAATGTTGGCCCTCTGCAGCAATCATACACGTGACCCGCGAAGCTGATGGCAGAATAACCCACTGCACTAACGGGCCAGTCTATTTAAAAAAGGATAGAAAAAAATCTAAAATTATAAAAGAGTTTTATATATACACTTGAAATACGCAACGTTCATACTATATTGAACATAATATCAAAAGAAATGACGACTGTGGGCCTCATAAGAAATCTCAGAGTCACTCAGCGATTGATGGAGCGAGCTAAGCTTATATAATAATTATAATAACTTGAATTATAAGCTTGAAGTATATAACAATTATAATAACTTAATCACAAAAACTACATTTGACACTTAAAATTACTTATTTGACAATGATATCGTCTAAAGGTCGTGGGACTCAGCTTAAAGCTGCTTTTCAGCACACGCCTTGTACGCCTTGTATCTACGTGATCAAATCAAAAATGAGGAGATACGTAGAAGAACTAAAGTCACTGAGATATCTGTGTGTCGCAAAGCTAGACGGCGCACATAGTGAGGAAGCTCGATTCGCGTAGGTGTCTTAAGGTGTTGGAATTGCAACCCCGCACTGGAAAACACAACATCAGTTGACCTCCTACGAAATGGACTGATGACTTCAAAAAGCACATAATCGTATGGTGTGGAGATCCAGTGAAGAGACCAATAAGGAGGAGAAGGAAGGAGATAGAGAAAGAGATCAAAGGAGATATCCAGATTTTTAAGGATATAAAGCTCTCCTAGTTCATCACTAATCATTTAGTGAAATAGTAAAAATGTTCTTATATACTTTAGCACCTAATTCCTGAGCACACTAATTGTATAAAATGTAAACTCAGTGCAATATTTACTCTGATTCATCATTATAATAAGGAAAACAGTGTAATTAATAGCTTCCCACTTTACGTTATCGGATCTAAACGGAAACAAACATCCCATTAAATTTGGAAATGATAACACTGTAATTCGCACAAGGAAATTTTTTTTTAAATGTTTCAGATTGTTTTAAAAACATATAATTACAACATAAACATAAAACTGATCATTTTTGAGTGCGCAATACAACGTTTGTACAAAAAAAATTGAAAATCTGACATTATTTTAGGTTATTGTGGACAGAAGCTATGATAGCCCAGCGGTGACGCCGTGCAACTCATTCGAGGAGGTCACGAGTTCAAACCACGGGCAGGCCCATTGAGTTTTTCTATTAAAACTTATGTGTCTAATTTATAATTGCATTTTAACGCACACTTTTTGGTAAAGGAAAACATCGAGGAAACCTGCATATGTATAGAGAATTCTAGGGATATGTGTAAACTACCAATCCGCATTGGAGCAGCGTGGTAGGTCTAAGCTCCAATCCTTCTTTCCAAAAACGGAGAGATGAAGCTTATGTCCAACAATGGGTTACTTTACTTTTACTTTTATTGTGGATAGAGTATAATTGGGACGTTCATCTGAAGCACAGGCTATAATAAATGGATTCCACGTATGTATAAAATTAATCTTAAAAACATATAAGGAAAGGTTTTAAAATATAAAGCAAATTTAAGTTCTATTCTCAAGGAAAATTCAAAGACAGTTGCAGCATTACTTTCTATTATCTGTAACAGAAATTTATGGCGTTGGATGCAGCATACATGTACAGCACTATTCACTTCTCTATTTGTCGTTGTTTCAATTCCTGAACTTTGTCTATGGTATGTCCATAGACAAAGTTCTTTTCAAGATGCTTTCTTGACTTAAGAGTAGTTACATTGAGATGCTATGTCTGTTTTACTAGCAGGTTGCCACCAAATAGATTTCTACTAAAAATTCGTCTTTTGTATAAATTACGCATTAAATTTAGCAAAATATATACTTTTGCATACCGTGGCTACCTAATATCAAAATGCCTTTCAGATAAATGAAATCAAATCAAAATAACCTTTATTCAAATAAGCTCATTCAAGCACTTTTGAATCGTCAAGAATCAATATGATTAATGAAGCTACAAGTGGTTCGGAATATTGCTCTTACCGAGAAGAATCAGCAACTCGGCGGACAATATTTTGATCATTTTCAATTCACATTATTAAACCACAATCTTGTATGAAGCTGAAAGGATTTTCAAATCCAAATGTAAATCCAAAATAGAATGTGATTCGTCTAGTAGGTGACAACCCTACACATAGGTCAGTATTAGCCATGTTATATTACGTCTATATGACCGATTATTATTTTTGTCCTGGCAATATATACTTTACTGTTATACAAATAACGTAGAATTCTATAATAGATAGACCGTTATGGTGTATATCGATTTCATAGCCGAAAATCGATATCTTTTTTACTGGCAAGAGAAAAGATAAAAGGTAAAAACTACTGAACAATGGAACCGCTGTTGTAAAGATTAGTGATAAAACAAAAGTAAAAAGTACAGACTCAATGACTTTCACTCGTGTAACAGTTTTTGTTACAGAACAGTAGAATAACCCGTACTTTACTAGTTTAACCGGCAAACGTTTTGCCATATAAATTATTGCTGCTCCTCTCCTATTTATCTTAGCGTGATGTTATATAGTCTATAGCCTTCCTAATTTAATGGACAATCTTACACTAAAAAAAATTCAAATCGGTCCAATGGTTCATGAGATTAGCGCGTTCAAACAAACTCTTCAGCTTTATATATTTGTATACGAAAATCTGTCGATCCGTTACGCTTTCAGGGTTTATCCGCTAGAGCAATGTTTATAAAATTTCGATCGTTTAAAATTATATACTGGGCTGACGCATACAAAATACATATAAAGAAACCCGACCCGTAAAGTCAAAATCTTTTTTATTAAAGAATTTATTACTAAAGAAAAACCAGGAAATTTCGTTCTAGAGGATTGGCGTTTAGTAGTAGAAAGCGTCATAGATAGACTTTCGAATTTCGCCCTATCCGAAGAATAAAGTCACATTTCCTATGCTATGGAATGGGAAAATTAACTTTTAATTTTTCCTCCCAGTCTAGAAAAATACAAAATGATTACAAAGAAATTTAGCACGCAGCACCGCAACCTACTGATGTAGAATTGCAAAGGTTTCCCGTAAAGGGATTACGAGCTTAAGCTTCAACCAGAAGGTATGTAGGCCAGTTTTGTTAACGAACCGTGTATGAGGAAGGGTTTAAAAAAATCCAAATCGATTCAAAGTATTCCAGTGGCCATTACTGTCCTATTCATCAACTCATTCCATCAAATGCCTAGTTTGTTTTTGAAAATACCGAAATCACTATACATCTGCCTGGCCCGTTGGCGCAGTGGGTACTGATCCTGCCTTCAGCTCTGCGGGTCGCAGGTTCGATTCCCGCCGAGGGCCAACATTTTCTATAAAAAGAATTTGTCGGCCTTTGAGCCTGGGTGTATATTTGTATTTAAGTATGTATTTAAAAAATATATACGTATATATTCACCAGTTGTCTGTCTTCCATAACACAAGTATTAAGTTACTTACTTTGGGGACTGACGACCGTGTGTGTAAGTGTCCCATATATTTATATATTTTTATTTATATCTGCCTATAACCCCGTCATCGAAGGTGTATTTTAAGAAGTCAAGTTAAAAATGCTTTTAATTAAATTTCATGTCCCTGCTGTTGGAATGTTGAGCAGTTCCCTCGTCTGGGGCCAATCCTAGCAGCAACATCAGCTCAGCAGCAATTTGAGCTCAGACCCCGAGAAGTTGGTCTTATTTAACTTGCAATGTATGTAATATTACATAGTTGAATAAAGCCTTCAAATAAAGGGTGGAATTCGATCCCGGGTTTTAACATTTTTGCTGCGCCCGCTACCTATAGGGCGATCACAGTATTACGTTTGACAGTAAAATATCATTTGCATTCAATTCTACATTTAAGCATTTTTTAATGCCCAAAAACAGGGATAAAACGATTTTTTTTAATGAAACCTAGCTTGATCGCTTCCCACCTAAAACACCTACATGGTAAATTTTATGAAAATCGTTAGAGCCGTTTCCGAGATTTAGAAAAAATATATATACCTATATATATTATTTAATTTAAATATTATTTCTTGATAATTTTTTTAAAAGATATAAAGAAATGCAATGTTAAAAAAAGCAAAACAGCGACGGGTGACATGTGGGAATTGATCCCAGGGTGTAAACTTCTTCGGCCCACCTGTTACCATAAGTCGATCACAACAACATTTTTGTCAGCTCAAAACTATCATTTGGATTCAACATCTACATTTTAGAAAAAAAAATCCGAAAACAGTGTCGTTCACTGAAAAAAAGTATATTTCTAATCGGTTTTTAAATACGCAATCGAGTACACAGATATAAAGAAAAAAAAACATAGAACTTAATGTAGAATATCCTTCTATTTGTAGTCGTTTAATAACCGAAAAATCACATAGTCTCGCAATACATAACAATATATTTGTGGTAGAACATTTGCCGTGGTTAAATATAACAAAAAGTATAAAATATCAACATCATTGCGCCACATGGAGTTGTATTGTCGGTGTTACGACGTGAATTAGAGCGTAGCAAGATTTTGCATATTTCATCGAGCATTTTTACCAATTTCTAGGTGACGGATTCATTTAACGCTCTGACCTCTTGCTGAATAAGGTTTAATATCATTATTGATTGATTGTTTTAATTATTGTATTAACATATATACTATTTCGTATCATTATAAAATATATATATTATTATACATAATATATTACAGTTTATTTATTAATTTCATATAAAATACAATTTATTTATTATCATTATGTGTTCATTAAAATATTTGTGATTTAAGTAATTATACAAGTTTATCCTAAATTAAACTGTCGCTCCTGGCTACTGCTGAAAAACAGTGTTGTGCGATAGAATTCTGTCGCTCAATTTATACTGAGCTGAGCCATTTTCTTCTTCTTGCGGTATGCAGTATGTTTATATGATATTGTTTTGTGTTCTTGTTATATTTTTGTTCTATTGTTTTATGTGTTTAAGTTTAGTTTTAGTTAATAATTGTGTATCGCGGAAGGCGAAATAAACGTTCTTTCTTTCTTCTTCTTTCTTTCTAACAGTTTAAATTTCATCTTACTGTAAAATTGAATAGATTCATCGATATACATATCTTTAATCTTTAAATGAGTTGATCTTATATCTTTAATATTTAAATGAGCTAATCTTGTATCACTACATAGTATAAAACAAAGCCGTTTTCTGTGTCTGTCCCCATTTCCCTATGTCCCTATATCCCTATGTATGCTTAAATCTTTAAAACTACGCAACAGATTTTGATGCCGTTTTTTTAATAGATAGAATGATTAACGAGGAAGGTTTATGTATAATAACATTCAATATGGAATAGAGAAATACTGTAATATTTGAGGTTTCTAATGTGATGACGTAAATAATTACATTTTTTTCCGCTTATATCGCAAACGCAGGCTAAACCTTAAGAGATTTATCAAAATAATGTACTAAGTATTTGTACACCTTGAAAAGGTCGACAGAAAACTTCGCGATGTTATATGTCTATCTCTTATGGGTAACCCACAATAGCATTTTTTTTTACGAAAAATAATGCCTTATTATCGAAGCAATTTTAAACAATACAGCATTAATCATTATCCATTTAAGTACCTTAAATACATTGTTGATTTAATATATATCAATATGGCCGTTTATATCGTATATTTTAAAATTAACATTTTCGAAGATATTACAGATTTAAAATGCCGCGAGGGCATTGAGTGACTGAGTTCACTGAGTGACATGGGCTATATATTTTATACCCGTGCGAAGCCGGAGCGAGCCGCTAGTAGTATATATAATCTGAATTTTGAAAACGGCTCCAACGATTTCCATAAAACTTAGTATGCAGAAGGTTTCGGTGGTGATAAATCAATCGTTTTATCCCTTTTATACTACTAAAATATTAATATTTCTATTATTTTATTACAAAACTCCTCAAAGTTACGCCTAATCGCATTAATAGAATTTTATTGTTTCTATCGTGTATATTAATTGTAAAATTAACTGTGTTCTTGTGTTCTGTACATTGGTTTCGAGAAATGTTTTTTTTTTTCTAGGTATTGTTTTTAAAATATTAATTTAACGAGGATCCGGTAGCTAAGTGGCAATTCAGGAACCGTATGAATCTCGTTGCTTGCAATTGCTACTGCGGAAACTTTACCAACTTGACAATATTAATTATTATGAAATTTCCACGCATGTTTGTGTCGAGACGTATCTTTAATAATTGCAATCATAATGCTATCTTTTGAAAGAACAAAAAATGTTTTATACGTTTTACAGGAATATACAATGAGGAGAGGCGAAAATCATGTGATAAAACGAGTGTTAAATATGAATGTGGATATATGACACCAGCACCATACTACAGTACTAGCACCACACACATTCACTACTACAATATCAACAATAGACTTCACAACAAAATCCCAAAGGAAAACAAAATTGCTTTGCGATTTAAATGCCTAATCCACCAAAGCGGAGAAGAGAGCGGATGGGTTTTGAATAACAATAAAATTCAAATCATATACTCTCTATTCAAATAAGCTCTTTCAAGCACTTCGAATCGTCAAGGATCAATATGATTAATGAAGCTACAAATGGTTCGGAATGTTGCTCTAACCGAGAAGAACCAGCAATCTTAAGCATTTTCAATATTACATTATTAAACCGCAGTCTTGTATGAAACTTAAAAGATTTTTATATATCAGATATCGTCATTTAAGTTGATTGGAAAAGAGATGTGGAAAATGAACGCAGATAGTACATTATACTTTTAGGATAACATCGATTTCCATCACGGATTACACCAAAATAATATCATAATTACCTTTATCATCATCTTCCTGCCCTTATCTCACTCTAAGTGGGGTCGGCACAACATGTTACAAACAAGTTGTCATATGATTTTGCTACATATGTTACGACCGGCCGCCTGCCTAACGTCAACTTAACCTAGTCGTATTTTACGACACCTCGGTAAGAAATGGGGTTGGTCTATTCTACTCAGCCGGATACCACACGGTGGATTAACTTACCTTAGTCGCCTTTTACGACACCTCGGTAAGAATTGAGGTTGGTGTATTCTACTCAGCCAGATACCACACGGCGGGTCGACTTATCTTAGTCGCCTTTTACGACACCTCGATAAGAAATAAGGGTGGTACTATTCTATTCAGCCGGATACCACACGGCGTTTAATTAAAAAATCATGTAGAGCCATATTAATTGTTGTCGACTTTTTCGTACATTCCACCCGCGAACCCGAACGTACTTGTCAGTAATGAGATGGTCCTCGAACCGGTATAGTTAGCTCGTTAGCGTAGCAACACTTGAAGGTTGCACTTAATACCAGTGGATATAACGGAATAATACATAAATTAACGGTTCACGTAGTTATTTTGGCGAAATTTTGTAATGGCAGGTTACACTTGAACAACTTGTCATTTTGTATATGTCGAACGAAAAGTTTTTTTTTTTTTAAAGTACTTTATGTACCTTCGAACGTAAATTCAATTGCTAATTCGGAAAAAAGCTTCTACAAAGAACATCCAGCGAAGACGTTTGGTATCCAATTGAGTGGAATAGACCACCCTCTTTCTTACCGAGGTGTCGTAAAAGGCGACTAAGGTAAGTTGACCCGCCGTGTAGTATCCGTTTGAGTAGAATAGACCACCATCTTCCTTACAGAGGTGTCGTAAAAGGCGACTAAGGTAAGTTGGCTCCCCGTGTGGTGTCCGGTTGAGTAGAATAGACCACCATCTTCCTTACAGAGGTGTCGTAAAAGGCGACTAAGGTAAGTCGACCCGCCGTGCGATATCCGGCTGAGTAGAATAGACCACTCTCATTTCTTACCGAGGTGTCGTAAAAGGTGACTAATGTAACTCGACCCGCCGTGCGGTACCCGGTTGAGTAGAATAGACAACCATCTTTCTTACGGAGGTGTCGTAAAAGGTAACTAAGGTAAGGTGACCCGCCGTGCGATATCCGGCTGAGTAGATTAGGCCACCCTCATTACTTACTGAGATGTCGTAAAAGGCGACTAAGGTAAGTCGACCCGCCGTGCGATATCCGGCTGAGTAGAATAGACCACTCTCATTTCTTACCGAGGTGTCGTAAAAGGTGACTAATGTAACTCGACCCGCCGTGCGGTACCCGGTTGAGTAGAATAGACAACCATCTTTCTTACGGAGGTGTCGTAAAAGGTAACTAAGGTAAGGTGACCCGCCGTGCGATATCCGGCTGAGTAGATTAGGCCACCCTCATTACTTACTGAGATGTCGTAAAAGGCGACTAATGTAAGTTCACCCGCCGTGTGGTATCCGGTTGAGTAGAATAGACCACCATTTTTCTTACGGAGGTGTCGTAAAAGGCGACTAAGATAAGTTGTTCCACCATGTGGTATCCGGTTGAGTAGAATAGACCACCCTCATTTCTTACCGAGATATCGTAAAAGGCACACTAAAATTGAGAATGGGATAAGGGCAGGAGGATGATGAAATTTATACATAAGTAAAGAACGAAATGATGAAAATTCCCCCATTGGATTTTGAATACTAAATGTACTTAGTCCGAGGGGCAAATTGATTTTTCCTCTTTGCAGATAAAAGGAATATTTAAGATTAGGGAAAGATGGCTAATGCGATAATATTGTAACGGAATTGTAATCTCCTTAATATTTAAAAAGGTTGGACTTTCTCTCTATTCCAGACAACTTTCAAGGGATAATCCGATCGGAACGAGAGCTTTGTACCTAAATTTTTAGGAATTCGCCAACGGAATGGTGCCTGATCATGATACTGAGTGTACTGTACTGAAAAAAGTGGGTTCTAACCCCCGACTGTTAGCGCACACTATATACAATAACACGATATATTAAGAATACCACTATTCCCGTTCCGAGATGCACTTCTCTTGAATGACGAACAAAGTCTGAACTGTCACTGAAACGTATTATCAATATGAAGACTTCACCGGAAACTATTCAAATTCAAATTCAAAATATTCTTTATTCAAATAAACTTGTAAACAAGTGCTTTTGAATCGTCAACTCTACTGCTGGTTCGGAAAGCTGTTCCTACCGAGACGAGCCAGCAAGAAACTCGGCGGTTGCTCTTTTAAAAATATAATTCTTAATACTATTTACATTATGTCGTTACTGTCTTGTACAGGTTCAAAGGGAGCTATATCCACACATTCTTATCTTCTAAATAATCTTCAAGAGTATAGTAGGCTTTCTGTATAACGGCACAGTGTTGCCAACATTTCAATAAAAAGGGGCGCGATACTCTTGTTTCATGACTGTGTTGCTATAAAATATAAAGCGGAATCCAATGGCAACAACACGACTTAGTTTTCTAAAAAAAATTCTGTTTCCAACCTAATAAGTTGGGCATAGGCCTCCTCTCCTTTTTAGAAGAGAAGGGTTGGAGCTAAAGCAGATCGGAAGAACAGTGTATGCGAGTTGAGATGTGTAACTTACCTTGTATATTTATATACAAGACACATATTATATGTAATACATACATGAACATACACACACTAACTCACACATACTGATGTACAAAGAAACATACACGGTCTCATGATGCACCACGTCAGTAATACGAGAGCCCTTGGTGAGAGTGAACGTGAAGTGACATGTGGTTACTTGTTACTGCGTGTTTGAGCCTGTGCTATATTCATACATTAGTTTATATACACTACAGGTAGGTTACACACATCTCCAGAATTCTCTAGAAACATGCAAGTTTCCTCACGATGTCAGTCTGCATCGAATTACCGCTGCGATTCTTAACTCAAAACCTTCTCATACGGAGAGGCAGTTTTTGCCAAGCGATGGGATAGTAACAGATTTAAGTATTTGTGAAACTCTACTAAAAAGAGAGTAAGCTTTTGTTCAGCAGTGGGATATTACAACTGCTAATATAAAGAAGTATAAAGCTTATAATGGGGCTTTGCCCAGCTTTGGTAGATTACCCATGTTTCCAGAATTCTCTAGAGATATGCAGGTTTCCTCACGATGTCAACCTGCATCGAATTAGCGCTAAGATTCTTAACTCACACCCTTCTCAAAAGGAAAGTAAGTTTTTGCCCAGCAGTGGGATAATAACATATTCAAGTAATTGTGATATTCTACTAAAAAGAGAGTAAGCTTTTGATTAGCAATGGAACAGTACAACTGCAAATATGATGAAGTAGAAAGCTATTTACGGGGCTATGCCCAGCAGTGGGATAGCAGGTTAATCAATCGCAAATATGATAAAGAAAGCGTTGCCAATATATTCCCACAGTCTGCATACCAATTATGCTATACAATCGAATGTCGCACAAAAAATTAGAAAAAAAAAGCAGCCAAAGTGGCAGCAGATAACAATTACACCCAAATAGCCATAAAACACAATAGCGGGATTGGAAGCTATTCATTTATTCAACAGTTCGATGGAATATTTTAAACCCTATCACTTATGGGTTAAGATACTCTATAGAAAATTGGTATTCAATTATTATTTTTATTTTAATCGGCGAGCCGGTCAGTAAGGTGACCACGTTGCCGCAAGAATATCTCGCAAGAAAAATTCCTTAATAATATTATAAATACGAAAGTGTATCTGTTATACTTTCAAAGTTTGCTGCTGTATCAACATTGATGAAACATGACATAAGATAAAAAATATACCGTATTCTTTCAGATACATGAGAAAAACAAATTCCATTATTGGGGGCGGTTTAAAGTGAGTATAGAGCGAACGAATTTAAACTTAATAATGAAACTCACACTATTATTATAAACGCGAAAGTACGTTTGTCCCTTGCGCTATCATGGCGTCTCTGCTGCGACAATTAATTACCAGTACAATTGAAGCTATCTTTCAAAAAGCTATAATATTGCCGGCAAATATTCTAGGAGTACCCAGGCAATTTTTATATTTAAAATTATTTTTTTTGCTAGAAAGATGAGTAAATAAATATAAATTTAAAAAAATAATAATAATTCAGCGGATTTACATTTAGAACAAAAAGAAATATTAATTTTCCTTCGAAGGCGGTAAAAATATAGTCTATGTACGTGTTATATATTCGATTTATTTATGCCACGCTACTCCTTATGCTTATAAGAATGGGTAAATAATTACAATCTGAAAAGGGTTACGATGAGCCACTGGATATAAGCGGCAGAAGATCGTGTGTGGAGATTACTATCCCAAGCAGACGTTCATCAATTGAAGATGATTATTGACAAATGTTTCTAGGCGGAAAGTCTTCAGACAGCTATACAAATGGTCAAACCACACGTGAGTCATGCAGTTTGGCTTATTATACGCTTACATCACCGTAGGTCGCTGGTAATAATTAACATAACTGCGATACCCAAAAGCGGATAAATATTCTCATATCCAACACGGAGATGCTTATCGGATTAAGCCGGCCGGTGTTTTAAAGTTTTGACACTATTCATTATTATTCCAGATTATTATTACCGCCGTGTGGTATCCGGCTGAGTAGAATAGACCATCCTCATTTTTTACGGAGGTGTCGTAAAACGCGACTAAAGTAAGTTGACCTACCGTGTGGTATCAGGTTTAGTAAAATAGACCACTCTAATTTATTACGAAGGTGTCGTAAAAGGCGACTAAGGTAAGTCGACCCGCCGTGTGGTATCCGGCTGAGTAGAATAGACCACCCTCATTTCTTACAAAGGTGTCGTAAAAGGCGACTACGGTAAACCGACCCACAGTGTGACCGGTTTAGTAGAATAGACCACCCTCATTTCCTGCCGAGGTGAAGTAAAAGGCGACTAAGGTAAGTCGATCCGCCGTGTGGTATCCGGCTGAGTAGAAAAAACTACTCTCATTTCCTACCGAGGTATAGTAAAAGGCGACTACGGTAAGTTGACCTGCCATGTGGTATCCGGCTGAGTAGAATAGACCACCCACTTTCTTACCGAGGTGTCACAAAAGGCGACTAAGGTAAATTTACGTTAGGCAGGCGGCCGGTGGTAAAATACTTTGCCGAATCATGTAACAACATGTTTACATGTTGTAAACATAACCCCACTTAGAGTGGAATAAGGGCAGGAGGATGTCCTTTCAGGACACCTAGGTAAAAAATGAGGGTAGTCTGTTCTACTCAGGCGAATATCACACGGCACTTACCTTAGTCGCCTCGTGGTAAGAAATGAGGGTAGACCACCCTACTCTCTACCTACTCTACTCATACGACATGTCAATTTCCAAGGCTAAATTTAAATCAAAATTATGTATGAAGAAAATAATATACATTAATTATAGCAACACTTTATATTTCTACATCATTTAATATTCATCCGCTACGCACATTTTACGCTGTATGCCCATAACCTTGTCTAATTGGCCTTCAGCATAGCTATATGTAATTAAATAATAATCAAAACTTAACATTAATTACTTCAACAATAATTATAATATAATCCATACTAATATTCCGGCGTGTGGTATCCGGCTGAACAAATTAGACCTTATTTCTTCAAAAGATGTCGTAAAACGCAACTAAAGAAAGTCGACCAGTCGTCTGGTATCCGGATGAGAAGAATAGACTACCCTCATTTCTTATCGAGGTGTCTTAAGAGGACAAAAATAAGTTGACCCCCCGTGCGATATACGGATGAGTAAAATACCACCCTAATTTCTTACTGAGGTGTTGTAAAAGGCTACTGAGGTAAGTTGACATCAGGCAGGGGGCCGGCCGTAAAATAACTAGCCAAACATGTAACAACATGTTAGACTGGAATAAGGTTAGGAAAATGAAGGATGATGATAATCTATACTAATTAACGCCAACAAAAATCGATCTAGCTAGGTTTCATTTTAAAAAAAATATCTCCTTTTATTCCAGTTTTTGGGCATTAAATTAAATGTTAAAATAGAAATAGAAACAGTAGATCAATGGGCAACGAGCGGACTATTTATACTAATATACTAAGCTAAAGAATTTTTTTTTAAACGCGCTAATCTCAGGAACTACTGGACCGATTTGAAAAATTCTTTCAGTGTAAGATAATCCATTTATCGAGGAAGGCTATTGGCTATAGCCTTCCTATATGAAATCACGCTAAGATGGATAGAAAAGGAGCAGCAATAAAAATAGTACGAAAACGGCTAAATTTAGTTTTCCTTGCGTGCGCTAAGTAAACGGTAATTCAAAAATCATGTATTACAAATTTTTTCCACTCTAGTTAGTTCTAAATAAAAGTCCACGACAGCATATGTCTAGATTTTATGGTTAACCCACTATAACCATTTTTATGGTTATCTAAAGACTATATTACGGTTCTAATCTCTACACGCGGTCGGAGCCGCTGGCGATTGCTAGTAAAAGTTAAAATCATAATCTTCCTGCCCTTATCCCACTAAAGTGGGGGGGGGGAGGTTTGACATGTTGTAACATGATTTGGCTGCATTTTTACGACCGGCCGCCTGCCTGACGTCAGCTTACCTTAGTCGTATTTTACGACACCTCGGTAAGGAGGGTGGTCTATTCAACTAAAACGGATACCACACGGTGGGTCAACTTACCTTAGTCGCCTTTTACGACACCTCGGTAAGAAATGAGGTCGGTCTATTCTACTCAGCCGGATACCACACGGCAGGTCGACTTACCTTAGTCGCCTTTTACGACACCTCGGTAAGAAATGAAGGTGGTACTATTCTATTCAGCCGGATACCACACGGCCATGCTAGTAAAAGTTAAAATATCCGGGATCAAATACCACATGTCACCGGCTCTTTCTTTGTTTTTCTTTAATAATTTTTTTATTGAATTTTCTATATCTATTAAAAAATAACCGACCAATGCTAGATCACATAGGTGCTTTTATTTTATGTAACAAACGTATTATATAATACGCATTTCATTAATTAGTTTTGAGTAATGAGCTGTTTTTCAATGTGCATATCTCTTCTAGGTATTGACTCTGATAACCTAACGAACATCTGTTTATCGGAAGACCCTGAATCGTTACTATGTTATTACTAAATCAACATACATACATTGCTTTAAAATCTTACATCATCCTCCTGCCAATATCCCACTTAAGTCGGGTCGACACAACATGTTATAAACATGTCTCATGTCTCTGATTTATCGGACGCCCTCCTGACAAAGGAGGGCGTGCCCCGACCTAGAGGTGGCGCACTCTCGGGTTTAGAGTTGCTGCTGGCGGGGATGGGGGTAATGTGTACAACGGTACCCTGCCCCCGCCACCAGCAGCGTGGTGGAGCACTGTCAGGTTTTTAGTCGGTGAGGGTCCGACATACCCGCCGCTCGTCCCCGTCGGGCGGTGACGACCCATAAAGGGTTTTCCTGACATAAAAAAAAAATAAACATGTCTCATCATTTGACTAGGTTTTTTACAACCAGCATAACGTCAACTTAGTTAATTTTGCTTCCTATACTTAGGAGATCTTTCACAAGTTACCAATAAACTGTCAGTTAGCTTATTCGGAACATATCTGACACATATCTCGGAATTTTGCATTCCTCAGGTTTCTGATAGGCTTATTCAGCACTTAAAGTACCTAATAAGTTAACAGGTAGATCATGTTTTCTTGTTTATCTTCTGGATAGAAAATACCTATTTCAAAATAGCCGCGTTTTTTTAATTTTTCACTTTTAGAGTCTCTTTTTAGATCTTTTTAGATTTAGGTAGATTATGTGGCTGTTATTTTGTTTATCTGTTTGATAGTAAATACATATTTCAAAATGGCAGCGATTTTATTTATTTTTAATCTTTCACTTTTTAAAGTATCTTTTTCATCTGCTACTTAGTTTATTTGTCGATTTTATATCCGACACTTTGTCAGTAACTTGTGAAACAGGCCCTTAGCATGACATATTTGTTTTCTTAACAAACGGGAATTATTGCAAAATTATTCTTTAACTTCTGTTCTATGTTCTATGAAAAGTAACGCCTACTTCTATAAATTATAAAATATTGGAAAGGGGAAATCGAAAATTGATTAAGCCTTAGCTATATTATACAGCTGCAAGTCCGCTTTATACCAACAAAGCAAGCGCCATGGAATCCGAGCACACCATAGAATGCCGTCCCACAAGTTCATTCATTGTCGGCGAGAACACAAAAATAAACAGACATGTCACGACACGGCCCGACGCGTCACGATCTGTTGTAAAATGTACACGATATTTAAGTTGAAGTGAAACTGAGACTAATCTCACTTTGGATTAACTTTACTCTGTAAAGAAATTCATCTAATCGATAAAATCTCATCATCCTCCTGCTCTTACCCCACTCTAAGTGGGGTCGGCACAACATGTTACAAACATGCTGTCACATGATTTGGCTGCGTTTTTACGACCGGCCGCCCGCCTGACGCAACTTATTTTAGTTGTATTTTACGACACTAAAGTAAAGGCGACTAAGGTAAGCTGACCCACCGTGTGTTATCCGGTTGAATAGAATAGACCACTCTCTTTCTTACCGAGGTGAAGTTGAAGTCAAGCAGGCGGCCGGTCGTAAAATACGTAACCCAATCATATGACATGTTTATAACATGTTGTGCAAACTGGATTCTAGCAAAACTTGATCATCACTTGGTACTATGGAATTCCGCAAAATAACGCCTAGAAAGAGGGTGGTCAATTCCACTCAAGCGGATACCACACGATGGGTCGACTTATTTTAGCCGCCTTTTACGACACCTCCATAAGAAATAAGAACGGTCTATTCTATTCAGCCGGATACCACACGGGGTCTTCGTATATAATCTTAATAGTAACCGAAATTATTGTTAAGTGAAACCGACCGCAATCTATAGCAGTTAAAACCCTCTGAACTCTATATATAACTAAGCGTTTTATTATTTAAAAGGTTAAACATTCCACACGCTAGACTAAAAACTCAACCCCCATACCGTGGCGACATTGTCAACTGACAAAAAACCGTTCGTTTAAACAAGATTTTTTCCCATTCATACCGCAACCCCGGTCTCCCGTGTCGAGACTAAGAATGCAGTCCGGAATACCAGGCGGGGGGGAGAGAGGCGTGTGAGAACTTGTTTGCGCGCGCGCACGTTGTGTAGACAGACTACATGTTAGCAAAAGTTTGAGACAAGTCTATGTATCACGTATTCTATAAATAATTTTAGACAAGGCTGTTCGGGAGTATCATGCCTTACGATATGAATCTGTTGTCGCCACTGACTTCCGCTTTGTATTTTATAGCAACAAAGTCATGAAACAAGAGCATCGCGCCCTTTTTGATTTAAACAGTGTCAGCACTGTGCCGTTGTTGTTTCCGGTTTAGTCTTCTTATTGATAAAACGTTTCAGTGACAGTCAGTCTTTGTTCGTCATTCAAGAGAAGTGCATCTCGGAACGGGAATTGTGGTATCACTATTATATCGAGTTATTGTATATAGTGTGTGCGTTAACAAATCTATACATAACTATATCATAAAACAAAGCTCCAAAAGTCTGTATGTTATCGAGTTTCTCAATATCTACTGATCGAATTTTGATACAGGTTTTACTAATATAACAGTACAATCCTCGAGGAAAACTTAGGTTAATAGTACAACATTCTCCAAAACAGCTTGACCAGATCGATTTTGATGGTACTTTCATTAGAAGATAGTGGAGGCTTTGATGGATCAATATATAGATTACTTCTGGCAGCAAGTTTCAGGTTTAAATAAATATGCTGACCCAAGTTCGGTATTTCTTATATTATTATCCCTACTTAAAAACAATAATCACAAACAAAAAAGTGATTCTTTTAAAAACAAAATTCAACCACTAGGGGTAACTAAAATATTTATTTGCTTGAAAATTTAAGAGTCCTAACAATTTCGAATTTATAATCTTGGTATGTATATTTTGTAATGTATACTTGTATATTTGTATAATGGTGGATGCAAATCTGCCAAAACATCAAACCTTATACAAAGGTAACTCGATTTCAACGCGATGTAACCCATATGTTTATATAATAAAGTAGTAAATAGTGGTCTGTTTCTATCCCACAGCTGGGAATAGTCCTCTTCTCTCCTCTTTTGGAGAGAAGGTTTGGAGCTAAGACCTACCACGCTGCTTCAATGCAGATTGGTAGGTTACACATATCTCTAGCTCTAGAAAAGCATGTGATAAATTGCAATTATCAATTACACACATAAGTTTTTAACAGGAAGTCATTGGTGTCTGCCTGGGTTTGAAACCGTGACCTCCTCGAAAGAGTCGCACGGTGTTACCGCTGGGCAACCACAGCTTATATAATAATCAGTATGGATTGCAAGAGTCTAAATTCTACCTCTAATATATTTAAATACTATAGAGTTATATACTTTATTATTATATACGATACCATAGAATTAAATACTATACTATACTGTATATCCTGAGTTATAAGGCCAATGTGGTCACCCTAACCCAGTCTGAATTGATGCGTTTAAGATCACTCAATGCAGACAACCATGGGGGTATATTCAATAGGTATTTGTTGATATATCGCGGCTCAAAACAGGCCGTCTTTTGAAACGAATTTCAAAATAAAAAGCATGATCACTGGCCTTGATAAGGTCGTATGCTTTTAATACTATATTATCTTTTGGTAAGTTAAATAAAACCCTTAAAGAAAGGACTGTTACTCTTTCTTCTTCTTTCTCAACCAATGGACGTTCACTGTTGAACATAGGTCTCCTTAAGAGATCTCCACAACCCCTGTGTGTGTGTTGGGGTGTAAAGGGGAAACTCTTCCCAGTCAGTTCACTCAAATGTCAATCACACTTGCACGTGGTACTTCCTGCAAATAAACAGACCAGGCTCTGGCGACCGACCAATGGCAGTATAACCATTCCCAAGCTGACTTAAATCTAACAGACAATCAAGTCAGCGCCAAATATTATCAAGAGCGTAACTCAAAAAAAAACAGCGAAACATGCCTAGATCTATTAGTTACGCAATAATATATATAGCAGTATGTTAAATTAAATGATGTATGTATAATTTATTTAACAAGTATCTTTTTTTTTAATCAAAAGTTTCGCTGCTCGCTAAGATGGGATGCTATAATTTTTTTATTATATAGGTAAGTCTCTGTAATTGTGATAGCCTAGCGATGACATTGTGCGATTCTTTCGAGAAGGTCAGAGGTTCAAACCCCGGTCTGTCACTAATGAGTTTTTATATTAAAACTAGCGACCTGCCCCTGCTTTGCACGGGTATAATATATATATCCCATGCCAGTCAGTGTAAAAAAAATGATTTAAATCGATCTAGTAGTTTTGATTTATTCATTACTGCCCGTGGCCCGCAAGCGTTAAATTTGGAGAAAAACAATTTCCTTTCCCTATACCAAGAAGATTTCCTGCTATCTTTGGAATATCTAAATTCATATAATACATTTTTACTTATTTACTTTTAAATTTTCCCTATGTATTTTATTTTTACAATTAATTACAGAATGTCTTTAAAGAAACTTTCCCCCCTTCCTTCCGTCCGAACCGTGCTCGCGGGTGGACGTGTCGTCGGCGAGCTAGTGCATCAGCGATAGCTGAGTACGCGTGTGTGAGTTATCGGCAGTCATTCACTCATACAGTTGCAGCCCGGTAGTACAGACAAAAAAATGAGATAAAATGTCCAACAGAAGTCACAACATTCAGTCATACCATCTACAGGATATAGAACAAGAAGATTCATCAAATGATGATACCTTTAGTAATACTCAACAAGAGTTGGAAAATCAAAATGAGTCATTTCAAACTATTGTATTGAAAATGCTGAGTGAGTTACAATTCCAACAAAAACAACAAGAAACTCGAATGGATAGCATTGTCACGGCATTGGCGGATATAAAAAAAGAAATGAACCAGAGTCAGAAGGCTCACGAAAAACTGGAAAGAGCGGTGCTTGATATTGCAGCAGAGCATGTGAATATAAACACCAAGATTATAAATATAGAGAAAAGGATGAAAGAGACTAATTTAACATCAGGAAATGATCGTATAGTATTTTTGGAAGGAAAGGTAGAGGAAATGATGAGAAAGCAGAGAGAAACCTGTGTAGAAGTTAAGAATATCCCTTACAAACGAGATGAACAACTATTACAGACAATTCGTAAGATTTATCAGAAATTATCTATTCCATTCAACGAAAAGGATATAGTGGAATGCTACCGTATTAATTCTAACGAAGATTCAAAGCGCAACATAATTATAAAATTTTATTCAATTATAAATAAAAAACACTTTCTACGTGCAATGAAGAAATTTAATATAGAGAATAAAAATGAGCCACTTAATATTAATAGCATTGGTTTCGCTGGACATAACCAAGCCATTTATGCTTCTCACTACCTTACACCCACAGGTGCTAAACTATTTTATCTTGGAAGACAACTAAGGAAAAGTTTCGGATACAAGTATTGTTGGTCCAATTATGGAAAAATATATGTCAAGAAAGAAGATGCTTCTGCAGCCATTCTTATCAAAAATGAAACCCAAGTTGAAAAATTGATGAAAACTGGCAGTTAAGTCAGTACAAATCCTAAGTTTATAGATTAAAGTGACAGTGACTGTTATAAAGTTCATAACTGTCACTCATCATGTAAACATGTCAAAATTTTTGCTGCTTATTGTAAAAATCTTTTTAAGTATATAAAGTTAATAATTATAACTAAAAGTTACCCAAAAGTTTATTTATCCTATAATAGTTCTGTGTCGATGTTATTAAAGATATTTACTGTAGGATATTATGAAAAACTTTGTCTTAAAGTTATAACGTTTGCTGCTCTTAAGCATTACTAGATATGTGGATTTGACAATGTAAAATCAGTGAACCTAAATCAAGTGTTTTTGTTTTTTTAAAATTAATCCAAAAAGTTAAAAAGTGATAAACTTAAACGTGATAATTAGTTATTGCTACAAACTTATAATTCTCTCATTAAACATCTACCTACATCATTTTAAATATTAACATTTCATTACAAACAGAAAGCAATTTTCATCAAGTGAATTAATGTTCCCGTGGCGTATTCAGTCACAACGCGTTTGCAGTTAACAAGTCCGAAGTTCGAATCCAGCATTTGAACTCACTTTTTTCAATTAAAATTTTTCTAAATATTTAATCTTGCCATGGCTAGTAATTCCTATACAAAATTATGCGCTGGTTGTAAGAATACGTTGCCGAAAAAAGAATTTCTCAGCTGTTCGAAATGCACTTCAAAGTATGATTATGAGTGTGCTAATACATCTGTAACTCAACTCGAGCGAATTAACAAAAGTAGTTGGGTATGTCCGGAATGTTGTAGTCAACGGCCTAAATTGGATAATACACAAACGCCAGTAAGATCGGCTTCAACGAGCGTATTTACATATAATCAATTAAACAGTGATGAGATTTCAGAATCGTACGTCACTACTCGTAAAAAACATAGTAAATCACCAGCAAATGTAATTGATAATGAATTGGTCAGTGGTAACTACTTTACAGAAAGTATCCTTCGTGATGTTATTAAGCAGGAACTTTCCGATACAATACAAAAATTAGTAACAGCACAACTCAATACAATCAATGAACAAATATTAAGTTTTCGTGAATCCATGACTTTTTTGAATAAGCAATTTGAAGATATGAAAACTGCAATGGAAGAAAAAAATAACATTATTGACCACTTAAAAAAAGAAAACGTCCAATTAAGTACATCAGTTAAGAACCTCACTACTAGGCTAAATATTGTTGAGTCGCATATGAGAGAGTGCAATGTTGAAGTAAACGGTATTCCTGAACACAGAACAGAAAATCTGATCAACACTATAGTGCAATTGGGCCAGGTCGTTCAAAATCCATTATGTATTGACGACATCCAACACGTTACTCGAGTTGCTAAGTTGAATAAAAATACAGATAAGCCTCGTTCAGTAATTGTTAAGCTTCGCACTACTAGAAACCGTGATGCTCTCCTAGCGGCCGTGGCCCAATTTAATAAAAAAAATCCTGAACATAAATTGAATTCTCGTCATCTAGGAATCGGTGGAGCCCATGTACCTATATTTGTGTCAGAACATTTAACTCCAGCGAATAAATCCTTGCATGCAGCGGCACGGTTAAAGGCTAAAGAAATGAAATATCGTTTTACTTGGATTAGAAATAGTAAAATTTACGTACGCAAAGATGAGTTTAGTCAAGCAATTTTAATTAAGAATGTAGATAGTCTTAACTTCATTATTTAATAAAAATTTGGATGTAATTTAAAAAAAATAAAAATGCTATGGCGTTTAAATTTAAAAATCAATTTAATGCTCGAAGTTTATTATCAGAATGTACGTGGATTGAGAACAAAGACCAATGATGTGCTTAAGAATATTTTAATTTCAAACTATAAAGTTGTTGCATTCACTGAGACATGGCTTAACTCAGGAATTTTCGATAATGAATTGTTTGATTCACGATATGTCGTTTATAGAAAAGATCGCATATGCTCCCGAGAATCTAAAAGAGATGGAGGTGGTGTTCTCGTAGCTATCTCACGTGACATACCGTCATCCAGAGTTATTAATTGGGAAAATGAGGATGAGAATATTTGGGTCGTGTTAGAAATTGTCAATAACAACGTCATTAAAAGAATTGGCCTATGTGTAGTTTATTTGTCTCCACCTGTAAAACCAGGGACTCTAAGTAAATTTCTAGAAAGCGTAGACAGTGTAACTGCTCATGTAGATGATCTTATTGTGCTCGGAGACTTTAATATGGGTTTTATTAAGTGGAGTGAAAATGAGAGCTGTTCATATACAACTCCTTCCAATTATAACAATGCTCTTGGGTACCTACTAGTAGATTTTATATCTATGAACAATTTATACCAATTCAATTCTGTATGTAATTGTGATGATAGACTTTTAGATTTAGTGTTTAGCAATTTACCTAACATTACAGTTTCTAAGCCTTTAGATATTCTCAGTAAACTAGACTCATACCACCCTAACTTGTTAATAAGGCTAGAATATAATCAGATGTCAATTCTTTGTTCTAAGAGTCGTATTCAATATAATTACTTTAAAGCTGATTATGATAAAATTCTTAAAAAAATTAAAGATGTTAATTGGTTACAGAAGTTGTCTGATTGTAATAATGTCGATGCCATGGTCAAGATATTCTACAGCTCGATTTTTGAAATAATTGAATTATGTGTGCCTAAACGTCAAAAAAACTCTAAAAAATACCCGGTGTGGTTCAAACATAATCTAGTAAAATTATTATCGGAGAAAAATAAGCTTCGCAATAAAGTTCATAAATATAATAATCCTAGAGATAATTTTGAATTTCAAATTATTCGTAATCGCTGTCATAAACTTTTACATATATGTCAAACCGAATATAAGCATAATATTGAATCGAATATTTCAAAAAATCCAAATTATTTTTGGAAATATTTCAAGCGCAAAAAGACACATGAATCATCTTTACCCGTCGCAATGAAACTAGACGAAGTGGTTGCAAATTCAGGAACAGAAATTGCAAATCTTTTTGCCAAACACTTCTCTTCTATTTATACCCAATCAACCGGTTGTAAACCAAATAATGTGCTTCAAGTAAGTAATATGCCGCAAATGCTGAGGTTTAAGTTCCGTGAAGCAGATGTTTTAAAGCAAATTAAAATGCTAAATACTGAAAAGGGTGCTGGTCCAGATGGTCTTCCACCCATTTTCATTAAACGTTGTGGCCCAGCAATTGTCTTACCTCTAACTATAATGTTCAACCGTTCTCTAACAGAAGGTAAATTTCCAGAAGAATGGAAGAAGGCCAGAATTGTACCGGTCTTTAAAAAAGGTGATCGAATGGATGTTAAAAACTATCGCCCTATATCGATTCTTTCGTGTCTTTCAAAGCTGTTTGAAAGTCTTGTATATCCTATGCTTGCCAAACACCTAAACAATTACCTTTCAAGTTCACAACACGGTTTTAGGAGCGGTTTATCCGTGCAAACCAACCTGTCAAACTTTGCTACAGATATTTTAAGAAAGGAAGATGAAGGTCAACAGATCGATACTATCTACACTGATTTTAGTAGCGCGTTTGATAAGGTTGATCATGAACTACTTGTCAAAAAGCTTACCACATACGCCGTTGGAGAATCTCTAACTAAATGGTTTAGCTCATATTTGGCGCAAAGATCCCAAGTTGTTGTTATTAATGGCTTTGAATCTAAGAGGTATTTAGCTCACTCGGGAGTGCCTCAAGGTTCCCATTTGGGGCCTCTATTATTTCTAGCTTATATTAACGATATTGAAACTGAAATAAAAAATTGCACGATATCTTTATTTGCGGATGACCTGAAAATGTACAAAGTAATAACATCAGAGAGTGACATGAAGTTAATACAAGACGATTTAAATAGAATTATTAAATGGTGTGACGTCAATAGTATGACTCTTAACGCTAGCAAATGTTTCCACGTTAAATACACTAGGAAAAAAAAACCACTTGTCTCAAGTTATTCTGTCGGTAATGTTGTGTTACAAGAGTTACCAGAAATTAAAGACTTAGGAGTTACTATTGACAGTAAGTTAACTTTTAAACCGCATATAAACAACGTTGTCAATAAAGCCGCGAAACTTCTAGGGTTTATCAGACGTAATACAAAAGGGTTTACCCCTAAAACTAAAATTATTTTATATAATGCATTTATACGAAGCCGCCTTGAATTTGCAAGTGTCATCTGGAACCCATTTTACAGCGTCCACTCCCAACGTATTGAAAGCATACAAAGATATTTTACTAAACACCTAGCCTTCTGCGACAGCGGTATATCACATAGACAACCGTACAATCAGCGAATGGCTAAGTTTAAATTGTTATCTCTCCGAAGTAGGCGTACAATACTTGACCTATGTTTCTTACATAAAATTTTACATAATAAAGTGCAATGCAGCAATCTTCACAATCAAATATGTCTATCTGTACCCCGTAAATACCCGCGTTATCATATGACCAAAATATTTTATATCCCTTCTGGCAAAACACATCTCGGAAATCAAGCTCCTATTAATCGTATCTGTGCGAAATATAACGAGTTGTCAAAGTCATTACCAGGCATCGACATATTTCACGATCCACTTGTTTCTTTTAAAAATAAACTTATTAACTATTTCTTGCTAAATTAATATTTAGCAAGAATATTAATTTAGCAAGAAATAGCCGTATTTTTTAAGTTATAAATTACTTTTAATGGTTGCATGATATTACTTAGTAAATGTTATGTGCACTTTTTAAAGATATGCATATCAGTACATTTTTAAAATATGTGTGTATATAATAGTTAATGTTTTAATATGTATATTGTTAGTGTACTTTTAAATAAATAAAAAATAAAAAAAAATAAAGTGAGCAACAATTTTAAGTGTTCTTTCCGAACAACAGCGATAAGATACGCTATAAAGTGTGCTATTAGTATTGTTGTGATTTGTATTTTCTTTGAGTTAGTCTTTTAAGACAGAGTTTTTTCATTTTTTTTTCATTTTATTATTATTATTTTTATTCAGTCTTGTTCTTTTATCTCGGTGGGTGAGTTTTGTTATTCTTGAACTTTTCTTTTGCGTTATTTGCTAATTTAAATAATAAGTTAATTGCTATAATTCATTATAATAATGAATTTTCAAAATACGCTTAATGATATTGAAGAAACAGTGTTAATTAAACACTATCTGGTTGAAAATCCTGAGGAGTGCAAAAGTGCACTTCAAATAGATAAAAATTCAATAATAATTTTAGCCCAAAACATTAGAAGCATAAACAAAAATTTTGAAGATTTTAAAGTATTATTGATGAGATTGAATTATGAACCTGACATTATTGTATTATCGGAGTGTTGGTTGAAGGACAAAACCTTTTTCTTTCCTCTACCCAACTACGACTGCGCGCACTCCACTATCCATAAAAACCAAAATGATGGACTTATCATTTATTACAAAAATAACTTGAAGGTAATGATAAAAGAGCCCAATATCAAGGACGCCACGTGCATAACTCTCAGTATAAATGATAAACTAACACTAGTTGCATTGTATAGGTCACCAAATTATCAACATTGTGAAAATTTTTTCAATTCGCTTGACCACATTTTCAAAAACATACACGCGGAATCTTCAGTTTTGATAGGCGACATAAACATAGACATTAAGGAAAGTAGTAATGACAAAAATTGTGAAGAATATCTAAATCTGTGTACATTATATGGTTACTATCCAGCATATCACTATCCTACACATGGCAAAAACTGCTTAGACCATATTTTAACCAAAACTAGGTTTAAAGCAACTGCTGTCGTTTGTGAAACCACTGTTACAGATCACTACACAACTATGATTTCAATCCACACCAGTATAAATAGAGAACGTCCAAAACCCAAGATTATAAGTAAAATTAACTACGAATCACTAAATAAACTCCTTTCCGAAATTAACTGGGCAGAATTGTATTCGTATGATGATGTCAATTTAGCCACAGAATATTACATTAACACACTCGTAGCATGTATTGACAAATGTAAATACGCTCTTAGAACACCACATAAAAAAGTTACCTTTAAAACCTGGATTACACCTGGATTATTAAAGTGTCTGAAAAAACGGGATAAGCTGCACCAAGCTGCTAAAAGAAATTTGAATAATAAAGAAATACAAAATCAATACCTAAAATATAGAAACACATGCAATTTTATTTTACAGAATCTGAGGAATATGAATAAGGAAAAAGAAATTGAAAAAAACTTGAAAGATCCGAAAAAAACCTGGGAAATCTTGAAGTCGATTTGCAACATTAACACAAAAAAATCAAGAGGTAGTGAGCTAATAGACCCTGAAAATAAGTCAGCATCAATAAATTCAGTTAATGACTACTTTACAACAATTGGTAGTAATTTGGCTAAAAAAATTCTCGATCGGTCCGGAAAAACGGAAGCTGAATTGGTAAGGAGCATGCACTTAATTGCTCAAAATAATTACAATTCTATTTATCTCAAACCTACAAACGAAACTGAAATTCTGACAATTATCCAGAAAATGAAATCTGGTTCTCCCGGCTTTGACGGCATAACACCAGAAAGTCTGAAGCGTGTTAAACTTCATATAGCAAAACCTTTAGCCCACATCGTCAATACCAGCTTATCTACAGGAATATTTCCTGATTATTTCAAAGTAGCTAAAGTGCTTCCAATATTGAAATCAGGTGATGTAAAGGAGGTAGGGAATTATAGGCCTATATCACTTTTGTCTTCTACAGCGAAAATATTAGAAAAAGTGGTCAATATTAGGCTTATTAGTTACTTGGAGAAAAATAACATTTTATCTCCAAACCAATTCGGTTTCCGCGCTAATAAAAGCACAGAAGAGGCAGTTCGTATTTTAACGAATGATGTTTCGCAAAAACTTGATACTGGACTCAAATGTGTAGTATCATTCCTCGATCTTCAAAAAGCGTTTGACACCGTTTCCGTTCCGCTTCTGCTAAAAAAACTAGAAATTTACGGAATCAGAGGTGTTCCTTTAATGTGGTTTAGAAGCTATCTTACATCACGCAAGCAATATATAAAACTCGAAGAGGCTGAAAGTAAGCTATCAGAAATATCTTTTGGAATACCTCAAGGCAGTGTGCTGGGGCCGACGCTATTTTTAGCATATATAAATGATCTATGCTTAATGGAAATAGCGTCGGCCCGGGTACTAAGTTTTGCAGATGACACTGCCGTGATATTTCATGCTAACTCTTGGGATGATCTTCGTATTAATGCAGAAAAGGGGCTTCATCTTATAGGTTCTTGGCTTGAGAATAATCTTATGACGCTAAATATATCAAAATCTAAATCTATAGTCTTTCACATCTCAAAAAAAACACAACCACCTAGCAATTTTCGCCTTAAAACTCATAGCCCAATGTGTTCAAGTGTTAATACTGGCTGTAGCTGTCCCATAATTAACGTAGTTCAAATGCATAAATACCTCGGTGTATACCTTGACCAAAACCTAAATTGGATACAGCATATTCAAGCTTTAAAAAGCAAAGTACGTAAATTGTTACATTTATTTAAAAAACTAAAATTTCTGAAAAACAAGATGTTGCTGAGAATGGTTTATTTCGCACTATGTAACTCTGTTCTTATATATTGTATTACTTCATGGGGCGGGGCAGCAAAAACCATATTGAAAAAACTAGAATGTGTCCAGAGAGCATCTTTGAAAGTCTTATTCTCCAAACCTAGAAGATATCCAACATATAGATTGTACACGGAAAGCAATATCCTATCCATCAGACAACAATACTATTTACAAACGATATTGAAGTTTCATCAAGGCAAAGATGTACTTTTAACACTCACTTCAGCAAATTTACCAAAGCGGAATTATATATGGTCGACACCAAGAACAAAAACTTCGTTTGCTAAGCGATTCTTTCGATGCACTGCGCCTTTACTGTACACATGTGCAAATAAAAACTTAAACATTCTACATAAATCTAAGTATAACTCTCGGAAGGCACTATTCGATTGGTTGTTGCACAAAAATTATAATGAAACTGAACATATCCTAAACCAAAGCAAATCATAACGAGACAAACATCCAATCTAAATTAAGGAAAGTATTATTTATGAAAAGTCATAAAAGTAAATTTCGATATACATGATTTACACACTCGCACGCGCACAGACACACACACATGCACACACAAACACACACACACATACATATATATATACACACACATATTTTATACATATAAGTTTCTAAGTATCTTGAATTATTTACATATATGTATTTTATACATACATGTAAATAATTTAAGATAAATCGAAAGTCAGTTTACATATTCATTCAAACACACACATTATATCTTATGTTATATAATATAATTAGCATATCAAAACTATAAACTATAACTAATATATCAGATAAGATATTTCGGCATAAGATTCTAAAAAATTTACATGTACTACCAAATCTACCGCACTGCATCCGCGCAGTCGACGGCTGCTTCTTAACGGCAACGTTTTTTTATATTACCCACCCTCATAAAAGAAATAAAAGAATTAAAAGAATAAGTAGTAGTAAGATTAGTAATCACTTTCACTTAATGTTCGGTCGAAAGTCTGGCTTCCCATAGCACAGGGAATCCTAGTTTGGGGGCCAGGAATTCGCTATATTGTTTTCGTTTTTTTTTTTATGTATAGTTAAAATTGCTTTTTAAAAAAAAAAAAAAAAACTCTTGACAGAGCGACTTAGCTGCTAAAGTCGAAGTGTTATAGGCGCGAAGCGCGGCGTCCTCACGGCATTTTAAATCTGTAATATCTCCGAAAATGTTCACTTAAATTACATGCTGTAAACGGCCATATTGATCTAAATTAAATCAACAATTTATTTAAGGTACTTAGATGGATAAGGATTAATGCTGTATTGTATAAAAATTGCTTCAAAAATAAGGCATTATTTTTCGTAAAAAGTAAATGACAAAAAATGCTATTGTGGGTTATCCATAAGAGATAGACATATACCATCCCGGACTTTTCTGTAGACCTTTTCAAGGTGTACAAATACTTAGTACATTATTTTGATAAATCTCGTAGGGTTTAGCCTGCGTTTGCAATGTAAGCGAAAAAAAATGTAATTATTTACAGAAACCTCAAAAATTACAGTATTTCTCTACTCCGTATTGAATGTTATTATACGTACAAACCTTCCTCTGGAATCTCTCTATCTATTAAAAAAACCGCATCAAAATCTGTTGCGTAGTTTTAAAGTTTTATGCGTACATACGGAGAATGCTACTTTGTTTTATAATATGTAGTGATCTATGTGTCTAATTGATAATTAATCAAACGCTTTCCGGTAAAGGAAAACATCTTGAGGAAATCTGCATATCTCTAAAGAATCCTAGGGATATATGAAACCCACTATTTCGCATTGGAGTAGCCTGGTAGGTCTTAGCTCCAATCCTTTTCTCCAAAAATTAGAGAGGAGGCTTAAGTTTCGCAGAATCAATGTTTAAGTGATTTCTAAAGTCAATTATATTATAGTACCTCGTATCTACCAAAGCCACTATGATCTAAATTCCATAATCTACCATCGTTCTTACCTGTGTTGGGAGCATGCACTGACAAAGTTTCAGCTTTTATAAAACGAAGGTCTGGCGCTCACGGGATTTTGGGCCATATGTTTTACACGTGGAAATAAAAGGCGAAATACACAAACATATATATGTAATTCCGAAATTGGAACAAAATGCATTATCATTATGATACATTATCTAAACATATCTTATCTCATTGGAGCCCTGTGTATCTATTGCTGATAAATTTTGAAGGAAGTCATGTGATAATATTTGCAATAGCATTTACATTTTTATATTATTTCATAGTTCATTATTCTTCTGCCCTTATCCTATCTAATTGGGGTTGACACAACATAGTAGATTTTTTTTTTGTAGATTTTTAGTGACCACGGTAGATGCAACTCCACCGAAACGTCAAACCCTATACAAAGGTAATTCAATTATAACGTGTGACCCGTTTGTTTATATAATAATCGACACAACATGTTGTTAAATGAGATACGCCGTGTGGAATCCGGCTGAATAAAATAGTACCATCCTCATTTCTTACCGAGGTGTCGTAAAAGGAGACTAAGGTAAGTCGACCCACCGTGTGGTATCCGTTTTAGTAGAATAGACCACCCTTTTTCTTACCGAGGTGTCGTAAAATACGACAAAGGTAAGTTGACGTCAGGCAGGCGGCCGGTCGTAAAAACGCAGCCAAATCATGTGACAGCATGTTTATAACATGTTGTGCCGACCCCACTTAGAGTGGGATAAGGGCAGGATGATGATGATTTTGTTAAATGAGTTTGCTAGTTATTACCACCCTCATACTATCCTCATTTCTTATATTTTGAATCAGGTCGCTTTAATACTGAGAGTGCGATATTGACGTGACAACGTCTTAAATTAGGTTGCGGCTTGGAGTCACTCATGAAAAAGTGTAACGCCCGCTCACGTCTGTTACGATGAGTCACCGAACGAAAGAGAGAACGACTGGCGAATGCCTTGCGTCTCTCTCCCACTCCAATCCATCACATTTAAAAAGACGTTGTCACGTAAAATCTTTGCCCGTAAAACCGACTTTACAGGCAACCGTTTTTTTTCGCAATAATAATTTTATATACCTAATAACAGTGCATTAATTAATACAGAATACCAAGTAATCATGGACGGCTATTTTTTTTACAAGTATTTATCACTCGGACCTTGTGAGTCTCGCCTTATTATCAGGGGTTAAGACGTTATAAAAATTATATAATTACTGATACTGCTATCGCTGGCTGGCCGCGATAACCCGATTTTTATGATGAAATAGTAAATCAGTGTTGCCTGTTACTATCCCACTGCTGGGGCAGATTCCTCCTCTCTTGGTGGGGGAAAAAATATAACCAACACGCTGCTGGAATGGGTATTGTAATAACATCAGCTTCCGCTTCCGGCCCTTATCCCACTCTAAGTGGGGTCGGTCACAATATATTATAAACATTGTATCATGTGATTTGGCTAGGTATTTTACGACCGGCCACCTGCTTGACGTCAACTTACCTTGGTAGTATTAACACCTTGGTAAGGAGGGTGGCTATTACATTCAACCGGATACCACACAGTGGGTCAACTAACCTTAGTCGCCTTTTAAGAAACCTCGTTAAGAATGAGGTTGGTCTATTCCATTCAACCGGATACCACACGGTGGGTCAACTTACCTTAGTCGCCTTTTACGAAACCTAAATAAGAAATGAGGTTGGTCTCTTCTATTTAGCCGGATACCATACGACGGATCGACTTACCTTAGTCGCCTTTTACGACACCTCAATAAGAAATGAGGATGGTCTATTCTACTCAGCCGGATACAACACGACGGATCGACTTACCTCAGTCCTCTTTTAAGACACCTCGGTAAGAAATGAGTACATCACGTATACGAATGTTGCCAAAATAATTATATGTTAAGGATATAATCTTATCTAAACATCATGATCATTCCTGACAGTTTCTATAGAGAGAGTGACATACTAGTGTTGCCAATATCTTTACAAACATTTAAGCAAATCCAACGCTTTTTTACCCTTAATACACTTCTCAACCGTGTAATCGCATAACATACTAACACTGCATGCTAAATAAGATTATAAAAACGCAGATAGACATCCGTTTACATATCTACGCAACAGGATGTCTGTCCGGCGCGAGTCTGCGTATTTATATTATAAATTCTACTAGAAATTCCCGTGCCAAGGAAATGACGGGCTGTACTGTTTCGCCGGCGGGGACCTACAAAGGTAACGTGTCTACGATAGCGACAGAATATGATAAAATAGTTTGTCAATTTGGAAAAATAATTTCTTAACCTACCATACGCCGTGTGGTATCCGGCTGAAAAGAATAGTACCACCCTCTTTACTTACCGAGGTGTCGTAAAAGGCGACTAAGGTAAATCGACCCGCCGTGTGGTATCCGGCTGAGTAGAATAGACCAATCTCATTTCTTACCTAGGTGTCGTAAAAGGCGACTAAGGTAAGTCGACCCGCTGTGTGGTATCCGGCTGAGTAGAATAGACTAACCTCATTTCTTACCTAGGTGTCGTAAAAGGCGACTAAGGTAAGTCGACCCACCGTGTGGTATCCGGTAAGTAGAATAGACCACCCTCTTTCTTACAGAGGTGTCGTAAAATACAACAGAGGTAAGTTGACGTCAGGCAGGCGGCCGGTCATAAAATACGTACAAATCATGTGACAACATGTTTTTAACATGTTGTGCCGACCCCACTTAGAGTGGGATAAGGCCAGTAAAATGCATATTGCAATGCCACTCTGGCAAAATTATAGTGCCAAGTAAATTGCACCCCAACTGTCCAAAAATAAATTATATAGAAAAGTTACATATTTTTACTCAGATGCTGAAAATAACCCATAAATAATAAACGACACCTCGGTAAGAAAGAGGGTGGTCTATGTTACTCAACCGGATACCACACGGTGGGTCAACTTACCTTAGTCGCCTTTTACGACACCTCGGTAAGAAATGAGGGTGGTCTATTTTACTCAGCCGGATACCACACGGCGGGTCAACTTACCTTAGTCGCCTTTTACGACACCTCGGTAAGAAATGAGGTTAGTTTATTCAACTCAACCGGATACCACACGGTGGGTCAACTTACCTTAGTCGCCTTTTACGACACCTCGATAAGAAATGTGGTTCGTTTATTCTACTCAGCCGGATACCATACGGCGGGTCAACTTACCTTAGTCGCCTTTTACGACACCTCGGTTAGAAATGAGGCTGGTACTATTCTATTCAGCCGGATACCAAACGGCGTAAAACAAAAAATACATGTTTGCTGATAAATCCTTAAAGCCAGCTATAGTAAATCCAGCTTAAAGCCAGCTGTTTCAGTGAGTATCTGTGTCGGATTGGACGTGAGGCTACTCCCCATTGCTACCATTGTGGAGAGGATCAAGACAACGCACAGCACACGCTCGAAGAGTGTCCTGCGTGGGATGTGGAGCGGCGTGTCTTTATAAACAGTATTGGAACAGATCTTTCTCTTAAGGCGGTAGTCTCTGCCATGTTGAGAAGTGAGAGAGATTGGAAAGCCGTAGTCTCCTTTTGTGAAACCATCACGGTCAGGAAGGAGACTGCCGAGCGTAACCGCGAAAGGGCTGATCCTTCTCGCAGGCAGAGACGAAGGGGCCGTAGAAACCGCCCTAATTGATAGTCCCGGCCAATGGGACCTCTGGGGTCACGGTCAGAGTGGGGGCTGTGGCCGTTCCTTTCGACCCCGAGAGGAAACGGAGCTTGTTACGGACACAAGCTCTGTACTATAGTTTGTAGAGCACGATGTGCACGACACTAGAGAGACCTCGGTGCAGTTCGTCAGAGATCCCGGGGCCTCTCTGCTAGTGCGGAGGCTGTCCATCGAGGGGGTTTTAGTGGGTAGAAATCCCACATAACCGGATCTCACCCCTAAGAGTTCCGGTATCTTTTTGAAGATTTCCCACCCGTTAAAAAAAAAAAAAGCTTAAAGCCAGCTATGTATCTTAGTGTTGACATCAAAACTAGGAAAGATCTAAAAAAAAATTTCACTCAACTGATTTGTTTGCGCCGCGTCGTGTACAGAGGAACGGTACAAAAGTTCCGCATATTTGCCGTAACAACGCATACCGACTGTCACTGTTGGTTTAGAGTTCTGGCGATAACAGCTTGCACAATATTTACAGTACACGTTAACTGTTGTGGGCGTTATTTTATCAACTAACCAGTGTTGCCAATCCCAAGAAACTAAAAAACAGCAGCTAACCAATAAAAAAGGTAGGTAAAATAAAAAAAGTCAGATTTCATTCTGTACTTATATAATATCTGCTAAGATTATTGATCAGGCGTCATAATATATTAGTACCTTATTATATTTTATAGATATAAAAAGAAATATTAAAAATAATTAACAAAAGAAAGAAAGCGCCGATGACATTCGAAAACCGGGTTTGGAACATTTTCGCTCCGCCCGTTAGCCGTTGGGCATTACGATTACAGCAAAAATTCTATAATGCTAAAAACGGTTGCCTGTAAAGTCGGTTTTACGGGCAAAGATTTTACGTGACAACGTCTTTTTAAATGTGATGGATTGGAGTGGGAGAGAGACGCAAGGCATTCGCCAGTCCGGCGGGCCTCTCTTCCGTTCGGTGACTCATCGTAACAGACATGAGCGGGCGTTACACTTTTTCATGAGTGACTCCAAGCCGCAACCTAATTTAAGACGTTGTCACGTCAAAATGCTAAAATACTTTCTATTAAACATATTAGCATTTTTTCAGTTCCCGAAAACAGGGATAAAACGACATTTTTTAATGAAACCTAGCTAGATCGATTTTCCCCCATAAAACCCCTACATGCTATATTTCATGAAAATCGTGGTAGCCGTTTTCGGGATTCAGAAAATATATTTATATACATACAAGACTTACTCATCTCAATATTAAAGATACGCGGATGTAACATACGGGAATAACCCTTATTTATTTCGGGAACAGCGAATAATTCACATATTTTATTATTACCGTTATATACAAGATTAAATTAAATGAGTTCAGTCTTCTTCTAGCCCTTATCCCACTTTTAAATGGAGTCGGCACAACATGTTATAAACATGCTGCCACATGATTTGGCTGCGTTTTTATAACCGGACACCTGCCTGACGTCAACTTACCGTACTCGTATTTTACGACACCTCGGTAAGAAAGAGGGTGGTCTATTCTACTAAACCGGATACCACATAGTGGGTCAACTTACCTTAGTCGCCTTTTACGACACCTCGGTAAGAAATGAGGTTGGTCAATTCTACTCAGCCGGATACTACACGGAGGGTCGGCTTGCCCTAGTCGCCTTTTACGTCACCTCGGTAAGAAAAGAGGGTGGTACTATTCTATTCAGCCGGATACCACACAACACATTTAAATATTAAAGATTAATAAAAAGGTTAAGGTTGATAAAAAGGGTGATTTTTTCGTGACTTTGATTCTCCTTTATCTGGTTTGAGTGTAATACTGTAAGGGACAAGATAAGTTTGTTTATAAACAGGTCCTTCTCCCGGATCCTGCATTAAATCTGTCATTACCGCCAACTTAATTGTTTATGTTACAGAAACATCCACCGAGTGGTTTATCGTCGACTGCACAACATTTGTCGGTTTGTTTGTATTTACAGAAATAAGCCCTTGTTTGCTGTCTAAATATAACATTTCAATGTCGCTTTCGCTCGCTTTAGAATTTGTCATTTGCTTCGCCTTAGGTTATATTGGATTTTGGTGAAAGGAATGACTTATTGCGTGAATAACTATTGTATTTTTTTTATTAAGTAAGCATTTATTATCTGGGTGACCGAGCCTTGATCAGTAATTTTTAAATTGATGTACAAAAAAATTGAAATTGAAAAGAAAAATGAAAAAATAATAGCGCAGGTGGGGCTCGATCCTAGGTATTTTAACCTCTCTAGACCGCCCGTTCCCCAAATGAACTACCATGACATTTGACAGCGAAAAATTGTGATTGTATTCGACGTTAATTTAAAAAAAAAAATCAAAATTTTTTTGGATAAAACGACATTTTTAAAAATAATACTTATCTTGATCGCATTTTTTTCCCCCATATCCTCCTACATGCTACATGTGACAACATGTTGTGCCAACCCCACTTAGAGTGGGATAAGGGCAAGAGGATGATGAATTGCATTATCGCTTTTATGTTAGAATTATATTATATTTAATTTTATCCGTATACAGAGAACTCGTGTTGTGAACTCGAACCTGATGTAGTCATACATCAGGTTTTAGTCACGAGCCCTCTTCCCTTTTTTTGATCTGAGAACGCGAACACAAAGCTCGCCGCCCCCGAAACACCAAATTAACAAATATCGGGCCGTAATCGTGCGCATTCTAATCGGTTCATTAAACATAGCTAAGCTAACATCCTGAGTACCAAACATCTTCGGGGGACGCAGTGTGGGAAGCGAAACCGGTCCCGGCGGAATTCGGGTCTCAATCGCTCGGTCACTCAAGTTTTTGACAAGCCACAAATAAGTTATTCTCGATCTATAATTACAAGTACCTGAGTGACAGAGCTTTGTTCGGTATTTTTTGGAAGATATAAAAAATATGATGAAACTTAAAAAAATGGCAAAAAGGGCTCGATCCGGGGTATTTTTACTCCTCTAAAGCACCCAATTACCCCACTGGACTATTACAACTTTACAAATGATAGTCTTATTAGCAGTTTTTCAGTGCCTTAATACGGGATCAAACATAATTTTTTCAAACACTTGCATATCTAAAGAGAATTCTGGGAATACGTATAATAGAATAGAATATAATTTCTTTATTTCTTTTCTACACACTATAATAATAGTTAGTACAGTAAAAAAAATAACATAAGTATTTGCTAATTATTTATTTATTTAACATAAAAGGCTACCTATTTTATTTTAACGATATGTGTTACCAACCAATCTGTATTGAGTAGCGTGGTGGATGTTAGCTACGACAATTCTCTACAAATACCTAACTAAACTCAGAGACTTCTCTGAATGTGTATAGAATTTATTTAAAGTCTATCGGGCATTTTCTTTTATTGGCAATAGCCAATAAAAAAATACTTGGCGAAAAAAGTGATAATTCTGGTGTTAAAAATATTATAATATATTTTTTTTTATTATTTTATTAAAAAAAATATATATATTTATTTGATTTCAATAAACAAAATTCATACATCTAATGTGATATAATCACCTGTTTTTATAATTGTACTTAACGTTAAATTATATTCCCTAATTATACGTGCGCATATCTCAACAATAAGAATATTAAATTAACTTGTTTCTTTTCCTCCTATTATTTATATACTATACATATTAATATTAAAAACTTAAATGTACATTTACAAAATATATTTATTAATAACCTCAAGGTTATTAGCATTGATTATATGAATATAGAATTTATATGAATAATAATTATAATTGCATTTAATTGTTTTCATAGTATCATAATTGATCTATATTTATTTATAACATTACCATATAAAAAGTGTGCATAATTATGCTTTCATCACCAAACACAGCCTCACATAAGTTAAACATAATAAAAGCTTTTATACTATTATAAATAAAAGTTTTTATCAAAATTTCTGCCTACTGTTAACAGTTAAAGAGTTCCCTCGTTTAAAGCGAATCCTGGCAGTTTATCATAAACATGCATTGTCATCGGGACTGGACCAGTATGTAAAATATCAGATCAATCGAACACCGGGAAGTTGGTTAAATTTGACTTGCAAGATTCCACCTTCACATCCTAGTTAGTAACTCGCTTTTAAAAAGAATGTGTGTAGTCACACAAGCGATCAAAGTATTCGTCAAAGTATAAGGCAACTCGAAGTGAGATTGTATTGCATCGATATTGTCGTCATGCCATGTATTTACATACATAAACTAAAAACGTGTCTTCACACGGTGATAATATCGGGGCGATGTGACGAGGGAATTAAAGAGCAAATTTTAACATCACCTATGAAAGAATTGTTAAGCCGTTAGGTATCCGCCTGAGTAGAATAGACCACGCTCTTTCTTACCGAAGTGTCGTAAAATACCACTAAGATAAGTTGACGTCAGGCAGGAGGCCGGTTGTAAAATACCTAGCCCAATCATGTGACAACATACGACAAAGTACAGATTCAGAAAGCTTTGATTCAGAAAGCCTACTATACTGTTGACGTTTATAAAAATTATAGGAATGTGTGGATATAGCTACTCCTCGACCTACAAGATAGTAATAAGAAATGTGACTACTAATAAGAATTACATTATGAAATGAGCAACCGCTAAGTTGCTCCTCACAGTAATTGCAGTTTTCTATTAGTAGAGTAAAAGTAAGTAAAAGTTAATTGAGTAAAATTTCAGTATTTCTTTTTTATTATGGATCTCCGCAAAGCAACGCCTAATTCTATAAATAACTCAATCAAGAATATTTTGAATTGTGATTCAATTTATCAAAATCATCAAAAATTAAAAGTCACGAAAGGTAAACTCGAATTCCGTTTCAATCCACAAATGGTAAGTTTTTCGAGATGCGAGTACTAAGTCCCAAGTAGATGATCGATAACCTGTTAACACCGCACGTTTTTGTCAGCGAGTGCGATTAGTGCCTTTAGTGTTGTTATGGCACATTACTTTTTGTTTTCCAAACTTATTGTATGGTTGGCTCTAGTCTTTTACAGCGTCACCGGGCGGGATGAGCGAGCGCAGAAGCATCATCGAGGTTGAGAAAATGCAAAGAGTAGATCGCAGATCCACTAGCATCCTAATCGTCGTAAAAGGCGACTAAGGTAAGTTGATCCGCCGTGTGGTATCCAGCTGAGTAGAATATACCACCCTCATTCTAATCGAGGCGTCGTCAAAGGCGACTAAGTTAAGTTGATCCACCCTGTGGTATCCGGTTCAGTAGAATAGACCACCCTCTTTCTTACCGAGATATCGCTAAAGGCGACTAAATTGACGTCAGGCAGGCCGCCCGGTCGTAAAATACGCAGCCAAATCATTTGACAACATGTTTAAAACATCTTGTGCCGACCACGCTTACAGTGGGGTAAGGACAGGGTGATGATATTCTTTCTTTTGTACTCTTGAAAGTTCGCCGTGTATGCGCAGTGAGCTTAGTGCGATTTTTTTTTACCTTCTCGATCGCGTTAGCTCCAATTTGTATGACGCTACAATAGAGACATCTAGTGACCGCTGTTCAAGCGCAATACAAATAAACGTTACGCTAACAATCAATCGATCAAGTAGGTTATAAACTCTCAGTAAGGATAGAGAGGGCTAAAATACCACGATCTAGCACGTAGCGTGGCTACCAATTGTTTATTAAGACTAAAAGACGCCGCAAACAAAACGAGAAGCGGAATGACAAAACAGCGGCACAAAACCCTACGTAATTGTTGTCCGTTGTGCGCGGAACTGCAAACAATGGCGACAATCACCCCGCCGGGTTGTGATTGACGTTTTCATAGTTCGTTAAGGGCTGGCGCTAATACAATTGTGAACATAGCCCTCCTTACATTTACCACGTAATAGCGACATATACACTTCCTGCTGCACACCGCACGCACGTCCGTTCACCTCCGTAGTCATAAACAAAATGAGTAATGAAAGATGGTATTTTAATAATGAAGGTATTTCAATAATATTTAGAGGAAGCCGTTACTTTGGGCCATTCCAAAGAACTTGAGAACAGAAAGAAGTGACTGACCGAAGAAGAAACAAGAAGAGGAGATCGTTGACGCATAGATAAATGTTTCTAGTTCAAGCTTGTTACACGAGTTCGGAGGCAAAATAAATGGTGGGGGTTGAACTAATTACTGTATAAGCATGCTTGCTTGGGCAATGCTTTTAGATTTTGTCGTGGGGTCTATCTCCTGAGGATGCACAATAATTTTATTATTACTTTTGAATTAAGGGTCTCCACAAAGTATCAACTAATTCTATAAATTATGTATGTTCTATAAATTATAAATTCTACATGTATATATTTAAAAGTTGTCTGTCGAATCTCTGATACATAAACATTTTGTTGAATTCCCATTTCTCAGGGAGACTGGCGGCTTTAACAGCGCATTGGCCATGCATTCGTCAGACGAGACCAAAGCTCTGTTAGAGTTAGCCAACATAATATAAAAAAAAAATTCATTACTGATATAAAAAAATATTTTGCCAACCCTGCGAACGTAACAGTAGATGTACATACATACTGTCTGTACAAATAAAATGTATTCATAGCAACACAAAGCTTTGCATACCCTTGTTTTGAACTTCCAATCTAAGCATCCACTACATTTGTGCTCCATTTCTCATGTAAGCGGACTAGGTTTTCAGTTAAACGTTTGTATGTTACTCTTACACGGGAATGTATTTAGAACTGTACCTAATGTGATGTGTCATCAATCAAATGTTATTTTTATTTTGACGATTCAAAAGTGCTTGAAAGAGCTTATTTGAATAAAGATTAATATCTGGGTGACCGAGCTTCGCGCGGTAATTTTTTACAAAAAAAAAACTTAAAAAAAAGAAAAAACAATTATTGAGTTGGGGATCGATCCTTGGCATTCACATTTCTCGAGGCTGCCCGTTACCCGAATAAGCTAGATCGACTTGACAGTTAATGGCGAAAATTCAATTCAATATAAATGTTAGTGTTTTTTAATGCCCAAAAACAGGGATAAAACAATATTTTTTTTACATAAAACCTAGCTAGATCAATTTTTCTCCCCCAAAACCTCCTACATACTGATTTTTAGGAAAATCGTTGGAGCCGTTTCCGAGATTCGGAAAATATATATATATATATATATATATATATATATATATATATATATATATATATATATATATATATATATATATATATACAAGATTAACTCATTTAAATATTAAAGATTTTGATTTGATTTGAAAAGATTATTATTCGCCGAGTTTCTTGCTGGTTCTTCCCGGTAGGAGCAAACTTCCAAATCAGTAGTAGCTTCTTTATAAACAATTAACTTTTCAAAATTACTGTGAATAGTCCTCTTAAAAAAAAGAACTTTCGTCCCCTTTTTCGAAAATTACGTGGAAGGAGAAGTATGAAATTTGGCACACTTATAGTTTCTGTCTGGTTCGCACACTCGTGTTCTCCATTTTACTGTATGCTTCTGAGACATGGGCTATCCAGTCTGCTGACAGGAAACGCATTGACGCCTTCGAGATGTGGTGCTGGCGTAAAATGCTGGGCGTATCTTGGACTGAGCACCGGACCAATGTATCAATACTCAAAGATATAGGAGTGACCACCAGGCTCTCAACTACGTGTCTCCGTAGGGTCCTAGAGTTCTTCGGACATATTGCTAGGAAGAGTGGAGATAACCTGGAGAGGTTGGTGATCACTGGTTCGGTGGAAGGGAAAAGAGGCAGAGGCCGCAATCCAACGCGATGGTCCGACCAGGTAACCGAGTCGCTTTCTTTAAAAGTCCACGAAGCCCTACAAGTCGCAGAAGATCGCAAGATCAATTATCCATGAAAAAGTGATTCGTGGAAAAGGTCACGGCCCTCAGCACTGAGGAGAACGACGCAAGGAGGATAGTTTCTGTCTAGGAGACGCAAAAAAATTTTCAATAATAATGCTTATAAAAGATATTAAATTAATAAATATAACATGCATTTGAAACATACAAAAAAAGTATTTGTTACACGCATACATACTCAACACGGCTGAGTAGAATAGACCACCCAAACTTCTTACCAAGGTTTCGTAAAAGGCGACTAAGGTAAGTTGACCCACCGCGTGGTATCCGGTTGAGTAGAATAGACCACCCTATTTCTTACTGAGGTATCGTAAAAGACGACTAAGGAGAGCTGATGACAGTGAGCGGCCGATCGTGAAAGCCAAATTATGTGACATGTTTATAACTTGTGTTGCCGATCCCACTTAGAGTGGGATAAGAGCAGACGATCGATTAGACACATAAGTTTTAAAAGAAATACTCATTGGTGCCTGCCCGGGATTTGGAACCGTGACCCTCTCACTTAAGTTTTAACTTACTAATGCTAAAAATAAATTACACGACCACTGTTTCTCAAAAGAAGGGCTATTAAAACGAACGAAGTGTGACGCATCGGTGTTAAAATTAGCGAGATGTTTCATACAGTTGCGATGCACCAAAAGAAACTATCTCCGCTTAATTTTAAAGAACTGTGTCTCTTATGGTTAGAACGATAGAATCTTTAGGCCATAGAGCACACTTTGTTTATGCTTACACCTTAAAATAACCAGCTCTTTGTTGAAATACTAAATGCTAAGTCATTTTTGTTTAGTGTCATTTATTTACTTGGTTTTAGTTGCTTGGTCTTACTTTCGTTGCTTGGTACCTTTAATTTTGTTTGAAGAGTTTGTTTGTTTATTTGATAGTTTGAACGCGCTAATCTCAGGAACTATTGAACCGATTTGAAAAAATCGTTGAGTGTAAAATAGTCCTTTTATCGAGAAAGGCTATATATAGATTATAGAACATCACGCTAAGATGAATAGGAAAGGAGCAGCAATAAAAATATTACGAAAACGGCAAAATTTAAAGCATTCCATGCATGCGCTGAGTAAATGTTGATAGTTATTCTAAAATCTCATGAATATACTCACACTAATAGTAATGTACAAAGGAAACATTACAGTCTAAAAATGTACCACGTCAGTAACACGAGAGCTCTTGGTGAGAGTGGACGTGTGACGACTTAATGTTACTTTCTTATTGTGCTATACTCATACAACAAACGTCTATATTATTATAATACAAGTGAAAACATATACTAAAATTTATCTTAAGGTTACTAAAACACGGCGTACACGGTACGCTTTAATTATAAGTAAAACGATTTGTCAATATTAATGCTTTACAATTATTATTGCAGCGACGAAAACAAATGGATCACGCTTTTAACGGAAAACGATTTGGATATCGCACAAATTTAATTCAAAAGAAAATGGATGGAAATGCATTTTAAATGAAAACTGTTTCAGTTTCGTTTACTATTACATCTACCTATTTAATTGTTAAAATACAATGAAGTTTTTTTAGTATTTGATAAAGAAATATAGGATTCTGTAACCTAATGTTAAACCGGTATTATTTCATCCTCCTGCCCTTATCCTACTCTAGATGTGGTCGGCACAACATGTTATAAGGGGTGACAAAGTGGTAGGCCTCCTCGTGGCGCACCCTGGGCAAGCTTAGTCTTGGCGAACGGACCACGGAGTGGCCAATCCAGTTGTCCCTCTGATTAGCAGAGGGCAATCTGGACGGACCGGGGACTCCGGGGGGGTTGGGGTGGAGTCCCAAGCCCGGAAGCCCAGCAATGGGAACGGGAACCTTCGGGTTGCGAGGAAGAAAACCTCTATAAAAAATTACCCGGTGGGGGCGGAAACGCCCACCATGGCGTAGGGGTCCCTACTTATGGCGCGGTCTCTCCCTGTCGACCGTGAAATAGCAAACACGGTGGGCAGGGAGCGACCGCGGGCAGCGATGGCCTCCTTCTGCTCTGCGGAGGGGGGCGGAGGGAGGCGGTGGAGCGGTTCCAGGAACTTTGTTCTGGATCCAATCTACTGCTGGCGAGTCCTGGTGATAGCGATTTGCCTAAGCCCATCGTCTGCCGCCCTGTCAGGGGACCTTCGGACGTTCCGAACGGGGTATATCGGACGTTTGGCTTACAGGTCCCCGAGGCGGTCGGTGCATCTGGTGCTCTCGATGCACCGGTTAGCGGAGGGGGGCTTCTCTTTCGAGGGGCCCCTACCCGGAGGTGTTCATTCTCTGGGATCAGAGCTTTCGGCGGGATGGGGGCAATATGTACAATGATACCCTGTCCTCGCCATCGGCAGCGTGGTGGAGCACACAGGTCGTTTTAGTCGGTGCGAGTCCGACATAACCGCCGCCTGTCCCCGTCGGGCGGCGGTACCTATAAGGGGTTTTTTCCTGTATAAAAAAAACATGTTATAAACATGTTGTCACATGATTCGGCTAGGTATTTTACGACAGGCTGCCTGCCTGACGTCAACTTACCCAAATGTTAAACCTGTATATAATCTTCAATCATCATCCTCCTCCCTTATCCCACTCTAAGTTAGGTCGGGACATGTTTTTAGCTTCCATTCTCTCCTGTCATTCGATTGTTTATTTGATCTTTGACGATTCAAAAGTGCTTGGAAAAACTTACTTGTAAAAACATTATTTCGATTTGATTATGATCATCATTCTCCTACCCTTATCCCACTCTAAGTGGGGTCGGCACAATATGTCTTCTTTTTCCATTCTCCTCTATCATTCGTCAACTCTGGTGCCACTCCTCTAACACGCATATCATTTTTCACACAATCCAACCATCTTTTTTTCGGCCTTCCTCTAGCCATACATCCATCCACATTCATATTTAAAACTCTTTTGGTCACATGATTTTCATCCCTCCTCATTACATGACCGTACCAACTTAGTCTCGCACTTCTCATCTTTTCTGTAATGGGCGCAACTTTCAGACTTCCCCTAACATACTCATTACGTATTCTATCAAGTTTTGTCACACCACACATCCACCTTAACATTCTCATCTCATTCGCATGCACATTTCTTTCATCCTTTCCTTTTATTGCCCAACATTCTGATCCATACATTACGACAGGTCTAATGACCGTTTTATAAATTTTCCCCTTTAGTTTAAGGGGCATTCGGGGGTCACATATTGTTCCTGAGACCTGTCGCCACTTCATCCATCCCGCATTCATTCTATTTCTCACATCGCGATCTACTTCACCGTTCTTCTGGAAAAGCGAACCAAGGTACCGAAAGTCGGAGCAGACTGGCAAAACAACACCATTTAAGGTAATTGGTGAAAAATCGGAGGTACCACTAAAATCACAGTGCATGTGTTCGGTTTTGGCCAGATTGATTTTTAAACCGTATTTCTCCAATTTTTCTTGCCATTTTACAAATCTGTTCTGGACCTCGGTTGCATTTTCACCGACAATTACAATATCATCGGCAAATAGCATACACCAAGGAGCCTCCTCTTGAATGTCAGCTGTAAGTGCGTCCATCACAAGGAGGAATAAGAAGGGACTTAAAGCCGATCCTTGGTGTAAGCCTACGGCCACATCGAAATTGTCAGTTACTCCGGCTTCAGATCGGACATGAGTTCTAGCTCTATCATACATAGATCTTACAATTCGTACATACTTTCCAGGCACTCCTTTCTCTTTCAGACTCCACCAAAGAACGTTACGGGGAACACGGTCGTATGCTTTTTCCAAGTCTATGAAGACCATATGTAAATCCTTACGCGCACGCCGGTATTTCTCACACAACTGGCGTAAGGCGAAAATAGCATCCGTCGTACTCGACCCTGGCATAAAACCGAACTGATTCCTGGTTACCTTACACTCCTCTCTCATTCTTCGCTCAATTACTTTCTCCCAAACTTTCATACTGTGTGACATTAGCTTTATCCCTCAGTAATTGTTACATTCTTGCACATCACCCTTGTTTTTGAAAATGGGCACCAGCGTACTGGTAGACCACTCGTCGGGGATCGCTTCTTCATGTAACAATTTATTAAAGAATAAAGTAAGCCATTTCCATCCATTCACTTTCAAGCACTTCCACGCTTCAGCCGGAATACCATCCGGCCCAATCGCTCTCCCACTTTTCATGCTTTGTACTGCTATTCTAACTTCATCTTCATTCACTTCCCTCACAATGCCTAAATTAATAGGTATATTTTCTAACATTCTACTCCAATCATTCTCTTCGTTCATTAATGTTTTAAAATAATCCTTCCAACGTCCTTTTATATCCTCATTATTCGTCAAAATCTTTCCGCTCTTATCTTTCATACATTTAACATGCATAATGTCCTTTTCATTCCTTTTTCTCATGTTCGCTATCCGATACAGTTCTTTTTCGATTTGATTATGATATTAGATTTTTTTATGGAGTATCACTTTAACAAAACTGTCATTTTATTTGACTAGCAATTGCCAGCGGCTCCGAACGCGTGGAAAGATTAAAACCGTAAAATAGTATTTTGATAACCATAAAAATGGTTATAGTGGGTTAACCTTAAAAGCTAGACATATGCTGTCGGGGACTTGTATTTAGAACTTTTAGAGGAGAACAATTTTCTGATGCATGATTTTTGAATAACTATTACCGTTTACTCAGCGCACGCAAGGAAAGCTTTCAATTTTGCCGTTTTCGTACTATTTTTATTGCTGCTTTTCTCCTCCTATCTTAGCGTGATGTTATATAGCCTATAGCCTTTCTCAATAAATGAACTATCTTACACTGAAATAATTTTCAAATCGGTCCAGTAGTTCCTGAGATAAACGCGTCCAAACAATCAATCAATCAAAGAATGAAACAAACTATTCAGCTTTATATATTAGTATAGATAACCTTCCTCGATGAATGGACTATCTTACACCCAAAGATATTATCAAATCGGTCCAAAACTTCCTGAGATTAGCGCGTTCAAACCATCAAACGAACAAACTCTTCAGCTTTATATATTAGTTTAAATAGATCTCTTACTACTTACTTTGAGATACTTACTTTGTATTGTAACGAGGTATTAGGCAAGGATAGTGATAATTGTTCACTCATACAAATGTTGTACTAACTTTTGAATGTGTTTTACACAGATTTAGAGTATATTATATATCAACAATGTTTTTGTTAAATTAAGTATTGTAACATGCTATTAGTTAGTCTAATAAAAAATAAATGAAATAAATAAGTAAATCTCAAAAACATGCATCGTCATCGGCCATGTTTTTGGCCTGCCCTGACCTAGTTATCGGTGCAGTGTCGCACAGTTCGCGGCCAGCGGTTATTTTTAGTTGTAATGATAACAAGACACAAGCATTGTAAGAATTAATGAAACTTCCATTGAATAGATTTCATTAAATAAAAATACCAGGGTTGACGACCCTTGCTCGGTGATCTTTTAAAAGAGAAAAAAAATGCAATTAAAAAAGAACGAAAGCGCTGGTGACATGGGATTTGATCCTGGATTACCCCTTGTCTTTCACAGCATTACATTTGACAAAAATATCATTTGCTTTCAATTCTACAGTTTTGCATTTTTCAGTGCCAGAAAACGGATAAAAAGACTTTTTTTTAAATGAAACCTAGCTAAACCGATTTTTCCCCTCCAAAACGATTTCCGATGATTTTCATGAAATTCAGAATGTAGGGGACATGAGCCGAAATTAACATTGGTATATATAACATGTTATATATATATATATATATATATATATATATATATATATATATATATATATATATATATATATATATATATATATATAACATGTTATATATACCTATTTAAAGTTGATTTAAGAAATTAGATTGGTTTAGTCTACTGAGCTGAATAACAAAAAACATTTTTTATTTTAACATGTTATAACAAAATCATTACTATAAAAAATAACATTTCCATACAATTCAATCGAATGAAACCACTTAATTTATTATTTATTAATACAAAAGAAAACCATTTAATACATCAAATGGACCGCTTTACGAATAAAAACATTGGCAGACATCGGGTGGCGATTGTCGAATGAATATTGAAATAAATTTTTGTTTTCCAGTTGATTAAATCAACTGGAAAACAAAAATTTATTAAACTGTTTCATGTTGTACATAAAATATACAATTGGCATTATGTCGGCGTCCTTGTTTTTCTTTCAGAAAATCCGTAAACTTTTTATTCTCCTTATATTTAAAAAAGTGTGGTCTCTGGCTGGGTAGAATAGAGCACCCTCATTTCTTGCTGAGATGTCGCAAAAGGCGACTGAGGTCAGTTGATTCACCCTGTGGTATCCGGCTGAGTAGAAAAGACCAACCTCATTTCTTACAGAGGTGTCGTGAAAGGCGACTAAAGTAAGTTGACTCGCGTGTGGTATCCGGCTGGGTAGAATAGACCGCCCTCTTTCTTACCGAGGTGTCGTAAAAGGCGAGTAAGGCAAGTTGACTCGCCGTGTGGTATATGGCTGAGTAGAATTGACGTCTCTCATTTATTACCGAGGTGTCGTAAAAGGCGACTAAGGTAAGTTGACGCACCGTGTGGTATCCGGATTAGTGAAATAGAATACCCTCTTATTTACCGAGGGGTCGTAAAATACGACTAAGGTAAGTTGACGTCAGGCAGGCGGCCGGTCGTTAAAACGCAGCCAAATCATGTGACAGCATGTTTATAACATGTTGTGCCGACCCCACTTACAGTGGGATAAGGGGAGGAGGATGATGATTTAAAAAAGTGTGGTCTCTGGCTGAGTAGAATAGACCACCTTCATTTCTTACCGAGGTGTCGCAAAATACGATTTAAGCAGTTTTTACGTGTTTAAGCAGTCTTTAACCATTTTTTCACATGAGACTATGATATGATATGATATCCCATTTCCCCTTTTCTGTAGCCCTTAGGCGTTGTTAAGGGTCCGCTCGGATCAATTTTCCAATTTTCAGGTTCGCACACGGGTTAATGGCGGTTCCAAATAGGTTTTAATATATTAGGAATAAATATCGCATTGTAAAGTATATTCTGTGTGGTATCTGGCTGAGTAGAATAGACCACCCTCATTACTCGCCGAGGGGTCATAAAAGGCGACTAAGGTAATTAGAACCGCAGTGTGATCCGGCTGAGTAGAATAGACCCCTCTTAGGACACCTCGGTAAGAAATGACGGTCGTCTATTCTACTCAGTCGTGTACCTCACGGCTATTTAATATTTATATTCATAGTATTTACTAGGCCCGCAAGTCCCGTCCGTAAAGCCCAGGATAGAAAAAAAGTATAACTTTTAACGTACACCCTCACATCCTCATTGGGTCCCGACGACAATCGGAGGATGTCCCCGTGGAATTTATAGCGCTCCTGATTTAAATGTATAATGATCACGTAGGCGAACACCGGTTGAATACCATTTGTTTCAGTTTGCTTAGGCTCGCAACACTAACAATACTAAAAGAAGGACATTTGAAATCCTAAATACAGTAGAACCTCGTTAACTTCAATTTCGATACGTTATAAACCTCTGTAACTTAAAATATAAACCTCCCTTCAACTTCAGACCCCAAAACCTCTATAACTTAAAATACACGATCTCGATAATTAAATTAATAATCACTTTGGAATATGAGAGAGTAGATTATCAGTCATTATTAAAAAAGAAGCTGTGCTCTTTAAAAAACGAGAATCGGGAGATTTTAGTAGGTAAAAGACAAAATATGGATGATTTTCCTATTTTGGAACAATGTTTGGTTACATGGTTACACCGTGTGGTTTTCGGCTGAATAGAATAGTACCACCCTCATTTCTTACCGAGGTGTCGTAAAAGGCGACTAAGGTAAGTCGACCCACCGTGTGGTATCCGGCTGAGTAGAATAGACCACTCTCATTATGTCGTGTATTTTAAGTTATAGAGGTTTTGGGGTCTAGAAGGGAAGGGAACTATTATTCTTTTAAGCTACAGAGGTTTCTGACGTTGAGGTGAAAGTTCTTAAGCAAGACTCGAAGTCTTTTGCTTGACTACGAATCATTTTGAATCAGGCATCGAAGCTTCAGTCTAGCTCAGATAAAACATAAGTTTTTTCGTATAAACCAGTGCGCAGTTGTCTAATTGTGGACGCCAGAAAATTTTGAGAAAAACCCAAAACATGGCTATCCTAATTTTGCCCATCAGACTGTCGGTGTAAATTTATCTCTATAGAGGTTATTCGTGATAAGAATATATTTGGTTTTTGACAATACTTGGAACTGGGTACCTGTTGTATAATAGTATGCATATTTTGCGGTATCGATATATACAATTAGTTGTCGATGTTATTTTGTTATAATGTATAATATTTAAATATTTAAATGAGTTTATCTTGTATGTACATAATATATATGTTCATATTTTCGGAATCTCGGAAAGGGCTCGATTATCCTGAAATTCAGCATTTAGGAGGTTTTGGGAGAGAAAAATCGATCTAGCAAGATTTTATGTAAAAAAAATCGTTTTATCCTTGTTTTTGGGCATTAAAAAATACTAAAATTTATATTGAATATAAAACACTATTTTTGCCATAAACTGTTAAGTCAGCGTAGCTTATTCGGGGAACGGGCAGTCTCGAAAAATGTAAATACCAAGGATCTATCCCAACTACCTAAGTAATTATTTTCTTTTGAAGTTTCTTTTTTTTTATTTATTAAAAAATTACCGACCAAGGCTCGTACTAGTTAATTAATTTAAAAAATTAGGCGTTATTTTGGGCAGATGCACAAAAGTAATAATAAAATTATTTTGCTATAATTCGCAATAAAGTAAATAGAAAATATAAATAATGCTAAATGTAGAATAGACTATCCGTTTTCATACCCAATTTATTTATTTTTGATTTAGAAAACTCACAGCCAAACTATCACAGCCAAAGAAATAAACATAATACATACTTAATATATAAACATTAACAACATTTAGATTTGTTCCCAATTTCTATGCAACAAAGATCGATCGACAATCAACAATCGACACGCGCCGTTCATTATATAAAAAAACTCGTTTTAATTGTTCATAAAATCCGATTTTATCGTTACAAATGAGTAATAATACGGTAAAATAAAAATTTTAATTGTTATAATTGTTATGATACTAATTTTAATTCACATACAAATTGCTCTAATCTTCGAAAAAAGGTTGCTATTTCAAACTTGCTTTTTCACAAATTTGGAAAGTATTTTAAAACTATGTTACAAGTTGACTGAATATTGACTGGCTCGTTGGCGCAATGGGTAGTGACCCTGCCTTCGGCTCCACGAGTCGCGGGTTCGATTCCCGCCGAGGGCCAACATTTTCTTTAAAATGAATTTGTTGGTCTTTGAGCCTGGGTGTATATTTGTATTTAAGTATGTATTTAAAAATATATAAGTATATATTCACCAGTTGTCTGTTTACCATAACACAAGTATTAAGTTACTTACTTTGGGGACGGACGACCGTGTGTGTAAGTGTCCCATATATTTATTATTTATTATTTATTTAAGTTAAAAATTGCATTTAAAAAAGGTTTTAACCAAATTTCATGTCCCTACAGTTAACCATTGAGCAGTTCCCTCGTCTATAGCCAATCCTGGCAGCATCAGGTCATGTTTATCATAAACATGCACTGTCATCAGGACTGGTCAAGTATATAAAATTTCATCTCAATCGGACACCGGGAAGTGGGTCAAATTTAAATTGCAAGATTCCACCTTCACCTACATATACAGTTAAATAAAAGCTTTAATAATTCGGAAAATAATTCGTACGGAAAAATATCCATATGTTCAAGACGAAATTCAATGTATATTATAAACATACGAGAGGTCACAAAAAGCTTATGATGCCTGTGTCGCGACTCAGCAGAGTCAACAACTCATTCGATGGTCTCGGTATTCGCTTCTACAATAAAATGTCGCAATCCATACTGGACCAGTCTACAGAAAGCTTTAAATAAGTATAAGATGTGTACTTATACGTAAAGCATATTACAAAATTGAAGATTATTTGGATGATAAAAAAGCCTGGATTTGAAAATCCTTTCATATTCATACAAGACTGCGGTTAAAAAATGTAAAATTGAAATTGAAATTTGAATTAGTTAAAAGATTGACCGCCGAGTTTCTATCTGGTTCTTCTCGGTAAGAGCAACATTCCGAACCAGTTGTAGCTTCACTAATCATATTGATCCTTGACGATTCAAAAGTGCTTGAAAGAGGTTATTTGAATAAAGATTATTTTGATTTGATTTGATTTGAATAACAAGTCAAATACTATAACTCGGCTTCGACTGATTTCGAGAAGTTCAATCTTTTCACTTAAATACGTCCAAGAAATGACAAGTTATGTGTCTGTGTCAATAATTTAACTTTATTATAAACACATGAGTCAGATGTCGTGACACAGTTACGTGTGCGAACGAGACGTCTCGAAGTACGCGTGATTCACTTTTATACGACTTATATTTGACCATTATTCTCTGTACTCGCGCACCGTAAATATAGTTTTATAAGATACTAGCTATTACGTTGTGTGGTATCCGGCTGAGTAAAATAGTACCACCCTCATTTCTTACCGAGGTGTCGTAAATGGCGACTAAGGTAAGTCGACCCGCCGTGTTATTTTCGGTTGAGTAATATAGACCACCGTCTTTCTTACCGAGATGTCGTAAAATACGACTAAGGTAAGCTGATGTTTGGCAGGCGGCCAGTCGTAAAAATGCAGCCAAATCATGCGACAGCATATTTATAAAATGTTGTGCCGACCCCACTTAAAGTGGGAGAACCGTAGGAGGATAATGATTTGAAATAAAATGCAATTAAAATCTCGTGTTATGTGGTTTTTGTAGTTCCCTAAAGAGAATCGGCTATTCTTCTAGCTTTTAATTTAACCCGGTATATAAGCTTCAATCGTCCTAAATTCCATCAACACCGTTTCAGCGAATCAGCCGTGAAAGCATAACAGACAGACCGACTCGCATGCTAAACAATCAAAAACAAGTCTATAAATTTTAAATCTGGTAGTAATGCAAATTCGCCGCTCGCTATGCAACGTGACCAGCGGGCGGGGGGGAAAGGCATTCCTAGCTGGTAGGGAGAGGTCGTCGACCGTCCTCCGATGGCCGTACCGACAGCAATCCACGCCGCATAAGGTCAACACAGCTCGCACTGACTGGTCCAGTTAAGAAAATGCAAACTTAAAAGGTTACGACCGAAACATTGTTAACTACTCGCTAACCACAAACTATGAAATGATTCATTTGTTTAAAACATAGTAAATCCGCTTTCAAACCACTAGAATGGAATATAATGAGATAGAATGTAGTGACAATAATTTTAATACAATAAGCTATATTTAATTAGCTATATTAATTACGAGTAAAAACCGATAAGGGAAATGTCAAGTCAATAAATGATCCAAAAATTAATAAATAATAATATATTCTGTATTGTTTATTGTTTTTTCCTAATCAGTATAAAAAATCAATCAATGAAGAATTTATCCTAGAATATTCTATGAGTCCATCTTTTTCAGTCCTTCGTCGTTTATAAAAACGGACATACTACCATCCACACTACCATAATAGCAAAAATTAACAAGGCAAGTTAAAAAAGGTTTAAACTAAATTCCATGTCCCTACTGTTAACCACTAAGGAGTTCCTTCGTCTGAAGGCAATCTTGCCAGCAGCATCAGGCCATGCTTATCATAAACATGCATTGTCATCGGAGTTGAACCAGAAAAAGTAAAAAAAAAGTATATATAAAAGTTCAGCTCAATCGGATACCGGGAAGTGGGTCAAATTTAACTTGCAAGATTCCACCGTCACATACATTGCAAGTTGAATAATAAAAGCTTTTAAAATAGAGAATAATTATTATCTTTTTAAAAGATGTACGAAATAATAATAATTATTTAAATCTTTAATATTTTAAAAATATGCTATAGAAAAATAATAATCACATTTAATAGAAGTCTTTTGAATCATTCATTCTTCTTTTTCTCATCTTCCGGTCCTATTAAAATTTAGCTATTCAGTGAAAGTACTATGAAAATATACAGAGAAAGACCTAAATCTTCCTCAGGAATTCCACTATCTTTAAGTAAAAACCATACAAAAATCCGTTACCTAGATTTTGAGAAAATCAATCACAAAGCCAGACAGCTTTCGGAGACTTTTGTTTGATAGTATGTACATAAAGATATGAAAAAATATTTATTATCTTTAATATTTAAATGAGATAATCTTGTATACATATAAATATATTTTCTGAATCTCGGAAACGGCTCCAACGATTTTTTTACAATTCAGCATGTAGATGGTTTTGGGGGAGAAAAATCGATCTAGCTAGGTTTTATTAAAAAAAAATCGTATCCCTGTTTTTGGGCATTACGAAAACTACGAAAATAGGAATAGATAGCAACTCATAATTTGAGCTGTGAAATGTAAAGCTGTGACAGCTTAATGGTATCGCGCGAACCAATAAAGGCTCGAAACTTGGATTCGATTCCCACATGTCACCCGGTGCCTTTTTTATTTTTTTATTGTAATTTTTTGTATCTTTTGAAAATTACCGAGCAAGGCGCGGTCACCCAGGTATGATCTATCTAAGTTACTATCTTTTGTGTAAATGTGTCAATTTACACAAAAACGTAGCTTTAAGCCTTAATAAAACTGTTAAAAAAAGACCACACTGACCTTATTTGACCTTCAGACGAAGCAACAGATTTGAGTTTCAGTAAGATAAAAATTCCGTAGTTTTCAGAAAGCGATTTCTATATTAGGTATATGATTTTCTTAGCTAAAATCTGATAAAGCCAACTTCAATTTTCGTGGAATAGTCCAAAAAAGGGATACATATTAAGGATTTCGTTATTTTATAAAATACCGAAAACCTAGTTATGTCTGGGAAAGGAAATACGATGCTCATTAAACTATTACGAAAGCCGGTATATGTTCGATATGACTAGGGCTGTCACTAAATGAAATGATGAAATTATTATCTATACTTATATATAAAGCTGAAGATTTGTTTGATAAGACACATAAATTTAGACAGCGTGGTAGTTCTTAGCTCCAAACCTTCATTAATTCTATTTCAAAATATTACAAGTATTTCAAAATATCTGTGCCAGTATTTACGCCCGCATGGAAATCAGTGTGTCACAATTTTTTTCCGAATTGATATTTTGAATAGAAAAGTATTTATCATTAGATTTAAAAGAGATTTTTGAACAACTTTTACCGTTTACTTAGCGCACGCAAAGAAAGCTTTAAACTTTGCCGTTTTCGCAATATTTTCTATTGCTGCTCCTCTCCTATTCATCTTAGCGTGATGTTATATAATCTTACTCGACAAATGGACTATCTTACAATTACGGAATTTTTCAAATCGGTCCAGTACTTCCTGAGATTAGCGTTCAAACAAAAAAAAACAAACTTCAGCTTTTTATATTAATATAGATATAAATTATAGCTATATAAAAATAATTTTAAAAAACTAAAAGACTCACGTAATTTATTTTTTGCTAGTTAAGTTTGATATACAGCTAGCCCAGCGGTAACACCGTGCGACTCTTTCGAGGAGGTCACGGGTTCAAACCCGAGCAGACACCAATGAGTTTTTCTGTTAAAACTTATATGTCTAATTGATAATTGCAATTTATCACACGCTTTTCGGTAAAGGAAAACATCGTAAGGAAACCTGCATATCTCTAGAGAATTCTGGAGATATGTGTAAACTACCAATCCGCATTGAAGCAGCGTGGTAGGTCTTAGCTCCAACCCTTCTCTTCTAAAACGGAGAGAAGAGACCTATTCTCATTAGAAGGATAGTAACAGGCCGCTACTTAAGTTTGATATTTAATTTTTTTTTCATAAATGACAGCCCTATCAGTAACCGGAAAAAATCCGCATACGTAATTCGGCAAAATTGCCTCATTCATGTTTGCTCGGTCCACTTGTACATGGAAGTGGGTTTGAGGCGTAGTTTTGCTTTGACAAATATATTATGAGTCAAACATCAGGACTATACGGTTTCTGAGGGGTTACGGGTTCAAATCCCATGCCGGCATCACCGGCTTTTGTGCTTAATTGGTATTTACAAGGTTACAGATAGCCCTAGAATTCTCTAGATGTATGAAGGTTTCCTCACCTTTTCCGAAAAATGCATGATGGTTCATAAATTAACTGGGTTGTTGGCACAGGTGGCGGTAACCGTCCATTAAGCTCCATGGATCGTGGGTTCGATTCCCGCCGAGTTCAATAAAATTAAACATTTGGAAATTCATAAGTGCCTGACAGGGTTTAATGAAGCGACCCCTAGGTGATGGTAGATGTAGAAGATTAACTTAAAAGCAGAATATTTTGCAAAAAATCTAGCAATATACTAGGAAAAAATATATTTAAAAAGTAATGATATAAAAAAGTAAAAGTGTCTCACAACGTTTGTCAAAAAACACGAATGTATCCGAAGATTCAACTATTAAAAATTAGATTATTAGACAACTAATAGCATTAAAAAACTAAACACGTTTCACAAGGAAACATAAATTAAATCGCAGGAAACATATACATTTAACATATAAACATAATCTCGTAAAATACGGTCACTGACCTCAATTTTTCTACAGAAACAATAATGCAAGAATTTCTTAAATGTCCTTTACTGGGAAACGACTAGCGTCAATAATTAGGGCAATAACATTGGATCACGATCATGTCTAGACATGTTCGACACAAATACGTAAACATTCCAGTGTTATTATAATAGAATAGGAGAGCTAGGCTTAAAATATGTTCGTGGACAATAAAGAGTAAATAAATGAGTATCCGGCTGAGTAGAATAGACCACCCTTATTTCTTACCGAGGTGTCGTAAAAGGCGACTAGGGTAAGTCGACCTGCCGTGTGGTATACAGGTGAGTTGAATAGAACACACACTTTCTTAGCAAGGTGTCGTAAAATACAACTAAGGCAAGATCTTCGCAAAGTAGCGCCTAATTCTATAAATTATCGCTTAATTAATACAATGGAGCACGGACAACATGTCGCGACATGTAAGCGCCTACACTTTGTAACAATGGATAATGATAAACCAATTAGTCATACCATCATGCATATTCAATGAATTTCACTTAACAATAATTATTGCGTAATTGACACGTCGCTCACTAGACGGCTGTTCATGCTTGTTGACCGTTGAGTCTCTGGGGACCGACTAATATGACTGAGGATAGACCTCTTCTCTTCGTTTTTTGGAGCAAATTATTAGCCCTTATCTCTAAAGATATGCGTCTTCTAACGATGTTTTTATTTGTAAACTAGCTTTTACCCCAACTTCGTTCGCGTTCACGTGTGTCGAGTGATAAGTTTATAATTGACGCATTCCAATGACATCCTATTCCTGTACAGTTAACAGGATTTCTATAGCCTATACGTTTGCCGGTGCATAAGGAACAATTTTTATTTTGCCAAATCTCTTCGATATTAATTCAGCGTGAAAGAGTAATAAACAGACATCCATACTCACAAACTTTCGTATTTATATTAGTAGGATGTATAGAACCGGCTATACTCACGTCTTATTCTATCGGGTTAGCCCGACTAGTTTGGAACCAATCCGGGGGCTTTCATGAGCTTTCATTACTTTTCCATAGCAAAAACCTATCGAAAAAAAATGTTAATTGCAAATACCAATTTGGTAGACATAAGTTTTAACAGAAAAAGTCATTTATGCCTGCACGGGATTTCAAATTCAAATTCAAATTCAAAGTATTCTTTATTCAAATAAACTTGTAAACAAGTGCTTTTGAATCGTCAACTCTACTGCTGGTTCGGAAAGCTGTTCCTACCGAGAAGAGCCAGCAAGAAACTCGGGGGTTGCTCTTTTTAAAAAAATACAATTCTTAATACTAGTTACATTTAATGTTTCTATCTTGTACAGGGTCAAACAATATTTATTATTTGAACCAGTTACCCTTCCGAAAGAGAGAAATGATGATGCAAAAGTCCGTCGGCTTTAATGGTTAATCGACTGGGCCAGTACAGATAAAATATAGAATATATAAAGCTTATACGCTTTATAAGAAGTAACATGAACCCGTTTTTGTTTCGGGAACAGGGAATAATTGATATATTGCAATATTAACTTGTCTTAACTCTTAAATTGGCGCGAACGAAGCAATTTATTTTCTAGTAACACCCACTTTCGTGCAATACTTTAAGTAAAAATTTCGGCAAATAAAAAATAAATACACTATTTGAACATAATGATAACAAGTTTAAATTCAACAAACTACGGTTATCAGTTCTTATCTTGCTCTAGATATATTTTTTGTCGCGATATCAAAGAATTTTGAATCACACGATGACGTGCCGCCGCCATGTTTGTTTGGGACCCGTTGTGGCGGGATTTCGAGTTATAGATTTATGATACTAGAATGCCGTGTGGTATCCGGCTGAGTAGAATAGACATCCCTCTTTTTTACCGAGCGTCGTAAAAGGCGACTAAGGTAAGTTGACCCGCCGTGTGATATCCGGCTGAGTAGAATAGACCACCCTCTTTTTTACTGAGCGTCGTAAAAGGCGACTAAAGTTAGTTGACCCGCCGTGTGGTATCCGGGTGATTATAGAACTCCCTCTTTTTTACCGAGGTGTCGTGAAGGCGACTAAGTTAAGTTGACCCGCCGTATGGTATCCGGCTGAGTAGAATGGACGTCCTTCTTTTTTACCGAGATGTCTTAAAAGGCGACTAAGGTAAGTTATCCCGCAGTGCGGTATCGGGCTGAGTAGAATGGACGTCCTTCTTTTTACCGAGGTATCGTAAAAGGCGACTAAGGTAAGTTGACACGTGGACCCTTCAATTAATATAATAACTCTGTCAATGACACTGTTATAATATCAAGATGGATGGATTGTGTGAAAAATGATATGCATGTTAAAGGAGTGGCACCAGACTTGACGAATGATAGAGGAGAATGGAAGAAGAAGACATATTGTGCCGACCCCACTTAGAGTGGGATAAGGGTAAGAGAATATTCTAGATATAGAATAGAAGAATATAATATTAAATCAGAGACTGCAAACTATAAATGAAAATGAGTCATTTATAATTCCAAATAAAAATATGTAAATAATGAGTCATTTTCTTTAAAGATTTAATTTTATTTTACTAAATATTTTTGAAGCACCTACAATATTATATCGCCATGAAAAAGCGCAACTTATAAAATAGAAATAGATAACATTAAAAATAATACAAAAAGTATCAAAATATAAGTCATTTATTTAATAAATCTGAAATACAATTTTAAATATTTTACACAGACTATTATCGGTTTGAATATAACTACACTATAAAATGACAAAATATTTATTTTGGCAAACAATTTTTAATTTACAAGCTTTAGCTGCTACTTCCATAGCCGTGTGGTATCCGTTTGAGTAGAATAGACCATCCTAATGTCTTACCGAGGTGTCATAAACAGCGACTAATGTAAGTCGACCCGTCGTGTTGTGGTATCCGACTGAGTAGAATAGACCAACCTCATTTCTTACTGAGGTGTCACAAAAGGCAGCTAAGGTAAATTAACCCAAAATTTGGTGTCCGGTTGAGTAGAACAGACCACACTCATTTTCTATCGAGGTGTCGTAAAAGGCGACTAAGGCAAGTCGATCAGTCGTGAGGTATCCGGTTGAGTAGAATAGACCACCATCTTTCTTACCGTTGTGTCGTAAAATACGACTGACGTAAGTTGACGTCGGGTAGGCGGCCGGTCGTAAAATACTAAGCCAAATCATGTCACAACATGTTTATAAAAGTTGTGCTGACTCCACTTACAATAGGATAAGGGCAGGCGAATGACATAAATACACCCAAACTCGGAGGAACAACATATTGTTTTTAGAAAATGTTGGCCCACAGTGGAATCGAACCCGCGACCCCCGAAGTTAAAAGCAGGGTTAGTGCCACCTGCCCTGCCTGGAGAATGATGAGCTGCGGCTCTTTTTTTAAATACCCTCAATTATGCGTTTGCTTTTCGCGAAGAATAAACGGGAGTATTTTTATGTATGTTTAAACCCGATATATAATCATCAACACTTCCAAATTCCATAAATATTAGTTATTATTAAAATAAGACTAAGGTAAGTTGACATCAGGGAGGCGGCCGGTCGTAAAAATGCAGCCAAATCATGTGACAGCATGTTTATAACTTAGAGAGACTTAGAGTGGGATAAGGGCAGGAAGATGATGTGATTTAATAGTTCTGGATTGTAGTTAGGTCATCCATAAGGCATTAATTTAATACAAAACTTATTAAGTGTGACGAATCACCAGTTTTTACTGCAAACGATGTCTGCATAACTACTAATATTATTCGACCGTGTACAATTTGCGTGTACTCCACTAATATATTCAAGGAAACCAGTTTTACCTTGGATGAATAACGCGCTGCGTTCTTAGTATTGTCTTTGGTTTTCTTGTTAATTAGAATAAGTTATTACTCAAATAGTAATATCCCGCGGTTTCACCCGCGTTCATGGCAGTGGAAAGTCTACTAAATTCAAAATATTCTTTATTCAAATAAACATGTAAACAAGTGCTTTTGAATCGTCAACTCTACTGCTGGTTCGGAAAGCTGTTCCTACCGAGAAGAGCCAGCAAGAAACTCGACGGTTGCACTTTTAAAAATATAATTCTTTATACTATTTACATTGAGTCGTTACTGTCTTGTACAGGTTCAAAGAGAGCTATATCCACACATTCTTGTCTTCTAAATAATCTTCTAATTTATTTATTTTTCAAATCTTCAAAATAAAAGAATTTTTGAAATCGGTCCAGTAGTTTTGTGTGAAAACATTACAAACATACAAATTTTTTCTCTTTAAAATATTAGTATAGAAAAATATACTTAACTAGCTTTTACCCGCAAATTCGTTCGCGTGGACTGTAGTCTTGGAATAAACAGTAGCTTCTGTTACTCACCAACCCTGCAAATATCTCCATCACAAAAATCAGATCGATCCGGGAACTCTGAGAGATTTATCATTTTCTCGAGAGCATAGTTTAATTATTGTGGTGAATAACCCGTATGACTTAAATCTATACTAATATATAAAGCTGAGGAGTTTCGTTTGTTTGAACGCGCTAATCTCAGGAACTACTGGATCGATTGTTGCCTTCTTCATACATTTAGCATTGCATGTATTCTCTTAACAAACGCGGATTAGAGCAAAATAATTTTATTATAACTTCTGAATTATATATAAGTTTATTATTATTACTATTACGCAGTGTGGTATCCGGCTGAATAGAATAGTACCACCCTCTTTTCTTACCGAGGTGTCGTAAAAGGCGACTAAAGTAAGTTGACACACCATGTGGTATCGGGTTTAGTAGAATAGACCGCCCTCTTTCTTACCGAGGTGTCGTAAAGTTAAAAGTCTAAGTTTAGTTGACGTCAGGCAGGCGGCCGGTCGTAAAATACGTAGCGAAATCATGTTTATAAAATGTTGTGCCGACACCCACTTAGAGTGGGATAGGGCAGGAAAATGATGATTTATTATTATTACTATTTTTTTAATGTTGGCCTTATCCGGAAATCGAACTCACAGCTCCCGAAGCTCAAGGTCACTGTCACCTACGCCAACGCGCATTTGATGAGACTACGATAAGTATAGGGTATTCTTATCCGATAGCTTAAACTATGTAATTATGTAACTTGAATATTAATTAGGATTTGGAGCTTACGAAAGTTCCTCTAATGCTTTGAGCCTACACCCTATAGTTGCTAAAGATGTTTAACCGATAAGCTTAGCGATTGTGCGTGTGAATATTAATTACAATTAAGATCTTAGAATACCGCCGTGTGGTATCCGGTTGAATAGAATAGTATCACCCTCATTTTTTACCGAGGTGTCGTAAAAGGCGACTAAGGTAAGTCGACCCACCGTGTGGTATCCGGCTGAGTAAAATAGACTACCCCCATTTCTTTACGAGGTGTCGCAAAAGGCGACTCAGGTAAATTGATGTCAGGCAGGCGGCCGGTCGTAAAATACTTTTATTTATTACGACACAGATGTAATATTGACCGCTGAAATATGCAGCCGTTAGATAAAATAATAATTTATGTACTTATTAGAAAATATTTTAAAAATATTTAACAAAAAATTAATGTTTGACATCGTGTTTATTACGTCATCAAAACTTCGTAATATTTAAATATTATTAATGATTAGTAAAGTAGACCTTACTATTAGGGTCTCCTCTATTCTTAAAAGGAATTAGAATTGACACCCAACACGTTGCTACATTGTAAATTGGCAGGTAATACACATCCAATTAATTTTCTAGGAATATAAATTTCCTCACGTTTTCCATAACTTTTAAGTGTATGATAAATAATAAATATCACTTAAGGACGTTTTATAGAACAAAATTTTTAAGTGCTTTACCCGGCCTTGAACCTAAAAACTACAGATAAATGTAATAAGTACCGACCGCTCGACTATCACGACTAAGAATAAAACAATACTTACTAAAAAAATTATTTTGTTTTAAAATAATGATAATTTTTGAAATAGCGTTAAGCAATTTTTTTTATTTTAAGAAGTTTATCCTTCCGTATTTGGCCTAAAGATGTGATTTTTTTTAAACGATTGACATACTAACAGGCTCTAAATAAAAGTATAGTAATATAAGAGACCCTTTATATCAGTGGCTTCCACCTACAATCTCATCAATCCACCATTCGTACCTACCAAACAAGTTGCGAACAGAAATTAAATATTAAGAAAATGATTTCTATGTTATATTAAAATATCAGTTGCATACTCATTCATAAGTGGTATTAGTAACACATTTTTTTTAAACGGAATCGGAATTCCAATCTAACCGGATGTCCGATTGTCATGTTTCGACTTGCCATTAAAGTTTCCATTTATGGGTGGGATAGTCCAGAATAGGAGCTGACCACCCGTCCTGCAACGACGGGCGTCCCCGCTATTAGTTTTCCATTTATGCTTAATATTAAAAAATTAACCAATTTGTCAATAATTTCAGCATAAACGGGGCAATTATATAAATCGTTACATGCTTATTTAACAAAACTGCATAATTTATAACTAATACAAGTTCGTAAATAAAGATACTGCGCGGAAACCCAGACATAACAATGGTAATAGTTCGCACAGAGTTATGTCAGCTTTGCCACTGGGTAAATTAAATCACAATGTAATTATTGCTTTCCTGGTTAAAAGAACAATAGAGCTCATGTCGAATTTAATCTCATTAGTTATGCTTATTTCCTTTGAATTCACTTTCTATGGATACGGTGCGCAACAGGCGTTAGAATTTTCGTGACGCCAACTGATCGACCGATTGTTTCCAATGTTTAATCATTTATGTCTGCGACAGTCGCGCTTTCTGACACAATCTGAGATTATCGCATGATTTAACCTTGACGAGATGACAATTTATGGAAATGTCACTTAATTAAAACTGTTATTTTAATTCGATTTCCCTTGGATCGAACGAAACGCATATTGCGAAGTCTATTCGCAGCTTTCAATATCCAAATATTATTTTCTTTAATAAAGAAAAAGGGTTCCAATTATCGAATTGTACTTACTCTCATATCCTGCCGTCCAGGACCACAGCGACACCATCGCCAACAGCCAGTGATACATTAGCCCTTCGATCTTCCAATAGAGGGGTGCGTACAAGGGTCTGGTCAGACGCAGCGCCATCATCCACACCACGTAAGCGGGGATGCAGTAAACGTTGTTCACGACCGCGAATGCCGTGCGCGCCGCGATCCTCACGTACCGGCTGAAAAAGCAGGGCCGCGTCGGTTCATCCTTGCCGCCTCGCCACAAGTGCGCGGCGCCGCGACGCCGCACTGGCGAGGCGGCACCGCACCGCACGTGCTCCCTGCGGACAGCTGCCGAGTGAGGGCTTTCGTCGGACGCGGACAATGGCGCTGCGCGTTCAATAAAACACATGCGTACATTCGACGATATTTAATAATGGAATCGTTCACCGGATCACTGACGGTTATTTCGTTAAGTAGACTGCGAGTACAAATTTAAAATATGCCCGTCAGCGAGACCTCGCTCGCCGGCGAGCTGACATGCGATTTCATTTTGCGACACACATTTTACACCGATCGACGTAACATTAACTCGTACGCGAGCACACATAGACAGACATACACAATTTTTTAGTTTACGATGCATACTGTGGCACGACCGCGGCCGGTCGGATTCGTCGTGTAAAATCAATACAAAGTTCATATATAAAATTAAAAAACGACATCGGACCGCTGAAATTATACAAAAATTACAATATTAAAGACTGTACACTATCTAATATATACAATATTTGCCAGCGTAGATATGTGCGGGGGCAGTATATACAGGGCGGTGGGGACGGGCCACGCGCGGGCCCATCAGACGTTGTAGTCGTGCGCCATGAGGCCGTGCACCTGCTCGAGGCGGAAGGCGAGCCGCTGCTTCTGCGAGAACTCGTCCTCCTCGAGCGTCACCATCAGCTGTTCGTTGTATTTCACCGCGTACGCGTACAGCTCGTTCAGTGCGCAGTTCGTGTTGAACTCTTTAGTGTGAAGACGAGACTCTTCAGCCAGCATCGCATTCATATCCTGATCGGATATGGCCGGCATAAGTTTGATGTCCGCGTAATACCGCTCTACCCATTCTTTATAAACTGGAATATCTTTAGCGTATAGAAGCTTAGAAGAAGGCGAATCTTTGCCCAGAATATGGTCGGAGGTCGAGCATGAATCCATGAAAGTCTGCGCTATGACAGACAAGCATGAATCGACAGTGTTCGACTTGTGCACGTCGAATACGAAATTAGGGTTTTTAATTAGGTTCACCCAAAAACGTAAGGGGAGGGAGTTGCTCTTCCATGTGTGCACGACCTCGGGATCGGAAATGGCGTGCTGAAGCGCCTGATCGTCGAGAAAATCAAACATGTACTTTATTGCGAGAGGTAAAGCGGAGCCGCGATGTGCGGTGCTGAAAATAGTCTCGAATAAATCATCGACAAACTTTTGCAGCGTTCCTTTAGTAGCAAGAAGACGCGTAAGATATATTTCGGAAACCATTTTGTTTCCACGCTCCCCCTCTTTGTGTGCGTCACCGTCGTGATGCCTCACGAGATGCCAATATTTAAAGCCGCCGCCGTGTTCATATTTTAGCGGGCTCGCCGGTGGACTGGCGGAACCGTATTTGCCCCTATTTAGAGTTTCATAAGTATGCGACTTATCGTTCTTTTCCATGTTGGATAAGTTATATACCGAGCTTTGTTTAGCGACTAGACTCAAACATGCGCCGTCGGGCACGCGATAATGATTAAGAGTATTTAGCTTACGCCATTCACCTTCGCATTTAGTGGTACTGTCTTCGTCATATAGAATTAAACGACCGCAAGCGCCCGTGCGCCATTCCAAATCTAACTCGTCACGACTCGGCCTCTGAGAATACGGCGTGGCTCGATAAATAGCGTCTAAACATTTTTCTTTCACCTGACTAATCGTATCACAGTCGAGAACTTTTACTTGAACATTTTCCGTTGTAGCCTCTAGACCACTTACAAAGATCGTTTGTTGCGATATGGACACGCTCACGGTCATTGGTTTAAAATCGATCGACTGCCTAATTAGTTTCTCCTCGCTTAGAGAATAACGCGCCTCGGAGGTTATAACGTCTACGGGCCCTTTGTCCACTTGACCCTTCATTGATCTAAACAAGAGATAAAGTGGTTCACCGGCGCATTCACGGAGGAATTTATATAAAAGGAATGTGAACCAAGCGCTCAACATTTTCTCGGCAACGCTCTCGGTACGCCTAAGTAACAATTTAGGATGACTCTTGCTCTCCATGCATTTCTCTATGAGTTCAGCTAAGAGCGTTTTTAAAACATCAGTGCAATACTCCATCTTACTTTGTAAAGTGACCATTATAAGAGAAGCTACATTAACGCGATCGCGCATGGAAAAATATCTATTACTTTCTAAAGTACGAATAAATAATAGAAGGAATGTTTTATTCATAATAAGCTGGCCGAACATTCTTAGACCCTTTTCTTTTCTAATAAGCTCTGGACGCTCCCACTGGAGGACGGCGTGGTCGTCTATATTCGGGAATAAGATTTTCATAGCATAAGTACGGTAATCCAGGAACGGAATACCGCCGGTCACGTCTCCCGTCAAGTCTGTCATTTCAGTCTGCAATTCCGCAAATGCCTCTTTGCATTCCGCAGCTACCCTTAATTCTAAAATATCCATTTGCTCCTGCATATTCTTCAGTACCCTAATATTTTCAGTTGATTTTCTCCTATACATAACTAGAAACACGACAAATACTAATATGAGTATAACTATACTTGCTATAACACCGAATAATACTGGCTTACCTATTGCTGCTTGCAAGCCAGCCTGCGACGAATAAGATAATTTACCAATCTTATATGTAAGAGCCCGGCCTACCTTAACTACGACATCTGGAGTGTCCACTCCATCTGGCAACTCCTCTCGGGAGGGTGGCCTACAAGTTAACTGATGTCTAGAAAGAGAGGTAACATTACACAAACTTTCCCCTATATGTACTTGTACATCAGTCTCGGTACACGCCCTATCTAAGTTTTGACCGTTTATAGTCAAATATTCAGACTTATAATATTTCACATCTTCGTCGAACTTTTCGTAAATCGGATCCGGATACAAAAGAAACGCGTCCCCGGTCTTACTAGTGAGATTTTGTACGCTTTGTACGTCGTCCATGTTGAAACCGTATTCTAACTCGAGAGGCCTATCGGGATCTAGATTCAAGCCAGCGCTTTCGATCCCGGGAGATTCGCATATCAGATGGGTTTGAAAATCGACTCTATGACAAGGGGCTATATAGGGTCTGTTATCGTGATACACGTATATTTGCGGAAATTGAATTGAATGGAAATTTCGCCCCATTACTTTGATGTTTATCCCACCGGACGGAATGCCTTTAGGTTGTTTACGTTGTGACGCCAGTGGTGGGCCCGACTCTACCGAGACAACAACGGGATCCTCAATATATTCAAACTTTTCACGTTCTAAAGTACGCATACCATTATCGAAACGCATCCGGAGCGTGCCCATTTTTAACTGATACGAATGGCTAGTTCTACAAACCGCTTCCTCGTGTGATACCGATAATATGGCGCAAGGCAATTCATCGATAAATGCCTGTATATTGCTTCCCGCGTCTAGATACTCGCCTGTGATACGGAGCTTTGTACCGCCCGATTGTGGACCGTATTTAGGCTGAATCGAGTTGATTTTCGGATTGACAAAAGCGTAGTGATGTTTCGATTCTCCGCGATAGTCTGCCACTCGAACAACTACGGGCCCGTCCCGAGGCACTTCTTCACCTGGGCCATCGACAGTACAAACTATACGTCTTGTTTTAACGTATAACTCAATTATCGGTTGACATTTAATACCGGCAATGGTAACTCCGTTATAGATATCAGATATATTTCTGCCTAGATTTATACCTTCGATTGTGATATTGGTTCCGCCATCCCACGGGCCTAATCGTGGTTTGAATAAGTGAATTTCAGGATTGGGACAGGTCTGGGTACGATTTAGCCAAACACTTGGAGCACCACATTGCTCTTGGACTTCGCAACGATCGGAGCCCTGACACCAACCGCAACCAAACTTTTCAGGAAGCGCTAAACAAATGCCGCAGTTATCAGCCATATCATTGCACCGATAAATTAGTATATGAGTATTATCTGGATTATCTAAGGGCTTAGAGCCTCCCCATATAACTGCGAACGAAGCGGTTATATTGGGAGCACGAGATGTATAAGTAAACTCTACGGCTTCGCAATAAATAGTGTCAGCGAGAAGTTGGGCATTGACGTGAGTTACCCGGCCCTCTATATTAAACTGGCACACGAACCTCGTCTGCACTATGAATTGACCGATAATGTGAACTTTGACTTTAATAGCTTTTTTGACTCCGGATGGAACGAGAATTTCATTGGTGCCGTCGGATGTAGAATTTATCGTAGGACAAAATCCGGGACCGGAGCGATAACTAGGACCTATTCTACTTACGCCTGTAACCAGAATATCGTTTCTACAATTCTCGGCGGTATCATGAGTACATCTATGGCCGTCAACACACCAATCGCAAGGAAAAGACGAACTGACGCACTGAGTACACGAGCTGTATGTGTTACAATCAAAAAATGTAAAATTAGTTGCCACAAAATCAGGTCCCTGTGTAGTGCGTACAGAAAGCTTAGCCGTAAAATGATGCTGGCCGGCGGGTATAGGTGGGAGAGTATCAGTACGCGGTGTAGTACAATTAACTCCATAAGGTTTTCTCGTTGCATTAGTTATAAGAGTACGATCTAAAGCTGTAAATGCACATAAGAACTGTCCATTAAGCGTGGGCAAGTTTTCAATAACTAAATCTAATGTTCTTGCAGTGGTTCGTTGCAATTGATTTGGCGTCACTTGGGTTATGGTGGTACAACGTCCGCTGCGATAGGAGATCCAATAGAGTGGATCTTTAGCTGCATCCTGACAATCAGATCTTAAGCTGCACTTATTTTCAAGTGAACACCAGCCACAATATGGGTCTTTGGCTCCAAGACATGTTTGACATGATTTGTAAACGCTGCACTCTTGGACTTTCACTTTGGATACTTTACGTTCTGTCATTACGTATAAATGCATTAACTGAGTATCGAAGAATAAGTCTTTGTTCACTGGTGATTTCTCATCTACAACAATATCTCCGTATTGGAATGCTGAAGTAGCACTCTCAACTACGATCTTCTTAAGATGACCTTCGGAAGTACCAGCGAATACAACAGTGTAATCGCCGGTAGCCGTGGCGGCCACTGCCGTTAGCCTCTTCTTAAAAACTGCCACTGGGACCGCTTCCACTGGCTGCTCACCACCCAAGGGTGTATTAACATCCAAACCACAGAAATCTTCACTAATTGACTGTAGTTTCGTTCCAATGCAAGCATGCGATGGTGAAATAAAGTCCAAACCTCGCGAGCCGTTTCCACTGAAACATGTCTTGATATTCTGCATAAATTTACGACGTATAGCTTTAAGCGAGTAAACGCAAAGGGCGGATAAATTCGATGGCGTGTTAGTATTAATAGATTCACTTTGACTAAACGCGGCAAACAGAACATCATGTTGGGCGGTTATTCCAAGTTCACCAGCCAACACGGAACCCGCCTTTCCAACAAACGCTGCCTGGACGAGATTATATCCAAAATTGCCTCCTCCCTCACCCATGCAAGACATAGGAATTTCTGTATACGAATAATAATTCTCATCATCGTGACAAACACGTACTAACTTGCTGTAGTAAGTATCCGATCCCACGCCTCGTAATTGGGTAGTCAAAAAGTAGCTGAATCCTTCCGAACTAAAACCATAGACATAATTGATTGGGTATCGTTCACGAGACAAAGAGTTGACGAACATCCGGGTGCCGGTCGTGACTGCCGTTCTCGCTATCATAAAGAGTCTGTCGTCTTCTAAGGACCGACTACTGACAGTAGGCACTTCGGAGCGATAGGGTGAATTTCCAGTGAAGGTTACTCCCACGTACATAACCTGCGTCATAGGAGGGTTAGGAGGCCCCGGCGCGATAAACGCTACGGTGGACGCACTCGCATTGTTCGCCACAACCGGTTCACGAACCTCGCGCACATCATGAGATATATTATTCAAATTGCGCACGGAACACAACCCTTGTAGCACCGAACCGCAAGTTATAAGGCGGCTCGTCGCATAGTCAATCACAAGCGCTTTATTGACGTTATCGGTCGGTTTCTTCACGAAATTCGGCGGGCAGTCGAAGGTGCATTGCGCGGAGTCATTAACGGGACCCGTCTCAATGGACTGTGCGACTTCAAGATCCGGGGAGAGCTGGTAGATGTTGTTCACAGCACCGACGTAGACTCGGCCAGTGTTGCGATCGACGACGAGGTGATTGAAGAGGGAGCCAGTCGCGGCGACCGGGTCGGAGAAGGTGCGCACCACATCCTGCGAGGCGCGCGCGGCGGCGCACGCGGCCCCCAGGGCCAGCAGCACGCGCCACATGGCGCGGGCGCATGTGGCCTACCGTTGTCGCCCTCGGAGGCACCCACCCGTCCATCTGGAACGCGATACACCCGCTCAGCCACTGTCCGCCGACGCCGCTTCGTTCCTATCGCACCTCGACGTTCCCCTGCCCGTAAACTCGGCGGACGAGTCCACTACGCGAGTGAGCAACTTTGGATCGACATAAAATTGAAAGAAACGCAAATACGAGATGGCGCGGAGGGGTCTCAGTGCGATCGGAGCGAATTCGCGAGCTGCCGCGGGGACGCTCAGTGACCCGTCTTCCTCGATGACTTCAGTACCAACCTATTTTACATTAGCTATACCGTTAGAACCGCCCAGCGAGACTTCATGCAGACAGAGAACGTGTCTCGTGACTCATTATAAAACGAATGACACAGAATATTATACTGCAGTATGTAAATAAACACGAAAGAACGAAGCAACCTGTGCAACGGATGTTTTTATATTGCCGCGTACAAAAATAGGTTAGTACTAGGAATGAACGGGCACCGGCGGCCTCGACGCGGTCAGTGTACTGATAGTCAAACGCCGACGAAAGCCTCAGCATCATAAAGGGGAGTAACAAAAAAATCATACAAATTGGCATGCTGTTCGTACGAGGGAGTGAACGTGGTAGCGTAACGATAAATAAAAAGAAACAAATATACGACAGAACTGAATACATCGACGACATCGAGTATACTTACAGGATAGTCATGACGGAACAAGAACGGACGGGCTTCAAAGTTTTATCTCTACTTGATCATACGCAAGTAAGCGCGCTTTCATAATGTGGGGACGTCGAGAGCTCTGCTAGAGACCTGTAACAACAAAAATTATGTTTTAAAGCCCCCTTGGGCTCCATCGATCCGCGGGTTTTTTGTACGCGTTCCAACATTTAAATAACCACTAATATAAAACAAGATAATAATGATACAATATTGATATATAATCAACCTTTGTAACGTACAAACTAATGCTTACAAGGAACAAATAGAACTGCGTTTGCTCTAGTCATAAAAAAGTAAAGCGCTCGATAGTGATTCGATAACCCGAAGAGTCAACGCTACACGGTACGACCGGTCGCGTTCTTAATCATTGCATTCCCTGCCTACACCCACTCCGCTTAATCTACCACCTACGCAGCAAGTCCGCTACTAAAACACTATAACACAGTCAAATAATAGTTACAAATACTAGATACAATTGTATGTATGAGTGATTACTCCAATTTCGAATAGTTACAGTACGGAGAAAATATTGTCAGCCATTACCGCGCACGCGAGTCAATAAACGGAAGCCATTTCAATAAACGCTACAAATTTCTTAACATATTACATCCTATTTTACTATTTACACTCACCGTGTTTAGTGATAATCTCTCAATGTAACAATCCTCAAGAATCCAGAGCCAGGTGGCAGATCTACTTTACACTATTGCACCACTACACTATATTCTTTGTATCACTTTTGGTTATAACAAAAACACTAACACCACAACTATTTAATTCACATTATTATTACAGTACAACTTGTCTTTAATAACTGTCCTCGGTTTAGTATGCAATGAAGCCCGTTTGCACAAAGGGTCCACGACAAGAGCATCAGTCTTCGTACATCGCCATGGAATGATTTCGGTTTCGCTTTTCGAACGAGTCTAGGCGTGACTGACCCGAACGAGACCGACTACGCCCGATTCAAGAAATTAGTACATCTATTTTCCGCTGAAATCAGCGCTTTCTTAAGTTGCGTTCAAGTTTAAATATTTTATACAAATACATGCCTTACTTAGTGTTTCAACAATTTGAACAATTATTTAAACTAGATTATTATTTGTCAAAATATTTATTTTCAATCAATGTTTTATTGATATTTCCTGGTCTAATACTTGATATTGATGAAACGATTAAGCTAAAAATATCAAGTATTGAATAATTATGTACGCTTCGTTTAACAAATTATTGTGTTTTAAAATTATAATTACTTATTCTTGTACTACATACTAAGTTGCATTTTAAATGGAACCTAAAGGTATAACCATAACCAATAATAGTGACTAAACAGCAGGGCAAAATTTTCGCCATGGTTTATTTTTAATTTGTGTTTGTATTATTTTTTCTAAATACTCAAAATTGATACAAAATTTTTGATTTCCTTAAAAAATTTTACTAAAACAAAATATAGTCTGGTATAGTAAATATACCATAGATTGATGCGAGAACTATCTTTGAGATTACTCTTTGAATTGTCCGTGACATACGTCAATACGAAAAATTAAAAATCTGTCTTTTCGACAGATCAAATAAAAATAATAATTGAATTTCTGCCTTTATTGAATAATTATGACAACAACAATGTTTAAACTTTCCTCGGCATTAATAAATTCTACCAGAAATTATCGCCTTGTAGTCGGATTTATCAACAAGAGTAATTTTTCCACAACAAATGTCACAAAGGTACGTTGCATAACTATTTTCTTGTCTCCTTAAGAATAATTCACTTAAAAGCTTAGAATTTTCTACGGGCTTATTACTCTAAGAGTTTATCTTCTTATTTAAATAAAGAAAGGCAATGGATAGGAATATACTTTCTTACATCAAAACTTCGTGTACCGGCTTAGCGCGAATTGAGATGAAGGCATGTTTTAAATTTGGAACTCTCTTTAATTATGTGCTAAAACATACAATAATATATGTCGCACCTTTAATCAAAAAAAGAAACAACTCAAAAATTGCCAGTTTGGAGTTTTCAATTTAAAACTTTATAACGTAACCCCAAGAATAGATCTGCTTCGACAACCATACGATTCCGATTTATATGAATGAAATAAATAATAGTTTCGCTCTTTTTGACAAATTCGTGTGAACTGTTTGATAACACTAAAGGGAAAGATTCAGACATGTTCCAGCAGTAGTGAAAGTAAGGAGATTCTAGGGCGATATAAAACCTAATAACTCTTTATATTACTAAAGAGTGAGTCTAATTTCTTGTTTTTATTATTGATAAAAAGATATCATTCAGACTTATTTCACTATATTACTAAAATTATGCCACGGAATTTCGGAATAATTCTATTTATGCTTCTTTATTTAAAAAAATATTATAAGTTGTTTGAAAGAATCGGAGTACCTTCAGTTTATTATTAAAAGGTTATTAGATAGATGTATATCAATTATTTTTATTACGGTTTAAGAATAAAAAAAAAAACAAAAAGAAGTGTGATATTTTAAGTTATTTCCTTTTACAATGAAATAAAACATCCCCGTAACTACTTTAGTCTTATTAAAAAAGTTTTCTAACCAGATTAAATACATTTGTTTTCCATGATGAGGTCGTGGTGAGCATGTCGAATTTTTAATTTAATTGTACTGACTTCCATTAGTCAAAATCGAAATGGAGAGGCTAAAGAATGTGACTCCATTACCCTAACAGCAGCTGTGTTTAACAATAAAATCGCAGATGAAAATATATCAAATAAGTATATTAAGTAAGTAAGATTAAGTTGAAGACTGTAATAACGTTTTCAACTTAAATTGATTTCCTTCACGATTAATTTCCTATTTTTTATTTAATTCCAATTCTGTAAAACATAAGTTTATGTAAAACAAGCCTCATGCCTTATGATGACAGTGACGATTCCTTCATCCATGAGAATAATGATATCGTACAAAATAAAATAGCTAATATGGAACTTTACGGCACGTCAACGATACTTCTTCTAGTCTATCGTCTTCACGCCCATACACGTCTAGTACGTCTCTTGATTCTGATAGGTCAACATCTTCTATGTTGACTCGCCCGTTGGTGCAGTGGGTAGTGACCCTTGGAAATCTTCAAAAAGATACCGGAACTCTTAGGGGTGAGATCTGGTTATGTGGAATTTCTATCCACTAAAACCCCCTCGATGGACAGCCTCCGCACTAGCAGAGAGGCCCCGGGATCTCTGACGAACTGCACCGAGGTCTCTCTAGTGCCGTGCACATCGTGCTCCACAAAATATAGTACGGAGCTTGTGTAACAAGCTCCGTTTCCTCTCGGGGTCGAAAGGAACGACCACAGCCCCCACTCTGACCGATCGTGACCCCAGAGGTCCCATTGGCCGGGACTATCAATTAGGGCGGTTTCTACGGCCCCTTCGTCTCTGCCTGCGAGAAGGATCAGCCCTTTCGCGGTTACGCTCGGCAGTCTCCTTCCTGACCATGATGGTTTCACAAAAGGAGACTACGGCTTTCCAATCTCTTTCACTTCTCAACATGGCAGAGACTACCGCCTTTAGAGAAAGTGGGTAGTGACCCTGCCTTCAGTTTCGCGGGACGCGGGTTCGATTCCCGCCGAGGGCTAACAATTTCTATAAATGAGTTTGTTGGTCTTCGAGTCTGCGTGTATATTTGTATTTAAGTATGTATTTGAAAAAAACATAAGTATAATATGTTCGCTAGTTGTCTCTCACCCATAACACAAGTAGTAAGTTACTTACTTTGGGGACGGACGACCGCGTGTGTAAGTGTTCCATATATTTATTTATTCATTATTCAATTTATTAATTCCAAGAAAACTGCTCAACATTGTCAGTAATTTTCTAAGGAACGAAGAAGAATTTTGCGATTAAGGAACCTGATAACGACCAAAGTCTTGAAAATGAATCTCAGCCTCAGGTTTCGGTTAGTCATCTCTTTAGAGACAAGATAAAATCTAGCTGCGCCAATCAACCTATCAATAGTTCACCCACTTTTACCAAAAAAAGCGATTTCGGGCAAATTGACGACGATTTGACATTAATTAATTATGACAACCTGTCAAATGCAGTCAGCTACGCACCAAGCTGCAACGAATAACTTATAACCAATCAATTTGTAATTATTTTTTGTTGAAAAGATTTTCCGCCGAGTTTCTTGATGGTTTCTTCTCGGTAGAAACAAACTTCCGAATCAGTGGTAGCAAGTAAACAGTTTATTTGAATAAAGAATATTTTGAATTTGAAAATGACAGTAGGTAAGAACTATATTTTTTTACATTGAAAGTACGAATAAACGTGTATATAATTGTAAATTTTTTTTCCTTACCCAAGAAATAACCAATTCTTATTCTCAAGGTTTGTAAAAATCCGAGATACGTACAAATATTGTTGTAATAAAGTTATATAATTTAAAATAAAACGAATTAAACTGGATTGAGATTCCACATCTGAATAACTTTTCTCTAATAAACTGCTTCTTTAAGTTTTCTGACGGAAAATTATTTGAAATAAAATCGAATTATTAATCATAAACTGAAGTAAGTACGAACTTATATTTTTAATGTCATAATTTAATAATTTATAATCCATAAATTATATTTTTTATTCTATCTAACAAAGGCTAGTACACTAAACTATAATTTGGAACTATACATCACCTTCTTATATAGATATTTTATTTATTATTCATTTTTAAAGACCACGCCGGAAAAGTGTAAAACTTTAAACGCCCATTCCCAAAAAATTGAAATTTGGAGATATTTCTTTTTTTGATTAAGCGTGCGATGTATTGATTATATTTCAGGTTTTTAAAGTTAATACAATGTATTTAATATATCACAATATTTTAAGTCTCTTATGTAGTATGATTTTATTTATTTTAAGCATTTTCTTGGATAAACCAGTTTTAATAGCAAAATATTATTTTACTACAATTTAAGTATAGAATTTATTATTAATTTTATTTCATTGCTAAATATTTACTAAATATTACTAGTACATTTGTTTTGATCAAGCTATACACTGTCCATTATATTAACCATCTTTTGACAGATTGACGATTTACATATTTAGTGATGTCCTAAAGATTCTCGTATGCGATACCATTCCGATTATAGTACCTACTATCATTAATCGAATTATGTACCTAAGTAATTCGATTAATGATAACCTACGTAAACTAATAACAGATATAGAAATCAACATTTTGATTTAATATTGCCTTAGTTTTTTGAAAATAAATGTTAATCCGTGTGTATTTATTATAATCATAAAAAATATATTGTACATCAACTGGCAACATCAACAGACCTTCCGCTCGGCTGCCATTTTGACGTGATCTGTCACTCTCAACGAAACGCCCGTGATAGTCACACGTAGAGGTGTTATATTAGGATGATATTTGAATAATACTATTATGTGATATAATAGCTTTCTCATATTAGGGTATCATACCCTATTATTTGGTAATAGGCTATTATAGTAATAGCCTATTCCGTGACCTGACATATTATTTTAGTGAGACGGCGATTAAATTTTTCTTCATACTTTTAACTGACTTAGGATTGTTAAAGGTTATGTTGGCGTATTTAAAAAGTTACTAATAATTAGTTATCAATTATTGTACACCTTATGTACTATAATTGATAAGTAATCATAGTTTTATATTTTTCTGTTCATTTAAATTTTTTTTTTTTTTTGTGGTTATATGAATGATTTATCATTTAAAAATATTGTTAACTTGTCTTATATTACATATCTACATTTAAAAACATCAATTGTTTCTATCTGCGAGATATCTTTATACCAAATTTTATTTATTTACAATTAAAATCCTTTATATTTCTAATAATATTAAAACTCAACCGTGTGGTATCCGGCTGAATAGAATAGTACCACCCTCATTTCTTACCGAGGTGTCGTAAAAGGCGACTAAGGTAAGTCGACCCGCCGTGTGGTATCCGGCTGAGTAGAATAGACCAACCTCATTTCTTACCGAGGTGTCGTAAAAGGCGACTAAGGTAAGTTGACCCACCGTGTGGTATCCGGTTTAGTAGAATAGACCACCCTCTTTCTTACCGAGGTGTCGTAAAATACGATTGAGGTAAGTTGACGTCAGGCAGGCGGCCGGTCGGAAAAACGCAGCCAAATCATGTGACAGCATGTTTATAACATGTGCCGACCCCACTTAGAGTGGGATAAGGGCAGGAAGATGATGATTTCTAATAATATTTAAACTATTGTTTACGCGATGCAAGGATTTGCATTATGCAAACAAATGTTAAACTGGTTTAATTTTTTAAAACTATCCTTACAAAAGGAAACAATAACAAGTAAACAAAGGCAACTTGTACACATGCCGATTAAAAAAAACAAATGTTAGCGTTTTTAAGGGTTTAGTCTATTTTTTGTTTTCATTGTTAGTTTTATTTTTAACCAATCTATGCAGCATTCATACATAACCCGACTTGTAGCATTAAATATACATATCGTTTTTTTTGGTAAAAGTTTTAGTAAAGAGCCACCTCCAACTGTTCCCGACTCTCCGAGATGATTTTTAGCGACCTAGCTGGCGCAGCGGCGCGCACGAAGTGCATTTTAATTATTAGCGGGTTTGATTTCCGACAGCTATAGTTAACCATATTAAATATTAAATGCAACAAAATTGTAACCAAATAGTACGGTGCTAGTGCAGAAGCAAAAATCTACTGCTTCTCCACTACTGTTTTACTAGTGATTATATTTTATATTTATTATTATATACTATAAATTTTATTAGTACAAATGCGCGTTAACATGAAACCCGACGTGCGTGTGTAACAAAATATAATTTCTTATTACAATATTATATATTATTACATTACAATATTCAATATTAGTACACTCGTACATTGCTTACTTACTTAGTAACCATCCCAAGGCGCATTTAAACAAAGCCTGACATGTATTTAGCAAATCAAATCCCGATTTCTCGCTCACAGTTGGCGACTCGCTACTACTGAAGTTCTCAATACGGGTATTACCGTATTAGCCTGTTACGGAACAGACCCTATTATTAAGTAACAGTCTAATACTAGCCTGTTACGGAACAGTCCCTATTATGCGGAATAGGCAGCTCTCCGGCGATCGCCACCTACACGGCGACCGATATCGACCCTATTATCTTGGAGCTAGCTATTATTTGACTGTTTTATGGTAAAAGGAACCTTAAAACCGCGTCTTATGATACGGTATTACGTGGACTGTATTATATTCCATATACCTATTCAATATTAGTTTAGTACAATAGATTATCGTAGTGTACGCGCGTACATTGCTTACTTACTTAGTAACCATCCCAAGGCGCATTGAAACAAAGCCTGACATGTATTTAGCAAATCAAATCCCGATTTCTCGCTCACAGTTGGCGACTCGCTATTACTGAAGTTCTTAATACGGGTATTACTGTATTAGCCTGTTACCGAACAGTACCTATTATGCGGAATAGGGAGCGCTCCGGCGATCGCCACGCACACGGCGACCGATATCGACCCTATTATCTTGGACAGCTATTATTTGGCTATTATCTGGTAACAGGTTACTTTTACATTGCGTATTATAATACGGTATTAGGTGGGCTGTATTATATTCCATATACCTATTACGAATATATTCATAACACCTCTAGTCACACGCATTTACGTTCGCTGAGTGTTCTCTCGCATCTGTTACACCTTGAGTTAAGTAGCTTTATTCCTCGGAAAAACTTTTGTGAAACTTATATTAATTGATCGTGAAAATGCCGAAAGGACGTGTGTTGAAAGCACAATCAAGACAGTTAGTGTTAAAACTTCATGAGTATTTTGAGCAAGAAAATCAAAATGGCGGACCTCTTATACCTATCACGCAAGTCCGAAACCGTGTTGCAGCCGCGTTGGGGATCAGTCTATCAACTGTGACTAAAATCACTACTGATACCTACGGCAGGAGCGGCTTGGAGCAAAACAAACCATCTACACCAAAAAGAAAGCGCCGGGCTCATAAGGTGACAGCTGTTGATGACTTTGACGCTGACGCTATTCGTCGTCATGTATATGATTACTACTTGAGAAAAGAAATTCCAACTTTGAGAAAACTTATTGTTTCTTTGAAAAGAAGTGGTCTATTTCATGGTGAAAAATCTTCTTTGGTCAAAGTTTTGAACACAATTGGCTTTTCATATAAAAAGTTAAATAAAAGAAAATTATTAATGGAACGCACAGATATAGCTATAGCACGAAAGAGAGGCAAAGAAAATACAAGATTGGGCAAATATTGTTTTCACGGATGAAACATGGCTCAACGCTAACCACACACTATCTCGTTTCTGGACTGATGATACTGCTGATTCCACTTCCTCAGTACCAATGGGAAAAGGTGAGCGCCTAATCATTTGCCATGCAGGTACAGCAAAAGGATTTGTACAAGACGCACTGTTGGCATTTAAATCGAAGAAATCAAATGACTACCACGAAGAGATGAATGCAAATGTGTATGAAGAGTGGTTCAAAAAAATGCTCATTTCATTGGAAGAACCATCAATAATTTTTATTGATAATGCGCCCTACCACTCCCGTCAAATTGACAAAATGCCAACACAGGCTAATAAAAAGCATGAAATAATTAATTGGCTTCGGGACAATGGAGAAAATGTGGACGACTCAATGTTAAAAGTTGAATTAATAAAAATATTAAAAACCAAAAAGAGAGCAAAACGCTATGTAATCAATGAAATGGCAGCAGAATATGGCCATACTGTTCTTCGGATTCCTCCATACCACTGCCAGTACAACGCAATAGAACTTATATGGGCACAAGTAAAAGGGCATGCTGCGAGATGCAATACAAGCCCCCCATTCACAGCGAATAAAATATTGCAATTGCTAAAAAATGCTTGCACCCACGTAACGGCCGAGAACTGGGCAAGTGTGGTGGAAAGAACTAAAAGAGTAATATTCTCTGATTGGGAACGTGATATTGCGTTTGATAATATATTATCTACACAAGAGCTAATAATAACTGCTACTGAAGACTCCTCATCGGAGGAGTCTAGTGTTGATTATCATTCCGACGACTCGTGCTAATAAAATAAATTAAAATATCCTGATTGTTTTATTTGTATTCATGTATTAACTAAGAAAAAAGTAAAACTTTATATAATGTTATTAAATGTCTTTTAATACTCGTTACATCGATTTCTACCGATTATTTTTAATCTGTGGCATAATCGTAGTAATCATTATGTGTGACATCACTAAGTGGGCGGTACCCATCCATAAAGTACAAATATTATTTGTATGATATTTGTACGTAAGCAATACAAAACTTAATGAGCGTGAGCTGTCAAAAGACTGATAATATGATGGACGCAGTTTATAGTATGTAATAATTTACTTTTGTTACCTTAAATCACTTTTTATCGCACATTTTATTGCCGATTATAGCAAAATAATATTCTCCTTAGTTTTGTATTATGAACCTCTGCAAAGTAACGCCTAATTCTATAAATTACCTTAAATCAATTAACACTATTATTAACAGCAATTTAATATTAAGGTTGTCAGGGCAGCCGGTCCTTAAATACCTAACCAAATCATTTGATAACATGTTGTGCAGACTCCACTTAGAATGGGATAAAGGCAGGAGAAAGATGACAGTATACAATAAAGTAAAGTGTTGGTCTGTTACTATCACACTATTTGACAAAATCTCCCTCAGTCTTTGCTAGTTAATAATTGAAGCTACACCCTACCAAGATACTCCAATGTTGACTGTGCAGGCTTATTATAATTCAGTATATGTGCATAACACATCTAAACCTTGATTTTTATGAGGGCTCTTTTTTTTGTTAAGAAAAAAATAGTAGTCCAGAAATACTCAATTTCCCTTTTTTCTTTACATCTCTTATTTTATCTATATCTAATAAGTATTACAATAGTTTCAAATTCAATTTGCTATAAAAAAATTGCCATGTGATATCCAGCTGATTAGAGTAGACCACACTCATTCCTTACAGAGTTGTAAAAGGTGAAGTAAGTTTAACAACATGTTTAAAACATGTTAATAAGGGATATGGACGGGAGACTAATGATTTGTGGATTTCCATACAACATCAACAAATTGAAGTACACATATCAACATAAAACTAAATTCTTGACTTCAAGTCAAATTAATTGTTTAAATACAATCTATAATTTACAAAACAAAAAAACAGGAATACTTTTTTATCTAATGTTGACTCGATATGTAAGCTTAAATTATTCCAAATTTATTAGATATTCATCTATTGGATTGGTGGTGATAGAGTAACAGGACAACATGTGTAAAATAGTGTGAAATTTTATGGTAATTGTTGAAAAGTCCAGTGGTCTGAGAGTTTTTTGAAAATGCCTAATCCATTTATAATATAACAAAACAATGTATGGTATGTATATCTTACTATACGGAAGTTTATAACTATGCTGCTACTATACAATTGACGATTATTAGAATTATATACACATATTTTAACTGCAGTCAGCTACACACCAGGCTGCAAAAATTAATATGTAGTGAATTAATCAAATTGAATATATATTATTTTTAATAGCAGCCAAGATTCATACTAGTTGTACTTTAAATCTTTAATATTTAAGTTACAATTAAAATTACAATTTATTACACACAGAATACAAATTTTTATGACTATATCTAAATACAAAAATAATAAATTTAATCCACACTGAGGTAAAACCTGTGCCGTGGATTTGACAGTTACATAAAAATATTAATAAAAACAAAAACTATAATAATTAGAATCTTGTTAGTAAGTACTTGTTTAAATGAACGTACATGGTACTTAGAATGAAATATATGTGAGTCCGTGTGTTCCTGCACGCATGTATATTTTCTTTTTGTGTATATGTATTGTGTGTGTGTGTGTGTGTGTTTGTGTGTGTGTGTGTGTGTGTGTGTGTGTTTGTTGGTTTGTTTGTTGTGTAGGTATGTGTGAGTGCATTGTGTGTGAAGAGAGTGTCCTAGAGGTAAGAAAGCGTAAAGATTTCTCTTTTCTTCTTCTCTTTAATTTTAATCAGTAGGAGTGAACTACCAAATCAGTAATACTGGGTCATGTTTTTTTAAAAACATTAGTAGATTCAAAAGTACTGAAAACAGTCTACTTGAATAAAGAGTACTTGGGTGACGGAGTCTTACTCACAATTTAAAAAAAAAAAATAATTTAAAAAAATACAAAAAACAGGTACTAACATGAGTAGATTGTTCCCAGGTATTTTCACTTCTTCAGTCCACCCGTTACTCAGTAAGCTATCACAACTGTACAGTTGACAGCAAAAATGTCATTTACATTCTATTTAACATTTTAGCATATTTTCTGTTCTCAAAAACAGGGATGAAAGGACATTTTTTAAAATGAAACCTAGCTAGATAGATTTTTTCCACCCAAAACCCCATCATGCTGAATTTCAGGAAAATCGTTGGCGCCATTTCCTTGATTCTTGATATATATATGCACAAGATTAACTCATTTCAGTATTACAGATTTTGAATTTGAATTTTGCATTTACCTCCTCTGAGTTTGATGAAAAATGGGTATGCACCATGCAATTTTTGGTATTATAGTATTAATCATTTTTAATAGCCGTGTGGTATCCGGCTGAGTAGAATAGTACCATCCTCTTTTCTTACGGAGTTGTCGTAAAAGGCTACTAAGGTAAGTTGACTCACCGTGTGGTATCCGGTTAAGTAGAATAGACCACCCTCTTTCTTGCCGAGGTGTCGTAAAATACGACTAAGGTAAGTTAATGTCAGGCAGATGGCCGGTCGTAAAATACGTAGCCAAATCATGTGACAACATATTTATAACATGTTGTGCTGACCCAACTTAAAGTGAGATAAGGGCAGGAAGATGATGATATAATATAAATAAATATCTTAGATGTTATAGCTAAATTTAAATTACCGCGCGCCCATATACTCGTATTAGAAGGGTTGTCGAACACTTACTGAGCTAAAGCAAAACACGGCCGGTTCATTATCATATACAAAATAATTCCTATACAAACATTAATTGATAACATTTAATATTGTTTCACCGCAGAATTGTACAGTTCACACATGCCTCGTGCGGCGAGTATATAAAGCGCTTGATATCAAGTATAACCTACTTTGTTATACCCCCAGTGACTTTTAGATCGCTTGGAGGGGACGGTTATAAGTCGGACGGTTATTTGGTAAAACTCGTTCCGCCAGCCACGTTTTAACAGTCGCGATATTTGCCTTTATTACTGGCCGATCGTAGTATAGTTTGTGAAAAATTGAGTTATAATTTGGCATATATCAATTGTCAGTTAAGTGATTTAATCGGTTTTTGGGTGGAAAATTTTCGTTAACGTGCACGGTTTATTTTATAATATGGCTTGTACTGTTTGCATGAACAGCGATGAAAGTAAAACAGTTAAAATGGTAAGTGTTTATTAATATATTTGGTCAAAGTTTGCGAACGTTAAATGTTTTGTAGGAAATGTTACGTATATTTGTCTAATTCTTTTTATTACTGAGATGTCCACGGTCCAAAATACTAAAAGATTTTGTTTATTATTAGTTAGTAAGTATGGTGTCCGGGAGATTAAGAAAACTTAGCTTTATATATGGTATCTGTGTAAAACGATATCAATTTTACATAATCTCTTGCCTCGCGTGATTTCTCACGCAATCAAGCATTTGTACAATGTAAAATGAGATGCTGCGAATATATCTACATTAAGAAAGAAAGAACGTTTAGTTTATTAACTAAAACTAAACTTAAACACATAAAACAATAGAACAAAAATATAACAAGAACACAAAACAATATCATATAAACATACTGCATACCGCAAGAAGAAGAAAATGACTCAGCTCAGTATAAATTGAGCGACAGAATTCTATCGCACAACACTGTTTTTCAACAGTAGCCAGGAGCGACACAGTTTTATTTAGGATAAACTTGTATAATTACTTAAATCACAAATATTTTAATGAACACATAATGATAATAAATAAATTGTATTTTATATGAAATTAATAAATAAACTGTAATATATTATCATCATCCTCCTGCCCTTATCCCACTCTAAGTGGGGTCGGCACAACATGTTATAAACACGCTGTTACATGATTTGGCTGCGTTTTTACGACCGGCCGCCTGCCTGACGTCAACTTACCTCTGTCGTATTTTACGACACCTCGGTAAGAATGAGGGTGGTCTATTCTACTAAACCGGATACCACACGGTGGGTCAACTTACCTTAGTCGCCTTTTACGACACCTCGGTAAGAAATGAGGTTGGTCTATTCTACTCAGCCGGATACCAAACGGCGGGTCGACTTACCTTAGTCGCCTTTTACGACACCTCGGTAAGAAAAGAGGGTGGTACTATTCTATTCAGCCGGATACCACACGGCGTAAACTGTAATATATTATGTATAATAATATATATATTTTATAATGATAATACGTGATGATATTTTATAATGACATTACGTTCCTAAATAAAGATTTCCCAGTTTCCGATGGTTATACCATCAGGTCACTTATCATCGAGAGATATTATCATTCCCCTGACCTTATCCCACTCTAAGTGGGGTCAGCATAACATATTTTAAAAATGTTGTTAGATGATTTGGCTAGTTAGTTTACGACGGCCCGCCTGCCTGACGTCAACTTATCTTAGTTGCCTTTTGCGACACCTAAGTAAGAAGTGAGGGTGGTCTATTCTACTCAGTTAGATCACACGGCGGTATTTCTTAGTATAGAGAGACATAAGAATAAAAAAAATCCAAATTTTATATTTGGTTGTGATATTTTTTAAATATGTCCCTACGTAATGATGCCATAAAATAATCTTTTGACATTATATGACCCACGTCAACGCTGTAAAGATAAATATTTATGTTTTATTAGTATATAATATTATATTATTTAAAATTGCATACTATCACTCGTAATTATGGAATTCATTATTGTTTTTTATATAATAAGGCAATTTTTTTACAACTGCGTGACTTATTCAAAGCAATTTTCATAAAACCGTAATGTACTATTGATCTAAACCTTCAGCAAGAATTCCACTAACTTTTAGTATCAAACGTATAAAATTCTATTTAGTAAATATTGAGATAATCGATCAGAACAGATAGCTATTCGGCACTTTGTTTTAAATAATAATAAAATAATAAAAAAATGTTTATTTCCATAACAGCTTAGGCTCTTACACTTATATTACTGTTTTATAATAAGTATAGATGCGAAAGTCTGTCTGTCTGTTACGCTTTCACGGAAAATCAGTAGTGTGCCTAACAGCGACATCTAGTGACCGATGTTCCAGCGCGATACAACTTGGCGTTACGCTGACGCCATCGAGTAGGTTAAAAAAACTGGAGCAATATTGATGAAGTTCAGTACAAGGAACCGGACATGAAAAAGAAAACTGTAGAAAACATGTTTGTTTTAAACCTTAAGTTGCCTTGAATTAAGTTGCGGGTGCAACTCTTTTATGTTAATTAGGGTATTTTAACATTTATCATGACTAGTAGGAAGTTTAAGGTCTAGTCTATTTAAAAAAGAGAAGAAAACAAACATCATCATTTTCCTGTCCTTATCCCACTTTAACTGGGGTCGGCTCAACAAGTTATAATCATGTTGTCACATGATTTGGCTTAGTATTTTACGAACGGCCGCCTGCCCGTCATCAAATTACCTGAGTCGCCTTTTACTATACCTCGGTAAGAAATAAGGGTGGTCTATTCTACTCAGCCGGACACCACACTGCTGATCAACTCACCATAGTCGCCTCCCTCGACACCTCGGCAAGTAATGAGGGTGGTGTATTCTAATCAGCTAAACACCATACACAGAGAAGAAAAACAAATAAATTTGAAAAAAATAATAATTGCGGTTTATTTGAAAATATTTGTAGACGCGAATGAAGTAGCGGGTACAGCTTGTAATAATATACAAAATTTACAGCTTATTTACTACATTATTTATTATTATTATTATTTTATTTACATACAACACATATTGTTTACAGTATAATTGTTGTCGCCAATGACTTCTGCTTTGTATTTTATAGCAACATTCATGAAACAAGAGTATCGCGCCCTTTATGATTAAAATGGTGGCAACACTGTGCCGTTGTTGTTTACCGTGGAGTCTTCTTATTGATAAAACGTTTCAGTGACATTCATTCTTTGTTATTTATTCAAGAGAAGTTTATCTCGGAGCAGGAATTGTGGTATTCCATTATATAGTGTTATATAATGTGTGCGCTAACATAATTGTATAACGTTTCCAGAGAAAGGAGCGCGACACGTTCGGCGAGTTGGACGTGCCTGACGATCGGCTCTATGGCGCCCAAACTGTTCGCTCCGTCATGAACTTCCCCATCGGTGGGATCGAGGAGCGGATGCCGGTAAGATACAGAAAAAAAAAACCGTGGCTTACACCATTTTATCGTAATTCTATCACTTGTACTACGGCATTTAAAGTAACGCCTACGCTGTAGTGACGCCGAGTTTCTTGCTGGTCTTGATAAGAACAACATTCCGAAGACATTCCCAGCAGTAGCTTCATTAAAGTTAATTAGTCCTTAACGATCAAAAAGTGCTGGCAAATACTTACTTAAAAAAAGATTAGTTTAATTTGATTAGAAAAAGAAAAATAACGGTTGCCTGTAAAGTCGGTTTTACGGGCAAAGATTTTACGTGACAACGTCTTTTTAAATGTGGTGGATTTGAGTGGGAGAGAGACGCCAGTCCGGCGGGCCTCTCTTTCGTTCGGTGACTCATCGTAACAGACGTGAGCGGGCGTTACACTTTTTCATGAGTGACTCCAAGCCGCAACCTAATTGAAGACGTTGTCATGTCAAAAGTAAAAATACAAAAAAAAAATCGATGTAATCCCCGATTTGGGAAAATCCATCTTATACTCAAAGTAGCGTCTACTGTCCGTTCATCTAACGCATGCATTACAAACCACCGCAGTCACACTACACACGTTCACTACCACAATCTAGAAATAAAAATTAACTTATGTTTGTGGTTATATTATATAGAAACAATGTGCTCAATAAACTAGCCGTGTGGTATCCGGCTAAGTAAATAGTACCACCCTCATTTCTTACCGAGGTGTCGTAAAAGGCGACTACGGTAAGATGACCAGCTGTGTGGTATCCGGCTGAGTAGAATAGACCACCCTCGTTTCTTACCGAGGTGTCGTAAAAGGCGACTAAGGTAAGTTGACCCACCGTGTGGATCGGGTTTAGTAAAGTAGACCACCCTCCTTCTTACCGAGGTGTCGTAAAATACGACAAAGGTAAGTTGACGTCGGGCAGGCGGCCGGTCGTAAAAACGCAGCCAAATCATGTTACAGCATGTTTATAACATGTTGTTCCGACCCCACTTAGAGTGGGATAAGGGCAGGAGGATATATATGTGCTCAATTAAACTACCGAAGTGAAAATCACGTTCTAACAATACTTAATAAAACAAATTAATAAAAATGCGTTTCTGTATTTTACGGTTGTTCTAAACTATTATACTACCTATTGGTCTTATAACTTTAATCCAGTTGCCTTGAAAACGTAACAGACAGGCTGACTCTAGCATTTAGAACTTAATATAGATGTTAGATGAAAAAACCTTGATTCGATCTATTCAAACGCCTTACGCGCCTTGACATATAGTTATCAGTTACACGACCGGTCATGTGATTACAAGCATTTTGATATATACAATTAGTATTGCCCCTGCTAGATGGACAGATGACCTCAAAAGGGTCGTGGGGAGCCGCTGGATACAAGCGGCACAAAATCGTGTGTTCTGGAGATCCCATGAAGAGACCTATGTCCAGCAGTGGACGTCCATCGGTTGAAGAAGAAGAAGAAGAAGAATTAGTATTGCGAATGTGAAACTTTGTATGTTTGTACCGCTTTAGCGCTGCCACGGCTCAAATGATTTGTATCGATTTGTGGCAAAGTTTGTCTAAAACTTGAGTGAAGAAAGAAAGAAAAGATTTATTTTGTGTTCAAATATTATATAATATTGCCAAAAAAGGGGCAAAATTAAATTTTTACATATTCGAATTTTGTGATCAAATAAGGCCTCCGACTCAGCATAACGATACAGCGAGGTCACGGAAGAAACCACGATTTATATATATTATCATTTTATATATCTTTAATATTTAAATGAGTTAATCTTGTATATATTTGAATGTATTTTCTGAATCTCGGAAACTGCTCAACGATTTTCCTGAAATTCTGCATGTAGGGGGTCTCAGGGAAGAGAAACTGATCTAGCTAGGTTTTATTTAAAAAAAATTTGTTTTATCCCTGTTTTTGGGTACTAAAAAAATAACATTTAAATTTAATATAAAACACTATTTTTGCTGTTAATTGTCAAGTCAGCGTCAGTCAATACTTAGGATCGAACCCCACCTACGCATTATATTTTTGGAATTCGTTTTTTTTTGTAAAAAATTACCAAGCAAGACTCGGTCATCCAGGTTTTGATTTATATATCATGTTTTAAAGAAGAAACTTTCATAATCTAAAATTAAATTAAATTAAACGGGCGAAACAATTGTTGAGATTGTAGTAGTAAATGTGTGCAGTGCTTGTGTATTGTTATGTTATTGGTGATGGGTAGTGCATCGGTTTTCACGAATCTTGCATGTATCAGGTATAAGAACGAATAGTACACTCTACAATTAGCATTACATATATTTTCTGCCATCAGAGATTTTAGCAAAATAATATTTTCATTAGTTAATTATATGAAAATATCAATTAGGCACATAAGTTTAATGGGAAAAATTCATTTATGCTTGCCTGGGGTTTGAACCCGTAACTCCCACACAGTTCACCGTTCGGCTATCATCTCCTGCTAGTATAATTATATAAGATTTTTTTTATTTTTTATCTAGTATCCAGTCATCGTGGCCATGGGGATTTTGAAAAAAGCAGCCGCTAAAGTCAACATAGAGTTCGGTCTGGACAAAAAAATTGGTAAGCAATATTGTTTGGTATTATACTTCGGTTCCAGGCCCAAATTATTTAGAGATTGTGGTGTTGAATGTGTGCAGTGCCAATGTAGTGGTGTGGTGGTTATGTTGGTTTGTTGTGCTTTTAATAAACCTTTACGTATATTATTTTATTTTATTTTATTTAGCGTTACATATATTTACTCTAATCACCGATTATAGCCTAAACTAACGTTACTCTTAATTCTTACAAAAATTAATAATTATAATTAATAATAATTCTTCTAAATAATACGTAATTAATATAAAATTAATGAAAAATTTACTAAATATAAATAATTTTATACAAAGGTATATATCGCACACTTAGTATTAAAATGACCTAACTCAAAACTAGGCCTAATTGGGTATGTAAATACATTGTAGTCCTTATTTCAATGCCTTCTATGACGTCACGCTATGAACTATCAAAAATACTAGTGTTTTCTTGCTCTCCCAAGTCATGGTTCTTTGTGGGAGTTTTGTAGGCGCTATGCTACGCTTTATCACCATTTGCACAAAACAACTTCGAATTAGGTCGTTTTAATACTAAGCGTGTGATATACAGTGAGGCGTACTATACTCGCTTGTCGCTTGACTCTGGCCATTAATTTCTGCAGCGGATGCTATAATGCAGGCGTGCGATGACGTCATATCCGGGAAGCTGTACAAGGAGGGCCACTTCCCGCTGGTGATCTGGCAGACGGGTTCCGGCACCCAGTCCAATATGAACACCAACGAGGTAAGTCTAGGAGACGCTAGAATGAAGCAGGGGCTGATTTTTTTAAAGTCAAATTTGAAATAAGCTTTATTGATGATTTATTCTTTATTTGAATATGACCAATTACAAATATAAATAATCACTACATATTATAAAACAAAGTCGCATTCTTTGTTTGTGTTCCCTATGTAAGCATAAATCTTTAAAACTACGCAACAGATTTTGATGCGGTTTTTTTTTATAGATAGAGTGATTCCAGAGGAAGGTTTGTACGTATAAGAACATTCAATACGGAGAAGAGAAATACTGTAATTTTTGAGGTTTCTGTAAATAATTAAATTTTTTTTCGCTTACATTGCAAACGCAGGCTAAACCCTACGAGATTTATCAAAATAATGTACTAAGTATTTGTACACCTTGAAAAGGTCTACAGAAAAGTCCGCGATGGTATATGTCTATCTCTTATAGATAACCCACTATAGCATTTTTTGTCATTTACTTTTTACGAAAAATAATGCCATATTTTTTAGGCAATTTTTATACAATACAGCATTAATCCTTATCCAATTAAGTACCTTAAATAAATAGTTGATTTAATATAGATCAATATGGCCGTTTACAGCATGTAATTTAAGTGAACATTTTCGGAGATATTACAGATTTAAAATGCCGTGAGGACGCCGCGCTTCGCCCTATAAAACTTCAACTTTAGCAGCTATGTCCCTCTTTCAAGAGTTTGTTTAAAGACATTTTGTAATTAATTGTAAAAATAAAATACATAGATAAATAAAAAAAATGTACTATATGAATTTAGATATTCCAAAGATAGCAGGAAATCTTCTTGGTATAGGGAAAGGAAATTGTTTTTCTCCAAATTTAACGCGTGCGGGCCACGGGCAGTAATGAATAAATCAAAACTACTGGATCGATTTTAATGATTTTTTTACAGTGACTGACATGGAATATATGGGATATATATTTTATACCCGTGCGAAGCAGGGGCAGGCCGCTATTGGATAGAACAATCATCACAGATAAAACTATACATTACAATAGACCGGACATAACCGTGTATGATAAGACTAAAGAGCAAGTTAAATTAATAGATATTGCAATATGTAACACACACAACTTGACCACCACTTACTCAGATAAAATATGCAAATACCGCGATTTAGCAATAGAATTAAAAAAACAATGGTCGGTTAATACGGTTCATACAATCCCAATAGTCATTTCATCCACGGGTATCATCCCTAAGAGCCAAAGAAACAGTTTAAAAAGTCTAGACATTCACCCACACATATACACACTTATGCAAAAGGCTGTAATACTTAATACGTGTAGGATAGTACGAAAATTCCTAGCTGAATTTTAATGCACTTGGCCATGGTCTGAAGACTAAAGTCTTCGAACAGTGCGTGTTGCCAGTGATGACCTATGGCTCTGAATCTTGGTCGCTGACTATGGGCCTCATAAGAAGGCTCAGAGTCGCTCAGCGGGCGATGGAGCGAGCTCGGAGTTTCTCTACGTGATCAAATCAGAAATGAGGAGATCCGTAGACGAACCAGAGTTACCGACATAGCTCAGCGGGTCGCGAAGCTGAAGTGGCGATGGGCGGGGCACATAGTGCGGAGAACCGATGGACGTTGGGGTCTCAAGGTGTTGGAATGGCGACCCCGCACCGGAAAGCGCAGTGTCGGAAGACCCCCTACTAGATGGACAGACGACCTCAAAAGGGTCGCGGGGAGCCGCTGGATACAAGCGGCACAAAATCGTGTGTTCTGGAGATCCCATGAAGAGACCTATGTCCAGCAGTGGACGTCCATCGGTTGAAGAAGAAGAAGAAGAAGGCCATGGCCCGTGCTTAGAGACCTCTTCACTGAGAGTAATAAAAATAAAATAAAGATAATAATACTTTGCTACATAATGCGTAATTCTAAAATTTATACTCAAAATGTCATCTGTAGGTGATCTCGAACCGAGCTATTCAGATCCTCGGAGGTAAGTTGGGCAGCAAGGACCCAGTGCACCCCAACGACCACGTGAACAAGTCGCAGAGCTCCAACGACACGTATCCCACCGCCATGCACATCGCCGTTGGGATGGAGCTGCGAGACCGACTGATGCCGGGCCTGGTGGCGCTCCGGGATACCCTGGACTCCAAGTCCAAGGAGTTCGACAAGATCATCAAGATTGGCAGGTGAGATTCACTATATGTAACCCCATTGACCCCTTCCATCCCCAAACCCTTCCAAAACCCTTCGATACTGTTTGGTAGGTTACACATATTCCTAGAATTCTCTGGAGATATGTAGGTTTCCTCACGATGTTTTCCTTTACAGAAAAGCGTGTGATAAATTTTTTATTATAGATTATCAATAAGATACATAAGTTTGATCGAAAAACTCATTGGTTGGTTAAAGTGGGTTAACCTTAAAAGCTAGACATATGCTGTCGCGGACTTTTATTTAGAACTTTCAGAGGGGAACAATTTTGTAATACATGATTTTTTTTAATAACTTTCACCTTTTACGCGCACGCAAGGATAAATTTAAGCCGTTTTCGTAATATTTTTTATTGCTGCTCCTCTCCTATTCATCTTTGCATGATGTTAGCCTATAGCCTTCCTCGATAAATGGACTATCTTACACTGAACAAATTTTTCATATCGATCCAGTAGTTCCTGAGATTAGCATCTTCAAACAAACAAACTCTTCAGCTTTATATATTTATAATGCATAAGTTGGCACCACTTTTCTCGGTCAGCAGTACGGTTTATAGCCACGTTCAGTCTGATGTCCAGACTGTCCAGTTCAGACACCTGATCCGTCCATCTTTTTGGGCTCCAACCGCTGGATCTTTTGCCGTCTACTTTCCCATTAACCATGAGTTTCTCAAGGTTATCGCTGGCTTTCTAGCAATATGTCCAAATGTCTATGTTCTATGTCCAAATTATTGGAGAATTCTCTGATAGATTGATAAGGTTTACCTCAATAAAATTCCAGAACCCATTTGATGGATGCCGTGCCTCTGACCCTTGGGCAAGAGTTCAGTGGATACGCAGCTCAGCTCACGTACGGCATCGAGAGGGTCTGCACCACGCTGCCCAGGCTGCACTATCTGGCTTTAGGAGGAACTGCTGTTGGAACCGGTCTGAACACTCGCAAGGGTTTCGCTGAGAAGTGTGCCAAGGAGATAGCCAATCTCACTGGTGAGTTTTATCTTTAAAATTTAAATGAGTTAATCTTGTATGTATATGTATGTATATATATTTTCAGAATCTCAGAAACGGCTCCAACGATTTTCCTGAATGCATGTAGGGGGTTTTGGGGAAGAAAAACCGATCTAGATAAGTTTTATTAAAAAAAATGTCGTTTTATCCATGTTTTCGGGCTCTTAAATTTTTGTGAAATTTACATTGAATCACAATTTTTCGCTGTCAAATGTAAAGTCATGGTAGTTCATTTGGGGAACGGGCGGTCTAGGGAGGTGAAGAAATCCTAGGATCGAGCCCCAGCTGACCTATTATTTTTTTTAATTTTTCTTTTATATTTTTTTTTGTAGTTTTTTTTTTTTTTTACATCATTTTAAAAATTACCGAATAAAGCTCGGTCACCTAGGTACTTTGTATAATCCATACTAGAACATTCTAAAGAAAGAAAGGTTTAAATTAAGTGTAAGGGATATGCTAACTACGCAACGCTACGGAAGACAAATGGAGCAAAAAGGTGACTCTGGTACCCCAGAGATGGCATCAAGAGCAGAGAAGTTAATCGATTTTGATCCCTTTAAAAAGAATCGATTTTACAAAAGATTTGATTTTTTTCTGACTATTTCAAAGTTGTCTTTTTTATATTAATAATTAATTACAATAAACGCTAATTAAAGTGGCCAACTACCTAACAGAAAATAACAACAGAAATAATAACAGATGCGCTGTTTGTGAAATTCGATTAAAATGTGCAGTTTGGCTACATTGACTGGCCCGTTGGAACAGTGGGTAGTGACCCTGCCTTCAGCTCCGCAGGTCGCGGGTTCGATTCCCGCCGAGGGCCTACATTTTCTATAAATGAATTTGTTGGTCTTTGAGCCTGGGTGTATATTTGTATTTAAGTATGTATTTAAAAAATATATAAGTATATATTCACCAGTTGTCTGTCACCCATAACACAAGTATTAAGTTACTTACTTTGAGGACAGACGACGATATATTTATATATTTATATTTATATATATTGGTTTCATCCAACAATGCATATCTAATCTCCAAAAACAAGAAAATGAGGATAATTAAAATAATCGATTATTACTTAACCACTTATAGTGGGATAAGGGCAGGAAAATGATGCTAACAAAGTTTGTTCCCAGGTATCCCATTCGAAACGGCCCCAAACAAGTTCGAGGCGTTGGCGAGTCACGACGCCATGGTGGAGGTGCACGGTGCCCTCAACACCATAGCCGTGTCGCTGATGAAGATAGCCAACGACATCAGACTCCTGGCCTCCGGACCCAGATGCGGTCTGGCCGAGCTGATGCTGCCAGAAAATGAGCCAGGCTCCTCCATCATGCCTGGTTAGTACAATTTTGTAACCTAGTGATCATCATCATCCTGCCCTTATCCCACTCTAAGTGGGGTCGGCTCAACATGTTATAAACATGCTGTCACATGATTTGGCAGCGTTTTTACGACCGGCCGCCTGCCTGACGTCAACTTACCTCTGTCGTATTTTACGACACCACACGGATACCACACGGTGGATCAACTTACCTTAGTCGCCTTTTACGACACCTCGGTAAGAAATGAGGTTGGTCTATTCTACTGAGCCGGATACCACACGGCGGGTCGACTTACCTTAGTCGCCTTTTACGACACCTCGGTAAGAAATGAGGTTGGTCTATTCTACTGAGCCGGATACCACACGGCGGGTCGACTTACCTTAGTCGCCTTTTACGACACCTCGGTAAGAAAAGAAAATATTGTAACCTAGTGATATACTAACTTAAATCAATTTGCCAATTTTATGGAGTCTATCTCCTGATGATGCTTCGTTTTGTGGGAAACAATAGTTAAGTTTGCGATAGTGAACGTGTGTAGTGCTTGTGTAGAATGATGTTGGTGGTAGCTTCTACGTGCGATAACTAATCCTGCATGTATAAGATAGGAGAAGGTGTGTAAGTTATACACTAATTGATTCAACCCCCCCACCATTTATTTTGCCTCCAAACACGTGTAGCTTGAACTAGAAACATTTATCTGATCGTTAATGAGGATGTCATTGTTATTTTTAATAATCGCAACTTCTTGCACAACAAAATTGTAAAAGCAAAAGGTTTTTTGGAATTCCTTAAAGTAACGTCTGCTTTTATAACAGAATATAGAATTATTTTGCTGTAATCCGCGTTTGTTAAGAGGAGTAAGCAACAATCACGTACCTTATACATGCATGACAAGTCACCACATGTATCACAAAACACCACCAACACTCTACACAAGCACTACATACACTCACTACCACAATTTCTACGATCGTTTTGCCTCAAAACCGAAGCATCATCAGAAGGATAGGCTCCACGACAAAATCGTAATGCATTACATTTACAATATTAGAATAGTCCACCCTTATTTCTTACCGAGGTGTCGTAAAGGTGGCTAAAGTAAGTTGACCCACCGTGTGGTATCCGGTTTAGTAGAATAGACCACCCTCCACCTTACCGAGGTGTAAAATACGACTCAGTATTTTAAGTTAGTAAGACTAAATACGGCCGGTCGTAAAAACGCAGAAAAATCATGTGACAGCTTGTTTATAGCATGTTGTGCCGACCCCACTTAGAGTGGGATAAGGGCAGGAGGATGATGCTGTTTTCCACGTTGAAATACAAGAAAGTAATATTTTGTTATACCATCTATTTTATTTTATTTTATTATATTATGTTTATTGTTATCCATTTATTTATTTCTTATTTGCCTAGGCACATCGCTATAGTTTATTGATTTTCATCTCTTAATTATTTATGCCTATTACATCTTCTCTTCTTCTGTTTGTTTGCTTGCTGCACCTATTTTAATTTTCCGTTTGACCCTAAGGTTGACTGGTAGAGAACGCTTAGTTTAGTGTTAAGTCCGCCTTTTGTACTTTTATCTTAATAGTGCAATAAAGATTTAAAAAAAAAAAAAAAGGAAGTACATTCAGTTAGAGGTACTAATACAATTAGGCACTCTGATCCTACGAAGCAATCTTTTTTCCTATAAGCAGGTCATATGACAGTGATATAGTATTATATAGTAGATGCATGGAGATATACAGAAACACACAATCACACATACATTATAATGTCAAAGCATCACAGTAGTAGATAAGAGAGGCTTTTTAACTTGTTTTTACATGTTCAATCGGCAGGCAAAGTGAACCCCACCCAGTGCGAGTCGCTCACCATGATAGCGGCACAAGTGATGGGGAACCACGTGGCGTGCACCGTGGGAGGTAGCAACGGACACTTCGAGCTGAACGTGTTCAAACCCATGATGGTTGCTAACGTGCTAAGATCCATCAGGCTGATTGGTGAGTACACAAACATGTCACTATATATCGTACAATAGAGTCCGCCGTATGTATGTTCACGATAAATTAAAAAATCACTGAACGGATTTCCACGTTGTTGCTACTGACAGACAGAGTGTGTGTTGCGGCCATAATCATCTGTGACGATAACAATGATATGGATCAATCATGGGTGTCTACGAGAAATTTAATATTAATATCGTATGGTTTTTTAATAATTTTGATTGTGGATGGCATATGCATACAGTTTTATACTATGGCATTGCCGTCCTTGCAAATGTAGGGTGGGGCTGGAACCTCACCTCTCTAGAGTTCCCCAAATAAGATCCCATGACTTTACGTTTGACAGCGAAATTTTTCAAAGTTTTTCAGAAATTTTACAGTCTTTCGAATTCAACGTCAATTTTAGCATTTTCCCGAAAACGTGCGTGCGTGGTAGTGTATGTGTGTGTGCGTGCGTGCGGGCGTGCTTGTGTGTGTGTGTGTGTGTGTGTGTGAGTGAGTGTGTGTGTGTGTGTGTGTGTGTGAAAAACGGACAGATTGAGCTGAACGTGTTCAAGCCCATGATGGTGGCCAACACACGATCTTGTGCTGAGCTATATCGGTGACTCTGGTTCTTCTACGGATCTCGTCATTTCTGATTTGATCACGTAGAGATACACCGAGCATAGCTTGCCCCATGGCCCGCTGAGTGGCTCTGGGCCTTATGAGGCCCACAGTCAGTAACCACATTTCAGCTCCGTAAGTCATCACTGGCAACACGCACTGTTCGAAGATTTTGGTGTTCAAGCACTGAGGTATTTTGGACCAAAATACCTCAACAATGGATTACACTATGACAATAAACTACCTAGGTATAAGAATTAAAATAATAACTGTTTGAAGATTTTGATCTTTAAGCACTGAGGTATTTTGGACCAAAATACCTCAACAATGGATTACACTATGACAATAAACTACCTAGGTATAAGAATTAAAATAATAACTGTTTGAAGATTTTGATCTTCAAGCACTGAGGTATTTTGGACCAAAATACCTCAACAATGGATTACACTATGACAATAAACTACCTAGGTATAAGAATTAAAATAATAACTGTTTGAAGATTTTGATCTTCAAGCACTGAGGTATTTTGGACCAAAATACCTCAACAATGGATTACACTATGACAATAAACTACCTAGGTATAAGAATTAAAATAATAACTGTTTGAAGATTTTGATCTTCAAGCACTGAGGTATTTTGGACCAAAATACCTCAACAATGGATTACACTATGACAATAAACTACCTAGGTATAAGAATTAAAATAATAACTGTTTGAAGATTTTGATCTTTAAGCTCTGAGATATCCCATGGCACGTATCCCATGAATAATGTTCCCTAGGCGACGGGTGCCAGTCGTTCAACAAGAACTGCGCGGTGGGCATCAAGGCCAACGTGGACCAGATCAACAAGATCATGCGGGAGTCGCTGATGCTGGTCACGGCGCTGAACCCTCACATCGGATACGATAAGGTATCATAAAATAAAAAAAAACATATTCAAATTCAAAATATTAGGGACCGTTCAAGTATTAAATGAGCACTATGGGGGATGGGGGTCTTTGCTTTCATTATTTTGGATGACATGGGGGGAGTCTAGATAATGATTATGTCATCATCTTCCTGCCCTTATCCCACTCTAAGTGGGGTCAGCACAACATGTGTACCTCTGAAAATGCTGAGTAGACCATCCATTTTGGGACAACACACTATACTGTTTCTAGATCTATTGTTTATTTATACTCATAACTGTCTGTTTAGTAATAATAGTTTATTTTAATTTATTTGTTAATAGTTTAAATAGTATAGTGTTTAGTACCAAATAAATCATTCATTCATTCATTCATTATAAACATGCTGTAACATGATTTGGCTGCGTTTTTACGACCGGCCGCCTGCCTGCCTGACGTCAACTTAGCTTAGTCGTATTTTACGACACCTCGGTAAGGAGGGTGGTCTATTGTAATAAACCGGATACCACACGGTGGGTTAACTTACCTTAGTCGCCTTTTACGACAGCTCGGTAAGAAATGACGGTGGTACTATTCTACTTAGCCGGATACCACACGGCTATATTCCATAGATTAATGTACTTAACTAAATGTAAACATGTCAAAAAACGGTTTTTATAGTAGGTAAAGATTGCAGATTGGTTTACCAAATAAAAACGTTAGTGCCTGTCCGTTGTTTGAACCAATAACCCCTCGAAAGTGTTGCACAGTATCACCGCTAGGCTATCGCAGCTTTTATGTAATTGCAAAGAAATAAGAAACAATCAGAGACGAATTATTCACGTTTAGTATAAAAAAGCTAATTATATTCGAATCTGTCTATACTAATATATAAAGCTGAAGAGTTTGTTTATTTGTTTGTTTGAACGATCTCTGAAACTAATGGACAGATTTGGAAAATTCTTTCAGTTTTTCAAAAGATAGTCCATTTACCAAGGAAGGCTATAGGATATACAACATCACGTTAAGATGAATAGGAGAGGAGCAGCAGTAAATAATATTACGAAAATGGCAAAATTTAAAGCTTTCTTTACGTGCGTTAAGTAAACGGTGAAAGTTATCCAAAAATTGCGTATTACAATATTGTTTCCCTTTAAAAGTTCTAAATAAAAGTCCGCGACAGAATATTTTACTTTACAGCTTTTAAGGTTAACCCACACTTTATTTTACAGCTTTTAAGGTTAACCCACTTTGAACATTTTTATGGTTATCAAAATACTATATTACGGTATTAATATTTCCACGCGGGCAGAGCTGCTGTCGATTGCTAGTGCAATGTAAATTAATTCTAATGCAAGTGCAATATAAATTAATTCTAATGCGAGTGCAATATAAGCTGTGGTAGGCCGGCGGTATCACCGTGCGCCTCTTTCGAGGAGGTCTAGGGTTCAAACCCCGGGCAGGCATCAATGAGTTTTCTAGTAAAACTTGTGTCTAATTGGTAATTGCAATTTATCACACGCTTTTCGGTGAAGGAAAACATCGTGAGGAAACCTGCATATCTCTAGAGAATTCTGGAGATATGTGTAACCTACCAATCCGCATTGGAGCAGCGTGGTAGGTCTTAGCTCCAATCCTACTCTCCAAAAAAAAAAAAAACGGAGAGAAGAGGCCTATGAGTGGGATAGTAACAGGCCGTTACATTACATTACATTTTTTACATGCGAGTGCAATATAAATTAATTCTAATTCCAATTCCAAAAACGTCCAGGCTGCTCAAATCGCTAAGACTGCCCACAAAGAAGGCGGCACCCTCAAGGACACGGCTGTCAAACTCGGTATCCTGACAGCGGAACAGTTCGACCAATGGGTGAAGCCGGAAGAAATGCTTGGACCCAAGTAAAATGTCCGTCTGTACTTATTTACCTTATAACACAATATCTATATAATTAAACTGTGCCAACAGCTTCGCCCATATAGTAAAATCAGCGAGATTATTTCCAAAATTGAATTTTTGAACATAAAAGTAGTTATCGTGATGCAAAAGTAATAATAAAATTATTTTGCTATAATCCGCGATGAAGTACAATATGTAGAGTGGACAATCGGTTATCATACCTGATACATGCAGGAGTCGTAAAAAACACATGCACAAACCTCCACCACCGCCACCACGATACACAAGCACTACATACGTTCACTATCACAAACTCAACTAGTTCACTATCGCAAAGCGATTTTGCGATTTTGGCCGTGGAGTCTATCTCCTGACGATGCTTCGGTTGCGGGGCGAAACGATTGTTGAGTTTGTGATAGTGAACGTATATAGTGCTTGTGTATCGTGGTGGCGGTGGTGGAGGTTTGTGCATGTGTTTTTACGAATCCTGCATGTATCAGGTATGATAACCGATTGTCCACTCTACATTTAGCATTATATATATTTTCTATTGTACTTCATCGCAGATTGTAGCAAAATAATTTTTATATTACTTTTGCATTATGGATCTCCGCAAAGTAACGCCTAATTCTATAAATTATTAGTTATCGTGAGTTAATTATAAGATATTTTTTTAATAACTTTAACCGTTTACTTAATGCACCCAAAAAGCTTTAAATTTTGCAGTTTTCGTAATTATTTTGATTGCTGCTCCTCTTCTATTCATCGTTGATGTTATACAGTCTATAGTCTTTCGATAAATGGACTATTTTTACACTCAAATCGGTCCAGTAGTTCTTGAGACTAACGCGTTCAAACAAACAAACTCTTCAGCTGTATTAATAGTATGGATTTAATCAATTGATTGGATATAATCACTTTAACTTAATCAACCCCGAAACTGCCATAATTTATAGAAGAGACTTTACTTTACAGAGGTCCATAGTATAAAAGTAATAATAAAATTATTTTGCTATAATCCGCGATGAAGTAAATAGAAAATATATACAATGCTAAATGTAGTGGACATTTCATACCTGATACATGCAGGATTCGTAAAAACACATGTACAAACCACCACCGTCACCACAGTACTAAAGCACTACACATGTTCACTATCACAAAATCAACAATCGTTTCGCTCGGCAATTGAAGCGTAATCAGGAGATAGACACCACAACAAAATTGCAAAGGCTCTGTGTATTGTGATAAGTTGGCTTTGTTTTAATGATTTGTTTTTATCTGTATTTTGTATATATTTTGTATGTTTTGGCTAAATAAAAGTATTTATTTAGCATTAAATATATTTTCTATTTCCTTTATAGCGGATTATAGCAAAATAATTTTATTATTACTTTTGTGTCAGGTAGTAGTTACCTTTATTTTACGCATTACGACATATTATTATAAACAAAATGGCTACCATCCATGGTAGAATTGATAAAATAAAATAAAAAAACAATATATTCATAAAATTGTAATATATTTAGCTATTGTGTTATAAGAGACAATATTTTATACGCTTATAAAATATGGTGTGCAAGTGCTTTGAACGAATCGTCAAAACATTAGTTTAGTTTCATCTGTCCCAGTTATATGGGAAGTTTGTCCATAGAGTTAACTAGAGTAGGAAAGCCATAGTAAGTGAGATTGTCATAAATAATGAGAGAAAATGAAACTCGGATTCTGTGTAGGTATGTGACTTGGAGTAGAAAAAATCGATTAATAAATAATCGATTTTTATCCCTTTAAAATTAAAAAATAATTAAAAATAATAAATCGATTATTTTAAAAAAAATTTAAAATAATCGATTTATTAAAAAGCGATTTTTATCTTACTTTTTCAAAGTTGTCTTTTTTAATATTAATAATTAATTACAATAAAGGCTAATTAAAGTGGACAAATACTAAGAAATAATATCAGATGCGCTGTTTGTGAAATTGGATTAAAATGTGTAGTTTGGCTAAATTGGTTCATCCAACTATACATATCTATTCTTAAAAAACAAGAAAAAGAGAAAATACCTAAATAGGATACCTAAAATAATCGATTTTTAAAAAATCTATTTTTGATAAAAAAAATAATCGATTATTAAAAATCGATAATTTTTTCACATCGCTAATTCTGTGTCTTATTACACATAACCAGTCAATTTAAAAAAGCTTTTAACAAAATTTCATGTCCCTACTGTTAACCGTTGAGCAGTTCCCTCGTCTGGAGCCAATACTGGCAGTATCAGGTCATGCTTATCATAAACATACATTTTCATCTGGACTGGAGAAGTATGTAAAATTTGAGCTCAATCGGACACCGAAAAAAAATCGATTAATAAATAACCGATTTTTATCCCTTTAAAAATAGATTTTTTTCTGACTATTTAAAAAGTCTTTTTCATAGTTATAATTAATTGCAATAAAGGCTAATTAAAGCGGACACCTACCAAGAAATAATATCAGATGCGCTGTTTATGAAATTGGATTAAAATGTGTAGTTTTTCTAAATTGGTTCCATCCAACAATGCATATCGCATCTTAAAAATCAAGAAAAAGAATAAAAACGAAAAAGGGATACCCAAAATAATCGACAAAATCGATTATTTTTTCATATCGCTATTACATACTTTAACTTGCCATTTAAATAAAAGCTTTTAAAAGACTGGTAGAGCCCCTATTTGTTTTCTTTTTATTGTAATAGGGCATATTATACACTGGTTTCTTACTCTATAGTAACTCTATGAACGTGTCTCAGTATTTATTGTAACTTGTGTTTTTGTTTGATTTTTCATTTTTCAAAAGTGTTTTTTGTCAACTTTTAGTTATGTTTTGGTCCATATCGTTATTTATTTATAATATAATTATTCAAACAGCAATTAGTTTTGACTATTACCAAGTCTAGTTAAAAAACTTTTTAATAAACATGCATTGTCATTGGGACTGGATTATGTAAAATTTAAGTCTCGATCGGACACAGGAAGTGGGTTAAATTTAACTTGCAAGATTACCTTCACCTACATACACTGCAAGTTAAATACAAGCTGTTTAAAGGATATATAGATTATATATTTCAATCCATTATTTAAATGCATGTTACAACATTAACAAATGAAACGCAAAATGTATTATTTGGTAACCTTATTTAAGTTTAGTCAAAGTTGCTTTAACATAAATAAAATTATTTATTTATTAAATTAATTAATGTGGTACAAATCTAAGAAAAGAACCCAAAATAGAAGTAAATTTCTGCTGTATTTTGTTTTATAAATTAATTAATGTTACTAAAATTATTTAATTTTATTAAATTTATGAATCTTAGAATGATTGTTAAAAAATGCTTTTGTTTTATTTACTGTTTTTATATAACTTATTAAATAATAAAAATGTCTGTTTTAATGAACCATCAATTATTAGTTTTTTTTTATTTTAAAAGATTAATAAAACCATAAAATTTCCTAATATATTTTGTATAATTAAATTTGGTTTATCACATTCATTAATATCTCTGTGGCAACATTAAATAATTAAGGCAAATAAAACAAGTATTTTATTTTCTATATTATATTTAGCAATTACTCTTAAAATAAAAACACAGTTTTTTGGTACTCTTTGGTATAATTAAAGTATGGCAAGGAATGTAAGTCGTCTGTAATGTACATTATAAATGTAGATTGATGTAATTTTTTGGAATGTTATTTACATGAAATGTTTACACAACTTATAAATAAATAATTAGAATTATAAAGATGTCTTATTTAACTTTCACAATAGTAAGTAAGTAACGGCCTGTTGCTATCCCACTGCTGGGCATAGGCCTCCTCTCTCCATTTTTGGAGAGAAGGGTTGGAGCTAAGACCTACCACGCTGCTCCAATATGGATTGGTAGGTTACACATATCTCCGGAATTCTCTAGAGATATGCAGGTTTCCTCACGATGTTTTCCTTCACCGAAAAGCGTGTGATAAATTGCAATTATCAATTAGACACAAGTTTTAATAGAAAAACTCATTGGTGTCTGCCCGGGTTTGAACCCATGATCGTCTCTAGAGATTCACACGGTCGCACTGCTAGGCCATCGCAGCTTCACAATAGTACATGCTTTATTTATGTTTTAATTTTAATATTTGGGTCCAGCGATTCAATTCGCGTATTCAAATAGAGAAATCGTGTTTTTTACTGAAGAAATTACATGTTTTTCAAAGTTGTGTTATTAATTCTATGCAACATTTGTTGAAGCATTTAAGCTATGCACAAACTCGCAAACTTCCGCCCATTTATATCATCATAAGGTTATATGTATGCTACGATTAACATAAGTTATTGTTAAAAATGTAAAAAAAGTTTTCTTGGTGAATCAAATAGAGATTTTATACCATTTTATTTCTAAACTTTGTACTAATAGTGTATAGAAAAAAAAATGTAATTCAGATCTCAAATATACAGGAACATTAAATAGTTTAATCAAAATAATATACACGTAGTATTTACTTGTTTTATGATATGTAGAAAGTGTTGTTCTTTTTTTATTTATTTTTGAATGCTTGTCGTTAAGGGATGACAAAAAATAAACGATTATTTTATTATTATTATCGATTTTCAAAACGTTACTAGTGGATTTTCAGAGAAAAAATATTATTTATTAATCGATGTTTTCTCTCCACTTCACACCCCTTACGTCGTTCGTTTAAAGCAAACAGCCAATAACAAATCAATAAATTAATAACTTAAAAAGTAATACATAATATTTTTGCTAACAATATTTAATACAATTTTCATTACGTATGTATCAAATGATACATTTCAGAGAAACATTAAAGTCGATGGTCAAAGTATTTATTAATACATTAATTATAAAATAAATCTTTGGTACATTTTCTATTTAAATACTGATACATAATAAATCATCTTGATCACAATCTAAATTGATGTAAATCGATAATGTATCCCATAACATAATAAATCCATATCATATTAATTAAATAATGCTAACTTATTAATTAAATAATAATATTTAGTTCAGTATTTTTTAAAGAATAGATGACCTTTTGTTTTATAACGAACGGCAATTTAGGTCAAAGCAAGCAAGGGGTCAAGGCCATGCGGCTTGAATGTCGGCTAGGTTAACAATACAATTTTTATTTAATAGTAACGAATATGATTATAATTATCGTAAAATTATTGAAACAAATTACAAATTATTTTAAACAAACCCTAATTTATATTCAACTCTTCAAATTCAAAACAATTTAAGGCGGTATAACTTAATAACTATATAGGTATATCTGTGCCAGTTAAATATGTATGAATATTATTTCAAACAAAGGTATTTTAATGATAAGTAGGCCACAGCCTAGTTACATAATAATTTAAGCATATATTTGAATTATTAGAAATATTCAATAAATATTTGCCTATGCGTTAAAAACTTTGAATAAAAGCCATAAAGCAATTTAATATATTTCAATAATTACAATATGCGAAGAAAATTTTAAGTAAGTGCATGTTAATATTTTTAACACCAGTTTGGAGTGATAGTGAGTGAATGATGGTGGAAACTATCACAAACTGATCCAAATACTATAGAACCATAATAGTGTAGTGTTATTTGTGTGAACTACGTCGACTCTACCACTAACCAGGCCGGTAAGTGATTGCACTTACCGGCCTGGTTAGTGGTATTATTAATATTATTAAAAATTTGAAAAATTTTGAAATAAAAAAAATAAGTTTTATAAATCATTGTCTGGTCAAATGAACTTAATTGTGGTTAAAATGTGCCTATGTCAAATTTGATATATATACTTATAATATAAAGAGGATAAATTTGTATGTATGTTTGTAATGTTACACAAAAACTACTGAACCAATTTCAAAAATTCACCATTGGAAAGCTGTATCTTTACTGAACAACACAGGCTATATTACAATTTCAAAAAAAAATAAAGAACCGTTATAAAAATGCAGGATATTATTAGTATTTAATAAACTCTTAAACATTATTCATTAATTTAATTAAATCTTGTGTACAGTGCATGAAAAGCGACATATTTGTGATGAATTTGTCTTATAGCATTAGGGTGCATGTGTCTATTCAAACAGCAGTAATAAATTCAACTCTTTATCCCGCACTTTAATCTGAGGAGATTACTCAGTGCAATACAAAAAGCTAAATTTATTTTTTTAAATTAAATTATTAAATTAACAGCTTAAAATTTCCCACTAAGCTGTCAACTTCACACTAAGATGCGTATTTAGCTGCTAATTTTACATTTTTAAGTTACCCTTGTTAATTTCTCATAATTTGTTAGTTAAACTGTTTAGTTTACACTTTCTTGCCTGTTAAGCTACTAATTTTATATTTTGAAGTTTAATTAAACATCAGTTAAATGTGTCAAAATTAGTTAAAATTAACTGATTTTGTAGAAAACATCATCTAATTTTTGCAATTCTATAAATTACTCAAGTCAGGTACATATTCTGAGAATTAATACAAGCAGAGTTATGAGCATAATTATCATTTTGACTTGCTTTGGTCTACTTTTTTAGATCTTCAAGGATTTTCGACCCTGAAGGGTTTTTATAAGCAAAAAATAATTACGTCAGTATTCAGAACACAACACATTCAGTCCTATTATTAGTTAAATGAAATACAGTTTCAGTGGCGATCACAATAGATCAGTAATGGTCAAAGTGATACTGGGCCTCATGGCCCTGCAAAGCCACTACTCCCAGAAGAAGAAGAAGAAGAAATACAGTTAAAAAATTATAGTGGTTTACAAATGCTCCTTAAAGCTATTTTCCAAATGTCATAGTACTGTGTGACCATACTCTTATTTCATATCATAATTTTAAATTCATTGTATAAAGTCATCTAGACAGAAAATCATACAAGGATCATTAAAAAGGCTATTTTTGATTTAATGTTACTTGAATCTATATTTCTCTCAGGTACTGATATTCCTCCAAAACAGGGACTAGACTTGTTACATACTAAAATCTTACACCTAACATAAACACATAGCTAATGTGGAAGGCATTTTATGATTATGTATAAAATTATCTTAAACCTTACATAAATACATCTTTGATATTTTGAAACTGTTTCACTGCGAGGTCTACTGGTAGATCAAAATTGTATGGAGTCAAGCGATCCAGACTCTGCAAAGAATCTTGGAAACCAGTATTTACAATGTAACTTGTTGAAGAGTAATAATTATCTATAAGAGACCTGCATTTCAACATTATATTTAACCATATAACAAGTTTATGAGAATTAAGTGCAGCACAAACAAATGCTTTAAAGTGTGCATCACAACTTCTTTTATAAGGAGTATGTGAAGCAAGAATACTGCCTATTGCACTTAGAAGACTATGTTTGTTAGTAATCGCTGTGCCTCCTACTATGTCTAAGTTAAAACTTTGACTTAATTTCCTTGCTGGGGTCGAGTTAAATTTGTCCCCATCATTAAACTCATAGTAACGTAATATCAACTCCCATATGTGTAAACGAGACATTGAGGCTCTTCTAACTGGAAAACAACCTATAATAGGCACTAAAGAGGTAGACTCTGGGCTTACCAAGCCATGTTGAAGTAAATCCCTCAAGTTTATTGCAAGATGTCTACGTACAGCAGTTGTGAGAGGAGCATCGTTGTAAACAATTCCACCTTCTTCTGACTCACTATCATAGCTGTCTGTTATGGGGTGTGAAGATCTCTCTCTAGAAACTATATGGAGAACTGCATCAATTGACATTTCAAGTTTTGCCCTTAGATTTCCCCAATGAGTAACAATAGTTGAAGACTTTCTATCATACTTTTTGCCGTGGTTTGAGGAACACCCAAACTGGGATACTGTAAAAATTTGGATTAATGTGGAAGCCTTTCTCATTAAATTAATCGTCTCAGCTTTGAGTTCATCATTAACTTTGTTTCTGTTAAAGTTCCTCTCGAATGTTTCCGACTTTCCAACTTTCTTTGCTTCTTTAGGTTTCTTTATATTACTGTTAACATCCTCATTCTTCATAACCTTAATGAACTTTTGCATATCATCGATATGAGCTTGAAGTTTACTTATTATTTCGTCTTTCGTTAGCTGTCGATCGGCATACTGTCGAACGGCACAGTCTATTTGATGACGCAACTCATCAGTAGTAAGCGGCTGGTGGCAGCCTTCTTCTAAACTACGATCTATTTCTCTTTTTAAATGATCAATCAACGATCTATGTTTAGTGTCATCATCAGGACTGGACGTCCCTGCTGCGAATCTCTCCAGTTCTTTCAACTGAGTCTTCAACCGTTCTATAAAATGCGATTGCCTGGTTCTTTGGCTTTTTATCTTTCGTTCTAATTCCGCACACTCGCTACAAGTTGATTCTTCAGCGCTCCCTTGCGGCACACCCCTCGAATCTACACCCCGAGATGTAAACTCCTCCAACGCCAGCAGCATTGCATCCTTTTCTTCTGGCGGTGCCTTTAAAATTTGTCGCAATCTAAATTCAACTTGCGCTAAATGCGAGGTCAAAGAAAACACTGATGAAGACAATATTTCTTGTTCCTCTTCCAGAGCGTGAATCCTGTCGCCCGACACTTGTTCCTGTGGTATTTCGTCACAAAGGGTCTCTTTCGGGGCACCCAAGGGTTCGCATCTTGGCTCTTGCCATATCGGAATCTCACCCTCTTCATATTCACTTAAGGTCGCGTCCATTACCACGGTTATAAACACTGTAACACAGTTTTCATATAAAGTTTCCTTTCAAGTATATCTAGCCATGTCTAGTCGTTTTTTTCAACAATATCGACTGTAAATACTGAAAAACTAAAACTCTCGAATGTAACTTAAAGACGTCATTGTGACGTCAATGAATGAAATCGAGCTTTTTCAGGAGTAATGTACGAGTGATCTGGTAAATGAACGGCGATTGGGAATGATGAATTATTAACTTATAAATATGTTTATTTATCTAAAACTTTCATTTAAAGCGTGTTATTTATATCCATACCCAACTTAATAATTGAAATAAGTAGCCTAATAAATTACAATTACCTATAGCGACATCTTTTGAAACATGACAAAACATTTATATGACTTTGAAACTGAACCTTTGAATACGGCATGTGTAACTTTTTATTTGACATTCCAAAGATGGCGCTACCAAATTTGCCCTAATTAGTTTTGAAACATTATTTGAATTAAGAGCGCTCTTTTGGCTTTATTAAATACCTATTTACTCTTTACAATTGATTGTGAAATAAATAATATGAAGTTCAAATTTATTAAATAATTTGTAGAATTACGACCTGGGTAATGCTTCGCTTTGCGATTTTGTCGTGGAGTCTATCTCCTGACGATGCTTTGTTTACGGGTCGAAACAATTATTGATATTTTGGTGGTGAATGTGTGCAGTGCTAAAGGAAAAACTTCCAACTTATTTAGACAAAGCGGTCACAATTTATATTTATATTATTGATTAGTAGACCGTATGAATGTTCGTTGAGTAGTTTTTGAGCTTACTGCGAACAAACAAACAGACGCGGCGGGTTTCTTTGTATCTTCTGCTTTCTCTGCTTTGCGATTTTGTCGTGGAGTCTATCTCCTGACGATGCTTCGGTTACGGGGCGAAACAATTGTTGAGTTTGTGATGGTGAATGTGTGCAGTGCTTGTGTATTATTGTGCCATCGGTGTCGGGTAGTGCATGAGCTCTTACAAATTCTGCATGTATCAGGTATAGAACGAATAGTACACTCTACATTTAGCATTACATATATTTCCTTTTATCGCGGATTGTAGCAAAATAATATTCTCATTACTTTTGTATTATGGACCTCCCCAAACGCCTAATTCTATAAATTGTTTTATAAACCGTAATCAATATTTTAATTATTATATGAATTTATTACTCGCTAACTGAGCAGAAATTTGACAGTTATCAAGAATTTGGGGAACATCGTGAGTTTGTGTTAAATGAATAGTAAGCTAATTTGGTCCGAACTAAGTCGCCGTTCTACAGAGTTTGTTTATTAAACAGTATTAAAACAATCTGCCTAATTCAATCAAAGAATAATCTAAAACAATATTAACTTGTCAAAATTAAATACATTTAAATGCTTATAAATTATTATTATTTTTCATTTTATCGTTTTCCAAGACAGGACTAATATAGTAAGAACGTTTGGAACTTAAGAGTATATATTTGGAGCTCCACATTATAAAGTAATAAAAAAGACTTTTATTGTCTTTATACATTTATTTGGAAAACACAATTATTATAGCACATAAATATATATAGAATCCTAAGTTCTATTGAGTTTTATATTCAAATTCAAAATATTACTTATTTAAGTAAACTTGTAAACAAGTGCTTTTGCATCAACTCTACTGCTGGTTCAGAAAGGAATAGCTTTCCGAGAGGAGCCAGCAAGAAACTCTTGTTCTATATACATAGTTCTTGAATAACATTTTTAATTAGATTCGTAGTAAGTTGGCAAATAAGACAGAAATAATATGATATTTGTTATTAAAACAAACACTATTGTATTAAGAAAGGCGTTTATTACTTCGAATATGTAATTATATTCTAACATAGAAATATTTGTCTACAATCGTACTCTATTAACTGTATCAGCCTTCATTATTCCTGACATTGCGAATTGTTAAAACAAATCTATGAATCAAACCTGCAGATAAACCTCCAAACATCGGTCCAATCCAGTAAACCCAATGCATAGTCCAAATATTCATGATCACAGCTGGTCCTAAAGATCTAACCGGATTTAAAGAACCAGTATAGGAAACTGCAGAAACTTGACAAGCTGTCACACTCAAACCTATAGCTAAGGGACCAGAACCCAAGCCTCTATCAGGTCTTCTCGTATCTATTACACTTAAAACAACAGATACTAATATAAATGTCATAAGAAATTCCAGTCCAAAAACTTGATCGACCCTTATATCTTTGTACGGTACAGTTGCACCAAGATTGTTTCCAGATAAGTTATCAGTTACAGCATAAGCTACCAACGATCCAAGCAAGGAGCCAATTATTTGCGCAACGATGTACGATATGGCTTTTATTAACTTAATACCACCGTAAGCGAATACACCAACAGTAACTGCCGGGTTGATATGTCCGCCAGATATTTGTCCAATTATTTGGATCACTGAAGCCACCAGAAGTCCATTCGCCAATGCTATTGCTTCAACGCTTGCTCCAACATTTGTTCCAACTAGCAGACATATGGCTAAATATAAGAATGTACCAAGGAGTTCAGCAAATATTTGCCTTAGCGTAGTTTTGTAATCTTTTATCTCTTCTTTACTGATAATAGGCATTATGTTTATTGTTATTGCCGCTTAATTGAAACTATAACTGATCAGACTTAGACCTAAATAAAACAAGTTGGCCAAGCCGAAAAATAACATATTTGGAAGTGAATTTCTAAAATTAAATATTGATGTCGTTGTGTACCAGTGACTTGTAAAAAGTTCTCTGGATGGATGTTCTATAATAAAATAAGTTACTGCAACAGTTTTGCTAGTGCACTTAATATACTTTTTTTACACATTCAAGGCAAAATGTGTATATAATCTTCTCAGCGATGATGATACATTGTGCTGCATATAAGCCAGCTAAGTCTCCAGAATTGCTAAGCACAATTAAACAGTGGAACTGTTGAAAAAGTCCAAAATCATGTAAGTTTTATGAAAAAAAAAACGAGAGATATCTTTATTAGGTATTCACGATTCTTTTCTTATTTTTTTAAACGTCTGAAGAAATGTTGTTAAATCTATCACAACTGCTATAAATACAAAAGATCATAGATAAGTAAATAAGCCTACAATTACAGGTGTTACCATCATTAATAATTCATATCCGTTACATAACATGAGTTGAAGCCCCAACTGCTGTTCATATATAAATCATTCGCCACAATCCTGTGGTCGCCCCGTTAAATCCTACCTTTCTACTAATTTTGCTTAATTAAAATTATTTATATTTCTAAATTTAAACTACCGCGAGTAGTATTCATATTTAATTTATAGAAACCGGCTATACTCATGTGATATTTTATCGGGTTAGCCCGACTAGTTTCGAACCCATCCGGGGCACTTATTCATGAGCTCTTTACACGACGTTATCGCGGCGGGAACTGCGTACAATCATCATCAATTCAATCAATGCCTTAATAATTTTAAGAAGTAATAAGACTCTCGCAAGGAAGCTGGTGCTGTTTACCTGCACAATAACAATTATTACAGGCATTTACTTTTCCTTTAGGCAAACTGGTCACACAAACACTATATACACAATGTAAATATCGCAGGTTACTATATAGTAAGAAATGAAAGTTAATCATTATAAACTAGCTATGCTATATTCGGCCGCGTTGTTATCTTGTGGTTAAACCAGCGGGGCGGTTCCGCGATCCTATGTACTCCTCTGCGGATATGTTGATAAGGCGTATAGTGCAACAACTAGTCAAAGCACTTACCTTAGCGGTTGTGGACTGTATGGCGGTAGCCTGCGGCAGATCTCTCGGGGTCCGAAGAAGGTGCGTCGCGGATGACGTTACGTTGCATTTGTCGTACAAAAAAGCGGTGGTGCGGGCAAGCGGTGCGGCTTGTGGGCGATGTCAGTCGTAATGGCGGTTGCGGCGCGGCGATAAATCGCAATGGCGGCTGCAGCGCGACCGTTCGAATGGTTCCGCGACTTCACCACTGTCACTCACCACTAAGCTCATGGCAGTGGCATGTATTACAAAATACGTTGTCATTTATTATCATTATCAATTCAAATTTTGAACACAAAGCAATCATTGTAAGTTAACCATAGGAGATAGAGACATGATCTCTTGGACTTATTTGTAGTATTTTTCTAGATCTACAATTCTCTAGTACATAACTTCAGTGTATCTCTGTTAATTTACGCGGTACACGCGACTAAAGCTGCCAGAAGTGAGTTTTTATACAACTAAGCGACATCATTAACAAAATTTACATAAAACCGTAATGCATTATTAACTTAAACCTTCCGGAAGTATTCCACTACCCTTTAAGAAAAACCGTACGAAAATCCGACTAGTAGATTTTGAGGAAATCGATCACATACATAATCAATGCTTTTGGGGACTTTATTTATAATAAATAATATCTGGGTGACCGAGCCTTGCTCGGTATTTTTTTATAAAATAAAAAAAGAAACTTAAAAAAAATCTTATAGGATAGGTGGGGCTTAAACCGAATTTTTCTCCCCCAAAACCCCCTACATGTTGAATTTCAGGAAAATCATTGAAGCCGTTTTCGAGATTCCGAAATATATATATATAGGTACATACAAGATTAACTCATTTAAATATTAAAGATAGATATAATAAATACCACCTAAATTGAAAAAAAAAGCTTGAAGACACGCGTAAGTTAAATATGATTCAATGATAAGTACTGGCCAGCTGTGGCGAAGGTCACACGCGACCGATGGTCATAACGACAATGCGATGGTCCTACGAAGGAGCGTCTGACCTTTGTCTATGTGAATACTCGCGTAGCAACAGTCTGAAGACATTTCGGCATTGTAATATTGCTTTAAGCGAATCGCTTGCTTGTCCTTTCAAAGTCGACACGTATGGAATATTAAATTATTTTCAGACGACGGGCAAATCGTTACCACGAGTTTACGATCGGTAAAATGGAATTCTCTAGTCCCTCGTTGGTCAATTAATTTTTAAAAGAAAATAACTCGTTCTATTCTTTATTGAATTTTTGAATATTGATTTGTTACATAGTCGTATTTCGAATATTATTATGACATTATTCATTTATATAGTGTTTATGTAAATCCATACTAATATTCAAGTAAAAGCCTGTCTATCTCTTTGTTACGTTTTCACGGTTTAACCGCTTGACTAATATTGATGATTTTTTTTTTACTTTTTTACCGGAGGGACACGCGGGGTTATAAAAATAAACACTTTTCTTTTAGGTACAGGACACATATTGTTTGATTGAAGGTACTAAAGCGTATAAGGTATGCCGTGTGGTATCTGGCTGAGTAGAATAGACCACCCTCATTTCTTACCGAGGTGTCGTTAAAAGTGACTAAGGTAAAACGACCCGCCGTGTGGTATCTTGGCTAAGATACCACAAGGCTAGACTAACCTAAATTCTTACCGAGGTGTCGTAAAAGGTGACTAAGGTAACTCGAACCGCCGTGTGCTATCCGGCTGAGTAGAATAGACTAATCTCAATTCTTACCGAGGCATAGTGAAAGGCGCTTAACGTAAGTTGACGTCAGGCAGGCAGCCGGTCGTAAAAACGCAGCTAAATCATGTGACAGCACGTTTATAACAAGGTGTGCCGACCCCACTTAGAGTGGGATAAGGGCAGGAGGATAATGATTTGCGGGTACCGAAAACTACCGCAGAAATCGATCTACAAGGTACGAATTTTATTTGTGAGAACATCAAACGAAATGCAGCGTTAAACAATTTAAGCGAGTTTATTTCGAGTAGTAAACACTTAGTAGGATTTATTCATGACGGCACAAAATTGTTACAAATTTAATAAAACCTGAATTTTTTTCACGTAACTGTGAATTTTATTAACTCCATCTCCTGTGTTTCTCACTCGGAACTGAATAAGTGATTTCAGACAGTTCCTAATATCCGTATATATTTAGGCTACATGTCATTACTACTATATCGGGATAAAAAAATGATATAATATACCAAACTAGCTTATACCCGCGACATCCTTCGCATAGACTGTTGTCGTGTGATAGTTTGATAATAGATGGCGCTTTTCAATCTCGTCCTATTCCTTAAGAATTAACAGGATATGCCTATATGTTATTCCGGTGTAATAAATAATTATGTCAAATTTCATCGATATTTGTTCAGCGGATTCGTCGTGAAAGAGTAACAAACATACATCCATACTCACAAACTTTCGCATTTAAAAAATTAGTAGCATAGGATAAATCGAAGTCAGAAATAATGAAATAATATAATATTTCACATAATATGTAATAAATGTTCGTCCACGCGTCCACGCGAACGAAGTCGCGGGTAAAATCTAGTTACTTATATAAATGTGTGATAACAATGAACTAGAATTGTCAGTTTGTTACTTAAAAAAAGCATAACATTACATTTTTAAAAAAAGGAGGGATACAGGTTCTAAAAAATTTAATTCTATTAATGTAAAGCAAGTATATGTAACTTTTAGCCTACAGCGCTTTCATATAATACATGATTTCTGTAATTCAATACATTTGCTATGTTTACTACTCGGTTCAGAATATTGTACCAAATGAGAGAGTCGGCTCAGTAAAAACAAAAAGTACACTATCTACTTTTTATCTCATTCACAAAATAGAATTTAACTCTTTATAACATTTCTTTCAATGCTTTGCATCACTGGAGTACCTTTAATTCCACACAAAATAATTTTATGCTAACATAATCAAATGAAACTACGATGACATCATAATCAAATACAAAACTTCGTACTTCACCTTTGAAAATTAAAATTTAATTTTACAAACGTTCTACGGTATGCTTTGACACGGCGACAATAAAAAATGAACTTTTGTTTGTCATATTATCTGACATACCGTGTCATAGAAATGCAAATTCAAAACGTCAAATATACACGAGCGTGCATGTTATAAATATAAATTATGTTGCGAATTATAAATAACTTATTGAAACGTAAAACTATACACAAAGTGCAAAAAAGAAAACAAGGCAATGATATAAACGTATTTATTAATGGTAAAGCTATATCAGTGCCCAGTTACTACACAGTTATCCAAGCGGTACGGAGAGAACGTGTAACGATACCATCCTTTTGTTACCACGAGAGATTGTCCATAGCTGGTAACTGCAGAATGTGCATCGTGCAAATTGAAGGTATGTGGAAACCGCAGATTGCTTGTGCTTTACCAGTTTCAAAAGACATGAAGATTAGGACAAACTCAGAAGTGACGTTGAAGGCGCAAGAGAGCGTATTGGAATTTCTCTTAACTGATCACCCACTTGACTGTCCAATCTGTGACCAAGGAGGAGAGTGCGATTTACAGGATCTATCAATGAGATTCGGCAACGATCGCACCAGATTTACAGATATACATTTTGAAGGTAAACGAGCATTGGAGAGTAAAAATCTTGGTCCACTTATTCGGACAGAGATGACTCGATGTATCCATTGCACGCGATGCATTCGCTTCGCATCCCAAGTTTGTGGCCTAGATGTATTGGGTACAACCGGACGAGGTGGAGAGATGTTAGTTGGAACGTATGTAGAAAAATACTTCCTTTCTGAGTTATCTGGGAACATTATAGATTTATGTCCGGTCGGTGCTTTAACTAACAAACCATATATGTTTAAAGCGAGACCTTGGGAACTCTTGAAAGCAGATTCTATTGACTGCACTGATGCTACGGGAACGAATATCGTTCTAAATTATAGATTCAACAGGCTACTGCGAGTATTACCACGTGAGAATGATGAGGTCAATCAGGAATGGCTCTCAGATAAGGGGCGATGGGCGATTGATTCGCTTGAGATGCAAAGACTCGTAACGCCGATGTATAGAAATGAAGAAAAATTATGTCCAATGGAATGGCATTGTGCCTTGGATATGGCTGCTAAATTACTAACATGTACTTGTCCTCAAAAAGTTATGGCCATAGCTGGACCATATTGTAATGCTGAAACGTTAGTGGCGGCTAAAGATCTCCTTAATATACTTGGCTGTGACTACACTTATATTGAAAGAGATATGTTGTCTGGCACTGGTATAGACATTAGAGCCGCATATTCTCTTAATGTTAATATGAAAGACGTCGAAACGGCCGATAAAATTTTACTCGTAGGTACCAATCCACGGTTTGAAGCTCCGATATTGAACGCACGGATCAGAAGGGCGTATACGCATAATGAATGCGATATTTATGCGATAGGGCCTAAATGTCAATATAATTATCACGTTGAATATGTAGGTAAGGATGTTAAAGCTATACCATCGGCTATAAATTGCATAAAAGAAGGCAAACGCCCTTTAATATTTGTCGGTATTGATCAATTACAAACTCCTAATGCCCTTACCATAATGATTGAGTTATACAAAATTGCATCTTGTCTGAGAAATGACAGCAATTGGAGTGTGATAAATATAGTGACAAGAGAAGCAAGTTTTGCTGGGGCTCTAGAAGCTGGCTGGAAACCTGGAGCGATAGCCGCTTTGACATCATATTGTCCAAATGTTGTAATATCTTTGGGAGCTGATAATATATTTTGTAAATGGGAACCACCTGAAGATTGTTCGGTTATTTATATTGGATTTCAAGGAGATATAGGTTCTGAAGTCGCTTCATTAGTCTTACCTGGTAGCGCGTACACCGAAGCCGGAGGTACTTTCCTGAATATGGAGTGTCGAACGCAGTATGCATATCCAGCTATTACTCAACCCGGTAAAGCTCGTTTTGATTGGAAGATTATAAAAGCTATAGCAGAGTACTGTAAGATTTGCTTGTTTTATAGTGATACCGATTCTCTTTGTGTAAGAATGGCACAGATCAGTCCGAATTTTGTTAACTTCGGAAGCTATCAGCAGAAGCTGTTTGCCGAAGTGATTCCTAAGATGTTGAGTAAAGACAAAACGTGCGGTCCAAATGAGCTGGTAGGTCCAATGGATATTCAGATGAAAATGCTGAGAGATTATTACTGTTCGGATATTTTCACATCGAACTCTCCGACTATGGTGAAAGCGAAAAAGGCTACTCTGGAATTGGAGAACTCATCTTTTGCAATTGTATAGTTTTAATTGTTTTTGACAATACAATATTTATGCCGTAACGTAAATTTTATTGATATTATATAGGTTTCAAATATTTTCATTCATTTATCTACACATTTATTCATTAATTTATTTATTTACCACCGTCGCTTACAATAAACGTCTTTGACTGCGAGTGGTAGCTCAAAGTCGATTGGAAGAGATCCCTTCAAATTCAATATCCTTTATTAAAATATACTGTTTTCAGTACTTTTTAATAGACAAATATTTTAAAAAAGCTACTAGTGATTCGGAAGTTTACTCCTACCGAGAAGAACGGCGAATAATCTTTTCCAAAAAAATTAATTTTACAATTTGATTGATTTCAAGTTAACCGTTGCAGTTTGGTGCGTAGCTAACTGTAATTAAGATATGCTACTATCACTCAAAAATTCTTTAATTTTATAGTTAACTTTATGCACCATCGTTTTAAGATAATTTCTAAACTCTTATAAAAGCAAGTCTAGATAAGGATAAGTCCGCATTTTTACACGTCATATTTAATTATCTTCTATCAAACCTTTTTTAAAAACATCTGGATACTAATCTCAGTATATGTTCAAATTCACGTCTGTGATGATTGATTTGTGCAGGCTGCGGGATGAGGGGGGGTACGTGTCTAGACCGACGCCCCTTACATGTTATACAGTAAAACTTAAACATTGAACGCCTGAATATTAACTTAACTGTATCAAATGTAACATTCATGTACTTGTGTTAAGTTCAAATTTAAAATACTCTTTATTCAAATAGACTGTTTACAGTACTTTTGAATCGTCAATTTTTTAAAGAAGCTACCACTGATTCGGAATTGTTCTCCTGCCGAGAAGAACAAGCAAGAAACACGGCAGATAATATTTGCAAAAAAAAAAGTAATTACAATTTGATCGTTACAAGTTAATTGTAAATGTAGTGAGGGGTCTGAGAGTCTGAGGTCTGATTAAGATCATCATTCTCTTACCCTTATCCCACTCTAAGTGGGATCGGCACAATGTGTGTTCTTCCATTCTCCTCTAACATCCGTCAACTCTGGTGCCACTCTTTTAACATGCATATCATTTTTCACACAATCCATCCATCTTTTTTTCGGCCTCCCCCTAGTCATACATCCATCCACATTCATATTTAAAACTCTTTTGGTTACATGATTTTCATCCCTCCTCATTACATGACCGTGCCAACTTAGTCTCGCACTTCTTATCTTTTCTGTAATGGGCGCAACTTTCAGACTTCCCCTGATATACTCATTGCGTATTCTATCAAGTTTTGTCACACCACACATCCACCTTAACATTCTCATCTCATTTGCACGCACATTTCTTCCATCCTTTCCTTTTATTGCCTAACATTCTGTTCCATACATTACGACAGGTCTAATATTCGTTTTATGATAAGAATGATATGTTTAATATTGAAATGAGTTAATTTTGTATCTCGAATGATTTTCATTTAAATTATAATTGTCATAAACCTTGTGCAATATTATAATAAGTATCTGGGTGACTGCTTGGTATTTTTTTTGGAAGATATTAAAAAAGAAGAAACTCGATCCGGCGGAGTAGAATAGACCACTCACATTTCTTTCCGAGGTGTCGTAAAAGGCTACTAAGGTAAGTTGACCCGCCGTGTGGTATCCGGCTGAGTAGAATAGACCACCCTCTTTCTTACTTATTGGTCGCAAAAAGCGACTAAGGTAAGTTGACGTCAGACAGGCGGCCGGTTCAAAAATATCTAGTCAAATCATGTTACAACATATTTATAACATGTTGCGCCGACCCCACTTAGAGTGGGATAAGGGCAGGAGAATAATGAATTAATTTCTATGGATTACACTACTTATCTTACAGAGGTTCTTTAAAAAATATGAAAAAAGACTATCAGTAATTCAATAATATCATCTTTATTTAGAAAATGAAAATGTCACAGATACATGTTTTGGCAACGCTAATTTGGCTTTTAACGAATATCATATAAACACAACACTTTTTTCGAATAAATATTAACAACCATTGAATTTTGAGTTAGGTACACGTCCTAAATTTAAATTTAAAAAGCACTCAATTCATTTAATAAATAATAACAATTAAGTAAATCCAAATAAGTATTTTTCGTATTAACCGCAACTAATTGCTAGTAATTAAAAAAAATATATAATAAAAAATACTTTGAAAAAACAGTGGAATAAAATATGAGGTTTAAAACTTGTAGAGGTAATTTTACGGATCCAATTTTTCTAAGATCTAAGTTAAGAACCAACTTAAAAAAAATTCTTTTCTTCCACATTAGGTAAGTACAACATTAAGTAAAATACAACTTAAGCTTCAACAATTTTTTTTAGATTTTGTACTGATTTTATTCTCTTTCTTTAAAAATACAGAACGCATGGCTGATGTTATAATATAATATATTAAAATGAAAATGTTTTTACATTTCTATATCAATAAATATTGTTTCTCTCATTACATTTTGTTAATTGCCAAATATGGCTCATTATTCTTAAAGGTTGCCAACCCCTGTACTAGGGCATTGATTATAGCAATCATTAGACTGGAAAATTAGGAGTGAAATCACATCAATAGCAATCATTTTCGTGACTGTGACGTCAATAGCTCTCAATAGCTTCGAGAAATATAATACTTACGTTCTGCCAAACTTTTAAAAATACTACCCAAATTTTAAATTAGTATAATTACATGGTTACTTAATTAAAAAAGATTGGCGATGTATATAATAGACAAAGTAGGAACCGACATTCCAATCCAATCAAAAACCAATCGTGAATTTTTTGAAACAGAAGTAAGTTGTAAAATAGTCAATATTACTGCTGGTTATCGCGAAAAGTAGTAGTAGCTTTGCTAGAAATGGACAATTCGACAAAGAGCTTGTAGAATTTAAGAATATTTTGAATATAAGCTTTTATTGAATTTTTCTTCAAGTTTCAGTGGTTCCATTTTCCTTCGCTGCTTCTTCGTAACCTTTGACGAGATTTTCCAAAATGAATCGGATGGTCATCTTGTATATATTTTCTATGTTCGGAGTGTATCTTTCGCCGAGAGTAGTTTTAGCTGCTTCCAAAAACGGCTGCTCAATTTTCTGAAATACGAAATAAAAATGTATCAAGAAGAGCAACAATACAACAATAAAAAGATAAATTGAAACAATCTTTGTACTGCAAAAGAGCGATCTTATACTTAAATAACTGACTGCTCTTTATATTCAGTAGTAAGATGGGAGGAGTAAATTTGTAATTGAATTTAAGGACCTTCTTCTTCCTTAAGGAATTTAAGGACCTTCTTCTTCCTATGCCCAACAAAGCATGTGTATCCGACACATGCTTTGTTGGGCATAGGTTTATTCTCGGAATCTCCACGCCATTTAACCTTCCATTATCTTGGATCCAGCGGCTCCCCTAGGCCTTTTTAAGATCGTCAGTCCACATAGGGTGGGGGGGGTCTGATGCTGTGTTTTACGGTGCGGGGTTGCTTTTTCAGAACCTTAAGCGGTGATCGTGCCACTCTTTCGAGAAGGGTCAGGGGTAATGTAGGGAAAAATCATGGGCCTAGTCCCGGGCAGGCACGAATAAATTTTAAGTTCTGTTTAAGTGTAAATTTATGTCTAATTGATCACGCTTTTTGGTAAAGGAAAACATCGAAGGAAACCTGTATATCTCTAGATAAATCTTGGGTATAACCTACCAATCCGCATTGAAACAGTGGAGACCATCTAAGCATTAAAGATACTCTCTAAGAAAAGGACAAAATGGCCCAGCAGAGGAATAGTAGGAGGTATTTTTTTCTTTACCATAAAATTCTCCGCCTTGAAACCAGGTACTTGATGATGCGTGCTGCCGACATGTCTAACGTAGGCAAAGAAGGTGTCCATATCTGCCAGACCTTTGATGCCTTCGTCCAAGGTGTGCATTACTTTCGTAGCATGCTCGGCCAGCTCGGCGGAATTCACGATGGCTTCTTTAGTACGAAGTTCACGGAAATCCTCAAACAAGTGGAGTAACTCTTCGTTTTCCTCAAATAATCTGTGGAAAAGAAAATCAACAATTAGATTTGTAAATAGTTAGCGAAATTTCTTGCGCAAATATTTCATAATTATACTATACCAGCCTACCCAAGCTTTACAAGGGTTAAAGTAAAGTAAGTAAGGCTTTTTACTTCTGATGCATCGTCTAGGAAAGGGAGGAGCCGATTTTAGAGAGGTCCCGACCCAGAGGTGGCGCACTCTAGGGTACAGAGTTGCTGCTGGCGGGGATAGGAGCAATGTGTACAACGGTACCCTATCCCCTCCACCAGCGTGGTGGAGCACTGTCAGGTTTTTAGTGAGGTGAGGTGAGGTCGGTGAGGGTCCGAAAAACCCGCCATTCGTCCCTGTCGGGCAGTGACGACCCATAATGGGTTTTACTGACGTAAAAAAAGGCTTTTTACTATCCCACAGCTGGCCCTCCGTTTGGTTGTAGGAAGTAAGGGTTGAGTTCAGGCCCACCACGCTGCTTCAATGCGGATTGGTATTTACCATATCCTCATAATTCTCTAGAGATGCAGGTAATAAATTCCAAATATTGCTTCGGTGCATAAACTTTTACAGAAAAACTTAACAGTGTTGGGTATAAATTAATTTTCTCGTGCGTTAGTTTTCATCTAGCGATGAACCTTAAGATATTCGTTTAACTTTGATTTTCAATTTCAAACTCAAGCACTAATATAATTTATATTCACGACAAGCGAATTGAGTTTTGACTCCTTTTTGAATATTTAAAACCCTGCATTTATATAATGTAATAATTATGTAATAAATAGAAGCAGGCATTACTTTGCGGAATTCCATAGTATAGAAGTTATTATCCGCGATTGTTAAGAGAACCTATTTAATGCTAAGTGTAGGAAGCAGGGAACGTTCATATACCTTATATACGCAGGATTTGTTACCACACGTATCACAGTACACTACCACCAACAGCACTACAATCTCACGACGACAATCTTTACGATCTTTTTGCCCGTAACCGAAGCATCATCAAGAGGATAGTCTTCACGACAAAATTAAGATGGTGATGGCGTTTTGTGATTACATGTCAATAATCCTGCATGTATAAGGTATGTGAACGTTGTCTCTTTCCTACAATTAGCATTACATAGATTCTCTTAACAAACGGGGATTATAGCAAAATAATTCTATGAAAACCCCGGCTGTATTAACTTAATATGGAACTTAAGTACAAGAAGTACAAAACGTTTTAGATTCCCGTCGAGCGAACAGAGTTTTGAGTTTTATTTTCATAGCATATTGAGAGTTTGAATTTGAAAGTAGATCAACATTTTCAACGAACAAACAGAGATCAAACTCCTCCGTATAGGAATGTGTGCTCTTTGCAAACTTTGACATTGATTCTAAGAAACTTTAGCATGTACGGTTCCGATCCCCGTATATCTGAAGTTTTAAGAAAACTTAAAAAGATGTAAAGGAGACTGCCAGAATTTCATACATATTTGGGCTCAGACTTTACAGTAATAATTTTTGTGTTGTTAAATAGAAAAATGTTTGTTATCTTAGTATCAATAATTATTTTATTTAATTTTTATGGAGGAACTATAAATAAGAATTGTAGGTTGAGGTTATGTACCAGTTATACTTCTAAATACTATAATAACACAAAAAACGATAAGATTTATAATAAAAATATAACAATATTTATCATTGAAGTAAATATGATCATTTATTTTTTCGTCATTAGCAAAACTGTTCCGTTTAAGGCATCAACTGCTTTAATACGATTATAAATAAGTACCAGGTTGACCGAGCCTTGCTCGGTAATAAAATTAAAAAAAAAGAGAAAAAAAAAAATTAAATAGGGTAGGTGGGGCTCTTTCCTAGGTAATTTCTTTTCTCGCGACCACTCGTTCCCCAAATAAGCTACGCTGACTTTAGAAAAATTCAATAAAATATAAATTTTAGTATTTTTTAATATCCAAAAACAGGGATAAAACGATTTTTTTAAAATAAAACCTAGCTAAATCGATTTTTCTCCCCCAAAACCCCCTATATGCTGAATTTCAGAAAACTCGTTGTATCCGATGTTTCCGAAAAAAAAAAAAATATATATATATATATATATATATATATATATACATACAAGATTAACTCATTTAAATATTAAAGATATTATTGAATAAGTTTTTTAGAAAATTGCTATTGAAATATAATAATTTATAGTGATATTATATTATGCTTAACACAAGTTAACATATTCACTGACAAGATTTCCTATTAGGTGACAACCAAATTTGGCACATGCCTAACTAGTGACCTACTTTCGGCGTCCATTAAATCTCTGACGGAACCAAATGTTCTCATTATGCGGGGTGTTAGGATGATCTGTAATGTTAATTATAGAAGTCAACAGAAGACACTATAAATAAACGAAAATCATTTAACATCAGAATGATCCTGCTAACTTTCATGACATTATGTCTTACGAAATACTGTTATGGGGTAAATGCGTAGAAATCTATATATATTATAAAAAATGTCCCCAAAAGTTTGTTTTCTGTATATCGATTATCTCGATTTTTATACAGTTTTTACTAAGAGATAGTGCAATTCTTAAGGAAGGATTAGGTTAGTAGTATATAAGAATTCCCGCGGAGTCGGAATTTACGCGAAAATCTATTATGGCAGAACGATTTGAGAAGCGACGTTAGCTGAATGATTCGGGTAACAGACTTCGGCGATCGAGAAGTCGTGGGTTCGAATCACGGCCATTATACTACCATACTAAATTGAAAATATACTAAATTGAATACAAAAGAATATTTCGGTTGTCATTTCTAAACTTGTAATAGCTCAGTGGAGAAAGGGAAGATTAAAGAAGTAAAAACACCCGAGATCAAGCCCTAGATCACCACTCCCTTTGCTTTTCTATTTGTATTATTTTATTATCATCCTCCTGCCCTTATCCCACTCTAAGTGGGGTCGGCACAACATTTTATAAACATGCTGTCACATGATTTGGCTGCGTTTTTACGACCGGCCGCCAGCCTGACGTCAACTTAACTCTGTCGTATTTTACGACACCTCGGTAAGAAAGAGGGTGGTCTATTCTACTCAGCCGGATACCACACGGCGGGTCGACTTACCTTAGTCGCCTTTTACGACACCTCAGTAAGAAAGGTATTATTTTATGTCTTTAAAAATAAATTACCAAGCATGGCTCGTTTACCCAGGTACTAACATTAATACATTCAGATAAGCAAATTTATTTAACTAGGTCAAATCAAATGTCAGAAATGATTAATTTCAACCATATTCCAGCCATCCCCTAAAGCCGCCCATAATTAGTTTTAGAAAACGACGTTAACATAACTTTTCGTTGGGAAATAGCCTTGATTATTGTTAAACTCGTGACAGCTTATTTAATGTCCCATTTCTAAAATTTTTGATCCCATCAGAGATTTCATATACCTTTATGGAAAAGTTATTTAAGCTGTGTTATCTTAAGTAATGCGTTATTTTAAGTAATTTAATTTTTGTACATAAAGATATAAAGAATTATAAAACGATAGGTGATGTATATAATAGACAAAGTATTCCTAATGGCATTCAATTTTAGCTTTGCCATTACAGCAGTTTAAAAAAAACTGTTAAAGAGAGGCTGATACAGAAAGCCTACCTTACTGTTGAGGATTATTTAGGTGATAAGAATGCGTGGATATATCCACGCATTCTTATCTTCTTAGCTACTGTCCGACCCTGCACAATATTGTAATGACTTAATGTAACTAGTTATAAGTATTATTTATTGAAAAGAGCAACCACCGAGTTTCTGGCTGGCTCTTCTCGGTAGGAACAGCTTTCCGAACCAGCAGAATTGACGATTCAAATATCATTAACTTATGGAACCGAAATTTAGGTACTAATGCTAATGCTCACAGTTACTCAACGGAAGATGCCATATTGTAAGTAATACTACGGTATTAAAATAGAAACGAAGAGATGATGAAAACAATCGAAATAGCTGTAGATGGTCTAAACCACGATGAGCTATTTTGGTTGTTACTTTGTTGTTGTTGTTCGGTTTGTTGTTGTTATTTCGGTAGTTCGGTTGTACAATTGGCGTGACATATGTTACGAATAACGGTTAAGCTATGGGATTCTAACGGACGAAATAGTAAGACTTCAAACACGCAGCGTTGGTTGACCGTCATCCATCCTGCGCTTTACCACCCCGCCCTAGAAGATTTATAGTTGTTGTTAGCGGCGATAAGGTCTTTATGTGGTGGAACTATCTTAAGTTTTTAGTGAATGTAAGTCCGATATAACCGTCCGCGTCATAGCGGCCATGTCGGATGTATTTTTCCCTGATACATAATACTAGTTCTGCGAGCAGCTTCGCCCGCATGGAAATCAGTGTCACAATTTTTTTTCCAATTGAAATTTTGAACATAAAAGTAGTTATCGTAAGTTAATTATAAGAGATATTTGAATAACTTTCACCGTTTACTTAGCGCACACAAGGAAAGCTTTAAATTTTGGCATTTTCGCAATATTTTTTATTGCTGCTCCTCTCCTATTCATCGTGTGATGTTATAAACTATAGACTTTGTCGATAAATGAAAATCTTACACTCAAAAAAAATTCATATCGGTCAAGAAGTTCATTAGCGCATTCAAACAAACAAACTCTTCAGCTTTATATATTAATATAGATAAAAAGTGATTTATAAGGGAACAGACTCTAAATTCAAAAACGGTTTACAGAGAGAGGAACTAGCGTCTATCAGTACAAGATCACATCATTATTTTGAACGTAAAAACTAAGTACTGCCGTGTAAGCATTGCCGAGATTTGATCTAATCTCGTACTATTGCTTTGACTCGGACGTTGTGTACTTATAAATTACTTATTTACACATACATAGAGTTGTTATTTCTTTTAACTTTTTTGTGCATACAATTTATTGTAATTTTAAGCGATATAAAATGCCGGAATGGTTTAACGCACATGTCCTCTCTTAATTAAAGAATATGTGAAGTGTGAAGTATTTATTTATTTGGTACACCAACGATATATTATATATTACATTAACAATATATCCTTATATTAATTCTAGTTCCATTACAATTATCATTTACAGGCGTATTCAGCATTGTTTTTATTTTTTAATTAGATTTTTGTTTAGATCATTTATTTTTACATACTTTATTTTAAAAAACTGTTACTCGACTTTTATTAGAAAGAGGCATATAAGAGCTGAAACTCAATTTGCTCAAATGTTCATGGGCTATTAAACATGTTCAAAAATGCTTTAAGGGATACATTTTTCCTACCTGTACAATTTTTCCGTATGTGTATAACAAAATTTCCATTCGTGTATGATGAAATATGAAAGCCGTGTGGTATCTGGTTGAGTAGAATAGACTCCCTCATTTCTTATCGAGGTGTAGTAAAAGTGAATAAGGTAAGTTGACGTGTTGCGTGGTATCCGGCTAAGCAGAATAGACCACCCTCATTTCTTACCGAGGTGTCGTAAAAGGCGACTAAGGTAAATTGACAAACCGTGTGATATCCGGCTGAGAAAAATAGACCACCCCCTTTCTTACCGAGATGTCGCAAAGGGCGACTATGTTAAGTTGGCGTCAGGCAGGCGGCCGATCGTAAATTACGTAGCCTAATTATATGATAACATTTTGTGCCGAGCCCACTTAGAGTGGGATAAGGGCAGGCGATCGATGAACTTAAACAATAATATATGGTTAAGTTAATGTTATTTAACTGCTAAACCATTACGGCTATATCCATTACTTAAAAACGGTAAAACTTACTTTACAAATAAAATGATTCCAGCCTTTTCTATCTGTCGAAATATCCCCTTCCACGACGCCATTATGCAGTACTGCTGCTTTGGTGTTAAGGGTGAGCGTGGATCAGCAGGAGGTGGCGGCCGATTTAAAGGATCGTGGGCAAACTCGGATGCCGCGAGTTGGGATAGCTTGCAACCCATCTTGAATTACCTCGATCTTATTAAGATATTTTTTACCTCCTTTTATCGTTGTATTTTAAGTTCAATTTAACCTGCCTCCTTAAATAACCCTATATACTCTAACAGTCCCTTCGTTAAGAGTTAAACTGTAGATTTAAAGTATGTTAGAATGCACTATATTAATGTAATTTATGTTTACACTTAACTAAGTTAAAAAGTTTCTTGTTACTTATTATCGAAATATTTTTGGACTAGTGAAGTGACCAGAGAGCGTTGAGTTACTACATGCCATAGCGCATGTAACCGCATTAGTGATGTAACACTAATTCGAGATCGATAATTTAATATTTTTTATATAATATAATTAATGGGTGGTAATCACTTGGGTGAACGAGCCTTGCTCGGTAATTTTTTAAACACATAAAAAAACACAGAATTCGAAGGATTCGAACCCGGGTTTTGAACATTTTTGGTCCGCCCGTTACCCATCGGCTAACGCAACATTACGTTTGACAACTGAAAAAAAACCTTTGCTTTCAATTCTACGTTTTACCATTTTTTTAATGCCCAAAAACAAGGGATAAAACGAGATGTCTTTGATACAAAACTTTAATCAATTTTGCTCCCCCAAAACACCCTACATGCTGAATTTAAGGAAAATCGTTGGAGCCGTTTCCGTGATTCAGAAAATATATTTATATATATGCATACAAGATTAACTCATTTAAATATTGAAGATTTGCATAATATCAACACTGATTGCTGTAAATTTTTAAAACTCTTTTGTTGACATAAAAAAAATAAGTCAGATTTTTATCGATAAACTTATGCTACACTTTTGGAAACATATAAAAGATAACCTTGAGAGCATTGAAGAAAACTACACGCATATAGAGGCCCAAGGGTTCATTAGCTTTGGCTACCGAAATAATTGCCACTATAAAAGCAACCTACCATACAAATTACCTATTACCATTGCAGATCGTGACTTGACTATGAAATCACTGTCTACAATACACGCACACAGTGTCTACTCTGGCCAAGATTAGGTCCAAGTTTACTGAATTCAGACTTCTCACCACACCTGACATCGTAATTACCCGTCATAATCACACTACCTTTAACTACAATTCGCTTTATATCGGCCTCACAGCATACAAAGTTTTTACGACACTCCGCGATTCTAATCTTAGTAAACTTGGGTTTTATTGGCATATTTTTAGAGAAAAAAACTAGACAGGCATGGACATAAAATATTTAAGTAATAATCATTCATTTCATCCAAAATTTCCATTACATTTACATACATTTTCTTTTATAGTCCTCACAAAACGAATATAAAAAAATGTAAGGCAGCTCCACGTTGGGACGCCACTTGTAAGGGATCTAACGTAGTAAGGCGCCACTTGTAAGGGGCCCTCACGTGGGTAGAGATACACTTACAAAGAAATGTTCGGGTCTGTGTTGAAAACGACTTTATTTACAATGCAAGTTGGTTACGATAGTTACAAACGCGGAGAGTAGATAGTGTGGACCTCGTTCAATGACGGTTCGCGGCGCACTGTCGAGTAGTGCTTCAGCGGTCTATCCCCATTCTTCGGCTTCTATGAAAGGTGCTTAGGCGGCAATCACAAAGGTAGAGATAAGAATTCACTGTTGAGCAGATGGCGGGCTAGAAAGTGGCGATAAGGTTTCGCGGAATGGTCGACGGTAAACTCAAAGGCAGCGGCATAATAAAGAAATAGGCGAGCGGCGAAGGATAAATAAATGGTTTCGTTACATCCTCCCCCTAAAATTCACTACAAGCGCCCTCGCGTTTGAATTTGCTACCCTGATTTCTTAAGTCTACCTCTTCTCTTCTTTACTTTAAGAGGATGCTGAACTTTACCTATGACTGGTGTCAGTTGAAAATCATGGTATCTGCCTATCACGTCGGAATCTTGTACATTCTGTAGCATATAAGTTATAGGGCTTACAACCTCCTTAATCTTATGGGGGCCATCTCTCCTTTGTATAAATTCGGGCGTTAGTTCGCGCGCGGCATCATTCGCCTCTTGCGTTTTAAGTAGGACTAAATCACCGACTGCGTAATCGGGTCCTGGCCCTTTGTCTGCACTCCTTTTCTGGATTGCTGGGTTCTTTTCATGAACATATTCAGGTACTACTAAGCATGTCGATAACTTCCGATCAGAGCAACATCTCCCCCTGAACGGTTCGTCTGATGTTTTCAGATCTTCGATAATTTTCTTGAGCGTAGGACCTTTATTTTGATCCCTGATATCACGGTGGTTTCGGCAAGGTAAGTCGAAATCGGCGAAGCAAAGATTGCAGCTTGATTCTTCTTCGTTGCGCAAGATATGTTGCGAAGTGTCGACTTTCATGAGCTCTGCGCCTTCTTGCACTAGAAACTTATTTAATCCTGGGCTAGCGATTGAGTGTGTAGCGCTTGTGTCTAAGATGACTGTCCCTTTATCTGTAGCGACTTCGATCGTAACAACCGGACGCGTATCAACAACGCCATCTAATTTACGTGCGTGGTTACTATTATACGCGGATCGCGGAACTCCGTACATGCTTCGCAAACTTCGAAGCGCGTCGTCCCACGTAGTAGTTGTCGATTTGACACCACGCCACCAGATCGCTGCATCGCCTGTGAGAAGCATAGGTAAACACTTTAACGCGTGTTCGTCGCTGACGTTCGTGTATTCCTTGTATGTTTGCACGGCGTCGATGAATGCTTCTAAGACATCTGATATATCGGACGTTGTGGCCATGCCGTCAAAGCGCGCTGTGCAGTCTGCGAAATTTTCTGCAAAGGTAGGAACGCTATATGGTGAATAGGCCGTCGATCTGGGTGTGCTGTCCGAGTGCGTTGGTCCACGATAGATTGCCATTATATTGTCTACTAGAAGCCGGTTCATCTCTGCCTGGCTTTTGGCAATACTTGCTATAATTCTTGACAGCTGTCCTTCCGTTACCATCCTACCGGTTACTATTTCTTCGTCGGCGCTATCCTCATCGCTCTTCCTTCTTCTGTCTCTACGTGGTAGACTCACACGAGTAAACAGGTAGGCTGCGGTAGATTTTGCGTGAATACGACGTAATAGTAGAAATCGGGTATGAGGTTTGCGTTCACTATGTAACGAAAGTTTTTAAAACTGGCACTGAGATTCGTCAAACACAAGCCCAAAGTTGGGACGCCACTTGTAAGGCAGCTCCACGTTGGGACGCCACTTGTAAGGCAGCTCCACGTTGGGACGCCACTTGTAAGGCAGCTCCACGTTGGGACGCCACTTGTAAGGGATCTAACGTAGTAAGGCGCCACTTGTAAGGGGCCCTCACGTGGGTAGAGATACACTTACAAAGAAATGTTCGGGTCTGTGTTGAAAACGACTTTATTTACAATGCAAGTTGGTTACGATAGTTACAAACGCGGAGAGTAGATAGTGTGGACCTCGTTCAATGACGGTTCGCGGCGCACTGTCGAGTAGTGCTTCAGCGGTCTATCCCCATTCTTCGGCTTCTATGAAAGGTGCTTAGGCGGCAATCACAAAGGTAGAGATAAGAATTCACTGTTGAGCAGATGGCGGGCTAGAAAGTGGCGATAAGGTTTCGCGGAATGGTCGACGGTAAACTCAAAGGCAGCGGCATAATAAAGAAATAGGCGAGCGGCGAAGGATAAATAAATGGTCTCGTTACAAAAATAAGTAAAGACTTCTAATAATAATTACATATTTCTTGAAATTAATCGTACCCTAACAGATTTAAGTGTTAAATGAGAAAATTTTATTGCTGGTATTAAAACGAACGATTGCAATTAAGGGCTACTGGCATTTTTAACTCAGATTACATTTTGTTATGAGACGTAGGTAATCTGAAGGTAATATCTTTTATTACGGGCGAAATGGTACTACGAATCGAAATAGTCATAAAACTGGATCGCTATATACTGTGCAGTGGGATATTACTGTATTTCTGTTAAGCACAACTTCCTCCTAAGACAAGAAGTAGCTTGAGCTCACTATGACAAAAAGGGGTTGATAGGTTAAAGAAGCTTTGTAAATGTATGACACAATGTGAATTTACAAATAGAAAACCTTCAGCCTAACAGTCTAGAAGCCAAGAGGACGTAGTGGTGACCTTTTAGTAACCGTTACACGCTCCCAACGTTCGAAAACCACGGTTTATTTTTAAGTTACACTTATTCTCAGGATTCTATAAAGATATACAGCTTTCCTCACTCTATTTTCCTTTACCGAAATCGTGTGATTAATTGCATTTATTAATTAGACATAAGTTTAAAAAAACTCATTGTTTACTCAAACCCGGGGTTTGTAACCGTGAACCTTCCGAAACAGTCGCAAGGCTATTGTAAAATTTATTTATTTATGATTAGATAATTTTTGGTTATCTTAAGTAGATTCATTCTGAACTCTGTAATGGTAACAATTGTGTCAGAATAGGTCAGCCATCCTAATCCACAGTAATCGTCATCGACATCATGAAAGATGGGAAGACAAGAATCGTCAGTATGTCAGAAAAAATGTATAGTATGAAACTAACTATGCCAAGAACTCCATTATAACACGCCTGTCACAAATTTACAACAATTTATATTCTAACCTTGATTTATTCCATTTGTCCAAAGCACAGTTAAAAAAGTCTAATTTAAGCATAGATCATCAAATTTCATCGAGATAAATAACGCACAGACACACAAAAGCGCGCACGCACACACGCACATGGTTATCTTAAGTAGATTCATTCTGAACTCTGTAATGGTAACAATTGTGTCAGAATAGGTCAGCCATCCTAATCCACAGTAATCGTCATCGACATCATGAAAGGTGGAAAGACAAAAATAGTCAGTATGTCAGAAAAAATGTATAGTACGAAACTAACTATGCCAAGAACTCCATTATAACACGCCAGTCACAAATTTAAAAACAATTTATATTCTAACCTAGATTTATTCCATTTGTCCAAAGTACAGTTAAAAAAATCTAATTTTAGCAAACATCATCAAATTTCATCGAGATAAATAACGCACAGACACACAAAAGCGCGCACGCACACACGCACACAGACACACACGCACACACACACACACAATATATACGTTCGCATATGAGTATTGTGGATATTTTATTTTTATTTTAAAAAATTTAATCAATTTTTATTTCAGGTTTTATCTTTTATATTTTGTTCTATTACTAGGAATATTAATATTTTACTTACTCTATTAATGTAAATAATGTATTCATAATTATTGTAATCTAGTTATGGCCTTATTGAACTGTTTAAAATTTCCTAAATAAGTATAATCCGTAACGCTGTTGATTGCAAAATAAATGAATAAAATAAAAAAACAATAATTATTTCTTCATATCGATGTAAGTTGCGCTCATCCCTATTTTCTATATCATACAATTTTTATGACGCGCGCTACAATTGTATGATAATATCGTTGTCCTTTTTTGACATTATGGCGATCTACGTCATAAAAAGGACCATTTGGCTTCAACACATTGTATTATGGTTCTTATGGTGTTGTGTTAAAGCGACGTTGTCCGTAGGCTTCTTAGAACAAAACCGCTGATTATTATCGAGGCTTCAATGCGCTCTGTATATTTAATTATAATTACGTTAGTTGAAGAAAGTTGCCAAATTGGTGTTGCGGAATCATTCATTTTTGTTTGAATGGTGTGATTAGAAAATTGATTATCTTATCTTCCTCCTCCTCGCGTCGATATCCTCATTACTGAGGGTCGTGATACCCCATTTGAGGAAGTAATTTCTCTTTGACAATGGTTCGCCATTTGAGTCTGTCTTTGGCATCGTGGAGAGCATTGTGCAAGTTAGTATTTAGGGATGAGTGGATCTGGTCTGATAAATACTATATCTTACCTTATGTTGTTATTATTCTCCCGCACTTAACCTACTCTAAATGGGGTCGACGCAACATGTTTTGAACATGTTGTTAGATGATTTGGCTAGTTACCTAAATTTAAAAGTTTTTCTTTACTTATTATCAAATTAATTTTGGACTAGTCAAGTGACCACAGGGCATTGAGCTTCATGCCACAGCGCATGTAGCCGCATTACTAACGTAACACTAATTCGAGATCGATAATTTAATATTGTGTCTATAATCATCATCATCATTATGAACCTCCTGCCCTTAAAATAAAAAAGTTATTGTCTTCTTGCATTTTCAAGTTATGGGTCTCTTTAACACTTACGAGAACACTACCGTTTTATTGCAATTTGCCACAAAACAACTTTTTTTAATTAGGTCACTTTAATACTATGCGTGCGATATGCCCGCTAAAACCTTGGAGCGTTATAGCCGCGTAAACACACAAACTTATAAACAAACCTGTCCCTTAATGATATTAGTAAGGTAAATAATAATAACAATTTGAACGACACTTTTAAATAATATTTATTTATCGAAATTAACACTTAACTACACCAATCTTACTTATAATACAATCATTCACATTGCACACATAAATACAAATTCAATATTAATTTCTAAAGCTAATATATATTTGGCAGCCAATAAACAATAAGACTATTAGGAAAAACATTATTCACAAAATTACATTTAATAACAATAATAGATATAAAATATAGCCGGTTGTACACGCGTCATAACGTTATCCGGTTAGACTGATTTTATAGCCGGATATTTAATGCGTGACCTTGTTAAACACTGATGTCACAATTTATAGAATGAGGTGCTACTTTACGGAGGTCCTTAGTACAAAGTAAGTAAGTATGTAGTAAGTAAGTAACGGCCTGTTACTATCCCACTACTGGGCATAGGCCTCTTCTCTCTGTTTTTTTTTTGGAGAGAAGGATTGGAGCTGAGACCTACCACGCTGCTCCAATGCGGGTTGGTAGGTTACACATATCCCCAGAATTCTTTAGAGATATGCAGGTTTCCTCACGATGTTTTCCTTCACCGAAAAGCGTGTGATAAATTGCAATTATCATTAGACACATAAGTTTTACTAGAAAACTCATTGGTGCCTGCCCGGGGTTTGAACCATAGGCCTCCTCGAAAAAGGCGCACGGTGATACCGCTGGGCTACCACAGCTTCAGTACCTTAGTACAAAAGGTAATAAAAATATTATTTTGCTATAATCCGCGATAAAACAATCGGACAACCTTTCGCAAATCGGAACCCTAACCGCAAAGACTTTGCGATTTTGAAGTGGAGTCTAGTGCTTGTGTATTTTTGTATTATTAGTAGTGCATGAAGTCTTCCAAATTCTGCATGTATTAGGTATGAAAACTGATAGTACACTCTACATTAGAGTAGACGCTTCAAAAGCACTTGTTTACCAGTTTATTTGAATAAAGAATATTTTTAAATTGAATTTGAATTTAGCAAAATAATATATTCATTACTTTATGTATTGGTGTCACAGAAATTTGTGTCCTAAATGAAAATTATCGGATTATTTTTTAAGATTTCTGTATTCCGGTTAGACATTGAAATAATATTTCTGTGTAGCGACCTAACAGATTAATTTGATAATTTTATAACTGGTTATACATCAAATGTAACTTTGATGAAATACGATACAAAGATATTTTGCGTTGGGTATTTGAGAATCCTATAAATACATATCGAATAAATAATTATTTTCATATTTTTGAATTTGAAATGCTTATTCGCCTAAATGGCAAGCGGCCAAATTTAAGTTTTCGAAGTCTTTATTTTCTTTTTTCATATCTACTTTTAACTAAGTTATTACATTTGTCACTTCTTTCCTCTCGGTAAAAAAGCTTTAATGGCAGCTATATTATAAGTCGAATTATCGTGCTGTTCATACAATGATAAAAAGCTGATAATAAAAAGAAGTTTTGTTTGTGAAGTGAAATTTCGTTATTTTTACTGCGATAAACTTCTTAGTTATGATAATGAAAACGAATCTTAAACCTCATTTATGTATAAAGCAATTATTAAAGTTAGCAGACAGGTTGATCAAGTTTAAAGGAATACAAAATTATTCAATTAATATAAATACATAGAGTAGATGGTAAAATTGAAAACGGATTTGGGGCCGAAGAATTGAAAGTAAACATTTCCGAAACACCTCATCGAAAATAAAATCAAGGTCCTTAACAAAGTTAATATAATATAAAGATCGCCCCTCAGTATTATCGAACGGAAAATTCGGCCTTCAGAATTACTTAAGTAGACGAAAAGTTGAAAAATGGATTTCGGCGGGAGAGTACAGATTGTACGTAATCCTTAAAGTAATATGGGATTATTGTGATCAAACAAAAAATAGGATTTTCGAAGGTTTCTCTAAAAGTAATATTATATAAGTATCTAGCAATCGCCAGCGGCTCCACCCGCATGAAAAGATTAAAACCGTAATATAGTCTTTTGATAACCATAAAAATGGTTAAAGTGGGTCAACCTTAATAGCTAGACATATGCTGTCGCGGACTTTTAATTAGAACTTTTAGAGGGAACAACTTTGTAATACGTTTACTCAGCGCACGCAAGGAAAGATTTAAATGTTGCCGTTTTCGTACTATTTTTTAATGCTGCTCCTCTCCTATTCATCTTAGCGTGATGTTATATAGCCTTCTCAATAAATGGTCTATCTTACACTGAAACAATTTTTCAATTCGGTCCAGTAGTTCCTGAGATCAGCGCGTTCAAACAATCAATCAATTAAACAATCAATCAATCAAACAAACAAACTCTTCAGCTTTATATATTAGTATAGATATGGTTGATAATATAGGTGTATTTTTTTTAAACACACACGGTCGTCCGTCCCCAACGTAAGTAATTTAATATTTGTGTTATGGGTGGGAGACAATTAGTGAATATATACATGTATAATTTTTGAATACATACTTAAATACAAATATACCCCCAGGCTTGAAGGATCAACAAATTGTTTTATAGAAAACGTAAGCCCTTGGTGGGAATCAACGCTACCCGCGGAGCTTAAGACAGGATCCACTGCCCACTGCGCCAACGGGCCAGTCATTAAATCAATGTTGGTGGTTGACGTTTGTTACTAAGGACTAGTTGATAATTTTTTCTTGTTTACTCAATAAGTAATTTATAGTAATATGTAAAGCTGAAGAATTTGTGTAATTGTTTGAACGCGCTAATCTCAGGAACTACTGGACCGATTTGAAAAATTCTTTCAAAGCAAGATAGTCCATTTATCGAGGAAGGCTATAGGCTATATAACATCACGCTAAGATGAATAGGAGAGGAGCAGCAATAAAATATTACAATTTTTTTTTATAGATATACTTAGTTTTAGACGGCGACTAAGGTAAGTCGACCAGCCGTGTGGTATCCGGCTGCATATAATAGACCACCCTCATTTCTTACCGCGATGTCATAAAATTTGAATAATTAAGTGGACGTCAGGAAGAGGGCCGGTCGGAAAATACATGGTCAAATTATGTGACAACATGTTTATAACATGTTGTCCCGACCCTATTTAGAGTGGGGTAAGAACAGGAGGATAATGCTTTTTAGTTTTACTTAATTTTCTACATGTAGATGTATTTTGTATTGGTTTAGGTACGTAATTCATTTCCTTTATTTAAAGTTTAAAAACCTATTTTTGTTCATTTGATAAAGTAATTTTTATTAAACAAGCCCCACGACGCAAATTATTATAGACAGAGATCCGGCTTAAGGAAAAAATTATGTTTTCATTTTATTTCTACCAAGAAAACGTAATTAAATTTCTTTTTCTTCCAATAAAAGTAAACTGTAATGGATTACGTTTTACTTTGAAATTTAAAAGGTCAAAACTAAATGAGATGATTGAATAAATAACTTATTAAATTATTCTTTTTTTGTATGTTAAACGAGTACTGAAGACTAAATCTATCTAATGCCTTTAATAGAATTACGTTACTTTGCTGAGATCCATAATACAAAAGAAATAAAAAAAAAATTTTGCTGTAATCTGCGATGAAGTAAAATAGAATATATATAATGCTAACTGTAAAGTGGACTCTCTGTTTCATATCCGATACATACAGGATTCGTAAAAACAAAAAAGCGACTCGTGGACGAATCCTGCATATATCAAGTATGAAAACGGATTGTCCACTCTACATTGATCATTATGTATATTTACGGATCTCTAATTGTTGATGTACGTGTAAAAATGATTTATTTTAAATAGAAAAATAACTTAAAAATCGCCTTGTGGTATCCGGCTGAATAGAAGAAGTACCACCCTCATTTCTTACCGTGGTGTCATAAAAGGCGACTAAGGTAAGTCGACCCTCCGTGTGTTATCCGGTTAAATTGAATAGACCACCGTCATTTCTTACCGAGGTGTCGTAAAAGACAACTAGGGTAAGTTGACCCGTCATGTAGTATCTAGCTGAATAGAATAGACCACCCTCTTTATTACCGAGGTGTCGTAAAATACGATTAAGGTAAGTTGATGTCAGGCAGGCGGCCGGTCGTAAAATACGAAGCCAAGTCATGTGACAACACGTTTATAACATGTTATGCCGACCCCACTTAGAGTTGGCCCTTGCCCTTATGGTAAGAAAATAATGAGAAAAATAACTCTTAAAAACTCTTGTCTTTTTCCAAGGTGTAATCTATCTTTGTATCATATTTTATAAAAATCGATATATCCGTTTTGGGTGGTGAATAACAAATATTCACAATTACTTCAGCAATAATACAGAACAAATATAAATTCACATAGCCAGATAACAATATTATTGATAAGTACTGAAATTTAACTAATATACATGGAACATTTACACAGCATAGACAAGAATTGCTTAGGAACGATATAAAATAAAGATTTTGATGGCAAAACTAAAATTAAATACAATCGCTAATAGTAAATCTGTACAATATTATTAAATAAAGTTTAAGTAAAAACCAATTAAACGTAAAAATAGTTAATGAAACTTACATGTAGAGTAAAATGTAAGTAAAGATTTTACACATCATAATTAAGTTAACATACACTTATGTACTGTAACAGCTTACATATACCTACTCCCTATATACACAGATACGCAGTACTACATCGTAATATAGTAAAAATCAGTTTTAGGTAGACATGACTAATTTTGGTCTAAAACAATCATTAAGTTAGTAAACTATTTCCTTCCGAATTGAATAATAAACATTATTTATTTTCCCAAAAACCTTAATTTTCTATAAACAATCTTGACCTACTTTTGTGTTTTTGTGAAAGCATTTATCTAACTTATATACATTTTAGAAATATAACGAATTGTTGACTTATAGTAACGGTCTGTTACTATCCCACTGCTGGGCATAGGCCTCTTCTCTCCGTTTTTGGAGAGAATGATTGGAGCTAGGTTACACATATCCCCAGAATTCTCTAGAGATATGCAGGTTTCCTCACGATGTTTTCCTTCACCGAAAAGCGTGTGATAAATTGCAATTATCAATTAGACACATAAGTTTTACTAGAAAACTCATTGGTGCCTGCCCGGGGTTTGAACCCTAGACCTCCTCGAAAGAGGAGGACGGTATTACCGCTGGGCTACCACAGCTAATTGTTGACTTAAGAAACTTAAATGATAGATTTTAGGAAGAATAGTTGGCATTTTTCGTTAAATTAATTCATTCATATGGCCTGAAGCGAAAGGTTTAAACTTGTAAATCCATTTTCAAATCGACCCCCTTCACCTTTAACAATCCAATTTCCCCCCTCTGGGGTGTGGGGCCCAAATTGGGATACACTGCCGTAGCGCTAAATAAATCAAAACATTAAGAATAATAATGTGAGGATATAATGTAGTATACTAGCTTTTACCCGCAAATTCGTTCGCGTGGACTGTTGTATTGTGATTGATAATCATCATCTTCCTGCCCTTATCCCACTCTAAGTGGGGTCGGCACAACATGTTATAAACATGCTGTCACATGATTTGGCTACGTTTTACGACCGGCCGTCTGCCTGACGTCAACTTACCTCTGTCGTATTTTACGACACCTCTGTAAGAAAGAGGGTGGTCTATTCTACTATACCGGATACCACACGGTGGGTCAACTTGCCTTAGTCGCCTTTTACGACACCTCGGTAAGAAATGAGGGCGGTCTATTCTACTCAGCCGGATACCACACGGCGGGTCGACTTACCTTAGTCGCCTTTTACGACACCTCGGTAAGAAAAGAGGGTGGTACTATTCTATTCAGCCGGATACCACACGGCGTTGTATTGTGATTGAAAATAAATGGCGCTTTTCAATGTTATTCTAGTAGAATTAACAGAGTTCTACAGCTTATATTTTAACCCGGTGTATAAGAAATAATTATACTAAATTTCTTCGATATTGATTCAACGAACAATACTCGCAAACTTTCGCATTAATATTGGAAAAGGTTGCATATATTTCTAATTCCCTGGACAGCGTTTAGGACCAACATCTCTGTTCTAAACGAGGTACAGGTCAAAAAAAGGCTTTCCACCATCTGCCTCCAGCGAATCCTATTTTACTTTGGACACATAGCACGTAAGCCCGCAAATAACCTGGAGAAACTGTTGATAACGGGCAAAGTAGAAGGCAAGAGACCCAGGGGGCGGAGTCCAAAGAGATGGTTGGATCAGGTGTCCGAACACCTGGACACAAACATCAGCCACGCATTGCACTGCGCCGATGACCGAATCAGGTGGCGAGAACTTGTTTTTAAAAAAAACTGAGGCAGGAGATCACGATGCTCAGCAGTGAGCGAACGGTTAAAGGAGGAGGATTTCAAAGTACTAAAATTCTTCACCAGATTGACAGGAACAGGAACAGATTGAAAAGACTCCACCTCTCTTCTTTTTTCAAAGTTTAGAAACCAAGAGTTTAGAACCAAGTTAGCCGTGATCGTTCGACCAAAATTAGTCAACGTAATTAACCCGTTTCTTACGATAAAAGCGTACTAAATTGTCCTTAAGTTCTCATAACACTCACGTAACTAAACTAATGTGTAAGCTGCGGTCACATTGCGGCCAAACTTCGCAGTTAGGGCCGTATTTAACTTGCCTAAACAAACGCACACTTTTGCCAACACTCACCTGTTTAGTTAGGGCGTTATTAAGTTACCCGACATGGATCTGCTATTTGTTATACACACGGCTCTGTACATAAATATAAATATGGTTAGAAAACGCTAAAAACGGATTTTTATAGATAAATCGAATTAAAAAGTGAAAAAAATAAAAACTTTTTATTTTCTATAAAAGTGCGTGGGACGCTCTATACCACCTTTTTTGAAGAAGAAGAAGAAGAGGAAGAAGAAGAAGAAAGAAATTTATTTGGACACAATTCCAACAAAAAGAAACAAAAAAAAATTAAATAAATAAATAAAATAAATTTTTCGTATATAAATCGAACAACCCTTGCTTTTTCACAATAATAGTAATATTTTTTGTAATTTTTCATCTTTTAGTGCGTTGTGCTAATAACTGTATTCTATAGCCGCTTTTTAATACCATAAATTGTTAAAAAAACAATTAAAAATGAGAAAAAATTTATTAAAATTATTGTATTCACGGTAAGAGCACTTTTCCGAACTAGTCGTAGCTCCATTGTAATTTGACGATTCGAAAGTGCTTGTAAAAGTCAATTCGAATAAAAGCTTATTTGAATTTGAATTTGTATTGTTGCCGTTGTTCTTAGTTAGTTTCTTGTTTTGTTAGATAAATTTTATATACAGTCAATTTTAGGAATTAATTTTTAACGTCAAGTAAAACAAAAATGCTTTTTGTTCAAATTTATACTCAATTGCATATTATGATAACAAGACGGTATAATTCTTTTCTATTCTGTGCTATTTAAATGCTTGCTGTAAATAATTGTACGTCAAATCACGCTATTATGACCGCAGCTTTATCTATACAGAAATCGAACATTTAATACAAACATTTATTTATACACCTTATATTACTAGAACCCTATTGATGAAAATATAAACCATATTAGAATGAACATTTGTCTCTTTAATTAAAAACTAAAGAGAATATATCTAGAAGAGACATTCGAAATGTTTACATTTACAACAATACGGGTATAAACAGTACAATTGTTATAAATTGACTTCATTTTGTAGAACGTTTAGTCCAAAAATATTGTTTTTTACGGGCATATGTTTGAAAAAGCTCTAAACATCTAATACATCTGTAGGAATTTGACTGGGTAACAACAAAATACCAAAGATAATAGTTTCAAAATGAGATGACGATAGTAATTTATTTTTCCGGAAACAACCATCTCACGTCGTGCTGGCGTTCGCTCCACCTTTTCCGGTTTTCTCGTAGCCATCGACTAGCGTCTGCAGTATGAACTTTATGGTGATTTTGTATATATTTTCAACATTCGGCGTGTACCTCTCGCCCAACGTCGCTTCGACCGCCGCTAGAAACGGCGCTTCTATTTTCTGTAACAAAAATATATTTTTTTACATCTGTAGTGTATGTGAGTCGAGATTTGTGATTATTACCTAGTATATTCATATATAGCCGTGTGGTATCTGGCTAAGGAGAATAGTACCACCCTCATTTCTTACCGAGGTGTCGTAAAAGACGACTAAGGTAAGTCGACCCGCCGTGTAGTATCCGGCTGAGTAGAATAGACCACCCTCATTTCTTACCGAGGTGTCGTAAAAGTCGACTAAGGTAAGTTGACTCATCGTGTGGTATCCGGTTTAGTAGAATAGACCACCCTCCTTCTTACCTAGGTGTCGTAAAATACGACTGAGGTAAGTTGACGTCAGGCAGGCGGCCGGTCGTTAAAACGCAGCCAAATCATGTGACAGCATGTTTATAACATGTTGTGCCGACCCCACTTAGAGTGGGATAAGGGCAGGAGGATATATAATACCTAGTATATTCATATAGAGACACAAACATATGATACATATATATATCATTACACATTCTCAGGCGCACCACGTCAGTAACATTTGAGCCGCGTGCAAGAGTGGACGTGTATACTATTAGTGGATGTCTGAGTCTGTACTAAAGTCAATGCAGTATCTATTATTTTTTTTTCTTAAATCTGTTTTTGCGTCCTTCATTAAGCAAAAAATACCAGTGTCAGGGAACTCGCTCTTTATATTCTGGGTCAGAAAAGGTTTGTTTATTAAACTTAATTAGTTTGTTACATTTATCTTTAACTAGCCGTGTGGTACCGGCTAAGTAGAATAGTACCACCCTCATTCCTTACTGAGGTGTCGTAAAAGGCGACTAAGGTAAATTGGACGATATGACCTTACGTCCACCGCTGTCATACCGGATAATGTAGGCCGAATTTATTCCCAAGGAGGGTTGACGTCAGGCAGGCGGCCGGTCATAAAATATTTGCCAATTCCATTACAACATGTTAATAAGGAAAAAAGATAGCGATTCTGCTAGGGCGTTCCCCGTAGGCGACGCGCAGGTGCAGCACCCGGCGCCTGTGGGCAATGGACAAGGGTTGTCGCATCAAGGACGGGTGCGACGTAAGACGCGAGTCCATAGGGATGAAAGAATGAGGATGGCTAGCTGGAATGTAGGTACGATGAATGGAAGAGGAAGAGAGTTAGCGGATATATTAGAAAGGAGACGAATAAATGTTGCATGTTTGGTTGGATTGTGTGAAGTATGATATGCATATAAAGGAGTGGCGCCAGAGTTAACGAAAGATAGGACAGAATGGAAGAGAAAAACATGTTGTGCCGACCCCACTTTCGTTTCGATTTCGATTTCTCCTAGAAATAAAACTGTAATAATAACACTGCGATCGTCACCAAACTTTACAGTATTATCCGCTGTGTTAATCTAAAGATTCTCTCTGTCTTGTCTGTTAATTTCATTTCAGCCGTTTTGAAATTTATAAGAAACATACATACATCTTTTATACAAAGATTATCCTAAACAAAACAATTTTTTTAACTTCTTCCGTATCGAACCGACAGTCTTATTTGATAACACCTCTTTACGCAAGAATTATTGCCAATGAAGGTATTCTTAAAAGAGCAATCATTTCTAAGGAAATTGATGCTGAACAAAACTTTTCTCTCGATAAAGGTCACTCTTTACAAAATTCGAAGGGACCGACTTGATATATCTGAGGCTTATTGCGTCCCTTCCGAGACAAGGATGTACCTATTTCCGTGTCGAGATTGTATCAAATAGCCCTAAATTAATAGTATAGTAATGTAGTGTTTTTACGGTTCGTATCTTTAATACATTTTTTTTATTCAAATGAGTTAATCTTGTATATGTATATATAAATATATTTTCTGAATCTCGGAAACGGCTCCAACGATTTTCCTGATATTTAGCATCTAGGGCGTTTTGGGGAAGAAGAATCGATCTAGCTAGGTTTTATTTAAAAAAAATCGTTTTGTACCTGTTTTTGGGCATTAAAAATATGATGTAATGTAGAATTGAAAGCAAAGCCCATTACGTTTTTTTAAAACGTAATGGGCGGACCGTAAACTTTGAAAACCCGGGTTCGAATCCCACATGTCATCGGCGCCTTCATTCTTTTTAAATATTTTTTATATCTTTTAAATAATTACCGAGTAAGGGTCGGTTACCCAGGTACTATATTTAATGCAAAAGTACGTAATTAGTTTGTGGGTTTTGGTATAAGATTCTATAATAAAATTCCGCAATCAATTTCAGCTTTGCCATTACATCAGTTTAAAAACACTGTTAAAAAGAGGCTGATACAGAAAGCCTACTATACTCTTGAAGATTATTTGGAAGATAAGAATGTGTGGATATAGCTCTCTTTGAACCTGTACAAGACAGTAACGACTTAATGTAAATAGTATTAAGAATTATATTAAAAGAGCAACCGCCGAGTTTCTTGCTGGCTCTTCTCGGTAGGAACAGCTTTCCGAACCAGCAGTAGAGTTGACGATTCAAAAGCACTTGTTTACAAGTTTATTTGAATAAAGAATATTTTGAATTTGAATTTGAATTTGAATGAAGTATTTTATTGTGTGTAATAGATGAAAAGTAACTCAGTAATAACACCATCCTCCTGCCCTTATCCCACTCTAAGTGGGATCGGCACAACATATTATAAACATATTGTCACATGATTAGCTTCGGATTTACGACCAGCCGCCTGCCTGTCGTCAACTTACCTTAGTCGTATTTTACGACACCTCAGTAAGAAAGAGGGTGGTCTATTCTACTCAGCCGCATACCACACTGTGAGTCAACTTTCCTTAGTCGCCTTTTACGACACCTCGGTAACAAATGAGGGTGGTCTATTCTACTCAGCCGGATACCACATGGTGGATCGACTTACCATAGTCATCTCGGTAAAAAAGAGGGTGGTCTTTCGAATTAGCCGGATATTCACGGCGGGTCAATTTAGTATCCTATTACGACACCTCGGTAAAAACTGAGGGTTGTGTATTCTACTGAGCCGGATATCACACGGTGGGGCCAATCACCTTAGTCGCTTTTCACGACACCTCGCTCACTTTTTCCACGGTATCTATGGTTATTACGAAACTACCCACAAATCCAGCTAGAGAATCTGTGGTAGCCAAGCGGTAACAACGTGCGAATCTTTCGAGGAGTTCACGGGTTCAAACCCGGGCTGACACCAATGAGTTTTTCTGTTAAAACTGTGTCTAACTGATAATTGCAATTTATCACACGCTTTTCGGTAAAGGAAAACATCGTGAGGAAACCTGCATATCTAGAGAATTCTGGAGATATGTGTAACCTACCAATCCGCATTGGAGCAGCGTGGTAGGTCTTAGCTCCAATCCTTCTCTCCAAAAAAGAGAGGGGGCCAATTCTCGGCAGTGGGATAGTAACAGGCCGCTACTTACCCAAAAATATTCTACTTTGAAACCTGGTATCCGCCTATGGCTGGCTCCAACCTGGTGTATATATTCGAAGAAATTGTCTAAATCGTCTAACCCCTTTATACCCTCATCCAGGGTGTTCATCACATTGTTGGCATGTTCTGCAAGTTCCATGGAATTTATTTGCTCCTCCTTCGTTCGACATTGTCGGAACTTTTCAAACATGTTCAGCAGGTCTTGGTTCTCTTCGAACAACCTGTAATAGACAATGATATTAACCTTCTAGAAGTTGTATAATCGCGGGTTAATTCTAACACAGTCACTTCTATAAATATAGAAGTATATTGGAAATGGCAGAAGTGAAAAATATTAAATTCTGAAAGTTGGAAAATAGTTTATAGAAGTAGGCGTTATTTTTCGGAATTCTATAATACATAAGTTCATGGTAGAATTATTTAGCTATAATCCGCGTTTGTAAAGAAAATCTATTTAATGCTAAGTTTAGGAAGCAAAATCGTTCTCATACCTTATACATACGGGATTAGTTACCGCACGTATTACAAGACACCACAAACACTACACACATTCACTACGACAATTTTATCGATTTGTCCCGTTACCGAAGCATCGTCGGGAGATAGGCTCCACGATAAATTGTGGATTATGTCGGTTACGGAGCGAAATTATCGTTGAGATTGCCGTAGTGAGTATGTGTAGTGCTTGTGTAATGTGCTGTTGGTGATGTCTTCTAATACGTGCGGTAATTATTCCTGCATGTATAAGTTATGATAACGATTTTGCTTCCTGCACTTAGCATTACATAGCTTTTCTTAACAAACGCGGATTATATCAAAATAATTCTACCATAAGTTTAACTAGAAATGAATTCATAGAAGTACTTTGCGGAGGCCTATAATACAAAAACGAATGAAAATATTATTTTGCTATAATCCGAAAAAAAAACGTTATAATAGCGATTATAGAAAATAATATTTTAATTATTTTTGGATTTAGAAAGATATTGTTATAAGATATACAATATAGTAAGCGTAAAAGAATAGATAAGAAAACAAATACGTATAAAAAGTATGTATGTAGTTTAATTTTATTGTTTTAAATTATTAATTAAAGTTTTTATTAATGTCTCTCGAATTTAAAGACAAGACAAGCAATCATTGAGAGCCGTTAATAATTCATTAAGTGCAAATTTCTACAGTATCGCTGAAATTTGCAATTTTAATTTCACTTTAACAATTTAAAATTTCAAGTTCGGTTTGTTCAAACAACACTCAATCTGTTTTATCCAGATTAAAATTATAAAAATGTTTAAATTTTTAATTTATTACATTAAAATACTAAAGAGTAGCTTTTGGCGTACGGTAAAAGATAATTTACTAATTGCCGTTATCACATAAAAATGAGCGAAATATTTAACAATTTTTGTTTCGACTGTTTCTAAATAAAAACACCGAAATACTGACAGGCAAGTAATAATAATATTTCTAAACATATATTATGTTAATTAAACATAAAATTAAATTTTTAAAGTAATTATAGTTACATTATTTTTCAAAATTCTAAATAAAAAAAATATAAACAAAAAATTTAAGTTTTTCTATTTTCAAAATTACTATAGTTTGTACTTTTTACTTTTTGTATATTTTACTAATGACCGAAAAAACTAAGCAATTCAGTTTTGCAAAATATTTAGTAAATATACATTTTTCGTGTATGTATTATCTATGGTTAAGGGCAAATCTGTAAAATTTTGAAGAGTACAGATAAATAATATTTTCTTTATAACACATGAATTATCTAGAGCAATCCATAGACAAATATGTAGTAATAAATTTAAGACTCATTAGTTATTGAATTACAGATTAGTAATAAATCTTAGTGTTAGGCTTAGTCGTAATTTAAATATATGGTTACTTATTACTTTTAATAATGATTTAATAATATACATTTGTAAATTAAAATATGTATTTTAATGTACTATATTACGATCGCAAATTTATATTTGTTAAAGTTTAAAAAAAAAACAAATATTTTAATGGTTTTTCAAATAAAATAAAGACAAGAAAATAATTTATAGAATAAAGCGTTACTTTGCGGAGATCCATAATACAAAAGTAATAATAAAATTATTTTGCTAAAATCCAAATTATAGCAAAATAATTTTATTATAACTTTCGTTTTACTTTTTTTTGTGCATAATTAAATAGAAAATACCAATTTTCACATTTATTTCTTTTTCAAAGAAGAATAATTATTTGGAATATTAAAACAAATACAATTATGGAATAAAAATTACTATAAAAGATCAGAAAAGAGAAAACAATGAAATATCAATTGCTTTTTATTGCGTAGTTTGATATTTAAGTTTAAAAATACCTCATTGTTTAAAAATTAGAGGCTCGATTTAGAAAAAAATTATGGAAGCAATTAATGTTATAAGATTTTATTGCGGTTCTGAGTTTCTCCGTAGGCCAATTGAAAAGAAAATTAGCTATTTTATTTATCAAGGAAAGGTAAAGCGAGCCGCTGTTTGAAATTGAAAGCTCGGGCTTTCTATTAGGCAATTCCGTTGGTTTTCTATTAATGAAAAGTAAATTAATATCTTGAGTAATGTTGTTTCTTAAGATGGAGAAATGCTTTTAAAGTGTATAATTATGTAATGTAATTTGTAGATTGCTTAAAAAAGTCAATAATCGTGTATAGAGTTATTTTACTTAGAGTGCGTAAGCCTGCATAAAAAGTGACTTATTATAATAAAGAAAAGGTAAATGAAATCTGTCTCTTTCTTTTGCGTGTGATTAGATAAAGACGAAGTATACTATGTCTTCCATCTTTATTTATTTTGGCATTCTCACTTAAATGGCTGCCTGTGGGTTCTGTAAATAAGTATAATAAATACTTGCATAATTGCATAACGCAACGTGTTTTCTATAGACTGAAAAAAACCTAAAAAATAAAAAAAATTATGTTATGTGTACTATATTATAAAATGTAATTCTTAACACTATAAAATGTTCATGTTGATTATAAAAAATATATATTTATCAATGTACTTTCTTAAATAAAATAAAGCTTAATTTTTTTGCACTAATAGAATATGTTCATATTGTTTGTTTTATGTAATACACAAGCAATATGTAACGTAAAGTAAAGTAAATTGTATTTGGAATTGTGTAATTAGGTTGGTTTAATTCGTAACTATTAATCAATATTTATAAACAAGACCTGCAGAGAAGTTAATAACCTCTTTAGTTTTCAGTATCGATCAGTTTGTAAGGGAAAAGTGAGACTGTTGTAATGGTATTTCTTTTCTATTTTCCTTGTATTTTGCACGGATTTATCTCTCCATAAGAAACTTTAGTGGACTTTAGTTAATATTGAGAAAAACCGTCTAGTCCTGCTCGAAGTTGTCCCTCAGGAAGACATTATCATTAAGTAATGAATCATTTTTGTGTGAAAGATTTTTCTCGGTTTAATTTAGTGCCTATAATCTATTAGAAATACCAATCTTATCAGTTACAACTTATAACGACAATAATATTGCTATATCAACTTCACAGCTACTGTGTATATAATCTGGTGGCCACATAATTAATGGCGATGCTTCCGCGCTCGCCCATCCTCCTTGTGAACCTGTATAAGCCGTTAGGGCTAACAGTATTAGTTAGTGTGCAAAATCAAGTTATTTACCAGACTCTGGTAAAATCTAGTCATACTATGGAAACTTGGATTAAATTAAAAATTGTTTATTTATACACTTTTATTGGGTTAGATTAATTTATTTATATCAATCAATTATTTTATTTAAATAATTTATTCTTAAAGGTAAAGGTATTCACGATATTAGTAAGAAAAAATCTATACACAGAAAAACTATGTTATAATATCACAATTTCAAGCCAATTCCAGAAAATTGCAAAAATTTCTAATTTTATCATCTTACCACTGTGCAAATTTTTGGGCGGTTCTTCTTTGTCGAAACACTGAATATAAACAAGATGAAATACAATTATTTATTCTTTTTTCTAGTATCATAAAGTCTTGGGTATTCAGCTGATATCCAATTAAACTTTGGACTATTCAGAACGAAGTTAAATCACATTGGGTTGTTTTTTTTTTATATATGACGAGTTTGATAGAACTACGATTTAATATGTTGTTTTTTCCCAGTTTTAAGTGAGTCACGGGTTTTTTTATTGGCTCACTGTTAAGAAACGCCCCACTCGGCCGAACTCATCCAAGTCAAGGGTGGTGGCTTCCCCCATTGGATACGTCCACCACCACCCTGCCTGTAAAGCCATGAAATGTAGCAGTCTTTATTGGTTTATAATATTACCTACATAGATTACAGTTACATTTTGAATTGGCCGCTAAATGAACTAATACAAGTGATCCTCGTTTACTGTGTTTTGTCAACAATAAGGTTTATAATATATACTTTAGTAAAAAGGAAAAGATACAAGCGAATATGATTTAATATGTTTGGTTGAACATATCGTTTTTATCCGAAGAATAAAGTCACATGTCCCACGTATAAGCATAGGAAATTGGCTTTCTTCTTCGGCGATATATATTCTAGGGCGATATTGCAACTGGCGTGTGGTATCCGACTGAGTAGAATAGACCACCCTCGTTTCTTACCTAGGTGTCGTAAAAGGCGACAAAGGTGAGTTCACACGCCGTCTGGTATCCGGTGTAGTAGAATAGACTACCCTCGTTACTTACCAAGTTATTGTAAAAGGCAACTAAAGTAAGTTGACCCGGCGTGTGACATCCAACTGAATAGACCACCCTCATTTCTTACTGAGGTGCCGTAAATTGCGACTAAGGTAAGTTCACGTCACTAAAATTTATATTGAATTGAATTTTCGCCACTAACTGTCAAGTCACCGTAGCTTATTCTGGAAACGCGTGGTTTTACTCAATTTTATTAAACCAATTTTGGTACGATTTTTCTTAACGATACTGCAATTTTAACATAATTTTTTTTACCTTAAAATTACCTATCTTACCTAGCCAAATCATGTGACAACATGTTTGTAATATGTGCCGACCCCACTTAGAGTGGGATAAAGGAGGAGGATGATGATTGATTTAAGTTTGTGTCAGTCTAATATCTTTATTAAAATGTTTCTATTGGCGTTCACGTCGAGATTTTTATCACAAAGAAATAATATTTCGAGACCGAACGCATGTTTCTACGAGTACAACAGAATTCCTCGGGGAAATCTTGCTTCTAAAGAAAATTAGAAAATTGATTTCATATACGTATCAAAAGGAAACTTCGGACATTTTAGTCTGGATACTTAGAGGTAATGGCATACGTCGACTTTCGATTTCTTAATTAAACCATAATGAAACCTTTCAAATTTCAGGTTTATTGTAGTTAAAAATGCTGAAGTTTCATGAGAAGTTGGCACTATTTTTTTACGTTAAAAATCCATTTTTTTTCGAACTGAACAAATTTTATAAATCCTAAATTATATACACCGACAGCAGGCTAAATTGGCGATTATAATTACTTACAATTATAATTACAATTTAAATTAATTTAATATAATTTTATTAAAAGATATAATAAAATACATGATCCGTGGATCGTGGAGGAAGGCACAGTTAAACATTTTAAAATCTCATTTAGATCATCGACTGGCCCGTTGGAGCAGTGGGTAGTGAACCTGCCTTCAGCTCCGCGGGTCGCGGGTTCGATTCTCGCCGAGGGCTAACATTTTCTATAAATGAATTTATTGGTCTTTGAGCCTGGGTGTATATTTGTATTTAAGTATGTATTTACAAAATATATAAGTATATATTCACCAGTTGTCTCTCACCCATAACACAAGCATTAAGTTACTTACTTTGGAGACGGACGACCGTTTGTGTAAGTGTCCCATATATTTATATTTATTTTATTTATTTATTTACTAGAGGTTTAGGGTAGAGTTCTGTATAGAGATAGACGTTACGTATGAACCTAAGATATAACGCGACTGTTCACATGAATCTCTAATTAACATAGGCATCGGAATAATTCACGGGCCCACGAAACGTGTACGTGAATAATAAATCTACAAAAAAGATATACTTGGCAATATTGAATCACATACAATTGCAGTACAGCACAAACGAAACTCGACCCTATTTTAGATTGTTAAAGTCATTTTTGTATTGCAGACCTCTTATCAAGGGTTGCCACCCCTCGAATAATCAAGTACAATAAAATAAGGTTATAGTCTCTCAAAATGTCAGATACAAAAAATGTAATTTTTCAAACATATCTAATTTTTATGAAGCGTGTGGATATATGATACAAATATGGTTTAATATTTATATTATTACAAGCCGTTTTTGCAAATTTGTACACGTCATGTGTAAAAATACCTTTTTTGTACTATGTATTTTTCTTTCTTAGTTCTAAAGGAAAAAAGAGATTTTTTATATTCTATATTTTGAAAGCGACTTCGCCCGCGTGAAAAGATGAACACCAAAATACACCGTGTGGTATTCGGCTGAATAGAATTGACCACCCTCATTTCTTACCGAGGTGTCGTAAAAACGACGAAGTTAAGTCGATCCACCGTGTGGTATCCGGCTGAATAGAATAGACCTCGTGGACCTCAGCCAGGCGGCGTTGACGGCAAGTTGACATCAGGCAGGCGGCCAGTCGTAAAATACGTCGCCAATTCATGTGACCACATGTTTTTAACATGTTGTGCCGGTCCCACTTAGAGTGGCATAAGGGCAGGAGAATGATGACTAATTTGTTACAAATTTCCTATTTTAATTTACATATAATGGTTATGTATTATGTAGTATCAACTTAAATGTTTATAAAGAATTGCACTACCTTTTATTGACAACCGAACAAAAATCCGTTCAGTAGATTTTGAGAAAATCGATAAGATACAGACAGGCAGCTTTTGAGAACTTTTTCTTGTTTTTATTTAAGATTAAATTACCAAGCAAGGCTCGTTCACCCAGGTACTAATTACTGTTTAAGTACAGCGTAAATAGGACATTATTTCACGCAATCTTGTTTCAATTCAATTTTAATTGTCCTATCCTGAAGATCTTGAGAACCCATCTTTGGGTCGTTACAAAAGCCCATAATTCTAACCGCTACCTGATTGTCCCTGACCCTCTTTAGAATTGACTCTAGGGTTGCCATCTTGGCTAGAAATCAAATTTATTGCAAAATATTTACTATTATTACACGGTAGCGGCGGTGGTCGCGCTTCTTCAACGTGATCCCTGTCGCTCAGGACTTCGTCTTCGTCAGAATAAGATGTGAGTATAGCCGGTTCTTATACATTAACTACTAAAGATAAATTGTTCCTTAGACGTTAGGACACTGTCCATCGATTTATTGTTCTACGTTCCGCGCCCAATGCGATCCAAATTCTAATCTAATTTATTTATTTATGTACCATAAAAATGTTGGTGAAAACATTATTGGTAAAAAAAAGTGTACCAAGTGTGTGTGTCTAATAATTTAAAATAGTGCTAATAATAGAAATGAGATTATCCACAAGAGAACCAAAGTAACCGACATAGCTAGCAGAATAAGCAAGCTGAAGTGGCAATGGGCTGGTCACGTCTGTCGTGAAACTGATGGCCGTTGGAGCAAAAAGTCCTGGAGTGGAGACCGTGTCTCGGCAAAAGTAGTGTAGGGCGTCCTCCATCTCGCTGGACCGACTACATCAAGAAGGTTGTTGGGGCTGGATGCTCATTGCGGAGAATCGGGGAGGACAAACATGGGGAGGCCTAAGTCGAGCAGTGGACTTCAATGGGTTGAAGGATCGATGGATGTGTCTCCCACGGATTTCTCTATATTTGATTTTGATTGTTGACATCCATTTGATTGAGATTGTTGACATCCAAGAATAGCTCGCCTCATCACCATGAGTGACACCAAAATTCTTTAAGAAGCTGATAGTCAAAGACTAATTAAGTCAAATCAAATCAAAATAATCTTTATTCAAATAAGCTCTTTCAAGCACTTTTGAATCGTCAAGTATCAATATGATTAATGAAGCTACAACTGGTTCAGAATGTTGCTCTTACCGAGAAGATCCAGAAAGAAACTAGGCGGTCAATTTTTTAAACATTTTCAATTTTACATTCCGCAGTCTTGTATGAAGCTGAAAGGATTTTCAAAACCAGGCTTTTTTATCATCCAAATAATCTTCAATTTTGTAATATGTATGTATTTTACGTACAAGAATATCTGTTATACTTAATTTAACTTTCTGTGGACTAATCTAGTATGGATTGCGGAATTTTATTGTAGAAGCGAATACCGAGACCACCGAATGAGTTGCTAACTCTGCTGAGTCGCGACACAGGCATCACAAGCTTTTTGTGACCTCTCGTATGTCTATGATAAACATCGAATTTCGTCTTATTAGTGATTGGAAAGTCATGCCTGGTCTATTATTGTCTATCAATAAAATAAAGTTTTAGTTGGTAACCCTAGCTCTTCCTTTTATATAGGGCCAAGGACGCTCAGGTTGCGGTCGCAAATATTATTGCTTTTGTAACGACTTGGAGAGTTGTTTTCAGTACGAATCTCTTAGATCTCATATTGATCATTCGAATTGAGGCTGCCGTCAGCGGGTATGATCAAATTATTTTTCTCGATTCTCTAAAGCTCCCAAAGCTCTTATTTTGGCTTTCCAATTTGTTTCCAATTTACATTTGGACTTAAAACAACATCGTTTTATCATTCAAGTAGTACTTGTGACTTTGACTTTAGTGTTATACCCTGAATTATGTAATATTAGCTTATACCCGCAACTTCGCTTGCATGGTCTGTAATGCTTTTTAATGTCATCTTAATCCTGTAAAATTAACAGGATTTCTATAGCCTATGTGTGTAACCCAGTGTATAAAGAAGTTTTGAAGATATTATGTAAATGATAAGAATGTGAGGATATGGACTCCTCTACCTTTCCTATCTTTCTCCTTTGAAAAGAGCAACTGTCGAGTTTCTTACTAGTTAAAAAGTTGTTCCTACTTAGAGGTAAGAACAGCTTTTCGAACCAGCAGTAGAGTTGACGATTCAAAAGCACTTGTTCACAAGTTTATTTGAATAAAGAATATTTTGAATTTGAATTTCAGGGAACGGATAAGTAATTGGTATTTGAACCAGTGAGCCTCTGGACGTCATACTGTCTTACCATTGGGCTATCGCAGCGTAAAATAACTCAACAATATTGGTGCATACTTTAAAAGCAATTTCATTGAAAGGCGGTCGGCTCGATGTTCGCCCCACGAAGTTATTTGATTAGGATATTAAATATAATGGAAACTGAAACATCTCAGACCATGTTGACGTTGTAAGAGATCAAATTATTGATCCTTTTATGTTTTTTTTCTCCTGTTATTGGTGGTAAGGAGAATATTTTTCGGAGTATTTATATGCTAAAAAGAACACAAGAACGAAGTGTCTCCTATACTAAGAAAGACTAAGATTAGTCATTGGACCTGTTCTTAGATATAAGTTAATTTATAAGTTTAGGTTAAAATTAAGTTGCTTACTAGTCTTAAGGCTAGATTGTGACTATAATAAAGTACCTCCACAGTGATGTACTTTGTAATAGGAAAAAAAATTATGTTGACTCACCGTGTGGTTTTCAGCTGAGTAAAACAGACTTTCTTTTCATACCCAGGTGTCGTAAAAGGCGACTAAAGTAAGTTGACCGACGGTGTGGTATCCGGTTGAGATATATGCACCTTGGTAAGAATCCTCCTGCCTTTATCCCACTATGGGTTCGGCACAACATGTTATAAACATGTTGCAACATGTTTTGGTTACGTATTTTACGACCGGCCGCCCGCCTGACGTCAACTTACCTTTGTCGTATTTTACGACACTTCGGTAAGAAAGAAGTCTGTTCTACCGGCTCAGCCGGATACCACTCGGCGGTCAACTTAGTCGCCTTTTACGATACCTCGGTAAGAAATGGGGGTGGTATGTTCTATTCAGCCCGATACCACACTGCAAAAAGCTATTAAAAATCTTGTTTCAAAATAAAAATACTTCGACTATTACAAAACCAGTTTTCAAATAGATAAATGCAGAATAATGTATACTCGACGTTTATACAAACTTGACAATGGCTGTAGAAACAGTGTTGCCAACTCATCTGAACGTCGAGTAACACGTACAGTCTTGCCAACACAGGAACAAAAAGGAAGCGAGGTTCTTATTGTATTGGACAGAGTATTAAATGCATTCTGGAATTGTTTGGTTATTTAGTTTTACTTTTTTTTTAATTAAAGTTCAAGCTATGAAAGTTATTAATACAGCCTAAATTGGCCGATTATTTAAATAATATAGGTAATATTCGATTCGTATGGATGTCCATGTGCGTAAGACGAAATTCGATGTATATCATAGACATACGAGAGGTCACGAAAAGCTTGTGCTACCTGTGTCGCGACTCAGCAGAGTTAGCAACTCATTCGATGGTCTCGGTATTCGCTTCTACAATAAAATTCCGCAATCGATACTAGACCAGTCTACAGAAAGGTTTAAGTTACTTATACGTAAAGCATTTTAAAAATAATTGAAGATTATTTGGATAATAAAAAAGCCTGGATTTGAAAATCCTTTCAGCTTCATACAAGACTGCAATTTAATAATGTAAAATTGAAATTGTTTAAAGGATTGACCGCCGAGTTTCTTTCTGGTTCTTCTCGGTAAGAGCAACATTCCGAACCAGTTTTAGCTTCATTATTCATATTCATACTTGACGATTCAAAAGTACTTAGAAGAGCTTATTTGAATAAAGATTTGAGATATTATTACTAGGTAGGTATTTCTTGTTACGATACATTAAAAAAAACTTTAAAAACTGACATAGATTGCAACAGAAATGCTCTTATACTTGAAAGGATTATATAAAAGAGAAAAATTGATTTATTTAACTTTTAACTGTTCTCCATCCTTGCACGAGATAGATATGTCATGGCATAAATGTATGTATTAATCACTATTGCATAAAACAACCACACTTCCCGAATTGAAATATTAAACATAAAAGTAGTTATTGTGAGTTAACCATAAGAGATAGAGATATGCTGTCGCGGACTTTTTTGTAGTATTTTTGAAGAACTACAATTCTCTAATACATTACTTTAGTGAGATCATTTATTTATTATAAAATATATAAAAAATGCCTTAATGAAATAAATTTGAGCGTCTGTTCTATTTTCATCCGCGTCATCGCTTACCAGACGAGAAATAGGTCAAGTGCGAACCTGTCATTGATAACATATGTGACGTGAGCGCTATAATCGCCATATTGTGTAGAAGGGCACCCACGGGACTGAGCCATTACTGTAATTGTTTCACCGCCCACCACTCCATGAATGTCGAAGGTGTATAGCTCATTTATAGCAGTTGGCGTTACTTTGCGGAGATCATAATACGAAAGTAATAATAAACTTATTTTGCCATAATCCGCGCTGAAACATCATCAGGAGATAGACTCCACGACAAAATCGCAAAGATCGCTTTGCGATTTTGATCGATGATTTTTGCTGTTTGCATCGGTTGCTGGATGAAACGATTGTTCAGTTTGTGATAGTGAACGTGTAGTGGCGTATTGTGGTGACGGTGGTGGAGATTTCTGCATGTGTTTTAACGAATCCTGCATGTATCCGGTATGAAAACTGATGGTCCATTCTATATTTAGCAATTTATATTTTTTCTATTTTACTTTACCGCGGATTATAGCAAGATAATTTTACTATTACTTTCTCCGCAACGTAACGCCTAATTCTATAAAAAACATTAATTGATCTTTGACGATTCAAAAGTGCTTTTAAAAATGTTATTTGAGTTAAGATTATTTTGATTAGATTACGCGCTTTATATAGTCCACTAGCTTTTACCCGCGACTTCGTTCGCGTGGACTGTATGTTGTGTAATAGGTTGATAATAGATGACGCTTTTCAATGTCATCCCATTCCTGTAGAATTAACAGTATTTCTATTGCCTATAGTGTTCCTTGAAAGCTGTGAAAGCCCAGCGGTGCGACCGTGTGAATCTCTAGAGACGATCATGGGTTCAAACCCGGGCAGACACCAATGAGTTTTTCTATTAGGTAAAACTTATGTGTCTAATTGATAATTGCAATTTATCACATGCTTTACGGTGAAGGAAAACATCGTGAGGAAACCTACATATCTCTAGAGAATCCTAGGGGTATGTGAAACCTACCAATCCGCATTGGAGCAGCGTGGTTAGGTCTTAGCTCCAATCCCTCCCTTCAAGAACAGAGAGAGAATGCCTATGCCAGATAGTAACAGGCCGTTACTTAATTACTTACTTGCTATAGCCTATGTGTTATTCAGGTGTATAAGGAATAGTTGTCCCAAATTTCATCTATATCGGTTTAGCGGATTGGCCGTGAAAGAGTAACAAACATACATCCATACTCACAAACTTTCGTATGTATAATATTAGTAAGATATTGACTTTTTATTTTTATCGCTAGGGGTACGAATACAAAGGGTGGTAGGCGCCAGTTATTTAATAAACACACGCCACTGGTCACAGGGTGGACTGGGGTTTCCCCAATAAATGTTATCAACAGGGATGTGAAAAAATAATCGATTTTTAAAATAATCGATTTTTAATAATCGATTATTTATCATAAAAAATGGATGTTGGATGAAAACAATATAGCCAAACTACACATTTTAATCTAATTTCACAAACAGCGCATCTGTTATTATTTCTTGGTAGTTGTCCACTTTAATTAGCCTTTATTGTAATTAATTATTAAAATAAAAAAGGTAGGTAACTTTCAAAAAGTAAAAAAAGGATTTTTAAAAACTAGATTATTTCGTATGAAAATAATCGATTTTTAAAAATCGATTTATTTTGAACGGAAAAACATCGATTATTTAGTAATCGATTTTTTCTACACCTAATATTAAAAATGCGAATATATTTTTTGTCCTTATTTGTCTGCTTGATGAAACTGTATTTTTTTTGCTCTTTCACAAGTTTAAAAAATCAATTACCTATAGTACACTTGTAAACAAAATTTATATAATAAGCCATTACTTTGAGATCCTTAATACAAAAGTAATAATAAAATTATTTTGATATAAAGTAAGTGCACTAGTAATTGCCCATGCACTAGTATTTGACCGTTTTGTATGAAATTTTAAATAACATTTTGTTTGTTGTAGCTAATAAAAAATAAATTTTTAATTACTTGTTGCCATCTATTAAAAAATACCCAAAACCTCAGCTATAGCCCATTGTTTAATATTTAAAATTTTATATTATTAATTATTATTTTTTACCTTATAGAAAAATAATTTTATTTTTGCTGAAAAAATGCTTCACTATTATTATTATTAGTTCTTTTGTTGTAAAATGTAAATAATTTGTAATGTCGTTTTTGTTGTATTCATCTAATATAAAAATGTTCTCACATCGCAAGCAATTTATCACTTACACATTTCCGACATTGATTGATTATGTTACAAAGCAGTCGAAATGTATTACGTATTGATAAGCTAGGCGCCATTTTGTTTTATTTTTCTCAAAATTAAAAAAATAATATAAAGATATCTATTTAGCACATGACTGTGATAGCCCATAATATAAGAAACAGGGTGGCCTATTCCACTCAGCCGGATAACACACGGCGGAATAACTTACTGCATTACTTTGATTTCGCTCCATAATTCCATAATAGAGAAAGCCACACAACCAAACAACAACAGCACACTTACCATAGTTGCTTTTTACGACACATAGGTAAGAAAGAGGGTGGTCTATTCTACTCAGCCCGATACCACACGGCAGGTTAACTTACCTTAGTCGCCTTTTACATCACCCAGGTAAGAAAGAGGGTGGTCTATTCTACTCAGCCGGATACCACACAGCGAGTCAATTTACCTTAGTCGCATTTTACGTCACCTCAGTAAGAAAGAAGGTGGTCTATTCCACTAACCGGATACCACACAGCGGGTTAACTTACCTTTGTCGCCTTTTACAACACCTCGGCAAGAGGGTGTTCTATTCTACTCAGCCATATACAACACGTCGGATTTATGATTTATGGTTTAAAATATATAATTTAAATAAATATTTCACAAGTTACCAATAAACTGACAGTTAGCTTATTCGGAACATATTTAACACATATCTCGGAATATTGCGTTTCTCAGGTTTCTGATAGGCTTATTTAGCACTTAAAGTCCCTAATAAGTTAACAGGTAGATCATGTGGCTGTTATTTTGTTTATCTTCTGGATAGCAAATGCTTATTACAAAATGGCAACGGTTTTTTTTTAATTTTTAATTTTTTAGAGTCTCTTTTTAGATACATTTATCTGCTACTTAGTTTATTTGTCGGTTAACTATCCACTTTATCAGTAACTTGTGAAATAGGCGCTAAGAGTCGTGAAATGGAAACTTAATCAAAACCGTTTATAGAATTAAGCGTTACTTTGCGGAGGTCCATAATACAAAAGTAATGACAATATTATTTTGCTATAATCCGCGATAAAAGAAAATATGTGTAATGCTAAATTTAGAGTGTACTATTCGTTCTCATACCTGATACATGCAGAATTTGTAAAAACTCATGCACATTCAGAATCTCGTGATTGTGGTGGTGAATGTGTGCAGTGCTTGTGTATTGTTGTACCATCGGTATCGGGTAGTGCATGAGTTCTTACAAATTCTGCATGTATCAGGTATGAGAACGAATAGTACACTCTACATTTAGCATCACACATATTTACTTTTATCGCGAATTATAGCAAAATAATATTCTCAAAACCGTTTCTCTATCAAGATTCCTACTTATCAAAGCCAAGGTTAGCCTTCAAAGCCAATCTTTAATTGATAAAGAGAATTATCGAACTTTAAAATCGATCCTACCCTCAAAATTTGAGGACACAAGTCAACTTAATTCCATTTGATTCCAAAGGACGCTCTGTAACTTAGTTTCATTGAGCAAATAGGCTAGCTTTATTTGGTATCCGGGCTAAAGTTAGAATTTCTAACTCGTTGCAAGCGTTTGAGTATTGCTTAGGGGTTTATACGAATGGTATCGATCGTGAACCTTTCCGAGCTTACGACGCGATTACTGATTAAATATTTCAGTACGTTTTTTCCATTGTTATAATCTTTATTACTAGTAATATGCTTCACAAATGGTCGTTATGCCATAATTTAATTTTAATTTTAATTCTAATACTAACATAGTTTAAAAGTTCATATATTTTATTTTTAATGTCTACTAACACAATGGATGTCTTTTAAATTAAATAAATTATTATTATTATTAATATCCCGAGGTTAAGCCCGCGTAATTTTTGAGATTTTTTTAACGGATCCCTATTTTTTTTTGAAAATATAATGTAGCCTATGTTGCTCAATAAAGATGCAGGTTTCTAATGGTTAAAGAATTTTTGAAATCGGTTCTGTAGTTTTTGTGTGAAAACATTACAAACATACATATTCCTCTTTATTATAATAATATAATATAATATTTCTCTATATTAATTACTATAGATCTATGAGTTGTGGTATCCAGCTGCATAGAATACTACCATTTTTTACCGAGGTGTCGTAAAAGGCGACTAAGGTAAGTTGACCTCCGTGTGGTATTCGTATAAGTAGAATATACCTTCTTTCTTACCGAGGTGTCGTAAAATACGACTAAGGTAAGTTGACGTCAGACAGGCGGCCGGTCGTGAAATATGTAGCTAAATCATGTGATATGTTTGTAACTCTATTTGTTATGGTTAACTCACAATAACTACCTTTGTGTTGTAAATTTCATTTTATATCGTTTTTCGCGTTTTGTGACACCCTGATTTCAACGAGGGCGAAGCCGCGGGCAAAGCTAACTTATAAATCAATTTTTATGTAATTCTTTTTGTAAAATAGATAAAAATATACCAATATAATCACTATATGTATCGTATATTATACCTACATCGGGAAAACATCCTATGACGTGTGTACAGACGGACTCACGGTCCACGATTTAACTATTAACACCTCGACACAAGTCACTTTGCTGTGTCTATTTATCTATTTTATTTCGTCAATGTCGTACATGTTAAACTGAATTTAGAATTCAGTAACTATTTGCTTTACATGATTTTAAGTTTAACGGATAAATATAATCATATAGGATGGGAATGCTGTGTGGTGTCCGGATGAGTAGAATCGACCACCCTCATTTCTTACCGAGGTGTCGTAACAGGCGACTAAGGTATGGTTTTTTTTTAAATATTTTCTTATATATCATCAGTAGTATTCATAATTATGCCTGTGTGGTATCCGAGTAGAATAGACTACCCTCTTTTTTACTGAGTTTGTCGTAAAAGGCAAGTAAGGTAAGTCGACCCGCCGCGTGGTATTCGGCTGTGTAGTATAGACAACCCTCATTTCAAACCGAGGTGCCGAAAAAGGCGACTTAGGTAAGCTGACGGCTGACAGTCGGCCGGTCGAATAATACGTAGCCAAATCATGCGACAACATGTTTATAACTAAGTTAAGTTGACCCGCCGTATAGTATTCGGCAGAGTAGAATAGACCATCCTCATTTCTTAACGATGTATTGTAAAAGGAGACTAAAGTAAGTTATCGTCAGGCAGTTGACCAGTCGTTAAAGACAAATCATGTGATAAAATGTTTATAACTAAGGTAAGTTTATCCGGCGTATGGTATTCGGCAGAGTAAAATAGACCACTCTCATTTCTTACGGTGGTGTGGTAAAAGGCGACTAAGCTAAGTTGACGTCAGGTAGGCGGCAAGCCCTAGCATTATTAGCCAAAACATGTAACAATATGTTTAAAACATGTTATTCCGACCCCACTTATGGTGACTTACTCAAAAGTAGCACTAATTAAAATTAAATAAGACACTTCTGTGTCTTATTTAAGTGTAATTAGTGTAAGCTGTGGTAGCCCAGCGGTAACACCGTGCGACTCTTTCGAAGAGGTCACGGGTTCAAACCCGGGCAGACACCAATGAGTTTTTCTGTTAAAACTTATGTGTCTAATTGATAGTTGCAATTTATCACACGCTTTTCGGTGAAGGAAAACATCGTGAGGAAACCTGCATATCTCTAGAGAATTCTGTGTGTTATGTGTAACCTACCAATCCGCATTGGAGCAGCGTGGTAGGTCTTAGCTCCAAACCTCCTCTCCAAAAACGGAGTGAAGAGGCCTATTCTCAGCAGTGGGATAGTAACAGGCCGTTACTTACTTTACATACTTTAAGACACTTCTTGTATATTTAGTGACTTTCTTTGTGTAGATAGTTTGACAAACATTGATTTGCCATTATAGGACTTAGCATGCGACGTAAAATGGTCGTAAATCTGTAACAGAGCGTTTTACGAACGCCTATAACGCTTTAATAGGATGTGACGTCACTTCCGATAGCATATAACCGGTTACAGGGAAATAGGGTTGTACAAGTTAAGTTTTTTATATTGTCCGATAGTCATAAAATGGTGAAACATTAAACTCCTTTTAGCTTAAAAAATTTATAAAACTAGGCATTATTTTGCGGAGATCCATAAAGTAATAATGAAATTATTTTACTATAATCCGCGAATAAAAAAAATGTATATCTAAATTTGTTTCATAACTGATGTATTAAGTTATTTTTGATAATTCTTAACTTTTTTTTTACTTCTTTACTTGGGACCATTCCACGTGGGCAGGATTTGTATAGTCCTAGCGTAAGTAATTTAAGATTTAGATAGTAGTAATAAAAAATATACTTTAACGTATTTAAATTATTTTTATTTGCACTTTTTACATTTTTAGCTTACGTGATGTTAACTCGTAAATTTTATAAACACTTAAGATGCTTTTAAAGTATGTGTGTTCAGTACTCATATTGCACATTCTGCGGTTGGCAGTAAATTCTGCCACTGATCCAATGGGATCGCTCGGTGGTACCGTATTGGTGGGTTGCTGTCGAGAGCGCCACTGGTACAACGGACGCGCGACCTTTAGTCGTCTTTTGACCACTGACCTGTCCGACCGCCATAGCAGTTGTCCGTGCATATTTAAAAAACTGTGTGGTACCGTGTGCCCGCTCACCTAACTGAATTCCGTAGTGACCAGGATATACCTAGTGCGTGATATACCTACCAATTTCGGGAGCTGGACGTTCCAGAGGAACGGTGAGTAGTTTTTACTCGTCAAGCGCGGATACTGTGTAATTTGGGGTTCACTGGACACATCATTTTTAGAACCAGCGCAATCATTTTAAGGTCCTTCGAATCCAACAGACCAATGTGTTTGTGCCTAGCGGACGGCGCCTAATTATGTGACAATAGTCTATGAACGTTTCAAATCTAAAATCATGGCAAAATAAACCGACACTACCTTATGATATCCGCTAGAGAAGCAACAACTTGCTGCAACAAATTGTATTAAAACCTGCAATCTTTAAAATAAAGGATATTAGAAGAATAGTCCTTTTTTATTTTTTTAGAAAATATTCTATCATACCCTTCTCCCTTATAACCCTTCTCCCCTAAAATGGATAGAGGAGGCCTATGACCACTGGGAAATTAACAGGACGTTAATTTACTGTACATGACTCCACGACGAAATCATGTTAGCCATCATCATTAATCTCCCGGTGATGCTTTGGTTACGGGGCAACATGTTTGTAGAGAATGTGGTACCGAATGTGTGCAGTGCTAGAGTATTGTTGAGTAAGATGTAATACAAGCAATTTACGAATCATTCGTGCATTGGATTTTCTGTTATCGCAAATTATAGTAAAGTTATTCACAATTTTTTGATGAATGAAATAATTGCCACCCCTAGCCAAAGTCAATTTGGGAAGAGCTTGCTAATAGGATTTGAAACATTCGATGGCTATGCGTCTTAATGTCGTTATTTATCTCCGTTAAGATATAAATTAATACTAGCTAACTGATTTTCACGAAATTCACCGCTAAAGTAAACGTGAAATTTGGTGAATGTTAGTTAATATTCATTAAATAAGTTTTTTTATCTACCTCCCCCCTCCTTCTGCCACACTTTCTGTTACCCTCCTAAAAATATTACGTCACAAAAATGAAGACCTCGCCCTGAATATGATAAATTTCAATGATAGTGTAGTAATAATAGTTTTTTATAGCGAAACGTGAAAAAAGAGGGTGTAATCTTTTGTTTTCCGTTTAGTTTTTCAAATGCTAATAAGGTGCTAGAAAGTTTTTTTTAAACCTGTAATATGGACTACATTCTTTGCATGTTCTGACGACGGCACGCAGGCACACACACACACACACTAACACACACACGCACACATACACACACACACATACATTCTCTTATCTTCCATACTGTAATTGGTTTTTTAATAGTATCATTATTATCCTCTTACCTTTATCCCACTCTAAGTGGTGTTGGCACACACATGTTGTCATATGATTTGGAATTTACGGCCGGCCGCCTGTCTGACGTCATTTTACCTAAATCGTATTCTACGACATCTCGGTATGAAATGACGGTGGTCTATTCTACTCAGCCGGATACAACACAGAGGTTATTGATTCAAATAAACATTTTATTTTTCATACAATATTAGAGATAAAATAACATCTAATACAAATCAAATGTTTTGTGACTTTCAACTCTGCTATTGTAGTTTTGTTATATTTAATAAATAAAAACTCAGTTAGACACAAAGGTTTTTGCCCTCATCTGTTCTCATATTTGTTCGACCTTCGCTAACTAAGATCTTTGAACCCGTATCATCTTTGAACTGAAATTCGTAACGGAGTCATAAACACAATATAGTGTCGACAGTGTAACCGCACTTTGTTATAATTTTACGGTTAAATCATTAGAGGAATCTTTGATATTTAAATGAATAAATCTTCTCGAAATCTCGGAAACGGCTCCAACTATTTTCCTGAAATTCAGCTGTGGGTTTGTTAATGTTGGGGAAGAAAAATCGATCTAGCTAGGTTTTATTTTAAAAAAAAGTCGTTTTATCCTCGTTTTTGGGCATTTAAAAACACTAAAATTTATATTGAATTGAGATGTTGCCATGAACTGTCAAATCTGCGTAGCTTGTTCGGGAAACGGGTGGTCGCAAGAAATAAAAATACAGATCAAGCCCCACCTATATATATTTTTTCTTTTTTTTAAACTTTATTTTTTATTATTTTTATTACCGAGCAAGGCTGGGTTTAACCTGGTACTATTAATAAAATCTGGTACAATAAAAGTTTAGGACCGTACCGTATTTATTTGATATACCTATATAAAGAAATAATAAATATATAGGTATATAAAAATGCAATAACAAATTCAAAAAATTATCAATCATGGTGATCAGAATTCCAGACCGCCAATTACCCAATCAAATTATGATTTGCAATTGACAGCGTAATTTTATTTTTCTTTCTCATTAAAAATATAGTAGTTTTTTCAGTGCCTCTAAACAGGAATAAAACGACATTTTTCTTAAATAAAACCTAGATCGATTTTTCCTCTCCAAAATCCCCTACATGCGGAATTTTATGATAATATATTTGAATTCTGTATACACATTCATAAAAAAACTCATTTATAAAAAAAGATTCATAAAGAAAGGTGCGGCTTGTATAAAAGAATTATATCAAATGTTTATTCAAAGAACTTTTTCTGACCACTTGCAACGTCAGGATTACTAAGATTATGTAAGTTTCCCCTTGTCCGGAATGTTGTTGCATTCCGTTGTTGCAAAGCAAAAAACTTGGCGGTTAATCTTTAAAACATTTTTAATTTACATAACTAATTAGCTTGTCTTGTACAAAGCTTGAAGGATTTTCAATTTTTTTAGTAGAGCATTTTTATCATGAGTATAATCTTTACCTGAATAATATTCTTTACGTTCTTAGTGTAACTTACGCCGTGTGGTATCCGGCTGAATAGAATAGTACCACCCTCATTTCGTATCGAGGTGTCGTAAAAGTAAGTAAGTCGACCCGCTTTGTGGTATCCGGCTGAGTAGCAACCTCATTTCTCACCGAGGTGTCGTAAAAGGCGACTAAGGTAAGTTGACCCACCGCGTGGTATCCGGTTTAGTAGAATAGACAGACGACAGAGGTAAGTTGACGTCAGGCAGGCGGCCGGTTGTAAAAACGCAGCCAAATCATGTGACAGCATGTTGTGCCGACTCCACTTAGAGTGGGATAAGGGCAAGAAGATGATGTTCTTAGTGTAACTTAATTTAAACTTTTTAGTAGGCAAGTGTAATATAACAATTTATTTATCCGTTTAATCAGCTCGTTTCATTGTCTCTTCAGGTGAAAAGAGAGCTGGCTACTTTTTCGCACAAAAAATCAGCTTAGCGATTCAGCGCGGAAACGCTGTCAGCATTCTTGGGACCATTCCACGTGGACATGATTTGTATAGTCCCAGCGTATAAGTAATCTAAGATAGATATAACTTGTACATTTTTGCTGGAAATAAAAAAAAAAGTATAATAGGTTTTGCGAAATTTTAGTAAAGAAGCAAATATCATAACATTTCAAATTAAATCTATACATCATTACGATTTTGTCATAGTGCCTATCCTCCTCATGATACTTCGGTTTCGGGGCGTAACGATCGTAGAGATTGTGATAGTGAGTGTGTGTAGTGCTTGTGTGGAGCGTTGGTGTTGGCGGCGTTTTGTGATACGTGTGATGAGTTGTCCTGCATATATAACGTATTTAAATGTTGCCTGCTTCATACACTTAGCATTATATAGGTTCTCTTAACAAACGCGGATTACAGCAAAATAATTCTATTGTAACTTTTGTATCTAACTCAGTTAAGTGTGACTTCGGATTAGGTCACTTTATTTATTTTCTTTTAGTTCATACATATAGAGAAAAAAAAAGTAAAAAAGAACATACACAAAGGTGGACTTATCCCTAAAAGGGATCTCTTCCAGTCAATCTTAAAAAGTAACAGAAGGAAAAGGAGAGAAGAGAAGGTAAATAAACAGAAAAGAAAAATAACGGAAAACTAAATACAAAAATTAATATTTGCACACTTAAAACAAAATATAAAAAAGACGCAATATAGATAAAAGTATTTTTTTAAATTTAAACTATCGTGAGTAGTATTCATAGTTATTGTATAGAGCCGGCTATACTCACGTCTTATTCTATCGGGTTAGCAGTTCCCGCCGCGATTACGTCGTGTAAAGAGCTCATGCATAAGTGCCCTGGATGGGTTCGAAACTAGTCGGGCTAACCCGATAGAATAAGACGTGAGTATAGCCGGCTCTATACAATAACTATAGATAAAAGTAATTTAATATTTAAACTATAGTTATAAATTAATTTTGTTAAATAATTAGATGTATAAGATGCTACTAATAAAAGCACCTGGGCAACCGAGACTTGCTTGGTTATTTGTTTAAAGATATAAAGAAAAAGAAACAAAAAAAGGATAAAAACAAATAATTAGGTGGGTGTGGCTCGATCCTAGGTATTTTCATTTCTAGAGACCGCTCGTTTCCCGAATACGCTATGCTGAATTGACAATTTACGGCAAAAATAGGTGTTTTATATTCAACTAGTGACCCGCTCCGGCTTCGCACGGGTATAAAATACTATGTCTATGTCACTCAGTAAAAAAATGATTAAAACCTATCCAGTAGTTTTGTTTTATTCATTACTGCCCGTGGCCCGCACGCGTTAAATTTGGAGTAGGTAAAATAATTCCCCTTACCCTATACCATGAAGATTCACTGCTATCTTTGGAATAACTAAATTCAAAAATAAACCTAACCAAAGACAAAATTACGTTTATATTTTGTTTTTCCACGGTCATTTATGTTTTGTTATTCCATGTCATATTCATTTTTCTTATACCACGTTTTATAGTGACTTGACGGGATAAAATAGATACGGTCGAAAGAGATAAAAAGTATCCTATGTCCGTTTCCTGGTTCTAAGCAACCTCTACACCAATTTTCGGCCGAATTGGTTCATCCGTTCTTGAGTTATAAATAGTTAACCAACTTGACCAACTTTCTTTTATATATATAGATGTAAATTTTAGTATATTCTTAATGCCCAAAAACGGTTAAAACGATTTTTTTTTTAAATAAAACCTAGTTAGATCGATTTTTCTTTAATCCCTACATGCCGAATTTCAGAAAAATCGTTGGAGCCGTTTCCGAGATTCCGAAAATATATATAAGTATATATATATACAAGATTAACTCATTTAAATATTAAAAAGATACTAAACGTACGATATGCCCGTCTGTATGTATTAATACGCGTAGGTGTCTTATATCCTTGAGATTTCAGCATTTATTATAACGTTATTCGTTGTTTTTATTTCCAGCAAACGGATATAATTAAATTAAAAACGTTTACACAACTCTGTTTCACGTTTTGTAAATATTTATACAAACAATTCTAGTGCTTATAAACATATAGCAGATATATTTTTGAAACTGTTTGTTTGGTTTACAGAGAATCGCACATTGACTCTGCAGCCATAACTATGTTTCATTCATTCTCCTGCCCTTATCCCACACTAAGTGCGGTCGGCAAAACATGTTATAAACATTTTGTCACATGATTTGGCTGCGTATTTTACGGACGTTAACTCACCTTAGTCATTATTATTCAAATAAGCTCTTTCAAGCACTTTTAATCCGTCATGGATCATTAAGATTTAATCCTTTAATTCCAAGATATCTTAAAGAGCGATTCAACTTCTTGTCGGATGTAGGATGTGGCCGGCTAAGATCTATAAACACCTTAGGTCTTGCTTTCCCTAAATGCTCCTCACTGACTTACTCGAGATCATTTAGCTTTCAAGGTGTTAAGCTGTGGAATGATTTACCAGTATCAATCCGCAAATCTCTTTCCCTTTCAGTATTTAAGTTACAGATTAGAAAATATTTATCTTAAGTAATTATATATTAGTAGCATCCTTTTTTCTATTTATTTTAACAAAATTATTTAATAGATTAAATAGTTCAATTTATATAAACTTTTTTTTTCTCTATATGACCCGCACTCTCTTTCTTCTTCAATTCTAGCCCTTTTCCTTCTATTACTCAAAGGTTGACTGGAAGAGATCCCTTTTAGGGATAAGTCCGCCTTTATACATGTGTTTTTTTTTATTTTTTTCTTTCTCTTTTCTAAATATATGTGTAAAAAGAACAATAAATAAATAAATAAATAAAATAAATAAATAAAAATAAGATTAATGAAGCTACAACTGGTTCGGAATGTTGCTCTTACCGAGAAGCACCAGAAAGAAACTCGGCGGTCAATCTTTAAAACATTTTCAATTTTACATTATTTAACCGCAGTCTTATATTAAGCTTCATTTTTTCAATCCAGGCATTTTTATCGTCCAAATAATCTTCAATTATGTAATATGCTTTACGTATAAGCATATCTCTTATATAATTTATAAAATTAGGCATTATTTTGCGGAGGTCCATAATCGGATCACAAACGGCTTTGCGATTTTGTCGTGGGGTCTATCTCCTGACGATGCTTCGGTTACGGCGCGAAACAATTTTTGAGATTGTGGTAGTGAATGTTTGCAGTGCTTGTGTATTGTTATTTATCGAAGGTGGGTAGTGCATGAGTTTTTACAAGTGCATGTATCAGGTATGAGAACGAATAGAACACTCTACATTTAATATTACATAAATTTTCTTTTATCGCGAATTATAGCAAGCGAATTATAGCTTTCTGTAGCCTGGTCTAGTATGGATTCTGGAGTTTTATTGAAGCAGAGAATACTGAGACCATCGAATGAAATATTAATTTAAATTGGATTTAATTAAAATTTTGAAAGTTAATTTACCAAATAAAATGTAATGATGTGAAAAATGCACACGGCCCATTGGTTTGTTTGAAAGAAAGTGAAATTAAAACTAGAGAGCAGCGGATTGCACGTTCAAACCTTCATTGCGATCTGTTTGTTAAATACCATGACAATCCTTTTGTTATATAAATCAGGAAATTTAATTAATTGAATAACGAAATATTATTATAGCTTTAAATTTACATTATTATTGTGTATCGTTTGATAATTTTCCAACAAACCTTATTTCTTACCGAGATGTCGTAAAATGTGACTAAGGAAAGTTGACCCGCCGTGTGGTATCCGGCTGAGTAGAATACACCACCCTCATTTCTTACCAGGGTGTCGTAGAAGGCAACTAAGGGAAGTTGACCCACCGTGTGGTATCCGGTTCAGTAGAATAGACCACCCTTTTTCTTACAGAGGTGTCGTAAAATACAACTAAGATTAGTTGACGTCAGGCAGGCGGCCGTAAAATATGAAGCCAAATCATATGACAACATGTTTATAACATGTTATACCGACCCCACTTAGAGTGGGATAAGCGCAGGAGAATGATTATTTAATAAAGCTACAACTAGATCAAACTCACGTTTTTTTCGTTTCACGACTTTGGTAAGGCAATAGTTAATATTTACACTGCGCTGTTTATTGACATATTTTCTAAAATAACATTTATGAATTGCATAAGCTCCCGTTAGTTAGTATTTGAGACTAAAGGAGTTTCTAACTAAACGTGACGTCTCAAGCGACACTGCCTTTGGTATATTTATACTTGATCTAGCAATTACACGAAAGCCTCTTAAAAGTGCTTTGCTATTAGACCGTTAACCGAAACAACAACAGAATCTATAATTTTTGAGTCAATGTTCCACATGGCAGTTTTCAAACGAGCAAAATAAATATATTAACAGTTTTAATTAAGTTAAGTTTTTACCCTCAATCATGATTTTCTTGTTACCGAAAGAAAAATGTTTATATAAATTTTGATTATACCAAATTACATCAATAACATAAGCCATATGCGTAACAGACAGATAAACCGACTTATGTATTTTATATATTAGTATGGATGTAAATAAGCTGTGGTAGCCCAGCGGTAACACCGTGCGACTCTTTTGAGGAGGTCAGGAATTCAAACTCGGGCAGTCACCAATGAGTTTTCTGTTAAAAATTATCTGTCTAATTTAATTGCAATTTATCACACGTTTTTCGGTGAAGGAAAACATCGTGAGGAAACTTGCATATCTCTAGAGAATTCTGGAGATATGTGTAACCTACCACCAGGAGCAGCGTGGTAGGCCTTAGCTCCAATCCTTCTCTCCAATAACGGAGAGAAGAGACCTTTTCTCAGCAGTGGAATAGTAACAGGCCGCTTTTTTTTATGGATGTAAAATTCTGTCAAACTGTACAATTGATGTTTATACCGTGTTAGTTTTTAGGGCAAAAACCCCGCGTTCTTTGGCGTACAAGAAAAACACAATGTATAACAGTACATAACAGGATATTTTAAAAATAACGTTGAAGTCGCGGATTTAGACACTATTTTCAAAATTTCCCAAACTCGTTGTCACCCGATAGCAAACAGGCAGTTCTAATAAAGGCTCTGGCCAGTCTCACGGGTAACTGGGTCGGAAAAACAAAATGGCCGCGGTTTTAATTACGTGTGACGAGTGCACTCCACGTACACAAGTGAATACATTCTTCAACCAAACTGTCCACTGCTGGACATATGGACTTAATCGTACACGCACGCAGTATAAACGACAAAAACCACATATTAATGCAGTAGGTTTTTTCCGTATTCCTGAAAGAAAAACAGGAATTTTATTTATTACTAGCTGTGCCAGCAGCTTTGCCCCATTGAATTATGTGTCACATTTTTTCCCGTATTTAAATTTTAAACATAAAAGTAGTTATCGTGAGTTAATAATATGAGATTTTTTAATAACTTTCATTGTTTACTTAGCGCACGCAAAGAAAGCTTGAAACTTTGCCGTTTTAGCAATATTTTTTATTGCTGCTCCTCTCCTATTCATAGCCTTCATCCATAGTCTTCCTCGATAAATGGACTATCTTATACTCAAGGATTTTTTAAAATCGATTAAGACGTCCAAACAATCAAACAAACAAACTTCAGCTTTATATATTAGTATATATGTTACATATTATATTACAGTGGTATATATTTGAATTCAATTTGATTATACAAGTCTTTCAAAACGTCAAATATTAATGAAGCTAAACAATAATAAAATTATTTTGCTATAATCTGCGATAACGTAAACAGAAAATACATATAATGCTAAATGTAAGTGGACTATCCGTTTTCATACCCGTTACATGCAGCATTCGTAAAAACACATGTTAAAACCTCCACCACCGCCACCAAAATACACAAGCACTACACACATACGTTTACTATCACAAACTCTGCAATCGTTTCGCCCCGCAACCGAAGCATCATCAGGAAATAGACTCCACGACAAAATCGCAAAGCATTGCAATGTAATTTTTTGAAAGTATTACATTATATGGCTCGAAAGTCGCAATAAAAACGTATTTCAACGATCATTGTGTTCAGTGTGCGTTGTATTTTGCTGAGATTGCTGCGAAAGCCGAATGAAACCATATTTCGTATGGTTATTGGTTTGGAAATATCAGCTGTTCACCGGAGCGTCCTCGGAGCCAGTAATTTCTGAATCACCCGAATATTTTCGTATAAATTTAATAGTATAGATAGGTGAAGAAAGGACTTTGTTAAATTCCTTTAAAGACTATTTCGCGCCGAGTATGAGTACAAAACAGAGGAGAATTTATGTGTGACAAGACAGTGGAAGCTGTGGTAGCCAAGCGGTAACACCGTGCGCCTCTTTCGAGGAGATCTAGGGTTCAAACCCGGGCAGACACCAATGAGTTTTCTGTTAAAACTTGTGTCTAATTGATAATTGTAATTTATCACACGCTTTTTGGTGAAGGAAAACATCGTGAGGAAACCTGCATATCTCTAGAGAATTCTGGGGATGTGTGTAACCTACCAATCCGCATTGGAGCAGCGTGGTAGGTCTTAGCTCCAATCCTTCTATCCAAAAAAAAAACGGAGAGAAGAGGCCTATGCCCAGCAGTCGGATAGTAACAGGCCGTTACATTACATTACAAATAAAGTGAAAAAATACCCTAAATTGTTTTTTTTTTATATTTTCTTATATATCATGAGTAGTATTCATAATTATGCCTGTGTGGTATCCGAGTAGAATAGACTACCCTCTTTCTTACTGAGTTTGTCGTAAAAGACAAGTAAGGTAAGTCGACTCGCCGTGTGGTATCCGGCTGAGTAGAATAGACCACTCTCATTTCTTACCAAGGTGCCGTAAAAGGCGACTAAAGTAAGTCGACCCGCCATGTGGTATCGGGCTGAGTAAAATAGACCAACGTCATTCCTAACCGAGGTGTCGTAAAAGGTGACTAAGGTAAGTTAACCCGCCGTGTAGTAGCCGGTTGAGTAAAAAATACCACTCTCTTTCTTACTGAGGTGTCGTAAAAGGCGACTATGTTAAGTTGACATCAGGCAGGCGGCCGGTCGTAATCATGAACACATCGTGATGGAACCTGCTTATCTCAAGACAATTCTAGTGATATGTGTAACCTACGAATCAGCATCAGAGCAGCGTGGTGGGTTTTAGCTCCAACCATTGACTCCGACATGGAGAGAGGAGGCCTATGCCCAACAATGGGATTTACTTTTCTTTTAGACACACTTTCCCATTTATATTATTAGCAAGTATGGAATAGTAACCTACCAATCCACATTGGAGCAGCGTGGTAGGCCTTGGCTCCAATCCTTCTCTCAAAAAAAAAAAAACGGAGAGAAGAGGCCTATGCCCAGCAGTGGGATAGTAACAGGCCATTACTTACTTACTTACTATGGAATAGTTGAATATAACACTTTTTTTCGCTCTGGCGTTTCAGAAATAATGTTTACTGTTGTGGAAATCAACGCTTCGAAGGTATGTGAAGCTTTCTAGGTCGACCGGGAGCAATATTGAGGTCAAATAATGAGATACAAGCTTTTTATGTTACCGTTATTTGATTATGTATGTTTTATCGTTCACCTGTGAGAATTATAAGTAGCAAACCATACTAATACTATTACCTGGTTCACCGATTTCAATGATTGATGATGATGATGATGATTTGATGATTTTTTTACGAAATAAAAAAAAAACTAAAAAAATATCTTTGGGTAGGTGAGGCTCGATCCAAGGTATATTTATTTCTCGAGACTGCCCGTTCTGCAAATAAGCTACGGTGACTATTTACGGCAAAAAAACTGTTTTCTATTCAGTGTCCAATTAACTAATTTTTGGATGCTTGAAATCAGGGATACAACGAAATTTGTCAAAACAAAATCTAGCTAGATCGATTTTTCTCCCCCAAAACACCCTACATGCTTTCAGTTTCATTTTAAGTAAAGTCTGCCTTTGTACATGTAATATTTCACTTTTTTCTTTATCTTTTCTAAAAATATGTATGTACAATAAAGACAGGTAAATAAATAATAAAATTATAATAATAAATCAAGATTTCTGATTTTCCTTCGGAAATAGGATACAAACAACAATCAATGACACAATATAAGACATAAATGAAGGTATTTTAACATAAAAGTCGACGGCGCAGAACGAACGGACAGAACGGAGTAAGCCTTCAGGTATGAAGGAAAATTACTGGCAAAAGTGTAGTCATTCAAAGTAATTGCTAACCATGGACGCGTCTAACTTAGATGGTTTTTCCTTTAACGCCAGACAATATGCACGCCAAAGTTTCTAAGCGAAGAAAACTTGGGGAAACTCATAAAGTCGCAGAACATCGTTTAAACTTTTTAGCCGTTTATGTTGTGACTTGAAATTTAATATGCCGTTATTTAAACAATATGCTGTGATACCCTAGCGGTAAGGCCGTGCGACTCTCTAGAGACGATCATGGGTTCAAACCCCGGGCGGACACCAATGAGTTTAAGTAAGTAGCGATCTGTTACTATCCCACTGCTGAGAATAGGCCTCTTCTCTCCGTTTTTGGAGAGGAGGATTGAAGCTAAGACCTACCACGCTGATACAATGCGGATTGGTTACACATATCTCCAGAATTCTCTAGAGATATGCAGGTTTCCTCACGATGTTTTCCTTCACCGAAAAGCGTGTGATAAATTGCAATTATCAATTAGACATATAAGTTTTTAATAGTACTCATTGGTGTCTGCCCGGGTTTGAACCCGTGACCTCCTCGCAAGAGTCGCACGGTGTTACCACAGCTTTTGCCACAGCCAATGAGTTTATATATGACTAAATGTAACTAGTATTAAGAATTAGTAGCTGGTTGATCGAGTCGGTAATTTTTAACTCATCTCATCTTCCTGCCCATATCCCACTCTAAGTGGGGTCGGCACAACATGTTATAAACATGTTGTCACATGATTTGGCTGCGTTTTTACGACCGGCCGCCTGCCTGACGTCAACTTACCTTAGTTGTAATTTACGACACCTCGGTAAGATAGAGGGTGGTCTATTCTACTAAACCGGATACCACACGGTGGGTCAACTTACCTTAGTCGCCTTTTACGACACCTCGGTAAGAAATGAGGGTGGTACTATTCTATTCAGCCGGATACCACACGGCGTCTGTCTACAATTATGTTGTTCGTCATAATTAAACACCATCCCTTGTAATTAGTAGCTGGTTGATCGAGTCGGTAATTTTTAACAAAATAAAAAAAAGAAACTTCAAAAAAAAAGAAAAAACTATTAGGTGGGTCTTGAACCTAGGTATTTTCATTTCTCGCGACCACCCGTTCCCCGAATAATCTACGCTGATTTGACTCTACCACCAGTTCAGAATACTATACCAAAAAAAAGCATAATTAGTGGTATTACCACTAAAATTTATTGTATTCTATTGCAATATTACTTTATATACGTATTATTTATTTATATACGTATTATTTTATTACTGTTCTGGGCAGGGTCGAAGAGTAGCTATATCAACACATTCCCATCATCTAAGTAATCCTCAACAGTATAGTAGGCCTCTTTGTAACAGTGTTTTTTAACTGGTGTAATGGCAAAGCTAAAATTGATTGCGGAATTTCATTATAGAATCTTATACCCTAACACACAAACGTCGTATGTACTTTTGCAAGGCGCAATGCAGGACCCGTGAAATTAGATCACTTAAAATATATTGAGGCATCAGCTTAAATTTCTGTAAATTATGTGTTTTATGTTCTAGCTGATTCTGCCATTAGTTACTTGGTGTCTATTTATCTGGAGATCACTGAAAATCAGCAGTGAGGCTAAAGCTTCCAGCCTGAGTGGCCATCCTTTTCGACTTTTCACACAGCTGTACTTGGTATTTACTTTAATTATTAGGTTTATACTCAAATTTACATTTATGTATAATTATTAACATGTAATGTGTATTTATAAGGTGTATACTTGTAAGGTGAAAGTCGAATAAAGATCTTCTTATTCTTATTCTTATTCTCAATACGTTAACTCCGAATAAACGTAAATAACTGATTTCTATGTAATAGCTTCTAAAATTAATGTTCTGTATCACAAACATATCAATTCAATTTGCGGTTCTGGGCATATGCGTTCGCCCACTATTCCCATTTTAGCATCCTCATTGTACACGTTATATCTGGTTAATTCACATTTATTTTGAATTGCAACTGATTTAGCTTAAATAGATGAGTTTTAGAAGTACATTGATGAGTTTTAGGAATACATACATACAAGCTGTGATGGCCTAGCGGTGCGACCGTGTGAATCTCTAGAGACGATCATGGGTTCAAACCCGGGCAGACACCAATGAGTTTTTCTATTAAAACTTATGTGTCTAATTGATAATTGCAATTTATCACACGCTTTTCGGTGAAGGAAAACATCGTGAGGAAACCTGCATATCTCTAGAGAATCCTAGGGATATGTGTAACCTACCAATCCGCATTGGAGCAGCGTGGTAGGTCTTAGCTCCAACCCTTCTCTCCAAAAATGGAGAGAGGAGGCCTATGCCCAGCAGTGGGATAGTAACAGGCCGTTACTTACTTACTTACTTAGGAGTACATTAGGGCAATTAATATTGCCAATATAACACTGTCAGAAATCCGGCTGAATGGAATAGACAACCTTCTTTATTACCGAGGTCTCTTAAAAGGTGACTCAGGTAAGATGACCCGCTGTGTGGTATCCGCCTTAGTAAAGAGACCACTCTCATTTTCTACCGAGTTGTAATAAAAGTCAACTAAAGTAAGTTAATTCACCGTGTGGTATCCGGCTGAGAAGAATAGAACACCCTCACTTTTACCGAAGTGTCATAAAAGGCGACTAAGTAAGTCGACCCGCCGTTTGGTATCCGACTTAACAGAATAAACCACCCACATTTCTTATCGAGGTGACGTAAAATAATAAGTTGACCTGCCGTGTGGTATCCGGTTGAGAAGAATAGATCACCCAAACCCACTGCTGGGCGTACACCTCCTCTCTTCGTTTTAGAAGAGAAGGGCTGGAGCTAAGACCTACCACACCTAAGTTACACATATCCCTAGATTTCTCTAGAGATATTCAGATTTCCTCACGATGTTTTCCTTCACCGAAAAGCGTGTGATAAATTGCAATTATCAATTAGACACATAAGTTTAAATAGAGATACTCATTGGTGCCTGCCCGGGGTTTGAACCCATGATCTTCTCTAGAGAGTCACTCGGTCTCACCGCTGGGCTATTTTATTAAAATATTATTATTTATTATATTCAGCGCGGAAACGCTGCCAGCATTCTTGAGACCATTCCACGTGGGCATGATTTGTATAGTCCTAGCGTGTAATAATAATAATAATAATAATAATAATAATAAGCCCCCAAATCCTACATTTTACGTCCGAGTCGACCACCAGACCACGTGGGGGCGGACACACGTACGTATGCATATCGCCCTATCCGGAGGGTGGGGTCGCGTTTCCTATGCTTTTACATGGGACATGTGGCTTTGCTCTTCGGGTGGGGCGATGTGCTTACAAAAACTTACGTGGCTAAACAAATTAGGTGACCCATTTAAATGGAGACTAGAAGTAAACGTAAACGTATAGGGCCGCTACCCGGGGGTGATCGCCGGGGCACACCTGGAGCTGACGCTGGGTGTTACAGCATGCGATCCGTCAGTGGTGCGAAGTTGAACAGGCGGGCTTCCACCATTCAAGATGCTACAGCCGATGAAACACAAGCATTTAGTAGCGAAAGTCCATTATCAGAACCATATAGTCCTAGCACAGTTTCTTACACACCTTCTATACCTTCTTCTCCTTCTTCTTACCTAAATAGAAACACACCAACCTTGGATGTTACGCAGGTGGCTAGTAGCTTTTTGCCTGCGTCCACCAAGGCTGGCAAACCTAGAGTGCGCATGACCTGGAGTGATGACGTAAACAAATTTATTATGCGTACCTACTATTACATAACAAAATTAGAAACTGACATGACTGCATACCGTAGACAATTACACGAACTTTTCTCACAAAAATATCCTGAAGTTAATGTTACTGAGCAAAGAGTTTCTGATCAAAGAAGGATAATTATAAAAAATAAAAGACTATCAGAAACTATATTAAACCAGTTGAAAGAAGAAGTGCGTCTACAAATACAACAAGAACAAACATGTAACACTGTCGATCCTATTACACAAACAGAACCTCCACTTTGTCAAAATTTACAAGTGCAATCACAACTCCATCTTAACGCACAGTCGCAGTTATCACCTATCAACTCACAGGGTACTCAAACATTCCATACTTACACACAAACTGATTCTATAACCTTAATGCTGGAAAATGACATTGAAATCTTATCTGAAAGTTTTAAGATAACTGAAACACGCGTTCAAGAATTGCATGACAAATTAAGAGCAGTTATTTTATTATACTCGGGTGCAAACCCAGCATCGAGACCCAGATTACCCAAATTAAGATATAGCCCTGAATTAACCCAACTTGTATGTATTTTTAATAATAAAATACTAAAACAATTTATAACTGAGGATATTCAACTAATAGATATCCACACTCTTATATACTGCACAGCCCTAGTAATATCGGAAGAATTAAATTATAAAATTATAGATAGCGATAGAACCCCAACACGAAATAATAAAAGGAAACAACCATGGCAAAAACGAATTGAAAAGGACATAGCGATGCTTAGGGCCGACATTGGTAGACTCACCCAATACATTAACAATAATAGATCGACCAGACTTGTTAAAAAAGTTGAGAAAATATTAAAGAGTAGAAATATACACACAAGACATGAAAGTGAAAATAAAAAGCCAGAAGAGTTTCTAGACACTCTCAAACAAAAACTGGCACTTAAGACTCATAGACTCAAAAGATATTTGAGAGCGCAACAACGAAAAGATGACAATATTTTATTTACAACAAACGAGAAACTATTTTATAGAAATTTACAGAAACAAAATAATAATAGTACCGAAAACAATTTGGACCAAGTTCCAACAAAAGAGGAATTAGAAATATTCTGGTCGAATATATGGGAAAAACAAGTACATCATAATAATAATGCCGCCTGGATATCAGAAGAACAATTAAAATGGAGCACAATACAAGAAATGGATTTTGTCGACATATCAGAATCAGATATAACAAGTATAACAAATAAACTACATAATTGGAAATCAGCTGGTATAGACAAGATTCATAATTTTTGGTATAAAAAATTAAGTTCACTACACAAAATTATAGCTAAAAATTTCACAAACATTATTTTAGGTAAACAAAACGTACCAGATTTTCTAACTACAGGAATAACTTACATGATCCCAAAAACAAAACACTCATCTCTACCGTCAGAATATAGACCAATTACCTGTTTACCTACTATTTACAAGATACTGACATCAGCCATTACAAAAAAAATTAATATACATATCGAAAGAAATAACATTTTAGCAGAGGAACAAAAGGGATGTAGACAGGGTCACATGGGATGCAAGGAACAATTAATTATAGACTCTACTATTCACAAACACGCTAACACAAAAAATAGGAATCTACACTGCACCTATATAGATTACAGAAAAGCATTTGACAGCATCCCACATTCCTGGTTAATAGAAATATTAAAAATTTACAAAATTAATTCAAAAATAATAAGTTTTCTTTGTGATATCATGACGCAGTGGAAAACAACATTGCAGTTAAATAGTAATCATGACACTATTTTTAGTCGAGAAATATTTATAAAAAAAGGAATATACCAAGGCGATTCTTTAAGCCCCTTATGGTTTTGCCTCGCCCTCAACCCACTGTCTCATCTATTACACAAATGCCAGGTTGGATATCCCTTATTAAACTCTGAACAGGAAACAAAAATAATCTCACATCTTATTTACATGGATGACATTAAGTTATATACTAAAACAGACAAAGACATGAAAATGCTTTTAAAAACTACAACACAATTTAGTAATGACATCAATATGGAATTTGGACTAGATAAATGCAAAACATTACATATAGTTAAAGGCAAAATTCGACCTGGCGATTATACCATTAACTCTACCGACAGTATCACAGCTTTAGAGTCTAATGATCTATATAAGTACTTAGGTTATAATCAGCTTACAGGATTAGATCATACAGTACTTAAACAGAACTTAGCTATAGAATATAAAAAAAGATTAAATAGGTTATGCAAATCTCAACTCTCTGGAAAAAATCTGATTAAATCTCTGAACACTTACGCCATACCCATACTAACGTACTCATTCGGTATACTCAAGTGGTCAAAAACTGACATTGATAAAATAGAAAGAACTACACGTACGACGCTTACAAAGCATAACAACATGCACCCTAAATCCGCAATAGAGAGAATTACAATTAAAAGACAAAATGGAGGTAGGGGTTTAATAGACATAAATCATCTTTGGCAAAAACAAATTACTAAATTACAAACATACTTTCACACGAAATCCTTAACAAGTAGTATACACAGTGCAGTAGTCCATAATGATAACACACCATTAAACCTTAGTACACACACAGGCACACATAGCTTCACAAATAGTGACACAGAGAAGCAAAAAATAGAGAGTTGGAAAAAGAAAGCACTACACGGACGACACCCACATGATTTAGAACAAACACACATAGACACAATAGCATCTAATAAATGGTTGCAAATAGGAAACCTTTTCCCCGAAACCGAAGGATTTTTAATAGCGATTCAAGACCAAGTAATTAATACAAAAAACTATAGAAAATACATTATTAAAGATCCTACGGTTAAAAATGATAAATGTCGTAAATGCCACACCCAATCAGAGACCATCCAGCACATAACAGGGGCATGTACAACTCTCACACAGACCGATTACACACATAGGCATAATCAGGTAGTTAACGTTATCCATCAAAAACTTGCGCTGAAACATAATCTTATACAAAACCAACATTTCCCTTATTATAAATACACACCCCAAACCATACTAGAAAATTCATCGCATAAACTTTATTACGACCGAGCTATTCTCACAGACAGAACGATACACTGCAATAGACCAGATATAACGTTACGAGATAAATTAAATAAAATTACCTACCTCATTGATATTGCTATTCCCAACACGCATAACTTACAAAAAACTATTTCAGAAAAAATTAATAAATATTCGGAACTAAGAGACGAAATATTAAGAATATGGAAACAGGACAAAGTTTATATTGTACCTATAGTGCTTTCTACCACAGGTGTTATACCCCATCATCTACATCACAGTTTAAAATTATTAGATCTCAAGAACTCCATTTATATCACCCTACAAAAGGCAGCAGTTCTTAACACCTGCAGGATTGTGAGAAAATTCATGCAAATCAATGACAACGAAAACACATTGATAACCCAATAAAGTACTTAATTAAAAACTACACACCACACACTTCATTTACTTGGCGACAGCCCGTAAATGAGGTTAAACCAGCCTTAAAAAAGCTGAGAATAAAAAATTTAAAAAAATAATAATAATAATAATAATCTTTATTTTATATAACCAGTGTTTACATTATTTATAAACTCTGACCCCTGAACTAGATTTAACTGTATTTCAGGAGCCAGTGCCCTCCCTTAATATTATATATTATTATATGGTAGTGTTAGTATAGTTAATAGCAGTAACTTAAAATAGGTTAGTTGGGTTAAAAAAATTGATACATTGTTTATGACATTTAATATAATTAAAAGTAAGTGTGAGTGTATGCAACAATGTTTGATATTTTATTTATTTATTTATATGCCATGCCGTTATAACCTATAGTGCGAATATGTGTATATGTATGTGTGTGAGTGAGTGTGTGGGTGTGTATGATGGTGCAGCGTGTGTGTGGACTTAGATGATTTTTGTTGGTTGGAAATAGTATATTAAACAGAAAAACGATTACGGAGAGGATTTCAGCCTAGGAGATTTTCTGTGTCTTCATACGATAAGCAATTAAGGTATGAAGTCACAGTCCTTTTGCAAATTATTTTGTTGAGTGAGTATATGTGTATTATTTTATTTATTTTATTATATAAATGTGGTCCTTGATAACAGAAAAATTTGGAAATAAATGAGGTGTTAAAGGTACTCATGCTTGTCGCAACTTTGTATTGTCTACGTCTATCTAAGTAAGTATTATCATATATAAGTTTACCATGTTGTTTTAATAAGATACTTAATATAAATAACTTTCTCACTGAAAGAACTTCACAGTTTTGATAAAGCAGATGTGTCGGATACAAGAAAGGTCGAAAAGTTGATACTTTAAGAACTGCACGTTGGGCTACTTCGAGCTTCATTAATGTGGATTTTGCGGCTCCTCCCCATGACGATATGCAATACGTAATTAATGATTGGCATAAAGCCAGGTATATTCTTTTCATCAATTCAGGATCCACCACATGCCTGAGATTTTTAAATATGTATATCATTTTATTTATTCTACCACTTAGTGTGTCAATATGTTTTTTAAAATTAAGGTTGCAGTCCAACGTGACACCTAAGTACTTTATAAACTCCACTCGTTCTAAAACAGGACACGAGCAAGTTGTTATGTTGAATTTAGAACAAGTATGGCAAATTATATCTAAGTTATTCGGTAGATCATTTAACCGTCTCATCGAAAACGTTATATATTTTGTTTTATTTATATTAAGCGAGAGGATATTATTATCGAACCATTTTTTTACAGTGTTGAGACCTTGTTGTGCTACTTCATAAACTTCATTCCACGTATCGGCCGAGAAAACTAGAGCAGTATCATCTGCATATGCTATAATTTGTCCCTTGTGTAATTTAATACGTGTCATAAAATCAATATACACGAGAAAAAGCGTGGGACCCAGTATGCTGCCTTGTGGCACTCCGTGTGTAACCAGGCAATCACTGCTACAATAAGACCCCACTCTAACACATTGATACCTATCAGCTAAATAATCCTTAAATATCTTAAGCTGGGGATCTCTGACACCGATATTATCTAGTTTTTTGAGTAAGCCACGAATAGACACAGTATCAAAGGCCTTGGCCAGGTCAAGAAAGATACATAAACATTTCTTACCCTGGTCTAGACTAGTAGAAATAAAATTAGTCAAAGTATGAACTGCATCATCCGTGGAAATACCTTGTCTAAACCCAAATTGATTAGGCGATAGAAGCTTACTGTTTTCTAAATATTTTATCAAACGGTTATTTATAATTTTTTCCAAGATTTTAGATAATGATGGTAAAATAGAAATTGGTCTATAATTATTAAGGCTCTTTTTATCCCCAGTCTTAAAGATTGGCCTAACTTCAGATTTTTTTAGAGCTGTAGGAAACACCCCTTGTCGGAGACAACAATTAAAGATGTAAGTTAACGGTGGAACAAGATGTTGTCTACAGTTTTTCAGTAATTTATTCGAAATACCATCCCACCCTATTGAACAATCAGTTTTTAGATTCCGTATAATATTATGTATTTCCTCTTCCTCAGTTTCCAACAACACAAAAGATTTTAATGTCGTATATGCCATATCTGGATTTATATCTAAAGTAGTATGATTTACGTTATCAAAACTGGACGCCAATTTTTTACCGATATTAATGAAATAACTATTTATATTATCAACCGATGATTGTGCTGTATCAGAAAAGTTAAGTAATTCTTTATTGTAATCTATTTGTTTTGTGGTGCTAATAATACTTTTGAGAACGTCCCATAATTTTTTGTTGTCATTTTTTGCCAAATTCACCCGTTCCTTGTCGTAATTTCTTTTGACTTTTTTGAGTATATTGTTGCAAAAATTTCGATATCGTTTATAAGTAATACATATAATTTCATTTTCAGGTGAACGTCTGGCTTTATTATGTAATTTATCCCTATGTCTAATGCATCTAAGTAGGCCAGGCGTAATCCAAGGCTTTATAATCTTTTTTCTCCTCGATAATTTAACCGTCTTCGTGTTATTATTAATAAATGTTCTTATTTTATCAATGAATAGATTAAATGCTGTATTTGGATCCGGACATTTTATAATGTGAGAAAATTCAATTTTTGTTATATCAGAATAAAGATTTTTATAGTCAATTTTTTTAATTTCAGTTAAAGCATATTTGTTAAAAGATTGTTTAAGTAGTATATTAAAAATTACCGGTTTATGATCGGTTAGCAAAGTTTGTGGGACTATGGTAGTTGATGGATTTTTCGTTTTAAGTAAAACGTGATCAATGCACGTTCCACTGATATCCCTTGTCACAAAATTGTGCGTAGGAAGTAAACCATGAAATGCTAATAAATTTAAATATTTTTCTCGAGCTAAATCCGTATTGTTAGATATGAGATCTATATTCATGTCCCCAATAATCACGATATTCTTGTAATTTGAGTACTTATATAATATTGCATCTAACGAAGAAAGAAAATTATCTATGTTTTTATAACAGGGTGATCGATATATAGCTATTATAATCATACTTGATAATTTGAAAAGTAGACAATTTACTTCCTGAGTGGTGGGTTCTTCAAACACAAATTGATATTGATCTTTGATGTAAATAACTACGCCATCATTTTGATTATTATTATTTTTAGTTGCAAAAGAGTTATATCCACTAATTAACGGCAAAGTCATTGTCTTCGATAGCCAACACTCAGTAAAAACAATTAAATCCAAGTCTAATTTAAGCCTTGTCATAAGAACTTCAAAATCATTTATGTTACGGTTAATACTACGTATATTTTGTGTTATAATTGTAAAATTATTATTTTTCGACGTTTTAATATACCTAGAACATTCTTCAACATTGCAGATAATTTTTTTCGACACCGATATTTCATCTAAATCGTTTGATATATTTTCATTTATGTTAATTAACATTAAAATTAAATTTAAATTTTTTCTGTACAATATGTCGTCTACTGACTATATAAATAAATTTTATGTAAAAGCGGCATGGCGAAAAACTATAATGAGTATAATTAATAACAGATAAATGTGAAAAAGAATTAAAGTAATTTTTGTATAGTGTTATGTAAATTAGTGTAAATATGTACAAACACATTTTGTAAAAAGAAATTGATTGAAATTGACATGTAAAAACAAATTGATGTATATAATAAGAAAAATGAAAATTATAATAAAAGTAGTAATTTAGTCTTACAGCTAGTCATTCAGTCTTCCTTAATTTTTCAATATCTTCTTCATTTGTTATTTTTATTTGTGGCGATTTTTCTTTTTTTCGTAGATAGACTGTTCCTCGGGATGTCCAACAAAATGTGTAATTATGACTTTTTTGAAAGTTTCTAGCCAAATAAAAAAGTTTCTGCGTATTTTTTGTCAGATTCTCTGAGATGTAAATAGGCTTTTTCGGTCCCGCACAATTTATAAGAGATGTATTTAGCTTATCACTCTTAGACTTTGATTTATTAAAGTTTTTCACTCTGTTTAAGATTTTTTCTTTAACAATAACCGTAGAAAATTCTGCAATAATAGGGTTTGACCCATCTTTTGAATTTAACCTGAAAGCATCTCGTATATCCCAGTCCTTTAAATCGAGATTCAGAGTATTTCCCAAGCTCTTAATTGTGCCGTACATGCTTTCTTTTGATTCTGTTGTACTTTTCGGAATGTTCCTAATTTCAATACTCGTAGAACAAGATTTTCGTTGTAGGCCTTCAATTTTTTCCTCAAGTTGCCGAATAGTAGATTGGTCTTGCTTTCTCGCCAGTTCTAGGGTAGCGATACGAGACAAAAAATCATCGTATTTGTGCGACATAATATCCACGCTCTTTTTGAGATCCTCATTCTGTTCCCTTATGTTATTTATTGTGCCCTTTAGTTCCTGGAAAAGTTTCTCCTGTTGTTTCGAGAATGAAGTAAACAAATTACTAATGTAGGACATGGTGTCATTATTTATTCCGTCCGGTATTCTTTTTTTGCGCTCCGTGATATTACATATTGAAGATTGTTCGGGCGGTGAATCACAATATTCCGTCTCCTTATCTATCGCCGAGCGTTCGGACAGCTGCACTTGCATTGCATGCGGCCGCGGCAGCCTTGAGGCGGCGGCCGGCGAACGGTCACTCGACATCGCTGGATCAATTTCTCGCAACAGTAATAAGAATATGCAGTGCAAGTAGATTAGATGCACAGAGTTCTCATTATAATTGCTGCGATCGACGTTTTCATATATTTTATCTTTCCGTCTAGTATATGTTGACCTCTGGCGTATTATATTCGTATGAAGCAAACAAAATCATGTTATCTCGTTTTGTCACTACAGGATCATATGCACTCTAATTATTACAGTACTGCTCACTCTTTAATATTTAACTATTGTAATTTATTATTTAAAAATATTAGATGTCACAAACTAAAAACACGACCGCACTGCTCCGCGGGCAGAAGGGAAGGGGGTAAGCATCTAATATAGATGTAACTTGTACATTTTTGCTGTAAATCGAAAAAACAAAAAAAAAATAGTATAAAAGTATAAAAACAAGATGTTATTCCGTCACACGACAGTCACGTTGTAGAGAAATTCGCATAAAATATGAACCTGTATGTAACGGGAACAAATATTACCATTCCACGGTTGTCATCGATTTTCTGCTGCTCGCTGGAAACGTAGTTTTGAATAACAATTAGGTATTAGCGGAGAAACATGATGGTCTTTTGTATTTCAAAACTGACAAGTTCTTAATATTTTAAGACATCAAACCACGATGCACTTTTGACTTCTTAATTAGTAAATAAACAGTACATAATTCACAGTTAATGTATAGCTAAGTAACCGATCTTCGCTTGGTATTTTATCTTCTCTATTTTACAAAAGTAATGAGAATATTATTTTGCTATAATCCGCGATAAAAGAAAATATATGTAATGCTAAATGTAGAGTGTACTATTCGTTCTCATACCTGATACATGCAGAATTTGTAAGAACTCATGCACTACCCGACACCGATGGCACAACAATACACAAGCACTGCACTCATTCACCACCACAATCTCAACAATTGTTTCGCCCCGTAACCGAAGCATCGTCAGGAGATAGACTCCACGACAAAATCGCAAAGCATTTTTCTACATTTCTACATTTAGCATTAAACATATTTTCTTTTATCGCGGATTATAGCAAAATAATATTCTCATTACTTTTGTATTATGGACCTCCGCAAAGTAACGCCTAATTCTATAAACTTCTCTATTTTATCTATATCTTTTTTATATCTACTTAAAGTAGATATTAAGATGACGCAATATGAAATATATATAAACTGTGCACCAACACTTTTCATTACAAAATCCAATGACAATGATTCTACCACCAGTTCGGAACACTAATCCACTAGAGAAGAACTGGCAAGAAACTCACTGGTCGCTCTTATTACGAATAGCGATTATTTGAGGTTAGATTCTAATAACGGCTCCAACGATTTTCATGAAATTCAGCATGTAGGGGATTTTGGGGGGAAAAGGTTTATTTAGGGTTTATTTATCCCTGTTTTCGGGAAATGTAAGTGTAAATGATATTTGTAGCTGTCAAATGTATTGTTGTGAGAGCTTAATGGTAACGGGCGGACTAAAAAATTTCAAAACCGAGGTATTCTATACTATTCGTTATAAGGCAATGATATGAAAAATAACAATTTAATTAGCCTTTGTTTTCAAATAATATTATAGCAAATTTTCGTTTAATTTAAGCTAGGTATTTAAGGACCGGCCGCCTGCCTGATGTCAACTTATCTTAGTCGCCTTTTATGACACCTCGGTAAGAAATGAGGTCTATTCTACTCAACCGGATAACAAACGGCGGGTTAACTTACCTTAGTCGCCTTTTACGACACCTCAGTAAGAAATGAGGGTGGTCTATTCCACTCAGCAGGAAACAACACGGCGCAGTAGTTTCAAGTCCATACGGGATCCTTATTCAAATAAGCATTACTATTATATATGAAGCTAGTGATCGAGCAACGCGTTGCTACGACTCAGTCTGGTTTCGACTTTCCCTCGAAACAAAACATTCATTGGCAGATAACAAATGGCCTATCACCACCAAACTTTACAGAGTCCGCTGGATCAATGTAAAAATCGTTGAAAATTTCATTAAAATATGACTAGCCTTTTCGTAGCCTATCATCATCTTCCTGCCCTTATCCCACTCTAAGTGGGGTCGGCACTACATGTTACAAACATGTTGTCACATGATTTGGCTACGTATTTTATGACCGGCCGCCTGCCTGACGTCAACTTACCCTAGTCGTATTTTACGACACCTCGGTAAGAAGGAGGGTGGTCTATTCTACTAAACCGGATACCACACGGTGGGTCGACTTACCTTAGTCGCCTTTTACGACACCTCGGTAAGAAATGAGGGTGGTCTATTCTACTCAGCCGGATACCACACGGCGGCCTTTTCGTAGCCTATATGGAATATAAATACATACTGTTTCTTATAAATATATAGATAAACTCATCAGACATTTTGAAAACTTAATTATGTGCTGAGCGCAAAGTAGCTTAGTCTCTCACTTTTCATTACAGTTTATAAAATTCTCGAGCTTCATTATAATTACTCCCACTAGAATGAAAAGATGTTAGAATTGCGAAATTCTTTCAAAAGAAATTAAATTAAATTTGGCCTGAACACCAACAGTGTATCCATACAAATATTATAAAAGCCAAAGTCAGTTTGTTTTTACACTGTTATTTGAAAATCTCTTGAAAGAATTTCAAAAACTCTTCGAGTACTAGTAAGGAACAACAGTTGTAAAAATCTCATCACTAAATTCCTATCAAAAATTAATCATCATTCTCTTACAATTATCCCACTCTAAGTGGAGTAGGCACAATATGTCTTCTTCTTCCATTCTCCATCATTCATCAACTCTGGTGCCAGTCCCTTAATATGCATATCATTTTTCACACATCTTTTTTTCGGCCTTCCTCTAGCCAAACATCCATCTACATTCATATTTAAAACTCTTTTGGTCACATGATTTTCATCCCTCCTCATTACATGACCATACCGACTTAGTCTCGCACTTCAATCAAAAGTTAATAATTATTAAAATTATTTTAACGACATATGTACATAAAAATTCACGTTTTCGCATCTATATTAGATGTTCTTAACATTTAAATACAATTAGGAGACCCCGAGAGAGAACTGTACGGATTTTTGTATGGTTTTTTCTAAAAGACAGTGCGATTATTCTAAGGTTTAGGTTTGTTTGATTTTGATACGACATTCACTGGTAGATAGAGTTTGTGGATTAACATATATGCTACTTTATTATCTTTCATTCCCACAGGTTTGCCAAACATTTCTAAAATCACAACCACCGCGTGCATCGTATTTATTTATTTCAACAACCGCGGGCAAAGCTACCTATATTTATAAAATTAGGACCGATATGAAGGAAATTTACAGTATTCTATAAACAATGTTGTTAATACAAAACTTACTTTATAAACATGCAGATGCCTGTCTTCTCCATAGCCCTCGAAATGCCTTTCCACGAGGCCAGCATCGAGTATTTTTGCTTAGCAGTCAACGGAAGCCTCGGATCCGTCGCCGGCGGTGGACCATCAGCTATGGTCTGGTTATTCACCCTTCGTTCCGAAGCAGCCAGTTTACCCAACTGACACCCCATGTTTACACCCTTACACTTCACCAAATTGACATCTCTAACACTACAAACTGTTATAAATTCATTGATAATATTTCTATTCTTATCTATAACTTTATCATTCACAGATTCACTTTCACTGACGTCGTTATTGAATCACTTATCTGTGTATTTTAGATTTCAAAATTCATTAGCTTCTGTTTCAAATTCAATAACATTGAAACTCCCTCAGTTTCATTTTATTGAAGTTAGACACTTATAGTTTCCGTCCGCATTCCAACGGATGTCGCGGCGATTTCACGGAGTACATCTTTGGTTATCTAATCTAATCTTGCGACGTCTGCGTTACCTGTGAAAAGAGAAAATTGTATAGTAATGAGATTTGGGACTGATTACGACGTCTCGTTGGATCGCCATATATGTTTGAGTGTATTAAATTTTGTTGAGATGAATTCGGGAATAACTCAAATAGAATTTCCATGTCGGTGCCTTTAATATCAATATTTTGTTCATGTTCGTATTTTACATTTATTAATATTAAAAATCTACGATAGCTCAGTTCTGAGAGTTTGTGATGCTTTCGAGAGTATGACGGGTTCAAACCTCGGGCAATGAATTTTACTGTTAAAACTTTTGTCTTATTTATTATCGCAATTTATTACACGCTTTTCGGTAAAGGAAAACATCGTGAGGAAACCTGCATTGTCTTTATTTATAAACTCAAAGTATTTCATTTTAAATACAACCGAATTCTTTATAAGTTATTGATCTTAATATAATCTTAATTATAGGTTAACGCGGCATCGATAAGAGACGTGTACATAATTTAAATTAAAGTACCTGTTTGAACGAGCCTTGCTCAGTATTTTTTTACATATTAAAAAAGTAAACTTAATTTTTTAATTTTCTTTATTTTTTAAGAAAAATATAATAGGTAGTTGGATTTTTCGAGACTGCCTGGCTACGCTGACTTGACAGTTTATGGCAAAAATTGTTTTTTAAATTCAATATAAATTTTAGTACTAAAAGTACTCGGTGAAGGAAAGCATCGCGAGGGAACCGGCATATCTCTAGAGAATTTTAGGGATATGTGGAACCTACCAATCCGCATTGAAGCAGCGTGGTAAACATGGCAGGAATGAGGCTGGTCCATTCTTCTCAATCTAATACGGCGAGTCAATTTACCTTAGTCGCCTTTTGTGACACCTCGGTAAGAAATGAGGGTGGTCTATTCTACTCAGCCGGATACCACACGGCTAAATTAATATATATATATAACTAAATTCAAATTATTATTAACTTTGTTTATGCGGTTGAAATTTGTATATTTACCGTATATTACCAGTGGTAGATGCTATGAGTCATCAATACTAACTGAAAATTTTGCCTGCGTATTCGCTTCTGCAGAATATTTTAAAGTACGAGTTACTAAAATAAACGAAACGTTATTTCACACAATTTGCACGTTGGGGAAGTTGCAAAACGAAAAGCAACTATTATTAAAATAGCTCGCATATTATTACAATGTATCTATAGGTAAAATAGTAACTAACTGCGAAAAGGTAATTTTATTTAGGGCTTATACATTTTGGTTAAAAATCGGTTTAATAATCGGTTTGAGGTAAGCTGACCCACCGTATGGTATCCGCTTGAGTAGAATAGACCACCCTCAATACTTACCGAGGTGTCATAAAAGGCGACTAAGGTAAGTCAAAGCGCCGTTTGCTATCTGACTGAGTAAAATAGACCACCCTCATTTATCACCGAGGTTTCGTAAAAGGCGACTATGTTAAGTTAACGTCAGGCATGCGGCCAATCGTATAACTAGCCAAATTATCTAACTGCATATTTAAAACATGTTACGCCTACCCCACTTAGAGTAGGAAAAGGGCAGGAGAATAATGATGATATTTTTGAGACAAAATATAAATCTTTTTGAAGTAATTATACCTGAGATCAAGCCCCCTGTTATTACCACCCCTTTTTGCTGTTTTTATTATTTTTGCATTTTTTATATCTGTTATCATATTTTTCTTTTCGGTTACCCAGGTACACTAATAATTACCAAATCAAATCAAATCAAAAACTTTATTTGTACATAATTTTTGAGTAAAATAGATATAAGCACTTAAAATCAATACTTTACTTTTATCCGCTTTAAGTAAGAGAAGACGGTCACGAGTCAATAAGAACTCTAAATAGATAATTTATAGAATTAGGAACGCCTAACGACTTTGCGGAGGTCCATAATACAAAAGTAATAAGAATATTATTTTGCTATAATCCGCGATAAAAGAAAATATATGTAATGCTAAATGTAGAGTGTACTATTCGTTCTTATACCTGATACATGCAGAATTTGTAAGAACTCATGCACTACCCGACACCGATGGCACAACAATACACAAGCACTGCACACATTCACCACCACAATCTCAACAATTGTTTCGCCCCGTAAGCGAAGCATCGTCAGGAGATAGACCCCACGACAAAATCGCAAAGCGAAGCATTACCCAAGCAAGCTGAGTTATATAGTATCGAGTTTAACTCCACACTAGTGCATGAGTTCTTACAAATTCTGCATGTATCAGGTATAAGAACGAATAGTACACTCTACATTTAGCATTACATATGTTTTCTTTTATCAAAATAATATTCTCATTACTTTTGAACTCTAAATAGACAAATAAAACTGAAAAATGCAATAAATCTTTCCAAATAGGTTCTCTATAAGTATCAAGTGTCTGCGAACGTTTTTGGCAAGTTTCCTGGTTCGCCGAAATGAAACGTTAAATTACTGAAACTGAATTGGAAAAAGAATTTATTGTGGCTTTGTAAAAGACCAGATATTTTTCGAAAGCTCTTAGAAAATAGTTCTCTAGTTTGTATATTATTTATAATTGACAAATATATTGACATACTTATTAAATAATAAATATATGGGACCGCTTCGGTCATAAAGTCCAAAATCTGCACACCTGTGACATAAGCCGCCGATTTAACATTTTAGATCAACTTGAGATCATTATATATAATACTCTCTACATTTAGCATTGAATATATTTTCTATTTTACATCATCGCGGATTATAGCAAAATAGTTTTATTATTACTTTTGTATTATGGATCTCCGTAAAGTAACGCCTAACTCTATAAATTATCTATAGCTATATAACGACCTTTACGCAGCGAATTTATGGCATTGAACATTTACCAAAAACGTGAAGATGTTAACGGCTATCTAATATTTCAAAGATGTCGTGAAATTCGAGCACGTGGGTCGTTTCAATCAAATACCAATATCGGTACGAAAGGATATAAATTGCCTTGAAATATGAACATATGGCTAGCACATTCAGTCTCTTCAGAACAGACTCAAATTTAATTGATGAATACGAGGGTGTATGAAAAGTCAGACAATGAGTCTCATATTGCTCTTGCCCCTAAGTGAAGTCGGCACAAATTCAAATTCAAATAATTCTTTATTCAAATTGGCTTTTACAAGCACTTTCGAATCGTTAAATTACAATGAAGCTACGACTGGTTCGGAAAGGTGCTCTTAACGAGAAGAACTAGCAAGAAACTCGGCGGTCACTCTTTTCAAAAATAAGTATTACAATAATGTCTTAATTTATTTAGAACAAATTAAAAATTTTACAATATAATCCAGGCGCAACATATTATAAACAAGTTGTCACATGATTTGGCCACGTATTTTACGACCGGTCGCTTGCCTGACGTCAACTTACCTTAGTCGTATTTTACGACACCTCGGTAAGAAGAAGGGTGGTATATTCCACTCAACCGGATACCAGACGGCAAGTCGACTTACCTTAGTCGCCTTTTACGACACCTCAGTAAGAAATCAGTGTGGTCTATTCTACTAAGCCGGACACGGCAACTACACTTTATTGCAATTTGTCACAAAACAACGTTTCTGAATTAGGTCAGTATAATAGCTCAAGATAGCTTCTTTTTCCCACAAGGAATCAGCTTTGCGATTCAGCGCGGAAACGCTGCCAGCATTCTTGGGACCATTCCACGTGGGTATGATTTGTATAGTCCTAGCGTGTAAGTAATTTAAGATAGATATATCTTGTACATTTTTGAATTAAGGTACTTCCCAGTTTAATACTAAGCCTGCAATATATATTTACCATTTACAGACAGATTAAGATATTTTTATAAGCCTTTCTGTGAAAAAAATTGCGAAGTAAATAACTTTATTATGTCAGTCGCCATTTCCAAACCCTCGTTACAGATGTCTTTTAAAATTGCGTTTCCCAACATCAAAACGAATATTGTCCCTACGACAGAACCGTCGTAAACTCGTAATTTTACTGGTTTTACGTTTTCGTAACACGAAATAGATGACCCCAGTAGTGCAGTGAAATATTTCGTCCATATTTCAAATCAAATTTCGCATATATCGCATAAAATAAAAAAATCTCGTCGGAATTGCGAAAAAAAATAGTTTAAAAGATTGAAGGAATTTAAACACTTTACATCCTCCTGCCTTTATCCCACTCTAAGTGAGGTCGGCACAACATGTTATAAACATGCTGTCACATGATGTGGCTGCGTTTTTACGACCGGCCTGCCTGACGTCAATTTACCTTAGTCGTATTTTACGACACCTCGGTAAGAAAGAGGGTGGTCTATTCTACTAAACCGGATACCACACAGTGGGTCACCTTACCTTAGTCGCCTTTAACGACACCTCGGTAAGAAAGAGGGTGGTCTATTCTACTAAACCGGATACCACACGGTGGGTCACCTTACCTTAGTCGCCTTTGACGACACCTCGGTAAGAAATGAGGGTGGTACTATTCTATTCAGCCGGATACCTCACGGCGTGAATTTAAACACTTTATGGGATGCAAACATAATTGCGTGTAAAAAAGATTGACCGCCGTGTTTCTTGCCGGTTCTTCTTGATAAGAGCAACACTCCGAACCAGTGTTAGCTTTTCCATAGAGACCTCGCCCTCCCTACCATTAATCACCTCTTTAAACGTTTTTCGAAGTCTTACTTCGACAAATCTGAAGTACACCCGAACCCTCTCATTTCAGTTGCTTCCACCTACATCCCAGCTAGGTCTGACCACCGAAAATATAGGCGTCCAAAAAGCGTCCTATATGACCCTGACGATCAAATAACGATCGCAAACACAAAAACACTTAATACACACACACACAGCGTCTTCGCCGGCGAAGACAAGATCCCAGATTTCTGACGTCGGTTGGTCGTGGCTTCTTGCCACCCTTCCGTCGTCGTAATGGCTAATCAAAGTCATACCATCAGCCCTCCACTACACGTCACCTAAGCCGTGGTCCGGCCTCACAGGAGGCACCCTTAGGACGACGTTCCCCGACGCTAGTAGAGCTTCTGCGCTCTATTCTCCGCATTTCACAATCTCGACGATGCTTCTGCGCTCGCCCGTCCCGCCCGGACGCTGTAAAAGCCGTTAGGGCTAACAGCATACAGTCAATTCGAAAAAAAACCAGTGTTAGCATCATCAAAAGAATTGATCCTATTTAAAATTGCTTGAAAAGGCTTATTTGAATAAAGATTATATCGATTTGATTTGATTTGTAATCTATAAATATTGCTGACATTTTCCCATTGAAAGGGTAATAATTAAATTCCTCTCTAGAGAGGATAGGCAACAAAGCATGTCGATAGAGCTCCTTTATGATGGAATCGATATTTACGGCCTGATTCAAGTCATTCAACATTATGTTTGTATTAAATGAAGGTTTGTTTTGCTTACTAAGATTATATACTAATTATTTAAATGCGAAAGTCTGCATGTCTATCGTTCTATCTGTGTTACGGTTTCACGATGAATATTTATAAAATTTAGTCCTTATAAAATTTAAATTTATATTCTAGGCTAATATGTATTTGCCGTTTGCAGATGACACTCTTGGGCCAAGAATAACTCATTTAAATATTTAAGATAAGATACAAAAAGAAGGTTTGCTTGCTTATGAAAAACAAACTAATTTATAGAATTAGGCATTACTTGTCGCCCATAATACAAAATATTTTTTTTATTTTTTTTTTATTTTTAACTAAGCTTATAATTATTTTAATTAAAACAATCAAAAGGATTCACTGCCAAGTTCCTTGCTGATTCTTCTCGATAAGAGCAACATTCCTGACCAATAGTAGCTTCATTAAAGATTTAAAGGTGATGAAGCAAGCTTATTTGAAGACGATTGAATATCCATGAATCAAAATTGATTTGATTCATGGATAGAATCTACATTAATCTAGATGGATTCTACATTAGATTGATATGCGATCAATTTTGCGCATTACATAGTACTTAGTTTAGTGTTCATTGACTTAAAAGCTCCACATAGGGTTCGCCCACTTTACGACTTAGTAACTTTTCGATCAGTTTACTGTATGGGCAGAGTGGTCGGCTTAAAACTTGAGGCGTAAACTAATTTAATCCACTAGAAAGTATATAGTAAAATTATAAATGCGAAATTTCGTCCGTTAAACTTTTATACCGAATTTTAGACAGCTTATTTAGCTTAATTATCGGGCTAAGATCATCATTCGTTCTACTTCCCTTATCCTGCTCTAACTGGGTCGATTTTCCTGAAATTCAGCTTTTAGGGGGTCTTGGGGGAGAAAAATCGATCTAGCTAGGTTTTAGTTTAAAAAAATCGTTTTATCCCTGCTTTTGGTTATTAAAAAAATGTAAAAATGTAGAATTGAAAGCTAAGGATTTTTTATTTGTCAAACGTAATGTTGCAATACCCGTTGGGTAACGGGCGGACCGAAAATATACAAAAGCCGGGTTCGAATCCCACATGTCATCGACGCCTTCTTTCTTTTTTTCTTTTTTATATCTTTTAAAAAGTTACCGAGCAAGGACACCCAGGTACTTTATATAAATGTTCACCACAGCCAGTACTCGAATCGACAATTAGGATTTGAGAGCACTAAGCTCGGCCGTTTACCCTCGCTTGCTGTCTTGAAGAGCACTTCAAGACATTGCTCCTGACCGTCCTAATAATGATGTTAATGTTTATTTATGTTTAACTTAACTAACCTCTTATTTATAAGAATAAGAATATCTTTAATAATATAATTGCACTACTATTATACAACAAAACAAAAATTTAAATAAACAGATACATATTATACAGATAATAGCGGTACAATGCTATAAAATGGTAGCTACTCAGCAATTGTTGAGCTGGGAACCAAAACTTATACTAATATAGATAGATAGATATAATTTGAATAGATTTGTTGTATAGTAGTAGTGTTTTGTTGTATGTAAGAACATAATATTGAAAAAATAGATATGTTTCGGAGTAGTATTTAGCCGCAGAATATATATTCTGCGGTTAAATAACGTAAACAGTGTTGTGCGACAGAATTTTGTCGCTTAATTTATACTGAGCTGAGCCATTTTCTTCTTCTTGTGGTAAGCAGTATATTTATATGATATTGTTTTATGTTATTGGTATGTTTTTGTTCTATTGTGTTATGTGTTAAAGTTTAGTTATAGTTAACAACTGTGTATCACGGAAGGCGAAATAAACGTACTTCTTTCTTTAAATTTAAAATGTTTAAAAGATTGACCGCCGAGTTTCTTTCTGGTTCTTCTCGGTAAGAGCAACATTCCGAACAAGTTGGAGCTTCATTAAATCTAATAGAATCTTGACGATTGCTTGTAAAAAGATTACTTAAATAAAGATTATTTTGATTTGATATAATAAACTTTGAAACTCGAGTTAGTTTACGTATAGGAGGTATGTTATTCCATATCATTTTATGTTAAAAGTAAATGTGTTTCATGTTAGTGATCACTTTTAAATTTTATAGTGGATAGCTAAAAATTTTTTTCGATAATTTAGGAAATAGACGTCTATTCTCATTCGTACAAAATTGTAGGGTAGGCGTAAATCGTAATAGAAATGCTATTTATTTATATTTCCTTTGTCTAGTTCAGGGATTCGCAACCTATGACTCATTACCACAGACGGAATAAAATATGATAAAAACTTTCTTTCAAAAGCACGCTGAGATATCACTGGTATAATAATTCTTGAATATCTTTGTGATTAACATAATTGTATAATTTTTTTATAATTAAATGGACCTTTTAAATATTTTTTCCAAACTATTATCCAAACAAAGAAATTTTAGTGTCTGTTTCATGTATGGTAGATTTTGCAAATCTAAAATCAAATCTTCCACACATTTCTTAACAGTTGTATGTATTTAAAAATTATATAAGTATATATTCACCAGTTATTTGTTTACCATTACACAAGTATTCATTTACTTACTTTGGGGACAGACGACCGTTTGTGTAAGTGTCCCATATATTGATTATATTATTTATAGAAAAAAATGTGGTAAATTTTGTAAATTGTTACATGACTCTTTAATCAAAAGTAATAATAATACTATTTTGCTATAATCCGCGATTATCGCAAAATAATATTATTACTTTCGTATTATGGACCTCCGCTAACGCCTAATTCCATAAAAGACTTTAGTATTTAAAGGTTACCGACCCCTGATCTAGTTTGTTTATTGCTGTGGAAAGAGAAAAAGGAAATCGATATTATGTTGAACAAAGAACGCACTACGCGCCCCTCTGATGGATAGTAATGCCGAAATTGTAAATAATGCTTACCCTTTATGACTTAGGTCTTTTACGACGTTTCTTACATGAGCAAAATAGCAACAATAAAACAAAGTTACATTGACGCCGTGTGGTATCCAGCTGAATCGAGTAGACCACCCTCATCATAAATCAATGAATTAAACGCCATTTTCTTAAGTGTACATATACCATAAAAACTCCTCGCTAACCATAATACTGACAGCTTCGCTATGGTTTATGCATACCATAAATTATTCAGAATATAAACACATTACGTAAAAAATATCATGGGTTTCATATAACAAATAATTTAGTGTTAATTTTTGTTCGAAACTTTTTCATTACGGTTTATATGATACACATTTAACTCGACTAAACCTGTAGTTATAGTTTTCTATAATAAAATTCCACAATCAATTTTAACTTTGCCATTACAGCAGTTTAAAAACACTATTAAGGAGAGGCTGATACAGAAAGCCTACTATACTGTTGAGGATTATTTAGACGATAAAAATGCGTGGATATAAATATTGTTCGACCCTGTACAAGATAGATTTAAATTAGACATTAAATGTAACTAGCATTAAGAATTGTATTTTTTAAAAAGAGCAACCGCCGAGTTTCTTGCTGGCTCTTCTCGGTAGGAACAGCTTTCCGAACCAGCAGTAGAGTTGACGATTCAAAAGCACTTGTTTACAAGTTTATTTGAATAAAGAATATTTTGAATTGAATTGAATTTGAGTTATGTTGACTATTCAAAAGCACTTGTTTACAAGTTAACTTGAATAAAAAAATTGTATTTGTATTTAACTTGTGTTTTGGAAATTCTTTCCGCCTTGTGGTATCCAGCTGAGTCGAATAGATCACCCTCATTTCTTACTGAGTTGTCGTAAAAGGCGACTAAGGTAAGTTAACTCGCCGTGTGGTATCTGGTTTAATAGAATACAACCTTTATTTCTTACCGAGGTATCGTAAGAGGTGACTAAGGTTAGTCGACCCGCCTTGTGCTATCTAGCTGAGTAGAATTGATGACCCTCATTTCTTACCGAAGTGTAGTAAAATGCGACTAAGGTAAGTTGACCCGTCGTGTGCTATCCGAATAATTAGAATATCTAGGTAATGTTAAGCAGTGGATGGTGAATATAATGCAAAAACCATCAAGGTCGTACTGATAGGCTCTTATCACGTAGATAGCCACAATCCAGCGATATGGAGCTTTGTTTTTCAAGTTCCATCATCGGTTTATTGATTGGTCTGTACTGACGTCATCCGTGACGATCTCGTTATTTGTTTTTCCTACTTCGTGTTCTTCAGCCTCTAAACGCCCACTTCTGGGCATACACCCTAAAGGATTCCCAAGGCGTCATTTTTCTTCAGCCCTTAATCCCACTCAAAGTAAGGTTGGCACAACATGTCATAAACATGTTGTTACATGATTTGGCTAGGTATTATACGACTGGCCGCCTGTCACACGTTAACTTTCCTTAGTCATATTAGTTTAGCCTTAGTTATATTATTGTTTGTATATATATATATAACAATAATATAACTAAGGCTATATATATATAATGAAAAAGGTAATAATGAAGTTGGTGAATAGAATAGAGCAGGTGTCATAAAAGGCGACTAAGGTGTGTAAGGACACACCGTGTGGTATATCTAAAAGTAATTTAGGTTTCAAATTCAAATTCAAATTTCTTTATTTGCAGAACATTTACAATAGGGTGTTACATGTTATTATATAGAAGAAATGTTTCGCCTAGGCCTAGAGGCATGCAAAAATTACAAGACTAAAAAATGAAGTTAAAATTATGTCAATAATATAATAGTAATGTACATTAGTGTCGGAAATCAATAAAATTTAACATGTCAATTTTTTATATCTAAAATGTTATTAATGTTTAATATTTAAGTAGTCGTCAATTGTATAGAAGCACCTTTCTATAAGCCACATTTTAAGTTTTAATTTAAACAAATTGAATGTCAGCTCTCTTATCATTTTTGGAATTTTATTGTACACCATAATAGATTTTATTGCGCAATTATTTGATAGTAAGGCACTTCTAGAACTCTGTAGTCTTTTTTTTGTGGTTGAGGTTGTGTTGTGAGGAGTTGAGGTTGAGTAAGATTTCATTGTAAAGTTGTGATAAGTCAATGGTAAACGGGCGGACTAAAGAAGTTAAAATACCCGGGATCAAGCCCCTTTTATTACCGTTTTTTGCTTTGAATTTTTTTTGAATAAAAAAAATAAATTATAAAACTTATTCGGGCACTGAAAAACGTATTACTTTATCTACTTTCATTTTTTAAATAGAGATGACTCCTTACTGTTTCGATAGATTGAATATGTTTTCAAGGCGACTGATAGATAGACAAGTTTAGACGTTTTAAAGCATGTTATAAAGCCATTAAAAGCACATCTCAATTTGACGGTTTACGGCATTTTGTAGTTATTGCGCCACGCTTTAATGATCTACTTCCAAAATATTACTTAACACAGACATAAACCAAAATTTATAAACTTAATTTCAGTGTAACTTCTATACGAAAGATTCTTCTTTTTCATCTAAAGATTGCTGTTAACTGCTGGAAATGATAAGGTGGGTTTCAGTGACCATATCTTAGATAGTTTTACACCAATTTAGGGCATCACAATATGCAAGTTACATTTTTAACATTTAAATATTGCATTATTTTTTGCCAATATATTATTATGTTTTTATTATACTTATGTAGTGTGTTGTCACAAACAAAATTATTTTTCTTGTCTTTTCTTTACATCATCTTCCAGCCCTTATCCCACTCCAAGTGGGGTCGGCACAAAACGTGTCACATGATTTGGTTACGTATTTTACGACCGGCCGCCTGCCTGACGTCAACTTATCTTAGTCGTATTTTACGACACCTCGATAAGAAAGAGGCCACCCTCTTTCTTCTATTCTACTTAACCGGATACCACACGGTCAGTCAACTTACCTTAGTCGCCTTTTACGACCACCGTATGGTATCCGGTTGAGTAGAATAGACCACCCTCTTTCTTACCGAGGTGTCGTAAAATAAGAGTAAGGTAAGTTGATGTCAGGCAGACCGAATTATAGCATGACAACATGTTTATAGCATGTTGGGCCGACCCCACTTAGAATGGGATAAGGTAGGAGGATAACTGTAAATAATTGACAACTAAACGTAAAATAAATAAAACACCTAGTAGAGGTTTAACTGTCTTAATGCATGTTTTAAGAGACAGTTACTATGTGTATTGCATGTTAGTAAAATCTAAATATATCTTATCATAGAATGAGATCACTAGAGTGTGGTATTACTAACTAATATATAAAGAATGTAAATTACGATGTGAGATTAAAACATCTTCAGTAAAATATGCCTCAATGAAAGTGACTCACAACAAACCTATTTTGAGTTTATTTTGGACTAGCAATCGCCAGCGGCTCCCGCGTGGAAAGGTTAAAACCGTAGTATAGTGTTTTGATTATTATCATCAATTAGTTTTAAGTTGTCGTAAAAGTAGCGTTGCGTGCCCAGAGTGTGGAGAGGAAGAAACGAGTCTTCACCTTATGGCTGAGTGCCCTATGTACTCGTTGGTAAGATGGGAGATACTAGGTAAGGATGAAATTGAAGTTGAGGACCTAAAAAATATCCCCAACAGGGATATTATCAGGTTTGTAAGAGCTACGGGTAGATTAGAGCAGGTGACACTGTCGGGACAGCAGTGAAACCATTGTCCGAACATGTGGAAATGGGTGGAATAGTCCGCAATAGGAGCTGACCACCCGCCCTGCACTAACAGGCGTCCCCGAAATTAGATAGATAGATAGAAATTGCTTTGTGAGCTAGTAACAGACGGCTACTTTTATTTATCATACTTTATATACTTGACCTATAACTTACTGTGTGAAAAATTTTATTTCAATTTAATCAAAGGACGTAATAGAAATAAAGATTTAAAATGATATGAATAAAGAATTGGGCTATAAAAGATTGTGCAACGGTTATTATATAGATATAGCTGAAGAAAGGATTAAGTTGCAAACAAGATCAACTTTTATGTACAATTTGATATTACGTGAAGTGGACTCACGCTAGAGTAACCAATTCACACGAGGACTTCCGGACGAGTTCATTCACGAAGGCACTCCAGCTGTATCTTATTTTACCCGCCTGAGAGTTTTGGATGAAAGCTCTCAGGTGGCTCAATTTTTTGGATATCTTCTCAGTGTCACAAAAAAAATCTCGAATTTAATTTTTGAGAACAAAAGTAGTTATTGAGTTAAGACATATGGCAGACTGTTTTTGTAATACTTTTGTAGATTTACTATTCTCTAGAACATTACCTTAGGCTGGTTTACACAGCGCACGCGAGTACACCTCCCAGCAGACGTTATTAGGCACCAGGAATTTTTTCGAACCTTGCGACGCCTTAAACAGAATTTACATAAAACGGTAATGAACCCTTAACCAAAACTTTCTAGAACAATTGCACTATCTGTTAGTAAAAATCGCACAGAAATCAGTTTAGGTGATTTTGAAAAAATCGATCATATACCTACAAGCAGCTTTTGGGGACTTTGTTATAAGTATAGACTCACCAAATATTATAATACTAGCTTTTACCCGAAATTTCATTCACGTGGACTGTTGTTGCGTGATAGTTAAAATAGATGGTATCGTTTTTCAATGTTACCCTATTCTTGTAGAATTATAAATGCGAGTGTTTTTGAGTATGGATGTATGTTTGTTACTCTTTCACGACGAATCTGCTAAACCAATGAAATTAATCGATGAAAATTGGCACAATTATTCTTTATACACCGGGGTAACATATAGGCTATATAAATACTGTTAATTCTACAAGAATAGGATGATATTGAAAAACGCCATCTATCATCTACCTATCACGTGGAAACAGTCAACGCCAACGAAGTTACGGTTAAAATGTAGTAATAAAAAAAAAATTATAGTACCTATATCCTGAACATGAAACAAACAATTTAAACGGCAACAAAAACACGTAAAAATACTTGTTATTAAACCAAATTCCTGACTATATAATCTACGATGGTGACTCTACAATAGATTAAATTCCTTGTTTGTGGTTATCAGGTTATTAGCAGAAGCCTCTATGGCTTACCGGGACTGTCATGTGGCGGATATTACATGCTTACTCGGTAAATTTACATTTGCTTGATGGTAAAGCGTTATTACTCAAACATATTCAAATTTCAATTGTTTTGGTTGATTCAGTTCTGATAAATACTTCTGTCTACTGATTCAAATTGGTTTTAGACTATGTTATTTCAACTATGAAAATTAATCACGAATCCACAAGTTCAAATTACTCCTAATTGATAGAATTATTTACAAGTGCTTCTCCTATCAAGAAGAGATATTGTGACTTGTTTGTTGCTATTTTCAAAATATAATTCATTAACTAGTGACATTTCGTCATTGCTATCTCTTGCAAAATTAGATAATAATTAAAATTTCGTCATTGCTATCTCTTGTAAGATTAAATAATAATTATTATCATCATTCTTATTTTTATCATTCACATCATCATTCTCCTGCCCTTATCCCCCTCTAAGTGGGGTGTTATGGAGGGGTAACATGTTTTGGCTAGTTATTTTACGACCGGCGCCGCCTACGTCTTTATCTCCTTTTACCACACCGCGGTAAGAAATTGGGGTGGTCCATTCTACGCAGCCGGGTACCATATTTTATCATTCACATAAGTTTTGATTATATAATAAATGGTATAGACTTCTGTATAAGTTCCCTTTTAATCATTATTTTAAATAACTACAAAATTACGCAGTATACAGGAAATAACACTGATAGCATTACGTGAGTTGAAAAGGACTACCTGAGTTAATATCTATATGAATCTCATAGATTTTTTACACGTACAGATACCTCACTTGTTTACACAAAATATTTTATACACTAGGCACTACTCCCACCAAACGGCGTCTTTAATCAACGCTTTTAAAGGAGCCTGAACCCAATGTCACCACTGTTCCGTTATTAAACAACTAAACAAATGACATTTAACTATCACCAATTTCAAAAAAGTATTTATTTACTTTTAGAAAGATATCCTATCTCCTTCTTCAACCGATAGCCGTCAATTGTTGGACATATTTTTTTATAGAATAGGATGGCAAAAGAGCATGCGGTTCACCTCAAGTAATCATAGACCATAACCTCTCGCAAAGCGAATTTGTTGTCGTCCTTTAAAAAGGTGGAATATCCGATTTTTAGAGGTTACTTCCGGATCCGGAAACACTGCCAAAGGATCGTTCCATAAAATGGTGGTGCGCGGAATGAAATTGTTTGAAAACCTCACTGTAGTTTGGATTTTTAACCTGCGACGTAGAGTGCGGTTAAGCTCTTCACAGAATCTCCACACCACCCCCTCATGTGCTGTTTCGATCCAACAGCTCTACATGACCCTTCTTAGGTCGTCAGTCACATCGCCAGTTAGTGGTCACAGTTTGGGTCGCCATTCCAACACCTCAAGACCACAAGGCCCATAGATTCTCCGCTACATTTGCCCCGCCTTTTTCCACTTCAGCTTCGCAATACGTTGAGCTATAACGGTGACTTTGGTTTATCCAAGGATCTCCTCATTTCTGATTTGACTAGACATGTACTAAACATACATTGCTTCATTGCTTGCTGTTTTCTAATGAGTCCACAGTGACCACAAAGCCTATGTTGCTTTTAAATTAGGAATTTAATTACGACGATTATTAAGATAGACAATAGATTATAACAAAACAAGTTGTAGACTGATAAAGCTGAATGCGATACCACCATTACAGATAAATAATATCAGCGATAGAACACAGATAATAGCTATTGCGTGTTAAAAGTTTGGAAGCTTTTAGTAGTCGATATTATGTTCGCTACAATTTTTATCTGTGACGAGTTCTGATTATATCAGACCAATATATTTAAGGAAATCAGGTAAATTATGAGCAAAACCATTTGGTATCCGTTTGAGTAGAATAGACCTCCCACATTTCTTACCGAGGTCTCGTAAAAGAGGACTAATGTAGGTCGACACCCATGTGGTATTCGGCTGAGTAGAATAGGCCACATATCATGCCGACCCTACTTAGAGTGGGATAAGGGCAGGAGGATGATGATGATGACTGTAGTCAAGCTCTGAATATTGCCAGATCGAGTTATCAAAAGAACGGAAACGTAAAGTAATAAACGCATGTACTCATTATGTGGAAGTCAAGGTCCTCGGAAAGTTAAATGGAAGTGAGTTAAATATTTATAATATAAACATTGTTTAACACAATACAGCAATTTACACTCCACAACTAATGGATACGAAATCGTGTTGTTTACGAAAGCCGTGTGTTTCCTGTCAATTCGCTCCGGAGCTGTATACATAATTTATGAAAACGCCGAATCTGGTAATGTAATTGTTTATATCAGTGTCAATGCATGCGTCTGCTTCGTGTATGAGTACTTTCGTTGCTTGTTTACGCAATTGAGAAACGTTTAAGATACGTTAAGTATAAAGGTTATCAACACTTGTGATCAAGTTTGGTTGATAGATTGAAAAAGGGAAACCATTATACAGCATGAAAAGATGATCCGAAAGACGTAGCCAACCATGAAACAAAAGATGGAGTACCTCGGTGATATTTTAAGACACGATAAATTCAGGTTGCTCCAATTTATAATAATGGGCAATATTCCATATATTTATTATACTTAGCGACATATTACAATCTTGAGATCTTTAGGTGACTATCAATACTAAAATGTCACCAGACGAAATTTGTCGCAATATTGACCTCATAATCTTTAATTTAAAAAGTTCTTGTTTATTATTTAGCCTCTATAGAATATCTGTTTGCACATTAAACTGTCCATTCGATGCTTTTAAATGAAATTTTAATTTTAGTTTTTAAGTAAATTTCATTTTCAAACCCTCTTTCAAGATCTAACTTTGTACATCATATCGTGTTAGGGTATGCGATACTGATGGTTGTAGTGTCAAAGTCACAGAGGGAACAGCTCAAGGCTCTGTCCTTGGACCTCTATTCTATCTTACATATGTAAATAGTCTTTCTACCTTAATTAAACAGTGTGAAATTTATCAATTTGCAGACGACACTTGTCTGGTAGCTACCGGAAGCAATGTAAAGGAGGCTCAACGTAAATTGCAATTAGAGTTTGATATTCTTATGAAATGGTCACATGACGTAGGTTTAGTGATTAACGCTGACAAAACCAAATTAATGTATATAACTACTAGCCACAATAGAAGTGCTTACATACCTAAATTAGTTGCACACTCACATAGCTGCCTTCATTTAAAGAGAGCCGATGATACCATCTCCTGTAACTGTGACGCCATAGACCTTGTAGACAAACATACTTACCTTGGTATGATCATTGATGATCGATTAAATTGGAAAGAACATATCGCACGTGTTTGTGATCGTCTCAGGGGGGTACTAGCTAAATTTTCATTAGTAAAATATAAAGTGCCTTATAAAACACTACTGCTACTGTACAAATGTTTAGCTGAATCTATTATACAATATGGGCTATCAAGCTACGGAAGAACTTTTAAATCACACTTAGATAAAATATTTTCACTTCAGTTACGTATACTAAAACAAATAGTTCCTTTTAAATTAAAATTACAATTTAGAGATGATTACAGAAAACTTTTTGCATTTTGTAAAATAATACCTATTCATGAGAAAACTGAACTTACAATACTTAATGAAAATTACTTTGATAAAAACTTACAACATATTCAAAAGGTTTACTCTGCTCGAAAAATAGATAATATAAAATTAAAATTACCGCGATATAAAAATTTATATGGAAAAAGAACACTAAAATATGTAGTTCCAAATTTAATTAATCAGCTTAAGCTAAACGCAAAAAAATTTAAAGTATAAACTAAAAACATTTTATGAACAAAAAACAATAATAAAATATTCGTGATTGACTTAAAATAAAATAATATAGTTCACTTCAAATATGAAATCAACCTGTATCATAATCACTCACACCATGCACAATAAGTGGGAACAATAGGTTTCTTGCCCTTGCGTCTTACCTACCCGCAAGTTTCATTATCTTTACTTACTAATAAATAAATGTGTAACTACCTTATAGTTTTTATACTTTTTAGTTATTAATACTCTTTAGTTATTAATTTTAGATATTACGCAAATGTATAAACAAAAAAGGATTAAGTATAAGTATAAGTGTGTAGTATATAGGTATATTATAAATGTAGTGTATGTTATGTCGACGGCTCTGGCGTACGGAAAAACTCTTATGAGTTTATGTTTGCGCTAACATTATGTAAACTTGAACATATTGTAAAATAAATAAATAAATAAATAAATAAAAAATAAAGATATCTATTTGTAAGTATCTATATCAAAATATCTTTGTCAGTATATAAATTCAACGTCATATTTACAAAGATAATAATATAATTGAGCGAAAACAAAATTCCAAAACATTCATCGAATAAGGTATCAAAATGAAAATGAAGGATCGGTTCGACTTTCAAAAGAGCTCTCAATAAATTTGGTAAGCAATGTAAAATATATGGAACACTTATACATAAAATCATAAGTGGAAACATTTTGATACAGAGAAGTTTGATCTACAAAAAAATATGGTTTTCCTGGAAATTCTTCGTGTTATTGTTTATAATAAAACAATGTTTACGCTTGTTCTTTTTCAACCAGATAAACAACCAGATGAAGATGAATTGGATAACGGGGAATGAAAACTAACGCTCATATCTATATTTAAAGATAATAAAGTACATCGTATGAAGCGTATTAAGAACGCCCATGTTAACAGGTTTATGATACTAATATCTGAAATCCTACTTTGTTTACTGTAACCGATATTTAAAGGTCTTTTAAATCATTCATAACTATCAAAGCGTTAAGTCTTAATTGATGCATGTCTTGCATAGGTATGTTAGAAACAAATATAGCCAAACATAGTTTCTTTATTTGTTTAATATCGAATATCCTGGAAACGGGGTTATCACGTGATCAAAAGTAAAAGTGGGGGCTTGATTGTGAGTATAAATATCTGAGCCAGTGAAGAGATCTAGTGATATAGATCATCTGAGATCTAGTGAAGCCTGTGTTGTTGCAAAACTTGACTCATACCTTCTTGTTCACGCTTCTTGTTCTTGAGGATGATAAACAGTGTTTAATAGAAGGTAACGATAGAATTTTATAGAAGTAGTAATTCATTTGCCTACTGAATCCACAAATATTACAAATCGTCAAAGTAAACAAACTCTGCATGCATTCGTAAGACAATTTAACAATCGTTTCGCCCATTAACTGTAGAATTATTAGGAAATATGGTCCAAGCAAAATGCCTGATTTTTCTTTTCCTTTCCGCTTCTGTTTTGGATTTTTTCAATTCTATTGCTCAAAATTTTTGTAATTTTCTTCCATCTAGACAGTTACCTAGTAAACATTTTGATCTCTTTCCTCCTGACCTTATCCTACACTAAGAGGAGTCAGCACAACATGTTTTAAAAATGTTTTTACATGTTTTGGCTGGTTATTTTACGACCGGCCGACCCGACGTCGCCCAACTTACCTTAGTCGCCTTTTACGAAACCTCGATAAGAAATGAGGGTAGTCTATTCTTCTCGGCCGTATACCACGTATATAGTGCTTGTGTATTGTGGTGGCGGTGGTCTCCACTACCATGCAACACATGCACAATCCTCCGATTGTGCATGTGTTTTTTACGAATCCTGCATGTATCAGGTATGATAACCGATTGTCCACTCTACATTTAGCATTATATATATTTTCTATTTTACTTCATCGCGAATTATAGCAAAATAATTTTATTATTACTTTTGTATGTTTTGACTAGTTATTTTACGACCGACCGACCCGACGTCAACTTACCTTAGTCTCCTTTTACGAAACCTTGATAAGAATTGAGGGTGGTCTATTCTCCTCGGCCGTATACCACACGGCGGTTCGACAGATCTGTAGATCTATATATTCTTTTCGTTATACACTTTACGACACAGTTAATGTAACCGGCTGAAAGTGTGTGCTAAATATAAAGATTTATTTCCCAAACCAATACCGATATGTTGAGTTATTCGTTTATATTACGGCATAGACTAAAGAGGCGTATATTTATTTTCGATGATGAAACTCTTTGGTCGGAGTGCGTTAGAAGATATTTCACTGGTTATTGTTATGATACCAAACGTTTAGTTTTTGATCTGGGGCACGTAAATTTGTCTTAAATTGTATGATTTATTTTATAGTTTTAAACGCCATTGCTATAAGAATTAGTGTAATACAGAATCAATATACAAAATTGTTTGTTTTAAAAAAATATTATAATACAAAGTCATCAAAAGTTGTCTGACTGTATGTGATCGATTTTCTCAAAACCTACTGAACGGATTTTTGCATGGTTTTTATTAAAAGGTAGTGTAATTCTTTCAAAACATTAAGGTTAATAGTACAGGTTAGTAGTATGGTTTTACGCAAAATGGGTGGTACAGGTCGTGCGATTATTAAAAACTCGCGTACTGGCAGTATTTTTCGCATGCGCTGCTTAAACCAACAGAGGTACGCTAATGTACTAGAGAATTGTACATCTAAAAAAATGACTACAAAAAAGTCCGGGACAGTATATCTCTGTCTCTTAATGGCTAGCTTACAATAACTACTTTTATGTTCAATTCAGGAAAAAAGTTCTGACACTCAATTCCACGCGGGTGACGCCGCTGGCATAACTATTCTATACATACCTATTATAGAACAGAGAGGATTTTTTCTCTAAATAAAAACTTTTGAATAAAAAATACTAGTATTGGTTAATTATCAGGAAAATAACTGTTGTAAACAGATTAAAGAATATAATATTTTTAGATTAAAGATGGATCGAAAACATTCCGGGTTGAAAACTTCTTCTAAACTTTATCTCCTCTGAAAAAGGAGAGCTGAGGAATGTGCCCAGGAGTGGCGTAGTTTATAAACGATTTTTTCTATGTATTAAAATACTAGTATTGTTGAACCAATATAAGCAAATACCTGGTATAAAAAGATTAAAGAATAGATTATTTTTTAGATTAAAGATAAGTCGAAAATATTCCGTGTTGAAAACTTCTTGAATCCGGTAGAGCTTGCGTGGGTGTATCAAAGTGTTTAGAATCGTTGGAATCAAGGTGAATACGATCTCGGATTTTGCCAAATTGTATGAGCAATAAGTCGATAAAAACGTACAAAGGGACGACGTAAGGGGTTTTACTAAATCACCATAATTTCGTCCCATTTCCACTGATGGAATATTCTTCATCTCAAAGACCCAGATTAAGTCAAGTAGCCGATAGAAAGTTTTTTCCCTTTGACTCCAGGTTATCAAGTGGTGTTTAATAAAGTGATTTTGTAATTTAAATAGCTATGCCTGCGTTCGCTCGCATGGAAATCAGTGTCACAAAGTTTTTCCCGCGTAAATAACGTAATATTTTTTATTGAAATCTTATAGTAGTTATTGTAAGTTAACTACGCGTACTAACGCGCACTTTTATGTAGAATTTTTAATCTACAATTTCCTTTAGATTTGAAAAATTTTTTGAGTGTAAGATAGTCCATTTATTGAAGAAGGCTATAAGCTATATAAAATCACGATTAAAAACATAGGAGAGGGGCAGCAACATAAATATTACGAAAATGGCATTAAAGCTTTCCTTTCGTAAGTTTCGCTAAGTAAACGGTGAAAGTTATTAACAAATCATGTATCAAAATTGATCCTCTCTAAAGGTTCTAGATAAAATCCGCGACAACATATATCTAGCTTTAAAGGTTAATCCTCTTTAATCATTTTTATGGTTATCTATGACGGTCTATTACGGTTTTAATCTTTCCTCGCGGGCGGCTGGCTAGTCTATTATAAAATCTGAAACTTAATAAAGCTAACACTAGCTTTATTATAATCCAAAAGCGCTAAATCTATTTGAATAAAGAAAATTTATAATTTGAATACACTACGAGCCCCACTATCATTACTTACAACGGTCACAACTTCTCAAAGTAAATTATGTCAGTACCAAATCATATCAGCATAATGGGAGAAAAATGTATAAAACCAGAATAGACGTCTCGGATAAATGGAATACTTTTGCAATGAAAGATATAATGTATTCTTGGCCCGATTTTCATTTGCATTCGATTGTAATGGGACCACTTTCTGGGGCTTTCGACGACATTGCTAGAAAAGTTATAAAATATTTTTTATTCTTCGGCCCTTACATGTTTTTCTCTTCTATTCTGTCCTTAATCATCATTACTGGTTAACTCTGGCACTACTCCTTTTATATGTCCTACTTCACACTGTCTTTTTTTCGGTCTCCCTTTTGTCACATGTCACTGTGAATGGATCCACAAAAGGTATAAAATATAGAGAACCCATTAATAAATAAATGTAGCCTTAGGGACTATAATTTAGGAACAATTGAAGTATATAATATATCGCACCAATATATAAGACAAAAGATCAGTTTTTTTTTGATTCGGGGACAGGACATAATATAAATAAATATATAGTCCATAATTTATACACCTACACATATTTTGGCATCCAAATTAAATTCAAATTAAAAAATTTCTTTATTCAAGTAAACTTGTAAACAAGTGCTTTTGAATCGTCAACTCTACTTTTGGTTCGGATAGCTGAACCTACCGAGAAGAGCCGGCAATAAACTATGAACTTGCTTTTGTTAGAATATAGTTTTTATTACTGGTTACATTTAGTCTTTATACATATTATTATACATCGTAGTAGGCGTTTTGTATCTGCCTTTCTTTACAGGTTTTTAAATGCTGTAATGGCAAAGCTAAATCTAGCATTATCTTAAAATCTAGCCCATTTGAATGGCCCGGAGTGAAAGGGTTGAACTCGTGTCAAATCCATTTTCTAATTGCTCTGGGGCGTGGGCCCCATGTTGGGAAACACTGATTTAGAATTTAAGTCAACGCGAACGAAATCGCGTTCACAGGTAAAAGAGTATATGCTAATGAAATATTATGAACATTCCGATGGTTTCTTTCAACAATTTTTCGATAACACAATGCGGGCTACCCGTAATGAAGTCATCGACCCAATATGAATATTTAATTGCGACCATTTTATGTCAGGAATCAGCCATTATAAGTCGTCGCTGCCCGACGGGTAGGAACGGCGGGTATGTCCTGACATCAAAAACCTGACAGTGCTCTACCATGCTACTGGTAGCAGGGACAAGGTAATGTGGTACACATTGCCTCCCATGCCCCTCATCCCCATCAGCAGCCGCTCTGTATCTCGGAGAGGCCTTGCCTCCTTCTGTGACATAACGTCCCTGGAAATATAACTCTGGCGACGTATAGTATACGCATTTTGGCCATAAGCTGGACTCAAAAATTTCCAATGTTGAAGTAAGCCAAAAATGCGAACTGCTGAATAGCGTCAAGGTCAATAAAGTGTCATATCGGGTTAATGCACAAGAGGTATGAACTTCTCCAACTGATCATGACGGGAAAAACAGCAGAAAGAAGAGGTGTCGGTTGCATGAAGAAATCCTAGCTACGTAACATCCGTGACTGGACAGGAATCATAAGTGTTGACGAGCTTTTTGACGGCGCGAAAATTAAACAGAAATATACACTACTGATTGCCAAACATCGATGATTGGAGAGGCACTCTAAAAAGAAGAATATGGCACATAAGTATTAATAGAAAAACTTATTGGTGAACCTGTGACCGTCTTGAAAAGAGTACGGTAACCCAACGTCAATTTTTACTACTATTTCAGATTTTTTTTTCCATCCCGTAATCATATTGTGCTTCAAAATTTTTATAGAAATAGGATGAATTCAAATTTCGTGAGTAACGGAGGCATTAAGAAAATTAAATTCCCGGTAATTTGGCTCTTCGGTACGCTATCTCAATAATTGAACGCTGGATATTTTATTATACCAGTGTAAATTAGGCCAACGTGGTCCTACGAGGTGTGATAGTCAAACGGCGAAACCGTTGGCTTAACATTGTTGTGGGTTTTATAATCAACTAGCAAATCGCCCTCTCGGCATTAAAGATTTAAACTGTAATATAGTATTTTGATAAACCTACAGAGATACACTCAAGTAATGTACTAGAGAATTGTAGATCTACAAAAATACCACAGCAAAGTCCGAGACAGCATGTCTCTATCTCTTATGGTTAACTCACCATAACTTCTTTTGTGTCTTTTGTGACACACTGATTTCACGATCGAATAAACTTTTCAGCTTTATGTATGTATAGATTAGTTTTTTACTAAAATAATGTGGGACAGTCGAACGTTGAAAAAGTGTGAAATGGTCTTCAAAAGGAAAGGAATCAAAAGGAAGGAACTTAATGTAGTGTCGTAGAAGGTAAGGTAAGTTGATGTCGGGCAGGCGGCCGGTCGTAAAATAACCAGCCAAAACATGTAACAACATGTTTAAAACATGCTCTAACGCCACTTAGAGTGGGATAAGGGCAGGAGAACGATGAAACTTATGGACAAAAGCGCCTCTTCGAGTCGGATTCGGTTTTTCGATTCTTTTACAAAAAAAGGGAACTTAATTGCTAGATTAGTCTTTATGTACTTAATATACTTCTCTCTGAAGCACGTGCAATTTTCTTGAACTACCCCACTATTAACGTTATCTATCCCAAGCCTCTAAGCGATATTGCTTTCTTAATTACAAAGTAAACTCGACTTTCAGTCACAGTTTTAAAGTTTCAATTGCAACGAATACGGTATAAAATCCAGAAGTGTAGACAGGTAAGATAACCAAATTTTAACCTTATTATAAATGATATAAGATTCTAAATAAAAGGTAAGGTATTCTATAGGTGTCCTAATTTTCCCAACCTTGATATGACACTTGGGAGATTGATGGTGGTTGTTTCTAAGGATATAGAGCAAAGTGTGACATTTGGGTTATATTGACAGTTTTATTGAAACTAATGACACATTATTGACTTCCTTTATACCCTTCCCTTTATACGGTGATTTATGCTGAAGTTATTTAATAAAAACCTTTTTAAAGTGAATGATTTCATTATTAGTTTAAGAAACATCTCAATCTCTCAGCCAACGTTATCTACTAGATCAAAACAAAAACGCTAACATCCATACAACACTATTTAATAATAATTAACTCGTAAAAAATCCAAATGGAATCAGCTAGAACAAAAGTAGAAACTTATACTTTCTCCCCATATACATTCAGCATTAAATCAATATATCTTTAATATTTAAATGAGTTAATCTTGTATATATATATATGTATATTTTCTTAATTTTGGAAAAGGTTCATACAATTTTGTAACGCTTTATCCCTATCAGCGGCCACTGCAAAAATGCTAAAACATAGAATAGAATGTAAATGAAATTTTAGCTGTCATTTTATAAGTTGTAATAGCTCAGATAATGGGCGGACTACAGCCAAGCCCATGTTATTACCAAAACCTTTTTTCCTTTTTTTTATTTGTTTATAATTAGAAAAAAAATACTGAGCATGGCACGGTACTAATAATTAACTCCTTAAAACCCAGGTAATAATTAAATCCTTAAAAAAATCTCAATAGAATCAGAAAAAACAATAGTAGAAACATATACGTTATCCCCATATACATTCAGCATTAAAACAATATATTGTTCATTAGCTGCAATTTCAAGCGAACAGCAAACTTGTATGCGCCAATACCGCAGGCTTCATAAAAGTCAGTTTGAGTTCTAGAGTCCCATATCAAATGTAAACAGTGTGAAGTCATACAAACTTTAGCAATTACAAATTCTGTACAGTTGGCTTAATATGATGAAGTAATATTACGTACTAATTGTGACTTCGACTTTGCGTCAAGAGAATGTTAACCTACCCCTAATTATGTTTCTCGTGTTCGAAGGATCGGGGGGAGGGGGGGGGATATTACACACTTTAAATTATTTCACTTGTAGTTTATGTAACGTACTCATCATTATCCTGTCTTTGTCTTACTCTAAGTGGGGTTTGAAGTGGGATTTCCCCGACGGGGATGAGCGGCAGGTATGTCGGACTCTCACCAACTAAAAACCTGACAGTGCTCTACCACGCTGCTGGTGGCAGGGACAGGGTACCGTTGTACACATTGCCCCCATCCTAGCAGCAACTCTGAACCCCAGAGTGGTCCACCTCTGGGTCGGGGCCTCTCTAAAAGCGGCCCCTCCCTCCGCTAGATGATGCATCGGGAGCACCAGATGTATCGACTGCCTCGGGGACCTTTTCAGATGGGCGTCCGATAAAAATTTATATAAATGTAAGAAGAATGATATCTCCTGCCGTTATCTCACTCTAAGTGTGGTCAGCACGACATTAAACATGTTATTACTTGCTTTGGCTAGCTATTTTGATCGATTTTTAAATTATCGTGAGTAGTATTCATAGTTAATGTACAGAACCGGCTATACTCACGTCTTATTCTATCGGGTTAGCCCGACTAGTTTCGTTCGCGGGAACAGTTCCCGCCGCGATAACGTCGTGTAAAGAGCTCATGAATAAGTGCCCCGGATGGGTTCAAAACTAGTCGGGCTAACCCGATAGAATAAGACGTGAGTATAGCCGGTTCTATACATTAACTATTTTAATCGACTTTAAAACATCTGAGTTAGAAATTAGGACGGTCTCTTCTACTCAGCCGGATAGCACACAGCGGGTAAACTTATTTTAGTCGCCTTTTATGATGCCTCAGTAAGATAAGAGGGTGGTCTATTCTACTTAGCCGGACAAAATCGTCATCTAAGTAAATAATATTTTGAATTTGAATAGAATTTGAATATCGTTCAGTTGTTTTACGTCACTGAATATTATATTAGCCTACACGCGTCCCCACTAACAATTCTGTGTATAAAATAGTTATATTTCTAACTCTATTGACTACATCTTGTGCATTGAGGTCACGACACGGGCATCTCATTTACTGTAATTGTTAGGTTTTTGCACGTTTATTGCTTGTTATTTTTTCCCATCTCAAGGTTGTTATTTTGTTTGGTTACTTTTTATAATCTACTAAATATTGCCAGCGGATTGGAAATATTAAAACCAAAATATAGTCTTTTGATAACCATAATGGTCGATTAGAATAGACCAACCTCATTTCTTACCGAGGTGTCGTAAAAGGCGACTAAGGTAATTTGACCCACCGTGTGGTATCCGATGTAGTAGAATAGACCACCCTCTTTCTTACTGAGGTGTCGTTAAAAAACGACAGAGGTAAGTTTACGTCAGGCAGGCGGCCGGTTGTTAAAACGCAGCCAAATCATGTGACAGCATGTTTGTAACATGTTGTGCCGATCCCACTTAGAGTGGGATAAGGGCAGGAAGATAATAAAATGGTTGAAGTGGGTTAATCTTAAAAGCTAGACATATGTTGTCGCGGACTTTAATTTGGAACTTTTAGAGGGGGACAATTTTGTAATACATAATTTTTTAATAACTTTCACCGTTTACTTAACCCACATAAGGAAAACTGAAAATTTTGCCGTTTTCGTAATTTTTTTTATTGCTGCTCCTCTCCTATTAATCTTAGCGTGATGTTATATAGCAGTTTATTTTTAAATAGAGGAAAGGTATTCGAATCAACAAGTTACAAGATCACGTTATAAACAAAGGTATTACGTAAAGTAATCTCCCCCGACGATGAGATTAAATCTTGATATAAGATTCTGACGAGAAAGACTCTTGAAGATATATTCAGTTAACATTTAATTAACGAAGTAATTTATGTCACCTCTCATAAATAATTCACAATATTATGTTCGCTGCTTCTTTTGCGATCTTTTTAAAACAACTTTTTGTTTGTTAACGCAGGTGGCAGTAAACTTGTCATCAGCTCTGTGAGTTTGGTTCCCGCCCAGGACCAATATCTATACTAATATATATAGCTGAAGAGTTTGTTTGTTTGTTTGTTTGTTTGTTTGTTTGTTTGTTTGTTTGTTTGTTTGTCTGTTTGTCTGTTTGTCTGTTTGTCTGTTTGTCTGTTTGTCTGTTTGAACGCGCTTATCTCAGGAACTACTCGACCGCTTGGAAAAATTCTTTCAGTGGAAGATAGTCCATTTATCGAGGAAGGCTATATGCTATATAGCATCACGCTAAGATGAATAGGAGAGGAGCAGCAATAAAATAATAGTACGTAAACGGAATAATTTAAAGCTTTCCTTGCATGCGCTAAGTAAACGGTGATATTATTCAAAAATCATGTATTACAAATTTGTTCCTCCCTAAAAATTCTAAATAAATGTTCGTGACAGCATATGTCTAGCTTTTATGGTTTAAGTAAAAAACTTAAACCATTTTATGGTTATTAAAAGACTATAATATTACGGGCGGAGCTGCGGGCGATTGTTGGTTTTATAAAAAGAACTAGCTATATTTGCTACTTTGTCCGGGTAGAAATCAGTGTATTCAATTGAAATTTTGAACATAAAATTAGTTCTTGTGAGTTAACCATAAGAGACAGTTATCCAGTGAAGTAAATTCCAATAGGGCACACATATATCTGCCCTCGCAGGTAGACTTAGTTCTGCCGCTTATTCTGTTAGAAAAATAAGGCATCTAACCGATGTTGAAATAGCGCGACTTGTTTATTTTGCTTATTTCCACAGCATTATGTCATATGGAATAATATTGTAGGGTAAAGCGGCCGATATAGAAAATGATTTTTGTTGCTCAAAAAAGAGCCATACGGGCTGTCTATAATATGAAGCAACGTGAGTCCGCTATCCATACTAGACCAGTCTACAGAAATGTGTAAGAGATATGCTTATACGTGAAGTATATTATAAAATTGAAGATTATTTGAATGATAAAAATGCCTAGATTTGAAAATCCTTTCAGCGTCACACAAGACTGCTGCTTAATAATGTAAAATTGAAAATGTTTAAAAGATTGACCGCTGAGTTTCTTTCTGGTTCTTCTCGGTAAGAGCAACATTCCGAACCAGTTGTAGCTTCATTAATCATATTGATTGACGATTAAAAAGCGCTTGAAAGAGCTTATTTGAATAAAGATTATTTTGATTTGATTTCTTTTATCAACAAAGGATTATAGTCAACCATCACTTCTAGTTCTACCATCACTTTTGTTTTGTGACTTTGACTAAACAAGTCATGCCTGTTTTAGTTCACAAAGTAATCAACGAAGTAAACAAAGACCGCGCGTCTAAATAACTGATATCTTTTTCCTGCCCTTATCCCACTCTAAGTGTGCACAACATATTATAAACATGTTGTCACATGATTTGGCAATGTATTTTAGAACAGGCCGCGTGCCTGACGCTCTCACCTTAGTTGGCTTTTGCGACTCCTCGGAAAAAAAGGGTGGTCTACTCAACCTGACAGCACAGGTCGGGTCGACTTACCTTAGTCGCCTTTTACGTCACCTCGGTAAGAAATGGGGGATCTTATCAACTAACACTGATTATAGCAAAATAATTCTACCATTACTTTTGATTTACCAATTTGACCCTCAAAGAGTAGTTCTTGTGTTTAAGTTCACAAAGTAATTAACGAAGCAAACAAAGACCGCGCGTCTAAATAATTAATCAACTCTAATTATTCTGTAAGACACGGTTCACTCGGACTCAAACATAAGATCACAATCAGTGCGCTCTTAGATTAAAGATGGACACCACGTGATAAAGTTGTGATTAAACAAAAGAATGGACAAAACATTGTAGTTGTCAATATATATCTCACGCCAGTGGCCTAATACAATACCTAATATTGTTTTGTTGCAAATTGCAAAAATTTTTTTTTTTAATTTTGAATTAAGTCACTTTAATACTAAGCATCCAATATATTATATTTAAAAAAAACTAAAGCTTTTTGCGCTTCGAAGTTTTAAGCCTTTATACCTGTTTGTTGAATACACAAATTTTAAAGATGCTTCGCTTTATTCCAATTTCCCACAAAACAATTTTTTTTGAGTTAGGTCACTTTATTACTAACCAATATATGATATTGGTAGTAACTTCAACATCCTCTTGTCCTTAGCCACTCTAAGTGGCACAACATGTTATATAACATGCTGTCACATGATTTGGCTGCGTTTTTACGACCGGGCGCCTGCATGTCGTCAACGTTAGTAATATTTTACGACATTTCGGTAAGAAATGAGGTTGGTCTATTCTACTCAGCCGGATACGACACGGCGGGTTGACTTATCTTAATCGCCTTTTACGACACCTCGGTAAGAAAGAGTCTATTCTACTAAACCGGATACCACACGGTGGGTCAACTTACCTGAGTCACCTTTTACGACACCTCGGTAACAATTGAGGGTGGACTATTCTACTCAGTCGGATACCACACGGCGGGTCGACTTACCTTAGTCACCTTTTACGACAACTCGGTAAGAAATGAAGTTAGTCTATTCTACTAAACCGTATACCACACAGTGGGTCATCTTACCTTAGTAGCCTTTTATGACATCTCGGAAAGAAATGATGAGTGGTCTATTCTACTCAGCCGGATACCACACGGTTAAACAAAGATATTTCAGCATCGCATATTAAAATACTGAATGCTTTATGAAAATACTTCGGATAACGAATGTAAATGTTTCCGAACGTAATACAGTGTTGCCATTCGAACAAAACATTCCATTTTCCTGTTTGGAAATTGAAATTGGCGGATTTATAATGAAATTTCACTGAAGATAAAATCTGTCGAACAATGTTTATGGAATATGTCGAACCAATTAATTTTCATCATCCTGCCCTTCCCACTTTAAGTGGGGTTGGCGTAACATGTTATAAACATGTTGTCACATGATTTTGCTTCGTATTTTACGACCGGCCGCCTGCCTAACGTTTAGTTACCTGAGTCGCCTTTAACGACACCTCGGTAAGAAAGAGGGTGCTCTATTCCACTCAGCCGGATAACACACGGCGTGACTTACCTTAGTCGTCTTTTAAGACACCTCGGTAAGAAAGTGGTCTATTCTATTCAGCTGGATACTAATTAAAAGGAAAGAATAATTTTTGTTAAGAAAATCTATGTAATGCTAAAGTGTAGGAAGCAGAAACCGTGTTCATACCTTATACATTTAGGTTTAGTTACCGCACGTATCATAAAACGCCGCCACCAACAATACACTACACGAGCACTACACATATTCACTTAGACAATCTCAACGATGGTTTGCTCCCGACAAAATAGCAAATGTATTGTGGATATGTTGTTGGTGGCGGTGTTTTGCAATATATGGATTACGGAATGAATTTTTTATGGAACCCGTGGATATAGCTAATGTATATAGATATGTATATAGAACATGATGTACAAGATAGTAATGAGTAAATGTAACTAGTTATAAGTATTATTTTTAAAAGAGCAATCGCCGAGCTTCTTGCTGGCTCTTCTCGGTAGGAACAGCTTTCCGAACCAGCAGTAGAGTTAACGATTCAAAAGCCCTTTACAAGTTGAAAGTTTCAATAAAGAAAAAAAATATTTATAGAAGCAGACGTTACTTAGCGGAATTCCATAGAACGCATAAAAATTTGCAAATAAATCCGCGAATACAAATGCGGATTACAGCAAAATGATTTTATTGTAACTTCTGAAAGAAAAAAATATATAAAACATCGACTTCCAAGAACACCAGTCGACAAAAATGTACAAAATCTCATTAGTGCTAATTAAATCTCTGTATAAATTATCTTATTAAAACTTAACTAATGATAGGTCAAGCTACGTGCAAGTTTCCCTTGGGAATAAACATAACTTTCTCAGCTATTTAATAGAACGTACCAGTTGTATACAAATAAATGGCTAAGTAAATATATTTAGTAGGGGCACCCTCGCCTTCGTTCACGCCAACTTAAGCAGTTAAGTACCCTCAATTTATTACTCTTTCATGACATGAAGGTTCGCAAAGTTCACTTGTTATAGTGCCTCTATTTTATTTATTACTGGCCAACGTTGTTTTGCCATAGAAATTATTTTTAATACATGATTTTTGAATAACGTTTACTTAGCACACGTAAGTAAAGCTTTAAATTTTGCCGTTTTCGCAATATTTTTTATTGCTGCTCGTCTCTTATTCATCTTACCATGATGTTATAGCTTATAGTCTTCCTTAATGAACGGACTATCTTACACTGAAAGAATTTTTCAAATCGGTCCAGTAGTTCCCGAGATTAGCGCGTTCAAACAATTAAAGAAAGTAACAAACTTCAGCTTTATATATTAGTGTTGATTTCTTGCTGTAACATAAATTTATATAGAACAATACCGTACATATTTTACACTAATTAAAACCATGGCTTCGCTTACATTTTGCATTTAATCCTTAATAATGATCCTTATTTTATTTCTGCTTTCGATTTCTTTATTATGTCACCTAATGTTACAGGACCATTTATTGGGTCATTCTAAAGGTTGTCTAAAAATTTCATTATAATTGGTCCAACTGTTTCTGAGTATATAAAGGACATACGGACAAACATTCATTTTTATATAATAGAAGGTTTAAGTTTAAAAATTATTAATATGTACCTATGTGATATTAAATATTATCGAACTATAAAAATATAGGTAGGTAAGTTACGTTTAAGAAAAAAATATACCCGAATACATTTTATATTACCGATTTTATTTTTCAAAATTACGAGCTTAGTCCATTAAATAAAATATCAAAATCTCGCTATAAATTCATAATTGTCAAAGATTAAATAATACAAATATAAAAAATAGGCATAATTCTACTTACCACTATCACTAAACACAACACAATGAATCTCACGTTTATTTCAGTGATTTTCAGAACCTTAGCACTGAAGCGATGGCGGGGACGCGCGCCGAGAGACTGCCCTGGCTGCGTTGATAACGTCAAAGAATATTAAACATGAAAATTTGTAGAACCTGCTTTATTTTCAACAACTAGGTATCAATTATTATTTAAATTTACATATTTCTTCGCTATAATCTTCTTTTCAGTCGTAACACTCTTGACAGAGTGCTCGTGGTTACCACTCAGTAATTTTATGGGTGGCAGAAGTAGCTCGCCTTACGATGTCTCGCCATTTCTCCCTATTCCGGCTCATTTTGGTGCACTTGTGTACAGGGCCGCTTACCATTGCCTTAACTTGATCGGTCCATCGCATCGGAGACCATCCACGCGGCCTTGTACCTTTCACTCTGCCTTGGACAACAATATGTTCCAAGGAGTCGTTGCTTCGCCTCGAGATGTGTCCAAATAGCTTTAAAATTCGAGTTTGTACTAAACTCGAGAGACGCTGCTTTATGCCGAGTTCTTGCGTCGCTATAATATTAGATATATATTACATTTTCCATTGTTTTTATAACACTACTATTGTTACTTCCGATTTAACCTCAATAATAGAAAAAATGCTATTTTCCAAAGAAAAACGGCAATCTTTTAGCCTATATTTTACCCGTCGTATAAGCTTCAATATTACCAAATTTCATCAACATTGGTCCAGTGGTTAAGCTGTGAAAGCGTTACATATATTATACAGACAAACTTTCGCTATTATAATATCAGTATGGATAGTACTACAATTGGAAAATTACTAAAATATATCTCGAAGAAACTCAAAAACTGGCTATTTTATTAAACTTTTTTCATTAAATTAGTGACATTAATATATAATAACCGTAATAACGACATAAGGTTTACTGATAAATAAAATATTTTTGCCATAAATATTGGTATATTTTTAACCAAAGTATGCATTTTTAATAATTAACCTGATGATACTTGTATCATAATAATATTTATTAGAATTATTTAGTTTCATCATGACCTTATTTCATTAAAACTATAAAGGAATATCGTTATTGTTTAACGAATAAATTCTGTATTACGTCGTTAAAAATGCGTATTTACCAAAATGTTATTTTTTATTAGGAAAAAGTAAATTTGACCCCACATATATGTAAATGGTAAACAATACACATATCCCAGTAATTTTACGAGCAATTAACTTTGCTATTGTTATGTCCAAATTTGAATAGATAATGAAGATGCAATAAATTGTCTACAATGAAGTTTGGGCTGTAATTAAATGCTGCAACTTGATTTACAATTAAAACTTCCGCTGTAGGTTTGTACCTAATAATTTAAATGGGGAACAGAAAAACAACGTACAATTTATTAGTATTAGCAGCTAATTAATTTTGGCATATTTATAAGGCATTACTGCGTCATTCACTTTATTTATTGAATTGTTTACGTAATGTCGGACTCGCCAAAATTGACAGACAACCACGTTTAGTAAATTCTGAACACATTACCGCACTCCGACAAAACTACATTAATAGTGATAGATTTAAATTAGAGTTATGTCAATATTTCCAAAGCACAATTTATCACATAGGTATATTTATTTATTTTAATTTTTTGTTGTAATGACCAATAATTAATTTATCAGATAATAATAAAATTTAAGTATATAACCTAATTAAAGAATGTAAGTAATGTAATGTAAATTAAAGAAAGGGTGTATATTTGTATTTACTCGTAAGTATGTATTTAAAAATTATGTAAGTATATATTCACCAGTTGTCAACAAGTATTAATTTACTTACTTTACGGTTAAGGTACGGACGACCGTGTATGTAAGTGTCCAAATAAAAAAACGAAATAATAAAAGTATAAATTTTACTCCCAGAGACTACATTTTCCGATTAAATAGAAACTTCTGCGGCTTATTCTTTGGTAGGCTGTATCCTATCATCCCTCTCTTACATATGCGCTCGATATATCCGTCCCTTTCACACGTTTGAGAGCGTGAGGCGCGGGAAATCTGCCTCGGTCCAAGGCTTTGCAAGTTTTCCTTATTTACAAACGGATTTACGATTTTACTTCATACGTTATGCGACTTTTAGAATTAAATTTGCTGAGTTAAATTCTTTTTTGTCCATAAGACCATAAAATAAATTAAATTCGGTTTGGGATTCCGTCTCGTAAATTATTTTGTGGGCTTTCCCTTTTTTAAGTGATAGACTTCAGAGGGATTTGCAAATTACACTATCTCTTACCGTTTGCTGCAGCGTTTCCCTGAAACCTTTTAAGCTTGTTCGTTATCAGTCGACCATGTACAAGATAGTAACGACTTAATGTAAATAGTATTAAGAATTATATTTTTAAAAGAGCAACCGTCGAGTTTTTTGCTGGCTCTTCTCGGTAGGAACAGCTTTTTGAACCAGCAGTAGAGTTGACGATTCAAAAGCAAGTTTTACAAGTTAATTTGAATAAAGAATATTTTGATTTTGAATTTTAATTTTTTATTAAGATAATCGCGGATTTTATTAAAGTATCTGGATTTTTTATAAGATATAAAAAAATGCAATAAAAAAAAGAAAAAAGGCGCCGTGGGAATCGATCCCAGGTTTAAAACCAAAAACAGAGACACTATTTTTTACAAGACAAAGACAATAAATCTTTTTTTTTAGCCCCAAACATGCTGAAATTCAGAAAATATATTTATATATATACATATAATATTAACTCAAATAATATTAAAGATAATTTCATTGTTACTTTTGTATCGATTAATAAGTAAATTTGTATAAATCACCCTATCCGAAGAATAAAGTCACATTTCCTATGCATATACATGGGACATGTGATTATGTTCATCGTTTAGGGCGAAATCCACAAGCTTGATTTTCTCGTTTGGTCATCTATACACTACAAAATCAATTAATCGAAATGGTTCAGCAAACGTAATAAGGTACGCCTAAAATAAATACCAATTTAAGTTTCCCTCGTGAATTCACTAAACGGTTTGTTTTGGCTGCGATGACAGACTGATAGATAACGTAAATACGTAATGTACACAGACCGACGGTTCTATTTTAAATCAGATGGAATATATCTGTTCTTTAAAATTAACGTAAAGTGAGCTATAAAAAAAAAGTGACGGCCTCTTGCTATCCCACTGGGTACAGGCCTCCTCTCTCCGTGTTTGGAGAGAAGGATTGAAGCTAAGACCTACAACGCTGCTCCAATGTGGATTGGTAGGTTACACATATATATAACTATCACCTATATATATCCTAGAATTCTCTAGAGATACGCAGGTTTCCTCAGGATGCTTTCCTTCACCGAAAAGCGATAAATTTATATCAATGAGACACAAGTTTTTACGAAAAATCTAATTGGTATCTATGCCCGCTTCATTGCCGTTTAAGGGATTTCGTGATGACTCTGAGGTCCATAATTTTTGTTTTAAAAAAATTTATTTAACTTGAACTGTATGTACCTATGTGAAGGTGGAATTTTGCAAGTTAAAGTTGACCCACTTCGCGGTGTTCGATTGAGGTGAAATTTTATGCACTGGTCTAGTCCCGATAACAATGTTTATGACATTGACATATACATTTTACATGTTTATGATAAGCAAACCTAATGCTGCTACCAGGATAGGCTCTAGACGAGAGAACTCCTCAACGGTTACCAAGTAGATAGTTTAAATTTTATTTAATTAAAAAAAAGCTTTTTAATTTGACCTGTTAAAGTTGGCTTACTGGCAAATCAGAAATTTAAATTCATATTCAAATACATAATTCTTTATTCAAATTGGCTTTTACAAGTACTTTCGAATCAAATTATAATGAAGCTACGACTGTTTCTGAAAGGTGCTCTTTCTTACTGAGAAGAACCGACAAGAAACTCGGCGGCCCATCTTTTCAAAATTAATTATTACAGTAATGTATTTTTCATTAATAATAAATTTAAAAAAATTATAATATATTCTAGTGCGTAGCTGATCGCAATTTAAGACAAAGCTTTCTTATCATTAACATAGTCCTCAACAGTATAATAGGCTTTATGAATAAGTGTCTTTTTAATTGCTTTAACTTTAAACTTGTGTAACAGTAAGTTCACAATATATAGTGGTAAAAGAGTCAGATCTACTTTTGACGATATAATTATTAGATTTTGTTCCTGAAATACAATTATCGGATACTATTATTTAGATTTATTAACAGGTATTTCGTAACGATTAAATTATTTAGACTACCAAACTTCCTTGAATACTAGGTGTTTATTAAAGACGATGGTTTATGTTTTTGCATTGAACAAAATTATTTTTTACCACCCATAATTCTTCAGTTCGTTACAGCCTTTTAAAATCTCGAAGAAAATAATCTTTTTTTGTGTCGCGCGCATTCGAACAAAGAGGAAAAAATGTAATGACCATTTTGACTGTATTGTTAAAGCTATTACTTCGTTTTTAACTGAGTTTATGAAGCGCGATAAAACGGTAGCCATCTTTATTGTTGATCTCGATTCACTATTCTTACGGGCTTCAATGTTGCTGAGAATCTTATGGCCTACTTTTCTTGATGAAGTTAACTCAAAATTTATATGTAACTTGCAACTATTTGTACCCTAAAACTTCGATATAATCATCTTTTATCGTTTATGCAATAACACCATGTGAGTGGTTTGCTAGTAATCACCTTGGGTTGGTGATCGCAGTGCTGACCACCCACCGTTAGTGCACTGCCCACTGTCGGTTTGTTATTATTTGGGTCAGCTACAGAAACTAAGCTAAATAAGCTGTGGTAGCCCAGAGGTAACAACGTGCGACTCTTTCGAGGAGGTCACGGGTTAAAACCCGGGCAGACACCAATAAGTTTTTCTGTTAAAACTTATGTGTCTAATTGATACACACTTTTCGTTGAAGGAAAACATCGTGAGGAAACCTGCATATCTCTTGAGAATTATGGAGATATGTATAACCTACACATCCGCACTGGAGCAGCGTGGTAAGTCTTAGCTCCAATCCTTCTCTCCAAAAAGAAGAGGCATATTCTCAGCAGTGGGATAGTAACAGGCCGCTACTTACTACAGAAACAGAAAGCTAAGAATGAAGCCCTAACTATTTGAAGAAGGTTGTATTTGAAACATTTAACAATATATTAGTTTTGTACCAAAAATAAGATTTGACAGGCGCGTCGCAAAATATCGCTGATCTGCCTTTATTATCCTAGACCTCCCACATAACATGATTTATTATAATGGCTGGTCCATCAAACGTCTTATTTTCCCTTGATATATTGCCCTGGAGTCTATTTTTATTCCCAAACATCATAAATTACCATTAGGGCCATAAATATTAGTGAAGTCATAAATTTGTTACTAAATTTAAGCATTTCCGAACGCTGTAATATTTCTAGTATCTGTTACGTCGAAGTGGGTGAATACTTTGTTTTTGAACGATTTTGAGTTAGACGTGATATGAAACAGATTTTACTGTGACGTACACAATTGTGTGACTATAAATTTTGTTTTGTTTCCGCTATCAAAGCTAGATTGTTTATTTTAATCTGGTCTAGGCGAACCGTTATTTTTGTTGACAATGCAAATTTAAATTATTCGTTATTCAAGTTAGCTTTTACAAGCTTTTTGGATCGTTAATTAAATTAATTAATTCTTCTAATCTTAATAATATTAAGTATCCGCCTTGCTCGGTAATTTTTTTTTAAAGATGAAACTTCAAAAAATAATTAGCCAGGTGGGGCTCCGGGGTATTTTCATTTCTTTAGTCCGCCCGTTCACCACTGAGCTAACAGAGCTTTAGAAAATAACAGCTAAAATATCATTTGATTATATTCTATATTTTTACATTTTTTCAGAGCCGGGATAAAAGACACTTTTAAAATGAAACCTAGCTGGATCGATTTTTTACCCAAAAATCCCCTTCCTACATGCTGAATTTCGTGTAAATCGTTGGAGTCGTTTCCAACATCTTTTTTTTTAATAAAAAAAATGCAATTAAAAAAACTAAAAAAAGATATCTTGGTTCGATCCTAGTATTCTAAATTCGAGACCGCCCGTTATCCACTTGCAATTGACAGCGAAATTATCCTTTGCTTTCTCATAAATTTATAGCAGTGTCCGAAAACAGGGATAAAACAACATTATTTATACAGGGATTTTTTCTTAATAAAATCTAGGCTAGATCGATTTTTCCCCCCAAATCTTTAACATGCTGAATTTCATGAAAATCGTTTCCAAAATTCAGAAAAATATATTTATACAAGATTACCTCATTTAAACATTAAAGATGAAGCTATGATTTATTTGGAAAGGTGCTCTTACCGAGAAGAACCAGCAAAGAAATTTAAATAATTATTCAACTTTTAAAATCTTTTTGTCTAGGTATTCTTAGATTGGTATTTCTCTTTCTTTTATTCCATTTTATTATATGGTAGAATTATTCTTTATTAAAATTAAATAAAGTAGAGGTGTAGAAATAAAGTTGTTCTGTAATGTTATATTTACACGGCAGATGAAAAATTAATTTTGGTATTGTTTTTAAACTAAATTAGATTAGGCAATGCAATCAATAAGGTCGAGGCAAAATACTGTTGACTAACTTTAGATCACGAAAACATAATCCGTTATTAAAATATAATTTATTTTATCACTGTTCAATATCTAGGTCAATTGGGGTGGTGGTTGTTAAATTATATTTTTAACTCACAATAAAATGAAAGGATTTACGCCGTGTGGTATCCGGCTGAATAGAATAGTACCACCCTCATTTTCTTACCGAGGTGTCGTAAAAGGCGACTAAGGTAAGTCGACCCGCCGTGTGGTATCCGGCTGAGTAGAATAGACCAACCTCAATTCTTACCGAGGTGTCGTAAAAGGCGACTAAGGTAAGTTGACCCACCGTGTGGTATCCTGTTTAGTAGAATAGACCACCCTCTTTCTTACCGAGGTGTCGTAAAATACGACAGAGGTAAGTTGACGTCAGGCAGGCGGCCGGTCGTAAAAACGCAGCCAAATCATGTGACAGCATGTTTATAGCATGTTGTGCCGACCCCACTTAGAGTGGGATAAGGGCAGGAAGATGATGAATAAAATGAAAGGATTTACAGGAAAAACTTTGAGATACACATATTTCCATGCGGGGAAGCTGCGGGCACAACTAGTATTATTTTAAACTGATGGCTGAAGCATTTTCAAAAAGTAGACTAGTCATGAGGTTTTTAACAAAATCTTTTCCAACCATTAGATTAGGGTATCTCGACCTTTTTTGGCAACGCAACGTTCAGTAAAATGTTTAGCCCATTGACGTAGTTCCCCAGTTTAGGACGGCGGTAAAAGTTCACTGGAGTGACTTATTTTTAAACTCGAACCACAAAAATATAATTTGTTTACTATTTATTATAAAATACAATGCCAATGATATTTATTATAAAATAGTAGTAGGTGTGGTTAGTGACCCTGCCTTCAGCTCCTCGGGTCGCGGGTTCGATTCCCGCCGAGGGCCAACATTTTCTATAAATATATTTGTTGGTCTTCGAGTCTGGGTGTTAATTGTATTTAAGTATATATTTAGAAAGTTATATAAGTATATATTCAGCAGTTGTCTGTCACCCATAACACAAGTATTAAGGTACTTACTTTGGGGACGGACGACCGTGTCTAAATGTCAAAAAAAAATTGAGGTATTTGAATTTACAATCTATCTATAAGGCTAATATACAAGTTAATATTACTCTAAATTAAATTAACTTATATCTAAGAACAGGACATACATTTTTAATAGAAAACTCATTGGTGCCTGGCCGGGTTTTGAACTCGCGACCCCCTCGAAAGAGTCGCACGGTCTCACCTCTGGGCTATCACGAAGCTTAGGTTTGTATTTGGATGGGTCGTTAATAGTCTTCATTTAACTAGGTAGCCGTGTGGTATCCGGCTAAGTAGAATAGTACCACCCTCATTTCTTACCGAGGTGTAGTAAAAGGCGACTAAGGTAAGTCGACCTGGCGTGTGGTATCCGGCTGAATAGAACAGACCACCCTCATTTCTTACCGAGGTGTCGTAAAAGGCAACTAAGGTAAGTTGACCCACCGTGTGGTATCCGGTTTAGTAGAATAGACCACCCTCCTTCTTACCGAGGTGTCGTAAAATACGACTAAGGTAAGTTGAGGTCAGGCAGGCGGCCGGTCGTAATAACGCTGCCATCATGTTACAACATGTTTATAACATGTTGTGCCGACCCCACTTTAAGTGGGATAAGGGCAGGAGGATATATTAACTAGGTTACACATATATCCAGAATTCTCCAGAGATATGCAGGTTTCAGTTCAGGAAAATCATTAGATAAAATCAGAAAAGAATCACATAGTCCTACCGCTGGGCTTTCACAGATATAGAATAAAATCATCATATAGAACAGAACATAGATTAAACTTTGCAATGACATAGAAACATGTATTACTTAAAGATTATTATAGATTTTACACTTGTTCTCTGGTGCTAGTATAATGCTGCTTTGTGATTAACTAATTACCACTTACCACGTGTAAGGATATCCTTAAGCACTGAAACACTTAAGTGTTAAGCATCGTTCACTAACATAAGGGAACAAACACACGTGCTGCGCGGTGTTGCGCGGCTCACTCACTGAAAGTGTGCGTTTCAGTGGAGCAAAAGTATTATAAAGATGGTGCCACACCTGGCTCGAAGTTACATATAATTATTAGTACCTGGGCGACCAAGCCTTGTTAGGTAATTTTTTACTAAATAAAAAACTATAGAAAATAAATAAAAAAATATTGGGTAGGTGGGAGTCGATCCTAGGTATTTTCATTTCTCTAGACCGCCCGTTACCCGAATAAGCTACGCTGAATTAACAATTTACGACAAAAATAGTGTTTTATATTAAGTTTAAATGTTAGTATTTTTTTAATGCCCAAAAAGAGGGATAAAACGATTTTTTTTGTGATAAAACGAAGTTCTTGCGAAAGAAATATTTTGAATTTGAAATTAAATTTGTGTAAATGATATCTGAAGTTTTGTTAAATTCAAATTGAATATTTTGTCTAATTTGTTCAAAGTTAAATAAGTGTAAATAAGTGCTCAATGTCAACTCTACTATTGGTTTTGAAAATTGCTAATTTTGCTAAGAGCTTACAAGAAGGTTTACTGTTTTGAGTAGAGCTTAAAAGAAGGTTTTGCGGCGGTTGCTGTTTTCAAAATATAATCTAAAACTAGTCACATTTAGTCATAACTATCTTGTACAGGATCGAGGAGTAATTATATCCACACATTCCTATCATCTATGCTTATGGTTATTTATGCTTTCTGCATCAGCATCCTTTTAATGGCTGACCCGTTGGCGCAGTAGGTAGTGATCCTAACTTCAGCGCCAAGGGTCGCGGGTTCGATTTCCGCCGAGGGCCCACATTTTCTATAAAAAAAAGTGTATATTTGTATTTAAGTATGTATTTAAAAATTATATATTCTAAACTCTAAAATGTATGTCTGTTATCTCTTGTGTTTCTCTTCTTTTTTTCTTTTTTCTTTTAATTTTGATGTAACAATAGCAGTAGTAATAGGCACCAATATTACCGGGCGGGACCGTGACATCACCCTAAGGGTCTCGTCTGAAAATCAGCGCTGTAGTCTATACTGCAGCTTAATGCTGAGGCGACGACCTTTTCAGCAAAGTACAATAGACAGTTTTTAATATTGTAATGTTTGGAGACAAAAAGAAGTTAATTGTAACTAGAATAAATATATTTAAGACTGTGTTTGTATTTTTTTGGCTGAATAAATCTTATTATTATTATTATTATATATGTATATATTCACCAGTTGTCTGTCACCCATAACACAAGTATTAAAATTACTTACTTTGGGGACGGGCGACCGCGTGTATAAGTGTCCTATATATTTATTTATTTATTATTTAATAGTTATTTTAAACTGCTGTAATGGCAAAACTAAAAGTAAATTGAATTGACTTCATAGTTTAGCTGGGTGTGCCTCAAACTTTAACAGTATAACACGGTTCATAGGTATGGGTGCCAAAGCTCGTTCATTTGTGAGTGCTAAACATTTATCATAGAGGCAAACGGCTTTGAAAGGGTCCATACTGGACATAGCTCGTGTTACCATTTATTTAATCCGTTTTTGTAGAGCTTTTTTCGTTTACTAAAGCTTTAAACTTATGAAGGGACGCGTGGTCTCTTGATAATAGCTATGTACAATATTTTGTTTTAGTCAGGTTTTTATCATATCAGGTTTTTATGATATTTTTTTGAAAAGGAATTATATTACATCATCTTCCTGCCCTTATCCCACTCTAAGTGGGGTCGGCACAACATGTTATAAACATGCTGTCACATGATTTGGCTGCATTTTTACGACTGGCCGCCTGCCTGACGTCAACTTACCACAGTCGTATTTTACGACACCTCGGTAAGAAAGGGGGTGGTCTATTCTACAAGGAATTATATTACAATTACAATAAAATACTCTACAATATAGTTAACTTAATTAAGTATTTATGTTAAAAATATCTCTATATAATATACATTTTTTTTTATTTCCAGCAAAAATGTACAAGTTATATCTATTTTAAATTACTTACACGCTAGAACTATACAAATCATACCCACGTGGAATGGTCCCAAGAATGCTGGCAGCGTTTCCGCGCTGAATCGCTAAGCTGATTCTTTGTGCGAAAAAGAGCCAACCCTCTTGTCATTTGAAGAGGCAAGTAACAAAATATACAATTGGGAATAGATATGTAAAAAAGTAACAGCCTGTTACTATCCCACTGCTGGGCATAGGCCTTCTTTTTCCGTTATTTGAGAGACACGGCATTATTGGTCTACGGCGCGTCTTGTGATACGTGTGGCGACTTGTTCTGCATTTATGTGGTATGTGATTATTGCCTTCATACACTTAGGATTATATATATTCTCTTAGCAAAAGCGGAATACAGCAAAATAAATAATAAATATATGGGACACTTACACACACGGTCGTCCGTCCCCAAAGTAAGTAACTTAATACTTGTGTTATGGGTGACATACAACTGGTGAATATATACTTATATATTTTTTAAATACATACTTAAATGCAAATATACACCCAGGCTCAAAGACCAACAAATTCATTTATAGAAAATGTTAGCCCTCGGACCCGCGACCTGCGGAGCTGAAGGCAGGGTCACTACCCACTGCTCCAATGGGCCAGTCAATCACAATAAAATAATTTTATTGTGGCTTGAACGCTTGCTTCTATAAAATATTAGGGATGTATATGTCATTCCAAGTGACAGTTCAGATTGCATACAACCGTTAAATTTCTATTCCTAAAATCTAGGCCAAAGATAATTAGAATGGAATATTTAAAATCTAGATAACCGTGAGAACACGAGTATAATGCTATCTTAGGCCATAGAAAATAATTGGACCCGGACTGTCTAATTAACTTTCTTAATTACATCGAAATTACACGTGTATACTGTTTGAACATACACTATTTGAAAGATTAATATCGGATCGTAAAGATGATAAAATTTAGTACCTAGTGTTAATAAATAGATAATTTATAGAATTAGGCGTTACTTTGCGGAGATATGCAATAAGATGCTATAATCCGCGAAGAAGTAAAATAGAAAATATATATAATGCTAAATGTAAGTGGACAATCGGTTATCATACCTGATACATGCAGGATTCGTAAAAACACATGCACAAATCTCCACCACCGCCACCACAATACACAAGCACTATATACGTTCACTATCACAAACTCAACAATCGTTTCGCCCCGCAACCGAAGCATCATCAGGAGATAGACTCCACGACCAAAATCGCAAAGCGAAGCAATACCCAAATAAGTTTAGTTATATACTAATCGGTTCAACCCCACCCTTTATTTTATTTTCCCTGCGAACAAGTGTAACAAACTTGAACTAGAAACATTTATCGGATCGTTAATGAGAGTGTCATTGTTATGTTTTGTATTGTAAAACATAACAATGGCATTTCTATTTTACTTCTTCGCGGATTATAGCAAAATATTACTTATCACTTTTGTTTTAATAAATAGAGTTAATAAAACTATTTTCTACATTTCAGTGAGATTGGCAGTTATTTTTTCGAGTTATTGTAAGTCTATTATATATTGTAGAACCTGGGTGACCCAGCCTTGCTCAGTAATTTTTAAAATGATGTAAAAAAATATTTAAAAAAAATTGAAAAGAAAAACTAAAAAATTATGGAGCAGGCGGGGCTTGATCCTAGGTATTTTCACCTCTCTAGACCGCCCGTTCCCCAAATGAACTACCATGACTTTTAGCTTTCTTTAATAAATAAAATAAAATATTTATTTTATTGTTGAGTATTGTACCAGGTCTTGATAAATGTTAACAGTTCGAATTAAATCTATCTGCTATGTGGTATCCGGCGAAGTAGAAAAAATCATCTTCATATTTTACCGGGCCATTTGAATGCAATTCTAAAAATTACCAAATTAAATAAAAAAGTGGTTGGTTGTGATTACCATCTGCCCTTATCCCACTCTAAGTGGATGCACTACATGATATAAACATGTTTGTGATGTCACATGATTTGGTTACGTATTTTACGACACCTCGATAAGAAAGAGGGTTGCCTATTCTCCTCAACCGGATACCACACGATGGGTCAAATTACCTTAGTCGCCTTTTACGACACCTCTGTAATAAATGAGGGTAGTCTATTCAACTCAGCCGGATACCACACAGTATAGAAAAGTGTGTTCGTGAATATAATTATATATTATAATGACACCAAATACTAGTCAAACACCCGTGTCTACACACAATATGTCTCTGTGTTACAAATCACCAAACCGCTTTTAAAGCGTTACGATTATTCCTAAATAATAAGTTACAAAGACCTAGAAACAGTAATAGGCATTCCTCCGTTGAAATGAAAAAAACTCCATTTAAGCAACATAAGCGGAAAATTCTCATTTAGGAGGAATTTCACTATTAAATCCGATATTAATATGGGATATTTGGTAAAGTTGCTACGCTCGCCGGTTTTCGACGTTTATTGTGACTTTCATTGTGTAGGATTATAATCATTGTAATGAGAATTTAATCCCCGAACGACTTTGGCTTCCACACAAGCCACACACGCGACTTTAGTCGCTACAAATTTTAAAATACCCTCAATAATGTATGTGTATTTTCTTGTTTCCGAGAGAAAGGTTAGTTTATTTTTCTTTTTTGTATTAACCAGAAGCTCATATAGCTGTGGTAGCCCAGCGGTAACACCGTATGTCTCTTTCGAGGAGGTTTAGGGTTCAAACACGGGGCAGGCACCAATGAGTTTTCTAGTAAAAACTTATGTGTCTAATTGATAATTGCAACTTATCACACTCTTTTCGGTGAAGGAAAACATCGTGAGGAAACCTGCATATCTCTAGAGAATTCTGGAGATATGTGTAACCTACCAATACGCATTGGAGCAGCGTGGTAGGTCTTAGCTCCAATCCTTCTCTCCAAAAAAAAAACAACGGAGAGAAGAGGCCTATGCCCAGCAAAGGGATAGTAACAGGCCGTTACTTACTTTACTTATTAACCAGATGTAGAGGTTTCAATTGGGCTAAATTTCATCAATATTGGTCAAGAGGATTAGTCATGAAAGTGTTATAGACAAACAGACAAACCCAAAACGCTTCTCCAATCCGAATTTGTCTCCCAAGAATTTTATTAAAGTAAAAGTTTATTTACGTTTTCTTTCAAAGAAAGAGATAAATAGTAAATATCTGTACCAGTTAATATTTTACAATAATGTTTACATAATAAATGAATTGAGAAAATTTAAAATCTACTATAATCCTACTAATATCATAAATGCGAAAGTTTGTGAGAATGGATGTATGTTTGTTACTCTTTTACAACGAATCCGCTGAACCAATATCGAAGACATTTGGCACGATCATTCCTTATACACCGGGGTAACTTACATGCTATAGAAATCCTGTTAATTCTACAGGAATATGATGACATTGAAAAGCGCCTTCTATTATCATTCTATCACGCGATAACAGTGTAAACGAAGTTGGTAAAAGTGTGAATATCTTAAGAATATTTTTAAAAAGCTTCATGTTTATTATGTAAACAGCAAACAGCTATTGAAATTCACAAATAGTACACATAAAACCCTAAAACATTCGTCTAAGGTAGTAAAAAGCTTCGCAATTCGCTACGGGATCGAATGGAATAACTTGTAACAGCGGACGAGCGGGCTGAATTGATTTTAGGAAGCGAAACGTCAAATTGAAAACGTATTAAGGCTATAATAATAGAGATGCGAAAGTTTGTTTGTCTGGATATAGGTGTCTTTAATAGATCTCCACATCATACGATCATGTGCAATTTGAATCCAAACTCCCTGAGACCTTTTTGAGGTCATCAGTACACCTCGTAGGGGGCTTACCGACACTGCGTTTTGCTGGGTCGCCATCCCAGCACCTTAAAACACCAACGTCTATCGGTTCTACACCTGCCCCACTTATCGCCACTTCAACGCGAAAAGCTGAGCTATTTGGGTAATTTTTGTACTTCTACGGATGTCCTCATTTCTGATTTGATACCATAGAGATACTCCAAACATTACCTCCATCGCCCGCGGAGAGGTTCGCCGTGACCTTTTTGAGGTGGTCAGTCCACCTCTTAGGTGTTTTACAACGCTGTGTTTGTCAGTGCGGGATTGCCACTCAGCACCTTAATATTCCAACGTCCATTGGTTCTACGCACTACCTGCCCCGCACATCGCCACTTTAGCCACGCAAAATCCTGAGCTGTATAGGTTATTTTGGTACTTCTACGGATGTCCTCATTTCCGATTTGATACCCTGGAGATAGTCCCAACATTTCCTCCATCGCCCACAGAGTGGTTCCCCGTGATGTTTTTGAGATGGTTAGACCACCTCTGAGGTGCTTTACCGACTCTATGTTTGCCAGTGCGGCGACGACATTCTAACACCTTAACATCCCAATGTCCATTGGTTTTACGACCAACCGCTTGGTATCCAGTTTTGTAGAATAGACCACCTATTTCTTACCGAGAAGTCGTATTAAATGTTACTTTAATCATAACCAGCTACATCTTGATCACACTTGGTGACACTTTTACAAATACTTTCAAACGTTGGGGAGGGGCGTCCCATGTTATCTTAGTCCATCTAAACATAACAACAAAACAAAGCAGGAAATTTGTAAACGAACACAATAAAATGTACGAGGCTTTGGTATTGATGGCATTAGTTTTATTGGAACAAATGAACCGATTTATATTGTAGTCAGTCATGCGATGTTCGTCTGACAACGCGGCTGGCTCTTACTGTCCCAAATCATAGCTTTTTTACGAGGTCTTATTATTTTTTACTAGCCGTCCCGCCTGGTTTTGCACTGGTAATAAAACATTTTCTAGAGAACCGCCATTGAATAATTGAACACTTGAAGTGAATAAGGCACTAAGTACCTAAAAATTAAAATTCGAACTAAGTATGCAATTTAGTTCTAAAATTGTCTTTAAGAACCATTGACTTCCGCTTTGTATTTTATGGCAACACAGTCATGAAATTGGGGTATCGCGCTTTTTATTGAAATGGTGGCAACACTGTGCTGTTGTTGTTTCCGGTAAAGTCTTCTTATTGATAAAACGTTTCATGGACATTCAGTCTTTGTTCGTCATTCAAGAGAATTGCATTTCGGAATGGCAGTTGTGGTATTCCTATTATATCGTGTTATTGTATATAGTGTGCGCTAACATGTTTATTATTTTCGCGCACTTTAATTTAAATTTAAAGACATTTAATTTACAGGCCCATTGGCGCAGTTGGCCGATTGCCGTCAACGGCCTGTTCGTTTTTTGAGTCTGGGTGTATATATGTATTTAAGTCACCATCTTCCCTGCCCTTATCCCACTCTAAGTAGGGTCTGCACGACATGTTATAAATATGTTGTCACATGATTTGGCTACGTATTTAACGACCGGCCGCCTGTCTGACGTCAACTTACCTAAGTCATATTTTACGACACCTCAGTAAGAAATAAGAGGATGGTGTATTCTGCTCAGCCGGATACCACACGGCGGTTCAAATTACCTTGTTGATAATATACTTTATTAGAATATTGTTATAGTAGTGCAATTTTATAAATATCATTCTTATTCCAATTCTCATTCTTAAGTATGAATAATACAGATCAAATACACTTCCTTCCTCACATATACCAGCAAAGCTGTGAGATAACTTCATCCCCTATTCCAATTGCTAACACTTCAAATGAATATCTTTGTTAGGTCCAAGTTGTGCTTGACCTACTTTTAACTGAAACAAAGCGTACGGTAAAATTTAGCTAGTTTTCTTTACGAAGATTCCGTTATAATTTGACATACCTATTATATATATTCTATTGCTCTCTGAGTGAACATCATCATCATCAAATCAAATCAAATCAAAATAATCTTTATTAAAAAAAGCTCTTTCAAGCACTTTTGAATCGTCAAGTATCAATATGATTAATGGAGCTACAACTGGTTCGGAATGTTGCTCTTACTGAGAAGAACCAGAAAGAAACTTGGCGGTCAATCTTTTAAACATTTTCAATTTTACATTATTAAACCGCAGTCTTGTATGAAGCTGAAAGGATTTTCAAATCCAGGCTTTTTTATCATCCAAATAATCTTCAGTTTCGTAATATGCTTTACGTATAAGTACATCTCTTATACTTAACTTACTGTACGTACTGGAGAATTGTAGATCTATACAAATACTACAAAAAAGACCGCGATAGCATGTCTCTATCCCTTACTCACAATAACTAATTTTATGTTCAAAACTTCAATTAAACTCATTTCGGGCGGAGGCGCAAGCACAACTAATTTATAAATAAAAGTACCTGGGTGTACTTTATAAGTACCTGGGTGACTGAGACTTGTTCAGTAACTTTTTAAAAGATATAAAAAAATGCAATTAAAAAGAATAAAAAAGAAAAAAAGCGCCGGGTGGTAATCGATCCCAGACTGTGAACTTCTTTTGATCCGTCCGTTACCCATTAAGCTATCACAGCTTTGCATTGGACAGCTCAAACATCGTTTGCATGCCATTGTACATTTTAGCATATTCTTAGTGCCCGAAAACAGGTATAAAACGACCTTTTTTAAATTAAACCTAGCTAGATCGATTTTTTTTCCTCAAAACCTTCTACATGCTGAATTTCATGAAAATCGTTAGAAACAGTCTAAGATAAAGTTTGGAAGTGAAAGTCATCTTCCTGCCCTTATCCCACTCTAAGTGGAGTGAGCACAACATGTTATAAACATGCTTTCACATGATTTGGCTGCGTTTTAACGACGGGCCGCCTGCCTGGCGTCAACTTACCTCTGTCGTATTTTACGACACCTCGGTAAGAAAGAGGGTGGTCTATTCTACTCAGCCGGATACCACACGGCGGTCAACTTACCTTAGTCGCCATTTACGACACCTCAGTAAGAAATGAGGTTGGTCTATTCTACTTAGCCAGATACCAAACGGTGGGTCAACTTACCTTAGTCGCCTTTTACGACACCTCGTTAAGAAATGAGGTTGGTCTATTCTACTTAACCGGATACCACACGGTGAGTCACTTACCTTAGTCGCCTTTTACGAAATCTCGGTAAGAAATGAGGGTAGCCTATTCTACTTAGCCAGATAACACACAGTGGGTCAACTTACCTTAGACGCCTTTCAAGACACGTCGCGAAGAAATGAGGGTAGACTATTCTACTTACACGGATACCACACAGCAGTTCAACTTACCTTAGTCATCTTTTACGACACCTCGGCAAGAAATGAGGGTGGTCTATTCTACTCATTCGGATACCACACGGTGGGTCAACTTACCTTAATTACCTTTAACAACACCTCAGTAGGAAATGAGGATGGTCTATTCTATTCTTTTCGCCTTTTACGACACCTTTGTAAGAAATGAGGGTGGTCTATTCCACTCAGCCTGCTACCACACGGTGGGTCAACTTACCTTAGTCGCCTTTACGACACCTCGGTAAGAATTGAGGGTGCTCTTTTCTATTCAGCCGAATACCACACAGCGGGTCAACTAACCTTAGTTACTCGTACCTTTAACGACACCTCAGTAGGAAATGAGGGTGGTCTATTCTACTGAGCCGGAATTGAAACGGCGGTTCGAGTGGTAGCTTGATGATTCAAAAGTGCTTAAAAAAGATTATTTAAATACATTATTTTGATTTGATATTTCTGCCCTTACTCTTTCCTCTTTTGTTTCAAAAACTTTAAACGCAGTTGGATATATCAAATAATCTCAAATAAAAACCTTACAAATGGCCGAATCTGGCAAACGGCGGAATTATGCATCTCTCATCGAGAGTTATATATTTGTGCCGTTTGCAGTTGAGACCCTAGTAGGGCCATGGAGTGAATGTGCAAATTTTTTTTATCCGTTTTAACACCTCGGTTAATTGCCTCTTCAGGTGACAAGAGGGCTGGCTCCTTTTTCGCACAAATAATCAGCTTAGCGATTCAGCGCGGAAACGCTGCCAGCATTCTTAGGACCATCCACGTGGTCATGATTTGTATAGTCCTAGCGTGTAAGTAATTTAAGATAGATATAACTTGTACATTTTTTCTTAAAAAAGATTATTTAAATAAATTATTTTGATTTGATTTGATATTTCTGCCCTTACTCTTTCCTCTTTTGTTTCAAAAACTTTAAACGCAGTTGGATATATAAATCTTAAATAAAAACCTTTTAAATATTTTCTACCGATCATAACATTGTTTCTCGAAATAAATGAAAGAAAATATTATATGAAAGGTCAGTATACATCTAAGAGTTTTATTACAAACATTATCTGCAGAATATCGTTATAACTCGTCTAGACTGGACATTTGTTAAAGTACCATCCTTTTTATCTGACAAACACTTTATGTTACGAGTGAACTATTTTTTCACTTCAAATATTTGATAAGGCGATGTTCACATTAGATATTTATTTACCGATAGCCAACATTTTCTAAATACAATTCGTTGATTCTTCGAGTCTACGTATATTTAAGTACGGTCATCATGCCCTTATCCCACTCTAAGTGGGGTCGGCACATCATGTCATAAACATGTGGTCACATGATTTGGCTACGTATTTTACGACCGGCCGCATGCCTAACATCAACTTACCTAAGTCGTATTTTACTACACCTCGGTAAGAAAGAGGGTTCTTACCTTAGTCGCCTTTTACGACACCTCGGTAAGGAAGAGGGTGGTCTATTCTACCTAAACGGATACCACACGGTGGGTCAACTTACCTTAGTCGCCTTTTACGACTCCTCGGTAAGAAATGAGGGTGGTACTATTCTATTCAGCCGGATACCACACGGCGTTGTAGGTGTGCTTATTGCTTAAGTATTTATTTTAAATTATAGGTCTATATATGTAAGTTGACGTCAGGCAGGCAGCCGGTCGCAAAATAATTAGCATCATCAAATAACATGTTGTGTCGACCCCCACTTTGAGTGGGATAAGAGCAGAAGATGATTTGTAGGATCTAGGAAATTTGCAAAACCTACTATATTGATTTTTTTATCAGAGATTATAACAAGTAATTCCTACCGCAGTGTCGTAAAAGGCGACTAGGGTAAGTGACGTCAGACAGGCGGCCGTTCGTAAAATATGTAGCCAAACATGTGACAACATGTTTATAACATGTTGTGCCGACCCTACTTTGAGTAGAATAAGGGCAGGAAAATGGTGATATAACAAGTAGATACAGGTGATATCACAAATTTTTACTTACGGAATTTTGCAATTTTTTGTATAATAATCTGAACATGCCTTTATGGAGCAGCAATTTTACAAATTTATGATAAAGGCAAAGTTATACCACGTTTCCCTCAGTTTTGATTTATTGGTTAAGTTAGATGACTAAAATCGGATATTTTTACGTAGTAATTCTGATTTTTTATGACATCAAGCTTCAACCATAGCGTAGGCTTGTGGCCTTATGGTTAGAGCGCACAATCCTTATTTTTAATATTTAAATGAGTTAATCTGTATGTATATATGTATATGCAATTATTTTCGGAATCTCGGAAACGGCTCCAACGATTTTCATGAAATTCAGCATGCAGGATGCAAGGTTTTGGAGGGCTAAAAGTCGATCTAGGTTTTATTTAAAAAAATTGTTTTATCCCTGTTTTTAGGCATTAAAAAAACTAAAATTAAATTTAATATATAAAACACAATTTTTGCCTAAAACTGTCAAGTTAGCGTAGCTCAATCGGAGAATGGGTGGTCTCTAGAATTGAAAATATCTAGGATTGAGTCCCATTATTTTTTATTTTTTTAATCATATTATTTTTGTTTTTTTTTATTTTCTAAAAAAAAATCTATAGGAGCGAAGTCGACAGAATCGTTGCTATGTCACATTACAAAAAATTCAAATTCAAATCTGGTAAAATTTATCTAAAAGTAACAAGTTCCAAAACCAAAATTGATTTATAATTGTCAGGCCGACAGCAGGTCGACCGGTAAAATAATAAATCGCTTTATCTTTTTAATTGAGCTGTCAAAAACGAATTCGATTATCTCCATTTCCCGCGCTTTTAATTGACGCCATTTTAGCTTTTATAGTATTGCTACACCAACATTCGAAACTGTATTTGAATTTATTTTTTTTACAATTCTTATAGACCAGTGTTAATAGGTAATGCCTGACGAAAATAAATAAATTTATGCTGTTATTGTGTAGGATTTACTACAAAAATAATAAATCTAATCTAATATAAAATAAATATACTATTAATAAAAAATTGTAAAAAATTAAAAAAGAAATCATTTAATTTAATATACTATACTATCTAATATACTTATATTAAATATAACTTATATTATAAAAATAATAAGCTGTGATATTCCGTACGACTCTTTCGAGGGGTTCGATCCCCTGGCAGGCATTAATGAGTGTTTCTGATAAAATGTATGTGTCTAATTGATAATTGCAATTTATCACACTCTTTTCGGTGAAGGAAAACATCATGAGGAAACCTGCCATAATCTCTAAAGAATTTGGAATAACATGTTTAACCTACCAATTCGCATTGTAGCAGTGTGAGAGTGGAAGCCTATGCCCAGAAGTGGGATAGTAATAGGCCGTTATTTTTTTAAAATATAATATAACTTATATGTGTTAGATTACATTATTTGTCATACATTTAATTACTAATTTATGTAGTATAATCTGCACCTTCCGAGATTACTTTTCCTTACAGCAATAAAGCCTTTGTACAGTGTAAGTTTACCGTTAACCAATTATTTGTATGTTATTTTGTACAAGTCTTAAATAAATATAAAAAAATATAATTAAAGCGTAACAATATAATTATTTTATTACCATGGCTCTTCACAAAGTAACGCCTAGTTTGCTAATATAAAATAATTGACTAGCAATTGCCAACGGCTCCGCCCGCTTGGCAAGATTAGAACCGTCATATAGTCTTTTCATACATAAAAATCTTAAATTTAAAAAAAATGGTTAAAGTAGGTTAACTTTAAAAGCTAGACATATGCTGTCGCGGACTTTTATTTAGAGCTTTTAGAGGGGAACAATTTTGTAATACATTATTTTTGAATAACTATCACCGTTTACTCAGCGCACGCAAGGAATGATTTAAAATTTACCGTTTTTGTACTTTTTTTTATTGCTGCTCCTCTCCTATTCATTTTAACTTGATTTTATATAACCTATAGCCTTCGTCGATAAATGAACTATCTTACACTGAAAGAATTTGTGAAATCGGTCCAGTAGTTCCTGAGATAAGCGCGTTTAAACAATCAAACAAACAAACTCTTCAACTTTATATATTAGTATAAATAAGCATTTACTGGGCATAGATTGGAGACAAAGCATTATTAAAACGTAATATAACATTGGTCTTTGTTAGAAAACGATTCTAAAGAAGTCCCTCTGGAATAATAGCCGCCATAATTAAATGATCGAGTGCTCTTTTGCGAGAAATATTGGAGTGTTTCAGACACTTCACAGTAAGTAATTTCATGAATTTCGGTACAAACCTAGATCATTTTAAATAATTAATACAATTAGGCGTTACTTTGCGGGGGTAATACAAATGTAATAATAAACAATTTTATTATTACTTTTGTACTTTTGTTGTTGTAAAGAGTATACTGGAAATACAGCTATTGGATATATTAAAATGCATGAATTGGTTGAATAATATTATCGTGTTAAATTAAAATAATAAAACATTAACAACTATTTTGAAGAAGGGACTGTCCGAAATCGCCGTGTGGTATCCGGATGAGCAGAATAGTACCACCCTCTTTTCTTACCGAGGTGTCGTAAGAGGCGACTAAGGTAAGTCGACCCGCCGTGTGGTATCCGGCTGAGTAGAATAGACCACCCTCATTTCTTACCGAGGTGTCGTAAAAGGCGACTAAGGTAATTTGACACACCGTGTGGTATCCGGTTTAGTAAAATAGACCACCCTTTTTCTTACCGAGGTGTCGTAAAATATGACTAAGGTAAGTTGACGTCAGGCAGGCGGCCGGTCGTAAAAACGCAGCCAAATCATGTGACAGCATGTTTATAACATGTTGTGGCGACCCCGCTTAAAGTGGGATATGGGCAGGAAAATGAATGTTAAATTTAAAATAAAATTAATTAAAATACCCATATAATAGCGTTATGTCGGGCGGTTTGATATTCGCAGCGTTAGTGGCCGTCTCAAAATCAACGCCTGTAATTTTATTCATAGCAATGTTTAATTAATACGTAAACGCTATGAATGTCACCCTTTTTAATAGCTGACCATCCTTCTGCCCTTATCCCACTCTAAGTGGGGTCGGCACAACATGCTATAAACATGCTGTCTCATGATTTGGCTGCGTTTTTACGAATGGCCGCCTGTCTAACGTCAACTTACCTTGGTCGTATTTTATGACACCTCAGTAAGAAAGAGGGTGGTCTATTTTACTAAACCGGGTACTACACGGTGGGTCAACTTACCTTAGTCACCTTTTACGACATCTCGGTAAGAAATGAGGTTGGTCAATTCTACTCAGCCGGATACCACACGGCGGGTCGACTTACCTTAGTCGCCTTTTACGACACCTCGGTAAGAAATGAGGTTGGTCAATTCTACTCAGCCGGATACCACACGGCGGGTCGACTTACCTTAGTCGCCTTTTACGACACCTCGGTAAGAAATGAGGTTGGTCAATTCTACTCAGCCGGATACCACACGGCGGGTCGACTTACCTTAGTCGCCTTTTACGACACCTCGGTAAGAAATGAGGTTGGTCAATTCTACTCAGCCGGATACCACACGGCGGGTCGACTTACCTTAGTCGCCTTTTACGACACCTCGGTAAGAAATGAGGTTGGTCAATTCTACTCAGCCGGATACCACACGGCGGGTCGACTTACCTTAGTCGCCTTTTACGACACCTCGGTAAGAAATGAGGGTGGTCAATTCTACTCAGCCGGATACCACACGGTGGGTCAACTTACCTTAGTCGCCTTTTACGACACCTCGGTAAGAAATGAGGGTGGTCCATTCTACTTAGCCGGATACCACACGGCGGGCCTTTTTAAAAGCTGATAAAAGTTTGAAATATTACTATGATGACTTATCACACTTGAAACGCCTTGTGGTATCCGGCTGAATAGAATAGTACCACCCTCATTTCTTACCGAGGTGTGGTAAAAGGCGACTAAGGTAAGTCGACCCGCCGTGTTGTATCCGGCTGAGTAGAATTGACCACCCTCATTTCTTACCGAGGTGTCGTAAAAGGCGACTAAGGTAAGTCGACCCGCCGTGTGGTATTCGATTGAGTATTGGTTCGGTTGATTCATGAAATTTTAATGACGTTTTATGCCCGTTGCTAAAATTTACAAGTGCTTTTGAAAAGTCAACTCTACTGCTTGTTCGGTAAGCTGTTCCTACCGAGAAAAGCCAGCAAGAAACTCGGCGGTTTTTCTTTTAAAAATATAATTCTTAATACTAGTTTGATTTCGACATTCCTGTCTTGTACAGGTTCGAAGAAAGCTTATCCACACATTCTTATCCAAAGAATCCTCAACAGTATAACTTTTTGTTCCATCCATTTGTTCTCCACTATATATTGAATGTGAATTTCGTTTCCTGGATGAGATTAGTTCTTTCTTCTTCAGTTATTTTTCGTATATATTGTATTAAAGTTTACGAAGCTTCTTTTCGACAGAGATTGACAAAACGGCACAGATTAAACATGTCACAAAAGATGAAATTGAACTTTAGTAGCTAGTTTCTAGAATTGTCAATAGATGGCGCTGGCTGTCTATTACAAACACTTTTCTTTTCTGTAACAGCATCTTTTTGATATTTTGAATAATGTTTTAATTAAGACGCAAAGTAAAAAAGAAATCAGTATTATCCGTGAATAGTCTTCAAATTGACTGATCTAGTAAACTTAAACATGGTCCGTGTTATGTCACTTTAGAACTTTAATGAAGATCTCTCACTTTAATCCCAGATGTCAAATAATTTAGCCAAACTCAAACAGAAGCTTAATATAACTTGTGATGAAATGTTATGTGGTCGCGGAAACCTATACGTTTGTTTTGGTGCAATTGGGGCTATTGTTCGCCTGTAAATTGTAAACAATAATATTCGATTTGTATTTGATTAATCATCTTCCTGCCCTTATCCCACTCTAAGTGGGATCGGCACAACATGTTATAAACATGCTGCCACATGATTTGGCTACGTTTTTACGACCGCCTGCCAAACGTCAACTTACCTTTGTCATATTTTACGACACCTCGGTAAGAAAGAGGGTGGTCCATTTTACTCAGTGGGATGCCACACGGCGGGTCAACTTACCTTTATCGCCTTTTACTACACTTCGGTAAGAATGATGTGGTCTATTCTACTCAACCGGATACAACACGGTGATTTCGGAAAGTCCCTTCTTAAAAATACTTGCTAATGTTGAGGCTTCTGAAGTAATAAGTAATGTAACGGCCTGTTATCATCCCACTGCTGGGCATAGGCCTCTTCTCTCCGTTTTTGGAGAGATATGGAGCTAAGACCCAACACGCTGCTCCAACGCGGATAGTAGGTTGCACGTATCCCCAGAAGTCTATAGTGATATGCAGGGTTTCCCACTATGTTTTATTCACCGAAAAGCGTGTGATAAATTACAGTTATCAATTAGACACATGTGTTAAATAGAAAAAGTCATTGGTGCCTGACCGGGGTTTGAACTCGTGACCCCATTTAAAGTGCCGGTCTCACTGCTGGGTTTTCACAGCTATTCTAGCCTCTGAAACTTTAATAACATTGAATTGAAAGCAGCTGAAATATTTTTTACTTTTTATTACTAGTGTACATTATTGAATAGAAAAATATATTGAATATTTCTTTCACGTAGTGTACTCGTTAGAGAAATATAAATTTTAATGTAAATCTTACAGATACTTCGGTTGATATCGAAGGTTGCTTGCCTCATTAAAACTTACAGCTTGACAGGGATGTACGTACAACTTTGTGTATTGCAAAAAAATAGTCTTAGACTACCTTCGTGGCGTATTTCTTTCTGCCTTATGACTGAAGGTTCTAGGTCTCTACATTCTTTTTGGATTGCAATTAACAATTAAGAAATTTCGTATTGCCATCATCATCATCTTCCTGCCCTTATCCCACTCTAAGAGGTGTCAGCACATGTTATAGACATGTTGTCAAATGATTTGGCTACGTATTTTACGATCGGCCACCTGCCTGACATCAACTTATCTTACTCGTATTTAACGGCAGTTTATGTGCATGTTTTATATTGCCATATATTTTTGTCAGTTAATTAAAGTTTTACTTTTAATTACTGCTGAGCTAAATACTTTGCATTTTTGCGCTATATGCGGTGGCATATTTTTTTGTCATTACTTTTCTTAGTTATATTTTTGTAATCATTATTAAACATAAGTTATACCTATTTAGTTGTAGGCTTTTATGTATTAGTTTGTAACACCGTGTGTAGCGCACAGATGAATAAATGTTTATTTCTTTCTAGTTTTGAAGAAAACGTATCGTTTTGAAGATACCGTTTCGTAGATTCTCTACTAACCTCCCTACCAACCAATCATTTTGCCATCATCATTTTATCTTATCATCATTTTATTTAATAATCTTACCCTTATCCCATTTTAGATGGGTTTTGCATAATGTCTTCATCTATCATTATTTTCTTTCATTCATCAACTCTGAAGCGCACACTGTTTTTTTCATATCTCTCAATTACTGAAGCTATTCTCGCAAAATGATGGTGTTTTATTTAAGCTTGAATTGAAAGAAAGAAAGACAGAAATAAAAATTATTTCTACTTCCTGTAATACACAGCACACATATATAATAACCTATTACAAACATTAATACTTTAAAACTGTTGTATTAACTTAAGACGCCGTGTGGTATCCGGTGGAATAGAATAGTGCCACCCTCATTTCTTACCGAGGTGTCGTAAAAGGCGACTAAGGTAAGTCGACCCGCCGTGTGGTGTCCGGCTGAGTAGAATAGACCACCCTCTTTCTTACCGAGGTGTCGTAAAATGCGACTATGGTAAGTTGTGGTCAGGCAGGCAGCCGGTCGTAAAATACGTAGTCAAATCATGTGACAACATGTTTATAACACGTTGTGCCAATCCCACTTAGAGTGGGATAAGGGCAGGAAGTTGATGATGTTTTATTAACTTTAGATAAATAAATAAATTTAGTATTCTTGTATGTTGTAAAAAGTAAAAGGTCTTTAAAATTCGCTCTTCTATCTTAAATCTTCACTTACGATCAAGTGAGGTAACAGTCAAGCGTTAACCTAACCTGCATTGTATTATTACATTATCATTATTACCAATCACTCAATAACTTTGCTTGGAAGTTGCGTCACTTTGCCGTGGATGTTAAAACCATTGTTAAGATTGTGGTAGTGAATGTGTGCAGCGCTGGTGTGGTTTTGTAGCGATGGTAATTTGTAGCTTATGCGTTAAAAAGGTTATTATACTCTACATTTAAATAGATTTACTCTAATCGCGGATAATTGGTTCTTTAATTATGGAACTGCCCCTAATTAAGTAACGCGGCATTCTATATATTACTTTTATTCAAATTCAAATTCAAAATATTCTTTATTCAAATAAACTTGTAAACAAGTGCTTTTGAATAGTCAACTCTACTGCTGGTTCGGAAAGCTGTTCCTACCGAGAAGAGCCAGCAAGAAACTCGGCGGTTGCTCTTTTTAAAAAATACAATTCTTATTGCTAGTTACATTTAATGTTTCTATCTTGTACAGGGTCGCACAATATTTATATCCACGCATTTTTATCGTCTAAATAATCCTCAATAGTATAGTAGGCTTTTTGTCAAATAGAATCCAAAATATTAGCAACAAGAGTTAGCAAAGACAGGGTAAAGTTTTTATTTCCACTCCAACATTAGACCTCTCAGGTAGACGCACGAAGCATGGTGCTAAATATTTTATGAGAACTCATATAATATAATAAGTGAACGGGAAAGTTGGAGGACAAAAATAAATGAAGACAATACGTGACCCAGTTCACTTTTATTTCTGGTCAATTGCAGACATAAATACATTTCAACAATTTCAATTCACTTTTCTATTTTTGTGTCAGGAAAACCCATAAACGTTTCGTCTCCACCTTACGGTGGAAAGCGCTGGGTATGTCATACTCTCACTAACTAAAGACTTCAATCAATCAAAATAATCTTTATTCAAATAAGCTCTTTCAAGCACTTGAATCGTCAAGGATCAATATGATTAATGAAGCTACAACTGGTTCAGAATGTTGCTCTTACCGAGAAGAACCAGAAAGAAACTCGGCGGCCAATCTTGTAAACATTTTCAACTTTACATTATTAAACCGCAGTATTGTATGAAGCTGAAAGGATTTTCAAATCCAGGCTTTTTTATCATCCAAATAGTCTTCAATTTTGTAATGACTTATAGTGCTCAACCACGCTGCTGGTGGCGGGGACAGGGTACCGTTGTACACATTGCCCCCATCCCCGCTAGCAGCAACTCTGAACCCCAAAGCGCGCAACCTGTTGGTCGGGGCTTCTTAAAAGTAGCCACTCCCTCCGCTATATATGCATCGGGAGCACCAGATACATCAACTGCCTTGAAGAACTTTTCAGGTGGGCGTCTGAAAAACCCGTTCGAAACGCCTGAAGGTCCCCATTAGCGACAAACGTTGGACTTGAGCGAGTCGCCTGCGCCCCGCTCGCCTGCTACGGGTCGTGTCCAAGGACTCGACTTTCCTCTCACCACATTCCTGATATCCCCATCATTTAGATAGATGGATAAAGATTTCTCCTCTCGGGTTGGGGCGATGGCGGACGTATCAAATAGCGGAAGCAAGAGCCTCAGCCTAAGTGAAAGGTGTAAAAAAGCAAAATTATATGTTTACTAGATATGCCCGTGGCTTCGCCTGAAAAATCAGACTGTCCCAAAGGTTTTTCTAAAGATTGTCACAGAAAATTCCGTCCTCGCTGGAATTTAACCGTAATTTTCTAGTAACGTAAACCGTCCTCAAGAATTTCACTATCTTTTAGTAAAAACCGTACAAAAATCTGTTCAGTAGATTGTAAGAAAATCGATCACATACAGACAAACAACTTAGGAGACGTAGTTTTTTATAAAAAGTTCTATACTTATTGTTAACCGCTGTGTGGTATCCGGCTGAGTTGAATAGACCAACCTCATTTCTTACCGAGGTGTCGTAAAAGGCGACTAAGGTAAATTTACCCACCGTGTGGTATCCGGTTTAGTAGAATAGACCACCCTCTTTCTTACCGAGGTGTCATAAAATACGAAAGAGGTAAGTTGACGTCAGGCAGGCGGCTGCCCGTAAAAACGCAGCCAAATCATGTGACAGGATGTTTGTAACATGTTGTGCTGACCCCACTTAGAGTGGGATAAGGGCAGGAAGATGATCTATACTTATTGTTAAGTTTGCGTTCGTTTTCAACCATTTTGATTACATAAAAGTTTATGATGATTATTAGTTCAGGGGTTACAAGAAAGTGAAACGAGTGCTTAAGAAAAGACGCAATTAAACGGCGTAATTAATGTTAATGTAAATAATTAATTAGAAAGTAGCTCAATCTGTCGCGTCTATTGTCTGCACACTCGCTCTAAGCGTCGCGCAAAAAGTTTTTGTCACAAGGCACTGAGAAATGTTTTATGGCATCATTTAATTTGATTCTCTCGTAATGAAACAATTTGTTAGTACCTAGAACGTTTGAATTAAGTAAATAAAGAAACAGAGCGGTAACTAAGAATACATTAACTTAATATATACACCACCATAGCTGTGGTAGCCCAGCGGTATCACCGTGCGCCTCTTTCGAGAAGGTCTAAGGTTCAAACCCCGGGCAGGCACCAATGAGTTTTCTAGTAAAACTTATGTGTCTAATTGATAATTGCAATTTATCACACGCTTTTCGGTGAAGAAAAACATCGTGAGGAAACCTGCATATCTCTAGAGAATTCTGGGGATATGTGTAACCTACCAATCCGCATTGGAGCAGCGTGGTAGGTCTTAGCTCCAATCCTTCTCTCCAAAAAAAAAAAACGGAGAGAAGAGACGTATGCCCAGCAGTGGGATAGTAACAGGCCGTTACTTACTTATACACCACCACTGCATACCACTACCACTTCATACCACTACCAATGCATACCACTACCACTGCATACCACTACCACTGCATACCGCTACCATTGCATACCGCTACCACTGTTGTATACTGTCGTATACAGGACGGTACTGGCCATCATCATTCTCCTGCCCTTATCCCACTCTAAGTGGGGTCGATAAAACTTATTGTAACATGATTTGGCTTGTTATTTTTCGAGCGGCCGCCTGCCTGGCGACAATTTACCTTAGTCGCCTTACACCTCGGTAAGAAATGAGGATGGTCTATTCTACTCAGCCGCATACCGTCAACTTACCTTATTCGCCTTTTACGACACCTCGGAAAGAAATGAGGGTGTTCTATTCTACTCAGCCTGATACCACACAGCGGATCAATTTACCTTAGTCACCTTTTACGACCCTTCGGTAAGAAAGAGAGCGGTCTATGCCACTCAGCTGGTTATCACACTGCAGGTCAACCTATATTATTCACATTTAACAACACCTCGGTAAGAATGACGGTGGTCTATTCTATTCAGGCGGATACCACACCGTGGGTCAACTTACCTTAGTCGCCGTTGAGGACACTTTGGTAAGAATTGAGGGTGATCTATTCTACTCAGCCGGATACCACACGGCGGGTCAACTTAACTTACGCGCATTTTACGAAACCTAGGTAAGAAAGGACGGTGGTCTATTCTACTCAGCCGGGTACCACACGGTGGGTCAACTTACCTTAGCCGCCTTTTACAACACCTCGGTAATAAGTGAGGGTGATCTATTATATTCAGCCGGATACAGTCGACAGTGTCTATTATTATTTTAAGTTTAAGCTATAAAAAGATATTTTAAAGAGATTTAAAGATAATTTTAAAGATATTTTAAGCTCTTTAAGCTCCCCCCGATCAACATAAAAGGATCAGCTAAATCGGCACTTAGTCTCCCTTTAATCATTCAAGAATTTAGGGATATAGAAAACGATCCCCCACCAACCTGCGGCCGGAAGCGGACCGGTTGCGCCGGAAGCCGGCCCGGCGGCATTGTTCAAACTTCCCTTGAAATCACCTTGCGATCGCATGAATGAGCATAGATATTGTTAGAGAATAAATTTAATTACCCACTAATCGAGGATACCATTTAGATGAATGCTAAAGCAAAATTAATCAAATCAAAACGAAAATTATTCGAATAGTAATTTATATTAGGCGTTAATTTGCGGTCGGCCATAATAAATATAAAAGTAATAAATTGACTGGCCCGTTGGAGCAGTGGGTAGTGACCCTGCCTTCAACTCCGCGGGTCGCGGGTTCGATTCCCGCCGAGAGCCAACATTTTCTATAAATGGATTTGTTGGTCTTTGAGCCTGGGTGTATATTTGTATTTAAGTATGTATTTAAAAAATATATAAGTATATATTCACCAGTTGTCTGTCACCCATAACACAAGTATTAAGTTATTTACTTTGGGGACGGACGACCGTGTGTGTAAGTGTCCCATATATTTATTATTTTATATTTATTTAATAATGAAATTATCATCCTCCTGCCCTTATCCCACTCTAATTGGGGTCGGCACAACATGTTATAAACATGTTGTCAGATTTGACTACGTATTTTACGCCCGGCATGCCTGACATCTACTTACCTAAGTCGTATATAACCACACCTCGGTAAGAAATAGGGTGGTCTATTTTACTTAAGCGAATACCACACGGTGGGTCAACTTACCTTAGTCGGCTTTTACGACACCTGGGTAAGAAATGAGGGTTGTCTATTCCTAAGCCAAACTGACAACTTCAAAGAAAAGTATATATGTCCGAGCCTTGCTCGGTAATTTTTTACAAAATAAAAAAGAAACTTCATACAAAAAAGAATAAAATATTAAGAAGTTGTGGATTGATCCTAGGTGTTTACATTTCTAGAGACTTTTTTTTTATGTCAGGAAAACCCATTATGGGTCATCACCGCCCGACGGGGACGAGCGGCGGGTATGTCGGACTTGCACCGAATAAAAACCTGACAGTGCTCCACCACGCTAGAGACTGCCCGTTCCCCGAATAAGCTACGCTGACTTGACAGTTTCCAGCAAAATAATGTTTTATATATTCAATGTAATTTTTTTATTTTTTTTATTCCAAAAAAACAGGAATAAACGATTTTTTTAAAATAAAACCTAGCTAGATCTATTTTTCCCCGCCAAAACCGCCTGCATGCTGAATTTCAGGAAAATCGTTAGAGCCGTTTCCAAAATTCGGACAAATAAATATATACAAGATTAACTAAATTATATATTAAACATACAAGGTTAGTAACCTTTAACCAAAGTAAAAAAGGTATTTTCCTTAGATCATTGGATACGATGAGGCAATTTACCGGAATCGTAACATTTTATTTGACGCTGCAGACCCAAATTACTAAGTTAAATACGTAATAAAGATTTAGGGGATACAGAAAACAATAAATGGAAGCTAGAAATCGCAGAATATGGGAATTGACTCTAATCTTGTTTAAATCTGGATATTCCCGATATTCTACATTAAGAGCTTATATGTTAAACGCCGTGTGGTATCCGGCTGAATAGAATAGTACCACCCTCATTTCTTACCGAGGTGTAGCAAAAGGCGACTATGGTAAGCTGGATACCGCACGTGTTAGGAGTATAACATTAATGTATATTAGTCCGTAGTGTTCTTGTTATTGTATAAAGTTTGTCATGATACCAAGTACTTGTATTGACACCATCTTTGTCTATTATTTTTATTACGTATATATTATTTTGATCATTTATTTTTCTTAAACCTAACTTTTTACATTTTTAAATATTTCTAATTAAAAAAAAATAATTTAAAAAAACATTTAAAAACATAGAAAATTGTCGTCCGCCGGGAACGAGGAATTATCCCGAGTTGCCGGTGGTTAGGGATCCAAAGTGAGGAACTTCCTCACAATGCGCGCCGTTTCAAGCAATACTGCCTTCTGCATCCGACACTTGATCCAACTGTTTAGCGAAAGCCTCTGAAGATGTTGGTTGAGGCTCTTCGCAAACAGACCGTTAACCGACACAACAATAGGAACAATTATTGTTGAGTCAACATTCCACATGGCGGTTATCTCATAAGAAAGGTCTAAATATTTAGTTAATTTTTCTTTTTCGGCTTTTATGAGATTATCGTCATGCGGAATGGTGACATCAACAATATATTATTTTTATTATTATAGTTTTGTTTATTAGACCGATACACGACGGGTCAACTTACCTTAGCCCCTTTTAAAGAAACCTCGGTAAGAAATGAGTGTGGTCTATTCAACTCAGCGTAGCAGCAGCAATCTAATAACACACGGTGGAGAAACTGTAGACAAAAATATAATGCTCTTACGGAATAACATTTGGTCCACTAATATTATAATAGATAATTTACCCTCATACAAAATTATCTTCATAATCCCTTTCCATTGATATCGACGTACATAGCTGCTGCAGTAATAGAATTGGACCGATAATCTTATACTAAGCCCTACGGGAGAATTTCCTTATTAATGCTACAATGTGAACATAATCCTATTTTATTACGTCTAATAGACGTTTGCGATGAGGTTAAATATAAAATATATATAATGCTAAATGTAGAGTGGACAATTCGTTTTCATACCTGATACATGTAGGGTTTGTAAAAACACATGCACAAACCTCCACCACCGCCACCACAATACACAAGCACTACACACGTTTCAATCGCAAAGCTTTGTGATTTTGTGGAGTCTATCTCCTGATGATGCTTCTGTTGTGGGGCGAAACGATTGTTGAGTTTGTGATACGTTCATTATGTTCATTGATGTTTATTACGTTCATTGAGTTTGAGATACATTCAATGTAAATTGTAGTATTTTTTTAATGCCCAAAAACAGAGATAAAAACGATTTTTTTTTCAAATAAAACCCTATTCAGCTAGATTGAATTGTTAGAGTCAGAATTTCAGGAAAATTGTTATTTTTTTGTTATATTTTTTAATATATATATATATATATTAAAAAATAACTCATTTAAATATTAAAGATATACCGAAGAATATATGCGATAAAAAAAAATCTCTTTATATTTCGGGATCATGAAAAAAAAACATTTCATAATTGAGTTGACTGCGTCTCGCTCTTGGCCTGGGCCCTTCAAAATTCATCATACAAATACCTTATCAATCAAGCAATCACTAACCTCTCGGAACAAAACTTTTGCAAAAAATCTCATATCAACACTTCTTTTAGTATACTAGAAAGGAACATTAAGGAAAGTAGACAAGATAAGCAGTTGATAAGCATAAATATATATACGTTTATAGAACGATAGAAAGCACTTAACTCCGCAACTAAATCTTGTTAGAGCATATATTTAACGATAGTAAAACTAAAAACATGTTTTTAGTTTAGCTTAATTTTATGTGAGATATATATTGTTATAACTTTGTATAGCAAAAATTATCTTAGAATTTTGCTTTAATTCCCGTTTGTTAAAAAAAACCATGGTATGCTAAGTAGAAGGAAGCGAAACCGTTCTCACACCTTATATATGCAGGATTAGTTACTGCACGTATCACAAGCCACCATCAACAGCACTCGACTCAAGCACTTCACACATTCACTACGACAATATCAACTATCGCTTCGCCCTATAACAAATGCATCGTCACTAAATAGCAAAGCTTGCTTTGTTTAAGGCAACTAATCCTGCATGTATACAGTATGAGAACGGCTTCGCTTCCTACACTTACCATTACATAAATTTTCTCAACAAATGCGGATTAAAGTTAGTAAAAGTAAAGTAGCGGCCTGTTACTATCCCACTGCTGGGAATAGGCCTCTTATCTCCGTTTTTGGAGAGAAGGATTGGAGCTAAGACCTACCACGCTGCTCCAGTGCGGATTGGTAGGTTACACATATCTCCAGAATTCTCTAGAGATATGCAGGTTTCCTCACGATGTTTTCCTTCACCGAAAAGCGTGTGATAAATTGCAATTATCAATTAGACACATAAGTTTTAACAGAAAAACTCATTGGTTTTGAACCCGGGGTTGGAACTCGTCACCTCCTCGAAAGAGTCGGACGGTGTTACCGCTGGGCTATCACAGCTATGCTAAATGCGGATTATAGCAAAATAATTCTATAATAGCTTTGTACTGTGGAATTCCGTAAAATAACGCCTACTTCTATAAATTAACCATTTGATCACTGTTGTGAAATTCAATTGAATAACGCTATAGTTAATAAACATTACTATTTTTAGTTGGAATCCACATAAAACTGGCAAGGACCTCACCAGTGAAGATATAAAAATGAAGTCAAATAGATTGCGGCCAGCGATATTATGATTACTAATTCCTAACCGTTCGCTATAGGTTTATAGTTATTTGTAAGGCGAGTACACATAGAATCAAGTATTTTATTGATCTACGCAGAAAATTGCTTTGTAATTCAGGCAGAGAATTTACCAGTATAATCCTTAACTATTTGTAACGCTTGCGTTGATTTATCTTAAATTTGGTCGCATCATTAGTAATCTAGAAGACGCTCGACTAGTCTTAGAATAAACTGCGCTCTTGGCCCTGAAAACATAACACTTGTTGATCCTCCACTAATAATCATTATCATACTTCTGCCCTTATCCCACTCTAAGTGGGGTCGACAAAACATATTGTAACATGATTTGGCTAGTTGTTTTTCGAGCGGCCGCCTGCCTGACGTCAATTTACCTTAGTCACCGTTTAAGACACCTCGGTAAGAATTGAGAGTGATCTATTTTGCTTAGCCGGATACCACACGGCGGATCACACCTTAGTTGCCTTTTACGACACCTCGGTAAGAAAGAGAACGGTCTATTCTACTCAGCCGGATACGAAACGGCTTACCTTAGTCAACTTACCTTAGTCGCCTTTTACGACACCTCGGCATACCATACCACACAGCATATTGCTGTTACTTAGTTATGAATGCAAAATTTGTTCATTAACTTTTGAATAAAATAAGCTAAATAATACATGCTAGAACAGTCTACAGAAAGGTTTAAATTAAGTGTACGAAATATGCTTATGCGTAATGCATATAATAAATTGATGATTATTTGGATAATAAAAATGGAAGCCATGTGGTATTCGGCTGGGTAGAATAGACCACCCTTTCTTACCGAGGTGTCGTCAAAGGCGACTAAGGTAAGTTGACCCCCCTTGTGGTATCCGTCTGATTAGTATAGAACACCCTCATTTCTTTTAGAGGTGTCATGAAAGACGACTAAGGTCAGTTGACGTTAGGCAAAGATGACATAACATGTTGTGCTGACTCCATTTAAAATGGGATAAGAACAGAACAACGTTGAGAATGATTATTGTAGTTTCATAGATCCTTGACGATTCAAAAGTGCTTGAAAGAGCTTATTTGAATAAAGTTTATTTTGATTAATATATGATGATTAATATATTGACTTATATGGAAATACTAGCTTTTATCCGCGACTTCGTTCGCGTGGACTGTTGTCGTGTGATAGGTCTATAATAGATGGCGCTTTTCAATGACATTCTATTCCTGTAGAATTAACAGGATTCCTATAGCCTATATGTTACACCGGTGTATAAGGAATAATTGTGCCAAATTTCATCGATATTGGTAACAAACATACATCCATGCTCACAAACTTTCGCATTTATAATATTAGTAGGATTTTTAGCAGTGACGTAGCTAGTATATTTGGGGCCCGGGGCCAATTGTCACCTGGTGCCCCCCCCCCTTCTAAAGAGTCTAAATAATTTTAGATTTCAGAATACAATGACTTTAATATATAAATTTAAATTGGTTCAAAATGATAATAACTATATACAAAATAACATTAGATTATGATAAAATTTATTTAGAAAATTTAAAAACGAACTTTCTTCGCTTTTTGAGTGGCAAAGTCCGTTGTTTCTTCATCGAGACAATATAATCATACAAAATCAATGTGCAAAAAGTTGAATAAGAGTCTTATTCAACTTTTTCTGAAATGATTTCATTATTCATCAAAAAAATATATATTATCAAGAATGGTGCCCCCCTTGCCTGTGGTGCCCTGGGGCGATCGCCCGTCTCGCCACCCCCTAGCTACGCCACTGATTTTTAGCCATCCATGTGAGCTAATCCTAACTGATCAGTACACAGGCGGCGTGCGTCGAACTACATGTTTGATAGGCGTGATTTAACGCCCGCGCCCTCCGCATCGTAATAGCGTCATAACACGTGTGCCGACCGTTTTTACTCGACTAACGAGTAGAGAGGTATTGATTTTAAGATATTAGAAATGGTAATGCATATCTTAGAACAGTGTGGTATCCAGCTGAGTAGAATAGATCAACCTCATTTCTTACAGAGGTGTCGTAAAAGACGACTATGTTAAGTCGACCTGCCGTGTTGTATACGGCTGAGTAGAATTGACCCCCCCCCCCCCATTTCTTACCGAGGTGTCGTAAAGGCGACTGAGATAAGTTGACCCGCCGTGTGGTATTCGGCTTACCGACGTGTCACAATAAATGACAGCTGCGTGGTATCCGGCTGAGTGGAATAGACTGCCCTCATTTCTTACCGATGTGTCGTAAAGGCGACTAAGATAAATTGACTCGCTGTGAGGTATCCGGCTGAATAGAATAGACCACCCACTTTATTACCGGGGTGTCATAAAAGATGACTAGTAACATAAGTCAACCTGCCGTGTGGTATTCGGCTGAGTGGAATAGACTGCCCTCATTTCTTACCGAGGTATCATAAAAGGTGACTAAGGTAAGTTGATCTGCCGTGTGGTATCCCGCTCAGGTAGCCGTAAAACACCTCGCCAAATCATGTTACAACATGTTTACATGTTGTTTTGACCCTACTTAGAGTGGGATAAGGATAGGAGGATGATGATGTTAGCGAAAGAGCTGCTAAATTCAAGCGCCAACTATTTCTTAGCCCATGGGAATGCCTTAAATACTAATGAAAATCATTTATGTTGATAAACGGAAAAGGAAAAAAAACTTATTTGGTCATCAGGGTCGACGACGACGCAAACGTAACCGCAGGTAAAACTTGTCTTTTAATAATGTCGACCCTGTACAACCCTGGCGCTCGTCAAAGTAACCACATTTTAGCAAAACAATAGAATTGTGGTTTCATGTATTCGGTGAAACCTCACTACATGTTAAATAATATATGTATTTAAAATATGAAATATTCAATACAGAATACCAAATACAAATTCAAATTATCCTTTATTTAAATTAACTTGTAAACAAGTGCTGTTGAATCGTCCACTCTACTGCTGATTCGGAAAGATGTTCCTACTGAGAAGAGCCAGCAAGAAACTTGGCGGTTGCTCTTTTAAAAAATATTTTAACTAGTTATATTTTGTCATTGCCTTAAAGAGTCATCAAGAAACTCGGCTTATCAAAAAATTATTATAAATAGTTACATTTTGTCATTGTCTTATACTATTTTGTACAGTATCCCATGTCCAGTAGCTATGTCCACGCATTCTTATCATTTATTTAATCCTCAATAGCATAGAACTTTCTGTATCAGCCAGTTTTTTTACTACTGCATAACTAAAATTGGTTGTTTTATTATAGAATCTATTACCATAACTCACACTTTCTGGTAAGGATCTGACTTGAATTAAAAATCGATTGCTTGTTTATCTTTAAAATAAATCAATTAATTGTTAATTAAAATTGACTGAATGTAAAATTTGTTTTTGTTTAACATTAATAATTATATTAAATAAAGAATAATTAAAGAAAAAATAAGCTATCTATCTATCTAATTTCGGGGACGCCTGCTGACCACCCGCCCAGCTCCTATTCCGGACTATTCCACCCATTTCCCCATGTTGGGACAAGGGTTTCACTGCTGTCCCGACAGTGTCACCTGCTCTAATCTACCCGTGGCTTTTACGAACCTGATAATATCCGTGAAGGAGAAAATAATGAAAAAATGAAAATGAGGAAAAAATAAGCTAAGAAAAAAAAATATTGATGCGCATGACATGTCGCGCGTTTTGACCCATAACGCATATCTTGTCTTAAACTTAAAATATTATAGATCGATTAAAATAAATCGATTTTAATACTTTGAATATCGATTCCTAAAAATCACTTATTGTATATAATAGGCTTAATGTAATAAAAAAATCGAGTAGGAGAGAGAGAGTCATTAAAGAATCAAATAATATAAAAATCGATTATTTGTTCACATCTGTACTTTCTGGTCCATGTCTAGATATGGGCATCCAAAGTCATGAAAGCATCACACTTTCTAATGTATAACATTATATGTTGATATAGATTTTACCATCTTGGTGCGAAGTATTCAAATATATCACGTTATCACTTATTCACAATACTTTCGTTTATTGCACGCTCGTGTTGGGAACAACGTGACATGGGAGTTTATCAAAGTTTATCATTCAATTGCAGCTCAGATCGTTAGGAGCTGAACAGCTGAGTGATGGCTCGCGATGCTGCGTACAAGCTAATAGCTTTAGGGCTGCGATCCATCTCATGGGTTTTTAAAGCTTTTATTCAACTTACATGTATGTTATGGTGGAATCTTGCTAGTTAAATTTGACCCACTTCCCGGTGTCCGATTGAGCTGAAATTTTACATACAGTCCTGATGACAGTGCGTATTTATTATAAGCATGACCTTATGCCAGGATTGGCTCCAGACGAGGGAACTCCTCAACGGTTAACAGTAGGGACATGAAATTTTGTTGAGAGCTCTTTTAAAAGTCTTTGTAACTTGACTTGTTATAGTTTAATTCGTGCATTGCCTTTACACAAGTTGAAAAAGCAATTAAAAACACTTATTCACAAAGCTTATTATATTGAACTGTATTTACTATTAATGAATATTTAAATGATAAGAAAGCTTTGATTTAAGTTGCAACAGCTACTTCTTCTTCTTCTTTCTCAACCGGTGGACGTCCACTGCTGAACATAGGTCTCCTTAAGGGATCGCCACAATCCACGATTTTGTGCCGCTTGGATCCAGCTACACTGGATAAGAAAAATAGTAAAGTAACGCCTGTTTTTATCCCACTGCATCGTCTTTCCGAAGGAAAGTCTTTCGAGAAGGATTGGAGCTAAGACCTACCACGCTGCTCCAATGCGGATTGGTAGGTTACACATATTCCCCGAATTCTTTAGAGATATTCAGGTTTCCTCACGATGTTTTCCTCTTATGGTTCTCTCACTCACAATAACTCCTTTTCAAAATTTCAATTAAATACACTGGCGACCCCACTTAGAGTGGGATAAGGGCAGGAAGACACTAATTTCCACGAGGGCGAAGCCGCAAGCATACCTAGTCGTAATATAAATCTTTGCATAGCTTTATTAGGGCGGTGGTTGTGCAGCTTTTTGGAGCGTTGCACCATTAAACCTGATTAAACAAAATCCAAAGCACTCGAGCTGCAAATCTAAGCCCTCGTTAATTTAATGTCTTGAATTTTTTATGCAAAAATACGCATTTTTTACGTTTATAAAAACATTTGAATGACCTTTATGGTCTCATAATTATTTAACAAAACATATCTTTAACACGAAAGTATATAATAACAGATTATATAATCCAACTAGTGATACACACAACTTCATTCGCGTCAAATTAGGCGTTTTAATACTTTTAATTATATTCATTGATACATTGGTTTTTCTATTCCCAAAGAAACAGGATTTTTGTGTCCTGTATGTTATCTCGATATATAACTTAACACGTCGACGGAAAAGCTTAGTTTATTGTATGGCATGACGGCACCAGGCGTCTAAAATCAGACGGCCGTTTTTATATAATGTGGCAGCACAAATTACAAAAAAATAAATTGTGTCAACTAGCTTTAACCCGCGCAGGGGGCACTTCTCGCATACCCTTGAGGCGTAGGCGGGGTACGGGCCTCGAGGCTAACCTCTTTGCCCGGGTCGGTCCTCGCAGGCTTTGTGGCCTGGACTGTGTTTGAGCCGTAGGCCCAGGTCACCTAGGTGACCTACGGCATTTGGTGTTCGGTTTCGATCTGATCCGATCATATGACGCCTTAAATATCTTAAAAAATCAGCTCTTTTTATTGTACTTTTGTGTAACAAAATATAACAAAGAAGCGAAAAGCACAAAAGATAATAATTCTTGTAGAACTTTCTACAACTACAATATAATAAAAAAGTTGCCTACGTTACTGTGAGCTTTACCAAAGCTTACATTAAAAGTAACAAGGAGCCTATTAAATTATGATTGCTAGCAAAATAGCTCCAATACTTATATTATTAAGGTTTAATTTACCTTACTTCATTTAGTTAAAAAGTTTATTACCTGCCTTTGATTCTAAATATAAATTAGTCCAAATGTTCAAATTCTGGTAATTTAAACTTGGTTCTTTTCGTTATCTATACTAATATATAAGGCTGAAGAGTTTGTTTGTTTGATTATTTGAACGCGCTAATCTCAGGAACTACTGGACCGTTTTGAAAAATTCTTTCTGTTTATGATAGTCCATTTATCGAGAACGGCTATAAGCTATATAACATTATTCTTAAATCATGTATTACAAAATTGTTATTCAAAAAACATGTATTACAAAATTGTTCCCCTCTAAAAGTCCTAAATAAAAGTCCGCGACAGCATATGACTAACTTTTAAGGTTAACCCACTTTTGGTTTTCATCAGTCTTTCAATGCGGGCAGAGCCGCTGGCAATTGCTAGTAGTTAATAAAGCAGATGTAATATAATGCCTTGCTATATAGCATTTGAATAAAAAATTAGTCCAGTGGTGAGACCGTGTGACTCTTTCGAGGGGTCATAGGTTCAATCCCCGGCAGGCACCAATGAGTTTTCTATTAAAACTGAAGTGTCTTATTGATAATTGCAATTTACCACACGCTATTCGGTGAAGGTAAACATCGAGACGAAATCTGTATATCTCTAGAGAATTCTAGGGATATGGTAGGGATATAGGGGTACCCTACTAAATCGCATTGGAGCAGCGAGGTAGGTCTAAGCTCCAATCCTTTTCCAAAAAACGGAAAAAAAATTATACCAAGCAGTGGGATAGTAACAGGCCGTTACTTTACTTCATGATAAAAGTAGCACTAGATTACTTTCCTTTAAGAAACCTATGTCTATTTGAAGAGGAGTAAAACATCGGAATATGTAAAATACTTTATCACAATCTTTAGTGTTTATTGTGCGGAAACTTAACACTACCGCGTAGAAAAAACTTTGTCAAACAACGGAAGCTGTAATCCCTTAGACCGTGAATCCCTCCACGATATCTTAATTTAAACTATTTTGAGTCTTATTTTATTACAATAAAGTAAAATTTAGTTTGCGAAAATAGTGTTCTTATTTCGCAGATGCGTCAAGTTAAGGAACGCCCACTTTCTTTGTTTTTGAGGATATGTCCTATTTTTATACTTTTATCTGATTAAAAGCGTAAACTCCGTTACGGAGTAGAAGTACTGGAAGTCCCGAGTTCAATTACCGTAGACGTAGAACAATTTTTGTGTCAGTCTATCTATCCTGGAAAAACTGCGCATACGGACTCTTTTCACCATCTGCTACCAGAGGTTGGTAACTTTGGCAACCTTGGCAACCCTGAACGCCTTGAGAAAGTTGGTTGTTGTGGGCAAGGTGGGATGTAGCTGCCTGACGGAGCTACAGATACTTCTGTGATTATAAATAATAAGCATTGGTATGTCGTTTCATTTACTCCTTTTCCTATTTCCTGTTAATGATATTTCAGGTATTAGGTATATGGTATGTTTGTTTTATAGGTAAACAAGGGTAAAGTATCTGTAGCTCCGTCAGGCAGCTACAGTGGATATTAAAAGATATCGCGGGCAATCATTTCACCTTTGTGTGACCAAATATCCACCCTTACTGGTCTGTCTATTGTCTATAATGCCAGACTAGATGCAGAAAATTATTGGAAAAAGTTGCAAATCACTTTCAGGGAATCGATCTTCATTAATGAAGACGACGACCGAAAAGAAGTTCATTTAATTCTCCATTAATCAATTTAAGCAATTTTGCATAAATTTTACAATAAAAATTTTACTGTATCCTTTTATTCTCCGTGTTGTGGAGACCCTATTCGTCCTGATCGCCTTCCGCCAGGCAACCCTAAAATAACTCATCACTCTCCTGCCCTTATCCCACTCTAACTGCCCACCAGGGCACAACATGTTTATGTGTATAAATATAGCTTATATTCCAGGGTAACGTCTATATTATCCATACTTATTTTAAAACTAAGTCCCCAAAAGTCTGTATATCGATTTTATCAAAATCTTTCTCAAAAATAATTTTTGTACGATTTTTATGCAAAGATAGTGCAATTCTTCCGAAAAGTTTAGCTTAATAGTAAATTACGATTTTCTACTCGCGCGCTTTACTCGCGCGCACCGTATAAACCAGCAGAGATACACTTAAATAATGTAGTGGAGAATTGTAGATCTACAAAAATGCTACAAAAAAGTCCGAGACAGCATGTATCTATCTCTTATGGTTAACTCACAATAACTACTTCTATGTTCAATATTTCAATTAGGGAAAATTTTTTTTAGACTAAAGCCTACACGCGCGACGCCGCTGGCACAACTAGTATAGGATAAAAGGTTCCCAAAATATGTAAAATTAAAATACATATGGTACAATTACGGGTATTTTAACAGTGCGTCAACGCGCTTTAACCGGATATATATACTCAATAAATGTATATCCTCAAACTATAGCTTAATTAGTAGAATGGAGCTTTCGTCGGAAACGATAACCACGACAAGTGATTGACACTTTAATGTTGATGTAACTGTCCTTCCAAACCTCATTGACTTTATTGTCTCATAAATATCCACAATAATGTCCAATTGCATATGTGTGTTGCATACAGCGATGTTAGTATGTGTGTAATGCAATAAAGTAACGAAATATTAACAAAAATAAGAGTTTATTTATACGATTATAGGAGTATGTTAATACGGAAAGCAAAAACTTTGTATGCCTTTTTCACGAAAATTGCGTAGAGAAATATAAAACTTAGCACAGTACCATACTAATATTATAAATAAGGTAGTCTGTCTGTCTATTCGACACATCAAGCCTAATCCGGTCCAATATGACACACTTGAAACTTATATAATAGATCGGGCATATATATGAAAAATCCTGTTTTTCTATGGCAAAAATGAAAAAAAAAACATTTATAATTACTTTACAAATTTATATTTATGACACATTTCTATAAAAGCTGTCATAGCCCAGCGGTGAAATCGAGCGAATCTTTCGAAGGGTCACGGGTTCAAACTCCGGACAGACACCAATGAGTTTTCTGTTTAAACATATGTGTCTAATTGATAATTACAATTTATCACACGCTTTTCGGTGAAGGAAAACATCGCGAGGAAACCTGCATATCTCTAGAGAATCCTAGGGATATGTAAAACCTACCAATCCGCATTGGAGCAGCGTGGTAGGTCCTAGCTGCAATCCTTCTCCCAAAAAACGGAGAGAGCCTATGCCAAGCAGTGGGATAGCAACAGGCTGGTACTTACTTATAGTTTACGAGAGCTTAACACTATGCAACATTACTTCACAAGATCCAGGAAGAGAAGGAAGTGACATAGACAATTAAACTTAAGTTAGACAAAAATTAGCACAGAGTATTCAACAGCTTATAAGCTGTGGTAGCCCAGCGGTGACACCGTGCGACTCTTTCGAGGAGGTCACGGGTTCAAACCCAGGCAGATGCCAATGAGTTTTTCTGTTAAAACTTATGTGTCTAATTGATTATTGCAATTTATCACACGCTTTTCGGTGAACATCGTGAGGAAACCACTCACTCGCAACAGGAAAACTAGAGAATTCTGGAGATATGTGTAATCGATCCACATTGGAGCAGCGTGTTAGGTATTAGCTCCAAACCTTCTATCCGAAAAACGGAGAGGAGAGGCCTATTCTCAGCAGTGGGATAGTAACAGGCCGCTACTACATTCAACAACATGGACCTCGTCTTCACAGGCGCAGAGCGCTGTATTTGTAGTATTTGCGATCATTATCTGGTTTAGTAGAATAGACCACCCTCTTTCTTACCGAGGCATCTTTCTTTCTGACGTCAGGCAGGCGGCCGGTCGTAAAAACGCAGCCAAATCATGTAACAGGATGTTCATAACATGTTGGTGCCGACCCGACTTAAAGTGGGATAAGGGCAGGAGGATGATGATGATGATCTAATTATTGATTATCAAAAATAATTCCAAATACAATATAATATCCTAGCATACATCGTTTCCTAGAAAGCCATCGCCACACTAGTCCGTAGTCCGTACCCGACACAAAACAATCACAGTGTTCAATGCGCAGTGGCTCGCTTCGCACGCTTTCCGCGAAGCGCACGCGATCGTGATACGAAAACAGATGTGTTGTGTGCGTGTGTGTGTTGTACCTAGGATTGATTTGTGTTTGTGTGTGTGTCACGGTAAGTATTTATATTGTACTAGTAATATACCGCGGTGTCACCCGCGTATATAGCGATCTCATGGCAGTGCTAAGTCGGACTATAGATTTATTTTTGTTAACATAAAAGTTTTACTGCCTATTTAATTACACTGACATACATAATATAACATACAGATTTTTATGACTAATTTGTTAATAATTACATTTTTATTTTGAAAATGTTATATATCCTATGTTGCTCAGTAAATATGCAGCTTTCCAATGGTGAAAGAATTTTTGAAATCCGTACAGTAGTTTTTGTGTGAAAATATTACGAACATACATACAAATTTCCTCGTTATAATATTAGTATAGATATAAATCTTGTTAATTCAACAGGAATAGGATGACATTGAAAAGCGATTATCGATCACACAAAAGTCCACTCCAACGAAGTCGCGGGTAAAAGCTAGTATATTGATTAAAGTAAGATAATCTAATCATTTTATCTTACTTTTATCTTGTAGAAAAGAGCGCTAAATTACCAGATCGTTGTGATAAGATGAGATTATCAGCACTGTTTAATATGCACATGCTAATTAGATTCTGGTGGGAACTAAAATCTCAGATTACGTTGGCCTTTAAGTAATTTGAAATAGGTCAAATGTGACCATTAAAGTAAATTACTGTTACAATCCCGATGCTGGGCATAGTACTCCACTCTCCGTTTTTGGAGAGAAGGATTGGAGCTACCACGCTGCTCCAATGCGGATTGGTAGGTTATACATATCCCCAGAATCCAAAAATTTACAGGTTTCCTCACAATGTTTTCCTTCACCAAAAAGCGTGTGATAAATTGCAATTGTCAATAAGAAACCCCCTCCCTCCGCTCCAACCACTCTCGAGTCGCGCCCTGCGAGCTGCTACACGCAGCTCCCGCCGCGATAACGCCGCGTAAAGAGCTCATGAATAAGAGCCCCGTATGGGCATGAAACTAGTCGGGCTCAACCGATAAAATAACACGTGAGTATAGCCGGTTTCTATACATTAATTATACATTAATTAAGACACATAAGGTGTAACAAAAAACTCATTGATGCTGCACGCTGCTGATGGCAGGGACAGGGTACCGTTGTATACATTGCCCCCATCCCCGCCAGCAGCAACTCTGAACCACAGAGTGGGTCACCTCTGGATTGGGGCCTCTTTAAAGTAGCCCCTTTCTCCGCTACATGATGCATCGGGAGCACCAAATGCATCCTCTGCCTTGGAGAACTTTTGGGCGTCCGTTTGCATTTGAAAGCTCAAATAGTTATTGCTTTCTGTTCCTATTTTGGTAGTTTTTTTTAGTGCCCAAAAAAGGGATAAAAGAGGTTTTTTTTAAATAAAACCTAGCTAGATCTATTTTTCTACCCTAATGGTTGAATTACAGGAAAATCGTTGGCGCCGTTTCCGAGATTCAAAAAATATATACATAAAAGATTTACTCATTTAAATATTAAAGAAAAGAATACTAAGATATGTAGAAACTAAAAAAATATATTGTCATTTTAATTGTGAAAGATATGAAATATTTTTGAATTTAAACTATCGTGAGTGGAATTCATAATTAATGTATAGAAACCGGCTATACTCACGTGTTATTGTATCGGCCGCTGCCGTCCCTCCCCCCGCTCCAACCACTCTCGAGTCGCGCCCTGCGAGCTGCTACACGCAGTTCCTGCCGCGATAACGCCGCGTAAAGAGCTTATGAATAAGAGCCCCGTATGGGCTTGAAACTAGTCGGGCTCATCCGATAAAATAACACGTGAGTATAGCCGGTTTCTATACATTAATTAGATATGAAATATATTGTGAATTTGATAAAATATACATAACAATAAGTTGTTTGTCCCACCCGCTTATCTCGGAGTCATCAACCAGAGAGGCAAAAAGCTGGATCAAATTGAGCATAACTTTAATTGCGTTTTAGAACGCTTGTTAATTGAACCGTAACGTTTTCGACTTGTTCCGTCATTACGACATTTTGGCCGGCTTAAAGTTTTGTTAAGCGGAAATTGAACAGATTGTTACCAAACTTAACTTTAAAGTTTATTTATAGAATTAGGCTTTACTTTGCGGAGATAATACAAAAGTAATTATTGTATTTTGCTATAATCCTGAGGTAAATTAAAATTCATATACGCAATCTTTAACATAAAAGTAATGACACTATAAATCCTCCTGCCCTTATCCCACTCTAAGTGGGGTCGGCACATTATGTTATAAATATGTTGTAACATGATTTTGCTGCGTTTTTACGACCGGCCGCCTGCCTGACGTCAACTTACCTTAGTAGTATTTTACGACACCTCGGTAAGGAATGAGGGTGATACTATTCTACTTAGCCGGATACCACACGGCTAATAAAAGTAATGCCACTATTTCCTTGAATAATTAGCAAGTACATTTTACACCTACACTAGAGAAAAAAAGCACCAGAATAGCTTCATTTATTATTGGTGTATTGATATGCAATATGTTCAAAAAGTTGTAAAAACTCTCCTGCTAGGAGATTTAGGGTCTGTTTGACAAGTTACCAATAAACTGTCAGTTAGCTTATTCGAAACATATCTGACGCATATCTCGGAATTTTGCGTTTCTCAGGTTTCTGATAGGCTTATTCAGCACTTAAAGTACCTAATAAGTTAACAGGTAGATCATGTGGCAGTTATTTTGCTTATCTGCTGGATAGCAAATACCTATTTCAAAATGGCCGCGATTTTTTTTTATTTTTCATTATTTAGATTCTCTTTTTAGAGCCATTTATCTGCTATTTAGTTTATTTGTCGGTTAACTATCCGACACTTTATCAGTAACTTGTGAAACAGGTTCTTAGTTGCGCTGCTTTATTCTATAGAGGTACGCTAAAGTAATGTACTAGAGAATTATAGATCTACAAAAATACTACAAAAAAGTCCGAGACATCATGTCTCTACCTCTTATGGTTAGCTCACAATAACTACTTTTGTGTTCAAAATTTCAATTAAATACACTGATTTCCAGGCAAGCGAAGCTGCACAGCTTGTATAGGATAAAAAAAATCGCGCTTTTACCTTATAACCAGAAAAAAATTATAAGGGTATTTTAAAACAATATTTGATGCAAACAAATGGAATGGTCATGTAATGAGGGGATATGAAAATAATGTGACCAAAAGAGTTTTAAATATGAATGTGGATGGCTAGGGGGAGGCCGAAAAAAATATGGATGTATTGTGAGTAAAATGATATGCATGTGAAAGGGGTGGCACCAGAGTTGACGAATGATAGAGGAGAATGGAAGAAGACATATTGTGCCGACCCCACTTAGAGTGGGATAAGGGTAAGAGAATAATGAGTTGATCCAAACAAAGTCGCGGCTATAACCACTACTATAGTACGAATTTAAGGCTACCCATAACATCTACTTGTGATTCCGATCAGGCAGTATGTTCGAGTCGTCGGAACACTGACGTATTTTCACTAGTTCGTGACCCCAGTTGGTCCTGTTTAAATTTAATGTATGCCTCTGTTCGTCCTTGGCTGCGGGAAGGGACTTAAGGTCAATGACACTTAAGATACTATTTTGAACCGTCAAGAATGTGTTAAAAGAAATCTTATTCTCGCTTCATTGTTTTATTTTACTTCATAAGAGGATTTGATTAAAATCTTGCTCGGTAATTTTTTGTAAAGATAACATTTTTTTTAAAGGAAATGAAAATTGAAAAAAAAAGAAAAAATAATTGGGCAATTTAGGGAAAATATCTAGGTTTGAGCCAGGTTGGGCTCCCCCCCCCCTCTTTTCCTCTCTCTAGACCGCCCGTTCCCCAAATGAGCTACCATGACTTTATTTTTGATAAAACTAATTTTTTTGTTAAATAAAACCTAGCTAGATCAATTTTTCTCCCGTATATTTATTTACTAGTTTTTACCCGCGACTTCACTCGCGTGATAGATGACGCTGTTTAGTGTCATCCATTTCCTGTAGATTTAACACGGTTTTTATAGCCGACGACGATTTATAGACGATTTTTATATATATAAAGAATAATTGTGCTAAATTTCATCGATATTGGTCCAGCGGATTCGGCGTGAAAGAGTAACAAACATACATCTATACTCACAAATTATCGCATTTAAAATATTAGTAGGAAGTACAATTTCATTGACATAGTAATTGTAAGTAAAAATTACTTGTAACTTGATACTGTGTAGTGATTTCCAAAAAGGATTTACCTTAAAGAATTTTCGTAAAGAAAATTTGGAATTAGAATTTGATTTTAATTTAATTACGTCAAGTTCATTAAACCCTAATGTTTGAATTCCGTGACTTTGTTCACGGAAGTTCACTGTTACGTTGGGCTAATTTGCATCCCCCCAAGGATGGTTCACCCCGCATACGCAATTAGGAAGGTTGGACAGTTAACTGGCATTATTACGGTGTTTCGTTACTTTATTTAAACTGTATACGAGTGGGTAATTTTGACAGTACTCCAACGAGTTACGAGCTTCCAAAGTTTAAACATTTTTTGTCAGGTTCACCGTTTCGCGGCTTAATTTGTTGATTAAAGATTTCTGAAATTTGTAATTTTACATCTTTAATATTTAAATGAGTTAATCTTGTATGTATATATTTTCGGAATCTCGGAAACGACTTCAATGGTTTTTCCGAAATTCAGCATGCAGGAGGTTTTGGGGGAGAAAAATCGGTCTAGCTAGGTTTTATTTTAAAAAAATACGTTTTATCCCTGTTTTCAGGTATTCAGATATTACTTAAATTGACATTGAATGTAACACACTATTCTTTCCGCAAATTGTCAAGTCAGCGTAGCTTATTTGGGGATCGAATGATCTGGAGAAATGAAAATACCTAGGATCGAAATTAAAAAATTCATTATTCAAATAAAAAAATCATTATTCAAATAATTTTATATAATTAACATAAATACTTGAATTTTAAGAATACATTTCCGCGTAGGTAAACATACATACAAACACACACACTCACCCAACTCTCACGTCCCACGCAATCTCACAGATACAAAATAAACACACACACACACACACACACACACATTTCTTCATAATTTTATTTTATTGTTGTTATTTTTTAAGACTATGGGGACATGTCATACTCGCAAAATGATAGTGTCATATTTAAATAAATTAATTTAGAAATATGGCGTTCCTACGTGGAAATACATGATACTAAAGTGAAGATAAGATATTTCAATAATCTGTAATAAATAAATAATCGCGTATTATAGTACTATTATACAAAAATAATATCATCATTAAATTTTAAATAGTTTTACATACACAAAATATATATTTGCCGATAACAAAATAATATTTTGGTATAATTCGCGATTAAATTACGGATCAAATCGAAATCGAAGTCTAATCGCGGATTATAGCAAATTACCGCGCATCATTTACACAAACATTTACATTAAATTATGTAAAGCTAAAAATTCTGGTATTAAAGAATCTAAAACACTAAAAAATAAAGCGACTTTGATATATTTATTTCTTGAAGTACATTTGATTTACTACTATTTAGTTCTCCAATGCCCGACTTCCTCTGGCGGTTATTGGTTTATTCAAGGGATTCTTATCTAGTATGAAGGGAACGTCTTCATTGGAAATTCTTTGGCCTAACAATACGGCTTATATTTAAGAAGAAAATCACGTTTTTCCTCTTGATACAGGAAAAAACACGCAATAATTGAGAATGCTTTACTGCTGAAATTGATTTATTTATTATATAATATAAGGACTAATTTCTACACTTGGTATAATTATTTGGCACTGAAAATTCTGAACATTAATTAATTTAATTATTGAAGATTAATTAATTACAAATGAAGATAAATAAATAGGTATAAATTAGAAATGAATTAATAGTTCTGAAGAATTATTCGCTTATTTTATTTATTTTTATTAAGTTAAGAATATGCTATAAAATTTTCAAATTCGAAATCTATATTAATGGATATTATTAATATATTCACATTTTAAATACTTATTAAACAAAAACGTAAAAGTAGATTACAATAAGAAATAATAAAAATACCCACAGGGTTCTCCTAGTTAAGGGGTCTAGTGACAGAAGTGTATTGTAAATATTATTCCTGTATTGAAACTCGAATAAAAATAAATACACATATCATCATCCTACTGCCCTTATCCCACTCTAAATGGGGTCGGCACAACATGTTAGAAACATGTGTCACATGATTTGGCTACGTATTTTACGACCGGCCGCCTGCCTGTCGTCAACTTACCTTAGTCGTATTTATGACACCTCGGTAAGAAAGAGGGTAATCTATTCTATTCAACCTAATATTCAAAAAAATGTATTTATTTTATTTATAACATTAAATTAATTTATTTTAACAAATAAATAATACTGAAGAAAAGCTGAAATTTGTCGGACATATTACTCCAATTTCATAGGCGATCTTGAGTACCAAAGGTATTATGAAAGTCCTGATTAGATAGCCTTATTTAGATGTATCTCTGAAAACAACGAACAAAAACTGATACAAGGTCGAATCGCGCAGAGTTATACACTAGTTCGGGCGTAAAAAGACCCCAATTATCTCGTAACCATTAAATTAAGATTGAATTTCAACCGAAACCGGCTCTCATGTTAAATGCACACACGAATAAGTAACAGAGCTTATACATTAAACGATTTTGTCTTATTAAATGTTATACAAAACGTTTTTAATAATAATATATTAGTCTATTGAAATGTTACATTTCATGAAGCTTAGCGTGCGTTAATTAATTTCTATGATGTATCGGGGTTGGGGCAAGCTTAAATCCAACACCTATTTAACAGGAGTGAAAGGTTTTCGTGCCATCTGTCAAACTATTCCTATATAAGTACATATATTTTAGACTTTAAAGAAAATTTGTTACCCTAAAAAGCATTCCCAAAATGTAACTTTTGAATTACAAAGCGATTGTGAATCTCTCAATAGATTTATAACATGTAATTCATTGCGTTGATCCGACATTTAAAATTGACTTCGTAATGTTGGTTAGTAAAAGTCGCGCGTTAAAGCTAATTTAATTACTTATTCATTATATTTAAACAATTTACTTATGGAAATTATGAAAAAACGCTCAGCACAATATCGTATTAATGTAACAATGTATTTAGAGGTAATTAATTTAATAAAGTTAATTTTCAAAAAAATACATATATCGAAGATATAAGTTGAGTAGAAGAAACCACCCTCATTTCTTTCCGAAGTGTCGTAGAAGGTATAAGGTAGGCGGCCAATTGTAAAAAATTAGACAATATGTTTAAAACATGGTTTACCGACCTCCCTTAGAGTGGGATAAGGGCAGAATAAGGATGATAGCGAAGATATAAATAAATTTATTTTACAGTATACATTGCATTCAATGTTTTAATTTCATTATTTCGTGTTTTTTTTTAACAAAGGTATAGTAGAGCGACAGGGTAGAAAATTTTTGATTTGCAGCCACATTCTTACACCTCTATAGATATTTTTACATGCTTGCTGGTTCTTCTCGGTAAGAACACCTTTCCGAACCAGTCGTAGCTTCATTGTAATTTGATGATTCGAAAGTGCTTGTAAAAGCCAATTTGAATAAATAATTATTTGAATTTGAATTTTATTTTGAATAACAAGTGTACAATATCATTTAGCGCATAGAATACGTGGCGTGGAGCGGCCTCTACAGTTTGGTGAATGAAATGGACTGTAATTGTCCCTCTCCTGGGTATCGGGCCAGCAATAGGGCCGTTTGTTCCGGCACTCAATTACTTTATTATATACGCTAAATAAAATTTGTTCGTATTTAGCGAAAAAGATATCGAAATAGAAGGTGACAGCGTATGGAAAATAATAAAAGAAATAAGAAAAGATACTAAGAGAAATATTCGTGATTCAAGACTCGCTAATTTATTTTCATCCGCGTTAGTATACATTTTGCGATGACTTCTAATATATTGTTGGCTGTGTCTTCAGCTTCTCGGGTCGCGGTTTCAATCCGCCGAGGATCAATTTCTTTGCTATAAAAAAACTATTTTTGGTTCGAATACACCTAGTATAATATAAGTATATATTTACCAGTTGTCTGTCACTCCACTCCTGTCTGTCAAGTTAAGTATTAAGTTACTTAATTTCTGGGACTATGTTGAGTTGGGGACTAAGTCAAGTTATATAATTTTTGGGATACTAAACTTTGGGGACAGACATATTTATTTTTTAATTTATTTATTGTATTAATTATCATTAAAAATCGGTCCAGCCGTTTCGGAGTTTATAAAGGATATACAGACAACCATTTATTTTTAAGTATAAAATATTATCACGCATGAAATACTTAAAGAAACCATCCAGTTACATTTTTGTGCAAATTAGATATATTCGAGTAGATTAGAGTTTAAGTTTAAACTACAAATCGGCCATTAGTTTTCTGATATTTTCAACAATTTTCGTTCAAAATTAATTTCAAAAATACATTAACAAATTGTACACTTTCTTTTTCAATTCTGCCTTTTTGATATTCATAAGAAGACTTTATATATCAAATTTCTAAAAGCACGAAAATCTGTATTAGTTTTTTTTAATTTATCAAAATGGAACATGGGAAACTGAGTTTTATATTATGTTGTTATAGCGGATGACGTAAGAGACCCATCATCTTCCTGATCCCACTCAAAGAGGGGTCGGCAGAACATGTTATACACATGCTGTCACATGATTTGGCTGCGTTTTTACGACCGACCGCCTGCCTGACGTCAACTTACCTCAGTCGTATTTTACGACACCTGAGTAAGAAAGAGGGTGGTCTATTCTACTAAACCGGATACCACACGGTGGGTCAACTTACCTTAGTCGCCTTTTACGACATCTTGGTAAGAAATGAAGGTGGTGCTATTGTATTCAGCTGGATACCACACGGCGTATGAAATAAGAGAACAAATTAAAAAGAAAAATTTGTTTTAATAACAGTAACTGATACAGCTATGATAGTATGTTAACAATGAAACAATACTGGGTACTTTCCATAAATATGTAACCGTAGTATTCTTTATTCTTGAATTCACTGCCCGTTATGGGATTAATTACCCACATTTTTCCCATTTTCTTTTCTCAGTCATATCATTGTTTAGCTTACGGTGCGTAAATTGTTAATATTTAATTCTGTAATTAATTGTAGAAATTAAATACATAGGGAAAATGTAAAAGTAAATAAGTAAAAATGTACTATATGAATTTAGATATTCCAAAGATAGCAGGAAATCTTCTTGGTATAGGGAAAGGAAATTGTTTTTCTCCAAATTTAACGCTTGCGGGCCACGGGCAGTAATGAATAAATCAAAACTACTGGATCGATTTTAATCATTTTTTTTACACTGAATGAATATGGGATATATATTTTATACCCGTGCGAAGCAGGGGCAGGCCGCTAGTTATTATATAAAAATTACGCGTAAAGCTGTGTTTACATAGAAATTAGGAAATATTACCGAAGATAATTCTTTTATCCTATACACCGTGTGGTATCCGGCTGAATAGAATAGTATCACCCTCATTTCTTACCGAGGTGTCTTAAAAGGCGACTAAGGTAAGTCGACCCGCTGTGTGGTATCCGGCAGAGTAGAATAGACCATCCTCATTTCTTACCGAGATGTCGTAAAAGGCGACTGAGGTAAGTTGACCCACCGTGTGGTATCCGGTTGAGTAAAATAGACCACCCTATTTCTTACCGAGGTGTCGTAAAATACGACTAAGATGAGTTGGCTTCAACGTGTTTGTAACATGTTGTGCCGACCCCACTTAAAGTGGGATAAGGGCAGGGAGATGATGATGAATTCTTTTATCCTATACTAGCTGTGCTAAGGGCTTCGCCCGCGTGGAAATTAATGTATTTAATTGAATATAAAAGTAGTTATTATGATTTAACCATAAGAGATAGAAATATGCTGTCGCAAACTTTATTGTAGTTGACGTTTTTGTTTTGTACATTACTTTAGTGTATCTCTGTTAGGTTTTGTGGCCCACGCGACTGAAGCTCTCAGCGAAAATTTTTTGTAATTTCGCGATGTCTTCGACAAAATTTACATAAAACCGCAAAAAATATTGATAAAACCATACTAGTTAAAAAAAAAAAATTTAAATATCTAAACGTAGCCTTCGTTAACCAAGGTTACTTGTTTCGCCCATATTCCATGCAAATTATGTCAAAAAAAAATATCACTTATGCAGGAGCACAATTTTTTAATAATATACCTTCAAATATCAAAAATGTAAGCTCGTTAAGCTGTTTTAAATCACTTCTCTAAAAATACATATTTTGAAAATTACACAAAAAAAGTTTAAGAAAAACAAGAATAATGAAAAATCTAGTATACCTAAAATAAATTACAACTACAACATTTAAACGAAAATGAAAACCGTTGAACGAGCAGGTCTTTTGGTGACCGCTTAATTTAGTTGAGAGTTTATGTTCTCATGTAAGTGGTCATTGCCTTTTTTAGAATAAATGATTTAAACCTATGTAATATTAACCTATATCTTCCCGAAGATTTGGGAAAACTTTTAGTAAAAACCGTACAAAAATATGTTTAGTAGATTTTGGGAAAATTGATCACATACAGCCTGTTAACGCACACTATATACAATAACACGATATAATAGGAACACCACAATTCCGTTCCGAGACGCACTTCTCTTGAATGACGAACAAAGACTGAATGTCACTGAAACGTTTTACCAATAAGAAGACTAAACCAGTAACAACAACGGCACAGTGCTGCCACTGTTTTAATCAAAAAGGGCGCGATACTCTTGTTTCATGACTTTGTTGCTATAATATACAAAGCGGAAGTTAATGGCGACAACAGAGTTTATGTTCTCGTGTAAGTGGCCATTGCCTTTTTTAGAATAAATGATTTAAACCTATGTAATATTAACCTATACCTTCCCGAAGATTTGGGCCAAGTTTAAGTAAAAACCGTAAAAAAATCCGTTCAGTAAATTTCGAGAAAATCTATCACATACAGACAGACAACTTTTTTGGACTTTGTTTTATAATAAGTACCTAAAGATAAAACTATGGAGTATTCATACTTTTATCTATGGTGTGGATTAAAACGTGAAAATTAACGGAAAATCAAAAAAAGATTCATTTTCGCGAGTAAAAAGGTTATTATTTGAACACTGAGAGGATTATGAGCCTTTAAATTCTCAAAGAGCCGTATCAGACCCCACTTAACGGGTATTTTTTTCTTTACCAAAGATTTAGATAAAAAGAATGAAAATATAAGTATTCTTGACGGAATATTAGCAGCCCAGTCGCAATAGTGAGTTGGTTATTTGTAAATGAAAATTTGTGCTGATATATAAAAAACGTAAGTCATAAAAATGCTTGATGATCATTTTCATCATCAATCCAAGCATTTCGAATCGAATGCTTGGATTCGAAAATCGTTTTAGTGTCATACAAGACAATGTTTAAAAGATTGCCGCCGAGTACTTGCTGGTTCTTCTCAGGATCTGGATCTTCAATCTTTATCCAATTAAGTACCTTAAATACATTGTTCTTTAAAATAGATCAATAAGGCCGTTTACAGCATGTAATTTAAGTGAACATTTTCGAAGATTACAAATTTAAAATGCAGGGGCATAGCGATTCCGGTAGCGCGCCGCGTGCCTTTATATAGCGCGTCGGAGGTCGCGTATCGCCCTATAGCAGAAAATCTTCATGGTATAGGGAAAGGGGAATTGTTTTACTCCATATTTAACGCGTGCGGGCCATGGGCAGTAATGAATTAATCAAAACTACTGGATAGATTTTAATCATTTTTTTCACTGAGTGACATATTCTATATATTTTATATCCATGCGAAGCCGGAGCTGGCCGGTAGTTTTTTTATAAATAGAAGCATTCTTTAAGAAAACATTCATATATGAATAATTATTTTTAAATTAAAATAAAGATCAAAACATCCCTGATATTTTGATGTCTGAAACCCTATATGTTTTACTATAGATATTGACTACATGAGGTTTTTTTTTTTTTTTATACAGAAAAAAACCCCTTATGGGTACCGCCGCCCGACGGGGACAGGCGGCGGTTATGTCGGACTCGCACCGTCTAAAACAACCTGTGTGCTCCACCACGCTGCCGATGGCAAGGACAGGGTATCATTGTACATATTGCCCCCATCCCGCCGACAGCTCTGATCCCAGAGAATAAACACCTCCAGGTAGGGGCCCCTCGAAAGAGAAGCCCCCCTCCGCTAACCGGTGCATCGGGAGCACCAGATGCACCGACCGCCTCGGGGACCTGTAAGCCAGGTGTCCGATGTACCTCGTTCGGAACACCCGAAGGTCCCCAGTTAGGGCGGCAGACGATGGGCTTGGGCGAGTCACTAACACCTGGACTCACCAGCAGCAGATTCGATCCAGAACAACAGTTCGTGGAACCGCTCCGCCGCCTCCCTCCGCCCCCCTCCGCAGAGCTAAGGGAGGCCATCGCTGCCCACGATCGCTCCCTGCCCACCGTGTTTGCTATGTCACGGTCGACAGGGAGAGATCGCGCCCCAAGTAGGGGCTCCAACGCCTTGGTGGGCGTTTCCGCCCCCACCGGGTAATTTTATATAGAGGTTTTCTTCCTCGCAACCCGAAGGTCCCCGTTCCCATTGCTGGGCTTCCGGGTTTCGCCGACGGTGGCCGTAACCATGTCCAGCCAGACTTAGAGTAAGCCCAACTGGACCCGTCGCTCATTAGGGACTTCACCGCAACCCCCCCGAAGTCCCCGGCCCGTCCAGATTGCCCTCTGCTAATCAGAGGGACAACTGGATTGGCCACCCCTCAGTGGTCCGTTCGCCAAGACTAAGCTTGCCCATGGTGCGCCACGAGGAGGCCGACCACTTTGGCACCCCACTACATGAGGTAGGCCAATGTCTCCCAACCATGTATATGTCATGTCCCACCTTAGCCTTTCTGAAATTCATATACCGCCGTATATACATAATATTCAATATAAAAAAAATGTAATTGTTCAGTTAAGAATCTTAAATGATAGGTTTTAGGATGGCGAACTTGCTTTTTTCGTTAAATTTGGCACAGCATTCAAATCAAGCAAAAGGGTGTAACTCGTGACGAGTCCATTTTCACATCGCCCCTGTGGGGCCCACATTGGGAAACACTGAGGTAGACAGTCTACCTTTCTAATATCATAAAAGTTCAATCAAACTGTATTAGAATGTAATAGAGCGTGTATAGCTGATGTTTTCTTAAAAGCGACCAGCGGATATAAAACGTCGCGCAGGAAGTGAAACAATGTGAACGTGCCTTAACTATCGCAGCGTTCCCACGCACTTTCTATAACACTTCTACACTATATATTAAAGGGTTCCGTACAAACACCGTTATAATTAGTAAAAGTAGCGGCCTGTTTTTATCCCACTGCTGGGAATAGGCCTCTTCTCTCCGTTATAAGAGAGAAGGATTGGAGCTAAGACCTACCACGCTGCTCCAATGCGGATTGGTAGGTTACACATATCTCCAGAATTCTCTAGAGATATGCAGGTTTCCTCACGATGTTTTCCTTCACCGAAAAGCGTGTGATAAATTGCAATTATCAATTAGACACATAAGTTTTTTTTATTTTTTTATAGAAAAACTCATTGGTGTCTGCCCGGGTTTGAACCCATGATCGTCTCTAGAGATTGACACGGTCGCACCGCTAGGCCATCACAGCTTTTTTTTACCGTTTCACCGTTATAATTAGTACAATCAGATTATTTTATATGATTTCAAATTAAAATATTATTCAAAAATGTTGTATAGTTTTTCTTAATTTACCTTTAATGTTATCCTAAGTTTTGTTCGCCGTGTGGTATCCGGCTGAATAGAATAGTACCACCCTCATTTCTTACCGAGGTATCGTAAAAGGCGGCTAAGGTAAGTCGAGCCGCCTTGCGGTATCCGGCTGAGTAGAATAGACCAACCTCATTACTTACCGAGATGTCGTAAAAGGCGACTAAGGTTAGTCGAGCCGCCTTGTGATATCCGGTTTAGTAGAATAGACCACCCTCTTTCTTACCGAGGTGTCGTAAAATACGACTGAGGTAAGTTGATGTCAGGCAGGCACTGGTCGTAAAAACACTGCCAAATCATGTAACAGCATGTTGTGCCGACCCCACTTAGAGTGGGATAAGGGCAGGAAGATGATGTTATCCTAAGTTTTGTAAATTGATTGATATTTAATCTGAAATTTGACCTTTTGTGATAACTATTGTATAAGCGCGGAACACTATATCTATAATTAATTATTTTGAGGAACTTTATTTGCATAATATAATGATGTATTTTTTGTACATAATGATGTATGACGTAATAATGCTAATATAAGTTGTTTATTAGCAAAATAACGATAATTTCATGATACTATGGACTACACCATTCCAACACCTTGAGACCCCAATCATCCATCCATCGTCCATCGGTTCTCCGCACTATGTGCCCCGCCCATCGCCACTTCAGCTTCGCGACCCGCTGAGCTATGTCGGTGACTCTGGTTCTTCTACGGATCTCCTCATTTCTGATTTGATCACGTAGAGAAACTCCGAGCATAGCTCGCTCCATCGCCCGCTGAGCGACTCTGAGCTTGGAATGGCGACCCCGCACCGGAAAGCGCAGTGTTGGAAGACCCCCTACTAGATGGACAGACGACCTCAAAAGGGTCGCGGGGAGCCGCTGGATACAAGCGGCACAAAATCGTGTGTTCTGGAGATCCCATGAAGAGGCCTATGTCCAGCAGTGGACGTCCATCGGTTGAAGAAGAAGAAGAAGATGGACTACACCTTACATGATCACCAAGTTTTAAGTTTTAGTTACGATCTTACGGAACTCCATTTTTAATTTTCGCATACATGTGGCCGGTCTCATACTAAATTCTTATTAAATGACAAAGCGGCATTAGTGGTCATTATAATATTACAACTATACTTTGCAAACGGGTCAGCCGGTTAATCGGAGTAATTACATACTTGATATATTCAGCTTGTAACTTAACAAGTTTGATGTGACTCTGTTTGCTTTTTTTTTCTTCTTCCCGGAGTAAGGACGGAAATTTTAATTTCCTCAAATTAAATAAATAAATATATGGGACACTTACACACACGGTCATCCGTCCCCAAAGTAAGTAACTTAATACTTGTGTTATGGTAGACAGACAACTGGTGAATATATACTTATATATTTTTTAAATACATACTTAAATACAAATATACACCCAGGCTCAAAGACCGACAAATTCATTTTAAAGAAAATGTTGGTCCTCGGCGGGAATCGAACCCGCGACCCGTGGAGCCGAAGGCAGGGTCACTACCCACTTCTCCAACGAGCCAGTCAATAGCCAGTCAATCAAATTGTATCAAATTTCATCAAGATTGCCCCGATTAGCCGTAAAAGCATAACAGGCTTCCAGATTTATAATATTAATAGGGATATCGATTGATTTCAATTTTATCTTTATATTTATATGTATACATATATATATATATATATATATATATATATATATATATATATATATATATATATATATATATATATATATATATATATATATATATATATATATATATAATATTTATAACATATAGGGCATAGAAATCCTGTTAATTCTACAGGAATAGGATGACATTGAAAAGAGCTATCTATTATCGATCTGTCGCACGACAACAGTCCACCGAACGAAGTCGCGGGTAAAAGCTAGTATATTAAATCGTGCATTACGATTTTATCATGGATGATGCCTCCTGATGATTAGCATTACACAGATTTTCTTAACAAACGCGGATTACAGCAAAATAATTTTATTGTAACTTCAATACTATGGAATTCCGCGCTTGCTTCTATAAACCATTTAAAGGCTTTGACTCTCTAGACAAGCATATTTGAATTTAATATATTTTGTGTTTGAAGCGAGTCTAGCTCAAAGGAAGCTAATAAAAGCAAGTTTATTGAATTATACACAACAAGCCGGGGCATCGTAAGCCACAGACCGCGACTTCCTGTGTTTTATGTGTTCCCACGAAGCCGAAATAAGGATTGTGTTAAGTGTGGATATATACAAAATGTTTATCAATGTAAAACAGCCTGAAAATATATAGTAAAAAGAGTAAAGTAGCGGCCTGTTATTATCCCACAGCTGGGAATAGGCCTCTTCTCCGCGTTATAAGAGAGAAGGATCGGAGCTAAGACCTACCACGCTGCTCCAATGCGGATTGGTAGGTTACACATATCTCCAGAATTCTCTAGAGATATGCAGGTTTCCTCACGATGTTTTCCTTCACCGAAAAGCGTGTGATAAATTGCAATTATCAATTAGACACAAGTTTTTTTTTTTAATAGAAAAACTCATTGGTGTCTGCCCGGGTTTGAACCCATGATCGTCTCTAGAGATTCACACGGTCGCACCGCTAGGCCATCACAGCTTTTTTGAAAATATATATATAAATCTTTTTTTTTCCGAAATCTCGGAAACGGCTCCAACGATTTGCCTGAAATTCAGCATGTAGGAGGTTTTGGGGACGAAAAATGGATCTAGCTAGGTTTTATGTAAAAAATAGATTGTTTATCCCTGTTTTTGGGCATTAAAAAACCCTAACATCTATATTGAATTGAATTTTCGCCATTAACTATCAAGTCGGCGTAGCTCATTCGGGGAAGGGGTAGCCTCGAGAAACGTACATATCTAGGATCGATCCCCAACTAAATTATTATTTTTTCTTTTTTTTAATAACCGAGATATTATATATATTTTTAGGAACTCAATCCAAATTAAATTAAAAAAAAAAAAAGATCAAAACACTTAACTTATAATTTTCTTTATTTAACATTAGTTTTTGATAACTTAATTTACATAACAGCATACAAGGAGAAAAATAAACGACAATGCTTACTGAATCACGCCGATCACCTTAACACTGTACACTAACACTTTTTCACCACGAAGTCAAACAGCAGAATGCGCGTCCACGTACCGGACAGCACTATTTATACTTCATGGATGACGTATTATCTGCATCCCCTCCTTACTCAGTGTTTCATATCTTACACGGCCTCTCCTGACAGTGCTTCGTCCTCGACAGCAACCTGGATCTCATTATTATCCCCGGCACCACGCGGCTGCTCAGCGGGTTGAATTGAACCGCTGCCTCTCACCTCATTGAACGTTTCATCCGTAAAGACGTCTATCTCTGCGGACTGCCCCTCACACTGTTGCCCAGACGGACCTGCCTCAGAGTCCTCAATTTCATCATCTAAAATTGCACACGAATTAAATACATAGACATTACATACATTTCACATACATACATTTCCATCTTCCTTCGCCACCTTTCATAAATTTCACAATTCTCATACACTGAAAAACATACAAACATACATCATCTGCCTATGAGACGTCTCATTAACACTCTCACACAGTTAATCTCATTATCTTTTCTGACAATAACTCGCACACACGACTTAACACACCATTCCTAGTATGGAACACACGCAGCGTCCATTAACATATCCCCGTGAGACACACGCAGCGCTCACTATGGAACACACGCAGCGTCCATTATAATAACCCAGTGAGACACACGCAGCGCTCACTATGGAACACACGCAGCGTCCATTATGATAATCCCGTGAGACACACGCAGCGCTCACTATGGAACACACGCAGCGTCCATAAGATAACCCCGTGAGACACACGCAGCGCTCACTATGGAACACACGCAGCGTCCATAAGATAACCCCGTGAGACACACGCAGCGCTCACTATGGAACACATACATGGAATACATGCAGCGTCCATTTTAAAATCACTGTGAGACACACGTAGTGCTCACTGTGATAAAAGCAGCCAACTGAAACAAGTCAATGTTTATTAACTTACATTCAAAGAAATCAGCACATGTTTCAGGACACCACTCTCCTCTCCACGGCACCATATATTGGGCTGCCGCTTGCGTGGTCTTCCCATAAGAACCACTTAGTAATTGCAGCTTGTACCGGCCACTCGGTAAAGCCTGCAATACTTTGTACGGACCTCGCATACATGGATCAAGTTTCCCAGTGGCCTGAGAATTCTTGATAACGAAAACAAACTCGTTTACTTTAAAAACGCGAGCTGGTCTTCTATGCTCATTCACAGTTTTGTCCTGTCGTGCCTGATTTTCTTTTAGAAGATCAGCAGCTCTACTCCTGCAAATTTCTCGCCAGGCTTGACGGTTTGGTCGGGCATCTTGCACTGACAAATCTCTAATTAAAGCTCGGATTACAGGAGTCGTGCCATCGATACCAATTAACAGTTGTAAAGCTGAAGCTTGAGTTGTTTTGTGCTTTGTAACATTTATCACCAACTGCAACTTTCCTAAAACGTCAGACCAAGATGCATTGTTATGATTTGCCTCGATACGTATCATGTTCAAAACTGTTCGTATATATCGCTCCGCTTGACCATTGGAGTGGTGCATCTCTGGTGTAATATGGTGAACATCACATCCTTGCTCTTTGACCCAGTTTACAAAATTTGCGGATTCGAACATACGTCCGCGGTCAGTTATAAGTTGCTTTGGTGCACCGAATAACGAAAAAGCGTTGCCCATTATTTTTTTTAACTCGTCCGCGTCCTGTCTACACATAGGATATAGCAAACAGTACTTTGTAAATGCATCCACTAGTACAAGTACAAATTTATAGCCCTGAGACACTGGCAATGGTCCCAAAGCGTCGACGTGAATACTATTAAAGGGAATATCCGATTTTTCCCAAGACGTTATGAATTGATGAGGAGCTCTAGGAACCCTTTTCTTTGAAATACAAATTAAACAGTGTGCTACATATTTACTAACAAACTGTCTAAGACCCGGGAACCAAAAATGTTTTAATATGAGGTCCAATGTTTTTGCACAACTGATATGCTCATGCTCATCGTGAAATATCCTTAATAGACTTAAGCGATGACCCTTGGGAATGTAAATTAACAAACGCGATTCTTCGCCTGTAGGTGCATATCGATAATAAAGGAGATCATTCTTATAGACGTACCGTCTAGAATCTAATTCACCGTCTTGTAGTTTTTGGACGAGATTTTGAGTCTCATTATCAGCGGCTTGTGCGATATGTGCCCAATTACGAGGGTGGATTTGGTTAACTACTTTGGTCAATACAGGATTACGACTGAGATAGTCAGCGTGAGACATACTGACACCCTTTCTATATTCGATGGTAAACGTAAAATCTTGCAAATACATCCACCAACGTGCAACACGGGGCAGAATATCTTTTTTACGTTCAGTTGCTTTAAGGGCATTACAGTCCGTCATTATCTTAAAATCAATTCCCACTAAATAATGCCGAAAATGTTGTAATGCTTTGACAACCGCCAAGGTCTCAAGTTCATACGAGTGATATCTAGACTCGGCACCTTGAGTCACTTTACTGTAGTATCCTACTACCCGCTTTATGTTATTAGAATGAATTTGGAATAAGATGGCCCCGTGCCCAACACTGCTAGCATCACTGTGCAGTTCAGTTGGTAACTTTGGATCGAATATTGCAAGAATTGGGTCATTAGTCAAACAAGTAATAACGTACTGTCGAGCCTGTTCTTGTTGTTCTCCCCATTCAAACTTTTCACCTTTTTTAGTTAATCTTGCAATGGAAGCGGTCTTGGAGGAGTAACCTTCTATATATCGCCTGAAATACCCAGCCAAACCTAGGAATTGACGCACCTGTTTTACATTTATAGGGATGGGTGAATTAATTAGAGCTTCAACTTTACGAGGGCTCGGCTTGACCTGACCTTCACTAACTAATCTACCGAGATATTCCACCTCAGTGGTTAGAAATGAACATTTCTTGAGATTTATAGAAAAGCCTGCCTTAGTAAGAGTTTGTAAGACACCGCGCAAAAGCGTTATGCCTTCAGGCACCGAAGAACTCATAAGAAGCACATCGTCAATATAAACAAGAACATTACCAGCCTCTATATGATGACGCAATGTGTTATTTATAATACGCTGGTAAACAATCGGGGCATTAGCAAGACCGTATGGCATTTTAACGTACTCGTAATGACCCTCTGGGGTAACGAACCCAGTTTTACTTATAGACAACTCATCTAAAGGTATCTGGTGAAAACCAGTGGCCATGTCCAAACTAGAAAAATACTTGAATCCGCCAAGTCTATCTACGTGGTCGTCTATTAAAGGGAGAGGGTAGCGATCTTTAACCGTCACCCTGTTTAACGCGCGAAAATCTACACACAGCCTATCCGATCCGTCCCGTTTTTTAACCAAAATGATCGGGCTAGAATATTCCGATATTGATTCTCTAATTATGCCTTTATTTAATAAATCACTGATTATTTCCCGGACCCTCAGTTTTTCCTGATGCGATAATTTATATGGACGATACGCGATTGGAGATTCATCTTTTAATGTAATCGTCATTTTACCCGAAGTGACTGTAGTCGTAGCAGTGCCAGATATTAAAAACTCTAAAAACTCATTTACAACATGTTTTAAACATTCAAATGATTCACCACGAATTGTAGTGTTAATTTCTGGTATTTCAGACTGTTTAACCTCACACGCCTGTATTATATTTTTACAAGTATTCGTTAAATACTGCTCATGTTTAGTACGCACGTACGTTATTCCATCACGATTTAGAACATCTGTTCCTATAATTATCGGTGTACTCATACACGCAGAAGGAACAACCATTAAATCTACTTCGATGGAAATTTGACTAAATTCAATAGTAAGAGTTACGTAATACCTACAAGTAATTTCATGATCGCTAATTCCCTTCAATTTACATAACGTAGGCTTTTTCTGACAAGAGAAGTATTTTAAAACATTGTCCGAAATCAGAGATACATTAAGAGCACCACTATCAATGAGTACATCTACTGGGATGCCGTCGATTACAGCCGTAGTTATATCGCTATTTTTTGAAACCGCTTTAAAATACTCGCGACATAGGTTAACGTTACGTTTGTTACGCGATTGCGATCTGTCTTTCGCAAAACAAGTGTCTTCCGTATGTCCCGGTTTTTTGCAAAACTCACATATTTTACGATTACCTACTACTTTTGAGGCTGGCTCTGGTTTTGGTTCTACGCTTTCAGTTTTCATTCTTTTAGAACATTGGTAACTCTTATGGCCCGTTTTATTGCAAACAAAACACTTTAGAATAGAACGAGGCGGATGTGACCGTTTGTTATGTTGTGTGGAGTGACGTGTGTCTTGCCTGGGTTGACTAGGTTTCGTATAGTTTTGTAAAAAGGGCACAATTTTATTAGGTGATAGATCTGCATTAATGCACGCCGCCCGTATTTGAGGGTCCGTTATACCTCTGATTACTATTAATGTCATTAACTCTTCACTCAATCCCTTCACGATTCGTAAACGTAATACTACGCGACGAGCATACTCAGCATAAGTAAGAAATTTATCGGACGTAGTATTCATTACTTCGTATAGAATATTGGCATAATCTAACCTCCGCGGGCAAAGAGGTTTAAATTCTGTTTTAAAATTAGTCCACGTTCTATCTCTAGTAACCCATTCGTGAAGCCACGTTTTAGCATCGCCCTTTAAACATGACGCAACACGCGATAAACATTCATGGTCAGTCCAACCGTTTGCAACTAAGGCCCTGTCAACTTCTTCGCACCAGAGATCTATGTCATGTATAGATGGATCAAAATTCGATACAAAATAACTTTGATTGCGGACCGGATTAAATGATTTAATCGCTTCTACCAGAGTCTGTACAGAGGTACCCGGAATACTTTCATTATTCACTGTATGGTTCTCCGCAGTAACCGAGGGCGAATTAACATCTGCGTCATTACAATTAGACTGAACAGTTTCTACCGTCGAATTATTATCATGGAGTAAAACATTGGAATTATTATTAACAATTTCATCTGTATTCGCGTTTATACCCGATGAAATTACCGTTTTACTGTTGGAAGTAACGATACTAGACTCTGTTGAAGTTCTGTGATTATTTTCAAGCCTTTCTAAACGATTAAGAATAGCACCTAATTTTTCATTTATCGAACTACTCGCACAAACACCGGATGGCGACCTATGCTTCGAGGAACGTGATCGCGAACGCGGGTGCGAAGGTGTTTGTGTACGGTGTCGGCGTGATTTTTTACGAGATCTTTCCGGAGATCTACCGCCCATTTTGGAATTAATCACAAAACACAAAATAAAATTGAAATACTCTCAAAGATGCTGCTTTGTAAATTATCAAAAACAAAAACTACAAGATAATGGATGCCGAAGCAGGATAGGCCTAGGGTAGACCGATCCCACTTCTGATTTTAGGAACTCAATCCAAATTAAATTAAAAAAAAAAAAAGATCAAAACACTTAACTTATAATTTTCTTTATTTAACATTAGTTTTTGATAACTTAATTTACATAACAGCATACAAGGAGAAAAATAAACGACAATGCTTACTGAATCACGCCGATCACCTTAACACTGTACACTAACACTTTTTCACCACGAAGTCAAACAGCAGAATGCGCGTCCACGTACCGGACAGCACTATTTATACTTCATGGATGACGTATTATCTGCATCCCCTCCTTACTCAGTGTTTCATATCTTACAATATATATATATATGTCGCATCCTGGCAACCAACATTCCATCATTAAAAATATATTGAAAATACGTTGAGAATAGAAGGCGCAGCGGTGACAGAATGCAGACGGCGCATGTGTGAGATGTAGACAGAAGCTTGTCTTGGCGCAGTTGTGAAAATTGTTAAGAAGAATATAAAGTTGAAGATAAGCGTTGTACTTTTCCATATGCACGATACCCTAATTACGCCCACTAATGTCTAAGAATAATGTCCAAAATACTGATGAGTCTACATCAGTCGTGGGATTCAATCGTGCAAATGAATGGATAGTATGAAGGGAATATGATGACTCACAATGGCGGATACTATAAGAGTTACGAAATAAAACAATTCAAACACCAAAAACAAAAAGAAAAAAAAAATCCAAGTGAGACGAATAATATCAATCGGCCGAAGTTTAAACCCGATAAATGATGATTTTACGTAAAATTGTGGTGTAATACAGCGTTATACTTGGACGGAAAAACAAAAAAAGATACGTTTTCTGGAAATTTCTGCGGCTGCACTTATTAATTTCAACAATGATAGATCAATGGATAATTAAAAATCATTCTGTATATGCCTGTTTTCGTGTTACGTATTTGATGAATTGTTGGAAGAATTTAAATATAGTGCAAATTGCATCATGAACGGTGATTACGCATTTGGTACAAAATTGATATATGACTGCAATGGCTTGCATTCATAACGGAGATATCTTTGCGTCAAAAGCTGCACCAGGAACTACAAGTATACCCTATTTGAAACGAAAGTTATTTATAGAGGATCGAAGATTTAACGCGATCCCAATTCAAGGGTCTTAGTTGCGATCAGCAGTGCACAGAAAAATGGAGTGTCGCAAACGGATTTTGGAACCAAAAGACTATTGTCTGTGGTACTGTGGTAAGCTCTGGACAACGATGACAAGCAGATTACAAATTATTTGTGTGCTACAGGTGTAGCAGGCTGGGTCACGTCGCGAGTCGCTGCATGGCCAATGGACCTGCTCTTTGAGGTACCAGTACACCGACGAGTAGACTGTAGACCAAAGTCTGGTCAAACCGCCATCAGGAGCTTTCACATCATTTGGTAGGTGTTATTACTTTGATTTGTTTCTGGGCCTGGATGTTCTCTCATAAAAGAGACTATATATAGCTTATAAATTTAGTTGGGTAATAATTAATAATGTTGTCATTAACAGGGATGGCTAACAAGAATGTTTATAGGTCCTTGCAAATGATTGTCAAATAAAGTAAACGGTTTTACAACTGAAATTATAAGAAGGGGGTGAACTGTTAACCTTTTGCCAATTCAGCTCTTTTAGTCAAAAACATAATGTGTCTTATTGTCTTACAAAAATACCTGAGAGTCAAGTACCTATTGAGAATGACAAGATTTGTGGTAACGTAATTTGTGTTGATGTTTATACAGACGGGTTCTTGGTTCGGTGGGTCGGTGACTGTACCAGAGTATCGTCTGTAGCCCAGTAGAAATCGGCATCTGCTCAGGGTGGTCCGTGGGTACGCAGTGAGCGATAGCTCTGGGGGTCGATGACACCAGGGTATCGTCTGTAGCCCGGTAGAAATCGGTATCTGCTCTGAGTAGTCCGTGGGTACGCAGGGAGCGATAGCTCTGGGTGGTATAGTCGGGTCTAGCTGTGTAGCGATGGCCGTGAGTCATGTGGACTCGTTATCCCTGAGGGAAGACCCTTCTGCTGAGACAGAAGCGGTAGACCACGAACAAGATACCTGGGTTGTTTTTGAAGTAAATTCTGATAGGTTTTCTGTTTATTCTTATAATGTCATGGCGAGTGTCAGTCAATGGTACTCTGCCTCAGTACTTTCGTATGCATTATGGGTTTGGCATGGCCTTATATTTTAATTGTTGGGTTTCATAGTTCAATGATCAATTTATGACGAGATATGATTTTCCTTGTTTTGTACGTTTATTAAAAAGATCTAGACCTCAATGACTCAGATGTTGTAGGATAGGCCGAACGGAATTTCTGGGTTCGTTTATTTGTTACAGATCAACACACAGGGACGTGTGTCTCGCAGGATGGCCGTGTCGCATCCTGGCAACCAACATTCCATCATTAAAAATATATTGAAAATACGTTGAGAATAGAAGGCGCAGCGGTGACAGAATGCAGACGGCGCATGTGTGAGATGTAGACAGAAGCTTGTCTTGGCGCAGTTGTGAAAATTGTTAAGAAGAATATAAAGTTGAAGATAAGCGTTGTACTTTTCCATATGCACGATACCCTAATTACGCCCACTAATGTCTAAGAATAATGTCCAAAATACTGATGAGTCTACATATATATATGATATATTAATTAAATTGACATTAAATAGATTAGACAATTTTTGCTATAGTTTCTTAAGTTCTAATAGCACAATGGTAAAACGGCCTACATATGAGAAAAACTGCCACGTCCCTCCCTGCTCTTTGCTGCTGCAAAGATTCGGTCACCCAGGTCCTATATATTCAAATTCAAATTCAAAATATTCTTTATTCAAGTGGACTGTTTACAGTACTTTTGAATCGTCAAATGTTTTAAAGAAGCTACCACTGATTCGGAAGTTTGCTCCTACCGAGAAGAATCAGCAAGAAACTCGGCGGCTAATCTTTTAAAAAATTATTACAATTTGATGGTTACAAGATAATCGTTGCAGCTGGATGCGTAGCTGACAGCAGTTAAGATAAGCTATCACTCAAATAATCCTCAATAGTATAGTAAGCTTTATGTAGCAACATCGTTTTGAGATAATTTCTAAACTTGTGTAAAGGCAAGTCTAGATAATGTTGAGGAATTTTGTTATAGAAACGTGTACCGAGACCGACAAATGATTTTCGGACCTTTTGGAGGCGTATATATATATTATATATATATAAAAGATTAACACATTTAAATATTAAAGATAAAACTTTCTATGATGTACATGATCTTATCGTTAGGCTATAATAGCTTTTCCAGTGGGTAGTTTTATAGCGCTCAACGCAGCCTTATCAATTTGTTTTTCAACCACCCCATCGATCCAGGTTGACTGATTCAATAACCCAGCCTTTGCTGTCTGCCTTTGACCGTAACTCTGTTACCGGTCTCGCCGTGTATAACCCGAGTTAAACTTTACAATTTAATATCCTGACTAGCAAATATCGTTAGGATATAAAATCCATACTAACATAAGATGCAAAAGTCTATCTGTCACGATTTCACAGCTAATCCCGAATATGCTACGCTGACTTGACAGTTTATAGATTTTTTTTGGATATATAAATTGTAGTATATTTTAGTGCCCAAAAACAGGAATCGATTTTTCTCCCTATATACATACAAGATACGCCGTGTGGTATCCGGCTGAATAGAATAGTACCACCCTCATTTCTTACCGAGGTGTCGTAAAAGGCGACTAAGGTAAGTCGACCCGCCGTCTGGTACCCGGCTGCGTAGAATCGATCAACCTCATTTCTTACCGAGTTGTCGTAAAAGGCGACTAAGGTAAGTTGACTCACCGTGTGGTATCCGGTTTAGTAGAATAGGCCACCTTCTTTCTTACCGAGATGTCGTAAAATACGACAGAGGTAAGTTGACGTCAGGCAGGCGGTCAGTCGTAAAAACGTAGCCAAATCACGTGACAGCATGTTTATAACATGTTGTGCCGACCCCACTTAGAGTGGGATAAGGGCAGGAAGATGATGATACGTACAAAATTAGCTCATTTAAATATTAAAGATAAAAGTTATAACACCTATTTGGTATTCAATCGATGTAATTTTAGTTAGATGCAGAAATATTATCATTATTGGCAGTTGCGGACTTTTTTGTAGAATTTTAGTAGATCTACAATTATCTAGTACATTACATCGCCCGCGCCGCACGCGACTAAATCTCCCAGCAGGCGATTTCACTATCTTCAAGTAAAAACCGAACAAAAATTGGTTGAGTAGATTTTGACAAAATCAGACAGCATTTAGAGACCTTGTTTTATAATAAGTATAGATTCCTCTTTTCCTTTAAAAAAAGTCTTCAGTTTTCGTTACAGTAACTTTCAGGGAAAGATTCGCTCAATCTATTATCCTTTAGAAATTGGTGGCCCGTGACAGACGCACAATCATATAATATATGACCTGTCTCCTAAGCTAAACGTCATACATCATATTTAAGGGTAACCCGAAAAAGGATATATCTTTCCCTCGCGGTAAAGAGAGGTTATTGTGAATCATTTAACTGAATCACTATTCAATATCTATACATATACAAAAGTAATAATAAAATTATTTTGCTATAATCCGCGATGAAGTAAAATAGAAAATATATATAATGCTACATGTAGAGTGGACAATCGGTTATCATACCTGATACATGCAGGATTCGTAAAAAACACATGCACAAACCTCCACCACCGTCACCACAATACACAAGCACTATATACGTTCACTATCACAAACTCAACAATCGTTTCGCCCCGCAACCGAAGCATCATCAGGAGATAGACTCCACGACCAAAATCGTAAAGCTGCGAAACGACCAAAATTGCTTTGCGATTTTGGTCGTGGAGCCTATCTCCTATATATATCGCACCTTTAATCAAAAAAAGAAACAACTCAAAAATTGCCAGTTTGGAGTTTTCAATTTAAAACTTTATAACGTAACCCCAAGAATAGATCTGCTTCGACAACCATACGATTCCGATTTATATGAATGAAATAAATAATAGTTTCGCTCTTTTTGACAAATTCGTGTGAACTGTTTGATAACACTAAAGGGAAAGATTCAGACATGTTCCAGCAGTAGTGAAAGTAAGGAGATTCTAGGGCGATATAAAACCTAATAACTCTTTATATTACTAAAGAGTGAGTCTAATTTCTTGTTTTTATTATTGATAAAAAGATATTATTCAGACTTATTTCACTATATTACTAAAATTATGCCACGGAATTTCGGAATAATTCTATTTATGCTTCTTTATTTAAAAAAATATTATAAGTTGTTTGAAAGAATCGGAGTACCTTCAGTTTATTATTAAAAGGTTATTAGATAGATGTATATCAATTATTTTTATTACGGTTTAAGAATTAAAAAAAAAACAAAAAGAAGTGTGATATTTTAAGTTATTTCCTTTTACAATGAAATAAAACATCCCCGTAACTACTTTAGTCCTATTAAAAAAGTTTTCTAACCAGATTAAATACATTTGTTTTCCATGATGAGGTCGTGGTGAGCATGTCGAATTTTTAATTTAATTGTACTGACTTCCATTAGTCAAAATCGAAATGGAGAGGCTAAAGAATGTGACTCCATTACCCTAACAGCAGCTGTGTTTAACAATAAAATCGCAGATGAAAATATACCAAATAAGTATATTAAGTAAGTAAGATTAAGTTGAAGACTGTAATAACGTTTTCAACTTAAATTGATTTCCTTCACGATTAATTTCCTATTTTTTATTTAATTCCAATTCTGTAAAACATAAGTTTATGTAAAACAAGCCTCATGCCTTATGATGACAGTGACGATTCCTTCATCCATGAGAATAATGATATCGTACAAAATAAAATAGCTAATATGGAACTTTACGGCACGTCAACGATACTTCTTCTAGTCTATCGTCTTCACGCCCATACACGTCTAGTACGTCTCTTGATTCTGATAGGTCAACATCTTCTATGTTGACTCGCCCGTTGGTGCAGTGGGTAGTGACCCTTGGAAATCTTCAAAAAGATACCGGAACTCTTAGGGGTGAGATCTGGTTATGTGGAATTTCTATCCACTAAAACCCCCTCGATGGACAGCCTCCGCACTAGCAGAGAGGCCCCGGGATCTCTGACGAACTGCACCGAGGTCTCTCTAGTGCCGTGCACATCGTGCTCCACAAAATATAGTACGGAGCTTGTGTAACAAGCTCCGTTTCCTCTCGGGGTCGAAAGGAACGACCACAGCCCCCACTCTGACCGATCGTGACCCCAGAGGTCCCATTGGCCGGGACTATCAATTAGGGCGGTTTCTACGGCCCCTTCGTCTCTGCCTGCGAGAAGGATCAGCCCTTTCGCGGTTACGCTCGGCAGTCTCCTTCCTGACCATGATGGTTTCACAAAAGGAGACTACGGCTTTCCAATCTCTTTCACTTCTCAACATGGCAGAGACTACCGCCTTTAGAGAAAGTGGGTAGTGACCCTGCCTTCAGTTTCGCGGGACGCGGGTTCAATTCCCGCCGAGGGCTAACAATTTCTATAAATGAGTTTGTTGGTCTTCGAGTCTGCGTGTATATTTGTATTTAAGTATGTATTTGAAAAAAACATAAGTATAATATGTTCGCTACTTGTCTCTCACCCATAACACAAGTAGTAAGTTACTTACTTTGGGAACGGACGACCGCGTGTGTAAGTGTTCCATATATTTATTTATTCATTATTCAATTTATTAATTCCAAGAAAACTGCTCAACATTGTCAGTAATTTTCTAAGGAACGAAGAAGAATTTTGCGATTAAGGAACCTGATAACGACCAAAGTCTTGAAAATGAATCTCAGCCTCAGGTTTCGGTTAGTCATCTCTTTAGAGACAAGATAAATCTAGCTGCGCCAATCAACCTATCAATAGTTCACCCACTTTTACCAAAAAAAGCGATTTCGGGCAAATTGACGACGATTTGACATTAATTAATTATGACAACCTGTCAAATGCAGTCAGCTACGCACCAAGCTGCAACGAATAACTTATAACCAATCAATTTGTAATTATTTTTTGTTGAAAAGATTTTCCGCCGAGTTTCTTGATGGTTTCTTCTCGGTAGAAACAAACTTCCGAATCAGTGGTAGCAAGTAAACAGTTTATTTGAATAAAGAATATTTTGAATTTGAAAATGACAGTAGGTAAGAACTATATTTTTTTACATTGAAAGTACGAATAAACGTGTATATTATTGTAAATTTTTTTTCCTTACCCAAGAAATAACTTAAATTCTTATTCTCAAGGTTTGTAAAAATCCGAGATACGTACAAATATTGTTGTAATAAAGTTATATAATTTAAAATAAAACGAATTAAACTGGATTGAGATTCCACATCTGAATAACTTTTCTCTAATAAACTGCTTCTTTAAGTTTTCTGACGGAAAATTATTTGAAATAAAATCGAATTATTAATCATAAACTGAAGTAAGTACGAACGTATATTTTTAATGTCATAATTTAATAATTTATAATCCATAAATTATACTTTTTATTCTATCTAACAAAGGCTAGTACACTAAACTATAATTTGGAACTATACATCATCTTCTTATATAGATATTTTATTTATTATTCATTTTTAAAGACCACGCCGGAAAAGTGTAAAACTTTAAACGCCCATTCCCAAAAAATTGAAATTTGGAGATATTTCTTTTTTTGATTAAGCGTGCGATATATATAGTATATATCGCACCTTTAATCAAAAAAAGAAACAACTCAAAAATTGCCAGTTTGGAGTTTTCAATTTAAAACTTTATAACGTAACCCCAAGAATAGATCTGCTTCGACAACCATACGATTCCGATTTATATGAATGAAATAAACGACAGTTTCGCTCTTTTTGACAAATTCGTGTGAACTGTTTGATAACACTAAAGGGAAAGATTCAGACATGTTCCAGCAGTAGTGAAAGTAAGGAGATTCTAGGGCGATATAAAACCTAATAACTCTTTATATTACTAAAGAGTGAGTCTAATTTCTTGTTTTTATTATTGATAAAAAGATATCATTCAGACTTATTTCACTATATTACTAAAATTATGCCACGGAATTGCGGAATAATTCTATTTATGCTTCTTTATTTAAAAAAATATTATAAGTTGTTTGAAAGAATCGGAGTACGTTCAGTTTATTATTAAAAGGTTATTAGATAGATGTATATCAATTATTTTTATTACGGTTTAAGAATAAAAAAAAAAAAAAAAGAAGTGTGATATTTTAAGTTATTTCCTTTTACAATGAAATAAAACATCCCCGTAACTACTTTAGTCTTATTAAAAAAGTTTTCTAATCAGATTAAATACATTTGTTTTCCATGATGAGGTCGTGGTGAGCATGTCGAATTTTTAATTTAATTGTACTGACTTCCATTAGTCAAAATCGAAATGGAGAGGCTAAAGAATGTGACTCCATTACCCTAACAGCAGCTGTGTTTAACAATAAAATCGCAGATGAAAATATACCAAATAAGTATATTAAGTAAGTAAGATTAAGTTGAAGACTGTAATAACGTTTTCAACTTAAATTGATTTCCTTCACGATTAATTTCCTATTTTTTATTTAATTGCAATTCTGTAAAACATAAGTTTATGTAAAACAAGCCTCATGCCTTATGATGACAGTGACGATTCCTTCATCCATGAGAATAATGATATCGTACAAAATAAAATAGCTAATATGGAACTTTACGGCACGTCAACGATACTTCTTCTAGTCTATCGTCTTCACGCCCATACACGTCTAGTACGTCTCTTGATTCTGATAGGTCAACATCTTCTATGTTGACTCGCCCGTTGGTGCAGTGGGTAGTGACCCTTGGAAATCTTCAAAAAGATACCGGAACTCTTAGGGGTGAGATCTGGTTATGTGGAATTTCTATCCACTAAAACCCCCTCGATGGACAGCCTCTGCACTAGCAGAGAGGCCCCGGGATCTCTGACGAACTGCACCGAGGTCTCTCTAGTGCCGTGCACATCGTGCTCCACAAAATATAGTATCGTAATCGGGGTCGAAAGGAACGACCACAGCCCCCACTCTGACCGATCGTGACCCCAGAGGTCCCATTGGCCGGGACTATCAATTAGGGCGGTTTCTACGGCCCCTTCGTCTCTGCCTGCGAGAAGGATCAGCCCTTTCGCGGTTACGCTCGGCAGTCTCCTTCCTGACCATGATGGTTTCACAAAAGGAGACTACGGCTTTCCAATCTCTTTCACTTCTCAACATGGCAGAGACTACCGCCTTTAGAGAAAGTGGGTAGTGACCCTGCCTTCAGTTTCGCGGGACGCGGGTTCGATTCCCGCCGAGGGCTAACAATTTCTATAAATGAGTTTGTTGGTCTTCGAGTCTGCGTGTATATTTGTATTTAAGTATGTATTTGAAAAAAACATAAGTATAATATGTTCGCTACTTGTCTCTCACCCATAACACAAGTAGTAAGTTACTTACTTTGGGGACGGACGACCGCGTGTGTAAGTGTTCCATATATTTATTTATTCATTATTCAATTTATTAATTCCAAGAAAACTGCTCAACATTGTCAGTAATTTTCTAAGGAACGAAGAAGAATTTTGCGATTAAGGAACCTGATAACGACCAAAGTCTTGAAAATGAATCTCAGCCTCAGGTTTCGGTTAGTCATCTCTTTAGAGACAAGATAAAATCTAGCTGCGCCAATCAACCTATCAATAGTTCACCCACTTTTACCAAAAAAAGCGATTTCGGGCAAATTGACGACGATTTGACATTAATTAATTATGACAACCTGTCAAATGCAGTCAGCTACGCACCAAGCTGCAACGAATAACTTATAACCAATCAATTTGTAATTATTTTTTGTTAAAAAGATTTTCCGCCGAGTTTCTTGATGGTTTCTTCTCGGTAGAAACAAACTTCCGAATCAGTGGTTGCAAGTAAACAGTTTATTTGAATAAAGAATATTTTGAATTTGAAAATGACAGTAGGTAAGAACTATATTTTTTTACATTGAAAGTACGAATAAACGTGTATATTATTGTAAATTTTTTTTCCTTACCCAAGAAATAACCAATTCTTATTCTCAAGGTTTGTAAAAATCCGAGATACGTACAAATATTGTTGTAATAAAGTTATATAATTTAAAATAAAACGAATTAAACTGGATTGAGATTCCACATCTGAATAACTTTTCTCTAATAAACTGCTTCTTTAAGTTTTCTGACGGAAAATTATTTGAAATAAAATCGAATTATTAATCATAAACTGAAGTAAGTACGAACTTATATTTTTAATGTCATAATTTAATAATTTATAATCCATAAATTATACTTTTTATTCTATCTAACAAAGGCTAGTACACTAAACTATAATTTGGAACTATACATCATCTTCTTATATAGATATTTTATTTATTATTTATTTTTAAAGACCACGCCGGAAAAGTGTAAAACTTTAAACGCCCATTCCCAAAAAATTGAAATTTGGAGATATTTCTTTTTTTGATTAAGCGTGCGATATATATATATATATATATATATATATATATATATATATATATATATATATATATATATATATATATATATATATATATATATATATATATATATATATATATTTTCTATTTTACTTCATCGCGGATTATAGCAAAATAATTTTATTATTACTTTTGTATTATGGATCTCCGCAAAGTAACGCCTAATTCTATAAATTATCTATACATATAATAAAATCGTTGATATGTCAATCCTCTGTGCGTTTGTTCCCGCTAATCTAAAAAACCGCTGATCCGATTTGGACGTTGTTTTTATTAACATGAAGTAGAAAGCCTCACTTAACATATGTTTTATTGCAATCGGTTAGCAAATAAAAAAGATATGACAATTTTAAGTTGACAGGTATACTATGATACTGGCACTTGCATTTTTTAGTATTTCGCCATTCCTATTATTCAAATTCAAATTCAAATTCAAAATATTCTTTATTCAAATAAACTTGTAAACAAGTGCTTTTGAATCGTCAACTGCTGGTTCGGAAAGCTGTTCCTGCCGAGAAGAGCCAGCAAGAAACTCGGCGGTTGCTCTTTTTAAAAAATACAATTCTTAATGCTAGTTTTTATTAGAGGATTTCGTCTAAACAAGTTATAATATCATTCGTCAACTAACGGCCTGTTAGTATCCCACTGTTGGGAAGCTTCGTATTCTTAATATATGTAAAAATTAAAGTTAAAAAACGATATATCTATTCGCAAAAACTTTAAGTTAAAATACGCTTAGTTATGCACAGGTTTTTATCTGTTCCCAAATAAAGACGTTCAAAGATTAAATCATTTACTGAACTCTAGCCTTTTAGAAATTCACTTGATAATGAATGAAAGTCGGCTATGTTATATCCTCATCATCTTCCTGCCGTTATCCCACTATAAGTGGGGTCGGCACAACATGTTATAAACATGTTGTCACATGATTTGGCTACGTATTTTACGACCGGCCGCCTGCCTGACATCAATTTACCATACTCGTATTTTACGACACCTCGATAAGAAAGAGGGTGGTCTATTCTACTAAACCGGACACCACACGGCGGGGCTATGTTATATCCCATCCTACTAATATTATAAATGCGAAAGTTTTTGAGTATGGATGTATGTTTGTTACTTTATTACAGCGAATCCGCTAAACCAATATCGATGAAATTTCGCACAAATATTCCTCATATACCGGGATAACATATAGGCTATGGAAATCCTGTTAATTCTACAGGAATAGGATGACATTGAAAAGCGTCTATTATCAAACTATCACGAGACAACATTCCACACCAACGAATTTTGCAGATTATAGCAAAATAATTTCATTATTACTTTTGTGTTATGGATGGTGGTCCATTCTACTCAGCCACCTCACGGCTATAATGCCCAATTCTGTAAATTATCCATAAATTTCGTTACACATGCACATTGAATGCACAATCATATATTTCTGAAAGCAAATAACTTTTTATTCCATTATTAAGTACGCAACCTCCATCACACCATGATTTGACAATTTCTTATTATATTTTATTTAAACATCTAATCTTTTTATTTCTTTCCAGGTGGGGCAAATAGGACTCAGCTAAAATAAAATGCAAACAAAAAACATTAATCTTATACAGGATCAAAGAAATAAAGACCCCTGTGATATACAAGTGAGTATAAAAAGTCAGTGACAAAATATATTATCAGAAAAAAAAACTATAATCATGTAACACGTTCTAAACTACGTTTGCGTAATAATTAATTATTAAATAGTCGTTTCATTTGAAGTCAAAGACAAGTAATTAATGGAATAACATATAAATAACCAAGAAAAGTACAACCGTATTTTGGCTCTTTAAGGGTTGTGTCGATAAGAAAGATAAAAATAATTTGTTTAAAATCAAATTATGATGTTTATTAAATACATTGAAATTTATTTCCATCAATGTAAATTTGAAAATGAATAACATTATTCTATAAACACTTTTTAAACAGCATGTTAAACAACACATACTTAATTTGTTTATATTAGCGCCATCTACATTTTCATTATCACATCATCACGGTAATTAAGCTACTTAGTTTATACATACACTGTTAGGTGGCGCTTCTACGAATAAATTATCAAGGTATTTACACATCAAATACCTGTGTTCTATTAATATTTAATGAAATTCACTGTAATATAATATAATTAATTTATGCATTTCACAGAAAATAGGCCGCCAAGATGGTGTCCCATTGGACGTGTCAGTGAACCAGGCGATATCTAACCAAGTCACGGTCGCCACAGCGGGTTCTACGTATTGCGGTCAGTATGAAAATCGTATAATATTCAAATCAGCTCCGTCCGGATATTTCTCACGTGTCCTTCTTTGAAGCCTTCGGGGCCTACAGGGCCGTGACAGTTATAGATATCATCTTTTCGGGCGCGACATTACATATTATAAAATTCAAATTCAAAAAATTCTATACAGTAATCGACAGCGGCTCTGACGGCGTGGAAAGCTTAAAACCGTAATATAGTAAAGTAGCGGCCTGTTAGTCTCCCACTGCTGGGAATAGGCCTCTCCTCTCCGTTTTTGGAGAGAAGGATTGGAGCTAAGACCTACCACGCTGCTCCAATGCGGATTGGTAGGTTACACATATCTCCATAATTCTCTAGAGATATGCAGGTTTCCTCACGATATTTTTCTTCACTGAAAAGCGTGTGATAAATTGAAATGATCAATTAGACACATAAGTTTTTTAACAGAAAAACTCATTGGTGTTTGCCCTGGTTTGAACCTGTGACCTCCTCGAGAGTATTGCACAAAGGGCTATCACAGCTTATAATAGTAATATAGTATTTTGACATAATTTTGTATAACCAAAAAAATGGTTTAAATGACTTTTATTTAGAACTTTTAGAGGGGAACAATTTTGTAATATATGATTTTTGAATAACTATTACCGTATATTCAGCACACGCAAGGAAAGCTTTAAATTATGCCGTTGAAATTGTACCTATTCTATTGTACCTTAAGATGCACAGACGACCTTAAATAGTTCACGCTGCATCCAGACATAAGATCGTGAAGCGTGAAAATCCTCCTATGTCCATCTGTGGACGGCTATTAGTTGATTAGAGATACTGTAAAACATAAGTTAAAAAAGAAACCCCGTGTGGTATCCGGCTGAATAGAATAGACCACCCTCTTTCGTACCGAGATGTCGTAAAATACGACTGAGTTAAGTTGAGGTCAGGCAGACAGCCGGTCGTAAAATACATAGCCAAATCATGTGACAACGTTTATAGCATGTTGTACCGAACCCACTTATCCCACATAAGGAGGATGTAAGTTAAAAAAGACGTATGTAAGGAGCCAACTCAGGACTAGCTAGATAAAAGGGAGGCCTGGAAAATTTTTGGCCAAAGAACGGTATTTTATATTTTCTAGACTTAGATTTATTAGGGTTACCTATTTGAAAGTATCATAGTTAAAATAACCTTGAACCTCTCAGAAAATCCTCACCGCATAAGCAAAGCGCAATAAAAACAGATAAAGAGATATAATTTGAATATACGTATGTTGTGCGAGTGAGATAGACGAAGTTTACACACACTGTTTTCCAACTGGTAATTGTTATAAAAATACCTAACTTAATATTTAATCGTAGAAACAAAGTCTATTGTTTAATCTTACAACTAGACAGAAATACTTCCTTCCACCACCCTAATTTAATAAAAATATTAACAATTTTAGGGCTCTTGAATGAGCCAAATTTAGCCTATTTTTAAAAGCTTTTATTTAAGTTATCCGTATATGTATGTAAAGGTAGAATCTTTCAAGTTAAATTTGAATTTCCGGTGTCTGATTGAGTTGAAATATTACATATTGGTCCAGTCCCGAGGACAATGAATGTTTATGATAAGCATGCTCTGATGCTGCCAGGATTGGCTCCAGATGAGGGAACTTTTCAATTAACAACAGTAGGGACATGATATTTTGTTAAAAGCTTTTTTAACTTTACTTGTTATTTTCGCATTATCTGGAGTATCTATATGTTTAAGGAAAAGCTTCGTTAAACAAGTCTTTACCTACATTATTGTTATTCATAACCTATTTCTCGTAAATGATAAGATTATGCACCTAAGATTACATCGATTTTTTACAAAAAGGTCTTATAAGTAATCAATTTATTAGCATTAATACTATCTTCAAAATATAAATCACTAGCTATAACGCTGCTTCGTTAGCGTGGTCTTTTTCGCATGATACGTTGATAATAGATGGCGCTTTTCAATGTCATCATATTCCTGTAGAATTAACAGGATTTCTATAGCCTATATGTTACGCCTTAAAAGGAATAATTGTGCCCAATTGCATTGATATTGGTTTCGCGGATTCGCCGTGAAAGAGTCATTAAAACAAACATCCATACTCACAAACTTTTGCATTTATAATATTAGCAGGATGTTATATCATACTAAAAACAAAATAGGACATAGTATGAAGCCCTGAGATACCCAATTAATAACGATTGATCAATAAGACACCATCCTGTTTATGCAAACCCTAGAATTCACTTCAAAATTGCAATATATTTAATTATCTATTATAGTTGCTCTATAGAATTAGGCGTTACTTTGCGGAGATCCATAATACAAAAGTAATAATAAAATTATTTTGCTATAATCCGCGATGAAGTAAAATAGAAAATATATATAATGCTAAATATAGAGTGGACAATCGGTTATCATACCTGATACATGCAGGATTCGTAAAAAACACATGCACAAAGCTCCACCACCGCCACCACAATACACAAGCACTATATACGTTCACTATCACAAACTCAACAATCGTTTCGCCCCGCAACCGAAGCATCATCAGGAGATAGACTCCACGACCAAAATCGCAAAGACCAAAATCGCAAGCGATTTTGGTCGTGATGAATCACCCGATGATGCTTCTACGATGCTTTTTACGAATCCTGCATGTATCAGGTATGATAACCGATTGTCCACTCTACATTTAGCATTATATATATTTTCTATTTTACTTCATCGCGGATTATAGCAAAATAATTTTATTATTACTTTTGTATTATAGTTGCAACAAATGTTTACACCGTGTCAGACACAGTGTTTCACGTGTTAACACGCGAGCGTCTCGGACACCTACGATGCGTGACCCGAAACCTAAACATTTGAATCTTTCCTTCAATGAACACCGACACACGCGAACAAAGAAATATTAAATAGACAATCCGCGTTATAACCTTCGACTATATTATTGGATTACTTGAAAACAGATACAGTGAAACGAGTACAGTGTAATTTGAGTTTCCAAATATCAAGCTGGATCCTCGTAGAAAACCTTACGTGGAATTTTCGGATGCATTATCATGTCCTGGTATGTATATATTTCGCTTTTATTATATATAAATAACAACGCCGTGTGGTATCCGGCTGAATAGAATAGTACCACCCTCATTTCTTACCGAGGTGTCGTAAAATACGACTAAGGTAAATTGACGTCAGGCAGACCGGTCGTAAAAACGCAGCCGAATCATGTGACAGCATGTTTATAACATGTTGTGACGACCCCACTTAAAGTGGGCTAAGGGCAGGAAGATGATATTTATATAAATAACAAACAAAATCAACAAATTATTTGAGAATATGCTCATAATATAAATAAAACAATGTTTTATTATCAGTTTCCCGCCTTAAATGACCATGTTTCCTCTACTCAAACAAAGATGGCGCTCGTAACTATAAAGTTAATCTATTGGCATAATATATTATTTTGTTGATACATAAAATTCTATATAAATAATATATCTTATAAAAATCTTAAAATATTAATTAAATTACATATGTACATCTCTGAATATAATAAATACAAAATAATTCGGAAAAAAATTGACTGTTCTTTCAAGATCGTTTATTTCTTTTACCGCAAAATAATCCTTGTGTAATTCGTAAAACAATATTCATTTAGTTTTAGTAAAAAATCGCTAACGAGTTGTAATTTTTAGGCATTGTTATGATTTAGTTTATTTATTTATCAGTGTTAGGAATACGTGATAGCTATTTATATTTAAGTTAACTGAACTCAGCTGAGTATTTAAATAAAACCAAGCTTACGGCCATCATTACAGAATCTTCGTTCCATTGAGTAAAGCATGAGCCGGATACTACTCGACTGTTCGGCATAGGTTTCCTTTCTCTGTTTTTGAAGAGACAGTTTGGAGCTAAGACCTACCACGCTGCTCCAATGCGGACGGATTGGTCACAAATATTTCCAAAATTCTCTAGAGATATCTGGGTTTTATCACGTTGCATTCCTTCACCCAAAAGCATGTGATAAATTACAATTGTGTGTAACTGTCCTATATACTAATTTATTTTAATTATCATTTAGAATTATAAGTTTTTAACAGAAAAACTCATTGCCTATTAGTTGCTATATAGCGATGATATTCAGTTTTTCTCACGATGTTTTCCTTCACCGAACTAATTCCATTTACTGAACATCATTTTATGAAAATAATTAATAAGACGATATAGACAAAATACGGGTTGCGTGTTTGTAAATAAGGTCCCATCATGCAATATTGCTGTTCGTTAAAAAGGATATCGCTAGTTTGTAGGACAAGACCAATTTAGTTGCTTTATGATGTTATAAAAATCTTTTAGTACTTAACTCTTAAAGTTTATTTTTTTAAAGCATTGAATATAAAAAATTTAAAGAGCTGAGTCTATGGATATTAAAAAAAACTTTTTAATCGCTTGCGCCGCGTATATCAGCAGAGATATGCTAAAGTAATGTACTAGGGATTTGTAGATCTATAAAAATACTATAAAAAACTCCGTTTAAAAAAGTCTACGGCGTCTCTATCTCTTATGGTTAACACACAATAACTACTTTTATGTTCAAATAGTACTTTGGGCAACAAAATTAACACGCTGATTTCTACGCGAGCAAAACCGCTGTCCCAGCTAGTGTTATATAAGACTGGCTTTTCACGAATGAAACCAAAAGTAGTATTATATGACTATGCGTGGGCGATAATTTTAAGCGTTGTTTCTCAGAATTCAGACCTCCGCGAAGTTAGTCCATATTAGGAGGTTTATATGTAGGAATATTGGCAAATGGTTTCCTATGTATTTTCGCAGTTAAAACTGTCATAAACTTAAACTATTAAGACTGGATAATTTTTTCAAATATAATATTTTTTTATGAACGTTAAGCCGTGTGGTATCCGGCTGAGTAGAATAGACCACTCTCATTTCTTGCAAAAGGCGACAAATGTAAGTTGATGTCAGGCGGCCGGTAAAATATGTAGCCAAATCACATTACAACATGTTTATAACATGATATGCCTACCCCACTTAGAGTGGGATTAGGGCAGGCAGGCAAGCAAAAAAAATACCCGTTTTTTTAAAGCATTAATTTAACTTGAATTCTATGTATATGACGGTGGAATTTTAAAAGTTAAATTTGATCCACTTTCCCTTGCCCCTTTGATTTGGAATTTTACATACTGGTCCAGCCTCGATTTCTAGGATTGGTTCCAGACTCCAGACGAGGGAACTCCTCAAATATTAACTGTAGGGACATGTAAAGTAAGTCAAGTAGCCGCCTGTTACTATCCCACTGGTGGGAATAGGCCTCTTCTCTCCGTTTTTGGCATATCTCCAGAATTCTCTAGAGATATGCAGGTTTTCTCACGATGTTTTCCTTCACCGAAAATCGTGTGATAAATTGCATTAATAAATTTATCACAAATTGCAATTATCAATTAGACACATAAATTTTAAGAGAAAAACTCATTGGTGTCTGCCCGGGGTTTGAACCCGTGACTTTCTCGAAAGAGTGGCACGGTGTTACCGCTGGGCTATCACAGCTTAGGGATATGACATTTTTTTTATTTTGTGGTCGCCACTGACTTCCGCTTTGTATTTTATAGTAACAAAGTCATGAAACAAGAGTATCGCGCTCTTTTTGATTAAAATGGTGGCTACACTGTGCCGTTGTTGTTTCCGGTTTAGTCTTCCTATTGATAAAACGTTTCAGTTGCAGCAGTCGTGGTTCGTCATTCAAGAGAAGTGAATCTCGGAACGGGAATTGTGGTATTCCTATTATATCGTGTTATTGTATATAGTGTGCGTTAACAATTTGTTTAAAAAAAAAAATTTAACATGATTTAGGAACTAGAAAGCACATATAGTACACAATTGAGGGTAATTTTAAATAATTTATAGAATTAGGTGTTACTTTGCGGAGATCCATAATACAAAAGTAATAATAAAATAATTTTGCTATAATCCGCGATGAAGTAAAATAGAAAATATAGACTCCACGACCAAAATCGCAAAGCGTTTTTGGTCGTGGAGTCTAACTCCTGATGATGCTTTGGTTGCGGGGTGAAACGATTGTTAAGTTTGTGATAGTGAACGTATGTAGTGCTTGTGTATTGTGGTGGCGGTGGTGGAGGTTTGTCCATGTGTTTTTTTACGAATCCTGCATTTATCAGGTATGATAACCGATTGTCCACTCTACATTTAGCATTATATATATAATCTAATTTACTTCATCGCGGATTATAGCAGGTAATTTTAAACTTAATAATAATAAGTGATAATAAGCGTAATAATAAGTGAACTCTAATTTTACTTTGTTAAATAATTTGCATGTCAAACTTGACTAAACATGTTCTAAAATTAGTTATAACATCTACTTGTACCCATGTTTTAAGCAAATAAATGATTTTGACTTTGACTTTGACTTAATTGAACGCAAACGAAGTCGCAGCATCTAACTCCCAAAACCTCGATTACTGTAAAGGTTGTAGAAACGACCATAAAATTATATCTCAATCGATTTATAGTCTCGTTAGCATTTCACACTAAACTTTTTATGATCATACAGATTACGCTCCAAACATGTCCAAAGATCATTGCGCGGGTGGACAACCGAGTTGTAATTTATTACAGTATTTATTACGTTATTACAAATGGATCGATTAACTATCGATTCGAACTACACTTCCTTTTCGGTGTTACATCTAAGGCAGTATTACGGATCGTGATGTCATTGACAGCTTATATGGACGTATAAATAATATATTATGTTTAATTCAAATTCAAAATATTCTTTATTCAAATAAACTTGTAAACAAGTGCTTTTGAATCGTCAACTCTACTGATGGTTCGGAAAGCTTTTCCTACCGAGAAGAGCCAGCAAGAAACTCGGCGGTTGCTCTTTGAAAAATATAATTCTTAATACTATTTACATTCAGTCGTTACTGTCTTGTACAGGTTCAAAGAGAGCTATATCCACACATTCTTATCTTCTAAATAATCTTCAAGAGTATAGTAGGCTTTCTGTATCAGCCTCTTTTTAACAGTGTTTTTAAACTGCTGTAATGGCAATGCTGAAATTGAGTGCGGAATTTTATTATAGAATCTTATACCAAAACCCACAAACATGTTACGCACTTTTGTAAGGCGCAAAGCAGGAGCCGCAAGCTTATGTCGGTTCCTGCTTTGTCTATTGTATACATCACCTATCGTTTTATTGCCTGCAGTTTTACAACCCAAAAGGTCGAGGGTTAAATGATTTATTATTATTTACCGTTATTTTATTATTGAGTGTGATTTTGGTGTGGAGTTGATTTTGACGAAATTAACTCAATTTGAATTTTTGAAATGGCTATACATAGGACACAAAAAGGGATGTATAGCTTATACTTAAAGATATTCCACTATGTGTTTTTGAAAGGTTTACATCGGTTCTTTTGATAGTTTAATTTTGTGTAAAAAGATTGGGGGTATATAGTATAATAAATTTTTTTTATTATGATCATAATGTACTGTATTTTTGAGCATGCTGTGTCCATTTATAATTAGGGTACCATTAGACTTTTTAGAATGCATATTAATAATTAAGTTGATAAAAAATGTAAACTCTGTTGGCGAACCTAATAAAATAAATAAATAAATTACCGCAGTGTCGTAAGAGACGACTAAGATAAATTGACGTCAGGTAGAGTGCCATGAGTGCGGCGCCGACTTTGACACGGCGCTGCACACGCTCGCAGACTGTCCAGCTTGGGCGGTTCAGCGGGCGGAACTCGTGGCACAGGTGGGGCACGATCTCTCCCTGCCCACTGTGGTTCGCGCCATGGTGGACAGGGAGCGATCGTGGGCAGCGATGGTCTCCTTCTGCGAGAATGTTATCTCGCGGAAGGAGGCGGCGGGGCGGATCCGGGAAGTCGAGTTCTTGGATCGAATCCGCCGCAGGCGAGCGGGGCGATGGCGACTCGCCGAAGTCCGTCGCATGCCGCCCTAACGGGGACCTCCAAGCGATCCGAACGGGGTTTATCGGACGCTCGCTGGAGGCTAGGTTTAATTAAATAAAGAATATTTTGAATTTGAATTTGAATATAATCATTCATGTTTCGCGATAGGCCCATGATCCAAATCCTACCTGCGATTGACAGTCAAGGTGACCCTAATTAAATTCATACCGACCCAAAAGAGGCGTTGCTGACTGATATAAGTGCTTATTTGACCAGTAAAAAATTATATCAATATCATACTGTTTTTTGTTGTACATTTGTAACATTCGTTTATTTTGACAAGAGCAATATTTGATCTTTTGTTTCGTGCAAAAAATAGGAATGTAAGACGCTACTTCCAACTACAACGAATAAAACAAATTCCATCATAGTTGCTTCAACAAAATCAGGGGTGGGCAACCTTTTAAGACTAAACTTAAGTGATAATTTTAAAGAAATACAGATTTTTAAGAGCCAATTACTTTTTTTATTCATATAGTATCTTTTTATATTGATATTAGTCGTGTGGTATCAGGCTGAGTCGAATAGACCACCCCCTCGTTTCTTACCGAGGTGTCGTAAAAGGCGAATAAGGTAAGTTGGCACTCCACGTGGTATTCGACTGAGTAGAATAGACTACCCTCTTCCTTAACCAGTTGTAAAAGGCGACTACGATAAGTTGACGTCAGGCAGGCGCCGGTCGTAAAATATTTAGCTAAATCATGTTACAACATGTTTATAACATGTAGTGCCGACGCCATTTAGAGTGGGATACAAGCAGGAGAATGACAATAATAACTAAGTTTCCTATACTTCTACTTGCTTCTTAGTACTTCTAAATTCATCTTCTTATGCCCTTATCTTATCTTCCTGCCCTTATCGCACTCAAGTGGGGTCGCCACAACATGTTATAAACATGTTGTCACATAATTTGGCTACGTATTTTACGACCGCCCGCCTGCCTGACGGCAACTTATCCTAGTCGTATTTTACGACTGAGTAGACTAGACTACCCTCTTCTTTACCTAGTTGTAAAAGGCGACTACGATAAATTGACGTCAGGCAGGCAGCCGGTCGTAAAATACTTAGCGAAATCATGTTACAACATGTTTATAACATGTAGTGCCGACCTCTTAGAGTGGGATAAGTGCAAGAGAATGATGATAAGTACTAAGTTTCCTATACTTCTACTTACTTCTTAGTACTTCTAAATTATATTTTGCACGATAGGACACTATAACGAATTGCCATGCCTGATGTGATGATTATGGACACTGACATTTGTCTATTTGGTTGTAATTTTAACTTATTGAGACATCATCATCCTCCTGCCCTTATCCCACTCTAAGTGGGGTCGGCACAACATGTTATAAACACGCTGTTACATGATTTGGCTGCGTTTTTACGACCGGCCGGCTGCCTGACGTCAACTTACCTCTATCGTATTTTACGACACCTCGGTAAGAATGAGGGTGGTCTATTCTACTAAACCGGATACCACACGGTGGGTCAACTTACCTTAGTCGCCTTTTACGACACCTCGGTAAGAAATGAGGTTGGTCTATTCTACTCAGCCGGATACCAAACGGCGGGTCGACTTACCTTAGTCGCCTTTTACGACACCTCGGTAAGAAAAGAGGGTGGTACTATTCTATTCAGCCGGATATCACACGGCGTAATTTTAACTTATTGAGACAAGTTTATCTAAAACTGGTCCACCGTTCCCTCCAGCTACGAGTGACCTTAAAGTCAAAAACCCAAACCAACTATCATCTCATAAACATATGGTTAGCATATTATAATTCGCTATTATTTGTTACAACACGTACTAAAGAATAAATTTACAGTTTTGGCGTTCAGCTTTAATACAAGAAAAACCTATTTCATAGCGTAACAGACACAATTTGAAACGAGATTTGGATCGAGAGTGATTATATGAAATAGGAGTTTTTTCTATAGTATTTCGTTACTTACTCTCATCATCAAATTCAAATTCAAAATATTATTTAAATAAACCTGTAAACAAGTGCTTTTGAATCGTCAACTCTACTGCTGGTTCGGAAAGCTGTTCCTACCGAGAAGAGCCAATAAGAAATTTGGCGGTTGCTCTTTTCTAAATATTATTCTTATTGCTAGTTACATCATTCCCATCATATCACTCCAACCATCACTCTTATCTCACTCTAAATGGGGGCACAATATGTTTTGATGCGGGACGCAGAGGATTCTGGCGGTTAGAATTGTATGGGGCTACCGGACTATCTCCGGCGACGCTGCCTGCGCCTTGATCGGGTCCACTTCGTGGGATCTACAGGTAAAGGTGCTTGCTCAGGACCTACCGCAGTAGAGTTTAAGCCCGTTCATCGGGAGATTCAGCGGCGGTAGAGGTGAATTGGCGGAAGCCAACTTAGGAGGAACTCCTCCGCCAATGGAGGCGGCGGCTAGAATTACCCAGTGCAGGATTTTGGACGATCAACTTGGCAGGGTCGCTAGGATGCATGGGGTCCTCACCTTCCACCTGACACAGGTGGTTTCCGGACACTGTTGTTTCGGGAGGTATCTGTGGAAGATAGTCCCGCGCAGAGAGTCCGGTGGGCGTCACGAGTACGACGCCGAATTTGATAGGGCGCTGCATACGCTCGCAGACTGTCCAACTTGGGCAGTTCAGCGGGCGGAGCTCGTGGTACAAGTAGGGTACGATCTCACCTTGCCCACCGAGTTTCGTGCCCGTCTACCAGACGGGGAGAAATCGTGGGCAGCAATGGCCTTCTTCTGCGAGGACGTAGTCTCGCAAAAGAAGCTGACGGGGCGGATTCGGGAAGTCAAGCCCTTGATCCAATATGCTGCAAGCGAGATGGGCGCAAACGACTCGCCGAAACCCGTCGTATGCCGACCTAACGCGGACCTCTAGGCGTTCCGAACGGGGCTTATCATCTTTGTATTTTATCTTCACCGAAATTAGCATTTAAACAATATAATTAAAAAGGTTGTTCAATAAAGATTTAAACAGTATAATTTTGATTATATACAAATAATGGGAAATTTAAGATAATTCCGCAAAACTATTATGACAGAACAATGCACGTATTAAGTTAACGAAATTTTTGATGTATAATAGATAGATAATTTATAATTTAAATATATTCGCATAGAATAATAGAAGTAAGCGTTTACAAAATTCTCTCAAGCTTTTCGAAATAAACGGCATTTGATTTCATTTCAATTAGCCGACGTTTTAGCATTACTTTAGTACTTACTTTAATTTACTTTGTTATAATACTTTTGGTACGTTTGGAAAATTATGTAAATGTACTTTTACACACAGGTTTACAGACATCTAAATGACGACTACAAATCTCCTATCCTTATCCAACTCTAAGTGGGTTCGGCACAACAAGCTATAAACATGTTGTCAAATGATTTCGCTTAGGTATTTCACGACCGGCCGCTTGCTTGATGTCAATTTACCTTACACCTCAGTAAGAAATAAGGGTGGTCTATTATACTTAGATGGATACCACACGGCGGGTCAACTTACCTTAGTCGCCTTTTACGATACCTCGGTAAGAAATGAGCCTCTAAATAAATTTTAATAAACATTTCTAATATAAATTTTATGTTCTTTATTTATCCATTCTTTTTACAAACGTACTTCACGCGGGTTTGAGTTTTTGCAGTTTTCTTTTATTACGAAGAAAGTAAACAGACACGCATATTTAAAAATGGAATCGTTAAAAAACTTTAAAAAATGTTGCTATAAGTGAAATAATTAGTTGGTTGTGTAAAAAAATAATTAAACGATATAATGTATATATATAATGTTGCAATAACGATTATTTAAGTTATTTTGATTATTAGTTTGTGTTTTGATTATAGACGCATTTTAAAAATTAATCAAATAGATAATGCATAAGAGACCAGTTTGAGATTTATTGCATCCTTAACTAATTTAAATTTTGATTGCCTTGGCATTTTTAACGGATGAACTTTCAATTCCCAAAAAAAAATGACGTCAATACTGATTGACAGGAATTAAATGTACAGAACCCTTTTAGTTTAGTCAAAATCAACCGTAATAAGCAATTTTACCATACAATACATTTCAAATGTTAGGGTATCGCCACACATAATCGGCTAGGTGATATATTGAGTAAAGTAAGAATAATATAGTAACGGCCTGTTACTGTCCCACAGCTGGGCATAGGCCCTCTCCCTCCTTATCGAGAGAATCTAATGCGGATTGGTAAGTTATACATACCTGCAGAATTCTCTAGAGATATGAAGGTTTCCTCACGATTTTTTCCTTCACCGAAAAGCGTGTGATAAACTGTGAATTCCAATTATTTTATATTTATATATTTTAGTTGTGCATTAATAGTACTAATAACAAAGGAGAATTAAATGAACTAAATATAATTTGTTTAACTAAAATAAGGAATATTTATGTCTTTCCGGTTTAAAAACTTTGTAGTTCATTTCGGAAGCCTTTCCGATTGAGCAGTTTTGCACATTTATGTGGCGTCAATAATAATTCAATATTATGCTAACATACATCTGTGATTCAAGTACCTACGACGAGTGAAACAATATGAACCAAATAAAATAATATTTATTTGCATTTTCCTTACAATAACTATAGACCTTAGTTAAGCGTTCTTCGGCATTAAAAAGTACATGTTTCAAGAACTATAGAACTATATATATAAGAATAATATTCAAGCTATAATCAAAGAGTTTGAACAGAATTAGATTAAGACTAATATTATAAAAAATCATCTGACTCACCAAACAAAGTTGTCGAACGAGGTATATAATTCCGAACTTTTGTGAACGCACCCTTAAAGCTAACTGAATCGTTATTGATGATAATTATACTAACAACGTAGTTAGGTTTTAATAGAATATTGCAAAACGTCTGTGACATTTTAACATGTGTTAAAAAATTACGGTAATTATGTCTACAATTTTTATTAGCGATTATATTTCTGAAACATTAGTTTCAAAGGTTATTGAATTTTAGGAAAACTTTTGCGTATAGCTTTTTTACCATAGAGAGCTACTTTCTCCGTTAAACTGTAAAAGTTTAAAGCTTTTGAAATCTTTAGTGTATTTTTTTATAGAGATCTTTAACATAGCGCTCGAAACTGACATCCTTATATTGAAAATTGAAAAAAAAATGTATATTCATGTAAACTATCCAAAAAGGTAGAAATATCTTAGTATCTTAATGTATAATTTTATATTAATTATCTGTTTATAATTATATAATACGTTTGTAACCGAACGAAATATTATTGTTTAAAAAAAGCGTCCCAAAACTTCGCATACATACATATACAACTCTTCTGGGGAACTATTTGGTCGAAAGTCTGGTGGACTTTTAGAAAACGATTCAATTGCAATGCAATTCAAAGTCAGTGCCTAACTGAATCGCTTTCTTTTCGTTCTTTTAACTGACTCGCATTTGAATCGCTTACTGTGAATAAAAGAACGACTTTTATCTGTGTTCTCCATTTGGGTCGTAATGTTTGAAAAGGAAAACGTTATATGATCTATACATAACTTTGTGTTTTTTAATCAAACGTTCTTAAGGATGCGTTCCGAAACTCATAATCATCAAAATACGTTTCCGATTCAGTTTAGCTTGTTATTTGACAACCTTAAATTACGCGTCTTTAACACGTCATGGTATGAAAAATTAAAACAATTCAGTTAGAGTTTAGAATTCAGTCGCAATAGTTCATGATAAGCCTACTGAACTATGCACCTTGCAATAGGTCTATTGAAACCAAATTTAGTTTTCCCAGTCATGGTTGCGCACATTTTCGGAATTAGCAATGTTAGCCGTAGACCTCAAAGAGGACATTTTGTTTAGACACTCCTAACTGAACAGATTTGTTCCAAACGGCATTGGCAAGCGCGAATTCAAATTTACCAGTTTCAAGCGCATATTGATTTTGTACCAGCGCAAGAGAGAGACAAATAATAGCTTGTGTCTCCATTAAAAAAACTTTAACTGCACGTTCATCTGTCCTCAGGTTACGTATTATTACCCGGCACCTGTCTGGTGGGGTCGCAAATACCAAGCGGCGGTTGTGAACCACCTGTTTGATCGTTCGACCTGGGGCCACTAAATTTACAGTTTGCGTTAGAAGTTTATATTTAAAGAATAAAATAAGAAGTTCTTTATTTATACAGAGTTAACTTCTATAACTTAATATTCGCGACCTAGGGCCATTATATGTGTTTTTTGCCACGCAACTTTGTAATTTAACGATTAATTAAATTGCGAATTTGTTGTGGAACTAATAACCTAACTAGCCATCTTGCTCGCACCTACCCGTATGTACACCTCGTGCTCGCTCCTATAGTTACCCTACATGCTTGTCTGCCAGGGATAGGAACTATCAAAAATGTCTGACTAATGAGGAAACATCTTGTTATTATTATCCAAGTAATATATATTAAAATCAGCTTTTATACTATGACGTAAATAGAAAAAAAATCATGAACATTAAGGGTGTCAGTGTCCGGCATTGACTGACGTGATTTTTAATATTATTCTGAAGGTAATACGAAAAAAAAGCACTTTATAATTTGACGAAATTAGATCGGTATTTTGCAACCTTGAGTACCGTTTATATCCCAAAGCCATCATGACCCAAATTTCATAATGTTCTTACATGTGTTGGGAGCATGCACTAACAAATTTTCAGCTTTTACAAAATGACGAAGGTTTTGGGGTTCGCGGGCTTTCGCTGTATTGGTATGAGCATACATAAATCAAACTTAATTTTTTGTGAAATCTGGTAAAGATTTAGAAGTAAAGTTTTTGGCACAATCATCAAATCTAATTGTTAAGCGATATATTAAATTAAAAAGTTATATAACTGTTAATACATATTGTGTAGCGCTTTGAATAAATGTATATTAACCCGTATTTAGTAGCCCCAATGGAATGTACATATGAAGACGGTTAAAGTTCACTGGGCAAATTAATATAATAACTTTACTAAAGAATTTTCAATGCCATCTATGTCAAAGAATCTAAATTGGGAAAAATCGTAACATATCTTAAAGCAGTTTGTACTGTTATTTTAAATATTAAACTATCTCAATTCATTATTAGTACCTAGGTGACCTAGGCGGAAGAGTTACTGAAAACATACTTTCGCATTTACAATATTGCTGTAATTTTTCGAATCTTGTGAATTCTAGCTAAAACTAGCCAAAGCATCGACAGGCAAAACTTTAGGTTTTTATAGAGATATAAATTAGGTAACTGGCTATACTTACGTCTTATTCTATCGGGTTAGCTCGACCAGTTTCGTGACCATCCGGGACCCTTAATCATGAGCTCTTTACATAGCGTTATCGTCGTGAGAACTGGCTTAAAAAATGAAATTGTCTTATAAAGAGACATGTATAGTCGTTACTAAACTGCGAATATATTTTGACGTAAAAAGGAAGCAGTGATAGTTAACCCAACCAAGAGTTTTTTTATATAAAAAAAATTATGTGGTTTTATTAATAATTTATAGAATTAGGCGTTACTTTGAGGAATTCCATAATACAAAATGTAATGATAATATTACTTTGCTGTAATCCGCGATAAATCTCTCACGACAAAATCTAGCAATAAGGCATAATATTTTCATTACTTTCAATTGATCGATTTTCGATCGATTTGATTTTTGATTAACAGAGACGAAAAATAGGATGAGCAAAGCTGCATATCATCGTAAATTTATAGGATATTTGTAACGAATTGTGTATCTTAGCTCCAATCTTTTACTTCTACCAAACCAAAGTATATTAGCAAATTCGTATTATTGTCAACATGTTATTAAAACGCAAGATTTAATTAAACTTGCGGCTACAAAATAGTCGAACGGGGTAAGGACGAATATTAAAAATCAAAGCAAAGGAACATTTGTTAACAAAGTATGTAATATGACGTTGATAGGGGTGGTAATAGCATAAATAATCCAAGCATTAGGGGTTACTTCATACTACCAACAGTTACGCCACGTTATGCTCCGCGACGCGTGGCGCGCCTCTTCTTTAATAATGTGTGTATGATTTAACTTTTCTATGGATACATTTTTGAAGTGAAAACTTCTTTAGCGACGTTGTGCATTTTTTGTGATGGGAAAAAATGTTAAATTTGAATCAGGACATGTGAACGGATCGAAAATTTGTAAGATGGAGGGAGAGTAGACTGCCGGCGTAGTATAGGAGAGGAAGTATTCAATTTTCTTTCTACCTCGCAACAAAAAGGTATGCCTGCACCTGCTGTTTTATTAAGGCGGCGCAGGACGCTTGCGCGAATTGGATTGCATTGTAATATTTTCAAACTGTTAAATTTTTAATGTAATATAAATTGTCATGTTTTTGTACGTTACTGCAATAAATTAATATTGTATTTTACGACATAAATGATACTATTTTTATATTGATAATTAAAGCTAATCGTGGAAAATTATTCCTTAAAAATTCCACAAAATTTACATGCATTCCTTAAAAGTTACATGTAGGATATAAGCCCGGGTTTTTTCACATATTTTATCCGCCAGTTTACCATTACGCTATTACAACTTAACAAATTGTAGTAAATTTAAGCTCTACAATATATTTCTATTTTAGTATTGTTTTCAATGGCCGAAAACAGAGAAACATTTTTTTTAATAAAACCTAGTTACTGAATTTCATGAAAATCGTTGGAGCCGTTTCCAAAATTCAGAAAAATATATAGATATACAAGATTGATTACATTACATTAAGCTATGATGGTCCAACGGTAACACCGTTCGACTCTTTCGAGGAGGTCGCGGGTTCAAATCCGGGCAGACACCAAACCAGTTTTTCTGTTAAAAACTTATGTGTCTAGTTGATAATTTCAATTTATCACACGCTTTTCGTTGAAGGGAAACATCGTGAGGAAACCTGCATATCTCTAGAGAATTCTGGAGATATGTGTAACCTACCAATCCGCACTGGCGCAGCGTGGTAGGTCTTAGCTCCAAACCTTCTTTCCCAAAACGGAGAGAAGAGGCCTATTCTCAGCACTTTGATAGAAACAGGCCGCTACTTACTATACAAGATGAAGTCATTAAAATATTTATAATCGTTAAATAAATGAATGTCACCCTAGCAGGAACTTCTGCGTTACACTGAACCGCCTGTAACAATTATTCGTATCACGATATATTGCAGAGGTTTTTGTAATAACCGCCGCTGAGATTACACTTTTTGTATCCAACTGTTATTTAACAGAAATAATCATAAAGCATTAAGCAATACGTGATGTTTGCGGTTTTCTTTTCATTGAAATTATTATTTGAGTATCGAAATATGGAAGACCTTTAAAGACTACAGATTAATACTGTTTTACGTTATTTAGAAACATCTTTTAGCCATAACGGCTTAGATGTTTGCCACAGGTGAGCGCAGAAGCATCGTCGAGAGTGTAAATAAAATAGGAAGATTTATTTCAAACTTAATGCATTCTGTTAGCCTTAATGACTTTAAATCGTTACCGGGCGAGTGTAGAAGCATTGCTAATCATCATACAAATTATCCCATTTATAATTATATGTATGACCGGGTAAACGTTGTTTTGCCATATAAATTATTTCTATGGAATTTCTAGTATATTTACATTATAAAAAAAAAAAATTGGCCTAAGAATATGTTAAAAAATGTTAGGGGTTGACAACCTTATCACTTAGGGGTATGAGAAATAGATAGTTACCGATTCTCAGGCCTACTGAATAATGCATTTATAATTTCATAAAAATCGGTCAAGCCAAGAGTATGGTAGCTAAACATTGTGATACGAAAATTTTATAAATATCATTAATTTATAAGCAATATGCTTATAAATAAATGACTAAAATAATTTAACTTAACGAGCTTTGTGCAGAACAGCACATTGATTAAAACAGCACATTGTAAATTAAAAATGCTTAAAAGATTGACCGCCGAGTTTCTTTCTGGTTTTTCTCGATAAGAGCAACATTCATTATATATCCTTTACGATTCAAAAGTAGTTGTAAAAGCTTATTTTATGAAGATTATTTTTATATTTGTCTGTAAACGTATTCAATCTTAACTTAAAAGCTCGAGTAATGGTTCTAAAAGTTTTCCCTAGCATCGCCAGCGGTCAGCGAAGCTCGAAGCACTTACCACCTGCAACCGTGTGTGACAGACGGTACCGCACGTGTTATAGACATAAAAATATTTAGATCTGCAATAAATATATACTAATAATATAAATCCGAAAGTTTATCTGTCTGTATGGCGTTTACAGCTATTTTTCAACAAATTGATGAAATGAATGACACTTTAAAAAAACTGTTAAAAAGAGGCTGATACAAAAAGCCTACTATACTGTTGAGGATTACTTAGATGATAAGAATGTCTGGATATAGCTACTCTTCGAACCTGTACAAGACAGTAATAACTAAATGTAACTAGTAATAAGAATTATATTGTAAAAGAGAAACCACCGAGTTTCTTGCTGGCTCTTCTCGGTAGGAACAGCTTTCCGATCCAGCAGTAGAGTTAATGATTCAAAAGCACTTGTTTACAAGTTTACTTGAAGCAAAGGTTATTTTGAATTGGTACATATAAATAAGGGGTACCTTTGCATAATTCTATTGTACAATGGTTTCAAATAGTAGTCCGCGAAACGCGGATTATAGCGAAATGATTCTATCATAGCTTTTAAAATTGCTACAATTGAAGCCTTATATATAGATGACTTATATATAGACTGGTAAACAAAAATAAAAATTGAGGGTATAAAACAATTAAGTTGTTAATAAAGATTACTATGTCCTTAATTACTTTTTTTGCCTTAGTGTATATTATACCAAACGTTTTGTCTCTTTCAATCGGCAGAAATAATAGCTGCCATGTGTAAAAGTGATTGCGTACTATCCCACTGCTGGGCATAGGCCTCCTCTTGCTATTTTTGGAAACAAGGGTTAGAGATTAGATTTAACACGCTTCGCCAATGTGGATTGGTAGGTTACAAATATCCGCAGAATTCTCTAGAGATATGCAGGTTTCCTCACGATGTTTTCCTTCACCGAAAAGCGTGCGATAAATTGCTAATATCGATTAGACACATACATTTTAATGAAAAACTTATTATTGCCTGCCCGGGGTTTGAACTCGTAATCCCGAAAGAGTCAGACGGTCGCAGTTTAGTTATTAAAGCTTGTCTAATAAACATAAATTAGACAGTACATACGTGATACAGTAAGTTAATAAGGGAGTATGTTAAAAGATCATGGGTATAACGTAATAACTCGTTACATTACTATTTCCAAATTTCAACACTAATCTCCTCGTATGTCCAATGACCAAACTAAACGGACTGGTCATAAGATTTACCAGTAAATTTAATGTTGTAATCAAAGACCAGATATTAATTACTCTATATATATGCTATACTATAAAATTGAAAACAAATTTCATATTTTTAGACATATTTTATTTCTCCGAAGTAAAAACAGTAATTTTAAAATTACATAATAATATAACATTGAAACTTAAACAATAATTTAATATTAATTTCTCATAATAATTACAGCCATTTATCGTAATTTGAAATAAATAAATTCCTAATAAAGGAAAGAATAATATTAAAATTAATATCAATTACAAATTGTAAAATTAAAGATTTAATACAATAATGAAATTATTTCACGTTTTATTATAGTGGATTAAATTAATATATAATTGATTAATCATAATTTTGTTTTTTTTTTCAATTAATAATTACCAAGAAATAGTAAAATATATTTATTATCAAATGTCCATGAAATTCTAAAATGTACCTATTTAAAAAAAAATTGTGTATGTAAAATGAATTATGTGATTTGTATTTCTTTTAATGATTTTATGTGAAATAGTGTATTTATTGTTGTTGTTTTAAATACGTTCAGAAAGCCTTTTCTTTTGGATAAATGTCTCAACAATAAAATCAGTATAAAAGGGCAATAAAAACAATTAACTAGTAAAAAAAATCGCACCGGGCGAACGTTTTTCATAGTATTGAATATTGTAACCAGTTATAAATTCAAATTTTGACATATTTTTATTATGATTTAGAATGTAATCATGTGTTATTAGAATTAGTTAGTATTTTTTTTCCATACACAACTTCGTCATTAATGTGTAAACTTGAATTTAATGTCATAACATTATAAGTAATATAGAAATATTATTAAATTTGTGATTTTTCGGTTCAATATGAAGCTGTGATAGCCCACGGGTGACACCGTGCGATTCTTTGGAATGCTCACGGGTTCAAACCCCAGGCAGGCACCATTGAGTTTTCTATGAAAACATATGTGTCTAATTAATAATTGCAATTTATCACACGCTTTTCAGTGAAGGAAAACGTCGTAAGGAAACCTGCTTATAGGTCTTAGCTCCAAACCTTCTCTCCAAAAACAGAGAGAGGAGACCTATGCCCAGCAGTGGGATAGTAAGAGACTGTAACTTACTTATATATATTTTAAATCATATACAGAATCAATGAAAATGCATGCATGTCAATGCTGTATTAACCACTTAAAACTACTTCGTTTCGTCCTAATATGCTATCAAATAGAATTTATATTTTACTCAAAACCCATAATATATTTCACATTCTAATATCCGGTAACTTGGCTATAAAACGTAAAATATATTAAATAGCGGTATATTTCTCACCATAGATTAACCACATTTTAATGTGCTTGCTCTAGAAAGTTTATGAGATTAAATATTGCATCTATTTTAGTTTATAATCTGTTAACTGCACCTTGGCGTTTTACCCGCGTTGCAAAAATTTACAGTTTTAAGGTTTTTGTCACTTTCAATATTTTTCCAATATTGGTTCTTTGCTATTCCAGGTTCAGACTTTACTGTTTTTTACAAAATTTCATACAAATCCTTTAAACACTTAGCACTTTAAAACAATAAAAAGCTCTCATCCATAAACTTTGTCTTGCATAAAATTACGTCATCATAAATAAATTTGGTATTTAAAAAAAATTGTGTATTAGTGTAGTTCTAATTTATGTGTATTTATTACATAGTAATCCCAAAGAACTCAATTTCTTATCATTAATTGACAACTGAAATAAAGTCGAGTTATTCGTAATTAAAATCCCTGAAGTGATTTTGAATTCCGAAAACGCGAAAGGAGTTTTTATTGTACGGCGTATCGAGAGAAAAAACTGATCATTCGATACATCATAATTAACGTTTCCAGTAACGAGATCAATCACATTATGTGTGACAAAAAGTCGCCAAACTGGAGCTTTCAAACAATTGTTTATTCAACAGTCAATTCTGTTTTTTTCCCAGCTCTGCGTCATAAGCAGCGGTACGAAAACGAATCTCAGTAGTAAGGCAGTATAATTTGTGCGCTTGCTCCATGTGCTCTACTGTTTTACTTTTAAGGCAACATACCTTATTTAAATTTGGAATAAATAAAAAGCCCGCCTTTTCTGATAAACGAGCGAAGGCTGTCAATTTAACAGTCTGGAGTTGAAGTGCGTGAAAAAAATATTTAAAATCAAAGTGAAAATATATTAATAATTGTTAAATTAAAACAATTAAATTATAAAATTAAATTCAATAACTCAAATTTAAATTTAAATTCAATCTGAAGCGTGAGAAATTCCACAATTCAAATTTGAATATTACTCATGGATATATTTCAAATTTCGAACAAAAATGTGTTTTAATTGTTTCAAATAAAATTTTATAAACAAAGCTATCAAATTTAAGTGATATGTGTATGAATATAAAAAGTGATGAATATGTGAACGTGAATTAGGAATGTTGAATTTCGCAGGATTACTAAAACGGTATTTTGTTTGAGAACATAAATTTTTTCGTCTTACGTAAATACGTTCCGTTTTAATGAGGCATTTGAATAAAGATTTTTTTTTATGAATATCATTTTCATAATTGTTAAATATTCATAACGAAATTAACGCTAAGTTAAACAACTAAAAACATACTAAACAGTATTTGTAAAATGACATAATTATAACAAATATATTCTACGTGGATATGTCTTGTATAAAAAAGAGATAAATATGACTTATATAAGAGCAAATAGACCGTCCCACAGTTGGACTAGGAATACTATCTCCTTCGGAGATATGTTTTAGAGCTCAGACCCACAACGCTGCTCCAATGTGAATCAGCAGGCTACACATCCCGAAAATTGTTTTAAGTGTCAGAACATTTTTAGTACTACAAAATCGTTATCGTAAATCATTTTAATGTAAACCCATATGTGCTTAGCCTAGGTTTGAACTTGCAACCCAACTGGCAAGAGAAACGCTCCTTCACCAATCTGCCTTCAGGATTTATAACAGACTTTTATTGCAAGTTATTTATAATAAACATGGATTCCATGTTTTATGTTGTAAAACAACAGCCATTTACTATGCATAGAGTTTTTCTTTTCTTATGCAAAGAAAGTAGGATTCGAGAATAAACCCACCACGCTGCTCTAATGCGGATTAATAGGTAACAAGCATTCTTTACACATATATGGGTTCCGTCGCGATGTTTTCCTTCGCCGAAAAGCGTTTGATAAATTGCAAAAATTGATTAGGCATATAAATTTTAATAGAACTCATGCCGACCGGAGTTCAAATTCTAGCCCCGATCAGGACTAAATTATTAAATTACAAAATTACGTCTAAAAATATGATAGCTTTGCCACAACGGCAATTAAAAAACATCATTAATAAAAAGCTGTACTATTGAGGATTACTTAAATGATAAGAATGCGTGGACATAGCTACTCTTCTACCCCGTACAAGACAGTACTGACTAAATGTAATTAGTTATAAATATTATGTTGAAAAGAGTAACCGCCGAGTTTCTTGCTGGCTCTTTTCGGTAGAAACAGCTATCCGAACCAGCAGTAGAATTGACGATTCAAAAGCACTTGTTTGCAAGTTTATTTGAAAAAATTTTGAATTTGAATTTGATAATGAATACTTTTAATTTTAATAATAAATACTGTTGTCTGGCTGTGCCAGAGACTTTGCTCGCGTGGAAATCAGTGTGTAACATAATCGTAGATTTTTTAAGTAAATCCCAACCCTGCGAGAGTTCTAGAATAAAAAGTAAAGAAGAAATTTTAAACATAAAAATAGTTATAGTGTGTTTAGAGATAGAAATATGTTGTCCCGGACTTTTTTGTAGTACTTTTAAAGATCTCCAATTATCTAGTACAATACTTCAGTGTATTTTTGTTAGTTTACGCGGCGCACGCGACTAAAGCTCCTAACAGATTTTTACAACCACACAGTCTCTATACCACAATTTATATGAAATCTTAATATACTATTAACTTAAACCTTCCAGAAGAATTGCACTACCTTTAAGTGAAAACCGTACAAAAATCCGTAATATAGGATTTGGGAAAATCGATCATATACACACAGACAGCTTTTGGGGACTGTATTTTATAGTTAGTATATATAACGGCTATATATAGCATATAAAACGGCTCCAACGATTTTCATGAAAGGTTTTTGGGGGGAAAATCGATTTAGCTAGGTTTTATAAAAAAAAATGTTGTTTCTCCCTGTTTTCGGAAACTAAAAAAACTTATACAATTGTATGAGTTTTTCAAATGCTGATTACGCTGTCAATTTTAAAGTGATAGCTTATTTGGGTAACTTTATTAATAGAATTTTATTTGTATTTTTTTTAATATATTTTTTAAAAATCCAAGCGAATCTCGTCACTCAGGTAATTTAGTTTAAACCTGACCTATATTTGTTTCATTGTAAATAAAAATGAAAAGTACTTGTTTAAGTCAACTTAAATAAAGATTTTTTTTTTAAATACTTAACATATTGAATTTTGTCAAAATAATCTCTATTTTACCCGTGCGTAATTTTAATATTACGTAATATTACATAATAAGCCTTGCATAAATATGGCCTTCAGTGCCATTTTATATGTGAATTAATGGCAAATATTGCTCGTAAAGCCACCTACGCAGTGTTGCGTGTTTCACCAAATTATATACAAATACGCTATAAACTTTATCTTACATTTCTAAAAGGCAATTGTTTCAAAACGGGTCTAATGGTTTTGATAAAGAATGAAGCCGTGTGGTATCCGGTTCAGTAGTATACCCTCATTTCTTACCGAGGTGTCGTAAAAGGCGACTAAGGTAAGTTGACCCGCAGTGTAGTATCCGGCTAAGTAGAATAGAACACCCTCATTTCTTACCGAGGTGTCGTAAAAGGCGACTAAGGTAAGTTAACCCGACGTGTGGTATCCGGCTAATTAGAATAGAACACCCTCATTTCTTACCGAGGTATTGTAAGAGGTGACTAAGGTAAGTCGACTCGCCGTGATGTATCCGGCTGAGTAGAATAGAACACCCTCATTTCTTACCGAGGTGTTGTAAGAGGTGATTAAGGTAAGTTAACCCGCCGTGTGGTATCCGGCTGAGTGGAATAGAACACCCTCATTTCTTACCGAGGTGTAAAAGGCGACTAAGGTAAGTTAACCCGCCGTGTGGTATCCGGCTAAGTAGAATATACAAACATTTTTCTTACCAACGTGTAGAAAAAGGAAACTAAGGTAAAATAACGTCAGGTAGGCGGCCCTTCGTAAAATACCTAGCTAAATCATGTACAAACATGTTTAAAACATGTTGTGCCGACCCCACTTAAGAGTGGGATAAGGACAAGTGAATGATGTTCGGATATTATTAATATAATAGAAATGTAATAACGAATATTTGAAAAGAGCCATTCGAGTTATAATGTGAGGCAATGTGACCAGTGAGCTTTATTAGCAGACTGGACTGCATATATTAGTATTGTTGTATAATAAATAAAAGAAATATTTATGAAATCTAATCGATCCTTGACGATTCAAAAGTGCTTGCAAATGTTTATTTGAATAAAGATTATTTTGAATTTAATTTTCAATACAGATAATTTATAGAATTAGGCGTTACTTGCTGAGATCCATAATACAAAAGTAATAATAAAATTATTTTGCTATAATCCGCGATGAAGTAAAATAGAAAATATATATAATGCTAAATGCAGAGTGGACAATCCGTTTTCATACCTGATACATGCAGGATCCTGTATCCTGTATAATTTTATTATTACTTTTGTTTCAATACAGAGTTAAAAATCCAATTGTTCTGGAAGAAATACTAACCTATTTCTCCTTACTTTTGTTTTATAATAATACAGTATAATTGCCTTGAGTGTTATCTGCAGTCGTGTAAGGAAAACAATAAAATTGGTCCGTTTGTTCGTTAACCAATTATATGCGAGCTGAGATCTTATTTGGATTCGGCACGCGACCGTGGACGTTACAGATTTAGCCGTTATTGGATCCAAATAAATACATTAGCCACGGTACAATTGTACTGAATTTAAGCAGTATTATTGATACTGTAAGGATTTCTAGCTGAGAAGAATAGACTAACCTCATTTCTTACCGAGGTGTCGTAAAAGGCTAATAATGTAAGATGACCCATCGTGTGGTATCCGGCTGAGTAGAATAATAAATGAATTTGTTGGTCTTGGAGCCTGGGTGTATATTTGTATTTAAGTATTTATTTAAAAAATATATAAGTATATATTCACCAGTTGTTTGTCTACCATAACACAAGTATTAAGTTACTTACTTTGGGGACGGACGAGTGTGTGTGTAAGTGTCCCATATATTTATTTAAAAAAAAAAGAAAGTAAAAAAAAAATAGACCATTTCTTACCGAGGTGTCGTAAAAGGCAACTAAGACAAGTTGACCCGCCGTGTGGTATCCGGCTAATTATAATAGATCAACCTCATTACTTACCGAGGTGTCGTAAAAGGTGACTAAGGTAAGTTGACCCACCGTGTGGTATCCGGTTTAGTAGAATATACCCTTTTTCTTACCGATATGTCGTAAAATAAGACTAAGGTAAGTTGACGTCAGACAGGCGGCCGTAAAATCACAGCCAAATCATATGACAGAATGTTTATAACATGTTGTGCCCCACATAGAGTGGGATATGGGCAGGACGATGATGATATTATTACTGTAAGGATTTCTAGCACTTCTCCTAGATAAATAAATTAAAAACATTCTTGACGTTACTGTTTGTATCCTTAGATTTCAATATATCTCTCTTTTCTCATCATCATTCTCCTGCCCTTATCCCACTCTAAGTGGAGTCGGCACAACATGTTATAAACATGCTGTAACATGATTTGGCCACGTATTTTACGACCGGCCGCCTGTCTGACGTTAACTTACCTAAGTCACCTTTTACGACACCTCGATAAGAAATGAGGGCGGATACCACACGGCGGGTCGACTTATCTTAGTCGCCTTATACGACACCTCGGTAATAAATGAGGTTTGTTTATCCACTCAGCTGGATACCACACGATGGAGCACTCTATTTACGTCTCATCATTATTTAAAATTTGTCCAAACTTCTTCTTTTGGCAGGCTGTTTTAGCACTTAGTCGCATTTTGGCAACCATTGTACCTGAAGGTGACAAGAGCTGGTAACTCTATCCAGCCAAGCTCCTCCCAGAAGTCAAGAACCTTACACGGTTTCTAAAAATTAGACGTTGTTACAACTCTTTCTACCCAAAAAAACTCTGTTTTCCAAAGAATCTCAATCCCTGCGTCGTCCAAAATTCAGACTATAACAAAACTATTTAAATTTAAAAGAAAAATACAAAATTAAAGAAAATATAAATTGAAATTAAAAGAATTAGTTATCTCTAAAAGAGTTCTATGTAAGTAGCCCTTTAGTGGTTGAAATTTTTTAGTAACATATTACAAAAACTTCAAATTAGAAAAGAAGACGTGATCTTGCGATTCTTGCAATTCTGTGCAAATTTATTTCATCTTACAATGGATTATAGCAATGATATTGTACACCACATATCAATGCATCACAATAAGATTTTGAAATTTAAAAGCATTGACCCCAAAATAACTTGCAAGAAACGGATCTACAGGCGAGTGGCTAAAAACAATGATGTACCGAATAGATAAACAGGTACTTAATTAGAGCCTAAACAATGGTGGTACCGTAATCTCGTAAAATATTGCGTGGAAATATAATGAGGACCTTAATCTACGGTAACTTTAGTGGACCACGACTGATAAACTATATTCGTCTTCATCAACTGATAGATGTAGACTGTTGGACATTGGTCTCTGCCTTAAGCCGTGGCCCGGCCTCGCAGGAGGCACGCTTAGGACGACGTTCCCCGACGCTAGTAGAGCTACTGCGCTCTACTCTCCGCATTTCGCAACCTCGACGATGCTTCTGCGCTCGACCGACCCGCCCGACCCTGTAAAAGCCGTTAAGGCTAAAAGCATACAGTCAATTCGAAAAAAAACATTGGACTCTTGACGTATCTACACACTGCATGATCTTATGCTGCTTGGAACCAGTGGCTGCCTTCGACCTTTTTAAGGTATTCAGTCCAAATTGTAGAGGGCCTTCCCGACGCTGACTTTTACAGGGTCCAACCCCAAGAAACCAAGACCCCAACCCCCATCGGTTCTCGGTAATATGTGGCCCGTCTATCATCATTTCAGCTTCGCGATATCAACAACAATGGTTCTTCTGTGGATCTCCTCAATTCTGATTTGACTACGTAGAGATACTCAAGGATAGCTCGCTCGATCGCCTAAGTGACTTATGAAATTTAAGCGGACAGATTTGATTTAAACTTTATACAATTTTTCAAGAACGGGTGCAAAAACAGTAACAAAAAATAAATAACTGGAAAAAAAAATCAGTCAATATCACTAGAAAGTGGAAAAAAAATAGTTATAAAAAACAACGAAATAACGAATAAGAAAAGATATTTTAGCTTTGTTTCTTTTTCGTATATATATCGCACACCCTACGCTTTTTTCACAATAACACTAATATTTTTCACAATAACACTGATATTTTTCATAATAACACTAATATTTTTTACAATAACACGAATATTTTTAATAATAACATAATTTTTTTTCAAAATAGCACCAATATTTGTAATAATAGAAATAATATTTTTCAAAATAACACTAATATTTTAACAATAACACTAATATTTTTTACAATAGCATCAATATTTGTAACAATAGAACTAATGTTTTTCACATAACATTTATATTTTTTACAATAACAAAAGCTTATTTTCCATTTTCTAATCTTATTTATTTTTATCTCAATTTGTCAATCGCAGGTAAAAGCTATAATAGTTGATTAATACTTTGAAACAGTCATACAACCATTGAATTTATATATCTTATTGCATCAACCGTTTACAATCTCTACCATGTAATAAGACCAAATTTTACTGCATTCGTAAAAAAGATAAAATGTTAACTTCGAATTTCAACCGTGTTTACTTTATTATGGCAAAAATAAACCACGAAACAGCCTAAATTAGGGCAATTAGTAACCCTTACACTTATTTTCCATTATCGCATTGCCAATTATTTTCCCATTAATTAATTGAATTAATTTGAATTCAAGTCTTGATTGCGGAGAATTTGTTAATAAGTTATTGTTTATTTGTATTTCTTGATAAATACAATGTAAAATTATTAAGGAATAGGTTAAACATACTTCCTCCCGCCATTATCCCACTCTAAGTGGGGTCTGCATAGCCTGTTATAAACATGTTGTCACAGGATTTGGCATGATATTTTACGACCGGCCGCCTGCCTGACGTGAACTGGTTTTAGACGTATTTTACGACACTTCAGTAAGAAAGAAAGTGGTTTATTCTACTCAACTGGATATCATACGCAGGTCGACTTACGTTAGTCACCTCTTACGACACCTCTGTAAAAAGGAGGTGGTTTATTCTATTCAACCGGATACCACACGGTGGATCAACTTACCTTAGTCGCCTTTTACGACACCTATTTAAGGAATGACGGTGGTCTACTCTACTCTTTCGGGTAGCACACGTCGGGTTGTCTTACCTTAGTCACCGCTTACGATACCTCGGTAAGAAATGAGGGTGGTTTATTCTACTCAGCCGGATACCACACGGCTATGTCAGAGGAGCAATAATTTTCATTAATAATTTGTCCATGACTTCATTAATGAATTCATTAATGATTAACCATAAAAGCGTAACAGACAAACCGATTTATATTTATATTAGTATTTTAATCCAGTTCATTCAACTAACTCCAATCCATTACTCTACATAATTTATACACAAAGGAATTGCATCAAATGCTAGTAATTTCTCAGCGTACAGACAAAACAATGGGACAGATTACAGATAGTTATGCATATTGTATTACTAAATAAAGAATCGCAATGAAAGCCAGGTGACACAATTTGTAACCTGTTTGATACTAAATTCGAATTCGAATTCCTAATAATCTATATTCAAATAGAATACGAGTTTTATAATGGTACTTTTGGTCATCGCGTTTTAAAATTTACACTCTACAAAGGCACTATATATATGTCAGTATCTTTAATATTTATATACAATAATACATACACAATTCTACAAAAAACTCCGCAACAGCATGTCTCTATCTTTTGGTTGACCCTCAACATAAACTTTTATGTTTAACATTTCAATTAAATACATTAATTTACACGTGGGTGAATCCTAAGGTATAGCTAGTCTTACATAAAACATTCAATCCTATTCTACTTCCTACTAAGATTATATATGCGAAAATTTGTGAATAAGTATGTTTGTTACTCTTTCCCGGCGAAATCGCTGAACCAATATCGATTAAATTTGGCACAATTATTCCTTATACACCATGATAACATATAGGATATAGAAATCCTGTTATTTCTACAGGAAAAGGATGAAATTTAAAAGCGCCATCTATTCAACTTGTCACGCGACAACGGTCCACGCGAACGAAGTTACGGGTAAAAACTAGTAGCTAACAAAATAATATTAGACAGAGTCTAAACAACTATTCAAATATTAGTTCATTTACTGATAATAACTTTCGTAGTTTATGGTATTCTTAACTCATTTGCAAACCACTGGTTGTAATATAAGGCCTTTTAGTGCACTAAAGGTCTATAAATTTTAAGTAAAAATTGCGTCGTAAATTTAAATGCCTCAATAAAACGGAAACTGTTGATCGTTCTTTAATCCCATTAAAACTTTTCAATCTAGTTTTGTAATTTAAACGAACCTAAAACAAAAAATGTGATGAGTGTAAGTAACAATCAATCTGATAATAATGTGATGGCCAGAACTATAAGAAAATTGAAACGCAATAAAGGCAAAGATTTAAATACTAAGCAATTGCCAGCTATAATTATAACTCCGCCGGATTTAGATATGAAATTAAAAACAAATAACGACAATACAACAAACGTTGCTAACGAAGCATCAACATCAACAATGGACGTAAAAGATTTTAACGTAAATGACCTAATAGCTCAGCTATCAGAAAACTCCAAAGCATCTAAAGGAGAGATAGAGAATATTCAACGGAAACTCTTGCATCAGGCGAATCAGATATTAAAAGTAAACGCGTTCGCTAATCAAATACCAGAGCCTCGGGTGATAGGGACGATGCAAAAATACAACGCTATATATGGGAAACCGGTGTCTATTGGGAATAAGATGCAAGAAATCAATCAAGAGCAAATGGTGCCTGAGAAATTACAAGAAAATGTGAATGAGGTAAACAAGTGGACTCAGCAGAGGGTTATGCCTGGCGCGGGAAGAGGCGGTTTTTTCTACGAAACAAGTTCTGACGCCCGAACGCCTGCCAGTCCGCACGCAGCGTCGGCCAAAGGTGATTGTCTTGGTCGATTACAAATTGGTTTTAGTTTGTGTTATATGTTTGTGATTCTAACGTGTATAACTGGTGTTGTTAACGGTTGTTTGTACGTCGACGGTCTGGTATGTATCCTTTATCAATTTACTTATATAACGGGGTCTGTTTTCGATGCTTGTAACGTAACATACGTCCGAACCGTCATTACATATCTGAAAGCTCGTCGAACTTGACGAACCAAAGACAATTTATTCTATTAAGACATACACAACATTTTCATAACCTCAAACTCGCTTTGGATTAGCGAGTATATAATATTATTTTTCGTTAATTTAAACACAATCATAAAAACATTAGCCAGTTTTTCATATACAAAGTTTAAAAAAAAATTTAAGTTACTCGTATGACTCAATCGTTTCTTTTTCATCCTGCCCTTATCCTACTCTAAGTGGGGTCGACACAAGATGGTATATATGTTGTTACATGATTTGGCTACGTATTTTTTCGCCTGACGTTAATTTACCTTAGTAGTATTCTAGTCGTATTTTACAACACCTGGGTAAGAAAGAGGGTGGTCTATCTAATCAGCAAGATACCACACGGTGGGTCAACTCACATTAGTCGCCTTTTATAACAAATCGGTAAGAAATAAGTGTCTATTCTACTCAGCCGGATACCACACTGCATGTATGACTCAACCGTTTGTCTGATATAACGGATGTGTATTCTAACAATCGAATAACTTCTCAAATTATGCAGTCTTAGCTGTATATATATTTAAATCTATACTTAGTAAGTTAAATCCCCAAATGCTGTATGTTTGTATGTAATCGATTTTCTCATAATATATTTAACGTATTTTTGTATGGTTTTTACTAAAAGGTAAGGGATAATAGTAAAGTCGCCTGCTGGGAGTTTTAGTCGCAAACGCCGCGTAAACCAACAGAGATACGCGATAGTAATGTACTAAAGAATTGTAGATCAATAAAAACACTACAAAAAAGTCCGAGACAGTATGTCTCTATCTCTTATGGTTAATTCACAATAACTATTTTTATATTCCAATTTCCACGCGTGCGAAGCTGCATTATAATCGAATCTTTGAACTCTTTGAATAGCGGTTTCGTTTCACACGCCGGAAGTTCAATAATCTAGTTCGAATTTTATTATTTTCTAAAATTGGTCAAGTCTTGTCTTCGCCTAAAAATTTAGACGCGGATCTACATATAAAAAACACATAAAAACCGCTTTGACATCGCAGAATTTAATTCCGATCTTTATTAGTTTAATATCGTTCATCTGAGTCGTATATATAAACAAGTCAAATTAAAAAAAGCTTACAAAAGTAATACAAAAATATATTGCTATAATCCGCGATAAATTATAGCAAAATAATTTTATTATTACTTTTTATTACGGATCTATATAAAGTAACGCTTAATACTATAAATTAATTTAAATAGCTTATAAAAAGCTTTTAACAAAATATCATGTCCCTACAAAAGTAATCATCATCTTCCTGCCCTTATCCCACTCAAGTGGGGTTGGCACAACATGTTATAAACATGTTGTCACATGATTCGGCTACATATTTTACGATCGGCCGCCTTACTCAACTTACCTTAGTCGCCTTTTAAGACACCTCGGTAAAAAATCAGGGTGGTTTATTTTACTAAACCGGGTACCACACGGTGGGTCAACTTACCTTAGTCGCCTTTTACGACACCTCGGTAAGAATTGAGGCTGGTCTATTCTACTCAGCCGGATACCACACGGCGTGTCGACTTACCTTAGTCACCTTTTACGACACCTCGGTAAGTAATGAGGGTGGTACTTTTCTATTCAGCCGGATACCACGGCGTGTCCCTACAAAAGTATTAATAATATTATTTTGCTATAATCCGCGATGAATTGAATTAAATATAAAAATCTTTTAGTAAGATTTTATGTCCCTCCTGTTAACCTTTGAGGAGTTCCCTCCCTCCCTGGAGCCAATCCTGACATCAGTATCAGGTCATGCTTATCATAAACATGCATTGCGAGACTGGACTAATATATAAAATTTCAGCTAAATCGGACTGGGAAGTGGGTCAAATTTAACTTGCAAGATTCCATACATATATGGCAACTAAAAGCTTTTAATAAAAACCTTATTACTGGAGTGATTTCACATTCCCGGCTCCCGGTGAAAGCTAACTTGCTCTTGTAACTTGCTTTACGTCAAAGTTGTATCGGTCAAGTTGGACAATGTAGTATAGAAATCTAAATATGTAATGCACATAATAAATACACTCTACATTTAGCATTACATATTTTCTTTTATCGCGAATTACAACAAAATAATACATATAATATATATTCAGTACTTTTTGGAAAAATGTACGTTATATTTATCTTAAATTACTTACACGCTAGGACTATACAAATCATGCCCACGTGGAATGGTCCCAAGAATGCTGGCAGCGTTTCCGCGCTGAATCGCTAAGCTGATTATTTGTGCGAAAAAGGAGCCAGCCCTCTTATACTTTTTTACTTTAGTATAGAAATCGATAGCAGATATATCAAACCTTTTCAAAAAGTAAAGTAAAGGCCTGCTCCAATCCCACTGCCGGGCATAGGCCTTCTCTCACCGTTTCTGGAGAGAAGGGTTGGAGCTAAGACCTACCACCTATGTGGATTGGTAGGTTACACATATCTCCAGATTTCTCTAGAAATATGCAGGTTTCCTCACGATGTTTTCCTTCGCCGAAAAGCGTGTGATAAATTGCAATTATCAATTAGACACATAAGTTTTAATAGAAAAACTCATTAATGTCTGCCGGGGTTTGAACTCGTGATCCTCTCGAAACAGTCGCAACCTCTTCAAAGTTCTCGCGTTTTCATTTTAATTCTATTGTATCTATACATGACATCAGTGTTTATAGATAAAAAGCTTTTAAAATAGAGAGCTTTTTATGGCAGTGTAGCTTAGTGACACGAAATTTGAGCTGATGTGTTCAAAGCACATTTTTGAGGAAAAATATGTTTATTAAGTAAGGCTTCGTTGTTATTTCTAATATTATATATCCTTATATTATAAATGCGAAAGTCTGTACGTCTATATTTCTGTCTGTTCATCTATCTATGTATTTCTACTGTTCCACTTTAGCTAAACACTTTGACCAATAATAATGAAGTTTGGTACAATTAAAGCTTATATACTGGGATAGCATATAGGATAAAAATATTCTCGTTTTTCCTTCCAAATAGGGGAAAAAACATATTTCACGTCATTGATGGTACCTAAAAGCTTTAGTTACTATTTATATATAAACAACATATGTCTGGAATGTGGTTTGACTCGATTCCCATACTTCGTTAATTTTTTCGTAATTTTTTTTGTTCTATATTCAATTTCTATTCTTTCTTTGCTCAAAAATTGTATCCGAATGGACTATTAATTAAGTTAGAAATGTATAAATAAATACATATATGGGCCAATTACACACACGGTCATCCATCCCCAAAGTAAGTAACTTAATACTTGTGTTATGGTAGACAGACAAATGGTGAATGTATACTTATGTATTTTATAAATACATACTTAAATACAAATATAAGCTTAGATAGCTTAAATAGCTTAAGCTGTTCATTTTCCAAATAAATAAAAATAAAATAACAGAAACTTCATGCAAATGAAAGGACATTTGACGTTACAAAAGCTCTTGTTAAAAGTTTATTTGAATAAATTATATTTTGAATACAAATTAGTTTTTTCCAGCGACTCCGCTCACTTATTGTATTATGTAAGAAGTGGATTTTCAACTTTCACGATTTGAAATTATTATTAGTTATTGAAAGCATTTTATACAGTATTTTTAATATTTTTTTGTTTAAACAAAGTCGTAGATTTCATGTGATTCCAATTCCGAATTTCAAAATAACATAAGGAATAGAATTAATATGATTAGAGAGTGAAGGAAAGTAAAATAGAGAAACATTGATATTTATTTATTTATTTATAATACTTTATTGTATCACCATATAATATAAATACAAACATTTGTATTAAACTAAATTATAAAAAAACAATTTTGTACGGCACAAAAGGCGGCCTTACCGCTTATTAGCGATTTATTCCAGACAGCCTTTGAATTAGGAAAACTGTAACACACAGAGTAGGTAGGTGGCGTGTTATGAAATAAACTTACAAACTAATAAATACAACCTAATACATAAACAAATTACACAAATGATAATATTATGATACATATTATATACCAGATATGCCCCGAAGAGTCCTCAAGATATTAATCTTATATTTACTATTAAATGGTTAAATAGTTTCTACTAAATTTCGTATAAAGGTCATACTTTTAGGGGGTCACGGGTTCGAACTCAGTAGATCCCTATGAGTTTTCTATAAAAACGTATGTGCTTATTTGACGTTAAAAAGTGCTTTTCAATAAATTAAAATATCGCCAAGATATTAAATTTACTAAAAATCACTTTTTAACCTCTAGCAATAGCAAGTAGAAGAGCTAGCAAAAAATTCGGCGGTTTCTCATTACAAAAATATTTCTTATAACCTGTTACATTTTGTCATATCTTGTAAAAGGTCGAAGAGTAACTATATCCAGTATACAGTATGTACCAGCTTTCTTTTAATAGTTCTTTTGAATTGGTATAATGGCAAAAGCTAAAATTAAAAGCGAAATTTTATTATAGAATCTTATACCTAAACCCACAAACAACCAACGTACTTACATATTACGACTTACTTACGCCTCAAGCTTATGTCAGTTCCTACTTTATTATAAAAAATCCCTAACTCTTTATAATCCTATATATTTGTATGCAAAAAATACATTGTAAGATATTAATATATTATTTTATTTTTTCTTAAAAACAAATTAAAAAAAAGGAACTTACATTGGAGCTTTGAACCAACGCACCTTTGGTAAATTCCACACACTTTCACCATTATGCTATCCAAGATTTAATTAATATTAATAGATGTAACTCGATATGTAATATGAGTCGAGCCAGTTTTTGTACAAATACCTACATATATAAATAATTAATGAGGAAAAATTATTATCTATAATATTGAATAATTATTGTTATCAGATTAACTAGCTATTAAAAAGTATTAAAATGATATCTCGGTCTTGTTTAGATGTATATAAAAGTTTGAATTCAAATGTGTAAATGATTTAAATACTTCTTTAAGTAACAGCCTGTTACTATCCCACTGCTGGGCATATGCCTCCTCTCCGTTTTTGGAGAGAAGGAAAACCCATCTGGCTGCTCCAATGCGGATTGGTATGTTACGTATATCCCCAGAATTCTTCAGAGATATGCAGGTTCACGATGTTTTCCTTCACAGAATTATTTATGTATATAATAAAGGTGCGAAAGCGCGTTTGTTTGTTTATGTCTTTTAGGTAATAAAATAACCGAATTTGCAGACGATGTCATATGCAGATTACTACAAGATATTATGAGATTTTTTTTATCTTATTTTGTAAGAGAATTTTGTTTGAGAGAAAGGTTCACTACTGGGAAAGCTTAAACCCACCAAAGCGGATTTATTAACACGCACTTTTCAGTGAAAGTTACCATCGTAGGGAAACCTACATATCTCTAGATAATTCTGCGGATATGTGTAACCTGCCAATTATTAGAGCAGTGGGATAGGTCTTAGCTCCAATCCTTCTCTCCAAAAACGGAGAGTGGAGGCCTATGCCCAGCTGTGGGATGGTAACAGGCAATCTTTTTTTTTCTTTATGTTTTTAATGTTGAAATTCAATGGTTTGTTCATCATTAGTGGGTTTGAATCTACGTCCCTCTGGTAAGAGATATAATAAACATAAACATGGAAATATAGAAAATAGATATCAATTTTTCAAATACATAATAAGCTTAAAATGATCAAGACACGTTCAAGTGTTACATTAATCTTTGCTCTTAAAGAACACTTTGAAAATACAAATTATTTTGGGATACATTTTGTATCTGATAAAAGAGTCGATTGATTACATTTACACCGTACGATTATTGCGGCGACATCACGACGCTGCAAGAATTCTTTACGATGACTAGTAAAAGTAAGTAGCGGCCTGTTACTATACCACTGCCTCTTCTCTCCGTTTTTGGAGAGAAGGATTGGAGCTAAGAACTACCACGCTGCTCCAATGCGGATTGGTAGGTTACACATATCTTCAGAATTCTCTAGAGATATGCAGGTTTCCTCACGATGTTTTCCTTCGCCGAAAAGCGTGTGATAAATTGCAGTTATCCATTAGACACATAATTTTTAACAGAAAAACTCATTGGTGTCTAATTCTTATCCTCTATAAGAATAATCATTCAAAGAGACAAAAAGACTTTTGCATTTATGATATACTAGTTTATACACACAACTTCGTTTGCGCGGACTGTTGTCGCATTATAAGTTGATAACAGATGGCGCTTTTTAATGTCATTCTATTCTGTAGAATTAACTAAATTTCTGTAGCCTATATGTTATTGCGGTGTATAAGGAATAATCGCGCTTGTACCGCATCGTCAGCTAATATCGAATGTCAGCATTAGACGCAATTTATTAGACAATATTCAGTCGCTAATAAATACGCAAACTTGTAAGACGTATCATAATAAATGTCTCCACCTGCATTACTTTGATTTCGCACCACACAAAAGAAATCCACCACTACCAAACCACCATCAGCTCAGTGCTGAATTTCATCGATATTGGTTCAGCGGATTTGCCGTGAAAAAGTAACAAACATACATCCATACTCACAAACTTTCGCATTTTTAATATTAGTACTTAGTATTAGTATAAATAATAATTTATAAATAAATAATAATTTATATAATAAATTATATATTCGTCGTATCTTTATCGTGTCGTGAGAATAAAGGAGTGCCAATAAAATATATTTGATACTGTTAAAAGACATTTGCTAATTGCGGTACAGATTAATTTATGCTTGGTCCAGACAATGTTATCGGTTAATTTATGGCCGGTGCGGATTTGAATACATTACTACCTTTCTACCCACTTAACGGCTTAGAGATAGTATAGGATGGAGGGGGGAGAAAAGTGTCTAAAAGTATGTTTATGAGCTGATGATAAAATTACCGATATTTAATAGATTTATTGATAAGACTTTGAGCAAATAATAAATAATAAAAAAACTAATAATAAATAAAAGTGGTATCCGGCTGAATAGAATAGCCCACCTTCATTTCTTACCGACGTGTCGTAAAAGGCGACTAAGGTAAGTCTATTCGTCGTGTGGTATCAGACTGTAAAGAATAGTATCACCCTCATTTCTTACCCAGGTGTCGTAAAAGGCGACTAAGGTAAGTTGATCCACCGTGTGTTATCCGGTTAAGTAGAATAGACCACCCTCATTTCTTACCGAGGTGTCGTAAAAGGCGACTAAGGTAAGTTGATCAACTTTTGGTCACTGTGTGGTATCCGGTTAAATAGAATAGACCAACCTCTTACTTACCGAGTTGTCGTAAAATACGATTAAGGTAAGTTGATGTCAGTTAGGCGGCCGGTCGTAAAATACGTATCCAAATCATGTGACAATATGTTAATAACATGTGCTGACCCCACTTAGAGTGGGATAAGGGCAGGAAGATGATGATGAAATATACCGATATCTAATCGATTTTTTGATAAGGAGCTACTTTGTGGAATTCTACAGTAACAAAATTAATGTTATTCAAATTCAATTGGCTTTTACAATAACTTTGGCATAGTTAAAATCAAAAGTAATAATAAAATTATTTTGCTATGATACCACACGGTGGGTCAACTTATCTTAGCCGCCTTTTACGACGTCTCGGTAAGAAATGAGGGTGGTACTTTTCTATTCAGAAGGATACCACATGGCGTTTTTTATTCAAATAAATATGTGACAACTAAAAAGAAAGAGTTTTAAATATGAATGTGGATGGATGTATGGCTAGGGGGAGGCCGAAAAAAGATGGATGGATTGTGTGAAAGATGATATGCATGTTAAAGGAGTGGCACCAGAGTTGACGAATGATAGAGGAGAATAGAACAAGAAGACATATTGTGCCGACCCCACTTAGAGTGGAATAAGGGTAAGAGAATGATTATGATGAAATATGTGACAACTAAAAGATAGAATAATTAACAATGAGGGTATTTTAATCATTAGGTTAACGCGAACAAAGTTGAATTACTCCAGTGTAAAAATATTTGGGGATTTGCGAAAGTTTCCATCCTTTGTATTACTATTAACACCATGAATGCAGTGGATTCAAAACAGATGCCTTTTAAAATGACTTACAAAAAATGTTCATCGCATCTGCCGACCTTAAACTATTAGAGTATTACATAAAAATAAACTTTAAACACTACATGTTAAAGTTCATATCCCTTTGTACGTTAACATATAGGGGGTACCTGTTTGTTAGTAACATGTGTAATTGAACTTGTATCTTATGTAATTGTGTTAGAGTTTATTATCGAGTGTCACGTTAAACACTAGTTCGATGCAACGGAAATACTTTCGCAGCGATTATTTATACCTGTGTATATTTTGGTGGAGGTTATATCAACTTATTAAAAAATCATAACAAGAAATGTAAGGATAATATTATTTTGGTATAATCCGCGGTAAAAAAAAATGTTTACGGTTTTTCAAATTACGTGAGTCGTTTTTGGATTTTCTTATACAATTAAAGCAGCAGTAGAGTTGACGATTCAAAAGCACTTGTTTACAAGTTTACTTGAATAAAGAATAATTTGAATTTTTACTTTAATTAAAAGGCGGCTAAGATAAGTTGACGTCAGGTAGGCGGCCGGACGTAAAAAACCTAGCCAAATCACATCACAACATGGTTTAAACATGTTGTGCCGACCTCTAAGAGTGGGATAAGGGCAGGAGAATGATGAATGATGATGATATTTAAAAGTTTCGCCGAGTTTCTTGATGACTTTCTCAGTAAAAGCACCTTTCCAAACAAGTGGTAGCTTCATTATAATTTGAATTATCGAAAGTTTCCAAACCACAAAATAGTTTACAATCGAAGCACTTATTAAATAAGTATCTTTAAATAAATAAAAAATCCATTTTGATTTAATAATAATAATATTAATTGCATTAATATTTATTTATTGCAAATATATGTCAGTACAGTTATAAATAATATGGTACATTTTACAACAATATATTTAGCCATTTCTGGCATACAAATTCAGTTTTTACTATCAATAGATACTAAAATCTAATACCATCGATTTTAAATAATTTATAGAATTAAGCGTTACTTTGCGGAGATCCATAATACAAAAGTAATAATAAAATTATTTTGCTATAATCCGCGATGAAGTAAAATAGAAAATATATATAATGCTAAATGTAGAGTGGACAATCGGTTATCATACCTGATACATGCAGGAGTCGTAAAAAACACATGCACAAACCTCCACCACCGCCACCACGATACACAAGCACTATATACGTTCACTATCACAAACTCAACAATCGTTTCGCCCCGCAACCGAAGCATCTTCAGGAGATAGACTCCACGACCAAAATCGCAAAGCCTTTGCGAAAGCAAAGGCTTTGCGATGCATGTATCAGGTATGATAACCGATTGTCCACTCTACATTTAGCATTATATATATTTTCTATTTTACTTCATCGCGGATTATAGCAAAATAATTTTATTATTACTTTTGTACCATCGATTTTATTAACAATAAAAATAAAGTTGATAAATATCCTTTATAATTTATTTTGAATTTGAATCTTACACCTTTTTTGTTACGATTTAAAAGTAGGTATCTTGGCCGGTAGACCAGTACAATCGAGTACCGGTAAAACAGCTGACTTGCCAAAACCATTTCCGGACCGCTATATCGACCTTTTTCAAAACGTAGTTAGAATAGCTAAGAGGAAGCGCTCAATAATGCTTAAATACACCCGTTATCTTGATTTACATGCGGAAGAATCTAATTATTTCGAAACAAGTATTAGTAATCAAAACAAAATATCTTTACTCAAATAAGCTCTTTCAAGCTCTTTTGAATCGTCAAGGATCAATATGATTAATGAAGCTACAACTGGTTCGAAATGTTGCTCTTACCGAGAAGAACCAGAAAGAAACTCGGCGGTCAATCTTTTAAACATTTTCAACTAATTTTTTATTTGACGTTACATTTTTTACTCGAGTAGTTATTTACATATATAAGCCGTGATAGCCCAGCGGATTGACCGTGCAACTCTTTCGAGAGGGTCACGAGTTCAAACCCCGGCACCAAGGAGTTTTTCTATTAAAACTTATGTGTCTAATTGATAATTGCAATTTATCACACGCTTTTCGGTGAAGGAAAACATCGTGAGGAAACCGGCATATCCCTAGAGAAATCTGTAACCTACCAATCCGCATTGGAGCCGCGTGGTAGGTCTTAGCTCCAACTCTACTCGCCAGAAATTAAGAGAGGAGGCCTATTCCCAGCAGTGGGATTGTAACAGGCCGTTACTTTACTTTTTAGTTATTACAACAAAAGTAATGCAGATATATTTTGCTACAATCCGTGATACAAGCAAATAGAGAATCCGTATCTTAACGAGAGATCCGTTTTGATTCCTATTTAAATTTGTAAAATTTGATCGGAATTCGGAAAAACACATGCACTATAAACCTCCACCACCAACACACTACACAAGCATAGTACACATTCTCTATCACTAAACCAACAATTATTTTGCCGCGTAACCGAAGCATCCACGATTAAAAATAAAGCGACGCATCACGATAGCATACTTATATAGTGATTAATACAACCCCACCACTTATTTTGCCCCCGAAACACATGTAACGAGCTTGATTTAGAAACATTCAAATTTTCATTAATAAAGGTGACATCGTAACGTTTAATTATTTTTAGTTGCTCCAAAACGTTAAGGGGGAGGTTTTTATCACAAGTGTGCAGTATTTGGAAACAATGGTCAATGGGTATTTTATGAAAGCTTTTTAAAAAGAGTTCAACAGTTCAGGCAGTCTCGAGAAATGTAAATATCTAGGATCGATCCCTTTCTTTTTTTAAAGTTTCCTTTTTTATTTTGTAAAAATTGCCGAGCAAGGCTCAGTCAACCAGGTACTTTAACTAATTCATTACTTTAAAAGGTATAGCATTGTAAAAAATCCAACTAAACTGGGAATCGAACCCATGAGATCTAGCTCGTGATGCACCACTGTACCAAAGAGGTTATCACGTCCACATAGTAAATGTAGATTAAATCCGTTAGCTAAGCAGGACAGATAATTCAATGTCGCCAGACTTTTTGCCGTTGTATGAGAAAGTCTAAGTCACTTTCCATAGTTTATTGACACTAACTGTTCATATGTACTCTATAACGCGTCTATGGTGTCGCCGCGATAGCTTAAAGGTTATATCGAGCGACCCTGAACGTCTGTGGGTTCAAATTTGGGATCGAGTTTTCTACTAATATTATAAATGCGAAAGTTTGTGAGTATGGATGCATGTTTGTTACTCTTTCACGGCGAATCCGCCGAGCCAATATTGATGAAATTTTGTCACAATTATTCCTTATACACCGGGGTATCACATAGGTTATAGAAATCCTGTTAATTCTACAGGAATAGACGACATTGAAAATCATCTATTTTCAACCTATCACGGGAAAACAATCCACACTAACGAAGTTCCGGGCAAAAGATTGTCTTTTATTAAAAAAGTTAAAGAAGAGCGGACTTCTTTTATCCCACTTCTGAGCTACTTGCCTAAAAGCATAATCATCAGAAGATAGGCTCTTCGTAACTTAGAAGTTAATGACCATTTATGCAAGCTTAGTTTATAGTAACAAAAAACACATAAACGTGAAAGTAGGCCATTTCCGTTAACCATCAATATCCTTCAGTCATTTCCTGTAATGGCTTTCAAATTACTGTATTAGGCGCCATCATATTAGAAAAGCAATTACATTTTAAACTGTAATTAGAGGATGTAATGAATTTTAAATTGCGACTAATACTCTCTCATCGGAGCGTGTGTGACTAAGTTATTTTCAAAGGAGAGAGGAAGCTTTTAATTAAGAGTGCTTTAGTAATATGTTGACAATTCCAAAATAATCATCCGGCTTGAAGGACCAAAAAATTTTCTTTCAAATAGTTGCAACTAGAACTGTCAACGGACTTGTTTTCTCCACAGTAACAACATCGTAATCTACTAATATTATCATTTCGAATTATTCCGGAATTTTATTATGGAGTCGTATACAAAAATTGGGCTTATTTGATTCTTAAAAATAATATGTTATTTATTTATTTATGCATTATACTTTTTAAATTATTATTTTTGAAAAAAGTTACTGTTGACAAACATAGCATATTTTGGAATACGGAACATTATATTTGATGATTCTAAAGTGCTTGTAAAAGTCAATTAATAAATTAATATAGAATATTTTGAATTCGAATTCGAATTGCAACTCCGTTAGTTTTCGGCCAATCAGTTATTGCCTACATCCGCGTGATGCTACCACATTAAACAAATCTCAAGGAAATTACTATAATCTACTGTTCCAGTTTTCTAAGTCTTGCTCAATGTTTAACGATTCAAGACTGGAGTGACCACTTGCCCTAGAATATTTTGAGGACATGATTTAACTATTTTTTTTGCTCGCCGAATTGCATTCTTGCGGCGTTCTAGAAAATCATAACAGTTGATGCTTTAGTCACACATAGAACGGACCGTATTGCTGAGTTCCTTCTAATAGAAGCTGGTTACAAAGTAAAAACTCTCAAAAGTATCTCAAAAATTACATTCAAAATATTATTTATTCAAATAAAATATACGTGGTTGTAAAAAAAACTCGCTTGCTGGAAAATTAAGTCAAGTGCGCCAAGTAAACAAGCAAAGATACACTAAACTAATTTACTAAAAAATTGTAGATCTACAAAAATACTACAAAAAGTCCACAAAAGCATGTCTCTGTCTCTTATGATTAACTCACAATTACTTCTTTTGTGTCTTTTGTGATATTGATTTCCAAGTCGCAAGCTGTGCTTTAGTAATATTTTATAGAATTAGGCGTTACTTTGCAAAGGTCCAAAATACAAAAGTAATGAAAATAATAGTAAAAGATATTTTTTTTGTTATATGTTTATTTATAGAAAAAATAAATCTAACAAAGTATAGGGTATAAGTTTTGTTATTTTTAGTTTAGGGTATATTAATACTGTTTAGGGTATATTATTAAAATTATAATTTTTATTGCTGATTCTCTCCTATTCATCTTAGGGTGATGTTATATAGCGTATAGCCTTCCTCAATAAATGGTCTATTTTATACTGAAAGAATTTTTCAAATCAATCCAGTATTTTCTGAGATTAGCGCGTTTAAACAATCAATCAACTAAATAATCAAACAAACTCTTCAGCTTAATATATTAGTATAGATTATTTTTTATCGCGGATTATAGCAAAATAATATTTTCATTAGTTTTGCACAGCTATTAAATTAATAAATGAAACGCACGTATGGCCACCCCAGTCAAGATAGTACTAGTTATATCTAGATTCCCTATTAGGCCTCATAAACCCGTCGAGTGTTAAGTACTCTTAACTCCCTGTTTTTCAAATTAAGTTATTTTTAAATTAACTTGCGGCGTTTCCCTCGAGTAACGTTTTTGCTTAGATTAAGTTAATTCCTCAATTGATATTTAAAGTCTTTATATCGTCCCTATCATATATGCAACGTACGTGAATAATAAAAAACCTATTATATAATTGATTACCTTTCCCTTGTTCGTATATCACTGGTAAAAAAGTTAAGTAACGGCCTGTTACTATCCCACTGCTCCTTTCTCCGCTTTAGGAGAGAAGGGTTAGAGCTACGACCGACCACGCTGCTCAAATGAGGATTGGTAGGTAACCTACCAATCCGCATTTGACGATATGTGTAAACATATCCCCAGAATTCTTTAGAGATATGCAGGTTTCTTTCACCGAAAAGCGCGTGATAAATTGTATATTTCAATGATATCAGCTCACTATATAAAATAATTTGAAATAAAATCACTGGTGCCTGGGGTTTGAACCCTTAACCCCGGTCTCACTGTACGGCTATCACGGCTTTTACATTATGTTTTTCTTTAAATAAAAATACAATGACACTTCAAAACATTTTGTTAATACAACCTTTAATCTTTATGTAACATACGATGCGGAAACCCGTAGAGCTTTCGAAAAGTGCATGTAAAGAAGAGAAAGGGAGGAATTATTGCAAAAAAAATTGTTACTGATTTCCATGGGGGCAAAGCTGCTGGCACAGCTAGTATATTATAAGAGTTTTCTTAAGATATGTAGATTCCTTAAGATATTAGCTTTGCAATAGCTACTGTCCGACCCTGTGCAGGATAGTAAATACTTAATTTAACTAGTTCTAACTATCTTTATATTTAAATGAGTTAATCTTGTATATATATATATATATATTTTCTGAATCTCAAAAACGGCTCCAACGATTTTCCTGAAATTCAGCATGTAGAAGGTTTTGGGGGAGAAAAATTGATCTAGCTAGGTTTTATGTAAAAAAAAGATTGTTTTATCCCTGTTTTTGAGCATTAAAAAACACTAACATTTATATTGAATTGAATTTTCGCCATTAGCTGTCAAGTCGACGTAGCTTATTCGTGTAACGGGCAGCCTCGAGAAATGCCAAGGATCAATCCCCAACTAAATAATTGTTTTTTCTTTTTTAAGTTTTTTTTTTGCAAAAAATTACCGAGCGAAGCTCGGTCACCCAGATATTTATGTTGAAAAGAGCAACCGCCGAGTTTCTTGCTGGCTCTTCTCGGTAGAAACAGCTTTCCGAACCAGCAGTAGAATTGACGATTCAAAAGCACTTGTTTACAAGTTTATTTGAAAAAAAAATTTGAATTTGAATATTTTTCTTAACAGAAAAGTAATCGATAATCGCATCTCTCTTAATCTTGGGCATAGAAATGGTTCAAGGTTTTTTCCCTATTTTTTTTCATTTTTGTATCCCCATCACGCGATGTAAGGGTAGACGCGGTCTAAACGTAATTATCTTGCAGGTACAGTGTCGGCGGTGCCGCCGTACAGGATGCCCCCCGCGCCGGAGGCTGCGCTGCCCGGAGCGCCCGCCCCGCCCACTCCAGCACCACTTCACACGCACTCAGCCAAATTCCCCGTAAGTTATACCACTAATAGTAACCCGCTTTGTTGATATACAAAAATAATCATCATCATCTTCCTGCCCTTATCGTCGGCACAATATGTTATTAACATGCTGTCACATGATTTGGCTGCGTTTTTACGACCGGCCGCCTGCCTGACGTCAACTTACCTCTGTCGTATATTACGAGACCTCTGTAAGAAATAAGGGTGCTACTACTACTATTCTATTCAGTCGGATACCACACGGCGTTGATATATAAAAATAATATTGAAATATAAAAAACACTATAGACTTGTTTTGCTATAATCCGCGTTTGTCTATGTAATGCTAAGTGTAGGAAGCATATGTAGGGAGCTTTGGGGGGGAAAATAGATCTAGCTAGGTTTCATTTTAAAGAAATGTTTTCATTTTTTCAATGCCCAAAATATCAAATTCAAAATTTTCTTTATTTAAATAAACTTGTAAACAAGTACTTTTGAATCGCTGCTCTACTCTTTGAATCTTTGCTCTACTTTTTGAATCAACTCTACTGCTGGTTCGGAAAGCTGTTCCTACCGAGAGTCAGCAAGAAACTCGGCGGTTGCTCTTTTCAACATAATACTTATAACTAGTTACATTAAGTCATTACTATCTTGTACAGGGTGGGACCGTAGCTATGTCCACGCATTTTTATCGTCCAAATAATCTAAAAATAATAATAATACGAGAAAATCCCGAAGCGAGTCGTGGTCGTGGTCGTGGAGCCTATCTCCTGATGATGCTTCGGTTGCGGGGCGAAACGATTGTTGACTTTGCGATAGTGATTGTATGTAGTGCTTGTGTATTGTGGTGGCGGTGGTGGAGGTTTGTGCATGTGTTTTTACGAATCCTGCATGTATCAGACATGATAACCGATTGTCCACTCTACATTTAGCATTATATATATTTTCTATTTTACTTCATCGCGGATTATAGCAAAATAATTTTATTATTACTTTTGTATTATGGATCTCCCGCAAAGTAACGCCTAAATTATTTAAATAACACGTTTTAGAAGTAAGAAGTGAAAAATGACGAGAATTATAAGTAAAAAAGCGCGGGGAAAACGATATTCAAGTACATAGTCGTAAATTAGTGCAACAAAGATGCACTCTTAGATAACAAACAGCCTGTAGTCAGTTCTACCAACCTGTCACTCACGAGCTCCACCCGAGCGACGCCGGGTCGATGACATAGTTATATATAGACCGCATAAAAATGGATCATTTGCTGCATGCCTTGGTTTTTGCAACTTGTGACATTCTTTTGTTTAAAGTTACATTGAATTTCTTGAATAATAGATTAGCTTTTGACGATACTCGCGTGCTTTTTGAGCTTTTTTTGCCAGACGCAGAAAGTGAACTTGTTGCAACTTGTGAATTTCTTGTGACTTACTACTTTGATAGAGTAATATGTGTGATATAGAAGAATGCTAAAACCGCCGGTTATCCGGTTGAATAGAATAGACCACCCTCATTTCTTACAAAGGTGTCGTAAAAGGCGACTAAGGTAAGTTGACCCGACGTGTAGTATCAGGTTGTGTAGAATAGACCACCCTCTTTCTTACCGGTGTCGTATAACGCGACTAAGGTAAACTGACCAGCTGTGTGGTATCAGATTGTGTAGGATAAACCACTCTCATTTCTTACCGAGGTGTCGTCAAAGGTGACTAAGGAAATTTGCCTACCGTGTGGTATCCGGTTGAGTAAAATAGACCACCTTCATTTCTTACCGATGTATCGAGAAAGGCGACTAAGGTAAGTTGATGTCAGGCATGTGTCCGGTCGTAAAATAAGTAGCCAAATCATGTGAAAACATGTTTATAACATACTGTGCCGACCCCACTTAGAGTGGGATAAGGGCAGGAGAATGATGACAAAATACAAAAGTAATGATAATATTATTTTACTATATCATACCACATGGTGGGTCAACTTACCTTAGTCGCCTTTTACGACACCCCGATAAGGAATGAGGATGGTCTTTATTACTCAGCCGGATGCCACACGGCGGGTCGACTTACCTCAGTCGCCTCTTACGACACCTCGGTAAGAAATGAGGGTGGTCTATTCTACACAGCCGGATACCACACACGGCTACTTTTTTAGTTTGTATCTACCTTTATTCTACGAAACGTAAAGATGACTCGATTTCCCCATCAGTTCGTCGACACCTAAATTATTGCATACAAATCGTTTTCTCACATGTTATTCTATTTGGTGAAATAACACGTAACGTTTCAAATACTGACCGCGCAGTGAAAGTGTCCATTGTATTATCGGTTTTAGATGACGTGTGTTGTGTAAGTGTTAGTCATTATCGACACCAATAACAACTATTTGCCATCGACTTTGCCTGCATAATCACATAAAATAATTATTTTTTCTACATATAACATATAAATAAAGAAAGATACTCAATGAAAATAATCTTTATTCAAATAAGCTCTTTCAAACACTTTAGAATCGTCAAGGATCAATATGATTAATGAAGCTACAACTGGTTCGGAATATTGCTCTTACCGAGAAGAACCAGAAAGAAACTCGGCGGTCAATCTTTTAAACATTTTCAATTTTACATTATTAAACCGCAGTCTTGTATGAAGCTGAAAGGATTTTCAAATCCAGGCATTTTATCATCCTATTGGGATAATTTTTTTAAGCTATAAGTAAATTTTGTAAAATCATCATCTTCCTGCCCTTATCCCACTCTAAGTGAGGTCGGCACAACATGTTATAAACATGCTGTCACATGATTTGGCTGCGTTTTTACGACCGGCCGCCTGCCTGACGTCAACGTAAAATACGACAGAGGTATGTCGTATTTTACGACACCTCGGTAAGAAAGAGGGTGGTCTATTTTACTAAACTGGATACCACACGGTGGGTCAATTTACCTTAGTCGCCTTTTACGACACCTTGGTAAGAAATGAGGTTGGTATATTCTACTCAGCCGAATACCACACGGCGGGTCGACTTACCTTAGTCGCCTTTTACGACACCTCGGTAAGAAAAGAGGGTGATACTATTCTATCAAGCCGGATACCACACGGCGTAAGTAAATTTTGTAAAATATAAATTAATAAAATATACATAAAAAAAATTCTAGGGCGTGAATTCTCATAACTCGATCGTCTGTTACAGATAGAACGCGAAGTGATACTCTCTTCGGGTGACAAAAGCTCGAAAGTGCCGATACTCCAAGAAGCCAGGAAACGCGGCCGCCTAGGGGCTGTGGCACCTGACACACCACCTAAAGCTTTATCAGCTTGGACACATGGTGAAGTAAGTTTACTATAAACTATTTTACTAATTTTGAATACGCTCACTTTAAAACTAAGTATTTTTAAAAAATATTCGGTATTTAAAAAAAATTGAAAAAAATCAAAATTCAAATTCAAAATATTCTTTATTCAAATAAACTTGTAAACAGGTGCTTTTGAATTGTCAACTCTACTGCTGGTTCGGAAAGCTGTTCCTACCGAGAAGAGCCGGCAAGAAACTCGGCGGTTGCTATTTTAAAATTATTCTTAATACTATTTACATTTAATCGTTTGTATCTTGTACAGGGTCGAACAATATCTTTATCCACGCATTGTTATCGTCTAAATAATCCTCAACAGTATAGTATATATATAGAAAGATGGTGATACCTGGACTAGATCCAGGTATCATCAATATAGTATATTTGTATAATTATATATATAATTTTCTTGTTATAAACATACTATTTGTATATATGTATTACATATGGATATTTATTTAAGTATATATTTTATTATATTCTATTTGTGTTACGTAGAATGTAATATTAATAAGTAAGTTTATCGATTTTATTGTTTACTTCATCTTGTGCACCGATCTCAACCTGTCTCTTATCTTTATTACTTTAACATAGGGGCTGTCTGTAAGAGATCACTTTTAGTGATAAGACAAGGGCGGTCTTATCACTTTTATATGTTCTTATTTCTCTTGTTTATGTTTATTATTTACTTGGCGTGCAATAAAGAGTTATTCATTCATTCATGTATATAGATTAGCACATCTAAATATTAATGTCTAGCGGCCTGCCCCTGCTTTGTACGGGTATAAAATATATAGCCCATGTCACTCAGTGAAAAAAAATTATTAAAATCGATCCAGTAGTTTTGATTTATTCATTACTGCCCGAGGCCCGCAAGCGTTAAATTTGGAGAAAAACAATACCCCTCTCCCTATACTAAGAAGATTTCCTGCTATCTTTAGAATATCTATATTCATATAGTACATATTTACTTATTTATTTTTAAATTTTTCCCTATGAATTTAATTTTTACAATTAATTACAGAATGTCTTTATATACAACATTCACAGCTTCCTTGTCATTAAACAAACTCTTGAAAGAGCGACATATAGCTGCTAAATTCGAAGTGTTATAGGGCGAAGCGCGGCGTCCTCACGACATTTTAAATCTGTACTATCTTCGAAAATGTTCACTTAAATTACATGCTGTAACCGGCCATATTGATCTATATTAAATCAACGATAAGGATTATTGCTGAATTGTGTAAAAATTGCTTTGAACATAAGACATTATTTTTCGTAAAAAGTAAATGAAAAAAATGCTATTGTGGGTTATCCATAAGAGATAGACATATACCATCGCGGACTTTTCTGTAGACCTTTTCAAGGTGTACAAATACTTAGTACATCATCTTGATAAATCTCGTAGGGTTTAGCCTGCGTTTGCAATGTAAGCGGAAAAAATTGTAATTATTTACGACATCAAATTAGAAACCTCAAAAATTACAGTATTTCTCTACTCGGTATTGAAATGTTATTATATATATAAACCTTCCTCTTGAATCACTCTATCTATTAACCGCATCAAAATCTGTTGCGTAGTTTTAAAGGTTTAAGCATACATATAGGGACATATAGGGATATAGGGACAAACAAAGAATGTGACTTTGTTTTATACTATGTAGTGATAAATAAAATATAGCCGCCTGGCCCACATAAATCCATTGTATTATTAGTCAGTCCATTACACCATGGAGAATGTATAAGCATGGGGCAAGGAACTCGATCGTTATGCCTCGCCTGTCGCCATGCTCGTTAAGCAGGAAGGCGGTCTGTGCGTACGGCGACGGTCTTAAAGAGGTTCGCGTATATTTATTTGTCTAATTTGTGTAATTGACTGACGTTTGATACATTATGTATCCCGCATAGCGGGTTCGATTAGCGAGCATTAGAATGTATGGCGAGACATAAATCAAACTTATAATAGGCTTTCTATAGAAAATAATAAATGATATAAGCTGTGGTAGCCCAGCGGTAACACCGTGCGCCTCTTTCGAGGAGGTCTAGGGTTCAAACCCCGGGCAGGCACCAATGAGTTTTCTAGTAAAACTTATGTGTCTAATTGATAATTGCAATTTATCACACGCTTTTCGGTGAAGGAAAACATCGTGATGAAACCTGCATATCTATAGAGAATTCTTGAGATATGTGTAACCTACCAATCCGCATTGGAGCAGCGTGGTAGGTCTTAGCTCCAACCCTTCTCTCCAAAAACGGAGAGAAGAGGCCTATTCTCAGAAGTGGGATAGTAACAGGCCGCTACTTACTTACTTACTTACAAAATAATTTTATTATTACTTTTGTATTATGGATCTCCGCAAAGTAACGCCTACTTCTATAAATTAGGCTCTAAGTGGAGTCGGCACAACATGTTTTAAATAACATGTTTACATTACATATTTTGGCTAGTTATTTTACGATCGGCCGCCTGCCTGACGTGAAGTTTCCTTAGCCACCCTTTACCTCGGGCAGAAATGACGGTGGTTTATTTTTCTCAGCCGGATACCACACAGCGGGTCAATTTTCCTTAGTCACCTTGTACGAGACTTTTGTAAGAAAGAGGATAGTCTATTCTACTGAGCCGGATACCAAACGGCGGTTCAATATACCTAAGTCGCCTTTTACGATACCTCGGTAAGAAACGAGGGTGGTCTTTTCTACTCAGCCGGATACCACACGGCGAGTCGACTTACCTTAGTAGCCTTGTACGATACCTCGTTAAGAAACGAGGGTGGTCTATTCTACTTACACTACACGGCATAATGGATGTATGTAACAATTTTAGTTTAAAGTTTGGGATTCCATTAAGCCTATTGTACATTGTAAATATTGATGGCATACATTTAAATTTTCCTCGGTAATAGCGACATTCCGAACTAGTAGCTTCTTAACAATTTGACGATTCAAAATTACCTATGAAAGCTAATTTAAAGAAAGAATAGTCGCGTATAAATAAAGCGGTTCATCTTGATAGAAATGTAATAGATTCTTTTCAATAACCACGATTTCCTTTGTTTCGTGTATCGTTAAGTGCGAGCCGAAAACAAAGGGCGTATAAAAATTCAGCTCGCGTGAGTCCAGACTCATACAACGAAACAACGGTGAACGGCGCGTGCGGCCTGCCTGATACGGTTTTATATCGAATTTGATATAATAATAAATTGCATTAGGTGAGCCGCATTCGATGTTGATATATTGCTTTTAGTACTGAATGTATATACAATATACATATTTTATAGTTAGTACTGAATGTATATATATATAGTTTATAGGTATTAGGTTCTCAAAATACGATAGAAATTGTAATTGGTTTCCCAAGGTATTCCAAAAGCGACCCCGTACAAGAAAACGCAGTGTTAGACCCTTTACGAGATTGCGGGGAGCAGCATGATCCAAAAAATACTGAGAATCAGTAAAGTTAAAATTAAACTCTACGGGAACTGTGCATCTTGAGTGATACGTTCTATGTACCTTTTTATTATTTAAATTAGTTAATTTTACGTGTTTATATTACCTAGTATATTTTCATTTCTTAAGCTCGGCTCGGCTCCGACGATTTTCCTGAAATTGCCAGCATGCCAGGAGGTTTTGGACGGGAACAAATTGATCTAGCTGGGTTTTATTTAAAAAAAATTGTTTTATCCCTGTTTTTCGACATTAAAAAAATACAAAAATTTAAATTGAATATCTAAAACACCAATTTTGCCGAAAAACTGTCAAGTCAGCGTAGTTTATTCGGGAAACGGGTGATCTCTATAATTAAAATACCTATCTAAATTTTTTGAAATTTTTTTATTTTGTAAAAAATAAGCGAGCTAGGCTCGATCAACCGTGTACTGACTTATTAAATACTGTAATTAACTTTACATAAGCGATGTACGTTAAACATGACTAACTAGCACTTAATGAATATTTTGAAAAAAGATATTGTTTTACTGTGTACATGATTAATGTTTGACTGAAGTTTAAACCTTGAAACTTCTTAAAAATATTTATAATCGTTTATAAATCATAATTTAGGTTTATTCGGCAGCTTAACTTTTGTTAGTTTTCAGAGAGTATGATCCAATTAGGCTCGCTTATCTACCGTGATTCGTGATATAATTAGATGTTTTCCACAAAAAAAATTAACGAAGAGTATCTTATATGTTACTTCAGAAATTATTTTTAAGATCGAGATGATGTGGGAACAAAGATACACGAATATATTACGAAAAAAAATATACTATACGAGCTGCACATTAAAAATCAGTGAAAGCAAGCCAATAACACAATAGTGTGTTGTGTCGAATCGAGATTGTTGATGCGTGATTTATATCGTCCACTTTATGAGATAATTGGTACAAGTACGTGTAACTCTCTTATAGACACCAAGCTTTGCGTTTCACTCGCTTTAACGTATATATAACTAGAGAAACACGCTGGCTTCGCCCCCGTACATATCAGTGCATCACAGAGTTTTTCCACGTAAATCCTGGCCCCGCAGAAATTTAACAACAGTTTACTATACACCTAAATCTTCCTTAGGATTGTATAATAAAAACCGTAAAAAAAACGTGCCGTAGATTTTGAAAAATTCGATCACTTACAGACAGACAGCTTTTGGGGACTTTATTTTATAATAAGTATAATTATAGATTACCCGCAACTTCGTTCGCGTGGACTGTTGTCGCGTGATAGATTGACTTTTTCAATGTCATCCTATTCCTGTAGAATTAAAAGGATTTATATAGCCCATATCTATAGCCCACAATACATAATTATGTTTTATGTATTCTTTTTCTGTGATGTATTGTGTTTAATTAGTGTAAGTGGATCATGTCGGTTTTAGTTAAATAAAAAATAAATAAATATCTTACCCCAGTGTATAAGGAATAATTATGCCAAATTCCATCGATATTGGTTTAGCGGATTCGCCATGAAAGAGTAACAAGCATACATCCATACTTACAAACTTTCGCAATTTATGATATTAATAGGATAGGATAGGATATTATACGCTATTCGACTAAGGTATAAGTAAAATACTACAAGGCATATATTGTCAGATATTGTCAAGGCATATATTTTCTGATTCTCGAACGGTACTATTCTAAATTACGTGTATATTCGGCGTAACGGGCCGGCACGTCAGCGCGGTGCGTCAGTCGCTAGTACATCGAGTGGTCGGATATAAGACGCGCGCGCATCCGGCCTGTCTTGATACATTCTATTATAAACCTTACACTCAATTATTCGTACTATATAGGACGTCACGTTTTAATATGCTTTATTTAATGTAGTGTTTAAATAAATATTTTATTAGTGTTTATTAAAAATAACTGTAACAATCGCTTTAAATAACATTAGAAATTTTCTACACCAAAAAATATTTACAAAAAAATCAAAACAAAAAATTAAGATGTTATTTTTTTTATTAGTTTTATTAACGGCCTGGAATCAAGTCCTTTGAGGTCTTAAATTAAAACTAACTTTCGAAAAGAAATGTGTGCATTTATTTTATTTTAATAACTTTATTATTAAACAATGGCAAGTAATTTATAGAATTAAGCGTTACTTTGCCCTTTGCAAAGATATTACAAAAAGTAACGAAAATATTATTATGCTATAATCCGCGAAAAAAAATCGCATTTTTTAAAATCGCGGATTGAGTTTGTTTGTTTATTCAAATTATTAAAATAAAGCTATGATATTTTAGCTTTAAAAAATAATATAGCAGATACAAATTTTAAATTTGATAATCAAAATTACATCACGGTAAATAATGTAATCTATATTTTGAGTTTGGAATTAACGAATGTAACAATTTAAGTTTAAAATTGATCTAATAAACTTTAGGCTTTCATAAAGCCTATTGTAGATTATAGCTATTGATTTCGTATTATCAAAAAACATGGACAAAAATCGTTAATTTAATCGCAGAAATCTAATTCTAATAAAATTCATTAAATTGTTCTATCTCTAAAAATAATGTAATAATTTAAACAAATGTGGCATAAAACTGATGTGAGGTGATTTCAACGAAGATTCGCCGATGCTCGTTGAAGATAAAATGGTGGAATTTGCGATCGAGGTAAAATAAAAATTTGTAAATGAATGAGAATTTATATAATGAAAAAGTAAATTTAAGTTTCATATACTTTGTATTATGTGCAATAAAGTTTTAGGTATTTATTTAAAAGAGAAAAAATCTAAGCAAAAGTTCGCGATTTCGTAACTTTTTCAAAAAATAATTCGAGAAAATTTTAATGTATAAAAACGTGTATGTATTGACTATTACACAATTTTATAAATTCGAAAGTCTGTCTGTCTGTCTCTTACGCCTTCATGGCTAATCCGCTGGATTATTATTAATGAAAATTAGCTACAATTGAGTCTACCTCGATGGAATTAAAGATAAAAAAGAGTTTTTCTTTCAAAACATGAAACAACAAAAAGTACATAATTTTTGAAGAATAATAATTATTTCAAAGGGTTAGTTTAAACTTTAAGTAGGTACTAAAAGTTTTTTTTATATCGCTCACATGTATTTTAAGAGTATTACAAACAAACTAATAAAATATGAAAATTGATATGATATTTTTATTAACCAGAAAGCTAAGACTTCAAAACAAGTTTAAGACATTTGAATTACATATTTATTATCACTAGTTATATAGCTTTTATGTTAATAAATACAATATTTATAACTCTTATGACATAAGAAGTTTGAGATTTGAATTTTTTGCTATAGATAAAGATATGTCGAGATTTTATCCAGGTTTAATACTAGTGAAGTTCGAAACAACTTTCCTATTCTTTTTCGATGTCCTAAAAGAATATTACTTCCAAAATTTACTTCTTAGTTACCGTTTTACGCTTTATACTTTTACTGAGATGACTAAATAATATGTATATTAAAGTAGGGCGTTGCTCATACTAATGCTAGCAGAGTTTTTTGAAATTGTGGTAGTGAACGTGTGCAGTGCTAGTGTTGTGGTAGTTGTGGTTTGTACCATATGAACCCGAATAATATACTACCTGCCTACCTGCTTTTAGAGTTACATTTTCTCTAAATGCGGACTGAAGTAAAATAAATCATTATTCTTCTATGGACTTAGCTCCTGCTTTTATTTATTTATTTATTATATATTTTATTTATTTATATATTTATTATATTTTATACACATACTTTCTGAGCTTTCTTATGATGCAAGAATAGCTCACTCCATCGCTCTCTGAGCGACTCTTTCTTATGACGCCCATAGTCAGCGACCTAACAATATACAGTTTATATTTCTATTATCCACAAACAATCAACGATTGTGTCGAGTTAGTTCCCATCACCTCGCGTAACACATTCTCTTAACTCGCGCCCCGATGGGTGCATTGTTAGCGGAATAAACCGGGTTCGATTCCCATGGCGAATATAGTGAGAGAGCTGGTGCAAAGAAATCATCATTAAATCCATGAATATTACCAGGTTACTACCAAACCTCTGTAGCGCATTAGTCCGAGTACAAAGTCCCTTTTCTATTCCAATCCAATCACTTGATAATTCAACTGTCCACAAACTTTTTCATTCCATCGTGTTCCATCCTGTTACTATTCCAAAGCTGGGTAAAGGCCGCCTATCTGATTTAAAGGTTTAATTCAAAACGTTGCTTCAAAATGGATTGAAATGTTAACCATTTCCCAGAGTTACTGAAAAGGTATTATCTACATAACCGATGTGAAGGAGCGATAAATTCCTTCACCAAAAAGCGCGTGATAAATTGTAAGTTTCAAATATATTTCAATGTTAACTAAACCTCAAATAAAATTTGAATTATTTTTAGCTACAAAAGCTATTTAAAAAAAATCGTATTACGGTTCTGCATACTCCTTTTAGTTGCAGGTTTAATATTTTAATAATTCCTTGATGTGAAAAAAGTCCTTTATTTAACGTTATCAATTATGCTCATCAGTTATCATACAAAACTTAAACGCTTGAAGAGTGTTAATGATATATTAATTCAAAAATGTATATTACAGAACCAACAAGCCGGCACTTCTGGCGACTTCCGACAGTACGAGCAAAACTACGGATACACAATGCACCAGAACGTAAACCAAGGGGCTGTGTCGAGGAGCATACAAAATTACGACTCGCCCAAACCACCTATACCAGCAAAGAACAAATACAATCCGGAAGTTCAAAACAATTCACACATCACAGTCACGGTTGAGACCGGAAAGGATAACACGAGAGATGCACCTAAAAGCAATAACTCTGTCAGCAAAACCTATCACACACTAAAAGATATGATATCGAGTAGGTTTAAGAACAAAGACGGCAGTGATGGTGAGAAAAACGAAGAGGCTAGACTTAATAACAATGAAGAGAGGAAAAGACCAGAGCCAGAACAAGTGACGCCAAGAGAAACTCCTAGGAAGTTAGAACACGGGATTTATGGGAGGCCAATGCCGCAAAATCGGTCTGATATACAATATACCCATGGCATGGCGAATAATATGGCATATCCTAGTCCATCTCCACATAGGTAAGCTCTAGATCTTGGTTCATATTTCCTTAATTTTAATCTGCTTATTATTCTAATCCATATGTGACAAACATAAATAAATTCTACATAAGGATTAGAATTATAATCCAATTTTAGTATTTAACGTTAACTAAAGATACTTTCTGAGGTAGGGAAGGAAGATAAACTAATAAATGGTTTTCAATAGAACCTTCAACATTCAATACTTTTACTACTTTCCAAAATACTTCAAAATGAAATAGTCATACGCGTCAACTATACATCAAAATATGTTTTTATTTTCAAATTGTGTGTATCCCATAATACATATCACACAATATTTCCATCTTTTGTAGACCTCCCTCCTTCAATTCTCAATCCATCCACTTTTATATCTAAAATAATTTGATCAAATAATTTTCATCCCTCCTCATTGTCATGTCCATTCCATAATCTCACGCTTTTCATCTTTTCTCTACTACGAGGCACATACTCTAAAAAAAAGTAAATATTTTTAAACCATTTATTTTCAGACAATTAATGCAGCAACAACAACAATTAGTCCAACAACAGATGTTGTTAAACCAACAGGCAAGATCACAAGAGATGCTCGCATCACCGCACAGGCCGCAAGCCCTGGGTGCAGATGCTCTGTACCAACAGTACGGGCCTCCTGGAAGACGGAGTGCGGTGTACCAACGAGACGTGGATGTCAGGTCGATGGCCAACTTCACTTCACTGAAAACGGGGCCACAGCCACAGGTATTTATTTCAAAGTTTAAAAGGTTACAAAATACTATATAACTTTAGGGACGGTTGGGTCGCTCGCGGATATTTATTCACTTATTTTTGCATGTGCTATAACACTCAAATACTTGGTATACAATCCTCTTCTTACGTCCTAAACTAGTTTCGTTTTTAAAAAGCCCTTAATTATGTTCTATATGGTTTTCTAATTTCTAATGGAAAAATAACGATATCTCTATCCGTATAGGTCAATCCGGTATATACGCTCGAATGCTACCAAATTTCATTGATGATCTATTTGGTAAGGCTCTGAAAGCGTAATAGAACAGAAATGCAGATAGATTTTCGTTATTATAATATCTGTATGAATATGGATCATCGAACACTCTTCCTAGATCTTCTAACAAGCTCCGTATAACAAATATTACTTAACACTTTTCCTTCACCGTTCTTACAACAACATAACAAGCCAACTGTAAAGATAACTTTGTTTATTGTTTTATTATCAATTGTCTTGTAGTAGATCTTAATCTTTGAGTAACTTTTACTTGCATCATACCAACTTATAAGACGACCTTCCTAAACCCAATCAGTTCTAATTATACAAAGTGCAATTAATTTAATTCATACAATCTTGATAACACATTGCAGTACAACCAAAATTCATAGAATAGTTCCAAAAAATTACAGCAATAATCCTCGGCTTTCTTGCGACCGTTTCTCACTGTCGCAACAAAGCACAATGATTCCCAACAATTACCTGTTCCCACGGAGCACGCAATTAAAATAACAAGTACTTACTTTATGATGCCGACGTGATATCGTGGAACTAACTTCTACCATCGCATTGTATTTAACTTGATAGATTTATTAAATTATTGTTGGGCAAATCAATAGGGAAACTGGTGACGCCATATGTTATGTATACTTCATTGAAAATTGAAAGTTATAGACCTTATGAGAGTCAAACTTTAAGTTTCAGCTTGAAATAATCCAGTACTAAATGCACTTCAATTATCAATTCAATCCAGTTCTAATTTCACTTCAATCGCTCAATTATAATATAGTAATTTCAGGATATTTGATAAAACACATAAATGTCGTGCACTACATAGATTTTGGATCGAAACTGAATGCAAATGAAAGTTTTCAGATCTAGAGTGAATCCTGAATCATCAGATTCAGAATTGCTTGAATTTAGAATAAATAATAGTTGCAGTACACATATAAATTATATGGGTCACCTACCATCCAAAAAATCATATATTTAGAATAAGAATAAATTTATTGGGTCACGCCATTGTAGAAGTGGAAACAAGAAAGATATAAAAAATAATAAGATTAATACATAAAAAAACAAACTATCCTAATTACATTATATATAAAAAAAATTAAATATTATGCATGTGACGCAAACTTATTATTATTTATTATTTCCACTTATTTATTATGTATAGTTGATTTCTGATTAAAAGTGTTCATGTCTCTTTTTCAGTTTGATAATTCACATTCACGGCTAGATCTCAGAAGTCCTCAACAAATGGAAAGGGAAATCATTCGACAAAGAGGTCTAGTAGAAGGGAGGAGAGCTGCTTCCCACCCACATCTATTAGATGAGCCACAACACAGACCAGAAATCACAACACCACAAATACACGATAGATCTAGAAGAAATTCTCATGGAAATTTATTAGATAGTATACCAAATGAAAACGGACCACCGAGAAATAATGAAGAAAGAGAATCAGATGATGGAGGTTTCAGGTTGAGGTTAGCAGCGCAGGGACGTTCGAGTTTTGAAGAACGTGCTCGAACAAGTGGTCGATCAATAGAATCTCGTCAAGAACGAGGACACGGACACGATGTATATAGAAGGACGCCAGATAGTCATAGAGAATCGAGAAGAACACCAGATTCGATAGGAAGAAGGCAAAAAGAAGAAACAGCGTCTGGTGAGATGTTAGAAAGGAATGATGAAAGCGCAAGTCAGAAGTCCGCAGATAGTGTATATAACTCCAGCAGTAAACCTGAAACGTACAACCCGCAGCCATCGTCGTCGAGACAAACCCCAAACAGGATAGAGGACTTGAAAGCGCACGGTAAAAAAGGTGCGAGTTGTTCTGGTACGAGTTCAGGTGATTATTTCTAAAATACATTCTACTTTAATTATCCGCACTAAGGATACTACTACACGTTTAACTTTTACAATTCGTATCGATGAGCTTAATAGAAATCCGAGAGCTTTTTCTACAACTCGCAATGTTCTTCTAATGTATGAATATAATATAGCCAGCATATTAGTGTAGTATTGAACAATTTTAAGAAAGTTAATTTAAGTCAAGCCATATCAAATACTCGGTAAATAGTGGTACTCAGTAATAAAACAGTAAACATTAAATGTGAGAAATGCAACTGCATTATTGGCTTGGTTTTCCTAATAACGCCAATTTGAGGGCAAAATGAGAGTGCAGTGGCATCCAGGCTCCTTAAAACGCACCACAAGGCAGAAACAAGAGCAAAAGTCCCAAGCGACACAACACTGTAAGACATGGGATTCCTTGAAGCGACCTGTGTCTAGCAATAAACGTCCATAAACTATTTTCCAAATAGTTCATCCATGTTAAAGAAATGGTTTACATACAGATCGTAAAATATATATTTAACGAGAAACTTTCATTTCAGACTACGACAAGAATGGAGGTCAGTCATCGAACGTAGACTCAGGCAGAGGCAGCGTAGCTTACTCCAGTGGCAGAAGACCCGACGCGAGTCTGCACGACACTTCAGCTGATTCCGATGCTGTGGGCTCCAGGGTGCAACCTCAGCCTGGGCCCAGTCAGCAAAATCCAGGACCTGGTAATATAATAGTAGATCTATTAAAAGGACTTCCGTAATATATGTAGTGCAAAACATTTAATTAATTAAAAATTTATTTTAAAAGAACTCTGTACTCGAATTTGTAGACGAGTATATATACCCGGACATACGGTAGGTCCAAATTTGAGAAAGAGGTCAATCGTCGAATCCAATCTGATCCAATCTGATCCAATCTGATGGGCAGTGTTCGGGAAGTTACGCGAAATCTTTTCGACCAATATTCCTCAGTGTCTGAAGACTTAAGTCTTCGAACAGTGCGTGTTGCCAGTCATGACTTATGGTTCTGAAACTTGGTCGCTAACTGTGGGGCTCAAAGGAAAGCTCGGAGTATCTCTACGTGATCAAATCGGAAATAAGGGGATCCGTAGAAGAACCTAAGTGACGGACATAGCTCTACGGGTCACGAAGCTGAAGTGGCAATGGGCGGGGCACATAGTTAGAAGAACCGATGGACGTTGGGGTCTCAAGGTGCTAGAGTGGCGACCCCCCACAAGATGGACAGACGACCTCAATAAGGTCGTGGGGAGCCGCTGGATCCAGAAGGCACAAGATCGAGTAGCGTGGAAGTCCATGGAAGAGACCTATGTCCAACAGTGGACGGCTATTGGTTGATGAGAGACAGAGTAGTGCAATTTTTATCACCAGATTGGTTGCACGTATTTGAGAACCAACCATCGGAATATTTTTTACACTTTATTATACATTTTCACATTAAGTGGAAATATGACGGTCCGTCAATATAAATGTAACTATACGTGAGCTATAGGTGCATTATAATGATACCAGACCGCCTGGAAAATGCTTGAAAAGTTACCTGCGTCCAACAGTTATCATCAGCTAAGAGTCCCCTAGAAATGCTGCTGTTTCCCAGAAAAAAGGGTTTAGCCCCAATCCAAAGCTAAGGTTTCCATAATTGTCCAGGTGATTATGTTTAATGAAGCAAAGCAATTTATTACTTATGTTTGCAAAAAATCTTTTTATTATATTAATTAAAGAATATTAATTAAAATGTTTGCAGCGGGCGAAAACGAATGGGCGGACCTGGTGGAGTGCGAGCTCAGACAAATCCTGGAACCGAAGCTGTCCAGCATGAGACTCGACAGCTCGGCCAGCTCGGACGGCTCCGTGACCCCACCTCTTCCACCTCTATCGCCATCTTCAGATTTACATAAGCGAAATAGGTAATTAACATTTCAAAATTTTAACGAATCAGCAGGGCATAAAGATGTCTTTTAGATTTTAGGATATTTCTAGTAATTAAGCTACACTATGCTTCTCTTCACAGAATATTTAGCAGTTTTAATTGATTGATTGATAAATTAACGTGGTAAAATACTGATTTCATAATCTCGCTCGAATAGTATGATTTTAAAGTGTAAATGTGTCTAAATATTCGATGGTATATCGTACTGAGGCTGTAATCGAAAGCTACTAAACTATTATTGTTCAATGGTAAAATTAGCCTCTCTGCAATTTGTCCTTTAGGCAATATTCTCAATAAGGTGGTTGAGATGTCTTATATTTGGATAAGTAGGAATACTGATCACGATACATACATATTTTATGGTTTTTCTAAAATGTTTAATAATGTACGGGCAATTTACCACATATTGCATTAGTATTACAGTCTAGTATTTCAAACCTTCAAACATCTTGATATTAACTTATATTACTTAAATAAAAATAAAACATTACACAATTTTTATCTATGATAAAGTTACATCAGTTTTACTTTCGTTTTTCTTCACCAATTTTACGCCATACCAAAGTAAATAGTTCCATTTTTAACTCAATCATTGGAGCGGGATACGAATTTTTGTATTCATTATTACAGCCTACCGGGAAGATCGTCCGAATATCCCGAAGAGAGACGACGTGGCCGAGAATCCCCCAGGTGGCACTCCCATAAGAAGCACTCGTCTAAACGTGACCACCACTATAAAAAACATCGTAAGTAACTGCAATTGTCTAAATTTCGCCCATTTATCGTTTTACTAACTACAAGTAATTATTAAATTAATTCGCGATTATTTTTCACGTGATTTTTAATAATAATAATAATAATTTTTTTCCTCATTTCTTACCGAGGTGTCGTAAAAGGCGACTAAGGTAAGTTGACCCACCGTGTGGTGAAATGAAATTTATTTATTCATGGAACATTTACAGATTGTACTTGTACAATGGTAGCGATGATATTGTAAAAGTTAAAACTGCGTTGCAGATATCAACGCCCGCCTCCGATATTTAATTACAAAGTTCCAGACAAAAGAAACTACTAAATACAAATAAAATAAACTATAGTTAAATATTCATACAATTTGTCGCGAGGGTGTAAGAGACTGTGAATGAATGTGTGTGTGTTTGTATGTATGTGTGTGTAAATGTGGGAGAGAAAGAGCAATGAACAGTGGTATCCGGTTTAGTACAATAGACCACCCTCTTTCTCACCGAGGTGTCGTAAAACACGACAGAGCTAAGTTGACGTCTGGCAGGCGGCCAGTCGTAAAAACGCAACCAAATCATGTGACAGCATGTTTATAACATGTTGTGCCGACCCCGCTTAGAGTGGGATAAGGGCAGGAAGACGATGACACAAGAAAATAAGATATCTTACAAAAGGAAATAAAATATCTTATATTGCTAACTGCTGAGAAACTACTCCCAGGCGTCTTAACAATTATTTCCTGTTGTTACTACGATGAACAGATACCCAATATTTTAATATAGCACTAGGCATCCCATCGTTAACTCTTTGTAAAATAAAGTTTGATGAAGTTCTAAGTCGGTCCCAAAAACTTTTTACTGTTATAAAAGCCGAAATGAAAGCTATGAGAAGCTATTTTGAAAAGAGCAACTGCCGAGTTTCTGACTGGCTCTTTTTGCTATCCTCCGCATCGCTAGTAGAGTTTATGGTTCCAAGTGAAGGCTTTCATTAATTCATGAATGAGAGTAACTGACAGCATCGTAACTGCAATTGTCAAAATTTTGGCCCATTTTTCGTTTTACTAACTACAAGTAATTAATAAATTATTACACGATAATTTTTCACGTGTTTTTTACTGTTATAAAAGCCGAAATGAAAGTCTTTTACACAAGTTTAGAAATTATCTCAAAACGATGCTGCTACATAAAGCTTACTATACTATTGAGGATTATTTGAGTGATACAACATATCTTAACTGCAGTCAGCTACGCATCCAGCTGCAACGATTATTTTGTAACCATCAATCAAAATCTCGGTAGGAGCAAACTTCAGTCAGTTCGAATCAGTGGTAGCTTCTTTAAAACAATTTACGATTCAAAAGTACTGTAAACAGTCCACTTGAATAAAGAATATTTTGAATTTGAATTTATGAGAAGCTATTTTGAAAAGAGCATCCGCCGAGTTTCTTACTGGCTCTTCACCACTGGTACCACTAATAGAGTTTACGGTTCAAAGGCTTTCACTCATTCAAGAATGGGAATTCAGTTACTTCATGATACATTGATTCATGGCACTTTCCTTCCAGTATTCGGTTTGGACACGACGGATATGACGTCAACAACAACCCGCAGCCTTGACTTGTCGTCACTGTTAGATGGACGCACGGACAGCGACGCGTCGACGGGCGATGCTCGCGCCATCCGCAGGCAGCTGCGTGGACTCGAGAACATGTATGCTGAAGTTCTGCAGCTGCTAGGTGTACGGAAGCCGACCAACCTCTCCAAACATCCCACCTGGGAAGCCAGGTAAAACGACTATTAAGGTTAAAATGTTTGTTAAAATATATTTAACTAGTGGCCCGCTCCGGCTTCGCACGGGTATAAAATATATAGCCTACTATGTCACTCAGTGAAAAAAATGATTAAAATCTATCCAGTAGTTTTGTTTTATTCATTACTGCCCGTGGCCCACACGCGTTAAATTTGGAGTAAAACAATCCCTTTCCCTATACCATGAAGATTCCCTGCTATCTTTAGAATATCTAAATTCATATACTACATTTGTACTTATTTACTTTTACATTTTCCCTAAGTATTTTATTTTTACAATTAATTACTTATGTCTTTACAACATTCACAGCTTTCTTGTTATTACACAATACAAACATGTTTTCTTTAGAGGTTACTCTTGATAAAGTGACATATAGTTAGACATATAGGCCATGTAAAAAAGAAACCCGTCCAATCGGAGCTAAATTCGAAGTGCTATAGGGCAAAGCGCGCAATAGCTATGCCCTGCATTTTAAATCTGTAATATCTTCGAAAATGTTCATTTAAATTACATACTGTAAACGGCCAATTGATCTATATTAAATGAACAATGCAATTAAGCTACTTAATTGGATAAGGATTAATGCTGTATTGTTTCGAACTGCTTCTAAAATAAGGTAATATTTTTCGTAAAAAGAAAATGACAAAAAAATGCTATTGTGGGTTATCCATAAGAGATAGACATATACCATCATGGAGTTTTCTGTAGGCCTTTTCAAGGTGTACAAATACTTAGTACATTATTTTGATATATCTCGTAGTGTTCAGCCTGCATTTGCAATGTAAACGGCAAATAAATAATTATTTACGATATCACATTAGAAACCTCAAAAATTTCAGTATTTCCCTTTTCCCTTCATATAGAATGTTATTATACATATAAACTTTTCTCTTCAATCACTCTATTTATTAAAAAAAACACATCAAAATCTATTGCGTACTTTTAAAGATTTAAGCATACATAGAGATATAGGGACATAAGGACAGACAGAGAAAGCGACTTTGTTTTATACTATGTAGTGACGTTTAGCTATTATTTTGATAATTGTGAAATTTTTTACCATACTTCACCAAAGACAAAATTACGTTTAGCTGTCATCTATGTTTTGTATTCCACTGACATTTGCTTTTTGTTATTCAATGTCATAGTCGTTTTTGTTATACCACGTTTTATAGTGACTTGACGGGATAAAATAAATGCGGTCGAACGGGATAAAAAGCATCCTATGTCCGTCTCCTGGTTCTAAGCAACCTCTACACCAATTTTCAGCCGAATTGGTTCATCCGTTCTTGAGTTATAAATAGTGTAACTAAGACCAACTTTCTTTTATATATATAGATTGGTTTGTGGTGCTATTCACCTACTAATACACAAGTTTACTAGTAAGCCGCGGTCGCACTAACTATGTCACCAACATGCTAGACAAACCTCATTGGTTTTGTCTCTATGGTTTTGGGTTTGTTTTTTTGTTATAATTGTGTTTCTTTGGTTTAAATAAATAAATAAAAAAGCTGTACTATCAAATACCTGTATTTAACGCGTTTCACATTTGTCAAATGTTATTAATGAATTTACCGCAAGTTCGCAAGGTTTTTTTGAGTTAAAAAGAACCAGCTATAGAAAGATTAAATTCATCCTGTTATTAGGAATAGGATGTATCTTTCTATAACATACCTATGGATGTTTATGTCTTATGGATTGAAGCAGGACGATTCCTATGAATAAACTTAACTAATTAAAGAGATGTTATGGGGTATGTTTCTTCAACTGTTAGACATAAGTATTCAAGCGATTTCAAGAACATACACGTCTTACCAGCTCGACTTCAACTGAGCTATACTTTTTCGAATTTATGTTTTAAAAAAATAATCAGCCCAAAAATCTTCATTGATATGTTTCTCTATAGGTTTAAAAAAAAAAGTGGTTGGAGCGTATTGGGACGTTTATTGGTTTCCAGGGTCACAGTCTCCATTAATTTGGTTTTACGTATGAACTACTGCTTCTAGATTGTCTTCCAAACGACGTTACGGCAGCATGTCGTCGCTGCCCTCCAGCTCGGTGAGCAGTCGGCCCGCGCGGGACAAGAGACGCCCCTCCAACGAGCACAGGAAGAAACATGATCTCAAGGTACACACAAATGGCATAGAAGAGTTTCTGTTTCCCCTATATTTTATTCAATGAACTGCTGACTACAGATCTCTTCAAGAAAATAAGTGTTTCTGCTACCCCTATATTAAGATGAATTTATGACTAACGTTTATAAGAAGATGATTGAAGATCATTTCAAACGTTTAGAGAGAGACGTCTAGATATTTTAAAGAGTTTTAGCATTCCATTTTACAACTAGCAGTTCGCTTTGAGTAGTAGAAAATATGATATAAGGGTGCATTGGGTTCCTTTCTCTCTCACTTTTATCACTGTCTCGGTCTTTATGGTCGGTCACACTGCAAGATATTGTATTACAAGCTATACCCGTGACTTATTTTGCGTCAATTATGTACCTGTATGTTTTATTGTACCCAAAATAATAACAGTATTTTTATCCAACATTTTAGTCCAGTATATAAATTCCAAATGCACAAAATTAAATAATTATTGAACCAACAAATAAGCCGTAAGAACGTAAGCTACAGAAAGACAAATAGATTTTTGTATTTATAACATTAGCGTAGAAGCTCTTCGATGACGTTTAATTTTTAGGCTAATTAATATATTTTGGTTTATTAATTTAATAGTGGTATTCTTAGTGTACCTCGCACTCAAATCATTCAGAATTAGTATGGACTAATTGATTACTGAACACCTTAACTATGTTTAACTTTTTCAAGATCATTTAGAGTAAAAGGTGTAATTTTATGGAATGCTCTGCCCATTTCTGTTAGGAAATCACCTTCACTTAACTCTTTTAAAGCTGGAGTTATAAAATACTATGAGCAGGATACTCGCTAAAAATGCTGACTAACCGAGTATATGTCTTAAGTAATATATATTTTTTTATTTTATCATTATTTTTTGTTGTCCTATAGTGGCATTCCCCGCCTATCGCATTGTTATTTTGTCCTTTCAGAGCTCAAAGGTTGGCTGGAAGAGATCCCTTATTGGGATAAGTCCGCCTTTGTACAATTTTTATTTTGTATATATTTCCGTGTCATGTATGTTATTTTTTTAAATCTTTTGTACAATAAAGAAATTAAACAAACATAATTTCTCTCTATCTCCTGTGTCTGTTTTCAGGGCATCAACAAGCGATTCCAGCGGCTGGAGTCCCACGTGGTGACGCTGGCGCGCTCCGTGGCGCACCTCTCCAGTGAGATGCGCACCCACCACCTCGTGATGCAGGAGATGGACAACATCCGGGCGGAGATCGCCGCGCTCCGGCACATGTACAAGTGAGTGCTCATAGGAGACTAGTGGACCTTCATTAGAAGCTCCAATCATGTGACACGTTAGAACTTGTTACGACTGAGTTAGTGTCCTTGCAGAGTATTTTTCTTTAGTCTGTGTATGTTTCATGATAACCTGAAACATGATGATGGTAGAAATAAAGAGTATCTTAAAGAGTATCAACGATAACGATAGGAAGAACCTTAAATTCTTTAAGGTGATGACGATGTTAGAATTAAACAAAGAACCAAAAGGAATATTGAATGATATCTATACTAATATATAAAGCTGAAGAGTTTGTTTGTTTCAATGCGCTAATCTCAGGAACTACTTAAAAATAAAATTCTTCGAGTGTAAGATAGTCCATTTATCCAGGAAGGCTATATAACATCACGCTAAGATGAATGGGAGAGGAGTAGCAACAAAAATATTACGAAAACAGCAAAATTTAAAGCTTTCCTTGCGTGCGCTAAGTAAACGGTGAAAGTTAATCAAAAATCATGTGTTACAAAATTGTTCTCCTCTAATAAAAGTTCTAAATAAAAGTCCGCGACAGCATATGTCTAGCTTTTAGGTTAACCCGCGTTAACCATTTTTATAGTTATCAAAATACTATATTACGGTTTTCCATGCGGGAGGAGCCGCTTAAAAAATCACAAAAAAAGGTTTTAAATTTATAACTCACGATCGTCGGATCAGGTTCCTTTTATTCATTTAAAGTTCCGTTTCTACATAACTGAAGTCATTTAAGTTTCGCAAAATTAAACGTTCTCTTTTACACAATATATTTCAGCTAATCTTACAAACTGTTGGTAATTTTAAAACTAGGTCCATTATCTAATTCTACACGAATAGCTTCTGCGCATGAGCATTTATAAGCGTGGATTGCTTCTTCTTCTTTCTTATCTAAAATTCTGCAATCCATAGTAGACCAGTCTACAGAAAGGTTAAAGTTAAGTATAAGAGATGTACTTATACGTAAAGCATATTAGTAAAATTGAAGATTATTTGGATGATAAAAACGTCTGGATTTGAAGATCCTTTTAGCTTCATACAGGACTGCGGTTTAATAATGTAAAATTGAAAATGTTAAAAAGATTGACCGCCGAGTTTCTTTCTGGTTCTTCTCGGTAAGAGCAACATTCCGAACCAGTTGTAGCTTCATCAATCATGTTGATCCTTGGCGATTCAAAAGTGCTTGAAAGAGCTTATTTGAATAAAGATTATTTTGATTTTAAAATGTTTTTCGTAACTCGTCAGGTCCCAACAGTACATCAGGTCGGGGCACCACCGACACTTGGACCCGTACTCCTTCAGCAATCCTGACCGGGTCAAGCGGCTTACCAAGTTCTTTGGGGACGAACCACCTCTAATGAGGCTGTTTTTGAAGAAACTAGGATACGAAGTAAGGATGATCTTTTATTTTTTGTCGTTTTTCATAGTCAAGTTGACCAGCTAGAGTTAGCCAAGGGTCGTCGGGTTCAATCACTGTTGCGGCTCTCACCTATGAGTTTCCAATAAAATCTTATATTAAAATATGTTAATCTTGTTATATATAAATATATTTTCTTAACTCCCGAAAAAAAATTGTTAGGAAACCAAGAAATCCCAAGAATTTTCCGTGGCAATGAAGGTTTACTGAGAAAAACATTTACCTTTCTATAAAGTGTGCTGAAGAAGCTGTGGCTGCCCAGCGGTAACACAGTGCGACTCTTTCAAGGAGGCCACGGGTTCAAACCCAGGCAGACACCAATGAGCTTTTCTGTTAAAACTTATGTGTCTAATTGATAATTGCAATTTATCACACGCTTCTCGGTGAAGGAAAACATCGTGAGGAAACCTGCATATCTCTAGAGAATTCTGGAATTATGGGTAACCTACCAATCCGCATTGGAGCAGCGTGGTAGGTCTTAGCTCCAATCGTTCTCTCCAAAAACGGAGAGAGGAGGACTATGCCCAGCAGTGGGATAGTAACAGGCTGATACTTACTATAACCTTTTTTTTATAGAAATACGCAGCTCTGCTGGAAAAGGAAAAGGTGGGAGCTGCAGAGTTACCTTACGTAGGGGAGGACAAACTGCGCGCCCTCGGCGTTCCCCTCGGACCCAGGATGAGGATACTGAAGGAGGCCGGCATCCACCAGGACCTGCACCACATGTCCAGAGACGACCACAATACCACCACTACCACTTTGGCTATTGTATGACCCTAGACCCTGAATAATAGAGCTCATAATATAAATATTAGTAACCAGTAGGAATTACAGCATTACTTTTATTACTATCTTTACCCGTATTAGCTGGAGCTATTACTATACTTTTAACAGATCGAAATCTAAATACTTCATTTTTTGACTCAACAGGAGGAGAAAACCCAATTTTTATCAACATTTATTTTGATTTTTGGGTCATCCAAAAGTTTTTATTTTAATTTTACCTGGAGTCTGAATAATTTCTCATATTATTTCCCAAGAAAGAGGTAAAAAAGAAACTTTTGGTTAATTTATAGAATTAGGCGTTACTTTGCGGAGATCCATAATACATAATTCTTCGCGAAGAATTTAATTTAATTCTTCGCGGATTATAGCAAAATAATTTTATTATTACTTTTGTAAACTTTTGGTTGTTTAGGTTATAATCTATGCTATATTAGCTATTGGATTATTAGGATTTATTGTATGAGCTCATCATATATTTACCGCAAGAATACATATTGATACTCTAGCTTATTTTACTTCAGCTACTATAATTATTGCTGTACCTACAGGTATTAAAATTTTTAGTTGATTTGCAACTTTACACGGAACTCAAAGACTTATTAAACATAGATTGGGGGAGCTAGAGGCAAGCCTATAAGTCCTAATGTCCAACAAATAAACGGAAGATAAGAGACTCATACTTATCTATCTAATCACATATATAAAAGAGAGACAGAAAGCCTCATTTGTTTCCTCCTTTTTTCTATGAACACATTTTAGATTGATAGGAGAGCCGGTATATCTAGTATAATAAATGATCTATAAATAACGTCGTATTTCAAAATACTCAATTTTATTACTACTTAAAAATCAATTTGAATGTATAGTTAATAACAATTACTATAATAAATTCAGTAAGATTCTCATTAAAATACACATAGACTGTAAAGCTAAAAATAAAAATGTAATACTTAATGACGGAAAAATATTCACAAGAATCAAAAATCAGAACGCAATTATTAAAATGATGACCTTTAAATATTTTCTCCAAAGAAAAAAAGAATGCCAAATGGGAAGGTATCTTTTATAGGGTTCTATTTTAAAAAAAAATCCGTTGTCTAGTAAGGCAAATCATAAAACACTTAACAGTTACCCCAAAATTGGGTAAACGTTGCCCTTAAAATGGCCACACCATATATAAGAATGTAAAAGACATAATTAATTGTGTTATTGTTGTTTAATTAGTTCGTGTTTATATATAAACAAATTTCACTGCCCTATCTTATTAATTATAAAAATTAATAAACGACTGTATTAAATATAACTTCTAGAAGTAGGCATGAATTTCCGAAATTCCATAATAAACAAACAAATAATAAAATGAATTTATAGCATCATTGTCCTGCCCTTATTCCACTCTCAGTGGGGTGGCACAACATGTTGTTACATGATTTGACTACGTATTTTACGAATGGCCGCCTGCCTGACATCAACTTAACTTAGTCGTATTTTACGACACCTTGGTAAGAAAAAGAGGGTCTACTTATACTTAACCGGATACCACACGGTGGGTCAACTTACCTGAGCCGCCTTTTACGACACCTAGGTAAGAGATGAGGGTGGACTATTCTACTCAGCCGGATACCACACGACGGGATAAAATTAATTTAAATGATAAGCAAACTATGCACCAGCGATTCTCTTACTTACAATTTTATCGCTTCCCTTGTAAATTTAATTTTTTGTAAATTTAAATTTAATAATTAATTAATTAATATAATTTGCAATGTAAATATTTATTGTAAGTTGTAATTAAGTAAGTTTTACAAATGTAATTAATATTTAAAGCTAATCTACTTTAATTCGCTAAAACGCGCGAAGTCGCTTGTTATTTTCTAAATACTCTTAGAGAAACATTATCCAATGGTCTGATTTGTATTTTTGAATTAATAATTGTGTAAAATATAAATAATTAATATTCATGTATGTAATTCATGAAAACTTAAAGTATTAATTTATTTTGCGGCCATTTTGTGCTACATAAATGTACCAAAACATTGTCTAGAAGATTATGTCGTAAAATAAACTATAATACTATTCTATCTTATTTAATGTCCTTGCAATTGATAAACATCTTTGTAATAAAAATCATTCTACTTTTAAATAGATGCCAGAAAAATATTCTGACATAAATTTAACATGTTACAAACATTTCTATAATGTTTAATATTTTCATTGTTTCTACTACAAAATTATATTTTACGACGCAGTTTGCTTTCATATCAACAATGTGGAATATGTAATAGTCAAAAGAATTGGGTAGATTGAAATAGCAATTGAAATGATAAGTTAATTTGTTTTAAATAGAAACGATTAAAAAAACATTACTGCATCGTATCGTTTAACGTAAAAGACTTGATATTGTATTTATGTTGATTGATTCACAAACATTGTCTTTTCTAAATAACTATTTTATTTGGAAAAGCAACTGAGTATGAAATGAAACAACAAATATAACATAAATACTTTTAAGATAGATATAACTCACCCTGAAAATAATTTTCTATATCTTAAATCGTCTACTAATCGTAACAGCTTAATCCATAAAAAAACCTTAAAAATAACTCATAAACCAATACAAATGTTAAATGGCTTTATATTATAGGATATATTTTGAATAAGAAATATATTCGTTTATAGCTTTCTTCAGTACAAACTGCCTTTAACCGTTAAATATCATCTGATTTGAACAACAATCACTCTAATGCAATAGGTTAAAAAGATAAAACCATCTGTCTGTAAACATTATTTCGATAAAACTAAATTAAGACTGGTTATCGACGTTTAATGAGCTTGTCGTACCAATTATAATTTTTATATACGTTCACGTGAACAATTAAATTTATATAAAAATTTAAATATTTACATAGCAGAATCTACGCCGTGGTGAATAGTTTAGCTTTAGTAATTTAGCTTTGCCATTACAGCAGTTTAAAAACGCTATTAAAGAGAGGCTGATACAGAAAGCCTACTATACTGTTGAGGATTAAATAGACGATAAAAATGAGTGGATATAGCTACTGTCCGACCCTATACATGATAGTAATGACTTAATGTAACTAGTTATAAGTATTATGTTGAAAAGAGCAACCGCCGAGTTTCTTGCTAGCTCTTCCCGGTAGGAACAGCTTTCCGAACCAGCAGTGGAATTGACGATACAAAAGCACTTGTTTACAAGTTTATTTGAATAAAAAAAATTGAATTTGAATAGAATAGACCACCCTTATTTCTTACCGAGGTGTCGTAAAAGGAGACTAAGGTAAGTCGACCCAAAGTGCGGCATTTGGTTAAGTAGAATAGACCACCCTCATTTCTTTGCGAGGTGTCGTTAAATATGACTAAGGTGGGTTCAAGTCAGGCAGGCGGCCGAATCATGAGACGTGTTTATAACATGTTGTGCCACCCGTAATATATTAAAATATATTATATTATAGCAAAACAATGTAATTATTATTCAAAATTACAAATGTTTAAATATTTGTGTAAAAGCTAATTAAGTTATGATTATAATTAATGTACGTATAAATTTAATTATTAATAATTGTCATAATTATATTATTACAATTGCCAAAGACAATATACGGCATGTAGGTATTTACTTGTAAATAATGTACATATACTGTAATGAATACAACGAAATGACAACGTAACTATTATTAAGTGGAATTAATTATTTTTATGTACCTATCTACTAGGGATGTTTTTGTAAATAAATTCCTTGAAAATATTTTTTTTGTTTCTTTTATTTTTTTTCTAGCAGATCCGGCCACGCGTTGTTGTAGATACATTTTGGACTCCTCAAATCAAATCCAATCGAATATTAATCTTTATTAAAATAAGCTTTTTCAAGCACTTTTGAATCGTCAAGGATCAATATGATTAATGAAGCTACAACTGGTTCGGAATGTTGCTCTTACCGAGAAGAACCAGAAAGAAACTCGGCGGTCAATCTTTTAGACATTTTCAATTTTACATTATTAAACCGCAGTCTTGTATGAAGCTGAAAGGATTTTCAAATCCAGGCATTTTTTTTATTCAAATTATCTTAATATTTAATGCTTAAATATTTTATTTTTAAAGCTTAAATAAATAAATATTTTTTTAAACCTTATCTAGTGTATACATATAATAAATACACTAGAACTTGTCTTGGCGCAAAACCGTTTCAATGTCCGTTAAGTAGCTCTTGAGTTTATAGTTAACAAACAGACGCTGCTTGTGACGTTTTACCTATATGTATTGTATTTTGCTATCAATAAGACTATTCACGGGAAATATATATAAATCACAGTTACAATTAATGACTTATAAACGGTATTTAGTAAGATGTAGGTCTATATATATATATAGGTATAGTAGGTCTTAGGATGAACATTTTAAAAACAAAGGTTATGGTCATTTCTAAAAAGAACATTGGGGACTTCAATATCAAAGTAGCAGGCCAAAATATAGAGAGAGTGTGCAAATATAAATACTTAGGTACTTGGCTTAACGAAAGTTGGAGCAGTGACCAAGAAGTTAAGATCAGAATCGAAGTAGCCCGTAGTACCTTCGGTAAAATGAAAAAAGTACTGTGCAACCCCAGACTTAAGCTGGATTTGCGCATTCGGATCTTGCACTGCTATATTTGGCCCATAGTTCTATACGGATGCGAAGCCTGGACTCTTAAAGAAGATCTCAAGAAACGAATAGAAGCATTCGAGATGTGAGCTTACAGGCGCATGTTGTCTATTAGTTGGACCCAGAAAATCTCGAATGTGGAAGTTCTGCGACGCGTCCATCAAAACCGGAAACTTTTGCAGACCGTTAAGATGAGAAAAGTCGCATATCTAGGACATGTTCTTAGGCACGACAGATATGGACTTCTGCAACTCATCTTAATGGGAAAAGTTTCCGGAAAAAGAGGTGTGGGACGCAGAAAGAAATCCTGGCTTCGCAACGTAAGGGAATGGACGGGGATCGCGAGCGCCGCTGAACTGTTCCGGCTAGCGAGGGATAGGGACAAATTTATGAAGCTGACTGCCAACCTTCGCTAGTCGGAGAGGCACTCAAAGAAGAAGAAGAAGAGTAAGATGTATCGCCAAGTACATGAATCATTTGTTTACGTACATCTATAATAATATATAAAGTTGAAGAGTTTGTTTGATTATTTGAACGTGCTAATCACTGGAACTACAGGGCCGATTCAAAAAATTATTTGAGTGTGATACTCAATTAATCGAGGAATTCTATAGGATATATAACTCATAAGATGAATAGGAGAGAAGCTGCAATAAAAAAATATTACGAAAACGGTAAAACTCAAAGCTTTTCTTACGTGCGCTATATAAACGGTGAAAGTTATTCAAAAATCATGTATTACTTAATTGTTCCCCTCTATAAGTTCTAAATAAAAGTCCGCGACAAAATATGTCTAGCTTTTAATGTTAACTTTAACCATTTTTATAGTTATCACAATACTATATTACGGTTTTAATCTTTCTACGCGAGCGGAGCCGCTGACAAATGCTATTTAAGAATATACTTTTTTTTCTCTTCTCTAACAATACGTATAGATTATCCGCCGAGTTTCTTGCTGGTTCTTCTCGGTAGGAGCAAACTTGCGAATCAGTGTTAGCTTTAAACATTTGACGATTCAAAAGTACTGTAAACAGTCCATTTAAAAAAAAAATGAATTTGATTTGTATGTTAACGCCGTGTGGTATCCGGCTAAATAGAATAGTACCACTCTCATTTCTCACTGTGGTGTCAGAAAAGGCGACTAAGGTAAGTTGACCCACAGTGGTATCCGGTTTGGTAGAATAGACCAACCTCATTTCTTACCGAGGTGTCGTAAAAGGCGACTAAGGTAAGTTGACCCACCGTGTGGTATCCGGTTTAGTAGAATAGACCACCCTCTCTCTTACCGAGGTGTCGTAAAATAGGACAGAGGTAAGTTGACGTCAGGCAGGCGGCCGCTCGTAAAAACGCAAATCATGTAACAGCCTGTTTATAACATGTTGTGCCGGCACTTAGAGTGGGATAAGGGCAGGAAGATGATGAATTTGAATTTGTATGTACAATAAATAAATCAATATTGTGAAGCACAATCACATTTTTTCTTGTTTTGTCTGAGTTACGGTTAATAACCTATCGTTAGCAAAATAAGAAATTCAACGAATTCTAAATATCCAAAGAGCAAACACGTCTTATCTCCGGGTCGGGAAGCCAAGTGATAAATTGACAAAGCCATTAATATAGCTCTCATTCGTTGGATAGCTTTGTTCCGTCGTGGTGCATTTAACTAATATAGAAAATGGCTAAACAGTTATATTTGATATTCGTCGCGCTTTTTGGTGTTGCTATCGGCGAGTTGGCTGATTTTAGCCAATGTCCAGATTGTAAGTATACCTACTGATGTATTATGTGATAAGTTTGTTTGTTTGAAGTAATTTTTCAACCGAACAAAACAAAAGGTTAAGGGCCTGTTTCACAAGTTACTGATACAGTTTCGGATAGTTAACCGACAAATAAACTAAATAGCAGATAATTGTCTCTAAAAAGTGAAAATATAAATCGCGGCCATTTTGAATTAGTTATTTACTATCCAATGCGGATTGGTAGGTTACACATATCCCCAGAATTCTCTAGAGATATGTAGGTTTCCTCACGATGTTTTCCTTCGCCGAAAAGCGTGTGATAAATTGTAATTGTCAATTAGACAAATAAGTTTTAACAGAAAAACTCATTAGGGGTTTGAACCCTTGACCTCTCGAAAGAGTGGCACGGTTTCACCGCTGGGCTATCATAGTTTAAGAGTAAATGAATTAAATAGTTCTAAGTTCAGTCACATTATTGATCATATATATTGCGTTATCGAGGGCAATTAAATGATTAAGTTGGTGCGAATGAAATCGCGAGTTAATCTTGTAGGTACTGTATATATTAGGGGTCAACGATCATTAGCTATTGACGTGACCCTGTGTTAAGTGTATTAGGTACAATGCCCGATAACCGAGTGGCCGGCACGGGTAGACCAAAGTTCATTGGCAAATCTATACTAATATATAAAGCTGAAGAGTTTGTTTGATTGTTTGAACGCGCTAATCTCAGGAACTACTAGACCGATTTGAAAAATACTTTGAGTGTAAGATAGTCCATTTATCGAAGAAGGCTATAGGCTATATAACATCACGCTAAGATGAATAGGAGAGGAGCAGCATTAAAAGATAGTACTAAAACGGCAAAATATAAAGCTTTCCATGCGTGCGCTGAGTAAACGGTGATAGTTATTGAAAAGTCATGTATAACAAAATTGTTCCCCTCTAAAAGTTCTAAATAAAAGTCCGCCACAGCATATGTCTAGCTTTTAAGGTTAACCCACTTTAACCATTTTTATGGCTATCAAAAAACTATATTACGCTATAAATCTTTTCACAGGGGCGGAACCGCTGGCGATTGCTAGTCGTTTATGTTAAACAAAAATAGTACCCTCGACTTCGTTTAAGTACCCTCAATATGTGTATTTTCCCTCCTGCAGAGAGAAAAACGGTAATTTTATCCTATACTAACGGTGCCAGCAGCTTCGCCCGCATAAAAATCAGTGTGTCACAAATTTTATCCCGAATTGAATAATGAATATATATGTAGTAATCGTGAGTTAATTATAAGAGATTTTTGAATAACTTTCACCGTTTACTTAGCACAGGCAAGGAAAGCTTTAAATTTTGTCGTTTTTGTCATATTTTTATTGCTGCTCCTCTCCTATTCATCGTGATGTTATATAGCCTATAGCGTTCCTCGATAAATGGACTATCTAACACAAAAATTTTAAATCGGTCCAGTAGTTCCTAAAATAATAAAAATTAAAATAGAAAATATATGAAAATTTTAAATAATAAAAATAGTTTATAAAAAAATATTCTTCTTTTTTCATCTAGATTTAGACAATACCTGCGAAGTGAGTGAAGTGCGCATCACTCCGTGTAAGAATAGAGAGAATTGCAGGCTGAAGAAAGGAGGAGAATCGGCCATACATTTCGATTTTATTCCGAGTGAGTTATTACTTGGCATTTTTCATAGAAGTTAGCACTACTACTAATATGTTCTTTTTCAAATTTTTATTTTCACATTCAAAATATTCTTTCCCCGAATTAACTTTTAAGCACTTAAGTTTTAACTGGTTCAGAATATACTCATATCAAGAAGAACCTGAAAGCAACTAAATGATCACACATTTCGTCAGTAAATAAAATAATTTAAGCCTCTGAAAGCCAAATTTTTATTTTCAAATTTTCAGAAAAATAATCGTTTCTCAAATATCACATTGCTTTTTGATTGCATCCTCTCTTTTAAGATCAAAGGCTATGGAAAAAGGATAGGGCTCTAGATCTAGTTGCCCTTGTTAAAGATTATTGTAATAAAAGATATTTGACTAAACTAGTGTTAAATATTAATGTGGTTGGATAGGATAATAACATAATTCCGAAAAGAAGATGGTTGGATGTGTAAAGTATATATGACTTGTATATAAAAGAAATGGGGGCCATTGACTAAAGGAAGTTTAAAATGGAATAAGAGCAGAAGATGAAGAGATATTTGAACTTTACCCTTACAGAGTTTTCGACTACCAAAATGACGAGCAGCCTGTTTTGGGACAACCCAGCGGGTGATATCGTCTTCTCGGATTTCGACAAGGTGGACGCGTGCAAGTACACCAAGTGCCCAACGGTGGCTGGCGAAAAGCAAGACCTCCAGTACTCATTGCGACTGAGCAAGAAGCTGCCTAGCGTGAGTTACAACCTTTGATTCCACAGCGAGACAGTGAATTATCTTTCTTCTTCTTCTTTGTCAGCCGATGGACGTCCACTGCTGGACGGTCTCTTCATGGGGTCTTCACAACAAACGATCTTGTGTCGCTTGGACCCTGCGGCTCCCCGCGACCGTTTTGAGGTCGTCAGTCCATTTTAGAATTATCTTCAGAGATAAGGATTGGAGGTGTAAGCCAATAAGCTGCAGTATTTGAACATTGTTTTACTGGTTTTTGCCAGGGCACATACTACGGAGAACTAATTGGGTGTTAAGGTGTTGGAATGGCGACCCGCATTTTAAAACGCATTGTCGGTAGATTCTTTATAATAATAATAATAATTTAACTAAATTAAAAGAGATTCTTACCGTGGTGTCGTAAAAGGCGACTAAGGTAAGTTGACTCACCGTGAGGTATCCGGTTAAGTAGAATAGACCACCCTCTTTCTTATTGAGATGTCGTAAAATACGATTAAGATAAGTTGGCGTCAGGCAGGCAGCCGGTTGTAAAATACGTAGCCGAATCATTTGACAACATGTTTATAACATGTTGTGTCGACTCCATCTAGAGTGGGATAAGGTCAGGAAGATGATGATGAAATTAAAAGACATTACACCCAGTGTGTTAACATTAAAAACAAAATATATGAACTTATAGGCTATGTTAGTGTTAGAATTAGAATAAGAATTAAAGTTAAAATTAAATAATTTATAGAATTAGCCGTTACTTTGCGGAGGTCCATAATACAAAAGTAATGAGAATATTATTTTGCTATAATCCGCGATAAAAGGAAATATATGTAATGCTAAATGTAGAGTGTACTATTCGTTCTCATACCTGACACATGCAGAATTTGTAAGAACTCATGCACTACCCGACACCGACGGCACAACAATACACAAGCACTGCACACATTCACCACCACAATCTCAACAATTGTTTCGCCCCGTAACCGAAGCATCGTCAGGAGACTCCACTACAAAATCGCAAAGCGATTTTTTTTAAATTAAATTATAGCAAAACAACTATTTGTGAAGCACTGGGAATGCATATGCATTCGAATCCAGTGCTTTATAAATGGTTTATCCAATTTTTCATAAAGTGTTTTCAGAATACCGTTTATAGACACAGACTGACCTCAAAATTCGCGTGGAGTCGATGAATCTAAAAGACACGAGATCGTGTAATATGGAGATCCCGTGAAGAGACATTGTCCAGAAGTGGACGTCCTTCGGTTGAAGTCACCTCCAGTGTCTGTCTGTTTACAGACATTAGAGATGATACTTTCGAGAGGTGCAAAATACAAAAATAATGATAATATTTTGCTTTATCTAAATTACTAATCTGTTTAACCTTAGCATTCAAAATTACTAAAAGACATGCAATACGAAATATCATTACCACCATACTATATATCACTTTACACATTCACTGCCACAATGTCTACAATCTTTATCACGATGACTTAACGACAAATTCGTAAAATCACATTACGATTTGTATTTGTAGTGTATGTAATTTACAGTGTTAGTGTAGTGTTGGTTGGATGTTATTAATATATGTCCGCCATATTTGTGTTGTGTCCAAATGAACTTGAAAAAGTTAAAGCCTCAGCAATAAAATAGTGGAGAGTATTATTAAAAGTAGAGAGTGGAGACCGCGTCTTGGCAAACGCAGTGTAGGGCGCCCACCGTCTCGCTGGACCGACGATATCCGGAAGGTTGTTGGGGCCAGGTGGATGCGCATTGCGGAGAACCGGGATGTCTGGCGCAGACATGGGGAGGCCTATGTCCAGCAGTGGACTGCGAAAGGCTGATGGATGGATGGATGGATGGAGTATTAACAATAAACTTTATGTTGCAGGGCACATATACGTTCAAATGGAAACTGTGGGATTCTGAAGATGAATCAAAAATGTGCTGCTTCAAGACTGTGGTGTCGCTTAGAAGATAAATGTTAACAACGCAAGTCGAATACAATAAACGATACATAAAGACTTTCGTTTCTTCTTTTCAAAATGATAATGATATCCTCTGTTCGTCATAGCTCTCTTAAAGAGATCTCCACACCTCAAGCTTGTAGGCCGCTTGATAAATCAACTAAAATTTCAACATTTTCCGCAAATTAACGCCTAATTCTATAAATTATTAAAAAAATTAGATACAATTTTGATGCGGAGTTGTCGCTACAACATTTTGTCATCAGTTCTTGAATATCAATTAAATGATTTGTCATTTAATTAGATACCGTAGAATTAGTGTAAAAGAGAGTCTGTGATGTTTCAAAGCTGGCCACACATACTATATCATGTATAATTTTAGTATGCATAATAAAATTCTAAAACTTATCCTTCCGTGTCCTTGATGTAATGTTAATATCTATTAATCAATTTTTTTTATTGAAAACTTTTTTTTCCGATTTTAAATTTTTTTTTTCCGATTGGGTCGCTACTGAATTTTTTTTGACTCACTGCTGGGAAACGCCCATTGGGCCAAACTCATCCAGGTTAAGGGTGGTGGCTTCCGCGATTGGATACGTTCACCGCCACCCCGCCTGTTCGCTTAACTTAGTACACAGTATTGAAAACTATAGGTGCTTGCTTTCCCGATAAGAATTGTGCTGACGAAGATAATATCGTAAAGAAATCCACATAAACACCATGAAATTATGGCATAATGAAAATTTAATCTATACTAATATATAAATCTGAAGAGATTGTTTATTTGTTTGATTGTTTGAACGTGCTAATCGCTGGAACCACTAGACGGATTTGAAAAATTCTTTGAGTCTAAGATAGTCCATTTATCGAGCCAGGCTAAAACTATATAATGTCACTCTAAGATAAATAGGAGAGGAGCGGCAAATTTTTTTTTTGCGAAAACGGCAAAATTTAAAGCTTTCCTCGCGTGTGTTAAGTAAATGGTGAAAGTTATTCAAAAATTTCTTATAATTAACTCACAATAACTACTTTTATGTTCAAAATTTCCATTCGGGTAAAATAATTGTGACACTGAATTCCATGCAGGCGAAGCTGCTGACACAGCTAGTATTTAATATTTAACGAAATTTCTGGAATACACTATTAGGGGTTATCAAATTTCATTCACATGTTCTCTGGACGATTTATCTTATCTGTTGGATTGATAGCTAAACGATGTCTGGTTTATGCAAATTAAAGCTAACGTATCAACTGGTATAACATTACGGCTCTATTTGCTCCACTCGTCACTTGGACTGGGATCAAAATGGCCGCCCGCGCTCTTGTATTCCTATTATGTTTTGTCGTTGCGAATTCTGAATACGTCAACAGAAAGTTTTGTGAAAACGGTAAGTTATTCAAACCTTATTTACGACATTATTTCAGTTATTTAATTAACTACATTTACAATATTTCTTATCGATACGATAGCGTAATTGCGTAAATAAAGTCTCGCCTATTCATGATATAAGAAGTCTTTAAATGTCGGTAATGGAAAAGAAGAGGTTAAATTCATTTTGTGAAAGCATTTTCGGTCCAATGAAAATTTATTTTTAACCACTAATAAAAGGGTTATAATTCATTGTGACTCAATGTAATATTGAAGCAAGCGCTATTTCGCAAATTTTGATAATACAAAAATAAAGAATTAAGGTAAGACCGTTGACCGTTTTGTATGAAATTTTAAATAATAAGCGTTTTGTTTGTTGTAGCTAATAAAAAATAATTTGGTAATTACCTGTTGCCATCTATTAACAACTGCCGAAAGCTCAGAACTGTAGTCCATTGTTTAATATTTAATATTTAATATTATTAACTAATATTTTTTATTTGCTACAACAAACAAAACGCTTATTTTTACCGTATATATTTATTCCTCATTAGATCTTCTAGTGGATTATAGCAACATAATTAATTATTTTTGTCTACAATTTTGAAAACTGTGGATATAATTTAATTTGATGCGTAAAATAAATTTTATAACATATTTTAACATGTTCTCAATTAGTTGATCAGTCCAAATGCAGCATCCACAGTGTCAAGTTGGACCCGTGTACCGACGGTCCAGGGTTTTGTGCCATCCGACGTATGAAGCCATACAGACTTAGCTTCGACTTCACTCCACGTAAGGAATATTTAAATAATTTTAAATTGTAGTAAAGTAGCGGCCTGTTACTCTCCCACAGCAGGGAATAGACCTCTTCACTCCGTTTTTTTTGGAGAGAAGGATTGGATCTAAGACCTACCACGCTGCTCCAGTGCGGATTGGTAGGTTACACATATCTCCAGAATTCTCTAGAGAAATGCATGCAATTATCAATTCGACTAACTAAGTTTAACAGAAAAACTCATTGGTTTCTATTGTCCCGGGTTTGAACCCGTGACACTTTGCTAGTCTGAGCATTGTGTTTCTCCATCTTTTATTCGATTCTGTCTCTATTCTTTTTAAGTGGTAAGTCTTAGCCAAACCTTCTGTCCAATAACGGAGAGAGGAGGCCTATGCCCAACATTGGGATAATAACAGACTGTTACTTTAAGCGTTTCGAACATTGTGTAAAGATTCTTTCTACCAGGATTTGAAGCCGAAGACATGAAAGTTTCGCTATCTAGTGACGTCAACAACAGTGGTGACTTTACCCATGCAATAATCCCAGAGCACGATGTTTGTGACTATCAAACATGTCCTATACGAGCTGACGTGAGGACCACCAACGACCTGGACTTCATTTTTGAACACAAAGTGCATGTAAGTTGTCAAGATTGTTGTTCTAGGCATATATCCCTTCGCTTTTGGAGACGAGGATTGGAGTCAACATTTATTACGCTGCAAATCGACTGGCCCGTTGGCGGAGTGGGTAGTGACCCTGCCTACAGCTCCGCCGGTCGCGGGTTCGATTCCCGCCGAGGGCCAACATTTTCTATAAATAAATTTGTTGGTCTTCGAGTCTGGGTGTATATATGTAGTTATGTATTTAAAAATTATATAAGCACATATTCACTAGTTTTCTGTCTACCATAACACAAGTATTAAATCACTTTGGAGACGGACGACCGTGTGTGTAAGTGTCTCATATATTTATATTTAGTTATATGTCCTTGTTCGTTTAGTTTAGGCGTTTGGTATCCGGCTGAGTAGAATAGAACACCGTTTCTTAACGAGGAGTAAAAGGCAACTAAGGTAAGTTGACCCACCGTGTGGTATCCGGTTGAGTAAAATAGACCACCCGCTTTCATACCGAGGTTTCATAAAATACGACTAAGATAAGAGTAGCCAAATCATGTGACGACATGTTTGTAACATGTTGTGCCGACACTTAGTGTGGGATAAAGGCACAAAGATGATGTCCTTGTTCGTTTAGTTATGCTTTCAACCATACCTAGAAAAAATCGCAAAGACCACAGGATTTAGGCAGCACCAGATATTGCAGCGTGGATTGTGCTGGTGAATGTGTGCAGTGCTTGTGTATTGTTGTGTTATCGGTGGCGGATAGCGCATGAGTTTTTACAAATTCTGCATGTATCAGGTATGAGAACTAATAGTACACTCTACATTTAGCATTACATATAATTTCTTTTATCGCGGATTATAGCAAAATATATTTTCATTAGTTGTATTTCCCAACGATAAAGCAAAAACACTTTTTTGACTTAACCCTCCGACTTCCATCCTCTAGACCAGGGCTTCTTAAACTGTGGGTGGCGACCCCCAGGGGGGTCGCGAGACTACTGAAAGGGGCGTCGCAAAGATCTGATACTTTTCAATCATTATTGATACAACTACAAAATTAGTAATTAAAATTTTAAAATTAGTATACACACTACGTACAAATATGAATACAAATAAATATCATACAAAATACTATTGTAGTTTTAATATAACTATTTTTTGAAAAATAATTATATGGAGGAGGGGGTCGATTAAAATTTCCTAAGCTTGAAGGGGGTCGCTATATAAAAAAGTTTAAGAAGCCCTGCTCTAGACATCGAATACTTAAATCGGTCCTTCGAGCCGGATCATTATAACCAAGGTCAATAGAGGGTTTGGCCAATGTTTTTCCTTTCTTTCCATATTTTAAATTCAATTTGAATATTCTTTACTTACCTCCTGTCTACCTAACGTCTACTATTTTTAATACTATTTACTATTTTTAATACAATTTTTAACTATTTTTTTTTTTCTTTTCCAGGGTAAATTCCCGATTCAAATGAAGCTTTGGAACAAACAAAACCAAACCGAAACGTGCTGTTTTACATTTAACGTGAAAATAGTTAAATAATGAGAATTTCTGGAATAATTTACATATAAAGTTTATATTTTGTGACGATATTATGTATATTAAGTTAATGGCTTCCGAATAATATTTTATTATACTTTATATATCTAGCATATTTAGTCAATATTTACAACATAATAAGAAGAAATAATTATTAGGAAGCAGTTAGTTAATTGTATGATATAAAATTCAGTACCAAAAAAATACGAGTGATTAAAGATTCTGTAAGTATAGATAGATATTCAAATTCAAAATCTCAAGTAATTTTGTAAACAAGTGTCTTTGAATCGTCAACTCTACTGCTGGTTCGGTAAAGCTATTCCTACTGAGAAGAGCCAGCAAGAAACTCGGTGTTTGCTCTTTGCTAAATAATTCTTGTAACTAGTTACATTTAGTCATTACTGTCTTGTACAAGGTCGAACAGTAGGTATTCTTTTTACACACATGGATGCAATGTACATTGATAAAAAAATTACATATAAATAAAATAATTCGAGCAAGCGAGTTTTTATTTTCGAGAGTAATCTCTACCTGATAACCTTTAGAGAAAATAAAATAAATAAATATATGCCAAGAATGCTGGCAGCGTTTTCGCGTTGAATCGCTAAGCTGATTCTTTGTGCGAAAAAGGAGCCAGCCCTCTTGTCACCCGAAGAGGCAAATAACCGTGGTGTTAAAACAGATTTTTTGCACTTTTACTTTGACCATGGCCCTAGAGTGTCAACTGCACACGACACAAATATATAACTCTCGATGAGAGATGCATAATTCCGCCGTTTGCAGGATTCGGCCATTTTCGCCGCAGCTCCAGGTCTTGCGCTGTTTCCCTGAAATGGGTAACAGCGTCAAGTCGTCGCTAACGTAGTATGATGCGTCCTACATTAGGGCCCGTCTCCGTTCCCAAGAAACCAGCGTCAAGCCGTCTGGTCTCTTGCCATCATCCCGACATATCCCCGAGGCTCGAGAATAGCAGGAATGTTGATGGCGGTAAGAGCTCTTTGGATGGTGTAGATAGATGTTCCCTAATTAAAAGGAACCTGGTCCCTGGACCCTAGTTCGCTGGTGGGTAATTTAAGTGGACTGTATAGGGGCACCTTAGCACCACCCACCTTTCGATGCCTTTGTACTGCCACCATGCACTGGAAGGTTCGAAGTCCTCGATATGCGCCGCGGCCGGCCGTTTCTTGTGACGCCAGAGGATTCTTACTCGAACGAACAGTAACACTATTACGAGTCCGAAACTCGACACGACACTTTAATGTTAGGCACTGCACTTTATATTGCAAGTCCTAGACGAATTGTTCAATGTTTTACTATGAATTTGAATTTTGATGCGAATTATTTATAGCGATCGAGCGGTCATTAGCGAAGGTTCCGCGCTCACGTACGGCGACATACGAACCGATCGGCCAGTGGCGATTTCATTGCTTTGATTGATTTCATATGTGGATACACATATCGGTGAATAAAAAAAATGAATATAAAGATTATACAAAATAAATTGAATTATTAAATATTTACGAACAGATGGTATTATTAAGAGAACAATGACGGAAAAGCCTACCAGAACTCTTATGGCATGAAAGCCCGTGTATGTCAAAACTGTCTACCTCTTTTCCACATGGACATCTATGTTTATGGCATAATGTTCCCAATATGAGACCTAAAGCTGCTCTGAAACTTTCGTTATCTTACTAGATAACGAAAGTTTCAAAAGTGTAGCAAGATTTTAGGAAGAGAGAGAGTGAAGCCAATAACTAAATTCTTTATTGCGATAAGGTTGGACAAGGATTCTTCTCTTCTTAAAATGATAAATAGCAAATATCAAGTCATTTTATAATCGCTATAGGAAACTCGTAAGCGCCAATTTAACATATAATTTAAATCTATCGTAAGTATCTACCGAGTATTTAAAGACAGCCATTACACCATGAGATCCTGTCACATAATATCCAGGTAATGGATACTAAACTACTTCTTGGTTCTCGTTTGCTTTAACTCGTTTAACTGCACGAGTAACTAGAGTTGTTTATTGATTTATCGGGACGTCCCGATTACTTTCACTATAATTTATGACGAAATTTACAAAACAGTACGATGCTTTTAGTTCTATCGTGTAAGGCGTAAGTAAGGCGAGCCTGAAAGCAATGTTAATGTTGTGAAATGTGAGAACAACACAACCTCTGAAGACATAGACCTACTCGTATATGTTATTAATAACACCTGTGAACTGTGAAGCTAGATATTATGAACTTTTGCACGTTGTGGAGTAAATATGACTTTTACTACTGTTTCTTTGATTTTTATTTGGAATACAAATAGTACAAATTGAACATAATTATAGTAAATTCACTAACATAAATTAGTTTCCAATTATTACTAATTCATAGACAGTGAAAAAGTATAGTGAGAAATGAATCCTCTACTACAAATTACAATCAAATTTTAGGATTTACTGGACTCATTCAAGCAGTCCAGTAATTATTTTTTTATAGTTATCAACAGAGCCTAAAAACAAATCTATTTTTTTTTAATCTTATTATTGCAAGCAATCTCGTAATCTCTGTCTGAATGTGTTTTTCTCGGGACATTTATATCGGAACAGGTATCTTCACGCAGTGGGTCGGGAAACTCGAGTTCTACTTTATCAGACCCCCATCTGAAAAGGTTCCCGAGGCGGTCGATGCATCTGGTGCTCCCGATGCATCGATTAGCGGTGGAAGGGGCCACTGTTTAGAGAGGCCCCGACCCGGAGGTTGCAGACTCCGGAGAACAGAGCCGCTGCTAGCGGAGATGGTGGCAATGTGTTTAACGGTACCCTTGTGCTCGCCACCAGCTGCACGGTGGAGCACTATTAGGTTTTTAGTTGGTGAGAGTCCGACATACGTCTCACGTACGTTATCCTGACATAAAAAAAATTCTTCACGCAATAAAGTTTCTTATGTCTCAAAACTAGTAGACCTTTGCGAGCTTATTAAGGAGGACAGTCCACTGCCACCTCTCCCGCGTCTTAGAACCTAACATTTATAACTTTTTAAGTACTTCTGGGTCAATATTAGTGCTATTTTTTGAAAAATCACTCCTGTGGAAAAGAGCGAGCAAAAATTTCGATAGATGCTCGTTACACATTGCTATTTTGTGCGAGATCATAATTCAATTAAATCATAAAGTCTCTCGTCCCGATTTTTTAACTGTGCCTCTATGCCCGATTTATAATTCTAAGTCTCTCGTCCCGATTTTGAAATTATAAATCTCGCACCCTAATTTTAAAATTGTCTTTCTTCCCGATTATTAAATTCTACTTACTTATCCATACATGACGACAAATTCAGATTATTCAGTCCCGACTTTATACACAACACTTGGCAACACTAACCCTAAGTATATCCCTAATCATTAGTCAGAACGGATGTTTCCAACAATTTCCAGTTAATGTTACACTGAAATGACTAGTAATTTGTAGAGAATGCGTTAGTTCAATGTGGGTTACGGTGTAAGGTCTGGTTTAACCCAAACCGCCTTATTTATAGTCAAGATATTTTAACTACAACCTCTATCTAACCTCGTATTTTAAAGTGGGTTTAGATATTTATTAATTCAAAATTGTTTTGGTTATATTGTTCATTGTTAAGGAAAATATGATTTTTTATGAATTCTAATAAACACTATCAAGTAGTTAATGTTCCCGCCGCGATAACGTCGTGTAAAGAGCTCATAAATAAGTGCTCCAGATGGGTTCGAAACTAGTCGGGCTAACCCGATACAATAACACATGAGTATAGCCGGTTCTATACATTAACGATGAATACTACTCACGATAGTTTAAATTTAAAAATTAAAATTAAAAAAAATTGAATTCGAATTCTTAGAAATAAATATAAATAACTAGCGGCCTGCCCCTGCTTCGCACGGGTATAAAATATGTATCCCATGTCAGTCAGTGTAAAAAAATGATTAAAATTGATCCAGTAGTTTTGATATGGCGCTGTATTTAAAAAATGATTTTCCCTATTTTCCCGCTTTTCTATTGAAATTTTTCCTAGATTTTCGTTGCTATAAACCTCACGGAGCCCGAGACCTTTCCAACGAATGCAAAACCGTGGAAATCGGTTCGTGCGTTCTGGAGTTATATCGTCAGGAAGGAAAACCCGACTTATTTTTATATAAATAATAAATATTTACAAAATTATTCTAAAAAATGTATGTACCGAGCCAAAATGTCTCGTTTTCAACAAATTGTAATGGATCAAAGAGTGCCATAAATACAAAATAGCTAATAAGTAGTGGAAACTCATTCAAAGGAGTAGGTCGTTTTAAGTTATTAAGTACTAACATAGCCATTAAATGAAACTGTGGTAGCCCAGCGGTAACACCGTGTGTCTCTTTTGAGGAGGTCACGGGCAGACACCAATGAGTTTTTCTGTTAAAAACTTATGTGTCTAATTGATACTTGCAATCTATCACACGCTTTTCGGTGAAGGAAAACATCGTGAGAAAACCTGCATATCTCTAGAGAATTCTGGAGATATGTGTAACATACCAATCCGCACTGGAGCAGCGTGGTAGGTCTTAGCTCCAATCCTTCTCTCTAAAAACGGAGAGAAGAGGTCTATTCTCAGCAGTGGGATAGTAACAGGCCGCTACTTATAGCCATTAATTAGTATTACTAACATTATATATGGACTATGTCTGTTTTAAATTAAGATAAAATAAAAAGTGCAAGCTTTTACTACCGCGATGGGATAGGTGCGAAATAAAAGGCCGCTATTTCCTATAGATTCCTACAATAGCACGCGTACATATGACAAAAGCTATCGCTTACAATAGCTTTCAACACAAGCGTTAAGATTAAACAGTTTTATCGAAAGCTGTTATCAAGATCGTTACAAAACAACCGGTGTTATCGCGACAGCTCGTTATCAACCTGATAAGGTGCCAGTCTGTCAACCAGTAACCGCTCCTTCGCTGTAAAAACAATTAAATAACGCTTGAGCTTTCTCGACTTACTGTAAGAACTCGTGCACACAAAAGACTTACAAATCGACTGGCCTATTGGCGTAGTAGGCAGTTTTCCTGTCTTCAGTTCCATGGGTCGCGGCTTCGATTTCCGCCGAAGTCCAACATTTTGTTTAAAATATTTCTATAAAAGTTTGTTGGTTCTTTGAGCCTGGGTGTGTATGTATTTAAAACTATGTGGTATCCGGCTGAATAGAATAGTACCAAACTCATTTCTTACCGAGGTATCGTAAAAGACGACTAAGGTAAGTCGACCCGCCATGTGGTATCCGACTGAGTAGAATAGACCACCCTCATTTCTTATCAAGATGTCGTAAAATAGGACGAAGGTGAGTTGACATCAGGCAGGCGGACGCTTGTAAAATGCGTAGCCAAATCATGTGACATCATCAATGTTTGTAACAAGAAATAAACTGACGTATGCGCGTATGATGCGTATTTATAAATTTGAATTACATTCACAAAATTTCATCAATCGCTACAGTAGTAAGAAAGACAAAAAGACTGACAGACATAATTGTGTATTTATTAATTTGGTATAAATTTAAATTAGATTCTGTTAGCGCACACTATATACAATAACACGATGTAATAGAAATACTACAATTCCAGTTCCGAGATGCACTTCTCTTGAATGACAAACAAAGACTGAAGCCACTGAATCGTTCAATAGGAAGACTCCACCGGAAACAACATGACACAGTGTTGCCAATATTTCAGACAATAGGGCGCGAAACTCTTGTTCCATGACAGTGTTGCTATAAAATACAAAGCGAAAGTCATTGGCGACAACAATTTATACAGTTTTGTCGATATGATAGTCACTTGTCGTATGGTGTGCGCGTTCATTAAAAGCAAGCTGTAAAACCGGGAGCTCGCAGGCTAGCCCGGCTCCGGAATGCGGGGTGAACGACCCCGGCTGCCCTGCGTCCTACCTGGATCTAGTACTTTCACATTACTAGCGGATATTTACAATTATCTCATTACCCGTATATAGACGACGGCTGCGCGCGTCGTGTGCATCGGGCTTACCCGACTATTTTCAAGTGTATGGAGGGTATTTATTTTAAAAATACTTTTTATTCGTATCTATCTTATATATATCAATATTATAATAAATTATACGAAAGTCTGTCTATCTGTATGACAGTTTTCAGGGCTAAATCATAATGTATTTTAGCTATTTCGGTCGCTGAACCAATATTGGTAAAATTTGGTTTTGAATTGAACGGGCTAAGACAGGAGGGAATTGTGGTGGTGGGTGTGTGGTGCTTGTGTAGAGTGTTGGTGGCGTTTTGTGATACGTGTGGTGACTTTTTCTGCATGTATAAGGTATGTGATTGTTGCCTGCTTCATACACCTATTCTCTTACTATACATATATTCTCTTAACAAACGCTGATTACAGCAAAATAATTCTAATGTAACTTCTGTACTATGGAGTTCTGTAAAGTAACGCCCGCTTCTATAAATCATGATCTCGTTTGTTGACTAGATCTAACTAAAATGTAGGTTGAAGCAACTGACATGAACAGTTTCGGTTTTAATTTTTTTTTTTGCTATATCGCTTTCACACTTGGCCATCGGCTGTCCAAATCTCGCTCTCACCGGATCAGATATCAGTTCTAGTGTTACTTGTTACGTGGTGCTTCCGGTGCGGAACGACAATCATTTCCATATAAGATGGAGGGAATAGCGAAAGGAAAAGTCACTTTTGATAAGTGATAAGAGTTATCATTATCGCTAACTAACCCACATAGGAAGTCAACAGTCGATACGAATTCCTAACGAGTTTAGATAAAGAGATGATAAAAACCGTGACTTTGCGCAAATCCATGGCAAATAGTAGAATTATTTTAATATTAGCCGCGGATAGGATTTAAATTCCATTTTCATTCCATTTTCAGTTATAGCTCGGAGATATGGCGCTTAAAAAGGTGAACATGATCGCATTGACTCCTTCGAGATTTTTTTTTTTCAGTTTTAAGTGCTTCACGGCTATTTTGGATGAGCACTGTTGAGAAACGCCAACGCTGTGGTCAAACTCAGCTTAGAAAGGGGTAGTGGCTACGCTTTTGTATACGACCACCACCACCCCACCTGTGATGGATTATAGATACACTGTTGTGCTTACTAAGTATAGGAAGGGGTAGGGTAATGGAGACAAGAGGAAAAGGTGTGTGGAGGATCACAGAGGAGGTCTGCGTAAGCACGGCTGATGGCTTCCGCTATTGGATACGTCTACCATCTCCTTGCCCGTGCAGAGTTCCTCCAACACTGCACCATCCCATCGCCTAGACGGAATGGATAGGAATTGAGAAAAATAAGAAAAGGAAAAGGGAGAGGTTGATGAGAAGACGCTGCGTGTTGGAGGCTTTCGCTATTGGATACGTCCACCCCTTACAAGGCCGCGCAGCGTCTGCTCATCAGACCGAATGGTATCAGGCGCCACCCAGGTAGGGTTGGTGGCTTCCGCTAATGGATATGTCCACCGCAACGCCTGTCCACCGCAACGCCTGTCCACGCGACCTTCCCTCCTCCAAATCGCCAAATCCCCAGATTAGAAGTGGTATAGGATTAAGAATGCAGACATGCTTCGAGATGTGGTGTTGGCGCAAAATGCTACAGATTCCGTGGTCAGCCTTCCGAACAAACCAGTCTATCCTTCGTGAATTGAAAATCAAGGATAGGCTATCCACTATTTGCCTACAAAGGGTTATGGAGTTCTTTAGACACATCGGCCACACTGGACTCGCAAACTGCATGATGCACTCCATATGGCCAAGGACAGAAGCAGATGGAAAGAACCCTACGAGAAAGTCTGCTGCCTAATTGTAGGGATCACGACCCTCAGTAAGAGTTATGCGACGCGACGAGAGGAGGAGTATTTGAATTAGACCATTTGTGAATCATTTTGGATAAAATTCCGCAATCCATATTAGTTTTACCTGCAGAAAAGTTTAAATTAATTGTAACAAATATGCTTACTCAAACCTATGAGTCTCCTTAACACTCACTAGTTGTGAAGAGGCTACGCTACACTTTATTGCAATTTGCCATAAAATTATATATTTTGAATTAGGTCACTTTAATACTAAGCAAGCGTATGATATCCGGTTGAGTAGAATTTCTTACCGAGATGTCGTAAAAGGCGACTAAGGTAAGTTCACACACCGTGTAGTATCTGCCTGAGTAGAATAGACTATCTTCATTTCTTACCGAGGTGTCGTAAAAGAAGATTAAGGTAAGTTGACGTCAGGCAGGCGGCCGGTCATAAAATACCTGGCCAAATCATGTGACGACATGTTTATAACTTGTTGTGCCGATCCCACTTAGAGTGGGATAAGAGCAAGAGCATGAGGGCCTGTTTCACAAGTTACCAATAAACTGTCAGTTTGCTTATTCGGAACATATCTTGGAATTTTGCGTGTCTCAGGTTTCTGATAGGCTTATTCAGCATTTAAAGTCCCTAATAAGTTAACAAGTACATCATGTGGCTGTTATTTTGTTTACCTGCTGGATAGCAATTCGAAATGGCCGCTATTTTATTTATTTTTAATTTTTGACTTTTAAGAGGCTCTTTTTAGGGACATTTATCTGCTCCTTAGTTTATTTGTCGGTTAACTATCCCACACTTTATCAGTAACTTGTGAAACAGCCCCTGAATGATAATGATGTGACATTAATACTAAGCTTGTAATATTTTCATTGGTCCAGTAAGGTATTTCGATCAGCGGGCGGTATATTACATAATGATTACAGAACTGAAGGTCGAACAAGATCAAAAGTTGTACTCGATCTAATTTGGGACAAAGCGTGCTCTGAGTCACAGATCAACAGTGGGCAGAGCGCCGCAAAAGGTGGCAGAGGCCGACTGGAACCACCAGCTGTAATAGGCAATGTACTGAATACCACTTGAATACGACCTCTGCGAACGTGAGAGGCTGTAACTATAGATTCCGGAATGGAGCCGTCGTATACTCTACAATCATATGAAGCAAAATATAACAAAATATGACGTATATCATAGACATACGAGAGGTCAATAATTGTTGTTTGTTTGTGATTCCTGTGTCGTGGTTTAGCAGAGTTGGCAGCTCATTCGATGGTCTCGGTATTAGCTTCATCATCATCCTCCTTATCCCACTCTAAGTGGGGTTTGCATAATGAGGGTAGTCTATTTTACTCAGCCAGATACACACGGCAAGTCAACTTACCTTGGTCCAACTTAACTTACCTTACGACACCTCGGTACGAAATGGGGGTGGACAATTCTACTCAGCCGGATACCATACGGCATACAATCATATAAAGTAAAATATAACAAAATTTCTTGTACGAGTATATCATAGACATACGAGATGTCACAAAAGTTTGTGATTTCTGTGTCGCGACTCAGCAGAGTTAGCAACTCGATAGTTGATCGAGGTATGCGCTTCTGTATTAAAATTTCGCAATCCAGACTAGACCAGTCTACAGAGAGGTTTACATTAAGTGTAAGAGATATGCTTATACGTAAAGCATATTACATAATTGAAAAATTTTTTAAACGCTAAAAATGCCTCACTGTGAGAATCCTTCTTCATTTAAGACTGCGGTTTAATAATGTTAAATTAAAAAAGGTTTCAAAGATTGACCACCGAATTTCTTGTTGGTTATTCTCAGTAAGAGCAACATTCCGGAACAGTCGTAGCTTCATTAATAGTATTAATCCTTGACGATTCAAAAGTGCTTGAATTGCTTATTTTGAATAAAGTTTATTGATTTGATATAGGCATCAATGTTGCCCGCTTCGTACACTTTGCATTACAGAGAATCTCTTTGTAAATGCGGATTATTGCAAAATTGTTCTATTATAACTTCTTTACTATGGAATTCCGCAAAGTACGAGTAACGCCTGCTTCTATAAATTATTATGCTAATACATATGCAAAACATATTATGCATTTGTGAATTACATAAAAGATAAAGCGTGGACTTGTAATCCGTTCCATTACAAGAATACCATTTTAATTATGTAAATGTAAAAAGCATTTTTAAGACTGATTGACTGCCTAATTTCTTGCTATAAGGAGCATTATATGAACACTTCTGAGAGTTAGATGGGCACTTAACAATAAAACCATTCGAGCTATGCAGGTGAACTAGGGGATATAACCATGTTTAAGACATGGGTGTCACCGTTGAAATAGCAGGAATAAACAAAGCAGGAACCGACATAAGCTTGCGGCTCCTGCTTTGCGCCTTGCAAATGTACGTATGTCGTTTGTGGGTTTTGGTATAAGATTCTATAATAAAATTCCGCAATCAATTTCAGCTTTGCCATTGCAGCAGTTTAAAAACACTGTTAAAAAGAGGGTGATACAGAAAACCTACTATACTCTTGAAGATTACTTAGGAGATAAGAATGAGTGGATATAGCTCTCTTTGAACCTGTACAAGACAGTAACGACTTAATGTAAATAGTATTAAGAATTACATTTTTAAAAGAGCAACCGCAGAGTTTCTTGCTGGCTCTCCTCGGTAGGAACAGCTTTCCGGACCAGCAGTAGAGTTGACGATTCAAAAGCACTTGTTTACAAGTTTATTTGAATAAAGAATATTTTAAATTTGAATTTGACAAGTTCCTTGACATTTTCCTTCCTTGTTCTTTAAGGAAATTTCGAATTCCTATGTTCATCATCCTCCTGCATATTATAAACATGTTGTCACATGATTTAGCTAAGTATTTTATGACTGGCCGCCTGCATGACTGCAACTTACCTTAGTCATGTTTTACGACACATTGGTAATAAAGGTGTTCTACACAACATGATACCACACGGCGGGTTTACTTACCTTAATCGCCTTTTACGACATCTCGGTAAGAAACAAGGGTGGTCTATTCTACTCAGCCGGATGCGAATACCACACATCATTTCAAATTACTATTACTTTACATTAAAAAAATTACTTTACATTAAATTATTATTACTATACATTTAAAAAAAATTGCTCGTGACATTCACTAGTTGTGCCTACGGCTTTGCCCGCGTGGACATCAGTGTGCTACAAAGGTTGTCCGCGTAAACCCTGAATCGGCGGGAAATCTAGGATAAAAAGTAGCAACCTCCTCTTCCGGTGTAAATCCTATCGGTTTAGCTGTTGCGGAGAATGTACTATCAAACTAAACCTTCCTCAAAACCTTATCTTGTGGTCAAAACACAAAATCTATTCAGTAGATTTTAAGAAAATCGATCACCTAAAGACAGATGTTTTTTTTAAAGTTTTACTGACTTAGTTTTATAATAAGTATAGATTCACTAAAGACTTGGTTAGGGTGCTAGTTAGAAATTAGAAAATCTTCCATCCAACAACATAATATTGCAATTGCAAGCCCTTTTCACTTATGTCGACATCAACGCAGTCGTAAAAGCGCAAACATGATTTTACAAAAGACGAAAACACATTTCTCTTCGGCGAACGACAGGTGAAGAAAGTATTGTTAGAGAATTCCCTGGAGGTATCCGCGTCCGTGCCAGACAGTACCTGATAGTTATCTGCGAGAAAGTTAATAACGCTTTTAGAATAGAATAGAATAGAATAGAATAGAATAGAATAGAATAGAATAGAATAGAATAGAATAGAATAGAATAGAATAGAATAGAATAGAATAGAATAGAATAGAATAGAATAGAATAGAAATATACTTTATTGTACACCATAATCCATACAAAAGAAAAACAGTTTGAATATGAAACATTTATAAACATGGTTAAGATATACAATGGGCGGCCTTATCGCTAATTCTTTCGCGATTTCTTCCAGGCAACCCCCACGCTTTTATGTGTGTATAATTTTTTTTGTCTATCCTGGAGCGAAGGCGTGAGATCCTAACACTTTTTTTAAGTTCTGTATACAAACCAAACGTACTTATTCAGACCCTTTTTTTGCTAAGCTGACTCAGACTCAAATTCAAACACAAAATTTTCTTTATTCAAATAAACGTTGTTGTTGAAGTTGTTTGACATAAACCAAGGTTGCTCTAGTAGTAGATTGAGGCGCGCTGAAGATGTTCTTTTTCTAAAGTATATAGCGAAAAGTACTAGAGATCGAGTTTGGGTTGTAATTTTTGTGGGTCCAATAATAAATAAGTCAAGATAATCTCATAAAAGCTGAAAAAGAAAAATTAACTAAATATTTGGATCTAGCTCATGAGATTACCGCCATGTGGAATATTGAATCAACAATAATTGTTCCAATTGTTGTATCGGTAAACGGTCTACTAGCGAAGAGCCTCGACCAACATCTCAAGAGGCTCTCGCTTAGTTGTTGGATCAAGGGCAGGATACAGAAGGCGGTGTTGCTTGAGACGGCACGCATTGTGAGGAGGTTCCTCACTCTGTATTCCTAACCGCCGGGAGCTTGGGTCCTTTCTCCGCTCTCCGTGGATATCAATTTTTTTATATTTTTAAATGTTTTTTTTTCCTGTATGTTTTAGAAAATATTTAAAAATGTAAATTGATTTGTAAATAAATGCATGAGAGATAAATAAGTCAATAGGTCGTTCAATGAGTCGTTTAAGTCAGTAATTGATTTTTAAATGTAATAAGTAAAATTAATAGGTTTTGGGTATCGTAAAATCGTGTATATAGTTAATCCGTTAAATCTATTATTGCTGAGATTGCCAGATTATTAATATCTTATTACGCTATCGAACAGTTGTAAACGAGTGCTTTTGAATCGTCAATTCTACTGCTGGAAAGCAGTTCCTACCGAGAAGAGCCAGCAAGACACTCGACGGTGACAGTTTAAGAGTTGAATTAAAAAATTAACATCTTTAAATATACTTTTACGTTTGATTTTTATTTACTGGATAGCAGTAAAGTTACAGAGTAAGATGTAAACGAGTCTTGTTTCGCCTAAAATAAAACTCCGTAATAGTTTAAAAAAAAGTACTCCGACCGCCACCAAACTTTACATGATTATCCGCTCTTAAAATTTGAAAATTTCATTAAAATCGGTCCAGCCGTTCTGAGTCTAAAAGGGATGTACAGAAAAACATAATTTTTTTATATTTATCTATACTTATAATAAAACAAACATTTTGCAATCCATGATTTTTGAATAACTCTGCGCATGCAAGTAAAGCTTTAAATTTTGCCGTTTTCGTAATATTTTTTATTGCTGCTCCTTTCCTATTTATTTTAGCGTGATGTTATATAGCCTTCCTTAATAAATGGACTACTTCACACTGAAATAATTTTTGAAATCGGTCCAGTAGTTCCTGAGATTAGCGCATTCAAACAATCAAACAAACTCTCCAGCTTTATATATTATTATAGATTATAGATTCTCTGTTACGAAACGTACATATAATACAAGTTACTTCATACCTATTTATGTACGTAATATTTGCATTAAGATTGCAAACAGTTTTACGTTTCTCCTATTGTCAATGCAAGTTTGTTTAATTATAACAAACGACATTTTAATGTGTCTTGTAAGACAGTAATAATAAATCGTTTCTCGCTTTCCATCTGTCGATATAGAAAGTATTTGATATGATTCAGTGTTTATCGTGATACCATTATATATGTTTTTTGTTTTATTTTTTGGGAATTAGTTTTTGACATATGAAAAGATTTGTTTCAAATGACGCAATTTAAGTGTCAAATTCAATTAATAAAATCAAATTCAATTTAATTTTTTATATATTCTATGTGTTTTCAAAAAAAATTGAATCAGGCGTTACTTGGCAAGTTCCATGATACAAAAGTAATGAAAATTTTATTGTACTATATTCCGCAATAAAAGAAAATATAGGTATGTAATAATGTGTATTTTACGTTCTCATACGTAATACATGCAGGATTTGTAATAACTCATCCACCGCCAACCACCAATAACACAACAATACACAATCAGTGCACACATTCACTACCACAATCTTTACAATTGTTTTGCCATCGTTTTAAACCGAATCATCATCAGGAGATAGACTTCACACCAAATCTCAAATCCAGCAAGGTTTGCAGTTTTGTTATAATATATTCTATAAAATATTATTTTATAAATATTAAGAATTAATAAAAAAAAGCTTCCATTCCGTGACTTTATTATAACCCAAAATAGTATACCTATTATTAAAATTTTCCAATGTTTACTATCTTTTACTTATTTATTATATTTATTTATTTATCATGTCATACTTATTAATGGCCTGTTGCTATCCCATTGCAGGGCATAAGCTCGCATTTTAGAAAGAAAGGTTGGAGCTTAGAACTACCACTTGCTGTGCTGTGCTTGTGTATTTTGCTGGTAGTGGTGGAGGTTTGTTTTATGGATCTCCGGTAAGTGACGCTTAATTCTATAAATTAGCGAATTGTTAGAGAATTCTCTAGAGATATGGGGGTATCCTAACGATATTTTCCTTCACCGACAAGCATGAATAAATTTCCAATATCAATATCTCTCATACCTTATCATATTAACTTGCGAATCCCAAATTAGAAGTTTATATGGACCTCCTACACATGTCCGTCTAAACGTGAACAATATAGTTGTATGCCCATAGTCGTGTCACATACGCGATTCTTGTCACGACCACGGCTGTCCACTTGCATTATAATTGCGTTTCTCTTACAGTGACTCCTGCTTTTCATATTTTAAGTGTCTAGTAACTAATCTACCACGGAAATATGGTAGAGCTTATATAACTTACTAGCTTCATCGTGTATCCGGCTAAGTAGAATAGAGCACCCTCATTCTTACTGAGTCGTGATAAAAGGTTACTAAGGTAAGTTGACCCAACGTTTGGTGTCCGGTTGAGTATAACAGAGCACCATCTTTCTTACCGAGGTGTCTTAAAAGGGGACTAAGGTAAGTTGACACACCGTCTGGTATCCGTTTGATTAGAATAGACTACCCTCATTCTTACCGAGGTGTCGTAAAAGACGACTAAAGTAAGTTGACGTCAGATAAGCGGTCTGAAAATACCTAGCCAAATCATGTGACAACATGTATATAATATGTTGTGTCGACCCCGCTTAGGGTGGGATAAGGGCAGAAGAATGATGATGGATGTCTGAGGTCACACTTCAACCACTTAGAACCTCCAACAATTTCTTCCTGGAATTGTTAAGTACCCATTAACAACGCTGCGGTTCCCTTTTCTAATTGCAACTGCAATCCCTTAACACATCGCAAATATATGTCAGGAAACTAAAGTATCTCTTCACTATGTTATTCAAGACCTTGAAAATACTTCGTATAGCGGTAACACCGGATATCTGTTTGTATCTAATCCTATAAATGACCGAGACTAACCCAACAATGACTCCACCCACGGCTCATTGCCGGTTGCTGAATGCGTGACGGAGTAAAACTACCATTTGCCACGTTGGTCAAGGCCCATGATGTTTTTGGTGCGTTTATCAAAAAATAAGTTGAATGTAAGTCGTTCTGCGTACTATTGTACAAAAAATAATTTAAAAAGTACCTTGTCATATACACTTGCTAAAAATTTCGCATGCGCTTTACAGTGAAGTAAAAAACTCCCGGGGAACCTCTGTATCCCAGCAGATTTCCTGGCAATGCATGTTTTGAGTCTAGGCTTCGCAATTATTAACCCCGAATGCGCCTCGTCTTCTTCTTCATGTTTGTCAACCGATAGACATCCACTGCTGGACATAGGTCACTTCATGGGATTTCCAGAACACACGATCTTGTGCCGCTTGGACCCAGCGGCTCCCCACGACCTTTTTGAGATCGTGAGTCCATCTCTGAGCCTTCTTATGAGGCCCATAGTCGCTCTTTTACTATAATCTGCGATTAAAAAAGACATACATATGTAAAGATTCACGATAAAATCGTAAGGAAAAAAATACTAAGATTTTCGATTCATAGCGATGCGAATATCTGCCAATAATGATTCAGTTTCGAGGTGAAACAATTTTTTGAGATTATGATAGTGAAAGTGCAACGATATGTTTTTTAAAACATTTATTTACATAGAGATTTACTAGACTCTGAACAAAAAAAATTAGACGTGGAAGACCGTAAAAAATAACATTCTATTCTTTTTGCTGTGATTTTGATTTGTTTTATTAATTCAGTTTGATTAGTATTTTGATACACATGATACAAATCAAACCAGATCAATCTTTATTCAAATAACCTCTTTCAAGCACTTTCGAATCTTCAAGGATCAATATGATTAATGAAACTACAACTGGTTCGGAATGTTGCTCTTACCGAGAAGAACCAGAAAGAAACCCGGCGGTCAATGTTTTAAACATTTTCAATTTTACATTATTAAACCACAGTCTTGTATATCTTTTTTATCATTCAAATAATCTGTAATTATGTACTTGTAATATGCTTTACGTATAAGAATATTTCTTAAACTGAATTTAAACCTTTCTGTAGACTGGTCTAGTATGGATTGTGGAATTTTATTGTGAAGCGAATACCGAGACCATCGAATGAGTTGCTAACTCTGCTGAATCGCGACACAGGTATCACAAGCTTTTTGAGACCTCTCGTATGTCTATGGTATATATATCGAATTTTGTATTATACATATGGAAATTACAATACATAGGCCGAAAAAGAGATGGTTGGATTTTGTACAGTGTGACATGCATATAAAAGGTGTAGCGCCAGAGTTGACAAATTATAAGAGAGAATGGAAGAGAAAAACATATTGTGATGAACGACAATTAGAGTAGAATATAGGCAGGAGAATTGTGTTTTAATGCGCATTTTATCGCGGATTATAGCAAAATAATTTTATTATTACTTTTGTTTTAATACGCAATTAATTTCTGAAATAAAATTCGATTAGATTATATAAATTAAACTAAAATTTTAATTGCACTGTTATATTGTGCGCACTAAAACATCCTATTGATAAAGTATCTTTCGCGAGTATTAACTCACTATGTAATATATAGCCGTTGGGTATTACAAACGGACAATAAAATTATTCTTAGTACGTATTAATTATAAGGCCGTCATAAAAGTTTGTGTTCACTTTCACTTCAGACACTTTGAATCCTAATGACATTATAATTAATGCGGAAATGTTTGTTAATAAATATTATGCGAGTGCATTGATATTAAATTCGAGTAGTACGTAAGGTTTTTGTTATTTCTGAGTTCATATTAATCCATACTTATACAAGTCCGTCTAAAATCTGTAGCAGAACTAAAGATACTATCACGTCGCGAAGCTGAAGTGCCGATGGGCTGGGCACATAGTGTGGAGAACAGATGGTCGTTGGGGTCGCCATTCCATGACCTTAATCATGGATAGGCGACCCCGCATCGGAAAAGGCAGCGTCAGCAGACCTCCTACAAGGTGGAGACCGACTGACGACCTTAAAAAGTTCGCGAGGATTCGCTGGGTCCAAGAGGGATGGTGTGATGTAAAGATCCCGTAAAGCCAAAACCTGAAGAAAAATGACCATGTCCAATAGTGAACGTGCATCGGTTAAAGATCTCTTAACGCTTTCACAGCTTATCCGCTGGGGTTACATTGATGAAATTTACCATAAGCGTAGCTTATATACCGGGGTAAAATATCGTTTTTGGGCATAAGTGAATAAAAGACATAATGCATTTTTCAACGTATTAAAACCTTATTTGGCGCCAACGAAGTACTGAGAATTACTAGTATTATATATAAATAAAATAATAGACGCCATAACGAATCAAATAAAACCACTGTTTAATGGGTAAGGTTCAATTAGATTAAATAAAGCTACCACTAGTTCAGAATGTTGCTCTTGCCAAGAGGAACCAGTCTCCTATCTGTCTCTCAAAGGTTGACTGGAAGAGATCCCTTTATGGGATAAGTCCGCCTTTGTGCGCTTTTTTATAAGCTTTGTGCGCTTTTTTTTTTACTTTTTATTTGATATAAAATTTTGTTTTTTTTTTACTTTTTACTTTGTTATAATTTTTTTTTATAAAATTGTGTACAATAAATGATACAACAACAACAACAACAACCAGTAAGAAAATCTTAAACATTTTTACATTATTAAACCGCAGTCTCGTATGGAACTGAAAGAATTTTCAAATCCATAACACAAATGGCAGATGGTCGTGTGAGATGGTATGGTCACGTGATTAGTGTTGCCAGTTGACAGTAATGTGATAGACAAAAAATAATGTTTTCATCGACCTATCGGCGGTTATCATTGTAACAACGGCAGATGCTGACTTCGTTATGTTTAAACGTATCAGCTGTTTTAGCACATGCTCTCAAAAAAACGTAACAAAGAAAAACGTTAAGCGATGCGTAAAAAATTGCTAATGACTCGATTATCAAATTGCGTGCAATGTTCCGTAAATTTAAGGCACATCGATAAAAAATTAACAGATGTTAAAAGCTAAAAATAATATCGGCAAAAAGAAAATAACAAAATCCATTGCCTGTATTGTTATATACCTAATATTTAAAATACTTAAAAGCCTTAAATGTATTGTGAAATATTCAATATAGTCAAGTTTTAAAAGGGTCACCTGTCGTTTTACCTGCTGCTTATTATTTACAAAAACCCAGCATTCCCTTTCCGAAATACATTATGCCATAAATGGATATTAAATTAATGTGGTACAGACAGCAATTTTATTTTTATTTTATTAGTATTTTAATATTTTTTTAGAAAAACAAATACTCGGAAATCTTAAGGTTAAATCAGTCGCAATCCAGTAGAATCCATTATGGAAAAAATCATTTTCACTTTTGAAGCAAGTAATTTTTTAAATGTAGTCAAGGCCACAGCTAACAGTTTTATAGTCTTCATTATTCTCCTTCCCTTATCCCACTCTAGGTGGGATCGGCACAACATGTTATAAACATGTTGTCACATAATTTGACTATGTATTTTACGACCGGCCTCCTGCCTGACGTCAACTTAGTCGCATTTTACGACACCTCTGTAAGAAAGAGGGTGGTCTATTCTACTCAACCAGATACCACACGGTGGGTTAACTTACATTGGTCGCCTTTTAGGACAACTCGGTAAGAAATGAGGGTGGTCTATTCCACTCAGCCGGATATCACACGGCGGGTCGACTTATCTTAGTTGCCTTTTACGACACCTCGGTAAGAAATGAGGGTATTCTATTTAGCCGGATGACACACGGCGAAGTTTTATAGAATATTAAGGAGTGGAAATTATATTTAGACTATATATGATCAATTCAATAGTATAATAATTTTTCATAGATAGGTATCATTTTCTTAGCTGCTGGGTCCACATCTTATTTCAGTTAATAGGTTGGTTGGTTATGTTTGGAAATGTATTTATTCATACTCCATTAAAGCCTGCTATACATTTGATCATAAATTTTATAAATTATGAATATACAGTTCCACTTATGTCAGAAATAATATGTAATAATTCATTATATAAAAATTTCAACGATAATGTTTTAACGACATAGTTTTCGATATTTTCTGCAAACCCTACGTAGATACAGGTTTTGATTACCCAATAGTTCCACCTTGCAGCCGTGTTCGAACTCCGTGGAAGCCGCCGAAGCGCTAGTATCGCTTACGCCGCCATCGCAATAGGACGCTATAACATTCATCGCGACTTATCTCAATAACTCTTTACGTAAATTGCGTATTGATGTTATTGAACAATAAAATGACAAATTACGAACCTGTGAAGTGAAATATCTGTGAAAACAGTGTCAATAAAGTTGTGTTAAAACTTTATTTTGTGCCTTCGCCGTATTGTCGTGATTTTCATGTAAAAATCACGAGCAATACTTTTAACGGAACCCAGTCGGATTTAGAGGAATTCCATTGGTTATTCGGTAAGCTGATTTTCTATGGTGTTTAGTTTTAAACCAAAAATCGTTAACGTGGCGTGGATTTGTAAAATTAGTAACATTCCGTTAATTTGAATGTCGCCTGACGCTGGCCCATTTTGTACCGGTTACTTGTTAGTGTCAATTTCAAATTGAGAAGTATCTAACTGTTTACTCGATATGCTTTGATGTGGTTGGGTAAATGGCTTAAAAATATGGTATTCCACGTCACCAATACGTACGGAAATCGAATGAAATGACCTCAAGGTCACCAACATCATCTGTCTGACGTCGATAAAGGTAGGAAAACCATTATTTTTTTCAAGACTAGGATTTTATAGTTTTATTTATAGTTACTTAACTATTTTTAAGAAGGATTAGTATACAACTTGTTTCAAATATGATATACGTAATAGATAACACAAATAAGAACAAATAAAGTTTTTTCTATTCTATTCTATAAATGAATAATGAAAAATGAAAAATACAATATTCGGTGATTATTAATTTTGGTATTGTTTTTGTAAAAGTTTAACCGTCTTTACTTGATTAATCAAAAACGTATATAACTATTGGCAAACATTTTCAGTTCGTTCAGAAAAAGCGATACAAAATATTTTTTTTTAGTAGTATTGTAATGTAAATAATTTCATATTTACTTAATATAAATAAAAATTATGTTATTAACAGTAATAGAATACAATAATAAGACAAATTTAGTATTAATGTTTATTACGTTTTTATTAACGTCTGTATCAGTTTTGAAATTTTTTGAGGTAATTTGTTTTTAATAACCTTTTTCATCTGATTCTAATTTCCAATGATTTCATCGGTCCTGATAGAAAACTATGCATCGAATTTTTTATTTTAGTTTATTACAGAAACATCCTTTTTAATGTAGCATGACATATTAATTTAAGAAAATTTCTGAACGCACGGAGTAAAAAGCGGTAAGAACGATGTTTGCCGGGTGTTTACATTTAAATAAAGAATACAGATTAATATTCACTGAGCGATATATACACATATAATTAAGATATTCTAATTGAATAATATTCTAAGATCTTTTATTTTAAAACTGAATTAAGGTGTTTTGAGTATAATAACGATAATGTATAAAGTAATAGTCATAAGTTACACAGCGTTGATAATTTTCCTTATGAATCTGACCTTTTCTTAAAAATAACTAAGTGTAGATAAACACCGACGCGTTTATTTTACCTTATAAACCTTTTGAGGCTTAGAGTAAAGCTTTGCGATTTTGTCGTGGAGTCTAACTCATAATGATGGTTCGGATGCGGGGCGATTGTTGTGTTAATAAACGTGTGTAGTGCAGTAGTATAGATAAATAAAAAAGGAGCAGTGGTTTCCCCAACATATCATTCGCTTTGTCAACTTAGTCTATATTTAGTTTCCATAAGCGAATCACAGTTAAAAATACCATTCGTGTTTAAAGGGAAACCGGATTAAAAAGCCCGTACATTCTCGGCCCCATGGCGTGGCTCTCTGACCCGAGACCACGGTGACCTCCGAAACCGGCATGGCGGGTTTTCCATGTTTAGCGCATTACAATGTTGAGGACGGGCCGCGTTGGCCATTCCGCGTTGACATTGGACATTCCTCGGTGTACGGAGGCGAAATAGTTACAATTTACATAAAAAGTACCTAGGTGAGCCTTGCTCGGTAATTTTTAAAATGATGTAAAAAAAGTTAAAAAAAACTAATAGAAAAATGAAAAAATAATAGGGCAGGTGGGGCTCGATCCTAGGTATTTACTTAGGTTTATTTATTTAGGTAGGTATTACTACTATACGTTTGACAGCGAAAAATTGTGATTGTATTCAAAAATTTTAGAGCCCGCAAACAGGGATAATTTTAATTTTTAATTTATTTATTTATTTCAGCCAACTATGGGGCCATAATAACAACATTACATTCTATAAAAATAATATTATCTAATTAATCCTAAGACAGGACCGATTTATATGTACCATTGCGCAATGATTCAAATGCGGACAATCGATCCTGTCAGCAAATGCCCCTAGGACGCTGTTGGAGCTTGCCCGGACTCTGCGCAACAAGGATGTGCACCGCTTACGCATGGTCGTATAGAAACAATCCACACGTGCCGCGGCGAACATTCCCGACGCACTGCAAAATCGGGGCAGCCCCATCAGCATCCTAAATGCATTATTAAATTGAACGCGCAGGGCGTTGTGCTGCTTTTTCGTATAATCGATCCACAGACTGCTCGTATAAAGAGACGTACAGTACGCTCTGAAGAGGGTTACTTTTACCGAAATTGAACAGCGAGCAAATCTGCGGATGATCATATTTGCTCTGACAGACAAAGCCCTGCGCTCTCTTTCGATGTCTGCATCATCTTTCAGGTCAGAGGTAATCACGTGCCCGAGATACTTAAATTGTTCCACCCTCGTCAGTGGGTTCCCATATAGTTTTATAGGCGGCACAGTGTATGTTAGTGATTTCCCTCTGACCCCAAAGACCATGCACTCACTTTTTTTGATATTATATATCAAGCCATGAACCTAGGCATAGTTTTCACATATGCCCAACAGTTTCGTTAAACCGCATACAGAAGCGCTCAGCAGCACCATATCGTCAGCGTAACTGATGTTATTCAGACAAACTCCGTCAACATGACACCCGACACGTGTGCTGCTCAGCGCCTCTATAAGCGCGTTTATATACAGGTTGGCTGTAGGCTATATAACATCACGCTAAGATGAATAGGAGAGGAGCAGCAATAAAAATAGTACGAAAACGGCAAAATTTGCGTGCGCTGAGTAAACGGTAATAGTTATTCAAAAATCATGTACTACAAAATCGTTTCCCTCTAAAAGTTCTAAATAAAAGTCCGCGACAGCATATGAAGGTTTTCAGGTTAACCCACTGTAACCATTTATGTGGTTATCAAAAGACTAATTTACGGTTTTAACCTTTCCACGTTGGCGGAGCCGCTAGCTGGAATAAAAAAAACCCATTTTACATGCGAGAACTGGAAATAAATTGAAATTCAAAATATAATTTATTCAAGTAAACTTGTAAACAAGTACTTTTAAATCGTCAACTCTACTGCTGGTTCGGAAAGCTGTTCCTACCGAGAAGAGTCAGCAAGAAACTCGGCGGTCACTCTTTTCAAAATATAATTCTTATATTATTACTAGTTACTAAGCTGTAATAGCCCAGTGGTAACACCGCGCGTCTCTTTCGAGTAGGTCACGGGTTCAAACCCGGGCAAACACCAATGAGTTTTTCTGTTAAAACTTATGTGTCTAACTAATAATTGCAATTTATCACACGCTTTTCGATGAAGGAAACCATCGTGAGGAAACCTGCATATCTCTAAATAATTCTGGAGATATGTGTTACTTACCAATCTGCATTGGAGCAGCGTGGTAGGTCTTAGCTCCAATCCTTCTTCAAAAACGGAGAGAAGAGGCCTAGTCTCAGCAGTGGGTTAGTAACAGGCCGCTACTTACTTACATTAGTTATTACTGTCTCGTACAAAATCGAAAAGTAGCTACGTACATTTTTATCATCTAATATCGATAATCGTAGGTTCGATTCCCGCCGGACCAAAATTGTGTGTAATAGACCCACATATTATCATTCTGCCGCAGTCTGCGCTGCCTTAAGTTAATAATATCTAAATGTCCACTGTCGTGTCTGTCACACGCAACCAGTTCGCACGACAGTAGCCGCCCTCTGCGGCTCATTGGAGGTGAACCGGTATTACGTCAGCTTACTCGTTTATTTTTATTTACAATTACTATATCCTCATCCAATTTCCCTTACAACTATATCTTTAATATTTAAATGAGTTAATCTTGTATGTATGTATATATATCGGAAACGGCTCCAATTAATATCCTGAAATTCATCATGCAGGGGTTTTGGTGGAGAAAAATCGATCTAGCTAGGTTTTATTTAAAATAGAATTACTTATATCCCTGTTTCCACCACACACATATGACCACCCTCATTTCTTACCGAGATGTCGTAAAAGGCGACTAAGGTAAGTTGACCCACCGTGTGGTATCCTGTTTAGTAGAATAGACCACCCTCTTTCTTACTTTCTGTAAAATACGACTGAAGTAAGTTGGCGTCAGGCAGGCGGCCGGAAGTAAAACGCAGCCAAATCATGTGACAGCATGTTTATAACATTTTACACAAGATGATGAAGATTATAACTTGTGTCCCTGTTTTGGGGCATTAAAAAAATACTAAAATGGAAATATAAAACACTATTTTTGCCGTAAATTGTCAAGTTAGCTTAGCTTATTCGGTGAACGGGTGGTCTCGAGATATTAAAATACCTAGGATTGAGCGCCACCTACCCAATTATTTTTTCTTTTTTTAAAAGTTTATTTTGAAAAAAATTAACGAGCAAGGCTCTGTCAACCAGGTGCTTTTATGTATTTTAATAAATTTAATGCCATCGTTCTCCTGCCTTTATCACTTTCGTGGTCGGCCATCTTGTTTTTCTCTTCAATTCTGTCCTATCATTCGTCAACTCTGGCTCTACTCCTTTATATGCATGTCATATCTCACGCAATCTCTTTCAAAATCCAAAAATCTTTTTTCAGCCTCATTGCTCTTGCTGGTTATTCTCGGTAGGACCAAACTTTGACATTTGACGATTCAAAAGTACTTTAAACAGTCTACTTGAATGAAGAATATTTTGAATTTGAATTCACATCATACATCCATTCACATTCATATTCATTTGAATTAACATGATTTATAATATTATAGAAATTTCCATATTTAACGCCGTTTGGTATCCGGCTGAATAAAATAGTACAACCCTCATTTCTTACCGAGGCGTCGTAAAAGGCGACTAAGGTAAGTCGAACCGCCGTGTAGTATCCGGCTGAGTAGAATAGACTAACCTCATTTCTTACCGAGGTGTCGTAAAAGGCAACTAAGGTAAGTTGACTCAACGTGTGGTATCCGGTTAAGTAGAATAGACCACTCTTTTTCTTACCGAGGTGCCGTAAAATACGACAGAGGTAAGTTGACGTTAGGCAGGCAGCCGGTCGTAAAAACGTAGCCAAATCGTGTGACAGCATGTTTATAACATGTTGTGCCGACCCCACTTGGAGTGGGATAAGGGCAGGAAGATGATGAGAAATTTCCATATTTACTAGTGTTCCGTCGACGAATACGTTAAACCAATATCGATGAAATTTGGCACAATTATTCCTAATACACCGAAATAACATATAGGCTATAGAAATCCTGTTAATTCTGTGATAGGATTACATTGAAAAGCGCCATCTATTATCAACCTATAAACAGTCAACATTCTACGAGTCTACAGTCTGTCAGCGACAAAAGTCTACGCAAACAAAGTTGCGGGTAGAAGCTAGTAAAACATTAAAGTTTAAGCCTAGTTTAATCCAAATAACGAACTTTCACTGGGCAAGTCGACCTCGGCACACGCGGTCAAGCGCCTTGTTCACACGTGAATGACGTGTCAACGGCTGGCCTAACCGATCTTTTAGATCTTTACCGTTTCTATTGTTTCGTTCAAAAATAACGAGGGAACGCAAAACCTTCCAACTACACTTTGTAACACAAGAGTTACTTATGTCCTCTGTCAGAAAATCGATCGCAAGTAACATATTAAGCATCACTACAAAGTAAGTATAAAACAAAGTCGCATTCTTTGTTTGTCTCTATATCCCTATGTATGCTTAAATCTGTAAAACTGCGCAACAGATTTTGATGCGGTTTTTTAATAGATAGTGACTCAAGAGGAGGGTTTATTATGTATAATAACATTCAATACGGAGTAGAGAAATACTGTAATTTTTGAGGTTTCTAATGTAATGTCATAAATAATTACATTTTTTTCCGCTTCCATTGCAAACGCTGGCTAAACCCTATGAGATTTATCAAAATAATGTACTAAGTATTTGTACACCTTGAAAAGGTCTACAGAAAACTCCGCGATAGTATATGTCTATCTCTTATGAATAATCCACAATAGCATTTTTTTCATATACTTTTTACGAAAAATAATGCCTTATTTTCGAAGCAATTTTAAAATCCTACTCTAAGTGGGGTCAGTACACATGTCATAAACATATAGTCACATGATATGGCTACGTATTTTACGATTGGCCGCCTATCTGACGTCTACTTACCTTAGTCGCCTTTTACGACACCTCGGTAAGAAATAAGGGTGGTCTATTCTACTCAGCCGAATACCACACGGAAAAAGGTATAATATTTCTATTATCTCTATACCACAAATTCTGACCTTTATCTTAAAATAAGACCTACTTTCTAGGACCGCATGTCCTAGGATACAATTACTAGTCTAAAGTTGCAAGTGCAGGTATGACCAAACGTGCAAAGCATGTAAGTTAGACACAATATATATGTAATTTTTTATTCGTTTATAATTGTTGTCATTGACCTTTGTATTGCAACAATTATTTATTGTTTTCTATTTATAAACACGGAAGTGACGCAAATGCCAATTTAGCAACACCGCGCTCGTTTATCAGGTGATAGTTATAATCTTATCGCAATAAATAAATATTGAATATATTGATTAGTGTCCATCCGCATACTATCTTGTTTCTTGCCTCGATCGGCCCCTATTCTATTTTTAAAAAATATTAAAAATAATCGTTCAGAAATACAATTACGGAATTAATTTTATTACAATTATTTAAAATTTAAAAAAATATTGAATTTCAAAAGAAATATTTAATTAATAATAGATTTAGAATTTAAAACACAATAAAACAAAATTGAGTCATCAAATTTTATGGGAATGATTTTCATTATGTTTCACTTTTGATACTTAATATGTTACTTCTTGCCCCGCCGTGTGGTATTAGACTGAGTAAAATAGACCACCCTCTTTCTTACCATGGTGTCGTAAAATACGACTAAGGTAAGTTGACGTCAGGCAGGCTACCGGTCGAAAAATACATAGCCAAATCATATGACGACGTGTTTATAACTTGTTGTGCCGACCCACTTAGAGTGGGATATGGGCAGGAGGATGATGAGAAATATTATTAAATAATTTACCTTGACTTATGGATGTCAAATATATTTATCTGAGCTTGTATAACTAATAAAGATAAAATTAACTTATCATCATCTAAATTTTTCAAATAGCTGTAGGAAAAATCGATCTAGATAGGTTTTATTTTAAAAAAAATAGTTTTATCCTTATTTTTGGGTACTAAAAAATACTATGATTTACGTTGAACACAATTTTAACAATTTTAGGTGTCAAATGTAAAGTTATGGTAACTCATTTAGGGAACGGGCGGTCTACAGAGGAGAATATACCTAGGTTTTAGACCCACCTACCTATTTTTTTATTTCTTTTTTATCTTTAAAAAAAATACTAAGCAAGACTCGATTACCCAGGTACTAAAATTAAGCAACACTTATATTTATTACACTGTCGCTTTTGTCTATAAATTATTTATTCGTCACGCACAATAAATAAATGACATATGCAATAACGCGTGTAATAGACACGCCAGCAATGCACTTATCAAGTATGAAAATAGAACAAAATGGTGTCATCGCGATTAGCAAAGATCAGCGCTTGACTGACATTTGCCCATTTCGATATTCTTGCGCGTCGGTTCAAGAGACATGTCGCTTACTTAACTATTACGTACTTGAGATATCAAATTTGAATTTAAAATAGGTACGTTTTATTATGCCAGTGACGGCGCATGGACGGCGCATAGGACCAATCAGTCAGTGCTTGAAGAACTCAAAATAGACAAGAAACCGAGGCTTTCCAGCATATGCCTACGGAGGATTTTTGAGTTCTTTGGGCACATTGCTCGCAAGCCGGGAGACGACCTCCAGAAACTTATTGTCACAGGCAAGGTCGATGGCAAGAGATCCAGAGGACGTAGCCCTATGCGCTGGTCAGACCAGATCCGCACCACACTCAATACGACAGTCTCCGAGGCCATCCACGTGGCTGAAAGCAGGAAAAGCTGGAAGACCATCGTTAATATGCAGGCTTGAATGGTGGAGTCACGACCCCCATTATTGGGGAAACGATGCAAGGAGGAGGATTATGCCAGTATTATTAATATTTTGTACATGTCTTTTAGCATTTAGAATTCGAATTCGCTTTGCCATGGATTCTCTAGGGATATGCAAGTTTTATGATGTTTTCCTTTATCGAAAAGTCCGTAAATTCCACATATCAATTTTTAAATAAATATTTAAATATATGGGACACTTACACACACGGTCGTCCGTCCCCAAAGTAAGTAACTTAATACTTGTGTTATGGGTGACAGACAACTGGTGAATATATACTTATATATTTTTTAAATACATACTTAAATACAAATATACACCCAGGCTCAAAGACCAACTAATTCATTTATAGAAAATGTTGGCCCTCGGCGGGAATCGAACCCGCGACCCGCGGAGCTGAAGGCAGGGTCACTACCCACTACGCCAACGGGCCAGTCAACTGTTACTTTTTTTAAGCAGTGTGGTATCTGTTTGAGTAGAATAGACTACCCACATTTCTTACCGAGGTGTCGTAAAAGGCGACTAAGGTTAGTTGACCTGCCGTGTGGTATCGGGTTGAAATCAATCGACCACCCTCATTTTTTACCGCGTTGTTGTAAAAGGCGACTAAGACAAGTCGACCCGCCGTCTGGTATCCGAATAGACCACCCTCTTTCTTACCGAGGTGTCGTAAAATACAACTAAAGTAAATTGATATCAGGCAGGCGGCCGGTTGTAAAATACGTAGCCAAATCATGTGACAACATGTTTATAACATGTTGTGCCGACCCCACTTAGAGTGGGATAAGGACAGGAGGATGATAAAAGTTAATGTATAGAACCGGCTTTTAATTTAAATTGTTTTCTTAATCTCTGAAAATCTGAAAGTGGCTTTTTTGATAAATCAAACAGGCTTTTGTAAGCATTTTTGAATCGTCAAGGATTAAGTAGAGGTGTAGGATAGGATTGTTATGTCCGCGACAAACCAGCTAGAACCTCGGTGACCAATCTGAACAATTTTTTTTAATTACAAAATTAGGCTCCAACGGAATTGGAAAGCTTTTCACATCAAAGTTCACAAGTTTTAAATATTAATAATAATTAATTATATAACAATAATTGTTCCTATTGTTGTGTCGGTTAACGGTCTGATTGCGAAGAGCCTCGACCAACATCTTCAGAGGCTTTCGCTTAACAGTTGGGTCAAGTGTCGGATGCAGAAGGCAGTATTGCTCGAAACGGCGCGCATTGTGAGGAAGTTCCTCACTCTGGATCCCTGACCACCGGCAACTCGGGATATTTCCCCGTTCCCGGCGGACGACAATTTTTTATATTTTTAAATGTTTTTTTTAAATTATTTTTTTTAATTTGAAATATTTAAAAATGTAAAAAGTTAGGTTTAAGAAAAATAAATGATTAATTATTAACCAAATCTTACATTTATTATCTTATATTTTTAAGTATAAATTTCTAAACGAAATAAGTGGCTAGTTTGAAGAAACAATGAATGTTACAATAGCGAAAGGACAGCTGTAGGCATGATAGAAAGATTGGGGCTTGCACCCACCACGTTACTTAAATGCGGATTGGGGGTTTACATACAACCATAGAATCCTTCTGAGATTCAAATTTCCTGATGTTTTTCTTAACCGTAAAACGTTTAATAGATTATAAACATACATGAATCACGTCAGTGTTTAATAAAAAACTCATTGGTGTCTGTACAAGGTGTGAACCCGCGACCCTTTCGCGCGGCACACTTTCTTCCGCCATGCATACTTTCTAGCTGACAAACAAAAATAATCTATTTCAACAGTTAACCCTGCGGCGTAAACTTGTGACCTGCATAAGATGACTTTTACTTCATCAAGTGAACGTCACTTACGTACTTACGGTGAGCGGAGGTTGCCGGTTCGATTCCCGCGTACTTTCGCCACAACACATCTGCATACAATAACCGTGTAAGTCGGCCCAGGAGATAAGCGTTTTATAATTCAATTCCGCCATTTATCTCTTATGATTGTTTGTATCTTTCTTAATTCTTATTTTATATTAATTAGCTTTTACCCGCGACTTCTTTCGCTTGGACTGTTGTCGTGGTCGATAATAGATGGCGCTTTCCAATGTCATCCTATTCCTATAGAATTAATAGGATTTTTATATTTTTTATGTTTTTTTATTATTATTAACGCAATAAAGAGATTGCAGACAACCAAACCTTTTGTCCAAATCACAATCCCTTCATCTCCAAATCTTACCCTTACCTTATAAGATATGTTTCTATAATCTTTTTATTTTAATAAAACTCTTAAAAATTTTGACATAATACTTTCTTTTATTTAATACGACTAAGGTAAGTTGACGTCAGGCAGGCGACCGGTCGTAAAACACGGAGCCAAATCATATGACGACGTGTTTATAACATGTTGTGCCGACGCCACTTGGAGTGGGATAATTATGCCTTTTTTATATAATACAAAATAACACTTTAAAGCAATAACTTGCCTTATTATATTACCTTAAGTGTTGTTGTAATAAGATTATTCTTATCAAACGCGTATCTTGTGTAACAAACAGACCTCCGATTTCTAATCTATGTATATGAGAGCTAATTAACCGTACATTTCCAAATTGGGCGTGAAAAGTTAAATAATAAGTGATATAATGTGCTAATTAAAGCTTTTGAGTGAGTTCTCAAGAAATTATATCAATTGATGTCATCTAATGAAGTATTATAATATTACAAAAAAAAAATATATAGAAGTAATCGTTACTTTGCTATTTTTTTTACTTCACTTTACCTATACTTTAACCATAAACAAGAAAGTATATATGTCAAATGTGTGGAATAATTTTTTAATCGATTTAATGTGGTTTTATGCATTACTAGTGGCCCGCTCCGGCTTCGCACGGTTATAAAATATATTATAGCCTATGTTACTCAGTGAATTTTTTGTAAAAAGAAAATGTCAAAAAAATGCTATTGTGGGTTATCCATAAGAGATAGACATATACCATCGCGGAGTTTTCTGTAGAACTTTTCAGGTGTACTAATACTTAGTACATAATTGTGATAAATATCGTAGGGTTCAGCCGCAGGCTGATGCAATGTTAGCGGAGCAAAATGTGATTATTTACGACATCACATTAGAAACCTCATAAATTACAGTATTTCTCTACTCCATATTGAATGTTATTATACATATAAACCTTCCTTTTCAATCTATCTATAAGAAAAAACCGCATCAAAATCTGTTGCGTTTAAAGATTTAAGCAAACATGCAGAGAAAGCGACTTTGTTTTATACTATGTAGTAACGTTTGGCTATTATTTTGATACTTGTCTATTTTTTTACCATACTTAATCAAAGACAAAATTACGTTTAGCTGACCTTTATGTTTTGTTATTCCACTGTCATTTGCGTTTCGTTATTCCATGTCATAGTCGTTATTGTTATACCATGTTTTATAGTGACTTGGTGGAAACGTGATCGAACGGGATAAAAAGTATCCTATATCTGTCTCCTGGTTCTAAGCAACCTCTCCACCAACTCTTCTTGAGTTATAAATAGTGTAACTAACACCACTTTCTTTTATGAGTTAGTATAACCGGCTTAGTATAATAGACGACTCTCTTTCTTATCATGGTGAAAAAATTTCCGTAAAAGGAAACTAAGGTAAGATGGCAGGTGGCCGGCCTTAAAATACCTAATACCTAGCCAAATCATGTGACAGCATGTTTGTAACATGTTGTGCCGACCCCACAGGTACAGTGGAAAAAGGGGACGAGAATGAATGATGCATACTTAAAAAAAAATTGTATTCTGCACAGCTTCTCAAAATAAAATATAACCGTCTCAAATTGTACATTCCTTCATCCGCGTAATTTTCTTAAAAAAATGAGTACAAAGGATTTTGTTACTGATTGGCACCTGCTTGAGATTTGAACCCGTATCCCTCTGGTAAGGACCACACCTTCCCAATCGACTATCAAGACTATGTCAACACACAGCAAAAATCAAATGTGTCGACAGTTAAAATAATTGTATGTTCAATTAAATAGTGATTAAAAACTGTTCCTATTTTGTTGTTAATTAGAAGCATTTAATCTTACTTAAGTGGCATACGACGTCAAGTTTAACGCCTCTGTTAATTGCCTCGTTAGTATTTTAGGTATCTATTATATTATCATGTTAATGATATGTTATTTGACTTTATATTATTGTAATTCACTTGTAAATTAGTTATAATATAATTATATGTTTATAAAAAACGAGTAGCACCCGCGAACAAAAAAAATATGTCCGTAAAACTCCCGATTTTCGTATCCTAAGTACTGTAAACGGATATTACAAGAGGTCGCAGCTATCGTCCGTATTACGGACAGCGGATGGATAACGAACTCGGCGCAGCTCTCTGTGATCGAGCGTCCTACGAACACAGCCGAGTGCCCGGCGTAATGCGTAACAAATAGATGTTGTGATGGAAACGGAATAACAAGCCATCTTGTGTGATGTGACGTTTGCTTTGGGATATGGTATTAATTACCAGTGCGTTAATACAAGTTGAATTATAGTTTAGGATTTCAATAATACACATTTCTGGACCTTCGTCAACATTACATACATCTGTTTTTATAAGTATCTTCGAAATTTTCGGATAAATAATTTTTTTTTGAGTGTCATCAAATTGGTCAAACTGACCTTGAGTTCGAATTCAGTGGGTTGAAATATGCACCCATAGAACAGCCGTCAAATGCAATTTCCACCTTTTTTTGGACCGGTGTAAACTTAGTATAGATAAGTATTACAAAACTTGATTTACCAGGTTTGTTTATCGATTTATGCTTTGTTTATGTTTAGGTTTTGATGTACGTGCGAATCGTAAATTCAGTAATAATTTTCCCAATCGCGCAAGAATATATATCTATCAAAATAAAGAATTCAAATGTAATATTAATTTAAAATCATTATTCTTCTGTCCTTATTCCACTCTAAGTTGTTGTTGTTCCATGTTTAGACTAGTTATTTTATGACCGGCCGCCTGTCTGACGTAAACTTACCTTATTCGTCTTTTGCGACACCTCGGTAAGATGTGAGGGTGGTTTATTCTACACAGCCGGTAAACACGGCGGTAAGATTAATTGTAAATAACTAATAAATATTTCCAAAATTAAACAATTGATTGGCCAGTTTCGTGGCCATACATTAGTTTAAATAAAAGAAATCGCAAAATCGATAGCATTACATTTAACCGGCGAGGATCAATATCACGTCGGTATCTGCTCATTAAGAAATCCTACTCGTATTTACATAAACACCAGTCGAAGCGTGGGCTTAAGCTTTCAACCTGTCTAACGAATGCACCGTACGCACTTAAGTTGTTACTGTCGCGTTATTAGATATATTATTAAAAACTAGGATATATACGCCGTGTGGTATCCGGCTGAATAGAATAGTACCACCCTCTCTTCTTACCGAGGTGTCGTAAAAGGCGACTAAGGTAAGTCGACCCGCCGTGTGGTATCCGGCTGAGTAGAATAGACCACCCTCATTTCTTACCGAGGTGTCGTAAAAGGCGACTAAGGTAAGTTGACCCACCGTGTGGTATCCGGTTTAGTAGAATAGACCACCCTCTTTCTTACCGAGGTGTCGTAAAATACGACTGAGGTAAGTTGACGTCAGGCAGGCGGACGGTCGTAGAAACGCAGCCAAATCATGTGACAGCATGTTTATAACATGTTGTGCCGACCCCACTTAGAGTGGGATAAGGGCAGGAAGATGATGATGATTAAAAACTAGGATATTATTTCATAATATACTAGTTTTTACCCGCGACTTCGTTCGCGTGGACTGTTGACGTGGTCGAAAGGAATAGATGGCCCTTTTCAATGTCATTTTATTCTTGTAGTATTAACAGGATTTCTATAGCCTATATGTTACCATCGTTTATAAGGAATAATTGTGCCAATTTTCAACGATATTGGTTAAACAGATTCGCCGTAACGAAGTAACAAACATACATCCATACTCACGAACTTTCGCATTTATAATATCAGTAGGACTAGCTATGTGCAAATCAGTGTGACACATAAATATTTCTGTAATGTAGGTGATATAAAATCATCGACACGTTTGAAAGCTAAAAAAATCCTTTTGCTTTCAATTCTACATTATCCCCCCGCCTGAGTAGAACAGACCACCCTCATTTCTTCCCAAGGTGTCGTAAAAGGCGACTAACGTCAGTTAACCCACCGTGTGGTATCCAGTTGAGTAGATTAAACTACCCCCTACACGGTCATGCTCGCGTTTAATCGTAATCGCCTATTGTGAAGAGGAGCTATAACAGACCGACAGAAAGACTAACAAATAGACTTTCGCATAATTTTATTATAGACTAGCGGGCTGCCCCTGCTTCGCACGGGTATAAAATATATATCCCATGTCAGTCAGTGTAAAAAAAAATGATTAAAATCGATCCAGTAGTTTTGATTTATTCTTTACTGCCCGTGGCCCGCAAGCGTTAAATTTGGAGAAAAACAATTTCCTTTCCCTATACCAAGAAGATTTCCTGCTATCTTTGGAATATCTAAATTCATATAGTACATTTTTACTTATTTACTTTTACATTTTGCCTATGTATTTTATTTTTACAATTAATTACAGAATGTCTTTATATACAACATTCACCGCTTCCTTGTCGTTAAACAAACTTTGAAAGAGCGACATATAGCTGCTAGATTCGAAGTTCTCACGGCATTTTAAATCTGTAATATCTCCGAAAATGTTCACTTAAATTACATGCCATAAACGGCCATATTGATCTATATTAAATCAACAATTTATTTAAGGTACTTAATTGGATAAGGATTAATGCTGTATTGTATAAAAATTGCTTTAAAAATAAGGCATTATTTTTCGTAAAAAGTAAACGTCAAAAAATGCTATTGTGGGTTATCCATAAGAGATAGACATATACCATCGCGGACTTTTCTCAGGTGTACAGATACTTAGTACATCATTTTGATAAATCTCGTAGGGATTAGCCTGCGTTTGCAATGTAAGCGGAAAAAAATGTTATTATTTACGACATCACATTAAAAACCTCAACCTCTTACAGTATTTCTCTACTCCATATTGAATGTTAATAGACATGTAAACCTTCCTCTAAAATCACTCTATCTATTAAAAAAAAACCGCATTAAAATCTGTTGCATAGTTTTAAAGATTGAAGCATACATAGGGATATACGGACATAGGGACAGACAGAGAATGCGACTTTGTTTTATACTATGTAGTGATATTATTTATTTTTACAATTGATTAGACAATGTCTTTACATACAACATTCATAGCTTTCTTATCATAAGACAATATAAACTTGAAAGAAGGACATTTAGTTGCGCCTCCGGTCGCTGCTAAATTCGAAGTGCTTATAGGTCGAAGCGCGGCCTCCTCGCGGGATTTTAAATCTGTAATATCTCCGAAAATGTTCACTTAAATTACATGCTGTAAACGGCAATATTGATCTATATTGAATCAACAATTTATTTAAGGTACTCAATTGGATAAGGATTAATGCTGTATTGTATAAAAATTGCTTTGAACATAAGGCATCATTTTTCATAAAAAGTAAATGAAAAAAACTGCTATTGTGGGTTATCCATAAGAGATAGACATATACCATCGCGGACTTTTCTGTAGACCTTTTTAAGGTGTACAAATACTTAGTACATCATTTTGATAAATCTCGTAGGGTTTAGCCTGCGCATGCAATGTAAGCGGAAAAAAATGTTATTATTTACAGAAACCTCAAAAATTACAGTATTTCTCTACTTCGTATTGAATGTTATTATACGTACAAACCTTCCTTTTGAATCACTCTATCTATTAAAAAAAACCGCATCAAAATCGGTTGCGTAGTTTTAAAGTTTTATGCGTACATACGGAAATATGGACTTTGTTTTATAATATGTAGTGATGCCTCAATTCAATTTTTCCGTAAAATACAAAGATGTAATATAATCTTCTCGTATAAATAGTTAAAAGGAATCTCCAATCGTACTTTAGACTTGTACCGATTTTAATAAAACATATTAAAATTTGTTGAAAAAACATGGATAACATTCCTTCGTTATTTTAGAAATTAATCTTAAGTAATTTACCTTCGCAAATAAATATTTTACTATCTGCCAAACTAATCGTGAATTAATTAGATATGTACAAGAATTTGTCTGATAAGTTAAGCTATTTAGAACTATTCTAATCTATTTATTACTAGGAATCCGAATTCTTCAGATAATTTGCTATAATTTTGTTATTTCTATTTTCTATTATATGACTTCTAATCCAATGCGTCGAAAATATTATATATATAATTAACACCTTTTCATGTGCCAAAAGTTTAAATTAAGTGTAAGGTATATGCTTATAAGTAAAATATTACCATAGTTAAAGACAATTTTAATGATAAAAATGCTTGGATTTGAAAATCTTTTCAGATTTCAACGAGACTGCGGTTAAATAGTGTAAATTAATTGTTTAAAAGCAATCTTTTAAACTCTACGGTCATTACCGTCGAGTTTCTTTCTGGTTTCCAAGACATAATATGTTCTATACTACTAACCGCGGCGGTTAATAAGTAATCTTTAATATTTAAATGAGTTAATCTTGTATATATATATATTTTCCGAATGTCGGAAACGGCTCCAACGATTTTCCTGAAATTCAGCATGTAGGAGGTTTTGGGGGAGAAAAATTGATCTAGCTAGGTTTTATGTAAAAAAAACATTGTTTTATCCCTATTTTTGGGCATTAAAAAACACTAACATTTATATTGAATTGAATTTTCGCCATTAACTGTCAAGTCGATGTAGCTTATTCGGGTAACGGGCAGCCTCGAGAAATGTGAATGCCAAGGATCGATCCCAACTAAATATTTTTTCTTTATTTTTTAAGTTTTTTTTTTGTAAAAAATTACCGAGCGAAGCTCGGTCACCCAGATATTTTGATATTTAAATGAGTTAATCTTGTACGCATATATATATTCTGAATCTCGAAAACGGCTTCAACGATTTTCCTGAAATTCAGCGTGTGGGGGTTTTGGGAGAGAAAAATAGATCTAGCTAGGTTTTATTCCTGTTTTTGTTCATTAAAATATGGTAAAATGTAGAATTTAAAGCAAAGGACAATTTTAGCTGACAAATGTAGTGCTGCGATAGCCGATGGGTAACGGGCGGACCAAAAATGTTTTAAACCCGGGTTCGAATCCCACAAGTCATCGGCGCCTACTTTCTTCTTTATTTTTTTTTAAATATTTTTTTATATCTTTTCAATTACGGAGCCTTGCTAATTGAAAAGATATATATATATATAAAGATAAAGATATATAAGATATATATATAAAGATAAGAATACTCATTTACTAGTTTATTTATACAAGACTAGTCTAGTTTACTTATTTGTGGAATTGAATTGAGGAATTTAGTGCAATAACGAAACAATTGTGGTCCAATTGTTTAATAGGTCCATTAACGACTTCACTGCAATTACTATAGAGTAGTTGGGTCTGTCTGTCTCAATGTTTGTTCTAATAATAGGTAAATGTCTGGTCACTGCTTACTTAAGTTACACATATCCAACTCTAAGTTGGATCGGCACATGTTATAAACATGTTGGCACATGATTTGGTATCGTATTTTACGACCGGCCGCCTGCCTGACGTCAACTTACTTTATTCGTCTTTTACGACACCTCGGTAAGAAAGAGGGTGGTCAATTCTCCTCAGCCGGATTCGACACAATGGGTCAACTTTACCGTAGTCGCCTTTTACGACACTTCGGTAAGGAATGAGGATTGTCTATTCTACTCAGCCGGATATCACACGGCGGGTCAACTTACCTTAGTCGCCTTTTCGATACTTAGGTAAGAAATAAGGGTGGTCTAGTATACACAACCAGATACCACACGGTGGGTCGACTTACCTTAGTCGCCTTTTACGACACTTCGGTAAGAAATGAGGGTGATCTATTCTACTCAGCCAGATACCACACGGAGGATCAACTTACCGTAGTCGCCTTTTACGACACTTCTGTGAAAATTGAGGGTGGTGTATTCTACTCAGCCGGATATCACACGGCGGCCTCTTGAATAGACAATAATTTTAATTTGAATAGGTGTACATTATTTGTCTGTCGGTAAGTGTGGAAAAGCGTCCGGCGCTATTATTTTTGAAATTCCTCGCGGCTCAATGCACCGCGCCGACGCAAGACAACCTACGTTGCGATCCTGTCGTAGGGTTGCCACTGTTTGCCAAAAAAATAATTGCACTGAATAGTTTCGGCACCAAATTTATGTTTGTGACGCTGTTTCACAGCAATTAAACTTTCTTTACTTGATAAAATATTTTATTTATTATCTTTTATATCTTCGAAAATGTTCATTTAAATTATGTGCTGTCAACGGCCATATTGATCTATATTAAATCAACAATGTATTTAAGGTACTTATTGGATAAGGATTAAATTGTTTAAATGATAATAAGGCTTATTTTTCAAAAAAAGAATATGACAAAACATGCTATTGTGGGTTCATCTACAGCTTGGCTATCCATAAGAGATAGACATATACCATCGCGGAGTTTTCTGTAGACCTTTTCAAGATGTACAAATACTTAGTACATTATTTTGATAAATCTCGTAAGGTTCAGCCTGCGTTTGCAATGTAAGCGGTAAAAAATGTAATTATTTAGGACATCAGCGACCTCAAAAATTGCAGTATTTCTCTACTCCATATTATTATACATATAAACCTTCCTCTTGAATCACTCTATCTATTAAAAACCGCATCAAAATCTGTTCTGTAGTTTAAAAGATTTCAGCATACATAGGGATATATAAGGAAATGGGGACAGACACAGAAAGCGACTTTGTTTTATACTATGTAGTGATTGGCCCTCGGCGGAAATCGAGCCTACGACCTCTGTAGCTGAAGCCAGGGTAACTGCCACATGCGAAAATGAGCCAGTTATAAGTTTTTAATAATGAAACAGTTGTCAGCCCTAGCTCGCTTGGCGCTAGGCCGTGGGCTCGTGTGAACGTGGCGCAACAATGGCACGCACGAACCATTTACCTTAGATACGGCGCTACAATATTGGAACGACTGTATTTGAATGAGCGATGTTTTAGTTTTTTATGTACTGAATATTTAAAATGTCAAATACCGCGGGTACACGTTCCAAAATTAAGGCATCGATAACACTAAAGTAATAATAAAATTATTATAATCCGTGATGAAGTAAAATAGGTAATATATATAATGCTAAATGTAGAGTGGACAATCCGTTTTCATACCAGATACATGCAGGATTCGTAAAACAACATGTACAAACCTCCACCATAAAACCATATTGTACCACAATGTACAAGCACTACACATGTTCACTATCACAAACTCAACAATCGTTTCGCCCCGCAACCGTCAGGAGCATCGTCAGGAGATAGACTGCACGACAACATCGCAAAGCTTTGCGATTTTGTCGTGGTGGTTTGGAGGTGAATGTGTGCAGTGTGAGTATTGTTGTGTTATCGGTGTCGGGTAGTGCATGAGTTTTTACAAATTCTGCATGTATGAGGTATAAGAACGAATAGTACACTCTACATTTAGCATTACATATAAATTCTTTTATCGCGGATTATAGGAAAATAATATTCTCATTAGTTTTGAATTTCATTATGGTTAATTTCTGCGGGGTCAGGATGACCTGTGTGACACACTAATTTCCATGAAGAACATTTTGAATTGCAGTTTTAACTGAATTTGTAGAAGGCCTTATAAGTCGCTATTCTATTGATCAACTTAATATACTATGCCATTGAAAGCACCCAGCTGTTTCTACAAGGCAAAACTGTCATCATCCTCCTGTCCTTATCCCACTCTAAGTGGGGTCGGCACAACATGTTATAAACATGCTTTCACATAATTTTGCTGTGTTTGTACGACCGGCCACCTGCCTGACGTCAACTTACCTTAGTCGTATTTTACGACACCTCGGTAAGAAAGAGGGTGGTCTATTCTACTAAACCGAATACCACACGGTTGGTCAACTTACCTTAGTCGCCTTTTACGACACCTCGGTAAAAAATGAGGTTGGTCTATTCCACTCAGCCGGGTACCATACGGCGGGTCGACTTACCTTAGTCGCCTTTTACGACGCCTCGGTAAGAAATGAGGGTGGCACTATTCTATTTAGCCGGATACCACACGGCATTCATGAAGAACATTTTGAATTGCAGTTTTAACTGATTTGTAGAAGGCCTTATAAAGCATTATTCTATTGACCAACTTAATATACTATGCCATTGAAAGCACCCAGCTGTTTCTACAAGGCAGAACGGTAAAACATCACAAATATAACAGTGTGAATATTTAATTAGTGGAGTTTTTTTAAATTCCAATTCAACGTGCTCGCGAGGTACGCCAAGGTCGATTGTTATCGACAATGCCAATTGATAACACTGATAACGGCATTATGGAATACATTATAGCATTAGCGATATAATGAATGCGAGATAAGTATTAGATTGTGACCAGACGTTTGGATTTTCTTTTTAATGAAACCCGCATGGATATTAGACATTGTGCTTCCTACACTTAGGGCCTGTTTCACAAGTTACTGATAACGTGTCGGATAGTTAACACACAAATAAACTAAGTAGTAAATAAATGTCTTTCAAAAGAGAAAAAATTAAAAAAAAAATCGTGGCCATTTTGAAAAAGGTATTTGCTATACAGCAGATAAACAAAATAACAGTTAACTTATTAGGGATTTTAAGTGCTGAACAATCCTATCAGGAACCTGAGAAACGCAAAATTCCGAGATATGTGTCAGATATGTTTCTAATAGGCAAACTGACAGTTTTTTGGTAACTTGTGAAACAGACCCTTAGCTTTACAGATATTTTCTTAACCAAAGCAATTAAAGCTAAAATAATTTGTAAAATAAACCTTCATCATTTGACTGCCCTTATCCCACTCTAAGTGGGGTCTGCACAACATGTTTTAAACATGTTTTGGCTAGTTATTTTACGACCAGCCGCCGGTCTGACGTCAACCCTTAGTCGCCTTTTACGACACCTCGGTAAGAAATGGGTTGTGATTCCTATACTTAGGGCCTGTTTCACAAGTTACTTATGAAGTGTCAGATAGTTAACCGCCAAATAAACTAAGAAGCATATAAATGTCTTTAAAAAGAGCCTCTAAAAAATGAAAAATTAAAAAAAAGAATTCGCGGCCATTTTGAAAAAGGTATTTGCTATACAGCAGATAAACAAAATAACAGTTAGCTTATTAGGGACTTTAAGTGCTGAACAATCCTATCAGGAACCTGAGAAACGCAAGATTCCGATATATGTGTCAGATATGTTCCGAATAAGCTAAATGACAGTTTATTGGTAACTTGTGACACAGGTCTATAGCATTACATAGATTTTCTTAACCAAATCAATCAAAGCTAAAATAATTCGTAAAATAAGCCTTCATCAACTATTCCCTGCTAACACCTAATTCTATAAATTATTTAAATGGTGAAAGTTATTCAAAAATCATGTGTTACAAATTGTACCCCTCTAAAAGTTCTAAATAAAAGTCCGCGATAACTTATGTCTAGCTTTTAAGGTTAATCCACTTTAACCATTTTTATGGTTAACAAAATACTTTATTAAGTTTAATCTTGTTAGAGTTAATAAATTATAGAACAATATATTGATAAAAATGCAAGAAATTCTTTTAGGTTTTTATTCTACGTAATTGGTAATTCGAATAACAAAATATTTAAGAATAATTCCATGACAACAAAAACAATATTTTTCATAAAACTAAATAAGGTCGTAGTTGTAGTCCACGCGGGCGGAACCGCTGGCGATTGCTAGTGAAGATAAAGTGCGGCGAGAGTTTTTTTGAAATTGAATTAGTGAATCATTATCGGTCAATGTACTAACAAACAATACACTATTACAGTTAATGAGCGGAAAGTTCACCGCGGATACAATCCCATCACAATTTTCGATCTTCCGGTTTTGTATGCGAACGGTACCGATTTATCTGTGACTTTCATCTCGGACTTTATTATATTTTTTGCTGGAACATTGAAATCATCATGAACGCATTTTTTTATTTTTCTACACATTTTACCTGCGACTCTGTTTGTATGTTTATATCACGAGATGTACTTGCGACATCTTTCGCCTTTTGGATTGATTGGTCAGCGAGCCAACAGAAACTTTTGTTTATTTGTACTTTAGCAGCAAGAGATTTTATAACATTGTAAGTCCTACTAATATTATAAATGCGAAAATTTGTGAATATGGATGTATGTTTGTTATTCTTTCACGGCGAACCCGCTGAACCAATGTCGATGAAATTTGGCACAATTGTTTCTTATACACCGGGGTCACATATAGGCTATGGAAATCCTGTTAGTTCTGCAGGAATAGAGTGACATTGAAAAGCGCCATCTATTATCAACCTATCACGCAACAATTTCCACGCGTACGACATTGCGGGTAAAATTTAGAGTTTGTGACATTGTATGTTTAAAGATATTATAAAACAACAGTATCAATGTAAGTCAAAAGCTTTTCCCGCGTAAAACCTGCAAATGGAAATTCTAAAGCAATTAAATTAATTTTGAAATTTAAATTAAATAAATACTATTAACGTAAACTTTTCTCAAGAATGGCACTATCATTTAGTAAAACCCGTATAGATATCTTTAAGTTAAGTTCAGTAGATTTCGAGAAAATCAATCACATACAGACAGACAGCTTATATAGACTGACATACATACAGAAATATTATTATTATTTTTTTTAATTTTAGAATAAAAGAGTTAAAAACAAATACAGAAATGACCACGTTGCTTCAAATACTTATTATACTATACTATATTATACTAAGTATGCGAGCAAGCGTGTGTGCGTGTGTGTAGGCGTGCGGTGCATGAAAGCGTGCGTGCGTGCGTGCGTGCGTGCATGCATGCATGCGGTTTTGCGGGTGTATTTCATAATTTTAACTCGATTATACATTTTAAGAGTATATTTTACGTTTCCAGATAATTACGATGCAGTCCTGATAACGGCGTGATGATGAGGCTCGAGGCGTCCGATAAACAGCACCGCTACCACAACCTGCTCGACGATGACCACGCCAGTGAGTATCACGTTTTTTAAAGAGTTTTAATATCTATTGAATATTCTCTAAGACATTTAGGACACAGATAATATGCAGATTTAAAGGAGCTTATCAAAGATATACATATACCTAGTACTATTTGCGTTAAATGTTACAAAATCTTTAATTTAAAATTTACAAGTTAAGTTAATTACATAAAAAAAATACATCGTCGCAACGCGATGTGTTCGGGCGCAGACGATGTAGCATCGGGGCACTGTCAGTAACTGGCGCGTATCAAAGATATATGTCGCGACAACATTTGCTTGAGTGGCCACACTTACGACACTTTATTGTCGTCCATACTTTGAAGTGGGACGACAGACGAACAAAACTCAACGACGAATATTTGCCGTAGGCCGCTTTCCGAGTCTTCGCCCGCTAATGTAGACAAGATAATCGTGTGTCGCCGACACACGATGTTTTGCGCGCCAACGCGACACGAATCTTCGGGCGCTTATGTAGACCCGGGGTTAGCGAGAGATATTAGCTTCAATTGAAACAAATTTAATTCTAGATGACAAAATAATGAAACCAAAATAAAAATTACTGTAAGTTGTAATTTTTTTTTTGTTGTTAACAAAGAAATAAAATATGCGACCCTATCCGATGGATAAAGTCGCATATCCCATGTATAAGCATAGGAAATGTGATTTTATTCTTCGGATAGAGCGATATATCTAAATAATATTTCGTGGATTGTCAGTTTAGTCTGAGAAAATATTTTGATAGTACGACAGTTAGATGATTCATAGGGCAAAACATTTACCCCATAAAACTCACGTGTTCAGATGATATAATATAAAACATGTACATCAACGAAGTTGCTGGTAACTTGCATAAAGCAACATTAAAAAGCAATTAGGAAGTACTGACGGCGTGAGAGTGATACCAATTTTTTTTGATTACGTGATTGATGGGCTTCATCTTAAAAAACCAGTCTAATATTGCGTCATACCCGTTGGGTTTGTCCCAGTAGTAGCGGCCCCAGATTTCGTTGGAGGCATATCCGTTCCTAACCAGCCGAATAAGTAATGAAGTAACGACAATTTTAATGTATGTAATTAAAACACTGTATAAATTGTAACTTCCATTCCGATGTGATTAAAAATCTATTTTTTTTTCATATTTAACTGCTGATTTACAAAAAGGAAGTTAAACCTACCATGATGCTTTAATGTTGTTACGCCACGGTCTTCTCAAACAACCAAAGGCCGTCTTCAGTTGCAAATATCATGAGATTCCATGGTGCACGAGTTGCTAGCATCCAGCGGTTCTCTACGACCTTTTTGAGACATCTTGTCATTCATCAATGAGAAATATTACAACACAGTTTCATCAATTTTCCGTTGTCATTTCCTCTCCAACATATCGAGGCTCTAAATTCTATTAAGCTATTAATGATAGAAAATATATCCTAGAAATAATATCATACCATTTCTAGCCTAACATAATCAGAGTTTGTGACAAAGTTATGGCTATATACCGTTTGCCTTATTCTGCAGTTTGATCTCTGTAAACTGTTTAAAATTTATCAATTAAGTAACCTAGTATAATTAGATGTAACTCGGAAAACGATAGCTTTAAAGTCTAGTTGTTCTTTATTACAGTTAATATAACATGTTATCGACTCTTGGACAATTGACGCTAATAAGATTGGACCCAGCACGGAAACCTTTGCACTACCAATATCTATGAACCTAGCGTTTACATTGAGCACAACACCAATCAACCAGAGGTTGGTTTGTCAAGTGCAATATGTGAATGTTAGGATTTTCTTTACTTATTTTTCTTGGGTATAAGATTCTATAATAAAATTCCATAATCAATTTTTTGCTTTCCCATTATAGCAGTTTAAAAACACTGTTAAAAGGAGGCTGATACAGAAAGCCTACTATTCTCTTGAGGATTCCTTAGATGATAAGAATGCGTGGACATAGCTACTCTTCAACCTTGTACAAGACAGTAATAACTAAATGTAACTAGTAATAAGAATTATAACAGCAACTGCCGAGTTCTTTTTTTTTATTTTATATATGACAAAGCAAGCGCCTGGCTACGATCTTGCCTGATGGAAAGGCAAAGATGTAGCCTAAGATGGACCGCGCTTGCCAGTGTAGTGCCTATTCACTCTAAATTCCTTGCTGGCTCTTCTCGGTAGGAACAGCTTTCCGAACCAGCAGTAGAGTTGACGATTTAAAAGCACTTGTTTACGAGTTTATTTGAAAAACGAAATTTTCGAATTTGAATTTAATTAATAAACACAGAAAATATAAAAAACAAACACAGTAAGTGTTTCTTTTTTATACCTGTTTGATTAAACATCTGTACGTGATACCGCCTTAAGATTATTTCCATATTTACATTTCCCTGTCTCAGTGTCAGTCTCCCATGACTGGTAGTGAATGAACATTGCGTGCTCGTAAATAACTTCAGAGTCATCAAATTATTTTTCTCAAGTCATAATGTTACATCACGCGAACGTAACTTTATTACGTTTTGGGAACTCTTAACCTTTTAGTCTTGAGAGCTTTAGTGTAATTTTAGTTTCGAAAAGAAATCAGACTTAATATTTGTTTGTCGTCAATTATTTTGCTTTTTCACTTTGCTTTATTTCATAGTATTCATATGTTTTGTAACTAGATTTGACTAGTCAAAGCGAAACCTCTGATACTTACTTATAATTCCAATCTAGTAAACAATAAAACTTGGGTTTTTTTAAATCTTATATATACGCTTTATTGATACATTTATATGATACTTAGATTTTTGGAATATGTGTTCCATATCTCTAAAATTTATTAATTTGGTCTGGTGGCAAAGGTTACTCTGCCTTAAGCTCCGCGCATCGCGGGCTCGATTTCAGCCTAGAGCCAACATTTTTTAAAAAGATATTGCTGGTTCTTTCGAGGAATTCTCTTCACCAACCGGAAAAGAGGTTAAAGGCTGTTACATTATAATTAACGGCCAAAAGGCGATCTTAATCATAAAAATTGCAAGAATGTCAAATGTATGTTGATGAAATAAAACATTTTTACATGTTACAAAACTGCTTTACATTGTATGCAAAGATAGGCCAGATATTGTCTATGCAGGTCAAATTTGCATGCGATAACATCATGCTTAGTCAGATTTTAAGATTGATCGTTAATGATTTAAATTTTATTGTGTATTTGAATGAAGATTATTTAATTTAGGCTGTGCTATACACTGTCCATTATATTAACCATCTTTTGACAGATTGACGATAGTGATGTCCTAAAGATTCTCGTATGCGATACCATTCCGATTATAGTACCTACTATCATTAATCGAATTACGTACCTAAGTAATTCGATTAATGATAACCTACGTAAACTAGATTACTACTTGAGAAAAGAAATTCCAACTTTGAGAAAACTTATTGTTTCTTTGAAAAGAAGTGGTCTATTTCATGGTGAAAAATCTTCTTTGGTCAAAGTTTTGAACACAATTGGCTTTTCATATAAAAAGTTAAATAAAAGAAAATTATTAATGGAACGCACAGATATAGCTATAGTACGTTGTGATTTTTTAAGAGAGGCAAAGAAAATACAAGATTGGGCAAATATTGTTTTCACGGATGAAACATGGCTCAACGCTAACCACACACTATCTCGTTTCTGGACTGATGATACTGCTGATTCCACTTCCTCAGTACCAATGGGAAAAGGTGAGCGCCTAATCATTTGCCATGCAGGTACAGCAAAAGGATTTGTACAAGACGCACTGTTGGCATTTAAATCGAAGAAATCAAATGACTCCCACGAAGAGATGAATGCAAATGTGTATGAAGAGTGGTTCAAAAAAATGCTCATTTCATTGGAAGAACCATCAATAATTTTTATTGATAATGCGCCCTACCACTCCCGTCAAATTGACAAAATGCCAACACAGGCTAATAAAAAGCATGAAATAATTAATTGGCTTCGGGACAATGGAGAAAATGTGGACGACTCAATGTTAAAAGTTGAATTAATAAAAATATTAAAAACCAAAAAGAGAGCAAAACGCTATGTAATCAATGAAATGGCAGCAGAATATGGCCATACTGTTCTTCGGATTCCTCCATACCACTGCCAGTACAACGCAATAGAACTTATATGGGCACAAGTAAAAGGGCATGCTGCGAGATGCAATACAAGCCCCCCATTCACAGCGAATAAAATGTTGCAATTGCTAAAAAATGCTTGCACCCACGTAACGGCCGAGAACTGGGCAAGTGTGGTGGAAAGAACTAAAAGAGTAATATTCTCTGATTGGGAACGTGATATTGCGTTTGATAATATATTATCTACACAAGAGCTAATAATAACTGCTACTGAAGACTTCTCATCGGAGGAGTCTAGTGTTGATTATCATTCCGACGACTCGTGCTAATAAAATAAATTAAAATATCCTGATTGTTTTATTTGTATTCATGTATTAACTAAGAAGAAAGTAAAACTTTATATAATGTTATTAAATGTCTTTTAATACTCGTAACATCGATTTCTACCGATTATTTTTAATCTGTGGCATAATCGTAGTAACCCATTATGTGTGACATCACTAAGTGGGCGGTACCCATCCATAAAGTACAAATATTATTTGTATGATATTTGTACGTAAGCAATACAAAACTTAATGAGCGTGAGCTGTCAAAAGACTGATAATATGATGGACGCAGTATAGTATTAATTTGATTTTCTAGTATTGTATTAAATTTAAATTCATGATTACGATTAAGAATATTCATTGTATGATTAAGGATATTTTAATATCAAAGAGTTGTGCACTCGGAGCTATAACAACCTGTTAATATTTTACGCTAACTTAAGCTTATAGCAAAAAGATGCTTTTAATACATTAACTGTTTATTGTTTACTAACTTTTACCAGCATTTTCATTCGCGTGGACTGCTGTTGATAGGTTGATAATAGATGGCGCTTTTGAATGTCATCCTATTCCTGTAGAATTAGCAGGATTTCTAGTTTATATGCTGTACCCCGGTGTGTAAGGAATAATTGTGCCAAATTTCATACATTTTGGGTCAGTGGATTCGCCGTGAAAGTGTAATAAACATACATCAATAATCACAATAAAAAAAACAAAATGCAATTTTTTTTATTCAAATAAACAAACTTGTAAACAAGTGCTTTTGAATCGTCAATTCTACTGCTGGTTCGGAAAGCTGTTCCTACCTAGAAGAGCCAGCAAGAAACTCGGCGGTTGCAGTGTTTTTAAACTGCTGTAATGGCAAAGCTAAAATTGATTGCGGAATTTTATTATAGAATCTTATACCCAAACCCACAAACGAATTTGCAAAGCGCTAAACAGGAGCCGCTTATGACGGTTCCTACTTTGTCTATTATATACATCACTTATCGTTCTATAAATCTTTATATTTTTATGTACAAAAATTAAATTACTTAAAATGTACTGTGAAGCAAATCAAAAGCACAAGCTTTCGCATTTATAATATTAGCAGGATTGTAAGTGTATTTAATTATTTATGTTTATTGACGAGTTTATTACTCAGTCAAAGTTAAACTTAATTCACATTCAAACGCTGCTCTGTGCTACATTCTTTGCCGGTTTACGGTAACTTTTGCAACATTTATCGAATTCGGCTCGCCAAGTACCTGCGTGATCTGGTTTGGAATAATTTAAGCAATCCTTACGTAAAGGGCATTGGTGACTTTAAGATTAACCAATACCTCTTGTGTATGATTTAGTTTCGATTCTACTTGTTTGGATTGAAAGTAATAGCTAAACTTTGACTAGGTACTTCTTAGATATCATCATCCTCCTGCCCTTATCCCACTCTAAGTGGGGTCGGCACAACATGTTACAAACATGATGTCATATGATTTGGCTACGTATTTTACGACCGGCCGCCTGCCTGACGTCAACTTACCTTAGTCGTATTTTACGACTCCTCTGTAAGAAAGAGGGTGGTCTATTTTAATGAACCGGATACCACACGGTGGGTCAACTTACCGTAGTCGCCTTTCACGACACCTCGGAAAGAAATGAGGGTGGTACTATTCTATTCAGCCGGATACCACACGGCGTTTTGACTGCTTCTTAGATACAAAGTAATAATAAAATTATTTTGCTATCATCCGCGATGAAGTAAAATAGAAAATATAAATAATACTAAATGGAGAGATTACTTCTTAGATTTTATTCCTTCCTTGCCTGAGTGACTGAACCTCGGTAATTTTTAGTAAGATATATAAAGAGATGCAATATGAAAAATTATGTGAGGTACTTACGCTCGAACTGGGGTACTCGAATTTTTCGGACCACCCGATTACCTCACTGAGCTATTGCAACTTTACAAATGCCAGTCCTATTAGCCTAGGTTTTCAAATAATATAACAGTATTTCAGAAACTGAAAACAGGGATAATACAATTTTTTTTTTAATGAAACAGCTAGATCGATTTATCGCCCTGAAAGCGCTTACATACTAAATTTCATGATATTCGTTGTAGCCGGAGCTATTATTGTATGCTAAAAATCTGTCTATCTGTCACTTTTATGGCTTTTTCACCGGCGAAAAATATCTCGTTTTCTTTATGATAACAGGGTAAAAATACATGTAGCATTATTGATGGTACTTAAACGCATTTATTGGCGCAAAAACGCAAGTACTCATAAAAGTAAAGTAGCGACATGTTACTCTCCCACTTCTGGGAATAGGCCTTTTCTCTCCGTTGTTGGAGAGAAAGATTGGAGCTAAGACCTACCACGCTGCTCCAATTCAGATTGGTAGGTTACATATATCTCCTGAACTCTAGAGATATGCAGGATTCATCCAGATGTTTTTCCTTCACCGAAAAGCGTGTGATAAATTGCAATTATCAATTAGACACATAAATTTTAACAAAAAAACTCATTGGTGTCTACCCGGGTTTCGAACCCGTGAACTTCTCGAAAGAGTCGCACAGTGTTACCGCCGGGCTATCAAAGCTTCAGGTATCCATAGTTCTATGTAATTATATAATCTACAATTAAATTTAACTATAGATTTCTTTAATATCTTGTGTTTATCGTTATCGCTCAGACGTATTAAAAACAAATAAATATTAAATGGACGCTGTATATTATGCAAAATGCTGTAATCAACTGATAATGGTCGTAAAATTGTTGCGATATGACCACGTAAACGGGCAAGCGGTCGCTTTTATCTGCACAGAGTACGTTCGCCATTTTGCTGTAATATCTTAAGTTTAAACAAGACAAGATTGTTGGTTTCGTTTTCGCACTAAGAATCAGCTTAGTGATTTAATACGGATACGGCATTTTATTGGACCACGTGGGTAATTTGTAATAGTCCTCCTCCTCGCATCATCATCATCCTCCTGCCCTTATCCCACTATAAGTGGGGTCGGCACAGCATGTTATAAACATGTTGTCACATGATTTGGTTGTTTTTACAACCGGCCGCCTGCCTGATGTCAACTTACCTTAGTTGTATTTTATGACACCTCGGTAAGTAAGAGGGTGGTCTAATCTATTAAACCGGATACCACACGGTGGGTAAACTTACCTTAGTCGCCTTTTACGACATCTCGGTAAGAAAGAGGGTGGCCTATTCTACTAAACCGGATACCACACGGTAGGTCAACTTACCTTAGTCGCCTTTTACGAAGCCTTGGTAAGAAATGAGGTTGGTCTATTCTACTCAATCGGAAACCACACGGCGGGTCGACTTACCTTAGTCGCCTTTTACGACACCTCGGTAAGAAATGAGGGTTGTACTATTCTACTTAGCCGGATACCACACGGCTAGCTGCAATGCAAAAAAATAAATAAATAAATTCCCACTTAACAAAAGCGTACATAACTAGTCATAATTTATTCTCCCATACCAATTGTTGCGTGGCGGGTTCGAGCTCCTTTCACTATTGACAATGTTATCAGTCTAACATTAAAGTTCACACACACATCAAGTTAAGTATGTTATCTAACTTACTATAAAGTGATAATCTTTGAGGGTGTGCTTCTTTATTAAAAGTAGTAGGCAAGTTACGTCAGGCAGGCGGCCTATCGTAAAATACTTAGCCAAATCATGTGACAACATGTTTATAACATGTTGTGCCGACCCCACAAAGTAGAGTGGGAAAGGGCAAGAGAATGAATAATGCATTATTAAGAAAAAATAGTATTCTGCACAGTTTCTCTATGTAAAATATATCATCATAGCGCTTCATATTTGTAAAAAAAGAGATAAAAACTTTTCGCTTTATATATATATTACTGACTAGCTGAGCCAGCCAGCTTCGCCCGCATAGAAATCCGTCTGTCACTGTTTTAATTGAAATTTGAAACATAACTTTAGTTATTGTGAGTTAATTATAAGAGATTTTTGAATAACTTTCACCGTTTACTTAGCACATGCAAGGAAAGCTTTTAATTTTGCCGTTTTCGTAATATTTTTTATTGCTGCTCCACGCATATCCATCTTAGCATGATGTTATATAGTCTATAGCTCGATAAATGGACTATCTTACACAGAAAGAATTTTTTAAATCGGTCTAGTAGTTCCTGAGATTAGCGCGTTTAAACAATAAACTCTTCAACTTTATACATATATTAGTATAGATTAGTAACTGCCTGCAATTTAGTTTATGTTAAGCTTTAAAGTTGTTAAAAGTTGCTGAGTACAGACCTATGGGAGATGTGGCATAGTCTTTATTAAAATCGTTCTTAAAAAAATATATTTTTTTATTGTTTAGCGTATTGTGTCCTTTTTTGAAATTTTTGTTTCTTAACATGTTCTAAACATAAAAAAAAACAGTTGCTTATTAAAAAAGATCTATTATTATTTAGGTAATAGTTTATCTAAATAATAATAGACCTTTTTTTAATATATAATATATACTATAGTATAATATGGCTCTTCACGCTGCTCCAATGCGGATTGGTAGCGGATTGTGGATGGAATTTGGCACAATTATTCCTTATACATCGGAATAACATATAGGCTATAAGTCCTTTAAATTCTACAGGAATAGGATGACATTGAAAAGCGCCATCTATGATCAACCGATCACGCGACAACAGTCCACGCAAACGACGTTGCGGGTAAAAGGTAGTATCTCAATAATTCTCTAGAGATATGCAGGTTTCCTCACGATATTTTCCTTGACCAAAAAAAGTGTGCTAATATCAATTAGATACATGTTTTAACTCACATCCTGGCGTAAAATCCGTGATCTATTGATAGTCAGTTATATAACTAAACAATATTACGTTTTTAGTATTATATTCCTTCGATCGATGTAAATCGATGCAAATCTCAAGACCAATAGTTCTAATGTCCTTATCTGTTTACCCTTGAAACAGATAAACTGTACTATAAACGGAGTAATGAATGAATGATGAATGCATTTATTGTCATTCAATGTTTCTCAATGAACTAGATTCCCAGCACTCTGTTGTAATTGGCTCTGACAAAGTATCAGTTGGAAATTACGAGAATAAACTTGGAAGCGTAAGTGATTATTCATAGTAAAAATCATTATGTTTTACCGAATTTTAATATACTGAAGCCCATAAATTCATTACATTCATTATGTATATCATGAAGTATCCAAATCGCACAATCTCAGGGCACCATCAAGCCTGCTACAATCATCCTTCCGATAGTCTCCGCAGAATCTCTACAAGGATAACCTGTGGTTCCGAAATTTTATTTCTTGAGCATATTATGCTGAAAGTAAATAAATGAATTGAAGTAGAACTTTTTTTATGATAATACCTGGTCGACCGAGCCTTGCTCGATAAATTTTACAAAATAAAAAAAAGAAACTCAAAAATAAAAATAAAAAAATCATAGGGTAAGTGAGGCTCGATCCTAGGTATTTTCATTTCTCGCGACCACCCGTTCTCCGAGTAAGTTACGCTGACTTAACATGTAAAGGCAAAAATAGTGTTTTTATATATTCAATGAATTAAAAGTAAAATTAAGTGTTTTTTATGCCCAAAAACAAGGATAAAACAATTTTTTTAAATAAAACCTAGCTAGATCGATTTTTCCCCCCAAAACCTCCTGAATGCTGAATTTCTGGAAAAATCGTTGGATTTTTTAACAATTATCGTATACATTCTTTAAACCAGTCTAATTGTTTTATTACTTTAAACAAAAGCGTTAAAAATTAAGCACTAAAATCTGACCGACTCTTTAATATTCAAATAAGTTAATCTTGTATGTATATCTATAAATATATTTTCTGAATCTTGGAAAAGGCAACGATTTTCCTGAAATTCATCATGAAGGGGTTTTGGGAGAGAAAAATCGATCTAGCTAGGTTTTATTTAAAAAAAATCTCTTTCCATCCCTGTTTTTGGGCACTAAAAAAGGAACAATAAATAGAAATAGATAGCAACTCATAATTTGAGTTGTCAAACGCAAAGCTGTCACATCCTAATAGTAATGCGCGGACCAATAGGTTTGAAACCTAGGTGGAATTCCATCATGTCACCCGGCGCTATTTTTCTTTGTTTATTTATTAATTGCATTTTTTAAATCTTTTAAAAAATTACCGTCAACCAGCTACTAGATATTAATTATTATTCATCTCTTACATTTAGGATGGAAATGTTTGACCAGTTTTCTATTTATACCGCCTACGTCACGTCACTCAAGCGCCATTTTACCAAGATGGCGGAAATAGTCGTGATTGTCGATGCTAAAGCCTCCGTGACTCTAGCTAAGTGTTAATTACTTCATCAACATACAAGTCTCGTAAATCTATAAATACATCTATTGTATGTATTTGTAATTTTAATATTGTATTGTACGTTTGTTTGTTGATATTGTATATTATATCCTTACATATTGTCACTGACACGAAGTTTGTGTTTGTATTCTTTTTAGAGTTTAGCAAAACGATGAAAATTATTGTTGATCTTGTTTATCGTTGTAAAATGTTTAGAACATAAAATAAATAAAAAGTAGCTTTATAATATTAACATACTAACGTTTTTTTTAATATGTCATTTTATTTATTTTCAAATAATTTATAGAATTAATTACTTTGCGGGGATCCATAATATAAAAGTAATAATAAAATTATTTTCCTATAATCCGCGATGAAGCACAATAAAATAGAAAATATATATATAATGCTAAATGTAGATTGGACAATCCGTTTTAATACCTGATACAATAATTGTGCCAAATTTCATCTATATGGGTTCAGTGGATTCGCCGTGAAAGAGTAACAAACATACGTCCATACTCACGAAGTTTCGCATTTATAATATTAGTAGGATTGGACAGATTATCATCCTCCTGCCCTTATCCCACTCTAAGTGGGGTCCGCAAAATATGTTATAAACATGTTGTCACATGATTTGGCTGCGCTTTTACAACCGGCCGCCTGCCTGACGTCAACTTACCTTAGTCGTATTTTAAGACACCTCGGTAAGAAATGAGTTTGGTCTATTCTACTCAGTCGGATACCACACGGCGGGTGGACTCACCTTAATCGCCTTTTACGACACCTCGGTAAGAAATGAGGGTGGTACTATTCTATTCAGCCGGATACCATACGGCGTGATTGGAAAGATATTGCAGATTGGGTCAAAACTTACACAATACACGTAGCTCTGTGTCGAGGAGGGGCGTTTACCACCAGGTGAGTCAGGCATGCGTAACGCGGCGGGTTCGTTTCCCGCTCACAATAAACAGGATATCGTGGACCGGAAGTCAGGTGTGGTTATGCGTGAGGTGAAACACTACACGTATATAAGTGGGGGAATTACTTTGTAATAGCGATTCGTATAGCAATAAAACACAGAACCGAAATATTATTATTATCAAATTAAAAAATCTGTACAAGACCAGATTAAGCTTAAAATTCATTCATGCTCTAATAATTTAAATTTTATACAAAATTGTAGCTGTCCCTTGGTAGATCAGACAACAGAAATCAGGTATCTTGGAGTCCAATTAGATGAAAGACTTTCATGGGAATGTCATATAAATAGTGTTATTCCGCGTATTAGGAAACTTATATTCATATTTAAAAACATTCGTCATATTGCTGACGAAACCCTTAAAAAGCAAGTTTACTATAGTTTAGTACAATCTCTCCTCACCTATTGCATTTCTATCTGGGGAGGTGCTGGTAAAACTAATATGTTAAGACTGGAGAGGGCGCAAAGAGCTTTATTGAAGGTTGCGCATTTTAAGCCGTTTCGCTATCCAACGCAACAACTATACAAGGATTGCAAAGTGTTAAATGTTCGACAACTCTTCATAAGTAATATTGTCACAAAACAACATACAAAACTGAACTTCCTTCAACTGTTAAAACAGTTAGAAGGAAAAAGAAGAACGCACCGAGTATGTGTCATTCCCAAATTAAAGTTAACACTAACGAGACGACAAGCTATATTCCTTGGCCCTTTACTTTACAATAAATTAAATAAAAACCTTAATATATTCAAAAAAACAAAATACACGATTAAAAAAGAAATATTTCAATACCTTTCGACACTTAGTCACGAGCAAACCGAATCCATCTTAACTGTTCTTGAATAGGATAAAATGCACGCACAAACGCACACACACATACACACACACACACACTATATATATATATATATATATATATATATATATATATATATATATATATATATATGTCGCATCCTGGCAACCAACATTCCATCATTATAAATATATTGAAAATACATTGAAAATAGAAGGCGCAGCGGTGACAGATTGCAGACGGCGCGTGTGTGAGATGAAGACAGATCCTTGTCATGGCGCAGTTGTGAAATTGTTAAGAAGAATATAAAGTTGAAGATAAGCGTTGTACTTTTCCATATGCACGATACCCTTATTACGCCCACTAATGTCTAAGAATAATGTCCAAGATACTGATGAGTCTACATCAGTCGTGGGATTCAATCGTGCAAATGGATGGATAGTATGAAGGGACTATGATGACTCACAATGGCGGATACTATAAGAGTTACGAAATAAAACAATTCAAACACCAAAAACAAAAAGAAAAAAAAATCCAAGTGAGACGAATAATATCAATCGGCCGAAGTTTAAACCCGATAAATGATGATTTTACGTAAAATTGTGGTGTAATACAGCGTTATACTTGGACGGAAAAACAAAAGAAGATACGTTTTCTGGAAATTTCTGCGGCTGCACTTATTCATTTCAACAATGATAGATCAATGGATAATTAAAAATCATTCTGTATATGCCTGTTTTCGTGTTACGTAGTTGTTGAATTTTTGGAAGAATTTGAATATAGTGCAAATTACGCATTTGGTACAAAATTGATACATGACTGCAATGGCTTGCATTCACACCGGAGATATCTTCGCGTCAAAAGCTGTATCAGGAACTACAAGTATACTCCTATTTGAAACGAAAGTTATTTATAGAGGATCGCAGATTCAACGCGATCCCAATTCAAGGGTCTTAGTTGCGATCAGCAGTGCACAGAAAAATGGAGTGTCGCAAACGGATTTTGGAACCAAAAAACTATTGTCTGTGGTACTGTGGTAAGCTCTGGACAACGATGACAAGCAGATTACAAATTATTTGTGTGCAACAGGTGTAGCAGGCTGGGTCACGTCGCGAGTCGCTGCATGGCCAATGGACCTGCTCTTTGAGGTACCAGTACACCGACGAGTAGACTGTAGACCAAAGTCTGGTCAAACCGCCATCAGGAGCTTTCACATCATTTGGTAGGTGTTATTACTTTGATTTGTTTCTGGGCCTGGATGTTCTCTTATAAAAGAGACTATAGCTAATAAATTTAGTTGGGAAATAATTGATAATGTTGTCATTAGTAGGGATGGCTAACAAGAATGTTTATAGTACCTTGCAAATAATTATCAAGTAAAAGTAAACGGTTTTAAACTGAAATTATAAGAAGAAGATGAACTGTTCACCTTTTGCCAATCCAGCTCTTTTAGTCAAAAACATAATGTGTCTTATTGTCTTACAAAAATACCTGAGAGTCAAGTACCTATTGACAATGACAAGATTTGTGGTAACGTAATTTGTGTTGATGTTTATACGGACGGGTTCTTGGTTCGGTGGGTCGGTGACTGTACCAGAGTATCGTCTGTAGCCCAGTAGAAATCGGCATCTGCTCAGGGTGGTCCGTGGGTACGCAGTGAGCGATAGCTCTGGGGGTCGATGACACCAGGGTATCGTCTGTAGCCCGGTAGAAATCGGTATCTGCTCTGAGTAGTCCGTGGGTACGCAGGGAGCGATAGCTCTGGGTGGTATAGTCGGGTCTAGCTGTGTAGCGATGGCCGTGAGTCATGTGGACTCGTTATCCCTGAGGGAAGACCCTTCTGCTGAGACAGAAGCGGTAGACCACGAACAAGATACCTGGGTTGTTTTGAAGTAAATTCTGATAGGTTTTATGTGTATTATTGTAATGTCATGGTGAGTGTCACTCAATGGTACTCTGCCTCAGTACTTTTCGTATGCATTATGGGTTTGGCATGGCCTTATATTTTATTTGTAGGGTTTCATAGTTCAATGTATGGTATAAGATTCTATAATAATTCTATATAAATTCCGCAATCAATTTCAGCTTTGCCATTACATCAGTTTAAAAACACTGTTAAAAAGAGGCTGATACAGAAAGCCTACTATACTCTTGAAGGTTATTTGGAAGATAAGAATGTGTGGATATAGCTCTCTTTGAACCTGTACAAGACAGTAACGACTTAATGTAAATAGTATTAAGAATTATATTTTTAAAAGAGCAACCGCCGAGTTTCTTGCTGGCTCTTCTCGGTAGGAACAGCTTTCCGAACCAGCAGTAGAGTTGACGATTCAAAAGCACTTGTTTACAAGTTTATTTGAATAAAGAATATTTTGAATTTAAATTTGAATTTGAAAATGAACAACTTATGACGAGATATGATTTTCCTTGTTTTGTTCGTTTATTAAAAAGATCTAGACCTCAAAGACTCAGATGTTGTAGGATTGGCCGAACGGAATTTCTGGGTTCGTTTGTTTGTTACAGATCAACACACGGGGACGTGTGTCTCGCAGGATGGCCGTGTCGCATCCTGGCAACCAACATTCCATCATTATAAATATATTGAAAATACATTGAAAATAGAAGGCGCAGCGGTGACAGATTGCAGACGGCGCGTGTGTGAGATGAAGACAGATCCTTGTCATGGCGCAGTTGTGAAATTGTTAAGAAGAATATAAAGTTGAAGATAAGCGTTGTACTTTTCCATATGCACGATACCCTTATTACGCCCACTAATGTCTAAGAATAATGTCCAAGATACTGATGAGTCTACATATATATATATATATATATATATATATATATATATATATATATATATATATATATATATATACATATATATATAACTCATTAAAACTAACTATAACTCATCTATATATTTAAAATTAATATAAATTAACACGTTGTAATAAATAAAAGATAAATAAAAAATAATAATAGGTAATAATAAGCAAATACAAAAAAAAGTTCGTTTTTGATCGTAGCATACTCTGTGTTCCAAAATAAGTAAATTTGTTGATATATTTGTGCACATATATATAAATACTATATATACAATAAAATCAAATATAAATAATATACAATAATTATTGTGATTTTATACGTTAATCCTTTACGTTTATTGCACTTTTTTTGGTTATTCTTTATTTCTTATTTATCTACTTCACTTACTGTTATATACGTTATTAAAAATACATAAATACATTATAAAATTTCCATCTGATATCTTACTCAAGTAAGATCAATGTTATTTCTTGCAAGCACTATATCTTTGTTTTTTACGCCAATGTTTACATCGCTAGCTTACTGTCACTTTGATAAGTGGGTACACATATAAATTACTTCGGACTTTGTTAATGCGAGAATGGAAATGAAGTTAAAATATTTGTTATGATTTGCAGTATCATTGATTCTTTTTTCTTTTACTTTTTTTATATATTACTAGAATATTAATCATGGTTTTTCTTTCATTTGTGGTAATCCAGTGCATCTATATTGCATAACAAAGTATGGCAAAATAAACAAGTCTGCAGAATTAATGATAATCCTAAATACAAGTTTTCTTAGTTAGGAGTCAGATGTTCTCCCACTTCAACGGCCAAATTATAACTTTCTTTTTAATAACATCTTCTAAATGTGGGTTACGCAATATTTTATTAATAAGAAATAAATAAATAAATAAATAAATAAAACAATAAATAAATTATTAATACCCAGGATACGGCTTCAGAAAGTTCGTAGATCGTTTGTGGGCTTTGGTATACATTTTTATAATAAAATTTCACAGTCTATTTGTAATTAAATCAAATCAAAATAATCTCTTTTAAGCACTTTTGAATCGTCAAGGATCAATATGATTAATGAAGGTCCAACTGCTTCGGAATGTTGCTCTTGGACTTGCCTTTACGCAAGTTCAAAAAAGCAATTAAAAAGACATTTATTCATTAAGCTTATCATTCTGTTGAGGACTATGTTGATGATAACGGATTCCTGAAGAGAATGTGCCAGGGTTACCGTTCAGTTTTTACAAAAATTACTTTCTTCAACGCATTTGTTAGGACCGTTTTAGAATATGCTAGCATTATTTGGAATCCATACCATCAGTGTCACATTGATAGGATAGAACGGTTGCAGCGATTGTTCACTCGTTACCTGTCTTATATAAACAAATTGGTGCCGTCTCATTGTTCTTATTTAGAAAGGTTAAATATCTAGGAAATGCACAGCTTAGCGCATCGTAAAGCTATGCAACTTATGTGTGCTACACAAAATTTTAAATGGATTTTTGGTGTGTCCTGATATTATTGCACAAATTAAGCTTAAGGTACCGCGACTCGGATGTAGAATACAGGAAAAGCGTCTCTTTTATGTGCCTGGTTCACGAACAATATCCTACAAAAATACACCCATTCCGCGTATGGCTAGGTCTTATAATGATTTTTAAGAAACAAATACCGTTAAAGAAGTCAAGGGCATCGAAGGAACTAAGCTATTGGCTTTATAGCAATCCGCGTTGGCGCTCCTCCAATCTGAATTGTAAATAAGTACTAGTAATTACTGAGTGTGACGGATCTCGGCATACCAGGCCACAGCGAGGTCGACAATGAACTTGGTACTTATTTATACCTTTGAATGTTAAACTGCTTGCCTGGCAGGAAGTATTCATAGAAGTCAGCAGTGAACAGCACTTTGTAACCAAATAACGAAGTATTAAATTAATAAGGGCCTGTTTCACATGTTACCAATAAATAAATAAGGCTGCAGTTGGGGGTCCCTTACACGAGTGCACCAGGCTATCAGCTAGTAGACATAAGTGGAGAATGCTTGTGAGGCGTATTACATCTGCCCCTAAAGTCACTTCATGATGACCACGACCGCTCTGACAAGAGTGATACGACGAAGAAGAAGGATATACGTTATGAAAGTTATTTTAAATTATATTGCTCACATCTACTAAGTATATTTGACGTCGTCACTTCTTATCATATCGTTAAAAGCTTTTCTTTGGGACAATTTTATTTTGTTACGACACAGAAGTACAACTTCTTAAGTGTGTATGTGAAACAAGCTATCCACACGGTGAATTAGACTCTCAAAGAAGGTCACCTACTTTGTATATTGTGGTAATTAATCTCAGCTCGCAGTCCATTACCTAATGTGCGGTCGAACCGGCACTAAACTATACCAGTTCGCAAATCGATAGTACACGTTACGGAGTGACGAAACATCATCAGCCTACATTCTCCAGCTTCTAAATCCTGATTAAAAATGTGGATTACTATAATTTTTAATGAAGAATAAAAATGTGGGTATAAAATATTGAAACGGGCTGTTAGCGCACACTATATTCAATAATACGATATAATAGGAATACCACAATTCCCGTTCCGAGATGCACTTCTCTTGAATGACGAACAAAGACTAAATGTAACTGAAACGTTTTATCAATAGAAAGACTCTACCGGAAGCAATAACGGCACAGTGCTGCCACCATTTCAGTCAAAAAGGGCGCGATACTCCTATTTCATGACTGTGTTGCCATAAAATACGAAGCGGAAGTCAATGGCGACAACGGGGCTTATAGTTCAGAGGAAGAAAGGTAGGTTCTATAAGTTTTCACCGAGAAAATATCTTAGAGTTATTATATTATATTAGAATAGGGAAACCATAGGCGTGGAGGAAGTGAGTGTGTCGTAAAAAATAATAAGCACAACATGGGTCGGTACAACATGTTATAAACATATTAAACATGATTTGGCTAATTATTTTTACCTTACCGGTTACCTGCCTGACGTTAACTTACCTTAAACGCCTTTTACGTTAAGAAATGAGGGTAGTCTATTCTACTCAGCCAGATACCACACGGCGGGTCAACTTACCTTAGTCGCTTTTTACGTCACCTCGGTAAGAAGTAAAGGTGGTCTATTCTACTCAGCCGGTTACCACACGGCGCAGGTAAGATAAAACTCATATACATCACACATAAAAAAGAGAGATAGATAATAAGTCTCATTTGCGTTCTCATTATTGTCGATGAACGTATTTTAGGCTCAACTCTATAGAAAATCTGCAATAAACGTACAAACTATCGCTTCCTGAAGATCCGTTGTACGCGCCAAAAATTGTATTTGCCATTACAGCAGTTTAAAAACACTATTAAGGAGAGGCTGATACAGAATGCCTACTTACTATACTGTTGAGGATTATTTAGACGATAAAAATGCGTGGATATAAATATTGTTCGACCCTGTACAAGATAGAAACAATTAAATGTAACTAGCATTAAGAATTGTATTTTTTAAAAAGAGCAACCGCCGAGTTTCTTGCTGGCTCTTCTCGGTAGGAACAGCTTTCCGAACCAGAAGTAGAGTTGATGATTCAAAAGCGCTTGTTTACAAGTTTATTTGAATTGCTTTCAAAATTATTGTATGAAATTCTACTAAACGCTTGTAAATGCCTTAACATATTAGACTCAGGTCCTTAGATAGCCATATGAGTCAATGTCATTACTAGGTTATATCTACCTCGTGTAGTCCACGCCTAACTAGGCTCGTGCTTTTCTGTGAAGGCCGATGATGTAATGTTGATCAGCGAATGACCTTACGATCGCATCCTTATGTATTTGTGGTCAGTTATGTCATTTAAAAAAAAACAATTATAAGTTTAGTCAAGTAAAAATGTATAAATTCCAAAATGTATACTATTGGACATGCTATATACATACCAAATGGCAAAAATATTCATGAAATCATTCCAATATTGAATAATTTAATGCAATAATAATTAATTGTACATGATTTGGCTGCGTTTTTACGACCGGCCGCCTGCCTGGCGTCAACTTACCTTAGTCGTATTTTACAACACCTCGGTAAGAAGGAGGGTGGTCTATTCTACTAAATCGGATACCACACGGTGGGTCAACTTATTTTAGTCGTTTTTTACGACACCTCGGTAAGAAATGAGGGTGGTCTATTCTACTAAGCCGGATACCACATGCCGGGTCGACTTAGTCGCCTTTTACGATTAATTGACAATTTTAAATAAAATAATTGACGAAATAAAATTTAAAGCATGAAGAAAACAATTATAATGAATAGTTTATAGAATTAGGCGTAACTTTGCGGAGTTCTATTATAGAAAAATGAAATGTCTTATTATTTTCCATCATTAGATTATACGTTATTATGTATATGGTAATCATATACTGAAATACTGGTTGTATATATAACATCGTTCTATTTGAATATCAACACTTATTCATATTTATTCAAATGACTTTTGAAGCGTATATTTTTTATTTGATCAGACCAAAAATATTTCAAATATTTACTTGGCGAGCTAGCACGCAAGCGCGGCAGCAATTTTCAAACAATTTTCTGCTCTAACACAAAATTATAGAGTTCATATTCGATCGTAATATATTATCAATGAAAACCCCCATTGCAGTGCGCCACGCATGCGTTTTACCCCAAACACCTACCAGCCACAAGGTTCTACAGTTCCCGTGTCCCCAATTTTTGACTCACTCCATTAGAGGCTAAGGTCGCTTTCGAGACTTTCCACTTAATTGGAACCGTGTCGTTGTAATAATCAGATCCGTGTTCCCAATTGTTAATTCAGTTAGTGATGACACGTCAGCCGGTATACCTGAAGCATATTTCCTATTTTCCTTAAAAGACTAGTATTTTTCCAAAGGTGCTATATCTGTGATCGTGATTAACGTGATTAAACAATAGTGAAATTTAAACAGTATGTGCGGTATAATTTTGAGGTTAACTCCGGTTGTCAGGGCAACTGATTTTGTTTAACTGTGTTTTGTTTTCTCAGTTGCATATTTAGCACTATCAAAATAATAATGCAAATAATCTTTTGCAAGCACTATTGAATCGATAGGATCAATTAGATTTAGTAAACTTACCACTGTTACGGAATGTAACAATCTGCAATCAATTTTAACTTTGCCATTACAGCAGTTTAAAAATACTATTAAAGAGAGGCTGATACAAAAAGCCCACTATACTGTTGAGGATTATTTGGACGATAGGAATGCGTGGATATAGCTACTGTTCGACCCTGTACAAGATAGTAATGACTTAATGTAACTAGTTATAAGTATTATGTTGAAAAGAGCAACCGCCGAGTTTCTTGCTGGCTCTTCTCGGTAGGAACAGCTTTCCGAACCAGCAGTAGAATTGACGATTCAAAAATACTTGTTTACAAGTTTATTTGAATAATGAAAATTTTGAATTTGAATTTTAATTTGTTGTTCTTACCGAGAAGAACCTATACGAAACTGGGTGATTAACCGTTTAAATTTTTTTAAATTAACATAACTTAACTACAACTACATTTAACTACAGCCTTGTAAGAATCTAGAAGTATTTTCAAGCTTTTGTATCATATGTAATATGCTTTACGTATAAGTATTCTTAAAACAATATCATCAACATGTTGAATTGATATGTCATCATATTATCATCATTATCCTCCTGCCCTTATCCCACTCTTGGGGTCAGCACAACATGTTATAAACATGTTGTCACATGATTCGGCTAGGTATTTTATAACCAGCCGCCTGCCTGACGTCATTCAATTCATCATTCATTCTCTTGCCCTTTTCCCACTCTGCTCTGTGGGGTCGGCACAACATGTTGTCACATGATTGTATTTACGATAGGCCGCCTGTATGACGTCAATTTACCTTAGTTACTTTTTCGACACCTCAGTAAGTAAGAGGGTGGTCTATTCTACTCAACCGGCTACCACTGGGATGGTCAACTTACCTAAGTCGCCTTTTACGACACCTCGGTAAGAAATAAGGGTGATCTATTCTACTAAACCGGCTACCACTGGGATGGTCAACTTACCGAAGTCGCCTTTTACGACATCTCGGTAAGAAATGAGGGTGGTACTATTCTATTCAGCCGGATACGGATAAATATATTAACGGAAGTGTGTTACAAACGTAACAGAATTTGGCTACAAGTATATCGATCCATGAAAGATGACTCCATGTCTAGACGAGCGATCAATGCCCTCTCGTACTGCACACCATAACATGTTTTTGGTGCCAATTCTTACACTCATACAAGAATAACATTACATTTGAGTTACTTGAAACACCTTTCCAGAGACCTAGTAGACAGTGGTCGTCTTTTGCTTATTGAGAGATAGAATTGGTAGACCATCCGTGTGGTATCCGGTTGAGTAGAATAGACCACCCTCATTTCTTACCGAGGTATCGTAAAAGGAGGCTAAGGTAAGTTGACGTCAGGCAGGCTAAATATCTTGGTAGAATCATGAGCTTGCTTCATGAGCAGTCATGAGCTTGCTAGAACATGCTGTGATAGCCCAAAAACTGGACTCATTTGAAGGGGTCATGCATTTAAATCCAGAGCAGGCACCAATAAGTTTTTCTGTTAAAACTTATGTGTCTAATTGACAATTGCAATTTATCACGCACTTTTCGTTAACGTACTCTTCATATAAAAATAATGTATTGTTTTTCGCGTATTACGGAAGGAGAAACGGATTTTTTAACATGTACGATAGCCTGGTGGAAAAATAAATCAATATTACTTCAGCGGATTAGTCTTAAAAGCGTAACTGACAGACACACATTTGTATTTATCATTGCTAAAGATTGCTAAGGATATTAACATTCGGATATCGTTTCAACGATCCTCGAAGCCAAATTTATGAAGTACTTTTTACTAATATGCATGATTTTTATTTAAAAAAAAACAATCCAAATAATATAAAAACGTGTAAAACATTGTTAACATACAATTTATTTCTACAGTAATATTTCATTAAAAGCAGAGTACAAAATTTCCTCCTTCTGATTTTTACTGTACATTTGGTTGGCAAGTTGCCATATCAGAAATCTAGAGCAATCTCTTAGATGATACTTAGATTAAGTGTCTCGAACATAATATTATCACTCGCGTAACTTGAAAGTCATTGATGTTAGTCAGGTTCATTTTTTCAAAAGGCAATGCTTTGATCCGATCTCATGAATGTAAGCGATTGATATTAAAGCTTGAATTAGATCGCGCTCATCAATTTAATGCCTATTTCCTAAGGTAAATGTTGTTTTTAAAATATACGTTCTCGATCCTATATCTATCTTTAATATTTTTTTTTTAATTTTTCACTTTTTACAGCCTCTTTTTGGAGACATTTATTTGTTACTTCACTACATATTATAAAACAAAGTCACATTCTTTGTCCATATATCCCTATGTATGCATAAAACTTTAAAACTACGCAACAGATTTTGATGCGGTTTTTTTTAATAGATAGAGTGATTCTAAAGGCAGGTTTGTATGTATAATAACATTTAATACGGAGTAGAGAAATACTGTAATTTTTGAGGTTTCTGTAAATAATTACATTTTTTTCCGCTTACATTGCAAACGCAGGCTAAACCCTACGAGATTTATCATAATGATGTACTAAGTATTTGTACACCTTGAAAAGGTCTACAGAAAAGTCCGCGATGGTATATGTCTATCTCTTATGGATAACCCACTATAGCATATTTTGTCATTTACTTTTTACGAAAAATAATTCCTTATTTTTGAAGCAATTTTTATACAATACAGCATTAATCCTTATCCAATTAACTATCTTAAATAAATTGTTGATTTAATATAGATCAATATGGCCGTTTACAGCATGTAATTTAAGTGAACATTTTCGGAGATATTACATATTTAAAATGCCGTGAGGCGCTTCGCCCTATAACACTTCGACTTTAGCAGCTATGTCGCTCTTTCAAGAGTTTGTTTAAAGAAATTCTGTAATTGATTGTAAAAATAAAATACGTAGGGAAAATGTAAAAGTAAATACGTAAAAATGTACTATATGAAATTAGATATTCCAAAGATAGCAGGAAATCTTCTTGGTATAGGGAAAGGAAATTGTTTTTCTTCAAATTTAACGCTTGCGGGCCACGGGCAGTAATGAATAAATCAAAACTACTGGATCGATTTTAATCATTTTTTTTACACTGACTGACATGGGATATATATTGTAAACCCGTGCAAAGCAGGGGCAGGTCGCTAGTAGTTTATATGTTGGTTAACTTTCCGACACTTTATCAGTAACTTGTGAAACAGGCCCTAACACTTTTTAAAACTAATATCCGCCTTTGCTTTAGTATACGGTATTTTTTTAAATATCGCCGTGATCTATGCGGTGACATCATCCAGGCCGCGCTGTCACGTGCCAGCGATCTGTATTGTGTTCTGCTGATAACTTTAACATTGTGATTCGAGTTACATTGTTTTGTTTATTTTTATTTTAACTTACAACAGATACGGTATTATGTTGATAGTATTCATTTACCGTTGCAATTTGTCGTGGAGATTACATTTATTATCTAAACACTTAGGGATAACCAGAAAAAACGGTTGCCTGTAAAGTCGGTTTTACGGGTAAAGATTTAACGTGACAACGTCTTTTTAAATGTGATGGATTGGAGTGGGAGAGAGACGCAAGGCATTCGCCAGTCCGGCGGGCCTCTCTATCGTTCGGTGACTCATCGTAACAGACGTGAGCGGGCGTTACACTTTTTCATGAGTGACTCCAAGCCGCAACCTAACTTAGGACGTTGTCACGTCAAAAACTTAACATCGTTTGTATTGGTAAGACATGTGGCAACCGGGATGCTAGACGAGGCAAGGCCCCAAGGCCCCCAAAGGCCCCCTCGAATTATAACTGACAAACTATAAATTTAACTAGTGAAATTTCTCATAAAGGATGACAAGAACGTGACTTTATAAATAGCAACTTATTATAAGAGGAATCTGGATTAAAAGAAAAGTAATAATATATTTTTTTTCATACGTTTTCATAACGGATTTTCATTTCAAAACGGATTGTCCACTCTACATTTAGCATTATCTATATTTTCTATTTTACTTTATCGCGGATTATAGCAAAATAATTTTATTATTACTTTTGTATTATGGATTTCCGCAAAGTAACGCCTAATTCTATAAACTAATCTGGATTAAGACAAGGCCTTTGTTTACCTAGCTACGCCACTAGGTAAAGAACATTATTTTAGTATAATGTGCGATTACAGAAAGTCTATGTAATGCTAAAAGTAGTGTACTATCAGTATTTATACTTCATGCATGCAGGATTCGTAAAAACAAGTGCATTATAACGCACCTCAGAGATTCACTACCACAATCTCAATAATCATTTCACTCTGTAACAAAAGCAGGAGATAGACTCCGCGACAATATCGCAAAGCTCACTGTCATCTTTCGTGCCTTCTTATTCCATCCGTCTTTCGTCATCGTAAAAACTATCAAATACATAATAACATATTCTAAAGCGATGTTATTAATCATTCCATTAAAAACAATGGTACCTACATCAAAATTGATGATACGATGTCGCGTGGCGAATTTCGAGTTGCCATTCGAATGGTACATCTTGCTTAAGGCACTCCTTGCACGATAGATTTTTGAAGGTATAATCAAATAAATAAATACATGGATCAATCTTACACACGGTCGTGTGGTAAATATGACGGGCAAATTTAGATACATACTTAAATTAACAAAAAACATTTTTTTAATTACAAAATGTTGGCCCTTGGTGAGAATCAAACTCGCGACACCCGTTGCTAAAGGCAGAGTTGATGCAGCCTGCGCCAGCCAAATCGGTCCAAAGATTTTACAGATTTATATTTAAATAATTTATACAATTAGGCGTTACTTTGCGGAGATCCATAATACAAAGGTAATAATAAAATTATTTTGCTATAATCCGCGAAGAAGTAAAATAGAAAATATATATAATGCTAAATGTAATGCTAGGTATGATAACCGATTGTCCACATACATTTAGCATTAACTATATTTTCTATTTTACTTCTTCGCGGATTATAGCAAAATAATTTTATTATTACTTTATATTTATATTTTCTAAACGACTTAACGAACTCACAAACACAATGAACAAACACTATTACCATAACTACCTTAAATTAATACAGTATCATCACCGCGATTTTATTTACATGGTACATGATATATATATTTACTGTAGACCAATAAAATAAAATCACGAACTACACTTGCAGTTAACTGAGCGTTACTACCACACTATAGTTTAAGTTTAATTTTGTAAATTAATTTTGATTTTCTTTTCTCTCTCTCTTTATCTGTGTGGTTTTTTTCCTGTACTTATACTATATCTAAATTAAATTACTATTATTTAGTGTACATATTTGCAAATCATTACATGTGCTTATTAATTTAATAACTTAAAAAAATGATCCATTAGATTTGCTGTGAAAGCGTAAAAACAGACGTAACGGGCGTTCGAATTTATTGTACCGAAAGTCTGTCTGTCCGTTGACCGCTGTGTGCTCTTCGACTGAGTAGAATAGACCACCCGTATTTCTTACCGAGGTGTCGTAAAAGGCGAATGAGGTAAATTTACACGACGTGTGGTATCCGGTTGAGTAGAATAGACTATCCTCATGTCTTACCAGGGTGTAGTAAAAAGTAACTAAGGTAACTTGACGTCATGCAGGTAGTCGGTCGTAAAATAGCTAGCAAAAACATGTTTATAACAGACTGCCGACTTCACTTACAGGAATAAGGGCAAGAGAATTAAGACGTATTATGCGAAACTCTGTTCGTTACGCTTTCATGGCTAATCGGCTAAAGCGATATTGATGAAATTTGGTAAATTATAGGATAAAAATTCTGGTTTTTTCTTCGTTGTGAAAAAATTAATAGTACATAACTTATTATTAGTTCGGTATGTAAAATACGGCCAAATGCTCATTCGCTTATAGTGGCGATTGGATTAATTTTTTGTATCCGTATAGAGAATTCCAGTTTAGCATGTATACTATTATCAAGTCAAATGCTTTAGTTTTAGTTCCGTATTCCTTTCTTTTTCTTTATTTAAGTGTGTAGGTTTTATGTAATACCAGCTGTGCCATCGGTTATGCCCGTGTGAAAATAAATGTATAAAAAAAAATCCGAATTGAAATTTTAAACATAAAGTAATTATTGTGAGTTAAACATAACATCTGTTATGTCTGAGACATGCAATCGTGAACTTTTTTGTAGTTGTAGTTTGTAGAACTTTTTTTAAGCTAAACCTTCCGGAAGATTTGCACTACTTTATAATAAAAACTGTACAAAAATCCGTTTAGTAGATTTCGAGAAAATCCATCACATAGACACAGGCAGATTTTGAGGACTTTTATATTTTACTACCTGTGCTTGCAGCTTCGCCTGCGTGAAAATAAGAGTGTCACAAAGTCACAGGAATTCTAATGTAATGGTCTACTAACCAAAACATTCCTCAGGAATTAACAATCATTTAGTGAAAACTCTACCAAAATCCGTAGTATAGTAGTATCCGTAGTATCAGTAGTTAATCCAAAATCCAAGATTTTGAGGAAATTTATCATATACACACAGACAGCTTTTTAGGACTTTGTTTTATAATATGTATAGATGTAATGTATGTGCAATAATGTAATGTTACGAATATCGATAAAAAATCATACAGCGACTGTCTTGCGTGGGTGGTCGGCCTTATGTATGTGATGTTAAGAACGGCGCGCGCAGAATTTTGATAGATCGTTTGACGTCGGTCACATTACAAATTGAAATGTCATGTCATATCCGGTGTACCTTCAAATAACCCGGATTTTAATTTTTTTTAATAAAACCGGCTGTGTCGAGGTCGTAAAGTTATTTAGTCAACCAGCCTAGATCCATTTATACGCAGTTATCAAAAGTAATTAAATATTTTTTTTGCTATAATCCGCGCTAAATGATATTTTGTTTCTTTTGTATTATGTATCTTCGCAAAGTAACGCTTATTTCTATAAATTACGCAGTTACCATTTTCTATTCATTAGGCGGTTGGTAAAATGTATAGTAATATTATTTACATCAATATTGCTTCAGCTGATTTGCCGTGAAAATGTAACAGATAGACATTAATGTTAGTATTTATTAATTGCTAGCAATAGTCAGCGGCTCCGCCCGCCTGGAAAAATTAAAACCGTAATAGTCTTTTGATAACCATAAAATTAGTAAAAGTGGATCAACCTTAAAAGCTAGACATATGCTGTCGCGGAGTTTTACTTAGAACACTTTTTAGGGGGGAACAATTTTGTAATACACGATTTTTTTCTGTCTAACTCTTCTCTCGAAAAACAAAGTTTGCCTATTCCCAGCAGTGGGATACTATTGTATTAACGCGTATTCTTTTGAGCGATGTACTTATAACTCAATGATCTGTGCATCACAATGTTTTATTCGAGCGAGACAAAGTTATTTTACGACACCGACGTTTCTCACGGTGAGAAAGTCGAAGTTCGTGAGAAGATTCTTTGGGATAATAGAGTTATTTGCGAAAGTATAGATTTTTATGATACGCTCTTTTAGACGTCTATTGTGTTTTGTGGTTATTGCCTTATTCGTACATATAAAACCAGCAATCGCCAGCGTGGAAAGATTAAAACCGTAATATAGTATTTTGATAACCATAAAAATGGTTATAATGGGCTAACCTGAAAAGCTAGACATATGCTGTCGCGGACTTTTATTTGGAACTTTTAGAGGGGAACAATTTTGTAATACATGATTTTTGAATAACTCACACCGTTTACTTAACGCACGCAAGGAAAGCTTTAAATTTTGCCGTTTTCGTAATATTTTTATTGCTGCTCCTCTATAAACTATCTAACACAAAAAGAATTTATTTTTGGTTTAAGTCATTTATTCTCAAAAAAAATTCAAATCGGTTTAGTAGTATCTGAGATTAGCGCGTTCAAACAATCAAACAAACAATCTCTTCAGCTTTATATATTAATAAGTTAATAAGTAATATTAAATTGTTATCACAGAAAACACTGCCTAATTTACCTAAACTTTAACCAATATAATTATATTGGTGGTATGAAATAAAGCCGATTGGAATGAAGAATATTTTGAATTGGAATTTGAATTAGATGTTTCAGTTAGACAAAGGTTCTGGTTTATTAGTCAGCATCTCTCCGTGTACAGCGGAATGCGCGTTACGAAAGCGGCTCGTAACCCGTTTGGAATTCGCAATGTCGGCGTGAACTCGTTCGTGAACGACAAACGTTGATTCGCGTGAGAGACAAAAAATATTCGTAATCCAATTCAAAATCAAAATATTTTTATTCAAGTAAACTTGTAAACAAGTGCTTTTGATTCGTCAACTCTATCTACTGCTGGTTCGGAAAGCTGTTCTTACCGAATAGAGCCAGCAAGAAACTCGGCGGTTACTGTTTTCAAAATAATTCTTATAATAAGTTACATTTAGTCATTACTTGTACAGGTTCGAATTGTAGTTATATCCGTGCATTCTTATCGTCTAAGTAATCCTCAACAGTATAGTAAGCTTTCTGTATCAGCCTGTATTAACAGTGTTTATAAACTGTTGTAATAAGCTTAAATTAATTGCGGAATTATATTCTAGAATCTTCCATAGACGATGCCATAGATAAATAGTAATTGTACAATTATTTTGATATATCAGCGTTTCTTACGAAAATCTATATAATAAGATAACGCTAAGATGAATAGAAGAGGAGCAACAATAAAACATATATTGAGAAAAAGGCAAAATTTAAAGCTTTCCTTGCGTGCGCTAAGTAAACGGTGAAATTGATTCAAAAATAATGTATACTAATATATAAAGCTGAAGAGTTTGTTTGTTTGTTCGTTTGTTTGATTGTTTGAACGCACTAATCTCAGGAACTATTGGACCAATTTGAAAAATTATTTCAGTGTAAGTTAGTCCATTTATTGAGAAAGGCTATACAACATCACGCTAAGATGAATAGGAGAGGAGCAGCAATAAAAAATAGTGCGAAAACGGCAAAATTTAAAGCTTTCCTTGCGTGCGCTGAGTATACGGTAATAGTTATTGAAAAATCATGTATTACAAAATTGTTCCCCTCTAAAAGTTCTAAATAAAAGTCCGCGACAGTATATGTCTAGCTTTTAAGGATATATATAAGACTATATTACAGTTTTAATCTTTCCACGCGGGCAGGGCCGCTGGCGATTGCTAGTAATTTACATGACAAAACAACGTTGGCCCGGTCAGACAGTTCTTTATAAAATTGACGCGAATTCTTTCATTATCCAACCTTTCCGATTACGTCAAAAACACTCGTCTTTTTAACGACCGTTGATTTATTCATTAATTTATTTTAATTTATTAATAATTGAATGTTTAATGTCATCACTCAGCTCTTATGTTAATAATGACAAGGAAATAAACGTTTATTTTATTTGGCAGATGCAAAAAATTCGCATCAATCTCCGCAGTAATTGCCACTTAATTAACACAATGGTGGACTTTCAAAAATCGTCTGCATATAAATGCCACTTTCACACTGAAATGTAAAGCGTAAATGTTACTCGTACGTTCTGTCTGTATTCTTCAGATTTAAGTCCTTCTACACACAGAACGTGTAAAAGACTTTTTTTCTTGTTGTCGAAGTATATTCCGTTTTTATTAATTTCAATTATGAAATTATGAAATACCCATTAATATACACTACATTTGTTACAAACAATTTGTTCCGCTAACTTAAGCGTTTTAGTGCCCTCAATAATACAATGTACTTTTTACCTGTTCCCAAAGGCAAAACGAGTATATTTATATCCTATATATTACCCCGGTGTATAAGTTTTACTTGGGCCAAACTTCGTAAATATTGGTCTGACGGAGCCGTAAAAGCGTAACAGACATTAATAACATTAATATTTATTCAGCTACGATAGATTTTACTTCATTCACTACAGATTCAACCGCTATTGAACAACTGTATGTTTCTTAGTGTGCAACAACGATTTTTATTATTATTTACCACTAATTCATTTATTTACAACAAAATCACAAAGAAAGACAGGGATTTCTTCAGCTTTCAGCCCATTTCTTTGAATGTACCCTATTCTAAGAAATGGGCTTAAGCAGGAAAATGAGTGCGTGTGTGTGTGTGTGTGCGTGTGTGTATGTGTGTGCATGCCCTTATGGTATATAGTAAATCTTCTCATACAAATTCCAAGGTTTCGGTGCTTCGCGTAAAGGTCGCTCATACGGCTACCAGGGTTTTCGGTAGTCCCCAAAAGGAAAGCACACATTAGGGTTTTTAGTACTCCGGGTAAGGGTCCCTTATATGACTATTCGAGCAATTCCACAAACACTATCTGGTTCTTGCTATCTTTGGAAAGATGTTAAAGCGTTTATCAAGCGATACAAAAAGCGCCCAGTGTGAACGGGCACTATCCATGCAATCACGATCCGCGCCTCACCAAATAAGTGTACCACTTTTGCAATGTTATCACCAGTCTGTAAAGCTTGTGTAACGCGGCACTTTGCGTTAATTATGCACCTTACTGTTTGCGATGATATTTTTATGTTTTCGCTTAAGATAATTTTAAAAGTTATCACATATTACATACGATATCGCGGGTATGTCGCGGTATATGGAACAGAGGAATGTTTCAGAAATTGTATTTTTTTAAATTATGTGCAAAAGCCGAGACCATCTTGCGGTGTGACCCTGCGATTCTTTTGTAAGGGGCATAGCATGAAACTCAATGAGTTTTCCCTAAAAACTTATGTGTAATGTAAATTACACATAAGTTTTAAGACTTAATGTAAATTAAGTTTAAAACTTAGTGTAAATAAATTTTTAGTAACAAATAAATATATGGGACACTTAAAAACGGTCGTCCGTCCACATAGTAACTTAAATAATTGTGTTATGGGTGACAGACAACTGTTAAATATATGCTATATATAATTTTAATACATACTTAAATACAAATACACACGCAGGCTTGAAGTAACGACATATTTCTTATAGTAAATGTAGGCTCTCAGCGGGAACCGAACTCGCTATCCATGGAGCTGAAGACAGGGTCACTGCCCATTGCGCCAACGGGCCAGTCAACAGGCCACTACTATACTGGCCCGTTGGCGCAGTGGGTAGTGATCCTGCCTTAGGCTCTGCGGGTCGCGGGTTCGATTCCCACCGAGGGCCTACATTTTCTATAAAAGAATTTGTTGCTTCTTCGAACCTGGCTGCTTATTTGTATTTACGTATTTATTTAAAATTATATATTTATATAATCAACAGTTGTCTCTCACCCATAACATAAGTATTCAATTACTTTCGAGACAGACGACCGTGTGTAAGTGTCCTATATATTTATTATTGATTTATTTACTTTACCATCTAATCCATATTAATTTAATGCGATCTGAGATTAATACTGCGACTGGCAGTTACGCAAATACGGTCGATAAACAAGTCATCAAATGCCAACCTCACAATGTTTACCGATTAATCTCGTTAACTCGTTATATATCCAAAGGCCGTAACCATGTTACGACATGTCTTGTCTGCATGTGTTGTTGACGTAAGCTGTTATTAAACTGTCGTTAAACATGATTAAGTTTTAAATTATAAGGTTTCATTTTTCGTTTCGGCTTTGCATGCGTGGAAGTTGATGTCCAATGTTTTTCCCGCGTAAATCCCTTTCATTTTATTGTATTACTAGCAATCGCCGGCGGACGCTGTGTGGTATCCGGCTGAGTAATATAGACCACCCTCTTTCTTACCGAGGTGTCGTAAAATACGACTAAGGTAAATTGACGATAGCCAGGTTGTAAAATACGTAGCCAAATCATGTGACAACATATTTGCAACATGTTGTGCCGTCACCACTTAGAGTGGGATAAGGGCAGGAAGATGACGATTAACATTAAATTCAACGCGAATGAAGTCGCGCACTGTAATTGTAATAACAGACAATTTGAAACCCTATTTCGTTATGGTTTATCTTTTGCTCCACTGAATGGAGCAAGTTGTTTTTCGTACCGCTCTAGATTTTTGCAAAACGCTGATGGTATCTGCATATTGCATTATAGCTCTGGGACTTAATATGTTACTAACTACGCCCCATAGTTACGCAGTGCAAATATTATATTAATAATTTATAGAATTATGTGTTTTATTGCGAAGTTCCATATTACAAAAAATTATTAATAATTTTACCTGAGATAACCGACAACGTGGTGAAGACGGTATGTGCACTGGGTCGAAGGCACTTTCCGCCGACGAGTCGAAGCAAGCAGTCCAAACTTTCTCCCGAAACCCTGGATCTGATGAGACAGAGACGTGAAATGACGTCCGCTCAAGTCGCTTCGCCAGAACAGAGAGCTCTTTCTAAGAGGATACGAAAACTTGTACGCAGAGACCTCCGCTGCTCAAATACACGGGCTATCGAAGCCCTTATTGAGCAGAATAGGGGGTCGAAAGTATTTCAAAAACCCTTAGGAAGAAGTCATCTCGCGAAGCTTAAAACAGAGGACGGCAGGACAGTTGTCTGTCGCTCTGAGATCCAGAACGAGGTCGAGAAATATTATGGATTGCTTTACTCGTCGAGTGCACATAAGCCTAGTACCCGCGATACCGAGGATCCACGAGCACCACTGTCGCGCCATTATACAGAAGACATCCCGGACATTGAGAGTGGCGAGATTAGTTTGGCACTCGAGCAGCTTAAAAACGGAAGAGCCCCCGGTGACGATGGGATTACGGTAGAGCTGCTAAAGGCTTCTGGACTTCCTGTCCTTAAAGCCTTGGCAGAGCTCTTTAATACCGTTATCCATACAGGCACTACACCGGAAGCGTGGTCTAGGAGCGTGGTTGTCTTGTTTTTCAAAAAGGGTGATAAAACGCGTTTGAAAAACTACAGACCAATCTCGCTCCTGAGCCACGTCTACAAGTTATTCTCGAGAGTCATAACGAATCGTCTTGCCGCCAGACTTGACGAATTCCAGCCACCGGAGCAGGCCGGGTTTCGAAAAGGCTATAGCACCGTAGACCACATCCATACTGTTCGGCAGATTATACAGAAGACCCAAGAGTATAACCAGCCGCTGTGTATGGCATTTGTGGACTACGAGAAAGCCTTCGACTCCATTGAGACCTGGGCTGTTCTGGAATCTCTGCAGCGATGTCATATCGACTGGCGATATATCGAGGTTTTGAGATGTATCTACAATACGGCAACAATGACCGTTCAAATCCAGGACCAGCGAACCAGACCTATTCACCTTCAGCGCGGGGTGAGGCAGGGAGATGTAATATCTCCGAAACTGTTTACCAACGCGCTGGAGGACGTCTTCAAAACCCTGGACTGGACTGAACGAGGCGTCAATATTAATGGAGAATACATCTCACACCTTCGTTTCGCGGATGACATCGTCATCTTCGCAGAGACGCTGGATGACTTGCGCGCAATGTTGAATGGCTTGAGTGATGCCTCCAAGCGAGTTGGTCTTGGCATAAACTTGGACAAGACCAAGGTCATGTTCAATGATCTTGTCGTGCCAAGACCAGTATCAGTGAATGGGATTCTTCTCAAGGTTGTGCAGGATTACGTCTACCTAGGCCAGACTATCCAACTCGGCCGCCACAACTTCGAGAGAGAGGCTGAACGGAGAATTCACTTAGGCTGGGCAGCATTTGGCAAACTTCATCAAGTCTTCACGTCCGAGATTCCGCAATGCCTGAAGACCAAAGTCTTCGACCAATGCGTCCTACCTGTGTTAACGTATGGCGCCGAGACGTGGACACTGACGGCGGGACTAGTCCACAAGTTTAAAGTCGCTCAGCGTGCCATGGAGCGAGCTATGCTCGGAGTGTCTCTCAAGGATAAAATCAGGAATGAGATTATCCGCGAGAGAACCAGAGTAACCGACGTAGCTAGCAGAATATGCAAGCTGAAGTGGCAGTGGGCCGGTCACGTCTGTCGCAGGACTGATGGCCGTTGGAGCAAAAGAGTCCTGGAGTGGAGACCGCGTCTTGGCAAACGCAGTGTAGGGCGCCCACCGTCTCGCTGGACCGACGATATCCGGAAGGTTGTCGGGGCCAGGTGGATGCGCATTGCGGAGAACCGGGATGTCTGGCGCAGACATGGGGAGGCCTATGTCCAGCAGTGGACTGCGAAAGGCTGATGGATGGATTTACCTTAATCCGAGGTTAAATTCACTACGGTGCAAAGATTATATTAATTATTTATAGAATTAGGCGTTTTATTGCAAAATGCCGTGTGGTATCCGGCTGAGTAGAATAAACCCTTATTTCTTACCGAGGTGTCGTAAAAGGCGATTAAGGTAAGTAAACCCGCCGTGTGATATCCGGCTGAGTAGAATAGACCAACCTCATTTCTTACCGAGGTTTCGTAAAAGGCGACTAAGATTAGTTGACCCACCGTGTGGTATTTGTTTGAGCAGAATAGACCACCCTCTTTCTTACCGAGGTGTCGTAAAATACGACTAAGGTAAGTAGACGTTAGGCAGGTGGCAGGTCGTTAAATACGTAGCCAAATCAAGTTGCATGCGCTAAGTAAAGGCTGTAAGTTATTCGAAAATCATGTATTACAAAATTGTTGCCCTCTAAAAGTTCTAAATAAAGTCCGCGACAGCTTATGTCTTACTTTTAAGGTTAATTGTTAAAGTGGTTAAAGTGTTAACCATTTTTATTGTTATCAAAATACTATATTGCGGTTTTATTCTTTCCACGCGGGCGGAGTCGCTGGCGATTGCTGGAATTTAATAAAGAATGACATTGCCTTTATTTAAGATCAGAATGATTATATTCTTTATAATAATAGCATGAGTAAACAAAAACGTAAAAAAATCAGAGCACTGATTAAGCAATTCGGCGATATTTTTTATACTGATGTTGCAATTTATAAATAAAAATTAGTTCTCCATACTAAAAATGCGAAAGTATTTCTGTCTGTCTGTTACATTTTTATACTTATCCACCTAAAGCAATATTGATGAAAATAGTATAAATGCGGCTTATATTCCGGGCTTAATTAAAGTATGAAAAAACAATTGTTTGTTTGTTTTTTTTTGAGAACAGAGTTAAATTCATCATTCTCATACTTTATATTTTACAACCGGCCGCCTGCCTGACGTAAACTTCCTTAGCCATCTTTTGCGACCCCTCGGTAAGAAATAGCTTATTCTACTCAGCCGGATACCACACGGCGGCGACTTACCTTAGTTGACTATTAAGCGGTAAGAAAGAGGGTGGCTTATTCTACTCAGCCGGATACCACACGGCGGCGACTTACCTTAGTTGACTATTAAGCAGTAAGAAAGAGGGTGGTCTATTTAACTCAACCGGATACCGCACGGCGATTCAGCTTACCTTAGTCTCCTTTTTCGAAACCTCGGTAAGGAATGAGAGTGTTCTATTTTACTCAGCCGGATACAAAAACTAATAGAACATAATTGAGGTTTTAACACTTAATTTGTTGTGACAATTCTGCGATTAAAGCTTACACTTTCTAAAATTTAAAGGAATTTTTTGATAACGGTATCATAACGTGAGAAGTATCTTCAATATACAAGCTACCCATAAATAACTGTTTTTCGACCTGACCCGAAACACGTAACACTTTGAAATTCCAATGAATTTCCAACAAACATTACCCGTGCCAACGTTCGAGTCAAGTTAAACACTAAAATAACCTTAATTGCATAACGTGTATTACTTTTTATTTCCAAAAGAAAAACTGAAATTGTTTTGTCCTATATGCTAGCCCAGTATAGAAGCTCTAATTGTACTAAATTATTTTAATACTAGCTTTTACACGCAACTTCGTTCGCATGGACTTTTGTGTGATAGGTCGATAATAGATGGCGCTTTTAAATGACATCCTACTCCTGTAGAATTGGTAGGATTTCTATAGCCTACATGTTATTCCGGTGTATAAGGAATAATTGTGCTAAATTTCATCGATATTGGTTCAGGGGATTCGCCGTGAAAGAGTAACAAACATACATACTCACAAACTTTCGCATTTATAATATTAGTAGAATTGCTCCGTTGTATTAGACATGAAGACGTTGCAGACAGACAGTTTTCGACAGCTATAGTGTTACCATACCATAATTTATAGGAACTTTGTTTTTTCCAGCTCCTAAAGGAAAAATGGGTTTTTTCGTATTTTATATGTTAACCCAGGATATTAACTTTATTTTTAGCAGATTTCATCAATATAGGTCCAGCGGCAAAACAGAAAGACGGATATAGAGCAGAATAAATGGTTATGCAGAATAAAATCACATGTTAGTTTCCATTTGTTTAAGAGCACTGCAAATGAAATTGCAATTTCGCGTCTACAATAAAATTCCGCAATCCATACTAGACTACAACAGAAAGGTTTAAATGAAATATAAGAGATATACTTACACGTAAAGCATATTACAAAATTGAAGATTATTTGAATAATAAAAATGCCTGGATTTGAAAATCCTTTCAGCTTCATAGAAGACTGCGGTTTAATAATGTAAAGTTTAAAATGTTGATAATATTGACTGCTGAATTTCTTTCTGGTTCTTCTCGGTAAGAGCAACATTCCGAAACAATTGTAGCTTCATTAATCATATTGATACTTGACGATTCAAAAGTGCTGGAAAGAGCTTATTTGAATAAAGATTATTTTGATTTGATTGAGACATCTGACTGGGGAGGACCCATATATCCGAGTCCAGTGAGAAATAACTTGACAAACTTTTAAAATCCATGAGTAAGAAAAATGCGTCTATCAAAATGGCGCCAAAGTAATAACATAATGTTTATAAGACCAGTTTTTGTGCCAACAAAAAGTCCCAACAAAAAACATGTTAAGCAATCCAAACAAATGATTACCTAATTGGAGGTTGGGACAAAAAAGCTAAGCGTGTAAACCAGGCAATTAACTATGTACAATGTAAAAACAAAATAGAGACATAAGCTTGCGGCTCCCGTTTTTTTCCGTACAAATGTACGTAAATTATTCTCAGGTCGTGTTTTTTCTCTTACCTTGCACAAGACAGCATCGATATAATTCATTAGTTTATTATTATAAGAATTATATTATAAAGAGCAACCCCCGAGTTTCTATATGCCTCTTCTATTAACAATATTACGAAGCAGAGCAGCGTTAACAATTAATCAAAACTTGTAAAAGTTTATTTGCCATAAGTAAATTTTGAGTAACGTAGACAAGTTTCCAAAAATGGCAGCGTTCAATCTCAATTATTAATATATTTTTGATAATTTAAATGCGAAAGTGTTTGTTTTAATTTTTTTCAAATCCGATCGGGGAAACCTTTCGATTTGTACTAAAACCATTTACTTATTATAAGTAAAAGCCTGTATTTTACTACTATTAAAGTAGCTAACTCCATAATTGATAACAAAACTATAATTATCAACATTATTTATTTTTATTTTTTTTATTTGCAGACAATAAACCTTTATGTTACAAAATCAGTTGCCTACAATAACAATACTTTGAACTTTATTTTCAATATTTCGCTCTTATATAAATATAAAAATTGTATAGAAATAACAAGCTTTTTAAAATAATTATAAATCAGTGCTATGTACACAGAGATAGTGATTTTTACAAATTAAGTTATATTAACTAGTTATGATATAGAGGGTGTAGAAGTGTGTGAACCATAAAATGGAAAGCCACGTCGAGTCTAGAAGTTCCAGGGCGAGCGATTCTCCAGGGGACACCATGAATGACGTATACGCCGCATGGCGTAAGTATTTCTTATAACTCAACAGAGTTAGCAAATCATTTGTTGGTATTATTCGCTTCTACAATGAAATTTCTCAATTCATGGCTTGCCTACAGAGAGGTTTAAATTGTAAAATATGCTTATATGTAAAGTATATTACACTATTGAAGACTAACCTTTCCCGCGACTTCGCATGAACTGTTGTCGCGTGATAGGTTTGCAAAAGATGGCGCTTTTTAGTGTCGTCCTATTCTTCTAGAATTAACAGGATTTCTATAGCCTTTGTATTATCCCGGTGTATAAGGAATAATTGTGCTAAATTTCCTCGATAATGGTTAAGCGGATTGGCCGTGAAAGAGTAACAAACATACATCCATACTCACGAACTTTCCCATTTATAATATTAATAGGATTAAATGAAAGAAAAAAATCGATGGATTTCAAAATTAGATATATTTTTTTTCAAATTTCGAACTTTGACTCTACACTATTATTAGATGCTCATGAGTTTAAGTGTATCAGTTTTCTTATTTTGACAAGTAGATACACTCTTGTTGAACCATACTGACCCGACGACGTCTGTGTTACTTAGTGTAAGAGGTTTGTGCTGTTTATTACCTAAATAAACTTTTTAAACTTTTTTTTTAAACGTCTCATGGTGACCTGTAACTTCGTTCGTCTTTCGTGATGACTGCCAGGTTATGCGCTTTAAGTGCCCTCAACAATGCAATATATGTTTTTTCCCATAACCCGAAAGAAAAACGGGGTTTTTCTTGTGTTAACTTGGTGTATAAGCTTTAATTTTGTCGAATTTCATCAACATTAGTCCAGCGGATTAGCCTTGAAAGTGAAACAGACAGACAGACGGAGTTTTGCATTTATAATAGTAAGTATGGATTAAGATGTAAAAGATTGTTGGACATTTAAAAAAACATTATGTACAAACTCAAAGCGATAGAACGTACGCCCTTGAGAGGCGGCGGTTAGTTGACAAGTGTCACGTGTCACTAGGGTTGCCAGTTTTTATTTAATAAGTAATTAAGTATATTTCGGTCTGAGAAGAATATGACAACATGTTTATAACATGTTGTGCCGACCCCACTTAGAGTGGGATAAGGGCAGGAAGATGATGGTCTGAGAAGAATAGTAAAGAGTTTAGAAAATTATTTGGTATTTTATTTATTTAATGTTTCTCTCTTAACTTAGCTTCTCGCATAACTTATGAATTTACAGTCTTTCTAAAAATTTCAAATGTTTTACCACATAATTTTTCACCACGTTTTATAACAAAAAAAATCTTATTGTGTTTTGTTTATGGTTGCTCTGCACTGACCGTCCTCCCACTAAATAAAAATAAATTGTATGAGCATCTAGGTACAACACTTATAATGTTAGCATTATGATGCTGAAAACAGTATTTTATATAGATACTTTATTTATGTTCAACAGTAAAAAGTATAATATTGTTTTAAACAGTTGGCAACCCTACGTATCCTGAACGTACTCTGTGTACACGATATGTAACCTACTTGGTCTGCGGCTAGGGTTACCTGATGTCCCGATATATCGGGATTATTACCTTGCTGGAGCTGGTTTTGACAAAACACTGTTATCCAAAAAAAAATTAACTCTGTTCAATAAAATTATATAATATCTATACATACGAGTATTATAAAGGAAAGTCCTCAAAAGCTGTCTGTATGCGATCGATTTTCTCAAAATCAATTGAAAAGTTATTTGTACCGTTTTTACTAAATATAGTGCAATTCTATTTTTTAGTTCACAGCGTGATTAATATCATTAACGGCATGGAAATAAGGATTTCAATGTATCTAAATTTTAATAATTGAAATGATTTTCATTTCAATTATTATTTAAAACAAATGAAAACTAACTAAATAGTAACAAAAATAATAAAAAATATATATAAGTACAATGTATATTGACACTAAATCGAAAGCAAAGGGGTAAAGTTCCCAAAATACTGGAAGCGTTACCTCTTTGCATGACTAAACTTATTCGTTGGTCAAGGTCATCTGCCAGCTGTATCTAACTCAAAAAATAATTTTAAATTCGATCACTTTAAAACTAAAAGTGCGATATAAAAGTAAACGCACCTTCCTAAATAAAGTACATCTTCCTGCCTTATCCCACTCTAAGTGGGGTCGGCCGTCGGCACATGTTATAAACATGCTGTCACATGATTTGGCTACGTATTTTACGACCGGCCGCCTGCCTGACATCATCTTACCTTAGTCTTATTTACGAAATCTCGTTAAGAAAAAGCGTGGTCTATTCTACTTAACCGCATACCACGGTGGATCAACTTACCTTAGTCGCCTTTTACGACACCTTGGTAAGAAATTAGGGTGGTTTATTCTACTCAGCCGAATACCACACGTCGTACTTTAAAACTAAACGTGCGATATAAAAGAAAACGCACCTTCCTAAATAAAGTAGGTACAACAATATAGTGCCTGTCATTGAAATGTTCTATAGCAATGCAATGTGTCGCACTGAATAAAAGTTAATTGTTGTATTGTTTGACGACAATAACGTCATTGGTTATCTGTTCTGTACCACTGACCTCAAACATTTTGTGTACTCTAAGACATTACACAAACGATTTCGCAATACGACCTTCGGCTACGAGTAACTGTTACGACCTATTTATTACAATAGTTAGGTTTACCTGAAACAATGGAATTTGCAATGTTTTTGTTATGGCCGATTAGTCTGTGAGCTGAAGATTTTGACGATGGCGGTTTAGTTATAATAGATTTATCGCCGATAGAAATTTTATACTAGAGTAGGTGAGCCATAGGCAGGCCTCTAAGTGATCATCATCATCATCCTCCTGCCCTTATCCCACTCTAAGTGGGGTCGGCACAACATGCTATAAACATGTCACATGATTTAGCTACATATTTTACAACCGAACTGACGTCAAATTACCTTTAGTCATATTTTACGACACCTCGGTAAGAAAGTGGGTGGTCTATTCTACTCAACCGGATACTAATATGGATCAACTTACCATAGTTGCCTTTTACGACACCTCTTTATATTTTAATTCTCTGGAGATATGCAGATTTCCTCACAATGTTTACTTCACCGAAAAGCGTGCTATAAATTGCAAATATCTATAAGACACATAAGTATTAGAAAATCTCATTGGGATCTGTGCGGGATTTGAGTCGCATGATCTCGCATGAGTCGCATGGTCTCACCGTTAGGCTATCACAACTTCATTGCTGCTGACTGTAGCCTAGTTTTGAAATGAGAAATGTTTAAAAGATTGACCACGAAATTTTTGTTGATACTTCTTGGCAAGAGCAACATTCCGAACCAGTGGTAACTTTATTAAATCTAATTGATCCTTGATGATAAATGCAAAAAACCTACTTGAATTGAGATTATTTTAATTTGATTTGTATTTTTTTTCCAGATGAAATGCTAGAAAGCGAAGGCGCTGGTCTAGCAGCGAGGGTAGCGGAACTAGAAGTGCGGTGTTCGCGGCAAGCGGAAGAGTTGCTGTGTCTGAGGTCGACTCTGGCTGATGCTCTGCGAAGGTTGAATGCTCTGGAAGGAAGAGCACCAGCTACCTCTGGAGTGCAAAGGAATGGAACATATACAGGTGAATGAGATTTTTTTATTATGCTACAAATATACATTAAATACATTCAAATTTTAAACAAGGCAAATTAAAACAACGCTTTTAAAATCACATGACTGTACTTTTAAACGTTAAGAAGTTCTGTTGTCTGGAGCCAATCTTAGCAACATCAGATCTTATCATAAACATGCATAGTCATCCAAACTAGATCAGTATGTAAAATTCCAGCTAAATCAGACACCAGGAATTGGGTCAAATTTAAGTTGTAAGATTCCACTTTCAGATAAATACACGACAAGTTAAATATTTATAAACTTTTAAAAATCTTTATTCAAGTATACTTGTTAACAAGTGTTACGAAATTGAAAATTATTTGGACGATAAGAAAGCCTGGATTTGAAAATCGTTTCAGCTTCATACAAGACCGGTTTAATAATGTAAAATTAAAAATGTTTAAAAGATTGACCGCCGAGTTTCTTTCTAGTTCTTTTCGGTAAGAGCAACATTCCGAACCAGTTGTAGCTTTATTAATCATATTGATCCTTGACGATTCAAAAGTGCTTGAAAGAGCTTATTTGAATAAAGATTATTTTGATTTGATTTGAAATTAACTCTTCAGCTGATTTGGAAAAATGCTTCTACCAAGAAGCAAGACTGTTGCTCTTTTCAAAATGTAATTCTTATAACTTTTGGCATTGCTATCTTGCATAACAAAATAGAAAATCATAATACACTGTTCTAAACAGAGTCATCTCGTTTTTAAGCTACGATAGCCTAACGATGAGACCAAGTGCCTATCTCCAGAGGGTCACGAGTTCAAACCGAAAGCAGGTAGTGAGGTTCTCTGATAAAACTTGTGTCTAATTGATGTTTGTAATTTATCACACATGTATGAGAATGAAAACATCATGAGAAAACCTGTATTCCACCGAACAATTCCTGAACCCTTCTCTTGTAAAAAAGAATGCCAAGAATTAGGACAGTAACAGGCCGTTACTTGAGTACCATATACTGTTTTAGGCCACTGAAATTATGACCTTGATTTTCCCCAGGGAATACAGGAACACCGACACGTGAGCTGAGGATTCGGCAGCCATCCTACAGAGAAAGTGTTAAAAGAACATCCAGCTATGGCTCCAGCGGATCCTCCCTCTCGCAAAGGTAATAAACATATCTTTCCTATCAATATCTCAAGAGCTACGCATTAATTCACGGAGATACACTTGAAACTTACCAGTAAAGTCAAAGAAAAAAAGGCAGTAAGATAACTGGATTTATCGGTGATCCTTAAAATCCTCTTGAAACTATATGTATTATAGTCTAGACGAGTCTGGATTTGCATTAGCTGATACTTCTACTTACATGGGCTATTACTTTCCAGACAAGTTTTAATTACTTATAATATAATATATAAGTTTTTAAGCAAATAATATTGTACTCATTCGGTTTATTACATGTCAAACGAACCTTAGTGTGTAGTTAACTATAAAAATGAATCTTAGTTTAGTTTTCAAACTAATATACTAGTTTCTGAAGAATTTGTACTCAAATTAGTCTTCAACAGACCAGTCATACTCTACTTATAGGTTGTATAACATTTCCGACAAGTCTTACTCTTGTATATCTGTCTGGACAAATCTTACTTTAGTACTATCTAGTAATTTCCATATGAGTCTTACTTTATTTGTACGCTGTATTAAATACCAGGAGAGCTTACTGATATGATGGCTAAGCCTTAAGCCATGTATTCACCAAAGCGGAGAGGAGCGCAGATGTGTTTTGAATACTAATCAGGTCTCGTCATTATTGGACATGACGATATCTGATTGGTGTTCAAAAAGCATCTCCTCTTTGTTATGATGGAAACCGGGTCGTGTTACCTTACTAGATTTTCTAGTATTATTGTATTCATACGGTGTATTACCTTCCAGACGCGGTCCACAGCATCAGTCAACAGGCTCCCTTCAGTCGGATTCTCCGGCGTCTTCTTCTTCCCTCTCCCCCGCGCCCTCGCCATCCCCCCGCGCGACCCCCGCGCCTCACACCCCGCACACAGTACAACCTTACAGGTAAATATTATAAACAGTATAATAATCGTACAGGGTACTCGCTCTCCCAGTATTTATCCGGCGATGCTTCTGCGCTCGCCCACTCCCTCGGTGACGCTGTAAAAGCGTTAGCGCTAACAGCTTAGTTAGTGTCCGAAAAAAAATAATAAAAATCGTACAGATTACGGTTCGTACACCAGGGGTGTTAAACTTTAAAGATAACTCAAAAGTATTAAAAATATTTCGATATAATCCGCGACAAATAAAATACAAAATATATATAATGCTAAATATAGAGTGCAGTATCCGTTTGCATACCTGATACATGCAGGCTTGAAAAAAGCGTCGCTCTATCCGAAGAATAAAGTCACATGCCCCATGTATAAACATTGAAAATATGACTTTATTCTTCGGATAGGGCGAAGTGTACACTACATACCTTCACCACTATCACCACCGTTTTTTTCGCTAAATCGCTAAGCAGGATCGTTGAGTGTAAGGTAGTAGTGGAGTTATTTGGGCCGCAAATAAATCAATGTTTATTGAAACAAATATTTTATTTTGACTGGTACATTATAATAAATTTATAAAATTAAATTATTGAAATGATCCGTATAGTTTATAAATATACTTTTTTATTATATCACACTCATATTTTTTTTTTTTGAGTTTGCGACCCCTGGTGTATACCGTAATCCGTTTACTATAAAGTAAAGGTGAAGACGAATAACATAAAAAACGCAATGTTGTTGATTTTTCCCTATGGTTTAAATAATTGATATAATACTTGGCAACACCAACAATATTGACAATAAGTAGCTGAAGTTTTTTTTGGCGGGATTGGGAAAAGGAAGTTGTCAATAAAGTCTAAAACTAAAAAAATATTTATTTAATAAAATGTAGCAATATTTTTATTATAATACATCATATTTACCTGATTTTTATCTTAGCCCAAAGCTAACTTAAAATTTTATTTCCGAGCAGAATTTATTACAAGATGCGACGCCATTTTGTAATGTAGTAGACTAATACGAAAATATCTTAGTACTTTTTGTCTGTTTTTATGTTTATTGTTTGCTAGATTGCATCTAGTCGCCGCAATAAATTTGCAATACCAACCTTACATCTTGTTGCGTTAAGCTTGACAATTGAATTTTCTAATCGAGCAAATAATGATAATCTTTACGCTTTAGTGTAACCAAAAAAATGTTCTTAATAGATAAACAACAACAATAAACCATTTTTATATCGCCAAAAGAATCGATCTTTTTTTAACTTATGTAGTAATACAATTGTTTACTATAAATTTTTTGTAAATTTTCACAATATAACACCAATTTAGGATTAATCTATTTCCAAATATGATAAAAATAATTTCATCTTTATGTATTAAATGTACAAATTTGACGAAATAAGTAAAAACAATACCATAAATATAGTGGATTCTAAAAATAAAATTCAAAAAATAAATTAATCTAATTCAAGGGATGTGACTAGATATTCAAAAAAATTTAAAGTGTTAAACATTATATTGTCTGAACCGAAACACACTGCTGGATTATGTTACTGCATGGGTATTTTCTTGTACTAAAAGGTTTATTTCAAAATGCTTGTTAGATAGATTGGTGTTCGCAGTGACCCTTGTTCTTCTTCAAAGAATGTCAAAACAATCGGTTTTCGTGTTCATAGGTTCTTCGGCTCCCCATGACCTTTTTGTGGTCGTCCAGCAATTGGTGGGTCCTCTAACGCTACTTTTCTGAGTTCCTAGAGTATTCTCAGTTTTAGTGCCTTAGGACCCTAACGCCCCTCTTCATCTGATATAGCTTGTCGGTAAATTGATTCGTACTCGTAACATCTACAAAACCCTGACTTTACAAGTCATTTGGATAAGCGCTATAAAAGCTCATATATATATAACAAATTTTGTATTTTGTCCAGTCAACACATTCACCTAAATTCATTATCTAAATTAAAAAAAAATTGTTTAATAAACCTTTATATAGATTCAGAAAAAGTACAAACTTGCGTTAATAATCGATTATGTGGTACGTTATCTTTAGTTTACCAATTTTTATATCAACTAGCTTCTCTATTATTAGAAATTTCCATTTAGTAGTCAAGTACATAGCTTAGTTAAGTACATAGTTAGCTTTTTTCATCGTATTGTAGTTTTAACTATTCATTACATACCGATATGTAGATTTTATTCATTATATCTCTCGCGTAGATATCGCCCTATCCGAAGAATGAAGTCACATTTCCTATGCGCATATATGGGAGATGTAACTTTATTCTTCGGGTGGGATAATACATGTGTAGTTGATAATCTCATCCGTTGGATTAATTAATGGATTAATAGTTGTCATTTGGTACAACTAAGGCTTTAACTTTAACAACTTCCTATAATTAATATATAAACAAACGGGTCACATCGCGATAACCTCGACTTACCTTTGTTGTCACGAACTGACTGACTGACCAGTCAGCTCATGACCACGGTGGATGCAACTCTGCCGAAACGTCGAACCTTATACAAAGGTAACCCGACGTTATCGCGATGTGACCCGTTTGTTTATATATTAATTAGTATGAATCGCGAAAGTTTAAAATCTACCCACTACCTATAACTTAATTTTTACTCCGGGGTAACATAGGCTAAAAAATATCCCATTTTCCTTTTGGGAATGCCTTAGTTGTAGCGACCAAGATAAATACAAATAGTTATATTTTTATAACCCTCTACACTCCGAGCACTTTTTAACACAAGGGTTCAGTAATTTAGGGCCACTTTGTCTATTATATACCTGCTCCTAAAGTATTTACAATTTTGTGAACTCTAGACTATCAGCCATCTGAAAATGTTTACAATGTTGCCACTGCTTTAGATGCTGGCAAAAGAGTGTCTTTGTGTGATAAAAGAGTGCAAAGGGGTCTTTATCATATCTTAGTGTACCTCATTAGTGTTGCTAGATCACGCTTAGCATAGTGTTAATGTGTAGATCTCGCAATAACTCCACATCCAGCAACAACCAGTCCCCGTCCCCGGCCGCGAACAGCCTCACCAAGAGGTGGAACTCCACGGGGGACTTCAACGCCCAAGGCCTTCTTCCAACCTCCAGGTATGTGTAAAACGCCTTACAGTTATTAGATAGAGATACATAGAGTAGGGGAGCTAGCATAAAATATGTCCATCAAAAAACCAAAGCTCTAAAACATTAGGCTCTTTTTTTAAACGCTTTTATTCAACTTGCAATGTATATGAAGGTGGAATTTTGCAAGTTAAATTTGATTCACTTTCTGATTAAGCTGAAATTTTATATATTGGTCTAGTCCCTATGGTAATGCATGTTTATGATAAGCCTGATCTGATGATGTTGCCAAGATTGGCTGGAGACGAGGGGACTGTTAGACATAAAATTTGGTAAAACCGTTTTAGCATTATTTGAACATTGGATTAGTTAAATCAAACTTGATGTTGAAAAATTGCTACTAATTTTCTTTTTGCATAAAACGCAAAAAAAATTTGAAAGTGTACAATTTTATGTTTGATGTATTTAAATTAAAAATGCGCTATGAATATTTCTCTGCATATGTGCAATAAGACGGAGATAAGCATGGATCGTTCACCTTCCTTCTATTATTTGTTGAACAAGCCCCCTTCAACATTCTCCTGCCATTATCCCACTCTAACTTGGGACGCCACGTTTTAAACATGTTTGTGCCTTTTACGAAACCTCGGTAAGAAATGTTGGCGGTCTACTCTACTCAGCCGGCTACCATACGGCACTTACCTTAGTTGCCTACGACGCCTCGGTAAGAAACGGGGAGTGGTCTGTTATATCAGCCGGATATCACACGGCACTGCATATGGCTCCCTTATTCTATGTATGATAACTATGCAATTCACACACCAAAGCTTTTTAAACCATCATCCAGTTGAAAACTCATATATATCAGTTGTCTTAAACAGTGTTTCCTAAACCTTTTTTGGTGCAACACCAAGAATTATAATATTACGTAAAAAATATAATTGATTAAAATTTGTTAACAAAATTTCAAAACATAACCCCTTTTTTTACATTTAGAGGCTGAAAGAGATTCCGATTCCGGAATAAGCCCGCCATTGCAAATTATATTTTTATTGTTATGTTTATTTGAATTAATGCAATATAGAGATTACAAACGAACGAAACATATATCCATTATTAAATGAAATTTTAGGGGCTTTAAAATGTTTTTATAGTTTTAATTTCCATAGGTTCACAACAACAAAGTCGTTGCTAAATTTGTATTCTAAGCAATCCAGTCAAAACGGACCTATTTTGAAACATGGGTAAGTTCGAAATTGATGGGTTTTGGTTATGTTGCTTAAACGGTGATGGGATTTGTTTGTTCGTACAGGTGTTATGTTTTATTAATGCGGTGACAGGGTTGGATTACACTGCGGTTACACCACAAGAAAGATGTTTATTTTTATAAGGTCAATTAAGGACATACGTCTATAATCTAGAATCTTAAATTATCGTTGTATAACTTGCGCGTTAAATACATTCTTGCACCTACTATCGTAATGTATATCGAAGGCGAATAAGAGCATACAATATCGATTTACAAGCTGTGGTAGCCCAGCGGTAACACCGTGCGCCTCTTTCGAGGAGGTCTAGGGTTTAAACCCCGGGCAGGCATCAATGAGTTTTCTAGTAAAACTTTTGTGTCTAATTGATAATTGCAATTTATCACACGCTTTTCGGTGAAGGAAAACATCGTGAGAAAACCTGCATATCTCTAGAGAATTCTGGGGATATGTGTAACCTACCAATCCGCATTAGAGCAGCGTGGTAGGTCTCAGCTCCAATCCTTCACTCCAAAAACGGAGAGAAGAGGCCTATGCCCAGCCGTGGGATAGTAACAGGCCGTTACTTACTATTATATCGATTTGTATAGGAAATATATTGAGAACACAATCATAAGACTATATATATCATATTAATAGACGGGCTTCCCTCGACAGAGATCCGGCAGAATATCAGGGTTGCTGGTACTTTTTACCTCCAACACTAAGCTGAGCCAGAACCTTTTCATTGGCACGACACACTCTAAATTCACCTTTTATATAATTGTTTTTGTCATTGCTTCTCTCTGTGTGTAAATTTGTTTATTTTGTGTTGTGTGAATGAATAAAGCTATTCTATTCTATTCTAATAGCAAGAAAACACTAGGTTTTTTTGATAGTTCATAGCGTAATGTCATTATTGATGGCATTGGAATAAGGATTGCAATGTATCTAACTCCAATAAGCCTAACTTTGAATTAGGTCAGTTTTATACTAAGCGTACTGAAGTTTATGAACCGAACTTACAGGATAAAAAGTCCGCGTTTGTTCATCGGACTCAAAAAGTCCATAGTTTATAATTGAGGGTATTTAAACAATAAGCTTAAAACGAAGACGCGGAAATTGAAGTGTATCGTTGATTTTTAAAAGGTAAATGACTTCGATTGACATAACAAAAGATTGTGCATGAATAAATGATTGCCGGGAACACCTACGCCACTATTTGTTTTTAGCTCTGATTGTTTCAATAGAACTGCCGTCAAGTGGAATTTAATAGTCTTCATATCAAGTGCATAAATTATACGCGTCATCTTGAAAAATAGATAAAGCAGACTTATTTATTTATTGCATACTAGCTGTTCCTGAAACTTCAAAATCATTTTCCAAATCTTGAAAGTTAGTCACAAAGTTATTTTCCCACCTAAATCCTGACCCCGCAGGCATTTAACTATAATTTACCTAAACCTTCCTCAAGGATATTTTTTTTAGTAAAAATCGTACAAAAATTCCTTCAGTAGATTTAGAGAAAATCAATCATATACAGAGTTAAGGTGCCGTAACCATTGGAATCCGCTGATGAGGCAAGCTCGAAAACAATGGGCTTCGCGGAATCATAACCGGGTTTCGGGAATATAATAATTTTTCATTTTTAATTAAATTACTTCTAAATTCACTTGCATTCTTGTATTCAGATAGTAAAGTCTTGTATAATTTTCATCTTTTGTAATAAATAAATAATTTTTAAAAAGACTTTTACTCGCCGCCATATCATAACTGGCGCAGTCGTGGCGGATTGTGACAGTTGGTTAATCAAACTCTTAACCAACTGAACGATATCTATCGTTAAAAATCGCAATAGAGAACCTACAAAGGCGGCGCTGAACAAGAGAACAAGTCCGGAGAGGAGATGCAGAGAAAAGTAATCTTGTGGTGAGTACTCTCGCTATCCAAGTTCCTCTGTTATATTTCCTACCGTATAGTATATAGTATATTTTAAAAGTGTTTCTGTCTAAATAGCTCAAATCGCACTATTAGGCATATTGATTCACTCAAGACGATATTTCGTCATAGTTTTAATTCTAATATTCGTATATTGAATCTAGCGAATATAAACATAATTGTAATTTATTAAATAAAATATATTAATTAATTAAAAGATGGCTTTTCTAAATTGCGATCTTTCTGGTTTTAAATTAATAGCAGATTTTATGCCACATTACGATGGGAACGTAAAACGGTTAAATTATTATATAAGAGAGGTAGAAAGTATTATCAGTGTACTAGACGAGTCCGCTAAGACTCACCCAGCAACAATTCGATTAATAAAAAGTAGATTAAGTGGTGCCGCAATAGACGCAATAGCTTATGAAGAGTGTCTTGACTCATGGGAGCATGTTAAAGCAGCCCTCATACGTAGACTACGTGAACCCCGTAACGAAATCCAGGTTATGCAAGAACTAAGTAGGACGCGTAGAAATAGGCAAGAGGACGCCGAGTCATTCGGTAGGCGACTAAGAGAAATATTAGATACTTTATTCTCCGTAGGCACACACACAAATAAAGCATATTATGAGAGCATGGTTATAGAACAATATATAAATAATTTAGAATTTCAAGTATCAATAGGCGTAAGAATAGCGCAACCCGCGACGCTAGAAACAGCTATAGTTGCTGCTAGGCAGGAAGAAGCTAGAGCTGCATATAATAAGACATTTAATAATTTTAATAATCCGTCAACATCTCAAGCAAGGTTAAAGGAGCCAATTAGATCTTTTAACCACCACCAGCAGAACCAAAGTCCATTTAAATTCAATAACCCAGCTACCCCACAACACCATTCACCAAACCCATCATATACACCTTGTCAAAATAACTGGACACCCGAACAACGACAAAAATGGGTTCAGTCTATGTTACCGTGGAAGAACCGCCCACAATCAGGCAATTACAGACCCCCTTCAGGTAACTTTAGGAACAACATCCCCCAACAACAACAGGTGAATCCACCCCAAAAGGTTTCCGACGTAACCATGAGGTCTATTACAAAGCCTCAAACACCACAGTTTGCCGTTGAGGAGCTGTTCTACTCAGGTGGACCCTCAACAAGTGAACCGGCCTACTACGAGGAAGAAGCAGAACCGTGCTATGAACAAGGTCAGTACCAATACCTAGATAGTAATATCCCTAATAATCAGGAATTGCAATGTGAACTAGAAGACGGTCAAACCCAGCAGGATTTTCCTCCTGATTTAGTAAAGTTAAACTACCACGATAAAGACCACCTTCCGTATATCGAATTACCCGAATTTCAAGGTAAATTCCTAATAGATACTGGCGCATCACGCTCTATGATATCGCCTAGCGTTATATTCGATACCGAGTTCGAAGAGCTCATTGAATATGAACCATTCGAAGTTAAGACAGCACACGCTGTCACGCGTCACGATCAAGTAGCCTATTTACCCCTTCCCCCGGCATTTAATAGTAATATTATTCATAAATTCCTTCTTTTCGACTTTGACCCTAAGTATAAAGGACTTATAGGCTTGGACTTATTAAAAGCGTTATCGTGTAACATTAATATAAAGAATAAGATCTTATGTACAGCTGACGCAGAGATACCTATTTACTTTGACTATCCTAGTAAGAATCTTAAGATTGAACCAATATGTGAAAAAATTATAACCGTTAAGACTAACTATACAGTGGACATACAAGCAACAACATCTAACGAAAACAATGACCACCCTAATATTGACTCTAATAACGATAATTTATCCCAAACGAACACGCAACCCCCTACACTACAATCGGAATCAGACACTATGAGTGTCGTGACATTTGACCCCGACAATCTAGTTTCTACTAACCATACTCAACCCGATAATGAGAATAGAGGTATACCAATTTTATCAGACGCAATAGATCGACAGCTAAAGGAATTTCATATAAGATCAACCCCTGGCTCAACTTATAGAGTAGATAATAGATCGACAACTTCAAGGACCACCATTCAAGAATGTGTTACTGCACACATGTCCAAAAATAAGGAAAAAATCATCGGAAAACGCAATCAGACAGCCGAGGCTGTTACTTTCAAGGTAGGTGAAACAGTTTTTAAACAGGTGGCGAAGACCGCGAGAAATGATAAAACAAAACCGGTATTTAAAGGACCGTATAAAATTATTCATTTACATCCCAATAGCATAGCTGAAATCATAGGCAATCACCCTAATTCTAAATCTATTAGAGTACATTATAAACTACTACGAAGACCCCATCTTGTTACAGGACCTTCGTCTTCGGAGCCCACGTGTTCCAAATAATATCCGAACTTACCTTTGAACCCGTAGACAATGCTAACGGAATCCTTTTATTACAACAAGGATTCATAACAAAACAAATTGCTTCCTTAAACCTAGCCTGTGTGTATAATATCACACAGTTGCATTTAGTTTCTATAGAACTCATGTCATTATATGCAAGCACCAAAGCAGCAGAGAACAACACTGCTTCACAGAATCTACATAGGATATATAGGAATCAAATAGAGCATAATTTAGATTTAATTGATAAAAAGATTATTTTTATTGCACCTAAGATAAGAGTTAGACGTGGTATTATTAACGGTTTAGGTTCAGTTGTTAAATTAATTACAGGTAACTTAGATAACGAAGATGCGATTCGTTTCGAAAACGAAATTAATAAATTACGCAATTCAGTATTCAAAATTCAAAGGTCTCAAAAGCAAACACTCTATTTGGCGGAAAATAATATTAATGAGTTTTCTACTCAGTTAAATAAAATTAATAATAATCAAAATAGGTTGGTTTCTATCTTACAAAATATTACGATTACCTCTAATACCACAATAAATCAATTGCACTTCCTAGAGATATACATTCAAATAAGTTTTAGTTTACAAATAATTTTAGATAAGTTAATGATACTAGAAGATGCGATGACATTCTCGCAATTAGGTATAATGCACCCTAGTATTATAAGCCCTCGTAATTTACTATCAGAACTTAATAATATGCAAAGACTTTATCCCTTAAGGCCCGTAGCAGACATTAGTATTAATAATATTCATATAATAGAAAAGTCTATTAATGTAAAGGCATACAGCACAGAGCACTCTTTAACATTTATATTAGAAATCCCGTCCATTGATCATAAGATATACGATTATATACATTTATACTCCCTTCCAAATAAAGAAAACCTTACCATTATCCCTAAATCCAATTTCCTTGCACTTGGAAGCGATGAGTATGCTTACCTGGAAGAAGAGTGTAAGAAGATATCAGAAGACACTCGACTTTGCAAATCTCTCAACTCCAAAATCACAGAGAAGTCCGATGACTGTATCATATCTCTTATTAAACATCAAAAGGGAAACTGCACCCGCGCTAAGATGAATCTCAAACGAGGAATAATTCAGAAAATCCAAGAAAACACATGGTTGGTGATAACTATAGAACCAGAGGTATTAAAGACGCAATGCGGAAGTAAAACTGAATATCGAAGATCATCAGGATCATTTCTTATAACTATAACAGGAAACTGCAATATCACGGTCATGAACAGGACCCTAGACGCGCATACGAACACCATTACGATGAACGAGATTGTTCCATTACCTAATAAGGATATCTTACATCAAGAAGAAGCGCACTATGAATTACACCTAGAAGACGTATCCTTAGATAACATCCACGAGCTCCTGAACAAAATAGAAGATGTAGATGAAATAGATTATAGTTCCTGGATCAAAATGATGGCGATCCCTAGTTGGTCAACCGTATTCCTGTATGTTCTAATCATAGCCTTTGCAGCATGGAAGTTCTACCCAAGCAAGAGTCCCCCTAAGGACATGCAGCGCGAGGACGCTCCTGGAAGCTGCAGGACCATCTTCCATCTTAAGGAGGGAGGAGTTAAGGTGCCGTAACCATTGGAATCCGCTGATGAGGCAAGCTCGAAAACAATGGGCTTCGCGGAATCATAACCGGGTTTCGGGAATATAATAATTTTTCATTTTTAATTAAATTACTTCTAAATTCACTTGCATTCTTGTATTCAGATAGTAAAGTCTTGTATAATTTTCATCTTTTGTAATAAATAAATAATTTTTAAAAAGACTTTTACTCGCCGCCATATCATAACTACAGACAGACAGTATTTTTGCAGTTTGATATAGTTAAATTAATCTAATCAACTATTTATAGTGCAATTTAGTCATGATGTAATAACATGATGGTTGCATACATTTTGTTTTATCGTGTTTACTAATTAAATTACGTCGTTTCTATCTTGTGCAAGGTCGGAGAATAATTCAATAAATTTCTATCAATAATCTTCATTAGTATAGGTTTTCTGTATTAGTCTCCTTTAATAGTTCTTTTTTAACCGCTGCAATATTAAATCTAAAATTGATTGTGAAATTTTACTATAAAATCGTAAAGCAATATCCAAAGATTTTCGTGCAAAAGCACGGTTTCTAAATTGTCTATTTATATATCAACAATGTTTTTATAATACTACATAATTTAAAAATATATATATACCTATTACTTAAGCAGGTGCCGCTAAAATACTTTAGTGGTGTTGCAACAGTAAAATACAAGTGACAATTTTCCGGCGACATTAAATTTTAAATGGCAGAAATAACTTAATGATTCATCTCTAATTTTGTATTTAAGTTCATTATTTGATAATGAACTGATTCAAATTCAATTAGCGACAGACGATTACCGTCTGTGGAAGCTATTGAATTTTTAATTCAATTCTAAAAATTGGCGGGACCAGTCTACCGTGACCGTGGAATAATGGTATAAATATTCTAGTAGGCTAACGTCAATTGATATTGACCTTGACAACATACTTCCACAGAGTATATAACCATTTCAATATTTAATATAGCAGTTTCCTTCAGTTTCTTTAAAATAAACGTCATCTTCGTACGTAATGTAAATGACTCACTATACTTTAAGATAGTATAGCCAATCCTATTTAGTAATGCTCTTTTAAGAAATTATAAATACGGAGCATTGGTGTATAATTCTTTTGTATGTATACATTGCCGATCTTGTGTGGACATTAATAAACTCTAACAATATATAAGCGGCAATGGTCACCTCGTGTTGTGAAATAAACGCAATAGCCGTGTCAGGGACTATATGTACTGTTCACGCGCAGTCTGCGAATGTTTTTCTCGGAAGCCGGCTGTATGCGTCGAGTCAGTGCCTTTTAATCCGATCCAAAAACTCGTTGCGATAAAACTAGTGCCTTATTTGGAAGTTTAAACTGTCACCGATTTCGCGCCATGGACGACAGGTAATTTACGTAATGCTATCACGCTTATCTTAGATTACGAATGATTAAATGTATTATTTTTTTATTTTAGATTATTTTTTGTCGTATAACTTGTTGGGAGCTTACTGCGTGGGAGCTTTTATTTTTGGGATTTTTGACTCAGCTGGGCTTCAAGTAGCAACATAATGTCATTCACCTCAATGTAAGTCGCTTCGAATTTTAAACGCATAGCACTGTTGAGATGAAACGCTACGATTGTTTGTTGTCTGTGGAATGCAATTGCGATGAAAAGATTTCGATTATTATCATCATTCATCTTAATCATACGCATAGCATAAAAAAAATTAATCTATAATAACTCGATTTTCGTAGATTTAGCTGTTATATCGACGAAAATTGTTTGTTTTTATTTTATCACGCTTTTTTCATACCATGTACGCAAAATATTCGAAACATCTTATTTTTTATCTAAATTTACGTAAAGTATTTTATAAGCGAGTAAAAGTATTTTGTCATGAGAAACTATTAGTCCTACATGAACTCATATTAAGAAATGTAGGTATGACTAGATTCCAGGCCGTTAATAAACTAAAAAAAAAAAAGTACATAAAATTACATTTGTATATCTAATGCGTTTAATAATTAATTATAATTTATTATTATATGAAAGTTTAAGAGAGAGTTAAAGTAATTATTAAGGTATGGTCATATTAATTTTCCTAAACAAATAATTTCTCTAAAACATCTGTTACTATTATTATGCGTTACTGAGAATAGAATATAGACATTCTAGGTTTTTATTGTAAAATAAAGTTACAAAAAGTATTTTAAATACTGATTGTACCCGCGACTTCTTCGCGTCAACTTAAATTTGAAAACACCCCCGATTATAAACTACTAGTAATATCCCGCAGTTTCACCCGCGTACATATTGATCTCATGGCAGTGAAAAGTCTACTAAGTCGGACCAATAGTTCAATATCGGATCAATAGTTTCCGCAGCGAATGCGATGATTTTTTTATGACTAATTTTTACACCTTATTACATTTTTATTACGAATCCCTATTTAAATGTAATATAGCCTATGTTGCTCAGTAAAAAACCAGCTTTCCAATAGTGAAATAATTTTTGAAATCGGTTCAGTTTTTGTGTAAAAATACTACAAACATACATACAAATTTATCCTCTTTATAATATTAGTATAGATTCCCGAAAGTAAAATGAGAATTTGTATCCTTTATCTTAGCCTGGTAGATAATCTTCAAGTGTACAAAATTTTATCAATATTGCTAGCAGATTACAGGTGAGAGCGTAACAGACGCACTTTCGCAATTATAATACGAGTATGGATGCCTATATCTAAATATAATCACAATTATTATTACTATATATTTTTTTTACTTTTGAAAATATGATAGAAAATTAATCTAAATACAATATCATTTTATCATACTGTTGCTCTTATACCATACTAAGTAGGGGTTGGCACAACATGTTGTCACATGATTTGGCTACGTATTTTAAGACTGGCCGCCTGCCAGACGTCAACTTACCTTAATTGCCTTTTACGACACCTCGGTAAGAAATGAGGGTGGTCAGTTCTACTCAGCCGGATACCACAAGGACCTCCCTTAGTCCTTGTCCCGACAGATAGCACGGTTTCTTACGGTTTCTTTCCGTTTCTTACGACACAGTAAGAAAGAGGGTAGTCTATTCTACTCAACCGGATATCAACTCAATCAAAATCATTTATGATTGCATAATACACATACAAAAAGGTATAATAATTATTAATTTCCGGCGTATTACCAATAAATTGGTATGCAAATATGGATGAACTAAAGATTTATGAGTTTATAAAATGAATTTTAATTGTATTTTTTAAAATAAGTTTCCCCGCTATATGTAAGCGATTAAAATGATCATTTTTATAATCGCTTACGTATCGCGCGTAGCGTCGCCAACTAATAAAGCCTTATCCTAACACTTCATATAATAAAGTCGAGTTTCCTTATTTCTGATTAAAATCACTTTTGTTGTATTCTATTAATAGTTACACTTGAATATACTAATAAAATACTAACTCCTTATAAATATGATGATAATATTTTACTAATTAAAAATAACGCTTTAATAATTTATTGAGGTATTGCGTGTAGCTTAGCTTAATAACACTATAGGCAGGGTGCGGGTCGCAGTCACGTCATGTTATTTTTATTACTTTACCGCTTTCACCTTACTGTATTTACGTTTTTTTGTTAACTAACAACGCAAAGGAAACATTTATTTTTAAGTATTATAATAGGCACTTGACCGCTTGATAATGCCGTCTAAAAGTTCGCTCTTGTATCAAATAACGGTCTCTTACTAACCCACTGCTGGGCATAGACTCTCTCTGTTAGTGGAAAGATTGGAGCCGAGACCTACCACGCAGCTCCAATCCGGATTGGTTTCAGTATAAAAGTAAGTAAAGTAACGGCCTGTTACTAACCCACATCTGGGAAATGGGCCAACTCTCTCTCTTTTTGGAGAAGGGTTGGAGCTAAGACCTACCACGCTGCTCCAATGCGGATTGGTAGGTTATACATATTCCTAGAATTGTCTAGACGATGTTTTTCTTTACCAAAAAGCGTATGATAAATTGCAATTATCAATTAGACACAAGTTTTAACAGAAATACTCATTGGTGCTTACCCGGGGGAATCCGTGACCCCTCTCGGCGCTTGCATAATAAATACCTTTCCACTAGTACTTTTTAGGATACCCCTTTTTGAATTAGAATTTTTTAAAATAAATATCATATATAAAATGATTATCCTTAGTTTATGCATATAAACAAGCATTACTGACGTCCCTATATCGGTTGTAAAGAAATATAGCCCCCAGATAGGGACCAAAACCTAGTCGGGCTAACCCGATATAAGGACGTGTGTGAAAACACTGTCTTTATACTAACTAGGTATACCTATTATATAATGGGGTAAAGGATATAAAAATATTTGCAGGTGAGTATTTCACGTAGCACAAAGATGCTTTGGGCGTTAGGATCTTAAGGTAAAGAAGGGGAAGATAGCGATATTGCCTAAGAAACTTTCGTGGGAAACAAATTAACTTTAATTAAGATTTTTATACAATGTTCTAACAAGTGTTCTCTCTTACCCATCTGCTGATATATTTAAGGTACTAGTTCATATATTTTTAAGAAAGTAATTTAGTTTAGTTAGTAATTAGTAATTTAATTTTTGTATATATTAATTCAGGCGCCGATGGGACTGACATATCCTTGAAGGAAAAAAGTCCTAAAAAAAAAATAAAGATATAAAAAAAAAAAAAAAGATTTTTATAATCCAACTACAGAGTAAACGCTTCGTCTTTCCTTTTTTGAGGTTTGGAGCTAAAACCTATTTTTTACACAAATCCTGACTTCTCTTGACGCACGTTTCATCATGATGTTTTTCTTCGATTTGTGCATGTGTTTTTACGAGTCCTGCATGTATCGGGTATGGAAACGGATAGTCCACTCTATATTTAGCTTATTAAAGTGTGATTTTTTTGGTATTACCTTCAGAATAATATTAAAAATCACATCAGTCAATGCCAGATAGTCATCGTGGGAACCCCTTGCCAAACACCATGTTCATGAAATTTGAATTCTATTTACATCATAGTATAAAAGATGTTTCCTCTTTAGCCAGACATTTTTGATAGTTCCAACTCCTGCCAGACAAGCATTTATGGTAGCTGTGGGAGCGAGCTCGAAGTATACTTACGGGTAGGTGCGAGCGAGATGGCGCGTTAGGTCATTACTTACTGCTCAGTTTTTTATAAAACAACGAAGGTCTGGGTTCACGGGGTCTTAGTCCGCTAGCTGAGGCCACATCACCTCCAAATTTAATTACTGTGAGTTCTTACATACAGCACCCACACCTGTCAGTACAATGAAGAGGACGGCTCCATGAGGATGTTCCTGAGGGGACGGCCGGTGGTGCTGTACGCCCCTACCGACCTGGAGGCTCTGGACCCTGCCAAGGTCGCACCACCACCTCACAACAAACTCAAGTTGGAGTGGGTGTACGGTTATAGGTGAGTATGTTTTTATAAACAACTAGCAATCGCCAGCGTGGAAAGGTAAAAACCGTAATAGTCTTTTGATAACCATAAAAATGGTTAAAGTGGGTTAATGTTAAAAGATAGACATATGCTGTCGCGGACTTTTATTTAAAACTTTTAGAGAGGAACAATTTCGTAATACATGATTTTTGAATAACTATTACCGTTTACTCAGCGCACGTAAGGAAAGCTTTAAATTTTGCAGTTTTCGTACTATTTTTTTATTCCTGCCCCTTTCCTATTCATCTTAGCGTGATGTTTTATAGCCTTCCTCGATAAATGGACTATTTTACAATGAAAGAATTTTTCAAATTGCTCCAGTAGTTAGGTTAGGTCGTTCAAACAATCAAACAAACTCTCCAGCTTTATATCTTACTATAGATAACTGGGTGACTGAGCCGTAGTTGGTAATTTTATTTAAAAAAATGATATAAAAAAGGGCTGGTCACATGTTGGTATTTTCAATATTTTAGCCTGCCCGTTCCTCACTGAGCTATCACAGCTTTACAAATGGCAGCTAAACTATCATTTGCATTCTATTCTACATTGTAGTATTGTTTCATTGCCCGAAAACAGGGGTTAAACGACTTTTAATGAAACACAGCTAGCTAGACGGCGTCTCCTTTGTGCCACATAATTTTGGGATTAAACAAGATGACACAGTGATAGTGTCTATGGTCAGCTTACGCCGTGTGGTATCCGGCTGAATAGAATAGTACCACCCTCATTTCTTACCGAGGTGTCGTAAAAGGCGACTAAGGTAAGTCGACCCGCCGTGTGGTATCCGGCTGAGTAAAATTGACCAACCTCATTTCTTACCGAGGTGTCGTAAAAGGCGACTAAGGTAAGTTGACCCACCGTGTGGTATCCGGTTTAGTAAAATAGACCACCCTCTTTCTTACCGAGGAGTCGTAAAATACGACTAAGGTAAGAGGACGTCAGGCAGGCGGCCGATCGTAAAAAAGTAGCCAAATCATATGACAACATGTTTGTAACATGTTGTGCCGACCCCACTTAGAGTGGGATAAGGGCAGGAGGAGAGAGAGAGAGACTATGGTCAGCTTGGCCATGGTGTAAGGCCCATAGAGTTCAATTTTGTAATATGCTTTACGTAAAAGCATTCCTCTTATACTTAATTTAAACCCTTCTGTAGACTGGTCTAGTATGGATTGTGGAATTTTATTGTTAAAGCGAATACTGAGACCATCGAATGAGTTGCTAATTTTGCTGAGACGCGTAACAGGCAACACATGCTTATAATTCAAATATCGTCTAATACATATGGCCATTTTTCCGTACGAATAGAATATTACTATATTGTGATGCTACAGTAAGTATGACTATTTCTACGAACTTTTCGCGAAGGGACTATCGTTGCTTCTTACTATAAGTAGCCCGTATGGCTCTTTTTTGAGCAACAAAAATCTTTTCTATATCGGCCGCTTTGCCCCTCATTATTCCATATAAGATAATGCTGTGAAAATCGTTTCATTTCTGATAACGCCATTTTTCTATGAAACCCATAAACTAGCGACAAACACTCATCAAATATTTACCGTATTTTATCAAATATACGTTGAAATAACTGTACTGTATTGATTTACAAAGATAAGACGTCAAGGCCAGCCATGGCGGCCGGACCTCGTTAAATATTTCATAGCGTGTTCCCTATAATTATTACAATTATATAAAAATGTTTGCATAATTACAATCTTGATAAATGTATGATATGTTTGTGTGTGTAATGTAACTTGATTATCGTTAATTGATCCTATTTTTTTATATAATTTATGGAAGTAGGCGTTACTTTGCGAAATTCCATAATACAAAGTTTTGTTAATCAATCCATTGATCATACAAAAACAACTTAAGTGTTCTATTCGAAATTCAAATTCAAAATAATCTTTATTTAAATAAACTTGTAAACAAGTGCTTTTAAATATTCAACGGATTCAATGATGTAGGTACTATCTATTTTTCCGTCCCCTAAAAAATTTCGCGAAATCTTTTATTCTTTATATACATATGCTTCAATTGTACAAAATTTCCACTCACATGTTAACGCACACTATATACAAGAACACGATATAATGGGAATACCACTATTCCCGTTCCGAGATGCACTTCTCTTGAATGACGAACAAAGACTGAATATAACTGAAACGTTTTATCAATAGGGAGACTCAACCGGAAACAACACGTTACAGTGTTGCCACCATTTTAATCAAAAGGGCGCGATACTCTTGTTTCATGACTGTGTTGCTATAAAATACAAAGCGGAAATCAATGGCGACAACACACACAATCAAAATATTAGTGTGGATGTCGGAATAGCCAAATTTAATTAGGTGTTTCTTAATTTATTAAATGTAATAACAGAAATAGTTCCCAAGCAGACAAGATAATTTCCTATTAATAACGTAGTATGCTATATTAAAGTCAAAGCCGTGTGGTATCCGGCAGAGTAGAATTGACCACCCTCATTTCTTACAGAGGTCTCGTAAAAACGGCCAAGGTGAGGTGTCGTTAGACAGGCGGTTGGTAGTAAAATCATGTGACAACATGTTTATAAAATGTTGTGCTCACCCCACTTAGAGTAGGATAAGGGCAGGAGGATGATCCTATATTAGAGTCAATATTTTTAGACGTAGACTTACGTATTATTTTGTGTAGATACTACACAGTTTCGTCGGAGCTTTTCTGAACTTATGTGGTGCGTGTATAAGTCACATGTTAAATATAATTTTGTCATGTGTTTGTGTTGATGTATGTGCCTACCCACATTAATTGTTCGGTGCCCTTTTTCCTACAAATACAAGCAATTGTTTATAAACTGTGCAATTGAGAAGGAATGATGTCGAGTAATCTTCCAATTGACTTCGTTCATCCATTAAATCCCACGCGCCGCGATGTTTACAACACTCAAAAACATATCGGTTTGACAAGCTGAATTCCATTGCATTTTTTGATAGGGGCACCATCAATTGCCTGATACAAATTGACGTAGCAAATAAGCAAACGCTGTTTGCAAATCAAATAAATTACAAACCACTTCCATACTATATTGTTACGACACGTCTCAAATACAACTTCCTTCACATAGCTAGGTCAATAATATAAGAAACATTGACGCCGTCAACGTGACAAGTTGTTAAATTAATTGCCTGACTTTTGAGAAAATTGCTTCTTATTTATTGTATAAGTGCAAAGGAGACGAGAAAGACGAACAAAGACTGAATGCAACTGAAACGTTTTAGCAATACATAGGAAGACTCCACCGGAAACAACACGACACAGTGTTGCTACCATTTCAGTCAAAAGCGCGCGATACTCGTTTCATGACGGTGTTGCTATAAAATACAAAGCGGAAGTCATTGGCGACAACATAGGTAACATATTTAGTTTAAACCAAGAACCGATCGTAAAAGTTTGTCGCAGTTGACCCATTGCTGCTAAAATGAAAAATCGGTTGTAAACAGGCGTACACGTAAAAACTATGTCCACTAAACTATACGTCCATTGTTTTATTTGGTCCGTTGTACGCTCTCTTTGGGCTCACGTACCTCAAGGCTGTTCCGCTCGAGTGGCCAACTGTGTAATTCAGATGATGACCGCAGTTTAACCCAGAGTTGGATCACAATGAAAGGAAATGCGCGATTTAGCTCGTTTTTTATTATTTATGGGCGTAGGCTATGTATATCATTGTTTCTGTGTTCTATCTATCTATCTAATTTCGGGGACGTCTGTCTGTGCAGGAAGGTGGTCAGCTCCTATTCTGGATAATTCCGCCAATTTTATTGGGAATTTTGTTGGGACAAACGTTTCACTGCTGTCCTGATAGTATCACCTGCTTTAATCTACCTGTTACTTTTACAAACCTAATAATGTCACTGATGAGGATATTTGTAAGGTCTTCAGCGAGATCTTACCAGCGAGTACACGGGGCACTCAGCCATAAGGTGAAGACTTTTTTCTTCCTCTTCACCCTCTGCGCACTTGTTGCTGTGTTAGTCTGTTAAATTCTCGGTTTATGTACGAAAGAGATGACATAAAGCGCTCCACGCTTTTTATTCAATCTTTAATTGAAGTGGAATCTTGCAAATTAAATTTGACCCACTTCCCAGAATCCGATTGAAATTTACATATTTGTCCAGTCCCGATGACAATGCATGTTTATAATCCATGACAACAACTCCTCAATGGTTAACAGTAGCGACAATATTACGTTTTACTTAACGTCAAGTAAGATTCTAATGGTCTAATTGATAATTGCAATTTATTCTTATCTTCCTGTACTTCACCCACTTCCCACTTAGAGTGGGAAGTGGGTGAAGTGCAGGAAGATGATGTAGAGTGGACAATCTGTTATCATATCTGATACATGCAGGATTCGTAAAAGCACACCGCCACCACAATACACATATATTATTACTTTTGTTTCTGCAACAGAGGCAAGGACTGCCGCAGCAACCTGTACCTGCTGCCCACCGGTGAGATAGTGTACTTCGTGGCGGCGGTGGTAGTGCTGTTCAATGTGGAGGAGCAGTGCCAGCGGCACTACACGGGCCACACGGACGACGTCAAGTGCCTGGCGGTGCACCCCAACAAGCTGGTGGTGGCGAGCGGACAATGCGCCGGGCACGACCGGCTCGACGCCAGGGTGAGTGGGGAAGAATCGCGCAGATCACGGGAAAGCCCCGGACAATAGGTTAAATAGGACATTGTTTAGTCATGGAGTCCTCAATCTTAAATCCAAAGACTGTTCTTTTCGTAAATTCACATACAGACAAAAATTACACAACATGTTTTTCGCTTCCATTCTCCTATCATTTGTCAATGACGCTATTTCTTTAACCGACAATATGGCGGCATGGCATGTTTTTTTGGAAGCATCAATGAGGCCGCACGACTTTAGCTGACAGTTATGGCGCTTATCTGCCTACTTGCGTTTGCTGGCGCAGCATATGGCGATGAGTTAAAATTATTATTAGTAATTAGTTTATTATAATATAATTATGTCGTGTGGTATCCGGCCGAGTAGAATAGATCACTCTTATTTCTTACCGAGATGTGTTTAAAGAAGACTAAAGTAAGTTAACCACAGGTTGGCGGCGGGTCGTAAAATAACTGAGCCAAATCACTTACATGTTTATAGCACTTGAAGTAGCATAAGGGTAATAGAATGATGATATGATTTAACAGGCTCATTTGAGAAAATCTTGATTGATACAACAACGATATTTTGTCTTTATACATATGCAATAATTAAAAAGCAATATTCTCAAAATTCATCGACGGTGACAATTTTTTTTATATTATTGACCAGCTATATGAAGGTTTTTAAAATTTCGCGATTCATACTAATTAATATATAAACAAACGGGTCACATCGCGATAATCTCGAGTTACCTTAAGACGCCGCGGCGCTCCAGTCAGTTCGTGACCACGGTGGATGCAACTCTGCCGAAACGTCGACCTTTATACGAAGGTTGAAATTTGCACCCAAGGGGGGGCCATCAACCACACTGTGACAGACTAGGGGTCTGACGATAATTTCGATATCCGGTGGGCAGCATAAGAACAATACAATGCACGTACGTACCTTGAGCTGATCAGCACCGCCCTCGATGAGCTTCCACCAAATATGATGCAGGATTGTCGTGATCGAATTCGATGCGCGCGCGCTCGCCGGTTTTAATATTGATCGTTATGTGTTTGACAGTCACACTGACACTTGACGGGTGGGCCTTTTTGACGCATACGGCGTGCATGACAGTTCGTTACAACTGTGTTGCCAATGCACTGAAAACCGAACATCGAATTCATTTTACGTTAACGGAACATCCCGCCCACAAAAATGCGTATGGAGCTCGTGATTATCGCGATGTGACCCGTTTGTTTATATATTAATTTATATGAAGGAGGTTGTAGCATTTATTTCGTCCGTGTAAATTCCAGCCGCACGTCCGCGTGTGGAACTCCGTATCTCTGGCCACGCTGGCCGTGATCGGCGCGGGCCACATGGAGCGCGCGGTCGCGTGCGTGACGTTCTCGCGCGCGGACGGCGGCGCGCTGCTGGCGTGCGTGGACGACGGGCCCGACCACACCATCTCCGTGTGGGAGTGGCAGCGGGAGAAGCACTGCCTGGCCGAGACCAAGGTAAACACGTAGGACATTTAGGACTGAGTCTAATGTTAAGGAACCTAATATAAAGAGACGATAGATCTTATTGATCAAGTAACAACCCCGGATGGGTTCGAAAACAAGTCCAGTAAAGCCAAATTTTACGAAAGGGTTTTTTTTACAAAATATACGCGTTCAAGATTACAATAAAATATACGGGGTTTTTTTAGGTGGACTGCGCTTGCCTTATATAGGCATGCCATATATAGGTGCCTATATATTGCCTATAGTATCTATTCACTCTTTTTTTTTCAATTTGGTAAATCGTAGGAGTTCGGAAAGATAGATGCAGGAGGGTAATTCCAAATTTTGAAATGCATGGATGCATGAGAAACGAAGAAAGAACCAAAGCGTTTAGTGCGTATTTTGAGGATATTAACTGAATATGGATGGAATCCTCGCGGTTTCTGGTTGTCCGGTAGTAGAATATGAGGGAGATTAGATTAAACATATGGCACACTCTTCAAAATATATTCGGTAAACAGAAAGTGATGCGTAAAATAGTCGAATCAGTCATAGCAATATTCATCAGGAATCGGCAATTTAGGAAATTCACCACATGGTATTTTTCCGAAAGTTTTGCGGAAAAGTACGACTTATGTTACCAAATACTTAAAGATATTTGTGAGTTTAACTATAACGCTTTAAAGGTTCGGACATCAAGGCTAGAAGCTGCATTGTTGATTTAAAGGCTAATAAAAGAAGTATATCTTGTCAATTATTTTTTTTATTTTTCAGTGTTCCGTAGACACAGTTGTGGCAGCAGAATTCCATCCCCTGGACCGCAACCAAATTGTGACGTGCGGGAAGAGTCATATAGCTTTCTGGACCCTGGACGCGTCCAACGTCCTCTACAAACGAATGGGAGTATTTGAAACCCGGGATAAGCCCAAATATGTCACTTGTCTTGGCTTCAATCACAACGGTAAGTTTAGGGTTTATTCGTTATCCTGGAAACTTTTTTCCCTCCCTATTATCTTTCATAATCTATTTCCCTAAAAATCATCCCCTAAATCCCTACAAAATCACTTACTCACTTAAAAGCTCCTACTTTTCCTAATAACTTAAGAACCTCTTTTGCGATATTCTCGGATTTTATTCGTCCTTCGCCCTTATAGCTCTCTAAGTAGGGTCGGCACAACATGTTGTAAACACGTTGTTACGTGATTTTGCTAGTTTTTAGGCCGCCTGTCTAAAGTCAACTAATCCTAGTCGTCTTTCTACTTCTACTAAACCCGATACCATACGGTGGGTCAACTTACCTTGTCACTTTTTACAACACCTCGGTAAGAAATGAGAGTGGTCTATTCTACTCAGCCGAATACCGCATGTCATGTATTCCGGTACATATATTTCAAACACGGTATATATATATATTTCCTGTATACTCGGGTGCGAATCCAATATCCGTTATAAAACAACTAAACAGTGAGTTAATCGGTCTGGAGTGGGCTATTTTGTACTTAAACGTTTATTTCTATTATAAATCTATATATGTTTGTATGTATTGTGTTATATATCTTTTTAAATACAGATTAGGACATCGTTTGCTTTAGATATGTTAGTGTCAAGTAGTTAACCCAGTATACCGGTCCCCACAGGAGACGTAATCTCAGGCGACTCTAACGGCAACATCATCGTATGGGGTCGCGGCACCAACACCGTGCAGAAGCTGGTCAGGGGCGTGCACGAGGGGGCCGTCTTCTCCGTCTGCAGCCTCAAGGACGGGGGAGTGGTCTCCGCAGGGGGCAAGGACGGCCGGCTGGTGCTGTTCGACGGAGACCTCAACGCAACAGGCACGGAGAATGTGGTGAGATATTTAATAATCATTTATTCAGGGGTCTAGTGAGAAGACTGAAAAGGACAATGCCAATGTTAGTGTAATATAGTGATAGTGTAGTGTAGTATTAGTAAAAGAACACAAGAACAAAGTGTCTCCTATAGTACTAAGATAAATCATTGGACCTGTTCTTAGATATAAGTTAATTTATAAGTTTAGGTTAAAAAGCCGTGTGGTGTCCGGCTGAATAGAATAGTACCACCCTCATTTCTTACCGAGGTGTCGTAAAAGGCGACTAAGGTAAGTTGACCCACCGTGTGGTATCCGGTTTAGTAGAATAGACCACCCTCGTTCTTACCGAGGTGTAAAATACGACTAAGGTCGACGTTGACGTTAGGTAGGCAGTCGGTCGTAAAAACGTAGCCACATCATGTGACAGCATTTTTATAACATGTTATGCCGACCTCGCTTAGAGTGGGATAAGGGCAGGAAGATGATGAATATAGTGGCAGTGTAGTGTTAGTGCTACTGAAATAGAACACAAGAACGAAGAGTCTCCTATAGTACTAAGATAAGTCATTGGACCTGTTCTTAGATAAAAGTTAATTTATAAGTTTAGGTTAAAATTAAGTTGCTTGTGTCATCTCTTTAGTTATTTAATACTAAAAACGCGGTAATCACGTGACCAAGCAAAGGAGAGACTTAATAGTTGTCTATAAAATAACCGAGCTAGTTTTTAGTATTGGACTCTTGCTTTTTCTTCTTCTTTTACATATGCTATGTGGTGTGTCGAGGGTAATATGTGGTTTGTTGAGCCAATATGTATTGTGTTAATGGCGCATATCTTGCCAAATAATTGGCGCTAATATTTAACGCGCTACAACAGAATAGTCTAATATATTATGTTTGTTCTCCGGAAGCTATCTTTCATGGGATATTCCCCACAGATTGAGGGCCACTATGGTGGAGTGCGGGTGGTGGCGGAGGGCCGAGGCAGGCAGTTGTTCGTGGGCACCACAAGGAACTGTATCCTGCACGGAGACCTGCAGCTCGGCTTCGTTCCCGCTGTGCTGGGTAAGAGATAATATTACTATACGGCAACGCGTTGCTGTATCTTTTAGGCTATTCTTTTCTTATAATATCGCCCTATCCGAAGAATACAGTCACATTTCCTATGCTCATACATGGGACATGTGACTTTGTTCTTCGGATAGGGCCATATATCGTTGCGCTTTAGTGCTTTTTGGCAACCCCTTTGATGCGTTTTAGTTTTCATTTCGCTATTACTTACTATACTAGCTGAGCCAGCGGCTTCGCCCGCGTGGAAGTCAGTGACACAAAAAAATTCCAGAATTAAAATTTTGAGTATAAAAGTAGTTATTGCGAGTTAACCATAACAGATGTTGTCACGGATTTTTTGTAGTATTTATGTAGATCTACATTCCTCTAATACATTACTTTAGTCTATCTCTGCTGGTTTACGCGACGCATGCGAGTATAGCTCCCAGCGGGTAATGTACTATTAATCTTCCGGAAGAATTGTATCTTTTAATAACGAGTTCGATCACATAAAAACAGTCAACTTTTGGGGATTTTGTTTTATAATACGGCCTGTGTTTTTCACTAGAACCTCCTCCTCGCGTCGCATTCCTCATTACTGAGGGTCGTGATCCCTACGATTAGGAAGCAGACTTTCTCGAAGGACTTTCTTCCATCTGCTTCTGTCCGAGAACTTCCCACCCCCCTAAATATATTGTTACGCGTTAGTACTATTATTCGTTAAATTCTATAATATTCTCAATTGGCAGGTCACGTGGATGAGGTGTGGGGTCTGGCCACACACCCCTCCCTGCCGCAGTTCGTGTCCGCGGGCTGGGACAGGCTACTCCAACTGTGGGACGGGCTCAGTCACTCCACCGTGTGGAGCAAGGATATCGAGGTCTGTACAATTATTTATTCATATACCCGTGACATCTCTCTAAACTACTCTCTCTATTAAACTATGTTTTTCTGTTCACGAAAGAAAAACGTGATACATATTTTATGTTAGCCCTGTATAAAAGTAATGGGAATATTATTTTGCTATAATCCGCGATAAAAGAAAATATATGTAATGCTAAATGTAGAGTGTACTATTCGATCTCATACCTGATACATGCAGAATTTGTAAGAACTCATACAAAGCAATCGAACTCAGCAAAACAAAAGCGATTTTGTCGTGGAGTCTATCTCCTGAAGATGATTCGGTTACGGGGCGAAACAATTGTTGAGATTGTGGTGGTGAATGTGTGCAGTGCATGTGTATTGTTGTGCCATCGTTGTCGGGTAGTGCATGAGTTCTTACAAATTCTGCATGTATCAGGTATGAGATCGAATAGTACACTCTACATTTAGCATTACATATATTTTCTTTTATCGCGGATTATAGCAAAATAATATTCTCATTACTTTTGTATTATGGACCTCCGCAAAGTAACGCCTAATTCTATAAATTAGTTAGCCCTGTATATTAGCTTGCATTGTGCATTTCATCAATATTGATCCAGCCAATTAGTCGTGAAAGCGAAATAGAGACACTTTCACATTTGTAATATGTATTAGTAGACATAGAATTTCACGTCACTTACTCAGTCCTAACTCACTTACAAATGCTTTAAGTGACATAATAAACAAAAGTAATTATAAAATTATTTTGCTATAATCCGCGGTAAAATAGAAAATATATGTATTTAATGCTAAATGTAGAGCGGACACTCCGTTTTTATACCTAGTACATGCAGGATTCGTAAAAACACATGTACCACCACCACCGCCACCACAACAAACAAGCACTACATACGTTCACTATCACAAACTCAACAATCGTTTCGCCTCGTAACCGAAGCATCATCAGGAGATAAACTCCACGACAAAATCGCAAAGGTTTAGGCATGTGTTTTTATGAATCCTGCATATATCAGGTATGAAAACGGATTGTCCACTCTACATTTAGCATTATATACATATATTTTCTTTTTTACCGCGGATTATAGCAAAATAATTTTATTATTACTCTTGTATTATGGATCTCCGCAAAATAACGCCTAATTCCATAAATTATTTGACATAATAAAGATAATTACGTGCGTTCACACAGCTCGGTTACTTGAACTAATCGTTGTATAGGAGGATGAGAATTTTTGGTACGGGATATTCACAGATATCTTATGAGGGTAATGGTGTCACAGTACGCCAGAGAATTTTTGGTACGGGATATTCGCAGATATCTTATGAGGGTAATGGTGTCACAGTACGCCTGAGAATTTTTGGTACGGGATATTCGCAGATCCTTTATGAGGGTAATGGTGTCACAGTACGCCTGAGAATTTTTGGTGCGGGATATTCGCAGATCCTCTATGAGGGTAATGGTGTCACAGTACGCTTGAGAATTTTTGGTACGGGATATTCACAGATATCTTATGAGGGTAATGGTCTCACAGTACGCCCGAGAATTCTTGGTACGGGATATTTGCAGATCCTTTATGAGGGTAATGGTGTCACAGAACGCCCGAGAATTCTAGGTACGGGATATTCGCAGATCCTTTATGAGGGTAATGGTGTCACAGTACACCCGAGAATTTTTGATACGGGATATTCACAGATACCTTATGAGGGTAATGGTGTCGCAGTGTGTCCAGATCAGAAATCTTAATGGTAAATGAATGTGACAGGAGCGGGCGCAGTGCGTCGCGTGGTCTACGGACGGGTCGGTGATCGCCGTGGGCTGCACGTCGGGCAAGTGGCTAGTGTTCGACCCGGTCTCCAGGGACCTACTTGCGCAGCATCACGACGGGTTAGTGCGATTAAAAAAAATAACTTATTAATGGCCATAGGTGGTAATTTTTTAAAAGCTTTTATTTAACTTTATGTGTATGTATAAATGTGGAATCTTGCAAGCTAAATTTAACCTACTTCCCGATGTCATATTGAGCTGAAATTTTTATACTGGTCCAATCTCAATTACAATGCATGTTTATGATATGCATGACCTGATGTTACTGTCAGGAACGGCTCCAGACGAGGGAACTGTTTAAAGGTTAACAGTTGGGATATAAAATTTTGTTTCATGTTTTTTTGTTTTGTGTCAATTTATTTAATTAACTAATTTTGATCTGTTTTTCTATCTTCCTGATTGCGCATCTTTCTACTTATCTGTATATCTATCTACTTAGATAAGTAGATAGATATTCAGAGATAATCAAACAAACTATATATCTGTCTATCTATCCATGTATTAATCTACTTATTTAAGTACTTTTCTGTCCAACAACCAATCTATCTATCTACCCATCAACCTGCCTAGTTATCATTCTATTATTCTTTCTATCTATACATCTGTTTAATATATTCGCAAATATGGCAACCAAGTATCTTTATAGCCTTCCATTAATTAACTTGACTACTTATCTATCCACTCATGTATTTGTGATGTAGGTACTTTGCATTAATCTGTGCTGGTATTTTTGTTTGCTGTCAGTTTGTAATCTCTCTTGCCTTTAAACTAGCCGACAACTTTTTAAAACTTTAAAAAAAATGACAGACTAATGCAAAGTACCTACATCACTGCTGAGAATATCACAAGCTGCCAGCACCAATGAGTTTTCAGTTAAAACTTAGGTGTCTAATTGATAATTGCAATTTATCACACGCTTTTCGGTGAAGGAAAACATCGTGAGGAAACATGCATATCTCTAGAGAATTCTGGAGATATGTGTAACCTACCAATCCGCATTGGAGCAGCGTGGTAGGTCTAAGCTCCAAACCTCTCCAAACCCTATTTAAAAAGTGGGATAGTAACAGGCCGCTACTTACTTACCTACATCAGTAGTATCAGTATTAAGCTGTCAAAAATTTCTAGTATTTTGTATTTCTCAGAGCGGAGCCGATCCAGACGATCCAATTCGCGCCAAATAACCAGCTGGTAGCGCTGGGCTCCAGGGACAACTTCGTCTACGTGTACCAGGTGGACGACGACGGCGCGCGGTACTCGCGGCTCGGGAAGTGCCTTGTGAGTATAAATTCAAATTCAAAATATTCTTTATTCAAGTGGACTGTTTACAGTACCTTTGAATCGTCAAATGTTTTAAAGAAGCTACCACTGATTCGGAAGTTTGCTCCTACCGAGAAGAATCAGCAAGAAACTCGGCAGCTAATCTTTTAAAAAATTATTACAATTTGATGGTTACAAGATAATCGTTGCAGCTGGATGCGTAGCTGACTGCAGTTAAGATAAGCTATCAGTCAAATAATCCTCAATAGTATAGTAAGCCTATATATACCCCTAAACCCCCCCTCCCTTCAAGTCCGATACAGTCCTCCACAACGCGTCGTTTTAAGCCGAGGTCCGTCCTCACAGGGGGCACCCTTAAGGCGACGCTCCCAGGATGCTGCGAATCTCGCTCGAGACTAGCTCTCCCAGTTTTTCACTCCGGCGATGCTTCTACGCTCGCCAACTCTCTCGGTGACGCTGTCAAAGCTTCTAGGGCTAACAGCATTAGTTAGTGTTCGAAAAAACATTATAATCGTACAGATTACGGTTCGTACGCCGTGCACCAGGAGTGTTAAACTTTAAAGATAACTCAAAAGTATTAAAAATATTTCGATAATGCTAAATATAGAGCGCAGTATCACACACGAGCGGAAACAACCCCCCCCCCCCCCCCCCCTCCAACACAATTAAAAAAGACCCGTGATTTTCTACGCCTCAACTTCAACATTTTAGTACCCTCGATAATGATAATTTTCAATAGTATTGTTGCAATAAAGAAAAATGGGCATAGTTTTATCCTATATTTTACCCGAGTGTTTAAGCTATAATTGTCTTAAATATCAATATTAGTCTATAGGCTAACTGTTTAACTCAAACCTACGAAGACGCGGAGTTAGGACGAGGACTGAGGTATGTGTAAGATGTTGGACACCAACCATACAAAAATTGACTGAAGACAGCTTTTGTTATTTTCCTAGAGTATTTAAACATTCCCTGATATACCTATAAATATATGCTGTATCGAAAAAGTAACGATAGGATCAAATAGAATAAATATTCTGATTGAAGTATTTTTTCGGGAATTATTTTAAAAATATACAAAATCACCACAAAAGTAAGTATATTGCAGACAGCAACATTTTAAATCAGTTTTTTGAATCATTGTTGCTAGCAACACTTCATAATTCCCTCTCATCCAGGAGTATATAAAAAATTTTAACAAAAATATTTTTGAAATCATTTCCTTTCTTCTCTCCATTCCTACAACTTCCGCTTTTACGGAAAGAATTTTTTCCGTCATGAATGTGAAATAGAAAGAAGAAAGGAATAGAGCATCTATTAATTTCATCAACAATGGCATGTTAATTTACCTTAAAATAAACCTAACTTGCTCAAGTGCTATTTTTTTTCCTGAATTTCCTAAAAGTACTATGTTTTTTTATTTAAAAAGAAAATACTATTTTTCTTCAAGAAAAGGTGGCAACCCTACCCTAGAGTCCCAACTGCGAACGGCAGAAATTAAAGATTGTATTTAAGTACGAATTTCATGATTTCATGCACATCTAGTGTACGGAGAGAAAACGTAGACGGGTAAAGATAACTAAATCCATTTCAGTAGTTAGTACAGAGCTTATCCAGTAGTTAGTGCACGGTTGTATATCTGTGCTAAGGCTTTGTGGGATTTCATAGTACAAATATAATAAAACAATTATTTTGCAATAGTTCTATCATTACTTTTTAATTTATCAATATCGCCCTTCGTAAAAAGTTATTGCTTTTAATATTTTTTTTTAGATAAATAATCAATGTTGTATTCCAAAATTAATATGCGCCTAAAATTACGTATAAAACTGAATAATTTTATTATTATATAATATTATGAGTATAGTTCCGCTATACATAATTTGCCAATAGGATTAGAAGGTAAACGCTTTAAAGATTTGTAATTTAATACTATTTGGTTTTCGGCGAAGCTTCTGCACTCGCTCATCCCGCCCAGTAAAGCAATTTTGGTTAAAATCATATAGCCATACAACAATCTTTCCACGTATGTCTCATTCATAGAAAGTGTAAAAATGAATGAAAAAAATAACTAAAACAAATTCCAAAATATTAAATTTCTAAATTATAAATATGTTAAAAGAAAGGTCTAGAAGTGAATATTAATCAAATGGAAAAGCAATTTGTATTATCGCGTTCAAATTAAAAAATTGGCAAATCCCACGTCGCACAATTTCAAGATGGCTGCGTACTCTTTTTAGATGGCCGCGTCTGAAAACATTGCTCATGTTTGTGACGTTAACGCCATTTAACGGCTTACTCGTAATATTAGCAATAACGGCCTCTACAATTGCTATTTATAATATAAATAAGGTAACGAGCAGGCTTTAATGTGTACGTATATTCCAGGGTCACTCCAGCTACATCACCCACCTGGACTGGTCTGAAGACAGCCAGTACATAAGGAGCAACTCCGGGGATTATGAGCTGCTGTTCTGTAAGTAAACCTTCCGTTTCTCCTTCTCCAATCGACAGAAGTCCACTCAACGTAGGTCTGTTTAATGGACCTTCACATCACGATTTTGGTTTGTTGTAACCAGCTTTTTGAGACCTTTTTGTGTTTGTCAGTTCAATAAGTACACCTTTTCCAGCTCAACTCATAAATCTTACCAAGAACTCAAATTATCGAATAGTGTTTTAAATAATTTATAGAATTAGGTTATACTATGCGAGGTCCATAATATAAAACTAATGAGAATACTATTTTGCTATAATCGTGTTTTATTATATCCAGCTGCACTAGTGTATTCAACTTTAAGCTTTTGTGGCAGATATGTAAAATTTTAAAACAATTATCGTCAGATATTTTATGACCGCATTCTCACAAATGTTGAGCTAAATTCGAACTTTCGGGTTTATTTTTTCTATAGGCGGCCAAATGTTCTTTAAAGCGAGCTTCGAAATCACGGCCAGTCTGATTCACATATGTGCCACGCGGCTTATAGCAAAATAATAGTCTCATTAGTTTTGAATAGTGTTTTAATAAAATATCTTGATTAAATAAGAAATGAGTATATAAGGAGAAGTCTAAACGTTGTGCCTATTATAGAAAATACGAGAAGTGCAAGATAAAGGTGGTATGGACATGTGGATAAAAATCATCTGACCAAACGAGTGTTAAATAAAAAGCGATGATGTAATACTTAGTAGTAGTAGCGTCAGAGTTGACGAATGATGCGAGAGAATGGAAGATAAAAACATGTTCTAATACCACTTAAAGTTTAGGGCAGGATAAATACACATCTAAAAAATCTATTAACTATTCTCTAAAATCTATAAACTATTCTCTATGTGTTGATTATTACGAATCTGTTTTGCATGTTTGTGACATGGCCTGGTTTGTTCCAGGGAACGCCACCACATGCCGACAAGTGACCTCCCCTACGTCGATGCGCGACGTGTCCTGGGCCACCAACAACTGCCCCATCACATTCAACACCGTGGGTGTGTGGCCCGAGGGCGCGGACGGCACCGACATCAACTCCTGCACCAGGTACAGACAGACAAGACTGAAATAGTGCCCTACTGACTCCACAACGGATCACTTTGGTGCGAACTATGTTGCGCCAACGGAGTCTGTTCGCAGCGTTGAATGGCCTCATACATCTTTCTATAGAGAGTGGTGCGGATTTGATCTTTCCAGTGCATTGGACTTCGCCCTCGTGGTCTCTTCCCTTGTATTTTGCCGGTGATCAACGTTATCACCACTTTTACGGCCAATAATATGGCCAAAATACACAGCAACTTTTTGCAGGCAGATGTTGAAAGCCTTGTTGAAACGTTTAGTTTTTTGAGCAACGATAAATTAGTTCTCTCGAAAGTCCAGGGAATGTGCAGCATTCTCGGATAAGGCGATATAGTTTAAAACAAAAAAAAATGGAACTCAAACATAATAGATTTTCCCTACTGGCCTCCCAACATGGGCGCCGACAATAGATCACTAATCAGTGATAAAACCACCTTTTGCATCTTATAATTCGTTTACCCTTATAAGAGATCTTCTAATTGTTTTTACCTCATAAACAAATAAATAAATCTGTAGCATAATTTCGTGCAGTAAAGATACTCGTATCTATCTTTCTACAACTATCTATTGCAGGTCTCACGACAGCCGGCTGGCGGCGACTGGGGATGATTTTGGCAAAGTGAAACTATACGCCTACCCCGTCACGCAACCAAAGGTATTAAACTCTTTTTATCTAATGTACACAGAAGTAAGTTGAAGTAAGTTGTGAAAAATTTGAACTCTGAGATCCATTATGATTATATAATTAGGTTTTGTCCTTTCAGGATGAGTAAAATATACATTTTAGGTTATTTTAATATTCTTAGTGTGGTCGGCACAATATTTTTCTTTTTCACTGTCTCCTATCATTCGTCAACACTGGCGCTACTCCTTTTATATGCACATCATCCTTCACACAATCCTACCCTCTTTTACGGCGTTCTAGTTACTTTTATAGTAATATTTTCTATGATATAATGTCACTACAATATGTGCAATGCAAATACCCCCGTAGTCGCTGTGCCAGTCATACGGCGGTCACTCGTCCCACGTCACGTGCGTTCGATTCCTGCCCGACGACACGCGCCTGCTCTCCGCCGGAGGGAACGACGCCGCATTGTTGCAGTGGCTCGTCGACTAACATGCTTTGGAATATGATTCACAGTTTTCGGCCATACCACGGCCTATAAAGCACGTAACACTTATTTTTTTTATTCCCTAATTACGTGTGAAATTTTAGGAAATGTCTTTTCGAAAACTATTTTTTTTGTATTTTATTTTTACGTGTACTTTTTCATTTTTTATGCATTGATAACATTTAAATGTGTACTTTGTATTTTTATGCGTTGGTAACACTTAAATGAATACTTTTCATTTTTTTGCGGTGATAACACTGAAATGTGTTCTTTTTTAATTTTTATGCATTGGTAACACTTAAAAGTACTTTGTTAAATTTTTGTGTTGATAACATTTATGTGTCGATGTAATGATTACTTTTTCATTTTTATGCGATGGTAACACCTAAATGTGTACTTTTAATTTTCGATAAGTAAAAAAAAAAACTGGAATGCGGAATTTACAATTAATTAATTGTTCCGTTCAGAAAACCCAACTTGTATTTAATTTTAACGCGTAATTTGTGTATTTGTTTTTAAAAGTAATCTAAAATTTGAATTTATGGCACGTTTTATTTATGGAAAAGTAACTATTGAATTTATGAAATTCAATATTTGAACGCAAATATTGAATTTATGGCATATGATGCCTAATATTTTGGTATATTTTGCTATAATGGTTTTGCAATATATTTGGAGACTATATAACTTAATATCGCGTTAAAAATATTACTCCTTATAAATTAATTTAACGCTTATCATAAATTAGAATTATTAGCATAACGCTGTACGTAAATTTGAAGGGCCTAGAATCTAAATTTAGGATTCAATTGTACAAGGGTCATACTTTTCGATCGTTTTTTTAAAATAATAATTTTAATAATTATCCAATTTTCTTTTTACCCATTTAACATTTTATAACCTTTATAAACCACTGGTTATAAGTACAATCTTATTTATTTTTTTATATTAAAAAAGAGTTTTTACTTTTTTAATTGTGCCTTATATGCGATGTATAAGTCAAAGTTATTTTATCCCAGTTTTTGAGTAATTCAATTCACTACAAAGTTTCTAGACCTTTGTATATTTAGCAACGTCATTTTGATACAAAGTTTTATCCTTTTGGTCAATTAATTCGCTCCAATTACCTACATTTGATAAAATTAATTCAGCATTAAATTATTTTTCACATTAGTCTATTAAAAATTTATTGCAAGGTTTATGGTCATTAATAGTTTAATAATTCAAGTTTATAAACTCTTCCCTAATTCAGCAGAATGCTACATAATTGTGTCAATTAATTCACTATATAGTATTTTGTTATATTTAATTGCATTCAAGGTATTTTCCAGCAGTCAGGCTAGTATGAATACAAACAGATCGTTAAAGTACTTTATAAAAAGGATAACTTTACTTAAAAATATAAATGAATATACTTAAAAACTTATATTGGTATAAAAGGCTTTTCCTAAGTCACCATGGCAAAAGGAAAAGGCATTATTAAGAGATAAAGTTTGTTTTTAAAACATATTTATTCAGAATCTCTCAGACCAATTAAACTATAGAGCTCGTTTAAAATTTGCAAAATAAACATCAAATCATATTGTCGCATATACAATTTTGGTACTGATATCGTAATTTCGACATCCGTCTTTCAAAATCTTAATTTCCATTCTAAGTTATTAATAAAGCAACCTTCTTTTAAATGATTAAACAAATTAATATATGGTTTAATATCCCTTAATTTTTTACCTAATTGTTCATCACATCATAATTAAAGAGAATAAATACTTTATAATAAATAAACATATTAATATACTTAATTGTGAACGTATATAATTTTATATATTTACTGCAGTTATTAAATATGGAATTAACAGAGCATTATATTAATTATATGTTTTTTTTAATTATTTTAGTTTGTGTGATTTCTTTGGCTGGATTGTGTGGTTGTGATAAGGAAAAGGTCTGAACGAGTATTATGTATGCAATCCGTCGAATTATGCTTACATTTAGTATTTATATTTAATATGGCAACACTGAAGTTATATTTTAGTACTTTTTACACTTTTAACACTGTATAGGTTAGCTTTTTAAGCGTATTTTAAGTATATGGCACTTATTAGTATTATTTAATTTTAACGCTGATCAAAAGTAGGTTTTTTTTATTTTTTAAAATTTTGTTTATGGAAAATCTTGCTGTATACTTTTAAACGAATACGTTTATGAAAAATTTGTGGTTTCATCCGTCGCACAAATCTATGGGCAATGATTTTCCATAGACAAAGTTTTTATTTTAATGTTCAAATCAAATGGCAACATTCCTTAGCTATAAGTTTTGTTAGTAACCTAGTCACGGAGTTCATTTCACATAATTATTTTTAACTCATCTAGTGTAAGCACTGTTTTGTTGTATATATACAATGTACCGCGGCGTTGTCCGTCATTTGAATGTGCCTCTAATAAAAACAATGTTTACTGTAATCTGGTTTCATTTAAAGGTTTAAGACGAATCTTAATCTGCATTGGAGCAGCATAATAGGTCGAAACCTATTATGCTGCTCCAATGCAGTTATAGATTACATATCACACGTTTAATATTAAAGTGACCGAATTCAAAAAGTTGTCAAATTGCAATAAAGCGTAGCGTATCGTCTAACAGACTCGGGAGTGTTAACTATTCACTTGAAAAATCAAGAAAACACTAGTTGTTTTTAATAATTATATTATTATAATTTAACTATATTAATTATAATATTTTTTTTTTAATAATAGCAGTACTTCTCTACTAGTAGAGAAGCTGGCCTGGAAATCAATCCAAATAAGTCAAAATTGTTAACGAACTCAGTAGAAGTAGACATAACCATTAACGGTCAGAAACTCGAATATGTAAAGGAATATGTATATTTAGGACAGATTATATCACCCTTTGATCAAATGTCCAAAGAAATAAATAAGAGGATTGCTTCTGGATGGAAGCAATTTTGGGCTTTGAAAGAAATCATGAAAAGCAAAGAAAGAACTTGGTACAAAGATAAAGAAAAAAACCTTTGATTCCTGCATTCTCCCCTGCATTACATATGGTTGCGAAACTTGGGCGTTGACTGAACACCAAAGAGAAAAACTTGCAAAATGCCAGAGAGCCATGGAGAGGAGTATGCTAGGAATAAAAATAAAAGACAGAGTAAGAAACATAGACATAAGAAACAAAACCAAACTCACGGACATTCTCCACCGTATCGACCAACAAAAATGGAGATGGACTGGTCATATGCTTCGTTGTACTGAAGATAAATGGAGCAAGAAGGTGACAGTCTGGTACCCCAGAGATGGCATCAGGAGCAGAGGTCGCAAAGCAAAAAGATGGGAGGATGACCTAAAAAAGACCCTGGGTCCTCTTTGGCTATAGGATATTTGGATAGGTGGCGCTGTTGCCACAGTCAACATAACGTGCGTGTATTTTAATTATTTAAAAAGTTTTAAAATACTCAATAGTGCAGGAAAGTAAATAAAAAGTGAACACATGGTGTAGTGACTCGGTGATATTGTTAGTGACGAGTATAAAATACGATAAACAACTTAATTTTCGAAATAAAAGTGACTGTTGAAATTACTTCAAAACATTGATACCAAAACAAAATAAGTGGACGTATATCCTTTTAACATTTTTTATTTATAGTATTTTACAGAATTAATTGCATTAATGGTGGAAATAAATAGATCTTTATTGTTTTGTGTTAATTTTTACCGTTACGAACTTTGCTCGAAATATTTTTCTGCTTTGCAAACCTAGTGTCCAATCAGGTGATAGGTACAAATAAACATTAAGCGACATCTAGCGGATGACATTCATACTACTTATTAGGCGCTATCAATACGAATCTTAGATAGTACTATTGAATGACACAAGAGGGCATTAGTTGTATGAATTTTAATGATGGCATTCGATATATCCATAATTGATAACGTAACTAAAAGAAGCAAGCGAAGGTTTTCAACGTCATCTCTAAATTATCTCGATGAAAGTAAATTATCCGAACTGGACGATACATCCCATTCTGTTCCTGATTTATCTATCCGAGCAGGAAATTTACAAATTTGTGAACTTAAAGAACAGTTACTTAAATTACGAGCGGAACTTGAAAGCTCGCATTTGGAAATAGAATCATTATTGTTAGAAAATTATAACTTAAAAAACTATATTAAACAAGTAGAAACAAAAAAAACTAGGTACAGAAATTTATGTCTGACGCCTATCAGTGGCAAAAAAAAGAAAATTTTAGAAAACCGTAACGATTTTACCACTAACTCAAATTGTCTTTCCGAAGATTTCAAAACAAATAGCTCAGAGGCTCCACCTAATAATTTACATATTGATGAAGACGCAATTTATTCAAATGAAAATTTAAGCGATCAAGGAAGTAGCAACATTAAAAACAGCCAAAGTACAGGCACAAAAATTAGAAAAGAGAGTAAAACTATAGATATTGAAGGAAAAGTAACATGTGAAGAAAAAAACTACTCCAAAACTAATGATGAAAATCTAATAAGGAAGACGAAGAAAGAAAATTTACCTAAAGTCAAGTCAAATTACAGCCAAAATAGAAAAATTTGGATTTTCGGTACGCAACAATGTATTGACTTCGCGTCACATTTAGTATATTCAAGACAAGAGAGTAATTACGAGAAATATTCGGTTCAATCAATTACTAAGCCATATGCTTTAACGGAAGAATTCATCAAATGTATCCGAAACTCTAAAATATCAGATCATGACAAAGTAATACTGTGCTTAGGAGAAAATGACTCTAATCCCACTAAACTAAGTATAGATTTAGGTGTAATTTTAAGTTTATTAGGAAAAAAGGTAAACATTATTATAATAAGCATAATAAATAATTTATATCTAAATGAGGAAAAACTTAATAATATGTTGCAATTGTATAGTAAGAATTGTAATAAAGGACATTTTGTACAAATAGCTAGTAATTATAAAAATATAAAAAGCTTCCTTGCAGACTTATGTAAAAAAATAAACCTTATAATTGACTACAGTGACTATTATGAAAATTACTTATTAAAATACAATAGAAAACAAAAAACACACAGAGTAAACAACATTTATCGGCCAGGAACTATACCTTTTTACTTTAACAAAATGAAGAAAAATGTAAAATCACCTTCTGAATCATATACCGATGGCAATTGTAGTGATGGCATTGAGAGCGGCTACAAACCAGGGACAATTCCTTATTATTTTAAAGTAATATCTAAAGCTAAACATAATTGTGAGCACAATGACAACAATTTTACAAATGAAACCATTAAAAATAGTTCCTTTCGTTGCACCTAGTAAAAAAATTTATACGTGTTCCATTATGCACCAAAATATAGCGGGTTACCTTAATAAACGTGATTCTTTGGAAATTTTTATTGACGAATTAAAAGATAAAAACATAAATATTGATGTAGTTTGTTTGTCTGAGACGTTTATAAAATCTGGGTCTGAATCGAATGCAATACTCCGAAATTATAATCTTTCTGCATATTTCTCCAGAAATGCAAAACGCGGAGGTGTGTGTATTTTTACGAAATCATATTTAAAAACAAAGGAAGTCAAGTTGCCAAAAGACTTAGTTCAAATTTATTGCTTTGAATGTTGTGCAATTGAGTTGTCTGACTTAAATTGTATAGTTATATGTGTTTATCGAATTCCTAATTCAGATATTAAAATATTTTTTGATAAATTAGATAAAATGCTTGACAAATATAAAAATACTAAAAAGCGTATCATCATTGCCGGGGATATAAATATTGATTTACTTATGGATACTAAGGTAACTCAACAATTTACCATGTTACTAGAGAATTACGATATACAGTGTCATATAAAAGAACCGACACGCCGAAATACATGCATAGATCAGATAGCGAGCAATAAAACGGTGGCTTCATCAGCTGTTTTTCAATCAGAACTTTCAGATCATAACACCTGTCAAATAATAACTTTTTTTCTAGAAAATAAACCCCAAATTTTAACGCATTACTTTATTACAGTAAAAGATTATGCCCATGAAAATATAATTAAATTCAAAGAGTGTATGAAAGCACTTACATGGAAGAAATATATTGATGATTATAAACCCGAAAGTAATTTTAATGTAATTTTTGACAATTTCTTTGACGAATTTAATTTATTTTATGATCTCTGCTTTCCTAATATAAGAATTAAAATTACTAATCGAAATAAAATGACAAAATGGTTGACACGAGGTATAAAAATATCATCCAAAACAAAAAGAAAATTGAGATATAGATGTTATAAATATAAAAGAGCTGACGATAAAAAACATTATTGTACCTATGAAAAGCTATTAAGATTCTGCATTAATAAAGCGCAACAGAATTCCAATAAAGCCTATATCGCGAAATCCACTAATAAATGTAAAGCCGCATGGAGAGTAATAAAGGGAGATGACAAAAAATGTTTTAATCAAATAAAAGGAATAGAGAAAATTGAATACAATAATACGAATATCAGTAATCCTAATGAAATGGCACAAATATTTAATAAAGTATTTATAGATATTGAGAATAAATCAAAAATGTTAAAAGATAACTTATTAACTTTAAATAGGGCTCAAAATAGTAACTCAATCTTTTTAGAACCATGCACCACAGAGGAAATTAAGACTATTATTCGTTCGTTGAAAAATACAAATTCAGTTGGTATTGATGGCATTAGTACTAAAGTTTTAAAGGAAATTGTTGATGAAATATCACCGATCTTAAGTGAATTAATAAACATTTCTTTTGTATGTGGTACTTTTCCATCAAGGCTCACTACGTCTATAATTAAACCTTTACATAAAAAAGGATGCACTACTGATCTAAATAACTATAGACCAGTTTCACTACTTTCCGTATTTTCAAAAATTTTTGAAAAAGCAATGGCTAAGCGAATAAATAGCTTCGTGAAGAAATATAAGACACTTAAACACGAACAAACTGGGTTTCAGAAAGAAAAATCAACTACTATGGCAGTATTTATGCTAGTGAAAGAGATTATAAAACACATTGATACAGGAAATCCGGCTTGTACTATTTTTTGCGACATGAAAAAAGCTTTTGATTACGTTTCACACACTTTATTATTGACAAAATGTGAAATTTACGGATTAAGGGGACAATGTTGGTCATGGTTAAAGAGCTATTTAAGTAATAGGACGCAATTGGTTGAAATATCAAAGCTCAATGAAAAAAATTATGTTACTACGTTTAGATCAGGGTTAGAAGTTAATCCTTTTGGTGTGCCTCAAGGTAGTATATTGGGTCCACTTCTTTTTTTATTATATATTAATGATCTCCCAAATTGCACTCAACATAAATGTATAATGTATGCAGATGATGTATCAGTTGTCATACCATGTGAGAAGAATAGCGACAATTCTAGTATAATAAATAAAACATTAAATGACATCAATAAATGGCTAATTAATAACAATCTTATTTTAAGTTTAAATAAAACGAAATATATAACATTTAAAAATAGGAAAATGAGTGTTCTTAAAAGCACAGTGTCATATTCCAATAAAATTATAGAAGAAGTACAAACAATGACATTCTTGGGTATAACTGTTGACGAATACTGCACATGGAGCTATAACATTAATAATATTTGCAATAAAATAAACAAATTCGTATATGTGTTAAGAAGGATTTCTAGAATAACTGACTTAAGAACAGCTTTAACAGCGTATCACGGATACGTAGCATCCGTCATTCGGTATGGTATAATACTATGGGGAAATGCTAGTGATGCCGATAGAGCATTTATAATTCAAAAAAAGTGCATTCGGGCAATATGTAATAAAGCCCCAACGCAGTCCTGTAGACCACTGTTTCGGAATCTTAAATTATTGCCGCTTCCGTGCATTTACATCTATGAGATAGCATGCTTTGTAAAACAATATAAGACGGAGTTCTTTGAAGTGTGCTCTAACATTGTTTCATTTAACACGCGATATCCCAACAAGTTGCATTACCCATTTTGTAAAACCGCTCTCAGCTCTAAGAGTTGCTATCATATGATGATTCGTATTTATAATAAATTGCCGCAATCATTAAAAGATATGCCTTTGACTCAATTTAAAAATCAAATACATTGCTGGTTAATAGATAAATGTTTTTACGCCATGGAAGATTTTTTTGAATTTAATAAATAAATAAAGAATAATTAAATAATAATAATATATAATAATAAGACAATCTTAATTAAATATCAAAATCTTTGACATAAAATAATTCATAATTTCTAAATGTACCTATCTATAATAATAATATTTGCATGTCAGCTAAATGACTAAACGTGTTGTTACTAATACTATTTTATTACACCTTTGTTACCATGTTTTTTGCAAATAAAGTAATTTGAATTTGAATTTGAATTTGAATTTTAAGAGTGGCGGGGGACCGTAAACAATGGAAAGAGATGGAGGAGGCCTTTGCTTTCAGGCACACCGAGCAGCGGGATATTTTGTAGATATTACTAAGCTACATGTAGTAAAGTTATCTGTACCTGTTTTCTCGGAATAAAAGGCTATCATCATCATCAATAGCAGTACTAATTTTGAATTAGGTCACTTAATTACTGAGAGTGCGATATTTCTACAAAATTTTCTAGAGACATGCTGGTTACCTTATGATGTTTTCCTTTACCGTAAAGCATGTGTTAAATTGCAAATAGAAATCAGGCATAAACTTTTGAAGAAAATCTCATTGGTTGGGATTCGAAATTGTAACCTAAGTCATACAGTCTCAACAGCATCACAACAACAAAGGGACACACTAAGGCAACACAATTCCAAACAACAACGATTTATTCCATCTACACATTTACAAACTATATCAATTGTTCTACACTGCTCGCTGACAGTTCCAGCAACCTCCACGCCGCCTTTGGGTTCAGCTCCGAGGGGTCCCTACACAGCACCCACACATAGTTCACTCTCATCACCTTATTTGGATCACCTTCGATCACATTATTCTTCCCGTCCCTCACGCACATGATCTGCTGGGACTGAAATGTGATCACCAATACGGGGCCTTGATCCATCATTTTTCCCATCACCAATTCTATGTTCTCTATATCCAGTATCTTTGAATCTAATCTGTAACCTAACTGCTTGCACTGTTTCATCGGAGTCGAGAGGATGTTGAACACCCCCTCGTAGCACCAGTCCTTCAATATATCCATATCCCCTCGGACCATGGCTTCCAGGATGTTGGGAATGATGTCAGTAGCACAATCTTCTAGAAACCTCTGTGATGTGAACGTTGGGTCGATTTTACATATTTCCGTTACAGTTTTCGATAGTTCAGTCTTCTCGAACATGTTCCCAAACACACTGCTAACTTTCTCTGTGAAAAATCTGCTCGCCCTAAACACTGGGTTGTCGGATTCCTCGTATTTAATTTTCCAATCTAATACCTGGAATGAATAAACGTATAATTAGAGGAGATGGAAATAAAAAATTAATTTAATTGCCACTAATTAAATTAATCAAATTTACCACACTACATATGTTATGGAGATAGGTTTAGCAAAACCGGAGAACGACATACAAATTTGATTAGAAATTTATAGTGTTCAGCCTTTTTAATACGTCAAATGTAAATATATAAGCCACAAAATTTTAATCAAATCAAAATAATCTTTACTCAAATAAGCTTTTGCATTCACTTTTGAATTGTCAAGAATTAAATTTAATTCAATAAGGCTGCTGATTGGAAAAACGGATTCGGAATGTTCCATCTAACTTCGTATAAGACTGCAGATGATTTAATGTTAATTGGAAAGTAAAAGTAACGGCCTGTTACTATCCCACTGCTGGGCATAGGCCTCCAAACTCCGTTTTGGAGGAGAATTAAAGCTAAGACCTACCACACTGCTCTAATGCGGATTGGTAGGTTACACATATCTCATGATGTCTTCCTTAACCGAAAAGCGTGTTATAAATTGCAATTATCAATTACACACATAAGTATTAATAGAAAAACACATTGTTGTCTATCTGGGGCTTGAGCACATGATGGTCTCTAGTGAGTCGCACAGTCTCAACGTTGGACTATCACAGCTTATTAGAAAAGTAAACCTCTTCAATTTATATAATTATGCTGAGAAATTTACAACAGTTTCTTTTTGGTTCTTCTGGATAGGAGAAACCTTCTGAACCAGCGGGAACTTCTTCAACAATATATGACGATACAAAGTCCACAAAAAACGCGAATTATACCAAATAAAGTAAGTTAAATCCTATTGTTATAGGTTTATTTGATACAAGAGTAATTTATAGGAGTAGGCGTTACTTTGCAGAGATCTATAATACAAAGGTAATAATAAAATTAATTATTTTGCTATAATCCGCGATGAAGTAAAATAGAAAATATATATAATGCTAAATGTAGAGTGGACAATCGGTTATCATACCTGATACATGCAGGATTCGTAAAAACACATGCACGAACCTCCACCACCGCCACCACGATACACAAGCATCATATACGTTCACTATCACAAACTCAACAATCGTTTCGCCCCGCAACCGAAGCATCGTCAGGAGATAGGTCGTGGAGTCTAATAATATATTAGTAAATATAATATATTAGTATAATCTAATAACATATTAGTTTATAAATAATTAATTTTATTATTACTTTTGATACAAGAGTGCTTATTGTCAAAACCTACTTGAATAACGCTTAATTTGAATACGAAACAGTCTATCAGTGTTTTGTTACCTTGTTAACGTACTGGTTGTTGTTTTTGAAGTCCTCCCACTGCTGGTAGAACTTGGAGTCCTTGTGAAGCTCCACGCCCAGCGTCTCGGTGTCGGGGGCGAACGTGCGCTCGTCCGCAGCCACCTGCCGGGGTAAAGTAAAGTACTAGAGAATTGTAGATCTACAAAAATACTTTAAAAAAGTCTGCGACAGTATGTCTCTATCGTATAGTTAATGCACAATAACTACTTTCAAAATACACGATTTCCACGACTGCAAAGCTAGTAGAGCTAGTATTTTCGAAGGCTTTAAATAATTTACCAGCCTCCACCACCACCACAATACACAAGCACTACATACGTTCACGATCACAAACTCGACAATCCTGAAAAATTACATAGATTCTCTTAACAAACGCGGATTACAGCAAAATAATTTTATTGTAACTTCTGTACTATGGAGTTCTGTAAAGTAACGTCTGCTTCTATAAATCATATAATTCCTTACACTTAATTTAAACTGCTTAGGAAATTCTAGTAGTCAAGGCAAATTACATAAAATGATGTATAAAAAAACGATCATCATCATCTTCATAGCTGTGGTAGCCCAGCGGTAACACCGTGCGCCTCTTTCGAGGAGGTCTAGGGTTCAAACCCGGGCAGGCACCAATGAGTTTTCTATTAAAACTTATGTGTCTAATTGACAATTGCAATTTATCACACGCTTTTCGGTGAAGGAAAACATCGTGAGGAAACCTGCATATCTCTAGAGAAGAAGAGAGAATCCTAGGGATATGTGTAACCTACCAATCCGCATTGGAGGAGCGTGGTGGGTATTAGCTCCACCCCTTCTCTCCAAAAATGAAGAGAGGAGGCCTATGCCCAGCAGTGGGATAGTAACAGGCCGTTACTACTATACTACTACTACTACATCATCATCTTCATCTTCCAGCTTATCCCACTCTAGGTGGGGTCGGCACAACATGTTATAAGCATGCAGTCACATGATTTGGCTGCGTTTTTATGACCGGCCGCCTGCCTGACGTCAACTTACCTAAATCTTATTTTACGACACCTCGGTAAGAAAGAGGGTGGTCTATTATTCTACTCAGCCGGATACCACACGGTGGGTCAACTTACCTTAGTCGCCTTTTACGACACCTCGGTAAGTGTATAAACAAACGATATTTCTCTTTTATTCTTATTCAATAAATAAAAACCAATATCCTCAAAAGTCAACCCATTTCAACCAAAAGTCACTCTTTTTCAACAAGTCTAATGAAATATAATGACGGCGACAATGTTTTTCATATTGTCGAACTATATGGAGGTTGTATTTGAAACATGTTGTAACAGCTGTGTGTATGACGTACCTCGACTCGTTTCCTCAGGGCCGTCGGCGACGTGTACACGCGGCCCTCCAGCCCTCGATGGGATATCTCCTTCTTCACGACTTCCGTGGCCTGTAGATATATAGGATTAGACGTTATTTAAGATATCCTTAATACAAACAGTAATGTATTATATATACTAATATATAAAGCTGAAGAGTTTGCTTGATTGTTTGAACGCGCTAATCTCAGCAACTACTGGACCGATTTGACAAATTCTCTCAGTATAAAATAGTCCATTTATCGAGGAAGGCTATAGGCTATATAACATCACGCTAAGATGAATAGGAGAGGAGCAGCAATAAAAAATATTACGAGAACTGTAAAATATAAAGCTTTCCTTGCGTGCGCTGAGTAAACGGTAAAAGTTATCAAAAAATAATGTATTACAAAATTGTTCCCCTCAAAGTTCTAAATAAAAGTCCGCGACAGCATATGTCTATCTTTTTAGGTTATGGTTATCAAAATACTATAATACACTTTAATGTTTCCACGCGGGCGAAGCCGCTGGCAATTGCTCAATTTCAGAATCTAGGATCTAGGAATCTAGGATCGATCCCCGATAAAAAAAATTTAATTGCATTTTTTTTTAATTACCGAGTCGATTCACCCAGTTACTTTATTTTGATCGGCGATTAAAATAAAATATATGTAATTTATACCATCTATGGGGGACGGTGTTGCTCGCGTCCGTAGGATTTACCACCTTTCCTAGGCCCACCCTACACGTGTCCCCTGGGTGGTGCTAAACGAGCAACAACGCCGAGCAACAGGCGGCGGTCAATTAACCTGTCCACTGGTTTTGCACGAACCCTGAGGGACTAAATCCCCTCAAAAAGCAGTGCCCTTAGTACCTTGGGAAAGTGCTAATTGCTAAACTCCCAAACCTCCTTTTTAATGAAATGTCTGAAAGTAACGAATGCGATTTGTCATGCGCCCCGGCTAACCCCCGGCGCTCTCTGGTACCCGGGCTAGAGAGTGGGAAATATGCTACCGAAGACTCCACAGGAGTGAGTGACCAGGCTCCTGTGCCAGTTAATATTACTGGAAAGAAAACTTTTATGCAACAAGCATTCCATCCTAGCTTGTTTATTGCCAGGCCCAGAAGTTCTTCCCTTGGTAGTAAACCATCAACGAATAGAGAAGAGCTAACTAAGTCTAAGCAGATAATAATTACAGGTGATAATGAACCCACTATTACACCACCAGAATGGCAAAGAATTCCAACATTAAGAAATCCTAAAAGAAAGAAGCTAACAACAAGCCCATCTCCAGATAGAATTATTACCAGCAATAGATTTGGTCGTCTCCCAGTTGACGATAACGATGAAAGTAAAGAAACCCCTAAATATAACCCACCACCAATTATACTCTATGGTATCGATGATGTCATTAAACTAACAGAATTACTGAGTACAGCCACAGATAAAAGTAACTTTTCTTACAAAATAATAAATAGAAACCAATTAAGACTTAGAACTTCTAACATTGAAACATACAAGAAATTAATTACTATTATTCGAGAGAAAGGTTTAATTGGACATACATTCAACAGAAAAGATACCAGATCCTGCAGACTAGTGATTAGAAACTTACATCATACAACACCTCTAGATGTTATAAAAGATACCTTCGAACAAACTGGAAATATTGTCACTGGTGAAATAATCAATGCACGTTATGGTCCTGACAAGAAACCCACTTCAACATTCTTTATCAATCTCCTCCCGAATGAGAACAACAAATGTGCCAAAGAAATAAAATATATATATCATCAATCAGTTATAATTGAAGATCCTAGAAAAAAGAAAACCATTGTTCAATGTCAACGATGCCAACAATATGGCCACTCAAAAAATTACTGCATGAGACCATACAGATGTGTTAAATGCGCGCAGTCTCATAAAACTTCTGATTGCCCTAAGCCAGATAGAAATACTCCAGCAAAGTGCGCCTTATGTTTAGGTGCCCACCCGGCAAACTACAAAGGCTGCGAGGTTTATAGAGAAATTCTAGCTAGAAAGGAAAACAAGCAATCCTTCAAGAAACCCTACCTAAACACAGATAAACCTTATGTAAATCCAATTGAGGGAACCCAAAAACAAAAAAGAATGCTGTATGTTGAAGCCTTAAGATCAAAAAATATAACCGAAAAAAATACAACAGATAGTTCAAAAGATGCCCAAACAACCTGTATCGACTATTCCAAATTGGAACAAATCTTAATCAAACAAACAGAGAAATTTGATCTCATCTTACAACAAATGAGCGCCCTTATGAGCGTCATCACAATTCTTGTCGATAAACTAGGAAAATAGGTGCTTTGAGAGTAGCTACATGGAACATTAATGGATTAGGACCTAATAAAGATGAGGTTGAAATACTAATTCAAGAACACTGTATTGACATAGTCCTGATATCAGAGACCCATTGCACTCAAAACAGTAACATTAAATTTAAAGGATTTAGAACTTACCTGACCAACCACCCTGATGGCAAAGCACATGCAGGAACAGCCGTTATAATCAGGGAGACTATACAACATCATCTCTACGTTCACTTTAAGACCGAACAAATTCAAGCTACTGTTGTGACAATACAGGACAAATGTGGTTATTTTAACATAGCATCAATCTATTGCCCACCAAAACATGGTATAAGCCAAGTAATGTTCTCAGAGTTCTTCTCTGAGTTAGGGGATCGATTCATTGCTGGCGGTGATTGGAACTCTAAACATGTATACTGGGGCTCAAGATTAACCACAACAAGAGGTCGACAACTACTATTGGCCATGAGTACAAACGGCCTCTTTCCTGTCTCCACCGGCGAACCTACATATTGGCCGGCAGACAAAAATAAAACACCTGACCTTTTAGATTTCTATATACTTAAAGGCTTGTCGCGCCACTACTTAAAAGCGGAATCTTGTTTTGATAGCTCTTCTGACCATACGCCGGTTTTACTGACAATTAGTACTTCTGTTATTATTAGTGAAAAACCGATGTCCCTCTATAATAGACGTACAGATTGGGATTGTGTCCGATGTTACATTGAACAGAATCTAGAGTTAAACATAGCGTTAAAAACCCCACAAGATATTGATAATGCTACCAATAATATCACTACACTAATCCAAGATGCCTGTTGGAGATGTACTCCTAGTTTACACTACGCTGAATCTACATCAAACGTACCCCTGCAAGTAAAACGTCAAATTTTAGAAAAACGGCGGTTACGTCGAGTTTGGCATATGACTAGACATCATAGTGACAAAACAGCCTTTAATCGAGCTTGTAAAGAACTTAAGACCAAGTTAAAAGAGATACAAGAATATACACTGGAACAAAAACTTCTGACGCTTACTCCAACAGCCAACACTAATTATTCACTCTGGAAGTTCACGAAATCGCTAGCCCGACCCATTGATGCAAGACCACCCATTAAATTAACTGACGGTGTATGGGCTAAAAGTAGCTTAGAAAAGGCAAATGCGTTTGCAAATCATTTATCATCGGTATTTATACCAAATAAGAAAGGGAATGACTCCAACTTTTACGACTCAATAGATTCTGTAATTAATTCTGACTATCAGCTGGACCGCCCCCCTAAATTAGTATCTGTACAAGAAATAAAAAGATTAATAAAAGAATTAGATGATAAAAAGGCACCTGGTTTCGATCTCATTACGAAAGAAGTTCTTAGGGAACTTCCAAAAAAGGCACTCATTTTCTTGGCACACTTATTTAACGGTATTTTGAGACTCCAACACTACCCTTCCCTTTGGAAAGTTTCACAAATTCTTATGGTGCATAAACCAGGTAAACCTCCTCAGAACATAGAATCTTACCGACCAATAAGCCTTTTACCAATAATTTCCAAGTTGTTCGAGAGGGCTTTATTACATAGAATAACACCAGTACTAATTAAAAACAAAATTATACCATCACATCAGTTTGGATTTAGACAGCATCACTCTACGGTTGAGCAAGTCCATAGAGTATATGATACAATCAGAAAATCCCTGGAGTCAAAGGAGTACTGTGCTGCTGCTTTTCTGGATATACAACAGGCATTTGACAAAGTGTGGCACGAAGGCCTGTTATATAAACTGAAAACCGTACTACCTCACAGCTACATGCTACTGTTCGATTCTTACCTATCAGACCGAATATTTCAAACCAAAGTGGGAAATACAACTTCAAAATTTTTCAATATCAAAGCAGGAGTACCACAGGGTTCAGTACTCGGCCCCACACTGTATTCAATATATACTGCAGATCTACCAATATCACCCAATGTTACTACAGCAACATTTGCAGACGATACAGCTATACTTACCAGTAGCAATGATGCTGCAACTGCCTCCTCTCAGTTACAATATGGTCTTGACCAAATTGGGGTATGGTTAGAAAACTGGAGAATCAGAGCTAGTACTACTAAATCAGTCCAAGTGACCTTTACTCTGCGTCATGGAAACTGTCCTCCAGTTAACTTATGTGGTATTAATTTGCCTAACAGTGAAACCGTAAAATACTTGGGAATACACCTTGACCGTAGATTAACCTGGAAAAAACACATCAAAGCTAAGAGAGAAGAACTTAATATTAAATATAAGCACTACAACTGGTTGTTGGGCAGAAATTCCAAGCTCTCAGTAGACAATAAACTGCTAATATACAAATCTATTTTAAAGCCAACGTGGGCTTATGGCGCTCAGCTATGGGGTAGCGCGTGCAACTCCAGTATAGCTAGCTTACAAAGAGTTCAAAATATTATCTTGCGCTCTATATCCAACGTACCATGGTACGTTACAAATCAAGAAATACATCAAAACCTAAATATCACCACAATTAGGGAAGAGGTGCGAGGATTGTCACTTAAATATAAAAACCGTCTTCTCAATCATCCTAATAACCTGGCCAACCAGCTCCTGGAAGAGAAATTTCCCAGGAGGCTTAAAAAAATTTCTATCCTCGATCTAGGCAAATGAGTCTAGGCGGCAACAGATAGTGTCGAATCCTAATGTGGATCGACCAAGACAAAACAATGACATTCAACAAATTTGCTCATAGTCCTAGGACTGATCGCAGATGAATCTAATATTAAAAAAAAAAAAAAAAAAAAATTTATACCATCTGTGTTCGTAACCGCCACTACTATACTAGCACTGTACAGTGCACACATTAACTATCACAATCTCAACTTTTTGCAAAACTTATATTACCTGTGAAATTGTTTTAAATGCTGAAGTCTGACCAAGCCTCTGACTTTTGTCTGCTAAACTCTCTGCAGCGTCTTTTGCCGTTTTTGAGATGTCCTCGGAGATCTTTCCTAAGAAAAAAATATATTTTAGAACTCTTTTCCAACATCTATTTTTGGTGAAACAATCAGACTGGAGTGAAGATGGAAGACCACTGAAATAAGCGAGCTTAAATGTTTTTTTATTTTATTTTATATTTTTAGTGAAAAGCATGGGATCAATTTTAAATATCAATAACAAATGGTTTACTTAATCATCATTCTACTAACCTTATCCGACTCTAAGTGGGGTTGGCACATGTTTAAACATGTTATTACTTCATTTGGTTATTTTATGACCACCTGCCTGACATCAACTTATTTGGGTCGCTTTTTACAATGGTAAGAAATAAGGGTGGTTTATTGTACTCAGCCGGATACCACACAATGGGACTAGTTTACGTAATATGAAAAAAAAAACAATGACATCCAATCTCCAGCCTAATATTACAATGTACAAAAAAACAAATACGCCATTAATCATTAAACAACAAATTATTACTAACAACACTATATTACAATAAATCAAAACTACTGGATCGATTTTAATCTTTTTTTTTTCACTGAATGACATGGGCTAAATATTTTAAACCCGTTTGATGCAAGCGCAGGCGGCAGGCCGTTAGTACATGATAAAATAATTTTATATATTAAGGTATTACTTTATGTACTCGCTGGTAAGATGGGAGATACGAAGGTAGGTAAGGATGAAATTGATCAACTTCAATCCGACAAATATCCCTTTCAGGGATATTATCAGGTTCGTAAAAGCTATGGGTAGATTAGAGCAGGTGTCACTGTCGGGACATGTTGGGACAAGGGTTTCACACCCTTAGGTTTAGAAAGTATTACTGATAGCCGTGTGGTATCCGGCTAAGTAGAATATGTACTACCCACATTTTTTACCGAGGTGTCGTAAAAGGCGACTAATGTAAGTCGATTCGCCGTGTGGTATCAGGCTAAGTAGAATAGACCGTCCTCATTTCTTACCGAGGTGTCGTAAAAGCCGACTAAGGTAAATTGACCCACCAGGTGGTATCCGGTTTAGTAGAATAGACCACCCTCCTTCTTACCGAGGTGTCGTAAAAAAAGATTTAGATAAGTTGACGTCAGACAGGCGGCCGGTCGTAAAAACGCAGCCAAATCATGTTACAGCATGTTTATAACATGTTGTGCCGATCCCAATTAGAGTGGGATAAGGGCAGGAGGATATATATAACCATTAAACAACAAATAATTACTAACAACACTATATTACAAAAGAAAGTCATAATCTTCAAGTCATCTAAATACATGATAAAATAATTTTATAGATTAATGTATTACTGTGTGTAACATACCAGCCTTTTTAGCAATTTCAGTTTTCCCAGCTTCCTCCAGCACATGCTCCACTTTTCCCTTTATATTTTCTAATGTTTCCTTCAATACTTCTGATCCCTTAGACGCTTCTGATTCAACTGCATGAAATTTTCTTCTAGCAGCCTGCAATGCTTCAGAATTCTCTAACTTTTGGGCTTCCTCTCTAAACTTCTTAATATTATCTTTCATCTCCTTGTTTTTTGCCATCTCGTCCTTTATATTCTCTATGATAGATGAGAAGAAACCTTTCCTTGCTGAATAATGGCGGCATTCTTGTGCTTTGTACTAAAATTAAGTTATTAAATTGATTATTAGAATCTTTAATATTTAAATGAGATAATCTTGTATGTATATATATTTTCAGAATATCTGAAACGGCTCCAACGATTTTCATGAAATTCAGCATGTAGGAGGTTTTGGGGGAGAAAAGTCGATCTAGCTAGGTTTTATAAAAAAAATCGTTTTATCTGTTTTTGGGCATAAAAAAAATATTAACATTTAGGTAAATTTAGTATAAAGCACTATTTTTGCCTTAAACCGTCAAGTCAGCGTAGTTTATTCGGGGAATGGGCGGTCTCGAGGAATGAAAATACCTAGGATCAAGCCCCACCTACCCAAAAATTTTTTTCTTTTTTTTACAGTTTCTTTTTTTATTTTGTAAAAAATTACCAAGCAAGTCTCGGTCAACCAGGTATTATAATTTATATAACCAAAACACAGAAGTTACAGAAATTACAAAAAAAAAGCATTACATAGATTCTCTTAATAAACGCTGATTACAGCAACATAATTCTAATTTAACTTCTGTGCTATGGAATTCCGCAAAGTAACTCTTGCTTCTATAATTCATTTAAACCAAAACATTCGCAACATACAACTTGAACAAACTATGTGTGCAAATATTTAAAAATATGAGTAAGAGTTATGCAACTAAATGCAATTTTAAAATTGAAAATAAATTTCAGTTCTGCTTAGTAAAAATTATTTCCCGTTTATTTGTAATACGTTTGTATGTTACTAACATATAAACTTTATAAATTTACTAAGATTAAAAGAATGTTTATGGTTCCAATAAGAAAACCATACTAATAATACGAGGATAAAAATAATAACAGTACAAAATAAAAATCGTAGTAAATAAAAAACTTGCTGATTATATAATTTATTAACTTTGGATAAAATAAATTTACATTGAAGTTCAACAAAAAAGCAATATTAATTAAGTTATTTGTATAAAACATACCTGCTCAGGTTTGATCGTAAGTACTGAAGTTTTAAAGTTTATCGGCACAGCACACTTCCAGCGTCCTGTATTGTGTATTAATTGTCGACATGTATGCTGAAAACATTAAATAAAAAGTCACTTAATAAAGCTAAGGTTTACTTAAACATAACCTCAATATTTATCGTGACATTGAACACAGTATTCACCATATTTATAAAACAACTTCTAAAATGTTGTAGTAAGTGAAAGTCAATATAATATTTCTTTATTACACTATTGTAATTTTATCATATACTGTACAGTACATCCGAATAATCGGTTTTCCTTTTTTTAGGATATTAATGTTTAAAATCAGTCACCCATTTTTCTGTAATTTGTCAGATCACAGATGTATGACAGATGTCAGCTGTCCACTGACTAATAACATGGAACAATAAAGAAATAATCTACAGAATAACTAATCCAGAACATACCTAGTTCATAATAGTCATTTATTATTTTCTAATTGGTGAATAAAGCCAAACAATAATTTATTTTAATAAACAAGTAAAACAAATGAAGTACGATTATTTAATCATATAGTAATAAATCGAATATATATAGGTAGGTATATAAACTTTCTTTATTTAAGATTTTTGAATAATATGGTACAAAATTTAAGTTTTCTTATACCCTGTCTGATATTATCTCTTAAGGAAATAAACATAGCAATAAATTTACAATACAATAAAGACAAAAAAAAAAATTATTTATGCTAGGTAGTAGGTACTGGCCAATTCAAATACACAGAAAAAAAAATATAACATCATGTCTATTATCATAGACAAGGCTATTTCCTGTAAGAAATTTATAAATCATTTGAAATTGTAACATAGTTAAAATATTATTCATATATTAAATTTTTGTTGTTCATTAACGTTTAAAAAACCAGAAATGCAATATTTTCTCAGCCAAAATTCATGTTTCTTAAAACATGTGATGTTCGTTGTTTGGAGTTTAAAAAAACCCTCGCTTCCGGTGTGAAGGCAGTTCCAGAAACAAGAAAGTTTGCATATTCATTTATTTTCCATCGTCATTTCTAATTACTATATTGTGTCCGTGTTTTGTGAAATTCTATTTATTTTATTTTCTTTCTAATTAATTATTGTTGTGGTATAGTGAAACATCCGAACTTTGAGAATAGAGAGTGACTGCGCATCGTCATAGAGGGAAGGTACTCGCCAACAATATCGAATATCTTCTGTCTATATTTACATATATAGATGTATAGGTAGTAGTTAGATACCACGTTTTCGCCAGCTGGTGCGTACGTTTCGATATATGAAATAATGTTTTAGTAGCGATTTCTTTAGTAAAAATCAATATATAGCTGTAGTGTGAAGTATACAACGTGGTGATGATATTGTGTTGTGGCAGGTTGGTGGCCGGCTAGTCGCGTGTTTCTACGGTGCCAGCTCCAAGGAAGGATCAACAATTCATCCCATCTGTGAGCTCTCGTCCAGTGGGGCGCTACCATTTTATATGACTTTAGCAAGATATACAGGTAAGTGGAGTTCTAAATTTAAAAAGTTTCTTTTTCCAGTTTTTATTTCGGAGATATATAAGATTGCGTCTTCTGATACGATAGGTTATATCACGAATTTTAATTTTTTTTATTTTCTTCTTTTAATTTTAGCTAAAACATTTGCTTACATGGCCTACTGCCGATATTAAATTCTTTTTTAGAAATAAACAAACGACATTTATCTACATGGTGCTAAATATAAGTTACCTATAAGAAGTGTTTATCATTCTCTAATTGGATGCTTATAGTTGCTGGTTATCATGTGCCATATGGCAAGTCTTATTACGTGAATAGTAAGAATAAATAAGAAAAAGTAGTTATACAATAAAATTAATATGTTTAAAAAATTACTGTAATATAAACTAAATTAGTTAAAAATATTTCACCACATTTCTGTTTAAGTTATTACTGCTGAACTCTAGAGATTTATATATACTTTTATCTCAACATGCTTTTTGAGATATAGCAGAAAGCTAAATGGTAACATTTAGCTTTCTTCTATTTTTATGAATGAATGAACTTTGAAATAGTGCTTAAATTTGAAGTGCGCTTTCTACTTACATTTTGGAAATCAGTGTTTTTCTAAATTATACAACCTGATTTCAAGCAGTTATAGTGTTCTCACACAATATACACATGGTATGTTAGTTACTTATGGATTATACATGGATTTTTCCAGAAGAGTGAACGCCATTAGTCACTATGTGCGAGTGATTGGTTAATGATCTCTGTGTATCATGTTGCACCAACAATAATGGTGTTTTCATCAGTTATATCATAGGATCAATTTGAGCTTATTAAAATTTTTTATCGACTCATAGAGTTTAATAATGATATTACCTGTACTGGATGGCGACTAAGGTAAGTTGACCCACCGTGTGGTATCCGGCTGAGTAGAATAGACCAACCTCATTTCTTACCGAGGTGTCGTAAAAGGCGACTAAGGTAAGTTGACCCACTGTGTGGTATCCGGTTTAGTAGAATAGACCACCCTCTTTCTTACCAAGGTGTGGTAAAATACGACAGAGGCAAGTTGACGTCAGGCAGGCGGCCGGTCGTAAAAACGCAGCCAAATCATATGACAGCATGTTTGTAACATGTTGTGCCGACCCCACTTAGAGTGGGATAAGGTCAGGAAGATGATGATTACCTGTACTGGATGGAGTTAAAAAATATTTGCATAATAAAGTCACAGTGAACAGTAAAGAGACAGTGCATGTGTCTGTCAGTTTATTTTTACTTGTGTATAGCTATCTATGTATGTGCACTGTTAAATTTTTGTATGTAACTTCGTTCTGTTTGTTACTTTTTGCAAACCCAAGCGTTTAATTACCCTCAATCGTGCAATAAGTGTTTTTTCCTATTACCGAAAAAACCGAAACAGAAAAACCAATTTTCTTAATTCTATATTATATATTATGTCCCCTGTGTGCAAACCTTGATTGTCCAGTATATTAGCCTGCATGTTGGTAGAAAAGAGAAAATATAGTAAAATTACATGCGTGCAAAGGGGGACTTATCCTTAAAGGGCCTCATCTCTTCCAGTCAACCTTTGAGTAACAGAAGATAAAGGACATGAAGTAAAATACGGGTAATATAGAAAGAAGAAAAAAGAAAAATAATGAAATACTATATACATAGATTAATTTTTGCACACTTTATACAAAATATAGAAAAAAAGATCAAATCAAAATAATTTTAATTGAAATAAGTTCTTTCAAGGATCAATATGATTATTGAAGCTACGACTGGTTCGAAATGTTGCTCTTACCGAGAAGAACCAGAGCTGGAGATTTTCAAATCCAGGCTTTTTTATCATCCAGATAATCTTCAATTTTAGTAATATGCCTTATTTATAAGTTTGCCATGTGGTATTTGGCTAAATAGAATAGTACCACCCTCATTTCTTACCGACGTGTCGTAAAAGGCGACTAAGGTAAGTCGACCCGCCGTATGGTATCCGGCTGAGTAGAATAGACCACCCTCATTTCTTACCGAGGTGTCGTAAAAGGCGACTAAGGTAAGTTGACTCACCGTGTGGTATCCGGTTAAGTAGAATAGACCACCCTCTTTCTTATCGAGGTGTCGTAAAATACTACTAAGATAAGTTGACATCAAGCAGGCGGCCGGTTGTAAAATACGTAGCCAAATCATGTGACAACATGTTTATATCATGTTGTGCCGAGACCACTTAAGAGTGGGATAAGGGAAGGGAGATGATGATGAGATTTAAATTTATATAAATTTATAAATTACTTTTTGTTAAATATTAGCAGGATGTCACAATAATATAACTTTTTAACGTAGTAATTATGTTAAACTGCTGATTATGATTATACAATATTTAGCCCAAAGCGTGTTACACAATATCACATACATCCTGTTCCACTGCACAACCAGCCAAAGATAACGTTGCAAGACTTATTTAGCAATTGCTGATAATTTAGTTTTACAAAGTAGTTTATCTGTAACATAAAAAAGTTAAGATATTTTTTTTTATAGGTCAATCTATATTTTGTTTAATATTCTTTGATGACCTCTGTGGCACAGTTTTAAATACACAAAGTACTCTTTACTCAAATACATTTATCACTTACTAGCTGTGCGCATGGCTTTGCCTGCATGTCAGATTAAATTAAATCCCCACCTAGTGGGTATTCTAATGTAATGTACTTATTAACCTAAACCTACCTCAAAAAATGCATTATCTTGTAGTAAAAACTGTACTAAAACCCGTTTAGTAGATTTTGAGAAAATCGATCACATAGTAACACACAACTATTGACCGCCGTGTGGCATCCGGCTGAGTAGAATAGACCACCTTACTCATTTCTTACAGAGATGTCGTAAAAGGCGACTAAGGTTAGTTGACCCGCCATGTGATATCCGGCTGAGTAGAATAGACTGCACTAACTTCTTACCGAGGTGTACTAAAAGGCGACTAAGGTTAGTTGACCCGCCGTGTGGTAGCCGGCTGAGTAGTGTAGACCACCCTCATTTCTTACCGAGGTGTCGTAAAAGGTGACTAAGGTAAGTTGACCCGCCGTGCGGTATCCGGCTGAGTAGAATGGACCACCCTCATTTCTTATAAAGGTGTCGTAAAAGGCGACTAAGGTATGTTGACGTCAGGCAGGCGACCAGTCGTAAAATCCCTAGCCGAATCATGTTACAACATGTTGTACCGACCCCACTTTGTGAGTGGGCAGGAGGATGATAACAGACACAACTTTTGGGAACTTTATTAAAACAAATGTATAAATAAACTGACGCATTAATTGACGGTATTCTATATTACTTACTATGAGTGACTTGACTGGTCCATTTGCGCAAGTTTTAGAGGCTTGCATTCAGCTCAATGGGTGGCGAATTCGATTCCTTCTGAGGGGCCAACATTTTCTTTAAAAAAAAATTGTTGGTTCTTCGATTCCAGGTGTGTTTGTGAATTTAACTATGGATTTATTTGTAATTATGTATGCAGATATTTGCCAATTTTCTATCATACATAACCCAAATAGGTATTAAGTTATTTACCGTGGATTGAGGACCGTGTAATTGTCAAAAAAGAGTTAACAATGACAAGCGAAACCAAAAAATATACTATTCAGTTTTTATTTCCACCACTACAGATTAATTATTTAGCTAAAAAAAAATTCAAGTCAAATTTGTTCGACACTCAAAATGCTGCAGTGCTATTTGGTATGCCAAGAACACGGGGCAAAATTGCAACTATTTGCTAGACATTGTTATTCACAATGTGTCTTGCCTTTCTGAATTGCTGTGAGAACGGGATTCGAAGTTATTTGTTCATTTTTAAAAGCTTTTATTCAACTTGCTGTGAATGCATGTGAAGGTGGATTCTTGCTAATTAAATTTGACCCACTTCCCTGTGTCCGATAAATTTTTTCATACTGAAACATGTCTCGAAACATGTTGATTATAAGCATGAACTGCTGAGCATGATGCTTTTGCAAGGATTGGCTCTACTCGAGGTAACTCCTCAACGGTTAACAGTAGGGACATGAAATTTTGTTAAAAGATTTTTTTAACTTGTCTTAGCCGTGTGGTATCCGGCTAAGTAGAATAGTACCACCCTCATTTCTTACCGAGGTGTCGTAAAACGCGACTAAGGTAAGTTGACACACCGTGTGGTATCCGGTTTAGTAGAGTAGACCACCCTCTTTCTTACCGAGGTGTCGTAAAACACGACTAAGGTGAGTTGACCTCAGGCAGGCGGCCGGTCGTAAAAACGCTGCCAAATCATGTGACAGCATGTTTATAACATGCTGTGCCGACCCCACTTCGAGTGGGATAAGGGCATGAGGATGATTTTTTAACTTGACTTGTTAAGATTCAAAATGTTCTCATCTTACAATTTGCTTGTTCAATTTCGAATCGTTAAATCATAAAGAAGCTACCATTGGTTCCAAAAAGGTATTCTTACGTGCTCTGCAAGTGGTAGGATCTACCACCGCACCCAAACAACACTTGCACTGCATACATGCATTAAGACAATTTCAAATTTCAAAGATCGTTTAGTCCCTTTTTGCCACGAAAATGCCACAAATAGAATTCAATATTTCTATCAATCATATTTTCAATAATAATATTTAATTGTTATTTATACTTGGGAATGGCCGTCAAGTTTCTTGCTGGTTCTTCTCGGTAAACTTCTAAATATGTCTTAACTTCTAAGTATGACATTCTTTATTAACATTTGAGATTTTAATATAAATTTGAAATCTACTTGAATCAATGATAATATTATAAAAACGAAAGTTTTCTATCTGTTATAGTTTCACAGCATAACCGCTTGACCAATTTAGATAAAATTCGGTACAATTAACGCTTATATACCGGGTTAACATACGGGATAAAAAATTATACATTTTTCCTTCATGAGAGGGAAAAACAATATAATGGACTAGCAATCGCCAGTGGCTCCGCCCGCGTAAAAAGATTAAAACTGTAATATGGTATTTTGACAACAATAACAATGGTTACAGTGGGTTATCCTTAAAAGCTAGACATATGCTGTCGCGGACTTTTATTTAGAACTTTATAAATGCAACAAATTTGTAATACATGATTTTTGAATAACTTTCACCGTTTACTCAGCCCGTTTTTGCAATATTTTTTATTTCTGTTCTTCTCTTATTCATCTTAGCGTGATGTTATATAGCCTATAGCCTTCCTCGATAAACTATTTTACATTGAAGGAATTTTCTAAATCGGTCTAGTAGTTCCTAGATTAGCGCGTTCAAACAAACAAACAAACTCTTCAGCTTTATATATTAGTATAGATAATTCAGAGTGTTACTCTTAAAAGTCATCTAATAAGTAATAAATTGAATTGAAGTAATAGTAATGCTAGTTAGTTGTTAGTATTCAAGTTCAACAAAACGTATTTCACTCACAGACGTTACGTCGGTCGACATGCCAAAACATGTTATATCATATGGGTCGATGCACTTACCTTTCTCTCTCAGTAGTTTTGCACTACCTTCTCTCTCGCTTGGGTGACTGGTTACGGATGTGTCTAAGAATTTTCCGCCTATGAGATAAAGCTTTCATGGATTTTGACGTCCCTAGGACAGTGATGGTGAACAAATGGCATACGAAACCATATCCTGATATAGTCATAAGATGACCATTGGTCTGGTCATCTTGAGCTTTTTGAGAAAAGTCAGGATGATAGCAAATACCGGACGGCCTTGCTCATCGTGAGCTTTTTGGGAAGAGTCAGGATGTTGGTAAATACTGGATGGCTTGCTCATCTTGAGCTTTCTGGGAAGAGTCAGGAATCAGGATGATTGTTAGTGAATACTGGATGGCTTGCTCATCTTGAGGTTTCTGGAAAGAGTCAGGATTCAGGATGATGGTAAATACCGGATGCCTTGCTCATCTTGAGCTTTCTGGGAAGAGTCAGGATTCAGGATGATTGATAGTGAATACTGGATGGCTTGCTCATCTTGAGCTTTCTGGGAAGAGTCAGGAATCAGGATGTTGGTAAATACTGGATGCCTTGCTCATCTTGAGCTTTATGGGAAGAGTCAGGATTCAGGATGATGGTAAATACCGGACGGCCTTGCTCACCGTGAGCTTTCTGGGAAGAGTCAGGAATCAGGATGTTTGATAGTGAATACTGGATGCCTTGCTCATCTTGAGCTTTCTGGAAAGAGTCAGGATTCAGGATGATGGTAAATACCGGATGCCTTGCTCATCTTGAGCTTTCTGGGAAGAGTTAGGAATCAGGATGATTTATAGTAAATTCATCCTACTCATATTGAATCTTCAAGGATGAATCAAGATGATAGCAAAAGACTAAATGATTTGACGCTGGTTTCTTGATAATGGGATCAGGCCCTATTTTTCTATTTATTCTTATTAGTTCAATTTATAGAATTAGCCATTACTTTGCGGAGATCCACAATATAAAAGTTGTAATAAAATTATTTTACTATAATCCGCGATAAAGTAAAATAGAAAATATATGCTAAATGTAGTGTGGACAATCCGTTTACGCACCTATTACATGCCCGAACAGCAGGAGATGATGACGACAAAATCTTCGGTTGCGGGGCGAAACGATTGTTGAGTTTGTGATAGTGAACGTGTGTAGTGCTTGCGTATTGTGGTGGCGGTGGTGGATCTTTGTGATGTGTCCTATTTATTCTTATCAGCAGGTCGATGCTTTAAGCAAATTAAAGCATTTTTCTTAGCAATGAAAACTTTAAACTCAGGTTTGAGGCAAACCTCAAACATGATTTTTTTGGTTGTGCCACTAATGCAACTCATGAGCGATACAGTAAATTAAAAAAAAATTGGTCTGAGGCCAGACATAATTTATTATATCATCGAGGTCGACGCCCTGATTTCTTGCGTCGTGCTTAACACTTTGGTCATACTATGATAATTGGTTGCTAAATAGTCTGCAGGATTTATTCCGATAGTTTTTTGTGTCCAACTATTTAGTAGTCATTGCTACTCGTTCGCTTACAATTTCAGGAAAAAACTATTAAAAAAAGGATCTTTGTGGTAAAACATGAGGGGATCAGAAACAAAAATAGTTAAATCCTTTTTAATTACTTTGGATATAAGCTAGGTTTGATTCTAATCCCCTCACAAATTGTCTAATTTAGTCATTTAGATAAATCTAATACATGATTATTTAGCGTTAATTTAAAATTAAATTATAAAAAAAACTGTCAAATAATCAATATTGCTCCACTGTTAGCCGAAAAAACGTAACAGACAGACTTGCGTTGTAAAACATTAGTCTACTAAGTCGGACTATAGACTTATTTTTGTTATATCATCAATAGTTTTCGCAGCGCATGCGATGACAGATTTTTAGGACTAATTTTTTAAACTTTTTTTTTTTTTTCGGATTCCTATAAGCCTATGTAATATAGCTTATGTTGCACAGTAAAGATGCGACTTTCCAATGGTGAAATAATTTTTGAAATCGGTCCAGTAGTTTTTGTGTGAAAACATTACAAACATACATACAAATTTTTCCTGTTTATAATATTAGCATAGACTAGTGGCACGACTTCGATTGCGTCGACTTGAGTATTAAATTACTTCTGGCCTTATCCCACTCTAAGTGGGGTCGGCACAACACGTTATAAACATGTTGTCACATCCTTTGGCTACCTATTTTATGACCGACCGCTTGCCTGACGTCAACTTACCTTAGTCGTACAAAAGTAATAATAAAATTATTTTGCTATAATCCGCGATGTAGTAAAATAGAAAATATATATAATGCTAAATGTAGAGTGGACAATCGGTTATCATACATGCAGGATTCGTCAAAAATACATGCACAAACCTCCACCACCATATACGTTCACTATCACAAATTCAACAATCGTTTCGCCCCGCAACCGAAGCATCATCAGGAGATAGACTCCACGACCAAAATCGCAAAAATCGCTTTGCGATTTTGGATTATGGATATATTATGGATCTCCGCAAAGTAACGCCTAATTCTATAAGCTAATTATCTTAGTCGTATTTTACGACACCTCGGTAAGAAATGAGGGTGGTGATATTCTACTCAGCCCGATACCACATGACATTAAGTATTCAACAGTTTGGTAATTAGCAATAAAGTTTAAGTCGTACTATAATTTGCTTTGTGAATTGTTATTTTTCACTCGCCGAGACTCGCTTGATAAACGAGTCAAGGTTTGTTTGTATGTCACTAATAATAATTAAGCAAACGAGCCATCCGTCTTATTAACCGATATGTTAAGAAAATATCGTATATTCGTGGCGTCGTTTATGCAATGTTTCGCCTGCAATTTTATTTATACTAGCTTTTACGCACAACTTCGTTCACGTGGACTTTAGTCTTGACACATTGTGAATCATGTATAGAATTAGGCGTTACTTTGCAGAGGTCTATAATACAAAAGTAGTGAAAATATTATTTTGGTCCGCGATAAAATTCGCGAAATTATAGCGAATTTTAATATAGAAAATAATTTTTTCATTACTTTTGTACATTGTGAATTAAATTTGAATATCATCCTATTCCTGTTAAACTAACAGAATTTCTATACTTCGGTCGTAAAATACGAAGCCAAATCATAACAACATGTTTATAACATGTTGTGTCGACCCACTTAGATCGGGATAAGGGAAAATAATTAGGGGAAATTATTTCTAAAGACCAAACGATGACCATACAGCGGAAAACGCAGTAAGTAGCGGCCTTTTACTATCCCACTGCTGAGAATAGGCCTCTCCTCTCCGTCTTTGGAGAGGAGGATAAGAGCTAAGACCTACCACGCTGCTCCAATGCGGATTGGTAGGTTACACATATCTTCAGAATTCTCTAGAGATATGCATGTTTCCTCACGATGTTTTCCTTCACCGAAAGCGTGTGATAAATTGCAATTATCAATTAGACACATAAGTTTTAACAGATAAAATCATTGGTGTCTGCCTGGGTTTGAAACCGTGACCTCCTCGAAAGAGTCGCAAGGTGTTACCACAGCGGAAAACGCGCGCTCACGTATTTATACACACAAACACACATTCACATACACATTCACACACACACATTTACACACACATTCACACACACACATTTACACACACATTCACACACACACACGCACACATTCACACACACACGTTCAAACACACATTCACACACACACGCACACATTCACACCCACACGTTCACACACACATTTACACACACACACGTTCACACACACATTTACACACACACACACACACACCTCTTACAGACTCACCTCCCGCTCACGCTAAAAAAGATATCTAACAAAATTTATGAAATTTTGAGAAACGAACTTGTATTTGAATGGATTTTTTTACATCCGTGTCCGTGTCGAAACATTTTGTCTATTGTTCAGTTGACAATGCACCGTGATAATGCCGTCGACGGCGAACTAAATGACTGACACGAGCTTCTGGGTCACCTCTAAAACTTGGATTCCCCCTAACCTGTATAATAGTACATAGATCGCATAATTAAAAAAAAAATTAAATAATATTAAGGTTAGTTGACCCACACCTTGTGGTATCCGATTAAGAAGAATAGACCAAACTCTTTCTTAATAATAAAATAATTAATCAAATACGACTAAGGTAAGTTGATGTCAGGCAGGCGGCCGGTCGTAGAATACGTAGCCATATCATATGACAATAGGTGCACAACAGTTAACACATGTTTTTAGTGTTCTCTTCTTACTTATTAGTTTTAATTTAGTAAAAGTGATTGTTTTTATAAAATTTTGATGCTGTAAACATATACATACCTGCCAGCAGTTATTCCTATAAAAAATCCTGTCAAATATTACAAATAGTTCTTAAACTGTGAAACTAACCTCACTGTGAGTATTACACTTTATTGATCTGTGTATATAAAGTATGGAGGCTATTAAGCAATCGATACAGGAACTCAACTCACATTTTAACACCAAAATGGCTGAGTTTCAGCAAAACTTAAGCTCTTCTATACCAGCTACAAGTCCAATGTCGAATATTACAGCACAATTCAGTGCATTTCGGTCATTTGTATTGGCTGCTCTTGAAGGTCTCCAGAAACAAGTGGAATTACTGACTAGCCAGATTGATTACATTGAAACAAGAAGCAGACGGAAGATGTTACTTGTTCATGGTGTCCCAGAAGAAAAAAAAGAAAATATATCTTCAAAGGTGATTAAGGTTTTGACTGAACATCTTCAAATGTCTAATTTATCCTCAGATGATGTTAGCCGTTGCCATCGGTTAGGTACTATAGTCTCAGAGAAACCAAGAGCCATATTACTCAAATTCAAAGATCTTTCGGTGAAAAATCAAGTATGGTTCTCCAAGACCAATTTAAAAAATACAGGTATCACTGTGTCTGAATTCCTAACACCTCATAGGCGCCTTGTTTTCATGGCTGCGAGGCAGCGCTTTGGAGTCTCTAAGTGCTGGACGAAAGATGGCCATATAACTGTGATTGGGCCAGATGGTAAGCGCCATAGTATCACTACAGTGGCCGAACTTAATAATATCGGTGGTGACGATGAAGCACATAGACCATCTGAAGCTGTTACTGCTGCAACTGCCTCTTGTGCCAAAGAAACCATCAGAGACAACAGACGCAAAAATATTGTCCAATTCCCTCGAACAAAGAGGCACGTTAGTAAGATTAGAAAATGATTTCTTTTCTATTCCGAGCGCGTAAATTGTTCACTGTTTGTATACCGTGCTAAATGTACTTATACATATATATTTATACTGTTTTTGTTTTGTTGTTTCTGGTCGTAGTGTTTATTATTATTTACCTACATACTTTTGCTTTGTAAATATAAACTTGTCAGTTGTCACTCGTCAGTTCCAACTTTTCACCTGACATATAATTAGTTTCATTCACGGCCTGGAATCAAGTCTTTTAAGCTACATTATGACAGTGAACATAAACAAAGGAAAAATACATTACTTAAAAATACTTACTTAATGTCAACTCATTTGATAGCGTTATTTTTACGTTTTACAGATATTCGGTAAAGCGTATTTCTGTGTTTGTATTTTTATATATTTTTTTGCTATTGGTTGACTAACCTATAGTTTTATATAACTTCAATATACTCATTAAGTTATTTTAATAGATCTTAAAATGAATAATTAGTAATAATAAATTGTAATTTCTTTAAATTTTGCTGGTAGATTATGTAATTAAGACAGAAGTACATAAATAGCATTTATATTTATTTATTAATATTTATTATTAGTGTTATATATTTATATTTTTATAAGTTTATAGTATATATTATTATACAGTAAAAATGAATTTTGTTGATGGTTTCGGCAATGCTAGCACGGATCAGTCTTACAATCAATCTTTCGACATAACTGATGAAGACACGTTCCACAGTACGTCTGTTCCACTCAACACTTTACTTGATACTACATTTTCAAACTCTTTTAAACACTTTAACGTTATACATATTAACGCTCAAAGTATACCTGCACACTACGCCGACCTTCTGACTTCCTTTGACGTTAAAAACATTCATGCCATCCTTGTTTCCGAAACATTTCTAAAGCCAAGTTTACCCTCAACATCATATGCGTTACCAGGGTTCCATTTGATAAGGAATGATCGTACTGGGATTGGTGGTGGTGGAGTTGCCATATATCTCCGAAGCCATATCCCTTTCTCGATACTAGACAAATCACCCTCTCAATATGTTGGATCATCTGAACACATATTCATAGAAGTTCTCTTTGGAACGATGAAAGTTCTTATGGGGGTATTTTATAGTCCTTCCTTACACATTAATTATTTTGATAAATTTGAAAGTCTTTTGGAACAGTTCGTCCCCAGGGTTAATCATACAATCATAATGGGTGATTTCAACACCTGTCTAATTAAAGATGATGCGCGTGCCAGAAGATTAAAATCTATTATAGAGAGTACTAATCTCAACCTTCTTCCTTCAAATGCTACACATTTTTTTCCTAACTGTTCTCCATCTTTATTGGATCTAATGATAGTTTCTTCGCTTGATAGTGTTGATACGTATGGACAGCTTGCTGCCGAAGCTTTTTCGTATCACGATCTCATCTATTTATCATATAAAATTAGACCACCTAAAATAAAACCAACAATAGTGATGCGAAGAAGCTTTGGTAATTTCAATAGCGAAAAATTTATGGCTGATTTGAATAGCATTGACTGGAATGTTGTACTGAGTGCCTCGACGATCAATGACAAGCTTACAATTTTTAATTCATTGCTTTTACAATTGTTTGACACTCACGCTCCGCTCCGTCCTATCAAGCTTAAGCATCTTCCTGCACCTTGGCTCACAGATTCTATTAAAGCATCTATGGTGAAACGCAATAATGCCAAGTCCAAATATAAGATAAATCCTACGGACAGAAATTTGGAAAACTATAAAAAACTGCGGAATCATTGCAGCAAAATCTGTAGAGATGCTCAACGCAATTACATACACACATCCATTAATGGCAATGATTCTGCTAAAGTATGGAAATTCCTGGATACTATGGGCATTGGACGACAGCGGAAATTAACATCGTTGAACACACATATTGATCTCGACGCACTCAATGCACACTTCACTAATGTTAAGCTACTTGACCACATTACTAAAGCCAGTACGTTAAGCACCCTGTCGGCACGTATTTTACCCAATTTCGAAATGTTCACTTTTACACCTGTTACTGACGCGGAAGTTAAAAAACATATTGTGACCATTAAGTCTGACGCAACTGGTAGTGATGGAATCAGTCGTAAGATGGTTCTGTTGGTGCTCGATTGCTTACTTCCAATTCTTACTCATATGTTTAATTATTCACTTTCCTCTGTCACCTTTCCCGATCTTTGGCGCCTAGCACATATAATTCCCATCCCAAAAACTACTAATCCCACGAATTTCTCACAGTACCGACCAATCTCTATCCTTCCTTTTCTATCCAAAGTTCTTGAGCGTATAGTACATAACCAACTTTATTCCCATATTTGTAAAAATAAGATCCTAGGCCCATATCAGTCTGGTTTCCGCCCAGGACACAGCACTACTACGGCTCTTATAAAGGTGTGCGATGATATAAGAAACGGATGTGATAATCAACAGGTTACTATTCTCGCCTTGCTCGACTTTTCCAACGCCTTCAATACTGTTGATTTTGAGATTCTTTTTGCCATCCTGAGATCTATAAATATATCGTCCAACGCTATTGAATGGTTTCGGTCCTACGTATCTTATCGTGAACAGTGCATACGTACTAATGATAAATGCTCGTCGACTTGCCGTCTTAGTGCTGGTGTCCCTCAAGGTGGCGTTCTCTCCCCTCTTCTCTTTTCTATATATGTCAACACTGTTACTGATCTTCTTTCCTTATCCTATCATTTATATGCTGATGACTTGCAGATTTACACGACAACAACCGTAGAAAATATTGATCAGGGTATTAACCTTATAAATTCCAACCTTCAGGCGATTGCTACCTGGAGTGACTCTTACGGGTTGTCTGTAAATCCTGTCAAGTCACAGGTCACTATCATAGGTAGCATTAAACAAATTTCTAAATTAAATCTAAGTCAACTTTCCCCTATTGTCTTCAACGGTACTATATTGGAAGTTAGCGGCACTGTGAAGAATCTGGGTATCACCATTGATAAGACTCTTTCCTGGGCTCCTCAAATCTCGGACTTAAGTCGTAAAATTTTTGGAGTTGTTGGCAGATTAAGAAGATGGAAGAATCTCCTACCCATAAAGACTAAAATCTCACTGGCACATTCTCTCCTACTTCCTATTCTTGATTATGCCGACTCATGCTACCCAGATTTGTCACAACAATTGCTTTATAAGCTTGAGCGCCTACAGAATCTCATTATACGGTTTATTTTCGGATTAAAAAAATACGACCATATCACCCAGTATCGCGTACGGCTTAAATGGCTCACAATTCGACAGCGTCGAAATTTTCATATTCTTAGTCTTCTCTACACTCTTCTTTTCCATCCTCAGACTCCCACTTATCTTAAAGACCGTTTTACTTTCCTTGGAACCAACTCCCTCCTTTCCCAAAACCTTCGCTCACTGAGTGATAATAAGCTTCACTTTCCTTTTTGTCGCTCTTATTGCTACAGTAAGTCATTCACTGTAAGAGCAGTAAATCTGTGGAATATGCTTCCTCGGAATATCAGGCACGCAAAATCCGTGGGCATTTTTAAGCATCGACTCAAGAGTCATTATTTATCCTTATAAATATGTAAGTTAATATTGGTTACGATTTTAAATACTGTATGTATCTATTTATGATGTATGTATATATATATTTAGAAATATTGACGTATGTATTAGTGTATAATTATTTAAAAGTGTATTATTGTGTAATTATTTGAATGTATGTATGTTTATCAATAAATACTTTGTGCGCCGTCCTTCATACTCCTAGTCTTAGTTTAACTCTTAAGGTTGCCTGTAAGAGATTACTATTAGTAATAAGGCCGCCTTTGCACTATTCATAGCTATCATTAAGATTTTTCTGTATTCATTTTATTTGTTTGTGCAATAAAGTATTTTATTATTATTATTATTATTATGTTTATAACATGTGCCGACCCCAATTAAAGTGGGATAAGCGCAGGAGGATGATCATGATAAAAATATGCAATTAAAAAATAATTACAAAAAGATAGAAAGCGTCGGATGACATGTGAGAATTGATCCCAGGTTTTGAACTTTTTTGGTCTGCCCATTCCTATTTGGCTATCACAGCTTTGCATATGACAGCTCAAATATTATTTGCATTCAATTCTACAATTTAGCATTTTTGTTAATCCCCGAAAACAGGTAAAAAGACATTTTATTTTAATGAAACCTAGCTAGATCGATTTCTCCCCGCCAAACATGCTGAATTTCATGAAAATCGTTCGAGCCGACATTTTGTAAAATATGTACAGTTTGTTGGTTCTTTAATTCTTACGGGACAGATTATCGTGTGTGTAAATATCTCATATACATTTTATTTATATTTATTTATATGCGTCTCTTTTTAGTACTCCAGCGACATCTAGTGACCGATGTTGTAGCGCCATACAAATTGGTGTTACGCTAACGCTATCGAGTAGGTTAAAAAAATTTGCACTAAGCACACTGGTAATAATTTCGTGTAGGTTATTTTATAATTTGTTGAAAATTGAGAATCTTTATAGCGCATCTTGAACTCTGTTATCGATCTCAAGATGCGTTGATAGTAGATAGCGCAGCATCCGACGCGTCTGTTGCAGGGAGATTGTGAGCGGTAATATCTAAGTATACTTATATATTTCTACCCTTATCGTGATTTGATACCGAGTTGTACTATCTATTGCTAATTTATAGAATTAGGCGTTACTTTGCGGAGATCCATAATACAAAAGTAATAATAAAATTATTTTGCTATAATCCGCGAAGAAGTAAAATAGAAAATATATATAATGCTACATGTAAGTGGACAATCGGTTATCATACCTGATACATGCAGGATTCGTCCACCACCGCCACCACAATACACAAGCACTATATACGTTCACTATCACAAACTCAACAATCGTTTCGCCCCGCAACCGAAGCATCATCAGGAGATAGACTCCACGACCAAAATCGCAAAGCGAAGCAATACCCAAATAAGTTTAGTTATATACTAATCGGTTCAGGGTGGGGTTGAACCGATTAGTATATAACTAAACTTATTATACTTATAGAGGGGAACAATTTTATAATACATGATTTTAGAATAACTATTACTGTTTACTCAGCCACGCAAGGAAAGTTTTAAATTTTGCCGTTTTCGTACTAATTTTTATTGTTGCTCATCTTCTATTCATTTTAGCGTGATGCTATATAGCCTATAACTTACCTCAATAAATGGCCTATCTTACATTCAAAGATTTTTCAAATCGGTCCAGTTCAAACAATCAATCAAAGAAACTGCTATAACTAAGAAGAATATGCTAACTAAGAAGACTATGATGTTTTTCATTACTTGTATTTACTTTTAGACACGCGCTGTAAAAAAATCAGTTGTAATATGTTATAGTTGTTCATATATTCGCAATATATTGCATTCCGCATTGCCGACGGCGCATAAGGCTTCGCAGGAAGTATCTAGGCGCCTGGAAATGGGGTAGTGGGGTGTTTAGGGTGTTAGTAAGAGCGCGTGCGCCGTGCTATCGATTCCACCACCATCCGCCAACCACCCCTGGCTTAAATCTAAAAATTGCCGTTAGAAACGCATGTTTAGCAACTTATATTTTATAAGGCCTTTTGATTATTTTCACACTCTTTTTAAATTCACTTGTATGTATAAGACCATGCCGTTTGGTATCCGGGTTAGTAGATTAGACCACCCTCATTTCTTACCGAGGTGTCGTAAAATACGACTAAAGTTGAACCACCGTGTGTTATCCGGTTGAGTAGAATATACCACTCATTTCTTACCGAGGTGTCGTAAAATACGACTAAGGTAAGTTGACGTCAGCAAGCGGTCGGTCGTAAAATACGAAGCCATATCATGTGACAACATGTTTATAACATGTTGTGCCGACCCCACTTGAATGAGACCGGCTCCTTTTTTTATATTCAAACTCTGTACACTTATCAAGAACCGATGATAGTACAATAATTTGACAAATTAGTCCCATTTTTATTATACGTAGGTTCAAAGAATCATTTTCCTGCCCTTTTCCCACTCTAAGTGGGGTCGGCACATGCTTTAACATGTTGTTCGTTTATTTGGCTATTTATTTTAGGAAAATAATCTACGCGAACGAAAGTTGCTGGTAAAAGCTGGTATGAGCATTGACCAATTTCAAAAAATTCTAATGGTATTAATCCTAATTTATGTAAACTTTTTATTTTTCTCTATATTACCCGTATTCTCTTCTTCAATTCTTGTCCTTTTCCTTCTGTTACTCAAATGTTTACTGGAAGAGATCACTTTTAGGGATAAGTCGCCTTTATATATGTGCTTTTTTTACTTTTTCTTTCTCTTTTCTAACTATATGTATAAAAATAAACAAATACAATAATTTCACTTGTTATCGATAGCCTATACCAACGTGGTCTATTTTGCTGCGTAACGATGACCACTTTATCTATTGGAAATTCTTACGTTATCTTTCATGGTTGTAAACTTGACTTGTGCTAATTGTTTGTTGACTGGCATTTTGGCGCAGCTGGTAGTAAGCCTTTTTTTTTTCGAGAGGAGTCTTCTGACGAGTACACATGTCGCCAAGGAACACAGCGACGTGGTTATGTACCTACTAAAAGTACAAACATAAACTGATTAGAACATGTTATTACGTGTGCTGGCTATTTATTTTACGACCGGCCGCCTGCCTGACGTCAACTTACCGTAGTGGCCTTTACAACAGAAATGAGAGTGGTATATTCTACTCAGCTGGACACCACACAGCAGGTGCAAGCCTTTTTGCAATTTAATCTGTGCATTGCGAGTGAAACTGTGGGACACATCGACACATCTTTTTAATTATTTCTTAATTTTTCGTTCGATACATACATATTACAACCTTTTGGTTGGTACCTGCTTTTCAACTGAAACTTAATATCACCTGTGTCAGAAGGTCCCGCTTTCCATAACTATATGCATACTGAAAATAATTAATGATAAGAAGAATTATAATAACAAAAAGAAAAATGAAATAAACTCAAGACTTTGGTTTTGTATTTTCAGATGTGTGTATGTGCGTGTGTGTGTGTGTGTGTGACTGTTGATATGTGTGTGTTTTCACATACATGTATAGATTACGTCACACGTTTTAATAATTTTATTTTATTATAAACGATTGTTTTAATAATTTTATTTTATTATAAACGATTGTTTTAATAAGACCTATATAGTGAATTTATAACCCTGAATCGAGGGTATAATGTATCGAGCGGTGTGTTCACTCTAGCGTTTATATTCGCGTTCTCAATCTTCCACTGGCTGGGAATTGATAGTGATCGCTGGGGTGTTAAATTGAGATATGCTACGATCTTACGCTCCAAATAACTCCAATAAGGGCGACTGAGTTCTTTCAATGTGATTAGAATAAGAAGATTTTGTAGGTTAACCGTAGGGCAAAATACCCTAGTAGGCGAAATTCTAAACGAGACTGAGCAACAGCATCTCGTGGCCGCACAGCTAGTTATGTATAAAAACTCATCAATTCATCTCCCATAAGTTTGTGTACGTAAAAACGTTGTGCCTAGCTGTTTTCCGTACTTGGTCGCATTTTGGCGACCATTGTGCGTATGGGTGAAAGGATTGGTTACTCTAATCAGCATAGCTCCTCCCAGAAGGCGATGACCTTATGCGGGACCTTCAAGGCTTCAGTGACCCAAGGATATTCGTCCGATTCTCTGCCACCTCCGTGCAATGCAACATGACGTGAGATGGTGTTTCCTGTTCCCTCTTGCATCCTCTACAAATTACCCTGTCGGTCGCACTTATTGTGAAATGATTGTGTTTATTTAATAGACAATAGCCCGGTGATATTACTTATCGTTCTTCGCAAGTTAAGTCTGTTTATGCGAAGAAGAATGTTGGTCAATCGAGGATTTAGGGTCGACTATGCTTCCCAAATTTTCTTCTCAGTCCGTTTCGTCCAGAGTATTATGTGTTTCAATGGGCATCTCTCTAAGCCATGATCTTAGTAGATTAGGTAAAGGGAAATGGAATAATAGCTTCAGTTCCTTCAATCGTGGTGTTTAAACCTTTTCTGGCTAGTTCATATGCTTGTAAAAAACCTATTTAAATAAAGTGCCATTGAAGTAGTTTTTTTATCATTAAATAATATACCAAGCTAATAACAAGGTCAGCTAGACTATTTATCGCATTACCAGTGTAGGGTAATCACTGATACGGTGAGTGATTAATCAACCTATGCCCGCCCTCGACATTATAAAGGTCAGGCGTAATAACGGCGGACTGTAATGAACAGTGTTTACTCAATTAGACTGGAAGTTTAAGCGATATCGAGATACATTCAGAATGAAACGTTGTTTATCAGGAATGCAAACGTAGACATTCACGACGAACAATCATTTATCAGGAATGCAAACGTAGAAATTCAGAACGAGTAGATCATTAATAAGAATGCAATCTTCGACATTGATACATTCATGGAGTAGTTCTTTATTAGCAATACAAACATAGACATTTAGGACGAGGAATTCTCTATCAGGAATGCAAACAGAAACAGCAAGAACAGTCCGTCATTAATGTGTCCGACGTTAATGACAGACTGTTCTTTACCAGTAATGAAAACCCAGTTATTCATTTTATGACGAATAGAAGCCTTGACATTAAGAACAAGCCTTTCTTTATCAGGAATGCAAACGGAGACATTCATAACCATCCGTTCTTTATCATGAATGTAAACGTAGATGGAACGAATAGTTCAGATGGAGTAGATCTTTGCCGAGAATGCAAACGTAGACATTCATGGCTAACCATGCTTTATCAAATATATAAATTTAGAGATTCTTAAAGAGCCGTTCTTTATCAGGAATTCAGCTCTTGTAATCGCTCCACGGTAATGGACGATTTTTGCGTCAGCTTTATGTTATGTAAACTTGTAACCGAAGAGTGCGACAATATTTGCAGTGTTTTGCACACGGCCGGAAGTTTGTGCAAGTATAATATGGGTTATTTCCTGAAGATGCCCAGCCATAATGAGCCGTGGTCTAGCGGTTGAAGCGTCCTTGCAAATGGTTTTAAGATTCATTTGGAGTAGAGTGGCCTACCACTACTCCAAATTTAAAAATATTCCTAAATAACTTTTATGTATATTTAGGGCGAAAGGTTTTTGCACGTCAGGGAGATTGTGTCTGTTATAAAAGTGGACTATAACATTAAAATGTTGCATGTATTTGAGTATAATTTTATGATTTAGGTTTTAGATGCGAGGAGGTACATTTATGTCTGCAGATTTAAGTGTCTCATCTGTCGTGTTTCACGTTCTTACCTTTTACTTCAAACTCATATTATGCCTTATTCAAGTAAACTTATTAAAGTGCTTTTAAATCCTCAACTCTACTTCTCTCACTATTCCCATTTTGAACTAACGAGGCTCTGGTAACTGATTGATAGCGTGTTGTCCATTAATATGTGTGCGATGTGACTTCCTAATCGTTTGTTACGATCGCTATTTTTGACATGGTTGATTTTGAGATTAATAAAGAGATTTAAACGCTGTTTTTCGGTTTTGAAGTCAAGCTGAAATAACGTGACGGCCGAACCTTGAGACCGTGTGACCTATGGGTTACGGATTCTAATCTCGGGTAGGCACGCATGAGTTTTCTACCAAAATTATGTAATTAATTTATTTTAACGCTTGGAAAATTTTGTGGCAATGGCACAATTTATTTTGGTCCGGTAAAAAACACCATCACCGCAACATCCATTAGCCCAGCACACGACACGCTAGCTTAGCTCAAGATCTAGATATCAGCATTTAATACTCGGTCGAATCTTGGCGAGAGACTAGCTTTATGACAACCTACTGATAAGCATATATATCCTCCTGCCCTTATCCCACTCTAAGTCGGGTCGGCACAACATGTTATAAACATGCTGTCACATGATTTGGCTGCGTTTTTACGACCGGCCGCCTGCCTGACGTCAACTTACATCTGTCGTATTTTACGACACCTCGGTAAGAAGGAGGGTGGTCTATTCTACTAAACCGGATACCACACGGTGGGTCGACTTACCTTAGTCGCCTTTTACGACACCTCGGTAAGAAATGAGGTTGGTCTATTCTACTCAGCCGGATACCACACGGCGGGTCGACTTACCTTAGTCGCCTTTTACGACACCTCGGTAAGAAATGAGGGTGGTACTTTTCTACTCAGCCGGATACCACACGGCTAAACCTACTGATAAGCATATAGAGTGAATAAGATGTTAGTTAGGGAGCCTAAAAACGCAACAATTGACGGCGACAATGTTGCTTTTTTATTATTGACCTAACTATTTGAAGCAGGTTGTACTTTGTTTGCAGGTTGCAGGTGCTTTTATGAAAGTATTGAATAATATGGTAAATTTATTACTCTGATATATATTTATTAAACTACCAAAAATATTTAATCGTAATGATTGAGTACTGCTGTGGTGGGGGTTTGTAATGCATTTGAAATCCTGCATTTATCAGGTAGGACGACGGATAGTACACTCCACATTTCGCATTACGTATATTTTGTTTCACTATTATCGCTGATTATAACAGATTATTATTATTACTTATACCACTAAGTGGGGTCGGCACATGATGTCACGTTATTTGGCTACGTATTTTACGACCGGCCGCCTGTCGGACATCAACTTACCTTAGTCGCCTTTTACGACACCTCGGTATGAAATGAGGGTGGTCTATTCTATTCTGCTGGATACCACACGGCGGGTCGACTTACCTTAGTCGCCTTTTACGACACCCCGGTAAGAAAGGTTGGTACTATTCTATTCAGCCGGATACCACACGGCGGGTCGACTTACCTTAGTCGCCTTTTACGACACCTCGGTATGAAATGAGGGTGGTCTATTCTATTCTGCTGGATACCACACGGCGGGTCGACTTACCTTAGTCGCCTTTTACGACACCCCGGTAAGAAAGGTTGGTACTATTCTATTCAGCCAAATACCACACGGCGTTACTTTTGTATTATGGAATGTATGTATGTAAAGAATGATTGTATAAAACTCTGTATTTTAGTCTAACTTTAAAACTTACAGTTAGCAAGTCAGATTAACGCCTGCATTGCGCTACGCCGCGGTAAATGTTACATAATACCACATGCAGTATATTGGGCTACCGTTTGTACACGCCAGAGATAGGCAACATTCGGCGTCATGCTATAATATTTTTTTTTTCAAGACTATTTGTACCTGCTACTTCGCAGCAACTTAAGCGTCTATGTACCCTCAATAACGCAATATGCGTGTATCCTTGTTCCCGAAAGGAAAACGGATTTTTTGTCGTATATGTTGATCCGTGTATAAGCTTAAATTGGCTCAAATTTCATCAATATTGATCCCGGGGATTGGCTGTGAGACAGTATCAGACATACAGGCGGACTTATTAGTATGGATTATAAATATAAAATTAAAATACTAGTTTACTACTCCTACTTTATACTCCTTTAATACTACTCCTTTTATATGCATGTCATACTTCACACAATCCAACCATCTCTTTTTAGGCCTCCCTCTAGGCACATATCCATCCACATTCAAATTTAACACACGTTTGGTCACATGATTTTCATCCCTCCTCATTACATGTCCATAGCATCTCAATCTTGCACTTCTCGGCTTTTCTATTTTCAATATTTATTATTAATCAAACATCAAATATTTAAGCCTAATTATGTAATTTTTCTATTCAAAACATGGTGAGGTACCCTGCATATCTTCAGAGACTTTTTTGCCTATGTTCAACCCACCTATCTACTCTACCTATTAGAGTTGAGTTGAAAGCACTTGTTTACAAGTTTATTCGAATAAAGAATATTTTGAATTGAATTTTGAATATCCATGTTACACAAGCGTGATGGGTTTAATCGATGGTCTGTAACCTTTCCGAAATGAGAGATAAGCACTTTGCCCGACAGTTAGCTATTAAGAGGCCGTTACAAAAAACTATATAAAATACGTATTAATATTAAAAAAAATCATTCTCCTGCCCTTATCACACTCGTAAGTGGGGTCGACATAACATGCTATAAACACGTTGTCACATAATTTGGTTAGGTGTTTTACTACCGGCCGTCTGCTTGACGTCAACTTACCTTAGTCGCTTTTTGCGACATCTCAGTAAGAAAGTCTATTGGTCTATTCTACTAAACCGGATACCAAACGGCGGGTCAACTTAACTTAGTCGCCTTTCATGACACCTCGGTAACGAATGAAGATGGTCTATTCTATTCAGCTGGATACCACACGGCGGGTCAACTTAACTCTGTCGCCTTTCACGAAACCTCTGACAGAAATGAGGTTGGTCTATTCTACTCAGCCGGATACAACACGGGAGTGAAGTCGCAGGTAAAATTTATTCACAATAAAAAAATCAATATCAAAATAATATTTATTCAAATAAGCTCTTTCAAGCACTTTTGAATCGTCAAGGATCAATATGATTAATGAAGCTACAACTGGTTCGGAATGTTGCTCTTACCGAGAAGAACCAGAAAGAAACTCTGTGGTCATGTTAATAAATATTTCCATTCGCGTTTTCACATACTTTTTGCTATGGTTTAAACCAAGTACACTCTACTCGTTTTGTATCGCGTAAGCATTCATTCATTAAATAGACGACTTTGTATGAAAAGAGTTGCTAATGAAGTGTCCTCTACGTGCTCCAGTGAGTTAGCGAGCCTTTAGCGTGACTCGAGTTTAGCTTGTGTGAAAGACTGCGTATTAGCGATCGAGGTTATTTCATTTTAATTATACGTGCGTATAATTTCTCTAGAATAAGCTTTATTTTATAACTCTACTAGCTTTTACCTGCAACTTTGTTTGCGTAGACTGTTGTCGCGTGATAGGTTGATAATATATGGCGCTTTTTAATGTCATCCTATTCCTGTAGAATTTACAGGATTTCTGTTACTCCGGTGTATAAGAAATAATAGTACCAACGTTCATCGATATTGGTTCAGCGGATACGCCGTGAGTATGGATGTATCTTTGTTATTCTTTCACGGCGAATCCGCTGAACCTATATTATAATAATAATAATATAATAATTCTTTATTTTCCTCACAGTAAGCTTACTATACAATATGTAAAAGTTTAAACAAAAAATTTTATATATAAAAAAAATACACTACATACATTAACTAGTTTAAATAATACATTTTTTGTTAATTATAAATATAAGGGGTACCCATAAGTAATCAATTATTTTCACAAGACACAATTTCCCATTAGTCCTGCGACAACCAGACAAGTGTAAGCATATTTTTTTTTTTGTGTTATTCTTCAACCAGTGTGTTAGTAATTTATTCCCAACAATATATATTTTTTTGTAGCCCTGTCACAAAATGGCGGACTTTTTACCTTCTGAGAGCCATATTCATAATTGGGTACTTTTCCATTTTATCGCCAGTTTAAGTGCCACGGAAACAACAACCAAAATTTGCGAATTATATAGAGATGTGTTGAAGGTCAACGAGTGTCAAAGTCGGTTCAGAAGATTTCCTGCAAGTGATTAAGGCCTATCAGATAAGCATCAAACTGGACGCCCAGGTCAATTCGATAATGACGCCCTAAAATCTCTAGAGTAGTCTGATCCAAGGTTAACTATACAGTAACTATGAAGAAGCTTTGGGTCTACCTGGTCCACCATACAAAGACATTTAAAAGAAATTGGCAAGGTACATAGACAAGGTAAATGGATTGCACACCTGTTATCTGAGGCCGATAACGATCATTGGCGAACAATTTGTAATTCCATGCTCATCAGACTAAGCAGAGATCCATTTTTGGCTTGGATCGTAACTGGAGATGAAAAATGGTTCCTTTATTATAACATAAAGCGATCGAAACAATGGCTGTCCGCAAACTAGATACCTCTTCCACCCACTAAACCAACCCTATCCCTGATTAAGGTGTTATTGTGTATTTGTTGGGATTGTTTAGGTATTGTGTATTAAAAATTATTGAAACCAAGGGGACAGTTACTGCTGACCTGTATTGTCAACAATAACAACAGTTACAGGGCGCACTTATAGAAAAAAGACCAGCTTTAGTCAATAGAAAAGGTGTGATACCCTAACAAGATAATGCCCGTCCTCATGCCGCGAAGATTACTCAATAAAAAACTAAGTAGTTAGCATGGGAACTTCTACCGCACTCTCCATACTCTCCAGACCTAGCACTGTCGGACTACCACCAGGTACAGGTCACTGGATCATTCGTTTCGAAAAAAAATTGAATTTCCTATCCGATGTCCAAACGCACCTTGCGTTATATTTTGAGTCACTTCCTCCCCACTTGTTCAAGAGGGGGGTTGAACTTTTGCAGGAACGATCGCAACAAGTCATCGCAAATTATAGTTATTACATAAACGATTAGAAAATAAAAATGTCATTTCAAAAAAACATTTTATCTATGAACGCAAAATAATTGATTACTTATGGGTCCCCCTAATAATATTACATTATTGGCTTATTCGATGTATCTGGCGGCCACCACACTAGGAACACCTGTATCGTGGTGGCCAACTCAGGATTACCTATAATGCATTAGCGGACTAAGTTAGGATTAATTAGATTTTAGTAGCTAGTTGACGTACACATTGATTTTTTTTTATTTTATTTGAACATAGACATACACATATACATTAATAATAATATGTCTATACATAATTATTTATATTATAATATTATTACACAATATATATTATATATAAAAATATATCTTTTTTATTTATAGGTACATAAAAACTAAAACTTCTATATCATAATAACTCTGAGAATATAATAAAGGAATATAATAAAGGATTTGCGGCAGTTGGGACAATATTTTATACAATATTTACTTTTAAAATATTTTCAGTTTCCTCGTAAGATTGTGTTTTTAGCCATTTCGTTACGGTAATTTTTGCTTGTCTCGTTGTTAGGTGTTTAAGGTTACAATGTTTCGCCACTTGGTTATATGTTTTCGCCTCAGCAAAGGACGAAAAACGTCTAGCGAAGTTGGTTCTTACGCTCGGTAGCGTAGTTTTAAATAGTCTTTTTCTATATTGATGAAATTCGCCACAATTATTCCTTATACACCGGAATAACATATAGGCTATAGAAATCCTGTAAATTCTACAGAAATAGGATGACATGCAAAAGCGCCATCTATTATGGAACTACAACGCGACAACGTCCACTCAAACGAAGTTGCGTGTAAAAGCTAGTCTATGATATACAAAGGAAACAAGCTTAAAGAATGTAAAGCAACATGCACATCGTAAATATAAATCTTTTCCCCTGTTTCATATGGAAATCAATCAAATTTTCATGCGCCAGTCGAGCGCGACGAAATGCAATTTGATAAGGCATTGCCGACTGTAATCCTCTCGCAATCACAAATCTTATAATACAATCACGGTGGAGTAGGCTACAAACCGGAAACTATAAATCTTCGAAACGAAACGCAGTAGCCGTAAGATGTATATAAAATTTTACGGCGTATTATGCTTATGTGTGCGTGAAACGCAACCAACCAGCCAATCAGAGCGCTCTATTTCAAGGACAAATATGTGTACACATGACGTTTTTATGCAAGTGTGTGTAAAAATTAGCGTCTACATGGCAATTTTCGTTTTGGTGAATGGACGTTTGAGCATATATTTGCGCGCTTGTGGTCCCTTATGCCCGGGGCTTATCCACTTTACAACACGTGGTGTTGTTTTGAATTCGTAAGTTGTCTGTGATTTTTATAACTTCGCAACTAAAGATCGCCTTCGTCGTGACTGTTCCTCGATATGGTAAATGTCACTCATGTTTTCGTTTCACATTCCGTGATAATTCGCGCGGTTATTTAACATTTTAAATCAAGTTATAATTCGTTTCGATCTATGAAGCTGTTTAAAGGTGCGTTTATACTTTGAATGAAGGTTTCTGTTGAATGTTTTTAGTTTAAGTAAAATTGTAAATAAGTGCTTTTGAATATTAAACTCTACTGCTAATACTGGGACTGAGAATATTGCTCCTACCTTGAACAACCAACAAAGAATTCAGCACTTACTCTTTTCAAAATATAAGAACCTGGTTGAACTAGCCTTGAGTATGAAAGAGTATGAAAACGGATAGTACACTCTAAATTTAGTTATATATAATTTATTTTAACTTTATCTCGGATATCATCAAAACAATATTTTCATTACTTTTTGTATTATGGACCTCTGCAAAGTAACGCCTAATTATATAAATTACAATATCTGCAACCCTGGTTGTAATCAATTATTACCTGGTAACTGGTTAAACTTTTTGACTATACTACCGCTTGAAAATCATAATTATAATATTTTATTAAAAAAAACGGTTGCCTGTGAGGTCGGTTTTACGGGCAAAGATTTTACGTGACAACGTCTTTTTAAATGTGATGGATTGGAGTGGGAGAAAGACGCAAGGCATTCGCCAGTCCGGCGGGCCTCTCTTCCGTTCGGTGACTCATCGTAACAGACGTGAGCGGGCGTTACACTTTTTCATGAGTGACTCCAAGCCGCAACCTAATTTAAGACGTTGTCACGTCAAAAAATGTCAAGTTGTTTCGGTCCTGTTAACATACTGTTGTCGTTGGTTGCAGAGACATCAGTACAGTGCGAGGAGAGTGGTCGGTTTGTTGCGGCGAGGGGTACCGGCTGCCGACGAGCGTGCATGACGCTTCACACACCAAGCAATACTGCTCGCAGGTATTTTTTTTCGTACACTAACTAAGGCTGTTAGCCATGAAGGCTTTGACAGCGTCACCGGGAGGATGGGCGAGCGCAGAAGCATCGCCGGGTGTTGGGATGCTGGGAGCGTCGCCTTAAGGGTGCCTTTTGTGAGGCCGGACCTCGGCTTAAAGCGACGCGCTGTGGAGGACTATATCGGACAGCACGCAGGTATATACTGATGCAGATATTTGACTGGCCAGCAACTGACTGACCAACAAGCAGATTTGGTTCCTAATTTTTTTTTGAAATTGTTGTAATGTTCATACTTGGCTCTTTGGGTGATAAGTTTGCCGACCACTGATATAAGGTAACAGAGCTATCGACATAGCAGACATTGTCAGCGTGTTTTTTTTCGATTTTAAGTGGGTCGCTACTAATTCTTTTTTATTCGACGCACTGCTAACTTTAACTCATCCAGACCAAGTGGCTTCCGCCGAACTGCCTGTTCGCCTGACTTAGTACACAGTCGGCTATGTTCAGCTCCTGTTGCTCGCGTTGCAGAAGATCCAAGCTCTGCAGTAACAGGCATCGGAAGCTGCTGCCGCTGCGGCAGACGTGACTGGCGCGCTCCGCGGGTGCCCTCGGCCCGCCCCATGCCCGCCCCGCTCTAGAGGTCGCCAGCGCCAGCGCGACCCGACGCACCCGACACCGGGCACCAGGTGGGCATACGTAACCGCATCACTCCCCTGCCCTTATCCCACTCTAAGTGGGGTCGGCACGACATGTGAACACTTGAACTAAATAAGGCACTAAGTACCTAAAAATTAAAATACGAACTAAGTATGCAATTTGGTTCTAAAGCCTTTTAGAACCAAATTGCATTTTTAGTTCGAATTTTAATTTTTAGGTGCTTAGTGCCTTATTTACTTCAAGTGTTTATGTTATAAACATGTTGTCCCATGATTTGGCTACGTATTTTACGACCGGCCGCCTTCCTGACGTCAACTTACCTTAGTCGTAGTTTACGAAACCTCGGTAAGAATGAGGGTGGTCTATTATATTTTATTCAACCGGATACCACACGGCTAACTCTCCTGCCCTATATCATACTTAAATACAAATATACACCCAGACTCCAAGAACCATGTTGTAAAAAATGTTAGCCCTCGGCGGGAATCGAACCCGCGATCCACGGAGCTAAAAGCACGATCACTGCCCAATGCTCCAACGGGCCAGTCAAGTCGTGGCCTATGACTTTATTGATTGATCGTGATAAAATACCTTCCATTGGTTTTTTCCCTAATCCCAAAGGGAAACGGGAATGTTTTATTGTTTGAATCACCTGACCTGAATAGGGCTACCCTTATGGTATCCAATGTAGCTTCGAGTTCTTACGACGATATCTAAATTTATATAGTATAAATATATGTATATTTATATAGTATATTCAAATTCAAATTCAAAATATTCGTTATTCAAATAAACTTGTAAACAAGTGCTTTTGAATCGTCAACTCTACTGCTGGTTCGGAAAGCTGTTCCTACCGAGAAGAGCCAGCAAGAAACTCGGCGGTTGCTCCTTTAAAAATATAATTCTTAATACTATTTACATTATGTCGTTACTGTCTTGTACAGGTTCAGAGAGAGCTATATCCACACATTCTTATCTTCTAAATAATCTTCAAGAGTATAGTAGGCTTTATATTTGATATAGTAAAAAGATCGTTTAAAGCAGAAAAAAGTAAATACTTGTAATAATATTTTTGTTTCAGATTCAGTGTCAAAAACCAATCAAACCAAGAATAATTAGTTAGATTATATATAAGCGAGAAGAGCCGCCCCCAGCAGCCATGGGCTCCGTCAACGTGAACCGGAACGTGGCGGACGCGTTCTACCGCTACAAGATGCCGCGCATCTGCGCCAAGGTGGAGGGCAAGGGCAACGGCATCAAGACCGTCATCGTCAACATGCCCGAGGTGGCCAAGGCGCTGGGCCGCCCGGCCACGTGTGAGTATCATAGTAAAGTAAGCCTGCCCAGATTATAGGAGTAAAAGAAGACTGGGAAGTGGAAAACAGTGAGAAGAGTCAGACCATCTGCTACACGGACGGGTCAAGATGAGAATCCACGAAGCTGGCAAGAGCTGGCATTGTCTACGGCACCTCGTCAGATTTACACCAGGTCCTAAAATCTGGGTAAATATACAAGTGTCTTCCAGGCTGAAATGATGGCTATTATGGAGTGTGCTAGGAAACTCAAAGAAACACAAATAGCATCAGAACATAATATAGTTATATATAGCGATAGTCAAGCAGCTTTAAAAGCACTTGACTGCATAGAAACAACCTCAGCTATCGTGAAGGAATGTAAGCGTGTACTAAACGAATTAGCTGAGAAGGGGGAAGAAACGATTGCATGGGTTCCGGGGCATCGTGGCCATGCAGGGAACGAAAAAACTGACGAATCGGCAAGAAAGGGAGCTAGTCAAACATTCATAGAACCAGAACCCTTCCTCCCAATTGCACATACTATAATAAAGTGTGTGATAGAAAAAAGAATAGAAACAGAATCTAACAAAAGATGGAGAAAAACAATGCTCAGACAAGCAAAGTTGTTTCTCAAATCGTTTGATACAAGGAAGTCTAAACAGCTGATGTCTCAGAGCAGGGAAAATGTAGCAATTGTAACAGGCATTACAACTGGGCACTGCTTGTTAAACAGACACCTCTCAATAATGAGTGTGAGACTAATGTGTGGAGAGGAAGAAACGAGTCTCCACTTTATGGCTAAGTGCCCTATGTACTCGCTGGTAAGATGGGAGATACTAGGTAAGGATGAAATTGAAGTTGAGGATCTGACAAATATCTCCTTCAGGTATATTATCAGGTTCGTAAGAGCTACGGGTAGATTAGAGCAGGTGACACTGTCGGGACAGCAGTGAAACCCTTGTCCCAACATGGAGAAATGGGTGGAATAGCCAGGAATAGGAGCTGACCTGCCCTGCACCGACAGGCGTCCCCGAAATTAGATAGATCATAGTAAAGTAAGTAAGTAGCGGCCTGTTACTCTCCCGCTGCTGAGAATAGGCCTCTTCTCTCCGTTTTTACAGAGAAGGATTGGAGCTAAGCTTGATTGCTCCAATGTGGATTAGTAGGTTAACATATCTCCAGAATTCTCTAGAGATATGCAGGTTTCCTCACGATGTTTTCCTTCACCGAAAAGCGTGTGATAAATTGCAATTATCAATTAGACACATAAGTCTTAACGGAAAAACTCATTGGTGTCTACCCGAGTTTGAACCCGTGACGTCCTCGAAAGAGTCGCACGGTGCTACCGCTGGGATATCGCAGCTTGTATCATAGTTGGGGAGCTCAAAACTTTGGCAGGTCAAGACAATAGAAAATGACCCAGAACGATATCTCCAGTACCTCTTATATTTAGTAGTCTCTAATATTTAGTTAAGCGACTACACTTTTATTTTAGTTATCGATTATTGTAAACACTATACAAGGTGGTACCGACCATATGACATTCATTTTAATTTAAGGTACCTACACACCTCAGCATATAAAAATATGTTAATTAAGTGACGTATTTTAGCCACAGGAATTATTTTACGTTTTATTTTTAATAAACATGATTTGTATCATCAATGGTCAGATCAATGACCGTACACGCTATTTGATCCTTGGCCTAAATAATACGGTACAACTAAACAGGTACAAGGGAGACAAAACTATAATGTTCTATCTATCTGATTTCGGGGATGCCTGTCTTGTTTGTTTTACCTGTATTGTACAAGTTTATTTAAAAAGTAAAAAAAAAGATAATAATCATGACTTCTATACTCACTTTAACTGATGATTTTTAAAGATTTAAAATAAACAATATATTCAAACAGCAAATGGTTTCTTTCTTGGTTCAAAACAAAATGGTTTCTTACGACAACAACAATAGGTACTGCGCTTTATTTAAGTCCAGTAGCTATAAAGACGTTTATGGCTAACGAAAATTAAAGTTTGTTAAGATTTAAATTGAACAATTTCTCCGTACAGATCCGACCAAGTACTTCGGATGCGAGTTGGGCGCGCAGACCCAGTTCGACTACAAGAATGAGCGGTTCATCGTCAACGGCAGCCACGACTCCGCCAAGCTGCAGGACCTGCTGGACGGGTAACTTATATTAAAAAATTACTAAAATACAAAAAAAATCTTAAAAATAAAAAAAAATCACCAGACCATACACCACCGATCATGACGCTACGGTCTGGGGAGCTACCACCGCTACCACTCCCAGATCCCCCCACCGAACCAGACATCTCTTAGGTCACCTATGTGACCTGAGCTTACGGCCCGAGTCCAGGCCACATAGCCTGCGAAGACCTGCTTGGCCGTGCCCCATCTACCCCCCCAAAGGACTAAGCGAGATGACCCCACGATCGTTCAAAAATAAAAGTAAAGGTCTATTAATATCCCACTGCTTGGCATAGACCTCTCTTTCCTCAATCTTTTTTTGTAGAAATAAAGTTTAGACCCACAATTTTGCTTTGGGTTTTAAGGTTTCTCGTATTCTCAAAATTATTTACAGTGGCAGATTTTCCCACCATGTTATCCTTCAACGAAAAGCGTTTAAATAAATAACATTTATATGTGACTAAATAATCGATTTTCCATCATATTCATCGATTATTTTATTATTATAATCGATATTTAAAAAAATCGATTTATTCCCCTTCTTTTTTCTTAAAAGAAAAGTTCACGGAAACTCGGAAAAAATGGGAAAAAGTCAGTAGACCGCGGGAGTGGTTGAGGATAGGATCCCCAGTGAAAAAGTGGGAGCTCGAGGGCTAACCCTAGAGCCCACACACTGCTTCCTGGGAATTAGTAAAAAGGGATAATTTGGGTGCAAGGGGGAAGGGGGGGGGCTTATATAGGGGATGGCTCGTGTCTCGGCTCAAAAAGGAGTACATTTCGTCCAGTCGAAGCCCAAACATGACCGGCCGCGTCCCGCCGCAGGTTCATCCGCAAGTTCGTGCTGTGCCCGGAGTGCGACAACCCGGAGACGGAGCTGATCGTGTCCACCAAGCGGAACACCATCTCGCAGGGCTGCAAAGCGTGCGGCTACCACGGCCAGCTCGACTTCAACCACAAGCTGAACACGTTCATCCTGAAGAACCCGCCCGCCGCCGACCCCAGCATGCAGGTGACCGTCCGACCTTCGTCATCATCGTCATCCTGCACTAAACCCACATAAACATGTTACCACATGATTTTTTTTAAATTTATTTATTTTCAAAAACAATTTACATGTTATTTAAACTTCATTAGTGATTAGAAGCTCCCTTTAAGCAAGTAATGCCTGTGCTTGCAGCCTCCATCCTTCCATAGCTCTATATATACATGTAATGTATTAACACATGTAAGCGTATTGTATATATTGTATGCATGTGTGTGTATGTGTGTGTGTGCGTGTGTGTGTGTGCATGTGTGTGAGTGTGTGTGCATGCTTATAAGTGTGAGTATGAGAAAAGAAAATCGTCAGACCTTCATCATTATCATCATACTGCATTTAGCCTACATAAACATGTTACCACATGATTTGGCTACGTATTTTACGACCGGTCGTATCTTGACGTCAGACAGGCGGCTTTCTTTGTCTTCTTCAATGGATCATACCGAGCCAAATAGATGTCGCTATTGCCTCAAATTTTGCGTGCGTTCAATTAAACGCTTAATATTAAAGTGACCTAATTGAAAAAGTTGTTTGTGGAAAATTGCAATAAAGCCTACAACACTCGGTGAGTGTCGTGAGCGAATTTTTTTTATATAAATAAATATTATACACTTGCACACACGGTCGGCCGTCCCTAAAGTAATTTAATAATTGTGTTATGGTTGACAGACAACTGGTGAATATATACATATGTAATTTTTCAATACATACTTAAATACACATATACACCCAGACTCGAAGACCAACAAATTGTTTTATAGAAAATGTAGGCTCTCGGTGGGGGTCGAACCCGCGACCCGTGGAGCTGTAGGCAGAATCACTACCCACCACGCCAACGGACCAGTCAAGAAGTATCGAAATATTAATCAATGTATCCAACTCAATTAAGCCTGAGTTAGACCTAACGCTAACTCGGTATTGGTTGGCATTCTTTAAAAGGTTGCAAGTTGAACTGAGAAGTTAAATATTAAGAAGTTAAATAGTTAACGCTTAATAATCCAGGGCTCGTCGCTGACTGAAGGCAACCGTGGCAAGCGCTCCAAGCGCAGCGGGCCGGCCGCCAACGGCAACCACGATGGGGAGAACCATGACGCCAAAAATGTAAGCCACTATACTCTTGCTTACGGAAATACACTTGAGAATCCAATTTGCAATTTTTATAGTTAACTAGTGGCCCGCTCCGGCTTTGCACGGGTATAAAATATATAGCCTATGTCACTCAGTGAAAAAATGATTAAAATCTATCCAGTAGTTTTGTTTTATTCATTACTGCCCGTTGCCCGCACGCGTTAAATTTGGAGTAAATTCCCCTTACCCTATACCATGAAGATTCCCTGCTATCTTTGGAATATCTAAATTCATATACTACATTTTTACTTATTTACTTTTACATTTTCCCTAAGTATCTATCTATTAAAAAACCGCATCAAAATCTGTTGCGTAGTTTTAAAGATTTAACCATACAAAAGGATATAGGGACATAAGGACAGATAGAGAAAGGGACTTTGTTTTATACTATGTAGTGACGTTTAGCTATTATTTTGATAATTGTCAACTTTTTACCATACTTCACCAAAGACGAAATTACGTTTAGCTGTCATCTATGTTTTGTATTCCACTGACATTTGCGTTTTGTTATACTATGTCATACACCAATTTTCAGCCGAATTGGTTCATCCGTTCTTGAGTTATAAATAGTGTAACTAAGACCAAATTTCTTTTATATATATATATATATATATATATATATATATATATATATATATATATATATATATATATATATATATATATATATATATATATATATATATATATATATATATATATATATATATATATATATATATATATATATATATATATAGATAATGACTTTTACTTCGCTTATTATCATAATAATTCCATATGGAAAAAAAAAACTTACTGGCTATTATAATATTTATTAATTAGATATTATCATTCTCCTGCCCTTATTCCATTGTAAATTAGTCGTCCTACATGCTATAAACATGTTGTTTCATGATCTGGCTAGTTATTTTACGACCGCCCGCCTTCCAGGCGTCAACTTACCTTGGTCACCTTTTACGACACTTCAATAAAAAATGAGGGTGCTCTATTCTATTTAGTGGGAAACCACACGGCGTGTCAACTTACCTTAGTCGTATTTTGCGACACCTGGTAAGAAATGAGGGTGGTCTATTCTACTCAGCCGGATACCACACGGAAAGTGGCAATAGTATTTTATCCTTAAAGATATATTCGATTTGAATATATTCAAATGATGTTTTTGAACGTAGGAGAGTGACGCTCCGGTGACTCCAACCACTCCAAATCCTAAAAGCAAGAAGGAAAAGGGGAAAGAGGCAGATGATGACGATGAAGATGTCAACTGGACCGTGGATGTCAGCGAGGCGGCCGTCAGGGCCAGGATGCAAGGTCTGAATGACTATTATCTTTTTACTTTGCAGTTAAACGTCCACTTCTGAACGGTTTATTCGAGATTTTTCCAAAACGCACGAACTTGTGCCTTTTGTACCCACGACTTTTCTGATCAGTCAACCTCGTAGGTACCTCGCGTGTATTATTAAAACTGCGTGTTAGTAGTGTTAGGGCCTGTTTCACAAGTTACTGATAAAGTGTCGGATAATGAACCAACAAATAAATTAAGTAACATAAATTTCTCTAAAATGAGACTGCCTCTAAATGTGAAAAATAAAAAAAAAATCGCGGCTATTTTGAAATAGTGTTAGGTAAATTATTGTTAGTCTGTGCCGGATGACACTTGGGTAAACGGCTATCCAACCCACGTGACATCCGGCGGATATCGGGCTTGGTATTATATCATGTAACCGTGTTGTGCTTAAGAATATATTGTAAAAAGGTATTCGGAGTTTTATTTGTGGCACATCCTGAACAGTTATCCTTACAATAGGTACTTGCTATCCAGTAGATAAACAACATAACAGCCACATGATATACCTGTTAACTTATTAGGTACTTTAAGTGCTGAATAAGCCTATCAGAAACCTGAGAAACACAAAATTCCTAGATATGTGTCAGATATGTTCCACGGACACGTTTAACGGACATGTTTAACAAGCTGGCATGTTTAATGGATATGTTTAACGGACAGTTTCAAAAACTGAACGTCAAAACTTTGAATTTACAACATAGATTGTGGATATATCAAAATTCATCTGCTATTCTAAATATTTTAAGACGTAGCTATTTTAGTTTGAAATGTGATTTGTTTAGACTTGACTGACGGCGCCAAGAGCATGACACTGTCCGAAGACAGCGAGAAGAACGAGAAGCAACGTATGGACATGTTCTACTCTTTCCTGAAGCAGCGGGCCGATGCGGGCGAGGTGGAGGGAGCTAAGGCAGTCAACGATATCCTGCACGAGGCGGACCGGTATGTAGATCATAGGAAACGATATCTATACTAATATATAAAGCTAAAGAGTTTGTTTGTTTGAACGCGCTAATCTCAGGAACTAGTGGACCGATTTGAAAAATTATTTCAGTGTGAGATAGGACATTTATCTAGGAAGGCTTTAGGATATATAAAATCATGGTAAGATTAATAGGAGAGGAGCAGCATTAATATTAAGAAAACGGGAAAAAAATTGTGACACACTGATTTCCATGCGGGCGAAGCTGCTGGCACAGCTAGTCTATATATATTCCTAGTCCATCAAAGTCAGACACCCTGTCAGTCCTGTCAGTCCTGTATGAATCTGAAAGGATTTTCAAATCCAGGCTTTTTTTTTCATCCAAATAATCTTCAATTTTAGTAATATGCTTTACGTATAAGTACATCTCTTATACTTAACTTAAATCTTTCTGTAGTTTGGTCTAGTATGGATTTCCGCCTTTGTACGTGTGTTTTTTAATTTTCCTTTCGCTTTTTTAACTGTATGTATAAAAAGTAATAAATAAATAAATGTAGGAAGCTGTGATGGCCTAGCGGTGCGACCGTGTGAATCTCTAGGGACGATCATGGGTTCAAACCCGGGCAGACACCAATGAGTTTTTCTATTAAAACTTATGTGTCTAATTGATAATTGCAATTTATCACACGCTTTTCGATGAAGGAAAACATCGTGAGGAAACCTGCATATCTCTAGAGAATCCTAGGGATATGTGTAACCTACCAATCCGCATTGGAGCAGCGTGGTAGGTCTTAGCTCCAACCCTTCTCTCCAAAAACGGAGAGAGGAGGCCTATGCCCAGCAGTGGGATAGTAAAAGGCCGTTACTTACTTTTTTTAAATAAATGTATCTGTATAACGTTTCAGTCTGGAGGTGAAGTCGAAGGCGCTGCTGGTGGCGTTCGAGGTGCTGGTGGGCGCGGGCTCGCTGGCGGCCGACGTGCGCCGCCACCGCGCGCTGCTGCTGCGGCTGTCGCGCGCCGACCCCCGCGCGCCGCGCGCCGCGCTGCACGCCGTCACCGCGCTGGCCGCCACCAACGCGGCGCTGCTGCCCAAGGTGCCCGCCGCGCTCAAGGTACTTGAACACGTTATACCTCAGTGCGCTTAGTAAGAGTTTGGAGTTAGCGTGACGCCAATTAGTAACGCTGCAACAGCGACATCTAGTGAGCGCACTCGGCCTAAGCAGACTGAATGAAACATCGTCACGATGCGGAACGACGTCGTGCATCGGGATATCAGAAAGCCGACCGTGGAGGAGTATGTCCGTCGCCTTGCGCGCAGACTGTTCGCGCGCGCGGACAACAGCGCGCACGTGCACCTCCACGGCATCGCGCCACTCCATGCGCGACCACCCGATGCACGTTCCCTGCCTCGCGAGCTCCTGCGATCACCGTCTCCGCGGCCCGATGCGGATGACGACGGCGACGATGAGGACGCCTCGACGGGCGAGAGGGCGACACCACGGACTATGACACCACCGGATATGAAACCACCTGATATGACACCACCTGACGACGACTTTGAGGTCTGGGAGCTACCATTCCCAGACCTCCCCATCGAACTAGACATCCCTTAGGTCACCTAGGTGACCTGGGCTCACGGCCCAAATACCGACACCCTTAGGTCACCTAGGTGACCTCGGCCTATGGCCAAAACACTGATCGGGCTTAAGTGCCCACGAGGAACTGCCCGGGCAAAGAGGTACGCCTCGAGGCCCGTACCCCGTTTACCCCCCACCTGGGGAGTCAGCGAGAAGACCCTGCTGCATCGTCACTACACACAATAGTAGTATAGTAATGGCCTCCGCCGTGTGGTATCCGGCTGAATAGAATAGTACCACCCTCATTTCTTACCAAAGTGTCGTAAAAGGCGACTAAGGTAAGTCGACCCACCGTGTCGTATCCGGTTGAGTAAAATAGACTACCCAGTTTCTTACCGTAAAAAACAACTAATGTAAGTTGACATCAGGCAGGCGATCGGTCGTAAAATACGTAGCCAAATCATATGACAACGTTACCACCACATTGCTGGGCATAGGCTTTACTTTACTCTTTTTTTTTTACTCTTTCCGTTTTTGAAGAACAGGGTTAGAGCTATGACCTACCATGCTGCTCCAATGCGGATTGGTAGGTTACACATATATACCTAAAAATCGATCGTTTGGCGAGTAAAGTTGAATCCATTATTATTGATTGCATCACAGATCCATCCGCATCCATTATTATTGTTCCAGTTGCTATACGACCTGGACATCGTGGAGGAGAAGACCATCCTGGAGTGGGCAGCCAAGCCGTCCCGCAAGTACGCGTCCAAGGAGGTGGTGGCGGACGTGGTGCGCCGCGCGCAGCCCTTCATCGACTGGCTGCAGCAGGCCGACGAGGAGGACTCCGATGAGGACAGCGGCGAGGACATTGAGGTACGGCCTCCTGGACCTTGGAGCCCAGTTACTCCACCAGCCCTCCATGGTGTACCCTCGCCACATACTGACTGGCTGGTTGACTGGCCCGTTGGTGCAGTGGGTAGTGACCCTGCCTTCAGCTCCACGGGTCGCGGGTTCGATTCCCCCCGAGGGCAAACATTTTCTATAAATGAATTTGTTGGTCTGGGTGTATATTTGTATTTAAGTATGTATTTAAAAATATATAAGTATATATTCACCAGTTGTATGTCCACCATAACACAAGTATTAAGTTACTTACTTTGGGGACGGACGATCGTGTGTGTAAGTGTCCCATATATTTATTTATATTTATACTCCAAAAACTACAGAACCGATTCATACAGAACAACCTACAATTATACAGCGCACATCCTGTTTGCGCTGCGCTATATACACCACATCTTGTCAACCTCATGTTAATACTTGACGTCTTCATAAAGCGGTAGACAATCTCGCACGCTTAATATTAAAGTTACTGAATTCAAAAAAGTTGTTTTGAGACAATTTGCGATAAAGCGTAGCGTTGCTCCTAAAAAACTCTTCGAGTTATCAAAGATCAGAAAAGAGATCCATAATTTGGGACAACAAGAACAAACACTCATATGTCATAGATACCATTAAAATGAGGTTTAAAATGATGATGCTTCGGTTACAGGGCGAAACGATTGTTGAGTTTGTGATAGTGTACGTATATAGTGCTTGTGTATCGTGGTGGCGGTGGTGGAGGTTTGTGCATGTGTTTTTTACGACTCCTGCATGTATCAGGTATAATAACCGATTGTCCACTCTACATTTAGCATTATATATATTTTCTATTTTACTTCATCGCGGATTATAGCAAAATAATTTTATTATTACTTTTGAATCTAACTCAAATTGAAATTAGAGTTATAATTTCAATTGGATCAGTTTAACGCTAAGCGCGATTTATACGAAAAATAATAATACATCTAGAGCACCCCACGCTATCTTGTCTAATATTTTTCTACATGTATACATGTTTCTACATGTATAAATATTTTCTACTTTTTAGTTCGATGTGCTATAAAAGTTTTTAGTTCTTTTTTAAACTATATTTATTTTTTAAGTTTCAATCGCTGAAATACTAATCGCTAATACTGTATCGTTTTAGATCGAGTACGACGACCGCGCAAAGGTGACCCCAATTAAGGCGGTGGCTGCGCCCGCGGCTGCGACCAAACCGCAGCAGGACGATGACGGTGACATCGATGTTGACATTGATGCCATCTAAACGCACACAGCCTCTTCCCCTACTCCCCGAGCCTTCCCCTCACTCCCCCAACTCTTTTCCCCATTCCCCCAACCCTTTCCCTTACTCCCCCAACCCTTCCTTCTTTCTTCCCCAAGCCCCCATCCTTCCCCCTTCCTTCCCCAAACCCCCATCCATCCCCCTTTTCCTTCTTCCACTTCCCCCACACCTCCCCCAACTACCCCCAAACATCTGCCCGCCCTATATATCTATATAGCGTTCATATTTGTCCAATATATTAATCTGTACCGTCAATGTTTATATAGAAGTGACCAGAAAGTTCCAAAATTTATACTACAATGAAAGTGGATATGCAACTATCTAAATTCTCGGAATAATAGTTGTATTTCATTACGTTTGCAGCAACCGCGAATCTTTTATAAAATTATGGTATCATTTTGAAAATCGCAAATAATTTTTTTTTTGTAATTTTATTTACAACAATGTACAACTTAAGTATATTTATCTTAAATTACTTACAAGTTAGGACTATACAAATCATGCCCACGTGGAATGTTCCCAAGAACGCTGGCAGCGTTTCCGCGCTGAATCGCTAAGCTGATTCTTTGTGCGAAAAGGAAACCTCTTGTCACCTGAAGAGGCAATTAAACAAAAAGTTTTTTAGCACTTTGACTCCTTGGCCCTAGGGTCTCAGATGCAAATAAATTATAATATTAAGGGATTATACAATGATTAACGCATATACTTGATTATTATAATAACTGTAAAAACTGTCATTATGGTGGTAATCAAAATAATTGTAATATTACTATGGCAATAACGAATATTAATTAAATAATTTATAGAATTAGGCGTTACTTTGCGGATATCCATAATACAAAAGTAATAATAAAATTATTTTGCTATAATCCGCGATGAATGATTCATCGCGGATTATAGCAAAATAATTTTATTATTACTTTTGAATATTAATTATTCTGGTAATCACAAATAGAACGTAATTATGTTTCGCAGCTACATTCTTTGCCATTTTGAGTTAACATGTTGTAGATGCTTTTCCACAACATGTTCATTATAAATCGTGTTGAATGAAGCTGCTGAATTGTGGTCGAACTTCACTTACAGGTAAGTTCGTTTGACTTTTAATTATTTAGGTAATCAATGGCATTACTTAAATTATTGTAATAATACATGATTAGAATCGCTACAGTGATTTAAGTACTAAAATCATTACAGTAATGATATTATCTATTTTTACACTCCGATGAATTTTGTTAAAAAAATAAACAGAAATAGGTATTGTACACAGAATATTGTATTATTACTAGCAGTCCAGCCACATGTTGCTGTGGCTCAGTGTGGTTTCGAATTCCCCTCGAAACAGAAGTCAGTTAAAAAATGCTCCACCAAACTTAACAATTAACCGCTAGGTCATTCTTAAGATTTTCAAAATGATTAATAAAAATCGGTCCAGTCATTTTATATTATAAAATGCTATTTTAAAACACTATTATAAAATACTGGAAACTTTTGAAGTCAATGATCATTTTTACTAGCTATTTAATTTACTATGTACTGTTAGTTTTCCTTGAAAAATAAATATATAAAGATTGTTTATTATCGTTAAATATATCCAAAACAATTTTTTTCTGGTAACTTTTTCTATAAACATTGACGATGTCTTAAGTCAGTACTTGCTTCGCATTATTCCTATTCAAGTAAACTCTTTAATAACTCGTAGAACGTGTTACCGTTAAGTTAGCATTATTATATCGATGTAGGCCCCGCGGCTGAGTTTATATAAAATTAATATATTAGTCTATGTATAAGTCAAAAAACTCAATATCCACTCGGAATATATCAAATATGTATAATTAGGCGACTGTATTGTGGGAGACAGCTTTTTAGTGACGAAAAAGCTCAGAAAATATGTACTAGATCTACCGTAAAGTTCTATTTTAAACATTAAATAAAATTATAAATTTGTCATACTTTGAATAAACTTATTGAAGCTTTTATTGTGCTAGATGTAACAAAACAAACATTTCAATATAAATTATAGTGATAAACCTTTTTTTTTAGTAAATAAAATTCTGTACTATAATTATACTTTTTTTTAAGTAAATAAAATTCTATTCAATACTATATTTCAATAAAATTTAATAAACCTTTTTTTTATATATACACAGTCTAGTCCAGTAGGGTGACGCCCCTGAACTAGACTGTATAGACAAGCGATTAATTTCAAACCAGATTTATAGAGAAATTTCTGACATAAACTAACATATTTGCGTAGACTGTATCAATAGATCTTATTTATCTAGATTCTAGACGAAAAATATTTTTTAAAAATAAGGCAATAGTAAAAAGTAACAAGGAAAAGTACTAATATATTTATATTAGTACTTTTCCGGGATTGATCGAAAACATTGTTACCCTGAAATAAAATTATGATATAGTCTTTGATCTCTTATTAAAAAAAAAGAAAAACAAATAATTCACAATATTAATTTTAAAAAAAAGCCAATTCTAACAGAATAAATGAAAAAAATATTATCTCGTCACTAAAAAGCTGCTTCATTAGATTTTAAATTTCCATAGTGTTTGTAATTTCATGTTTAAATATAATAAAACTGTCCGCGTTATCGGGCGACTCAAGTAAATTGCTAAATGTTTAGATTATCATTGTATCCATAGACTAGTGATGTATCGAAATTATGTATAATTTTGGAAATTAAGGCGAATTATCTAATTACATAATTCATTTTTTTTTTATTACTTGTAATTGGGAATAATTTCAATATTAAGGCGAAGCATCACTTCGTAATTTTATTAATAAAATATTTTTTGTGGAATACTATGTTATATAAACAAGATTTAAATATCATAGTGAAGCATTCACTTTACAAATGTTTATTCCAATATCAAAATTTTCGAAAATTAATTTTAGAGATCGTTAAAGAGGTGATGGTTTGGGAAATTGCAAAAGATTTATTTATTTATTTTTACAAAATCCACAGCTCTTAATCTAATAATTTACAAAGAATAATTTATTTTGTACAACCTTATTCTTATTATAATTAGGAAACCAGAAAAGTGTGTGTATGTCTATGTAAGTTTTGCATGAGATTTATTTATTAAAAGGAATTATTTGATTATAAATTTTGTACCAATGTCAGAATTTCTATACCAATATCAGAATCCCTATACCAATATCAGAATCCCACAAATTCCATATTTTACAAGAGTAGAAAATAAATTTAATTCCATAAAAAAAAAAAAATTGGGAAATTAATTAACCTTCTCATAGTAACTATTTTCGGCAAAGATTACGTTCTGTAAAATACCTAATTAGATATTTTTTTTGCATAAAAAATTTTCTACGCGTAACTTAAATAGTAAAAGTACTTAGTTTATACAATCAAACAACTATGTGACAAAATTTGGATATATATTTTTGATTTTACAATTTTTTTGATATTGGACACAATGGATTCAAAATAGGATTAATATACATTTAAAGTTAACTTTGTATGTAATAAAAGATGATTCGCCTTAAAGCGGAAATATATGCTAGCTATTTTCTATCGTTCAATATTTGTTCCTAAGGGTGGATATTTTTTCGATATTTTAGTTCATTTATATTTTGGGATGAGGTTTATTATGGGAATAACATCATGGTTGGAACGCGTGATCTCTTTTCGAATTTTTCAACGAGTCACAAATGACGTGGCGCCATCGTTAACACAAAATAGTTGATTATGCATTGTGAGTTTTTCGAAATGTTTTTTAAATATATTAGAAGTTAATTGTAAATTTTCAGCGAACGCGTCAAGTCGAAAAAGATTAAAAAATTTGGGAGTTCTTTGAACTAACGTTTAAGATATGTCGCTCATATTTGCTATTCGATTTTAGTTTAATTAGTACTAACTTCAATGTTACATTAGAATTTACTTACGATATTTACTCTTACAGTAACTCTATATTTGAAATTTCAACAGTAAAGTTGATTAAAATAATAAATTTAAACATTTTAATAATACAGTAATCCCCAATAGAACGAGATAGATCGGTTCCATGTTATAGGAAAACGCGTTATAGGAGTATTCTCGTATACCGCGCTCTTATGACGCTCGTTAAAGGGAGTTTAAATGTATTGAGATAAAACCATGTTATGAACACAATATGTGAGTTGTATTGAAACATGGCTCAGAAATTTAACACTAGTATATGCACAACCAATGTTCTTACAATTCAAAAACAAGTCACAAAAATGTAATAGATTAATATAATTTAATCTTATAATACTCCACGTATTATACACGGAAAATAACCTGCGTTATATGTGGAAAGCACGGGTTATACGAATGTATTACGCGAATTCGCGTAATGCAAAAACGTGTTATAAGAGTACCGCGTTATAGGAGGGGATTACTGTATATATTTTGATTGTAAACTTTTTTATCTCAAAGAGCAGTCACTTTGACCGTGCTCTGGTTTATTAATTATATTATTATATCTACTGAGCAACATCCAACAATGCTTATATTAAAATGTTAATTTTAGTTTCTCAAAGATTAAGATCTAAAAAGTTTAAATCGAATGGCAGATATGAAATTTGTGGGTATTGAAAATATTTTTCGACTTGTAGCGTTCCCTTGTACTGTAGGTTAGTTGGCGAGCAGCGGCGGACGCGAGAGGTCGGCACTGCCGTCGGCGCGTTGCGACGGACTCGCTCCATTCAACTACTATTGATTAGAATATTTTAAAAATTGCCACCTGACAATTTTATTAGATTTGTTTTGTATTCAATACATTTGGATTCTATGATTGGTGTTTTATTTACGAACTGTCCTGAATTCTTCGTAAGCTAATATAGTAACGGCTTTTTACTATGGTAGACTCCACCATTTAGGAAGAGAAGTATACATTTACTTTTTGATAAAATCATCTGTTATCTTTAGAATTAATAAAACTGGAAAATGTCGTAATATATTACTAGAAATGTTACGATCCGGATTTTTGGATTCAAAGGAAAACTACTGGTGACATACGCTTTTTGTGTAACAGCATGTTTTTACTGGAAATTGTTCAGGTTATGGGTAAATATCGCATTTTTTAGAATTAGGTATTAGATTCATAAGACGGGTATTTATCGTGAATCATACTTCGTTACAAAGCTAAACTATTGTTGAGATCACAATACCACAATAGCGTGATTAGGTCCTTTTTATTATGGCCAAGTTATCAGTGACAGAGGACCCATAGGCTTGAATATTGCGCTACGAATCTCGTTTTCATTTCATAATCTAGTCACCTTAAAGCTTATAGTTAAGAATTATAACAAAGATATATTTCCGTTACACTTATTCAATAAATAAGTAGCAATTTTCTCAAAAGTCAACCCCATTTAGGCTTTTGCAACAACTAGTCCCATATTGTCAGCGAAAATGTTTTATTTTTATAAGTAAGTAACGGCCTGTTACTATCCCACTGCTGGGCATAGGCCTCTTCTCTGCTTTTTTTTTTTGGAGAGAAGGATTGGAGCTAAGCACCTACCACGCTGCTCCAATGCGGATTGGTAGGTTACACATATCCCCAGAATTCTCTAGAGATATGCAGGTTTCCTCACGATGTTTTCCTTCACCGAAAAGCGTGTGATAAATTGCAATTATCAATTAGACACATAAGGTTTACTAGAAAACTCATTGGTGCCTGCCCGGGATTTGAACCCTAGACTTTCTCGAAAGAGGCGCACGGTGATACTGCTGGGCTATCACAGCTATTAATTTTATATTCAGCTATTATTTATTTTTATAATATTGATCAAATCTATTTGAAACATGTTGTAATAGAATAAAACAAAACCTCAGTATATACAAATATATTATCTCATAAAACATAATTCGTAAAAAATTAAGTTAAAGTTCAGATGTATACAGGTTGGAGATTCTATAAGTACTTTTTACATACTAAATAATAAATGCAGGTTTAAGACAAAGTCTTATAAATTAATTCATATATAATCTTAAGATATATCGAGCCTTATTTTAAGTAAAATAAATTAATTAACATCTTAATAAATAAAATGAATACAAGCAGAGTAGACAATTTCAAACAAATTCCAATGACGAATAATTTATAGAATTAGGCGTTACTTTGCGGAGATCCATAATACAAAAGTAATAATAAAATTATTTTGCTATAATCCGCGATGAAGTAAAATAGAAAATATATATAATGCTAAATGTAGAGTGGACAATCGGTTATCATACCTGATACATGCAGGAGTCGTAAAAAACACATGCACAAACCTCCACCACCGCCACCACGATACACAAACACTATATACGTTCACTATCAAAATCGCAAAGCTTTGCGATTTTGGTCGTGGAGTCTATCTCCTGAAGATGCTTCGGTTGCGGGGCGAAACGATTGTTGAGTTTGTGATAGTGAACGTATATAGTGCTTGTGTATCGTGGTGACGGTGGTGGAGGTTTGTGCATGTGTTTTTTACGACTCCTGCATGTATCAGGTATGATAACCGATTGTCCACTCTACATTTAGCATTATATATATTGTCTATTTTACTTCATCGCGGTTTATAGCAAAATAATTTTATTATTACTTTTGTCCAATGACGAACTTTCATATCGGAATTAAAGCATAAATTCTAGACTAAATATAGCGGGAATTAACCTAACACTAAAAGTAATCAGAGCTAAAAATTCAACCGTAATTACACTTTTGAAGGTAGCGTAGTAAAAATATTATTTGTGGGAGACCTAGACCATAGACATACGAGAGGTCACAAAAAGCTTGTCGCGACTCAGCAGAGTTAGCAACTCATTCGATGGTCTCGGTATTCGCTTCTACAATTGGCGCTTCATCGCGGATTATAGCAAAATAATTTTATTATTACTTTTGTAATAGAAAATTATTCATAGTACCTAAGCTTATTTTTCGATAATTTTTTCAATAGTATATTAAAAAAATATATTTTTATATCTAGGATATGAAATTCCGAAATATGAAAATAAATTCTTACGTTCACTACAAGCATTATGTACTTAAGGTAATACGAGTATATATAAGTTAAATAGGTAACTATAATAATAAGTTCATAAGAATTATTGCCAGGTCACATTATTCTCTCTAATAACAGATTAACCCAGCTTTGGGAGAGTATGAGGCTAAAAGATAAAAAAAATTGCCGTTTTTTATATCCGATCATCTAGTATTTATCAAGTAATTTTTATTGACACAAGCGGCATTATACTATCCTGTTGTCGCCATTAACTTCCGCTTTGTATTTTATAGCAACACAGTCATAACACAAGAGTATCGCGCCCTTTTTGATTAAAATGGTAACAACACTGTGACGTGTTGTTTCCGGTTGAGTCTTCCTATTGATAAAACGTTTCAGTGACAGGTAGTCTTTGTTCATCATTCAAGAGAAGTGCATCTCGGAACGGGAATTGTGGTATTCCTATTATATCGTGTTATTGTATATAGTGTGCGCTAACAATCCCACAGCTGGGCAAAAGTCTTTTCTCCTCTATCGTAGTCGATTCAAGCTTAGACAACGCTGAGCCAATCTGAATTGATATGTATACATCTCAGAAGGTTTCCTGAGATTATAGCATTTCCGCTCAATTTTTTCCTTACCAATAAGGACGTAGATATAATATAAATTAGCCACATTAGTTTTAATATAAGAAATGGTAAGCACGGTGTTTGGACTAGCGACCCACTGTTAACGGGTCACATATTCCATTGAGCCATCACCGTAATACGTAATATAATAAACTAAATTTTTTGATGTAAAGAATAACTAAACAATTGAATTTTCATGAAATAAAGTCTCTAATTTTAAGCATTGACATATGAAATTGGAAGCTGCAAGTTCAATAATAAAATCTTAAACTCAACACGAACAAAGTTTGAAAATGAGTTAACGATAAAATTTTGCGACTCTGTTAAATCAAGATTTAAAGTTATAATAGAGAATAATTTAAAATAGTAACCTATTTCGTATAAGTATAATAAATAAACTTTTTGTCAGTAAAAATTGATTATGTTTATAATTGTAAATAGTAAATAGCTGTTTTTATATTTCATTGAGTATTTTATAATATTAGAGTTCTCCAAAAATAGTCTTTGGAATGATTTTCTTCTTCGATTTGTATACGCGATATACCCGTTAAAATTATTAAATAAAAATGATTATGAATGAATAGGGAATGATCAAATTATTTTCTCTAATAATTTAATACAGCCTATACTGCATTTGAAAATAATTTTATCATACCCATATTTAAATAATGAATTTCTTAAAAAACTATCCCATTTTTAAAAACTATTATAAATTAACTTATTCATAAGATAAAGCGTTTATAGTCAGAGAGTCCAAATGTATTATCCGGCTTGTTGAATTACCGTAGAACCTGTTCCGATCGGAGGATTTGGTGTTGCCACACTAAACGAAGTTATAAATACGTTCACTATGGTGACGAGGAAAACACCGAGGACAGTCATGTTGTTGATCTTGTCCGCTTTGCAGATATCCTTCTCATCTTTCACGTTGTACCGGCTGTTTAAGATCAGACCCACGCCGACTGCGATCTAGAAAAATAAAAAGGTAATGTAAAATAAATATGGCGGCGCACACGCAGCCGCGCCTACGCATTCAGATGTACACCCTAACTTATCAACTAAAAATATTTAAAATCTTTAGTTCTTTTAGTATCAACATATTGGTTCTTTTTTTTTCTCCATCTTTTATCCGCCATCTATATGTCGCTCTCTCAAGAGTAACCTCTGAAGAAAACGTGTTTGTATTGTCCAATGACGAGAAAGCTGTGAATGTTGTATATAAAGACATTCTGTAATTAATTGCAAAAATAAAATACATAGGGAAAAAGTAAATAAATATATGAATTTAGATATTCCAAAGAATGCTGGAAATCTTCATGGTATAGGGAAAGGGGAATTGTTTTACTCCAAATTTAACGCGTGCAGGCCACTGGCAGCATATATCAAAACTACTGGATAGATTTTAATCATTTTTTTCACTGAGTGACATAGTCTGTATATATTATACTCGTGCGAAGCTGGAGCGGGCCGCTAGTGCTATAATAAAAGCTTCAATAAGTTTATTAAAAGTATGACAAATTCATTATTTTATTTAGGGCCTGTTTCACAAGTTACCAATAAACTTAGCCAGTCAGTCAGTTAGCTTTTCAGAACATATACATGACACATATCTCGGAATGGTGCAAATAAACGGAGCACAACAACAAACAAGTAAAAATCATTACTTTTAAAGTATCTTCTAAAACTTTTATAAATATAATAAATTTTTCAAAAAATAGCCTCATTTTATAGCTAATTAAATAAACTTTCATATGGCATATTTTGGAAATTAATACCATAATTGTAACAAAAAATATTTGTCAAGAAATGCGAAAAACGGTAGTGGCTCCGTTTATTTGTACTAAGTGTAGATATATTATGACTTACTTGGAATACAATGCTGAGCGATATGAAGACGAGGCTAGGGTAGTAGTAGGGGTGTGAAGTGGAGGATTCCAGCACGTAGCGCAGCTGGTTGGCGTTGGCCGACAGCAGCGCCAGGTCCATCATGCCCTGAGCGAGATTCTTCTTCTGCTGGTACGTGTTTACATCTGGGATGGACTGCATGAAGAATATTTATATTTAATATTTAATATTTATTAGGTTCACCCTAAAAACCAGCTTTGCAGCTTCGCTGCAATCTTTGCGCTGAGGGCGGACCTATATTTGACCATCATTCTATTTGTTATCTTTTCTTTTGTATTTATTTTATTTGTATTTTGCTAAAAAAAAATATTTCTATTTCTATATTTAAATGAACGCCATTGGTATCCGACTGAATTGAATAGTACCAACCTCATTTCTTACCGAGGTGTCGTAAAAAGCGACTAAGGTAAGTTGACCCACCGTGTGGTATCCGGCTGAGTAGAATTGACCAACCTCATTTTTTACCGAGGTGTCGTAAAAGGCGACTAAGGTAAGTCGACCCGCCGTGTGGTATCCGGCTGAGTAGAATTGACCAACCTCATTTCTTACCGAGGTGTTGTAAAAGGCGACTAAGGTAAGTCGACCCGCCGTGTGGTATCCGGCTGAGTAGAATTGACCAACCTCATTTCTTACCGAGGTGTTGTAAAAGGCGACTAAGGTAAGTCGACCCGCCGTGTGGTATCCGGCTGAGTAGAATTGGCCAACCTCATTTCTTACCGAGGTGTTGTAAAAGGCGACTAAGGTAAGTTGACCCACCGTGTGGTACCCGGTTTAGTAGAATAGAACATCCTCTTTCTTACCGAGGTGTCGTAAAAGGCGACTAAGGTAAGTCGACCCGCCGTGTGGTATCCGGCTGAGTAGAATTGACCAACCTCATTTCTTACCGAGGTGTTGTAAAAGGCGACTAAGGTAAGTCGACCCGCCGTGTGGTATCCGGCTGAGTAGAATTGGCCAACCTCATTTCTTACCGAGGTGTTGTAAAAGGCGACTAAGGTAAGTTGACCCACCGTGTGGTACCCGGTTTAGTAGAATAGAACATCCTCTTTCTTACCGAGGTGTCGTAAAAGGCGACTAAGGTAAGTCGACCCGCCGTGTGGTATCCGGCTGAGTAGAATTGGCCAACCTCATTTCTTACCGAGGTGTTGTAAAAGGCGACTAAGGTAAGTTGACCCACCGTGTGGTACCCGGTTTAGTAGAATAGAACATCCTCTTTCTTACCGTAGTGTCGTAAAAGGCGACTAAGGTAAGTCAACCCGCCGTGTGGTATCCGGCTGAGTAGAATAGACCAACCTTTGTTCTTACTGAGGTGTAGTAAACGGCGACTAAGGTAAGTGGACGTCAGGCAGGCGGTCGTAAAAACGCAGCCAAATCATGTGACAGCATGTTTATAACATGTTGTGCCGACCCCACTTAGAGTGGGATAAGGTCAGGCTCATGGCACAGGTGGGGCACGATCTCTCCTTGCCCACTGTTGTTCGTGCCATGGTGGACAGGGAGAGATCGTGGGCAGCGATGGCCTCCTTCTGCGAGGACGTAATCTCGCGGAAGGAGGCGGCGGGGCGGATCCGGGAAGTCGAGTCCTTGGATCCGATCCGCCGCAGGCGAGCGGGGCGCAGGCGACTCGCCGAAGTCCGTCGCATGCCGCCCTAACGGGGACCTCCGAGCGGTCCGAACGGGGTATCGGACGCTCGCTGGAGTTAGGTCCCCGAGGCGGTCGATGCATCTGGTGCTCCCGATGCATCGATTAGCGGAGGGAGGGGCGCTCCACTGTTAAGAGAGGCCCCGACCCGGAGGTGGCGCTCTCCGGGGTACAGAGCTGCTGCTGGCGGGGATGGGGGCAATGTCTTCATAGGTACCCTATCCCCGCCACCAGCAGCGCGGTGGAACACTGTCAGGTTTTTAGTCGGTGAGAGTCCGACATACCCGCCGCTCGTCCCCGTCGGGCGGTGATGACCCATAATGGGTTTTCCTGACATAAAAAAAAGGAGGATGATGATGATAATACTTACACCAGGAATCATCGGCGAGCCAGGTCTGTCGTCAATACCGAATCTCGGTACGAGGCCGTTGAATCCATCTGTTAACAGAATTAGGCTAAATTAACAAACGTATACATTAATTAGTAGTATAATATCTATAATAAATATATAAATATATAGGACATTTACATACATTCTGTTCGTTCACAAACTGAGTAATTTAATACTTGTGTTATGGGAGACAGACAACTGATAAATATACACATATAAAATTTTAAATATATATTTAATACAAATATACGCCCAGACTCGAAGAAACAATAAATTAGATTTAGAAAATGTTGATCCTGCGCGGGAATCGGAGCCGCGACCTGCGGAGTTAAAGCCAAGATCAACTGCACTTAGGCAGCATATTTTGATATCATTCATTATATAATCTTGTCTTTAAATGAAACCTATATCAATAATAAATAGAAAATAATAAAAAAGCTAGGTTAGATAGTAAGTTAAATAAACAATTATTGAACGTTAATCAATTGAGATTTTATTTAAAAGCATTTTTTTTTACAGCGATTTATATTGCAGATATATAGTTCAAGTTTTATTTTATAACATAATAAAAGCTTTATAAAAATAGTACATTACATTTATTATGCTACTTAAATGTAAATAAATAAAATCATTTATCACTTATTTAGCTCGTATTGCGACCAAAAAACTAACGTGGTTAGTATAAATTCTGATATCCGGCAAAATTTTTAAAGATGATCTACTCTTTGGATTGGATTTACACTTTTAAACTACGACTCCAAAAAAAATTAAAATAATCTTACTAGGTATATTCTAAATATATAGAAAGTTGTACATAATCCATATAAATAAATAATTATTATGGGTTAACTTAATAATTAATGAAACAGTCCCTGGTTGAACGAGCCTTGCTCGGTAAGTTTTTACAAATTAAAAAATAACTTAAAAAAGAATTGGGTAGGTGGAAAAAAAGAATTGGGTAATAGGGGCTCGATCCTAGGTCGATCGATTGATTTTTATTGCTAGAGACCAACCGTACCCCGAATAAACTACGCTGACTTGACAGTTTACGGCAAAAATAGTGTATTATATATTCAATTGTATTTTTTTAAAGCCCAAAAACAGGGATAAAACGACTTTTTTTACATGAAACCTAGCTAGATCGATTTTTCTTCCCCAAAACCCCCTATATACTGAATTTCAAGAAAATCGTCGTATTTATATATCGTTTCAAGAAAATCGTATTCCGAGATTCCAAAAATATACATAAATATATACATACAAGATTAACTCATTTAAATATTAAAGATAAAAAGGTATGCTAAGATTACCATGCCCATTAAATAAATACAATCAGAGTCATTGATATTAATAAATCAAGCGGTTAGATCAGATAATTTATATATAGACAATAATAGTAACAGCTGTGCCAACGCATTACAAAAATGTTATAAATAATTCATGCAATATTTGTTACAATACTAACTCATATGAGTAACTGTTTGTTAATCATTGTTTATAACAATAAAGGGAACAACGGTCCTAGCGTAGATGGAAAATGCGCCACGCACATATAATAGAATAAAGCTAGAAACAATCCTTACATATAAAACGCTTTACTTACGAGCGTTTGTTAAGAAAAAGTCGGTAGGCGCAACTTAGTGCACGTCTACTTAAATGTTAACACACCTCAATATATACTGTATTGTTTCCTATTCTCATAAAAAAACCTAAAAGATTTTTTATTCCATAAATTATCTAGGCATTTGCCTGGCTTTAATTGTACTAAATTTCATCACTTGAGATCCAGTGGATTAGGCGTGAAAGCGTTACTAATAAGGAAACATTATCTTTAGGGATTCACTGGTTATTTAAAAAATCATTAGAGATTGATGATTGATTGACGCTAATTCTTAATGTCAAAACAAAGTTTGTCGCATTTCTTGTACGCGTAAAACTTTAAAACTACGCAACAGATTTTGATGCGGTTTTTTTTAATAGATAGAGTGATTCCAGAGGAAGGTTTGTACGTATAATAACTTTCAATACGGAGTAGAGAAATACTGTAATTTTTGAGGTTTCTGTAAATAATTACATTTTTTCCGCTTACATTGCAAACGCAGGCTAAACCCTACGAGATTTATCAAAATAATGTACCAAGTATTTGTACACATTGAAAAGGTCTACAGAAAAGTCCGCGATGGTATATGTCTATCTCTTATGGATAACCCACTATAGCATTTTTTGTCATTTACTTTTTACGAAAAATAATGCCTTATTTTTGAAGCAATTTTTATACAATACAGCATTAATCCTTATCCAATTAAGTACCTTAAATAAATAGTTGATTTAATATAGATCAACATGGCCGTTTACAGCATGTAATTTTAGTGAACATTTTCGGAGATATTACAGATTTAAAATGCCGTGAGGACGCCGCGCTTCGCCCTATAACACTTCGAATCCAGCAGCTATATCGTTCTTTCAAGAGTTTGTTTAACGACAAGGAAGCTGTGAATGTTGTATATAAAGACATTCTGTAATTAATTGTAAAAATTAAATACATAGGGAAAATGTAAAAGTAAATAAGTAAAAATGTACTATATGAATTTAGATATTCCAAAGATAGCAGGAAATCTTCTTGGTATAGGGAAAGGAAATTGTTTTTCTCCAAATTTAACGCTTGCGGGCCACGGGCAGTAATGAATAAATCAAAACTACTGGATCAATTTTAATCATTTTTTTACACTGAATGACATGGGATATATAATTTTATACCCATGCGAAGCAGGGGCAGGCCGCTAGTGTTAAATAGTGCAGACAAAATTTACATTTGAATGTAACATAAATATTTATACTGTTTATATTTTGAAAAAAAAAGCTTTACATTAGAATTCCAGCGATTGATGAACAATTCTTTCTGACTAGAATTCAAGGAAAAGTAGGCGAACTATATTTTTTTTTGTTTTATTTACTTTACAACTTTTTATTTAAGTTACAAGGCCATCGCAGTTTAAGCAAAAAAGCTCAGTTTTAATAGTTAAATGAATTTGCGATATTCATAAGGTACGCAATGTGTAAATAAGTCTGCATCTAGCTTTATTGTACAAGTGTTTTAGTTTCCTCATATGAAATAGTAAATTGGCATGCAGCATGCATCCATATATTATAAATATTTAAAATATGCACAGTAAAATGAATGACCGTCTACCCAAGACAAGAATATGTGTTCATGTACTTAAATAGAATGAGATTATAATTAAGGAAATGATGGAAAAGTTTGCTTCGTAATATTTCTAGAATTCAATATTTTATTATGTGCACGAATTACCAATCGCTGAACTAATCTAGACGAAACTCTTGTAATCGGGGTTGTAGACCATAGATAATACGCTATATAGGATATTGTAGACAATATGAGATTTTGACGTGTTCAGACATGGACGTAGTGTATTCTTTATCTAAGTGTTCAGACGTCAGAGCGATATAAGGACAAATGTAACGTAAGTTGTGTCAACATTTAGTGACGTATTTGATCACGAATGAGGTGAATTATTAATTTACAAATGTTTACTATAGACTTCTTTTCCGCATTCATTATTTACTCATTGGACGGGACGGCAAAGTGAACAAAACGTCCTATGCGAAGAATAAAGTCATATTTCCTAAGCAAGGGCATATGACTTTATTCTTCGGATAAGCACGAAGGGTGTCTAAAAGGCGAGAGAAAAAGCGCAGAAAGATGTTTTTCTTAGAATTACAGCAAATTAAAATTAGAACTTAAGAGAGCGTTTAATGCCGCCGTTAGGTATCCGGCTGAGTAGAATAGACCTCCCTCATTTCTTACCGAGGTGTCATAAAAGGGGAGTAGTTAAGTTAACGTCAGGAAGACGGCTGGTCGTAAAATGACTAGCCAAATCATCTAACAACATGTTTAAAACATATTGTGCCGACAGAGTTTCAATCTTTGTAATATATTTAATATTATTACAATAAAACTTATAAGAATGACTGATCTAAATTTGATTTGTAACAATTGTTTTCTCGTCTTGTTATTATGTTGCGGCTAGACGTTGTTTTATCACATACGTTTTACTTAGAATTAATTTTACTTATTTGCATTGTATAAAATACCGCACAATGTGTTTATCCTTATTAAATGAAACCATAAAAAACAATAGCATGAATATATATTGTTTCTTTGATTTTAGTCATACATTCATGACTTTTGAGTTATAACGCAAATAACAACAAACTGTAAACTGAAATGGTTACGTCGTGTGGTATCCGGCTGAATAGTACCACCCTCATTTCTTACCGAGGTGTCTTAAAAGGCGACTAAGGTAACTTGACCCACCATATGGTATCCGGCTGAGTAGAATAGACCAACCTCATTTCTTACCAAGGTGTCGTAAAAGGTGACTAAGGTAACTTGACCCACCGTGTGGTATCCGGTTTAGTAGAATAGACCACCCTCTTTCTTACCGAGGTGTCCTAAAATACGACTGAGGTAAGTTGACGTCAGACAGGCGGCCGGTCGTAAAAACGCAGCCAAATCATGTGACAGCATGTTTATAACATGTTGTGCCGACCCCACTTAGATTGGGATAAGGGCAGGAAGATGATGATGTGAAATTAAATGGTAGTTAGGAAAAGGAACATAGATGCATGGGCGAATAATGGACCGGACAATGTGAAGGTGTTGTTATGGCGACCCTGCACCGGAGAATACAGCGTCGGTAGACCTCCTAGATTGGGACTGACTACCCCAAAAAGATCGCGCGGAACTACTTTTTGAAATAGAGATTACTTGGAGAGACCTATATGATTTATAGAAGCAGGCGTTACTTCGCAAAACTCCATAGTACAGAAGTTACAATAAAATTACTTTGCTGTAATCCGCGTTTGTTAAGAGAATACAATGTGCTAAGTTGATTAAACAGGCAACAATCACGTACCATATACATGCAGGACTTAAATCGTAATGTGATTATGATTTTGTTCGTGGAGCCTATCTTCCTGATGATGCTTCGGTTTTGGGGCGAAATGATCATAGAGGTTGTGGTAGTGAATGTTGGTGTTGGCGCCGTCTTATGAGACGTGTGGCGGCTTGTCCTTCATGTATGTGGTATGTGATTGAGACCTATGTGTTGACATCTAACAGTGGATGTCCATTATTTGAAGAAGAAGGTATATTGCGTTAGTCCCAATTCACTATTACTGCTACTGCGTTAACAGATAGCACATTTGCATTTAGTTTCGTCTAGATCGTTTTCAGTCGGTGGTAAACGTGTGTCCGTGTATGTGCATTAGTCCAGTCACCGTATCCGGCATAGTCCGCCTCGTCGGTGGACGGCCAGGCCCATTTACCGTCTTCGGTGCCGACGCCGTCGTCCCGCGTCGGATGCGTGTCGGTGGAGTGGTCGTCGCCGTGCTTCTCGTCTGCTGAAACAATGCATTCTCATTTAAAAGCATTCCAGCATTGGAATTTATTTCATCAATGTAATAAACTCCTCAGCAAAGTAAGCAAACACTGTGACAAATGTTTATCTAGAAAAATAGATATTTAGTATAGAAAGATACCGAGAACATGATGAAATTATAATATTTTCGACGTATGGTTATAACATATAGAACATATGGAAAAAGTCTTAATTTAGAATAACATTATCAGAACGATTACCAGTTGCAAACACTCAGGTTTTAAGAAGAACTGGCTAGAAACTTTGTGTATAAGAGTTATCACTAAGTTTCAAGCCAGTTCTTCTAAGAGTATGAGGATAATTATACGATAGTACATATATATCCTCCTACCCATATCCCAATCTAAGTGGGGTCTGCACATGTTATAAACATGCTGTCACATGATTTGGCTGCGTTTTTACGACCGGCCGCCTGCCTGACGTCTTACATTAGTCGTATTTTACGACACCTCGGTAAGAAAAAGGGTGGTCTATTGTACTAAACCGGATACCACACCAGACGTATACCACACAGCTAAGTATATGATAGTAGATTCTAATAACACAGAAACTTATGTGAGTAGGTGCCTAACCAACAATAATCAGTAACAATAATCAGGGTTAGTAATGACCCTGATAATACCTAAGAACTAGCTCGTATCTACGTTAAGCAAGATAAACTCAACACGATCTAGACGATGTACAGTAAAACTGTTAAGCTGCAGCTCACATGAGCTGCAGCTTAACAGTTTTACTTCAAGCACCAGGTCACTCCTTTGATACATATCAAAGGAGTGACCTGGTGCTTGAAGTCTGTGCCTTGCAGAACAAACATAACATTCTACATAAAGTTAGGCATCCTGATAACGATACACCGCAGACCAATATAGGTTATCATTGTGCAAAGTTACTAAAATATATTGAACAATGCACTTAATGGGATGTGGTGTTTTTATTGTCTCGGTCAACAATTGGTGATAAGAGGACAATTGCAAACACGTTATTGTCCCACGTTATCACCAATGTCACCGCTTGCCAAAAATTATGTATGCATTGTATCAGGTAAAAATTTGAGAATTTTTATTGAATCAAATGATATCTAAACATTTCATTTACAGATATGACGTTTAACTTACAAAAAGAAAAGACTAACAATATCACGGTTTTTAGAGTCAAATACGCAGAGATATGTGACTTACAAAAAGGAATCACTCAGTGTGATTTGAAGGTCCTCAACGCTGGTTTTCAATGACGACCTCAGTTAAAAAAGTACCGGCCTAATACTATCCCACTGCAAGACATATAACTCCTTTCCCTTTTTAGAGAGAAGGGTTTGAGTAGTTAATGCTGACTGCTAGATTAAACATGTCCCGCGAATTCTCTAGACATATGCAGGTAGTCTCATGTTGTTTACATTTATTGAAAAGAATGTGACGAATTGAAATTATTATTAGACATAAGTTTTAACATAAAACTCAGTGGCAACTGCCCGTGGTCTCCATCCGTGACCGCCATGTGAACGCCACAAATTGCTATTTAAATTATTAAAACTTGATGTGATTTGAGTTCAGTTCAATGAAAAAACAAGCCAACCGATTTTAAATTACCATCATACAGCGTAGGAGGTTGCGTAGGAGTTGATATTTGATTAACGAAACGCCAGAGATAGGAGGTTTTACCCAAGTATCGCTGAATTCGTTATTTGTTCGTTCGTTATTATGAACTTATTTTGAAATACCATTTAAGCACACTGTAACTGAAAAGTAAAATTAAGTAGATCACCGAATAAATGATTTAGCTTTGTGTTACGTATGTTTCTAATTGATAATTGCAATTTATCACACACTTTATGGTGAAGGAAAATATCGTGAGGAAACCTGCATATCTCTAGAGAATTCTGGAGATATGTGTTAATCTACAAATCCGCATTGGAGCAGCGTGGTAGTTCTTAGCTCCGAACCTTCTCTCCAAAAACGGAGACAAGAGGCCTATTCTCAGCAGTGGGATAGTAACAGGCCGCTACTTAATTACTTATTTGTGTTACGTAAATGACAAAATGGCGGCTTCGCTCTGGCAGGAATTACGCTATAGCATATCCGTTACAATATTAATTTATGAAAGCATCTGAAAAGTATGCTTATTGTGTCCTAAGTTTACAAGATCACACTTTAAAAAAATATGAATAAGCTGTTTTTCCATAAATAAACCACATACCGTCATCGTGCCCCTCTGCTTTGTTCCCGTTCGGCTCCAGCAGGCCGTCGTCGATTCCTGGGTACGGAGTTAGCACGGTAGGATGCTCGTCGTCAAGGTCATCTATTTCTGGACCTAGGAGTTAAAATACACATCATCATCATATATAATGCAGTAGAAACTTTAAGATAAAAGAGCCATAAAATAAAATATAATAAATATTTTTTTATAAATAGGTTATTTGACTTTAAATCCTTTAGGATCAATAAGATTAATTACTGCCTATTAACTACCACTGGTTAAGAATGTTGTTCTTACCGAGAACAACCAGCTAGATACCAATCAATTTTCTCTTTTCTCAATCAATCGACAGTAAATCTTTAAACGTTTGTAATTTACATAATTGAGAGCAGACGCTAGATGTTTTAGCAATATTATTAGTAATCTTTAATTTTTAATATGCTGTATGTATAAGCTTAATCCTTTTAATTTAGATCTTAGTGTAGTAAGAGTTGACGAATGATAGGAGAATGGAAGGGAAAAATAGGGTGCGCCGACCACACTGAGAGTGGGACAAGAACAGAAGAATGATGATGATGTAGGTGTGCGACATGACGGAATTCATAAAGTTTCCCGATTTTAAAGTGCCCAAAACATTTTTTCACAATGAATCTGTTCTGCTGAACCGTATCCAATCAGATGATCGAATATAAATATAATATTTATGCTCTTATGTATGTTTATAACGAATTTCTTTGCTTACCCGCGAGAGGTGGTTTATTCCTGTCCTTATCTGGCTCCAGTAGAGGCTGTGTGGAGGGCGTGGTCTCGGTGTCACTCTCGCCATGCTTGTTATTGTTGTGCGGGTGCTGGAACAAGTGTTTGATATTAACCAGGATTCACAGTAATTACAACTAGTGGTAAGCAACAATGCATGCTAATTCGTTTGGTTTGAAGCTGCAATATGTTTTTAGTATAATTGACAAGAATTAAAATGCAATCATACGCGCGTGACAGCAAAAAGCTATGATAGCCTAGCGGTGAGACTGTGAGACTCTTTCAAGAGGGTGTCACGAGTTCGAACTTCGCGAAAGCACCAATGAATTTTCTGTTAGTACTAGTGTTTAATAAACCCTTATTTATTCTCCTGTCTTTATCCCACTCTAAGTGAGGTCGGCACATTTCTCTACCATTCGTCAACTATGGCCTTTTTATGCATGTCATATTTCTCACAATCCAACAATGTATTTTTAGGCCCTCTAGTCACATTTCTTTCAACATTCATAACATTGGTGTCTAATAAATATTTACATATTATCACACGCTTTTCTGTGAAGCAAAACATCGCGAGTAAACCTGCATATCTGTAGAGAATTCTGGGAATATATATAACTTGTCAATCAGCATTGGAGCTGCGTAGTATAGTTCCAAACATTCTCTCCAAAAACGGACAATGGAAACCTATACCTCGCATTGGGATTGTAGCATTTAATTGATGTTTCATTAAAGTTACATTATTGAGTTATATTACCGCTCTGGTCAAACTGTGCTTTCATAACTTCGTAAAAACCACTAGAAATGACTAAGAAAATATATTGCAATTAAAAATTGTAATTATCGTATTGAGAGTAAGGTTACGCGGTTTTCCCCTGACCAGGCAATGAATCAGTCACTGCATGACGAGCACAGGATGCGGGGATATTTATCTGTTTAATAACGGCCTGATAGTCGAAAAAGCACCGCAAGATGACGGGACTTTTAGTGGTCCACAACTTATATGTATCATAAAAGCGAAAATCTACTGTCCGTTTCGCAGGTAATCTTCTGAATAAATATTTATCAAATTTGGTAAAATTGAGCTTATATACTGGGCTAACATCTAGGGTACAAAATTGTTCCTTTCAAATTCCAAAACATCGTTAGGGTACTTAAGAATACCTTAAAGGATGATTCACGCTACACCGTGTCGCGACCGGGCCGTGCCACGGCCGGGGCACGGCCACCGTGCGCCGGCCGTGCCAGTCATTCATGTTACACCGGGCTGTTTAGGTTTATTATTTGCACGACTTATATCTATGTTAAGTAGCTTTTGTCAGCAAGTGATTTCATCTCTCGATAGACTTGACGCCTAAGTAAATATGCAGTTTCACAATTTGAATTAGCAGCTATTGCAATTGCCATCGATGATGAAGTATTGGAAATTATTTTATTTGTTATCTAAATACTTAGGATGGCTCATGTCGTAAATCACAGAGCAAAGTACACACATTCTAAACAATTTGCATTGTCCATTTTGCTGTTAAGCTGCTAAACTCACTAAGATTTGACGTTGACTGCTCGGCGGGCGCCCGGGCGCATATGTTTATATTACAACGTGTCGGGGCCGAAGCGTGCCGGAGCCGGGAAACAATAACCACCGACATTTCAACGCCGTGCCCCGGCCGTGGGACACGGCCGGGGCACGGTTAGGCATGAATCACTTCATACCAAAAGTATAACATAATATTCGACCGTGCCCCGGACGGAGCACGGCCCGGACGCGGCACGGTGTAGCGTGAATTATCCTTAAGAGTATTCTAAGGACATGTCGCCACGTCCGAAGAATAAAGTTACATGTTCTTTTTTATTATTTATTTATTTATTTATGTATATACATAAGATATATAACTTATTTCTCGGATGGAGCAATGTATATGATAATATTTGATATTGGTAGGTAAAATGACCAAACCAAAGTGACGGATGTAGTTCAAAGGGTTGCGAATAAAATAGCAATTAGCTCTAAGGACTAGTTCAAAGGCGCGGTCGTTGGTGTATCAAGGTGCTAGAATGGCGACCCCACACCAGAAAACGTAGTGGAGTATGCAGATCCCCCACTCGCTGGAAAAAGGACCTCAAAAAAGATCGCGGGGAGCCGCTAAATCCAGGCGGCAAAAGATCGTGTAGCTTGGAAATCCTTGGAAGAGGCCTTTGTCTAACAGTGTACGTCTATTGGTTGACGAGAGAGAGTTAGAGGTACCAATATATATTAGAGCAGCGTGGTGGGTCTGAGCTCTAATCTTTCTCTCTAATACGCGCAGATAGGAGACAGGAATATTCCCTAACAGTAAAAGGGCAATAAATATGTTTATCTCGCGCTGCAATAACTAGGAATATAGCAATACACGTGGAAAATTATGGAAATAACGAATTAATCACAGTAAACTGCACTTTAATGAATACCATTCAGGTTTAACCGACATGGTTGCGTGCATATAAATTAGGTATTCCACTTGGGTTATTTTACAACCAACAATAGAAGTGTTTAAGTGCAGTATAATTAAATGCAGTCAAACCTGGTCTCTAAGTAAGGGACAATTATACATTTTTGATTTCAAGTTATATGTAGGGTAAAATTGACAGTAGGTATATACCTAACTGAACTCCATTTTTGTCCTTTTATAGTTAACTATGAGTATTCTATCTATTTCGTCTAACACAAGTAACGTTGACTGGCTCGTTGGCGCAGTGGGTAGTAATCCTGCCTTCGGCTCCGCGGGTCGCGGATTCGATTCCCGCCGAGGGCCAACATTTTCTATAAATGAATTTGTCGGTCTTTGAGCCTGGGTGTATATTTGTTTTTAAGTACGTATTTAAAAATATATAAGTATATATTCACCAGTTGTCTGTCACCCATAACACAAGTATTAAGTTACTTACTTTGGGGACAGACGACAGTGTGTGTAAGTGTCCCATATATTTATTTATATTTATTTTAAATATGGAGTAAGTATCCACAGAAACAGTTGCAGAAACGCATATATAACTAACATATTAAGGGTACCCATACTACGAGAATGTTGTAAATAAGAAAGTCTGTATGTTTCTCTGTAACACTGTAACGTTCACTGAAGCGATATCTATGTAATTTTTCAATTTGAAGCTTATATACCATGTCAAAATATGCGATGATAAAATAGAGAATTCTCTTTAGAAAATAATACAAAAGTAATATTTTTTTTTCTATAATTCGCGATGGAGTAAATTGAAAGTAGAGTGGACTAACCGTTTTCATACCTGATACATGCAGGATTCTGCATGTGTATAATTTTATTATAACTTTGTATTATGGATCTCCGCCAAGTAACGCCTAATTCTATAAATTATTTAAAGAAAATAAAATACCCATAGTATTTTACCGGTTAAGTTGACGCGGACAAAGTCGCGAATACACCTTCTATAAATAATCCATACTTATCAATATTGTAAATGCGAAAGTCTGTCTATTTAATACGCTTTTACGGCTAATCCGACATAGACGAAATTTGGCACAATCAAAACAATTTAGTCAAAAATATTCTTTTTCTTTTGTCACAAAAAAATGGATTATTAAGGGTACTTAAACGCTTATGTTGAATGAACAAAGTTCCGCTAGTAAACTATTTATTTATACGGATCTCCAACAGCATAATATATTATTTAACCCAAAAATATCCAAATAGTCTTAAATTAATTATGTAGTACCAATTACAATAAATTACAATATTCTTAGTAACAATTTTGCAATTATAAACCGAAAAGTAACAGAAAATAAAAAAAAAATAGAAATTTACATACACATGTGAATGAAAACATCGTTATTGAAGACCACGTTGGTATGTACAGTGTTCCTCGATCGCCCAAGTAAATTCCACTGATGTACGCACTCCAGTCTCACTCCCATTATAACTTACTAATATTTACACGGGCTAATTATGCCGTTTTTAGTGTAGACGTGACACAAACAAGATAACACAGATGGGGTCAAGGCGGTAAGGAATCATAATGGTTGTACCAGTTGACTGGTAACCTAATAACTCAGTAAACGTAAAGTAATATACACTTTAGTCGATTTATCTATACAAAAACAAATCCATACTAGATCGGTACGATCGGTTACATCAGTACAGAAAGGTTTAATATGCAAAGCATATTATGAAATCGAATTATTTGGATAATAAAAATGGCTGGATTTGAAAATCCTTTTAGCTTCATACAAGACTGCGGTTTAATAATGTACAATTGAAAATGTTTAAAAGATTGACCGTCAAACGCAATGCTACTTACTACAAGAAAGTCTGGAGAGCATGTCTCTATCTCTTATGTTTAACTCACAATAACTACTTTTATATGCTCCTGCCCTTATCCTACTCTAAGTGGGTTCGGCACATGTTATAAACATGCTGTCACATGATTTGGCTGTGTTTTTACGACCGGCCGCCCGCCTGACGTCAACTTACCTTAGTCGTATTTTACGACACCTCGGTAAGACAGAGGGTGGTCTATTCTACTCAGCCGGATACCACACGGCTGGTCGACTTACCTTAGTCGCTTTTTACGACACCTCGGTAAGAAATGAGGTTGGTCTATTCTACTCAGCCGGATACCACACGGCTGGTCGACTTACCTTAGTCGCTTTTTACGACACCTCGGTAAGAAATGAGGGTGGTCTATTCTACTCAGCCGGATACCACACGGCTGGTCGACTTACCTTAGTCGCTTTTTACGACACCTCGGTAAGAAATGAGGTTAGTCTATTCTACTCAGCCGGATACCACACGGCTGGTCGACTTACCGTAGTCGCCTTTTACGACACCTCGGTAAGAAATGAGGGTGGTCTATTCTACTCAGCCGGATACTACACGGCTATACTCACAATAACTACTTTTATGTTCAAAATGTTAATTAAGTATCATTTGATTGATTAAATACCAATGATTTCCACGCGGGCGACAAACACAGTTGGATTACATATTTGTAGAAGCAGAAATTTTTAAAATACACAAAAACGATATAACGTATATTTTTTTTCGGCAATGACCCTGACGCCACGGAGGAATAAAACTAAAAGTACATAGATAATTTTATAACATATACCTAGTAATAAACTAGTAATCGCCAGCGGCTTTGCCCGCGTGGAAAGATTAAAATTGTAATTTAATCTTTTGATAACCATAACAATGGTTAAAGTGGGTTAACCTTAAAAGCTAGACATATGCTGCCGCCGACTTTTACTACTTTTAGAGGGGAACAATTTTGTAATACATAATTTTTGAATAACTATCGTTTACTCAGCGAACGCAAGGAAAGCTTTAAATTTTTCCGTTTTCGTACTATTTTTTATTGCTGCTTCTCTCCTATTCATCTTAGCATGATGTTATATAGACTATTATAGCCTTCCTCGATAAATGGATTATGTTACACTCAAAGAATTTTTCAAATCGGCCCAGTAGTTCCTTAGATAAGCGCGTTCCAACAATCAAATAAACAAACAAACAACAACTTTAACCTCAGCTTTATATATTATTATAGATTCCCCTGTATACACTATACTGTGTGACATACAGTTTATTGATATATTACAGAGATAATGCTCTTATTTAAGCCAATTTGTCAGTCACGCGAGCTCCATTGTTTACAATTAAAGTCAGTTTTCCTATATATCTGACCACAACACCGCTGTATGACATTGTGCTATCTATGTTGGTCTATTATTATAGCCATACAGCGAATATTGTTTATTTAAATTATAGAACAAAAGTCATAATACAATTTTGTTAAGATGTATTTCAATAATTAATGTATAGAAACCTCATACTCACGTGTTATTTTATCGGATGAGCCCTTCTTTCTCATCTTTACGCGGCGTTATCGCACATAACGCCTCGTGAAGAGCTCATGAATAAGAGCCCCGTATGGGCTTGAAACTAGTCGGGCTCATCCGATAAAATAACACGTGAGTATAGCCGGTTTCTATACATTAATTATGAATTCCACTCACGATAGTTTAAATTCAAAAATGTATTTCAATACATTATATAACCAAGGAGAGCTTCATAAGCTTTAAAATAACGCATAAATCGTGCTATATATCGCTCATGGGCTGCAAAATGACACAACTCAAAAAATATGTGCTTTGGCAGGAATAGGTGTAATTCTAATAATTGAAATATCCATTATTTTCAAAAGCAAAACTTATAACTCAATATTACGAGTATGCTGTTCGTTTAATTAAACTAAAGCATTTATTATGGATTTTCCGTAGCAATGAAAACTTTAAACGCATTTATCTCAAAACATGATTTCTGAGTTGTGCCACTGTTTGAGCCCATGAGTGATAAATAAAAGAGAAAGTGTGTTTGTATGTTCGTTATAGAATCAGACGAATGGACTAATTTTAATGAAATTTTCAAACAACAAGTTAAATGCAATGGCCTGTTACTATCCAACTGCTAGGCCTCCTTTTTTTTAGAAGAGAAGGATTGGAGCTAAGACCTACCACGCTGCCCCTATGTGGATTGGTAGGTTACGCATATCTCTAGTATTCTATACTCGTATGCTGGTTTCCTCATGATGTTTTCCTTCACCGAAAAGCGTGTGATAAGTTGCAATTATCAATTAGACACTTAAGTTTTAACAGAAAAACATTGGTTGATGCCGGGGTTTGAACCCATGACCCCTCGGTAGAGTCGCACGGTCTCACTGCTAGGATATCACAGCATCGTTAGATTCTTAGGGCCTGTTTCACAAGTTACTGATAAATGAAATAGGTATTTGCTGTCCAGTAGATAAACAAAATAACAGTCACATGATCTACCTGTTAACTTATTAGGGACTTTAAGTGCTTAAAAAGCCTATCAGAAACATGAGAAACGCAAAATTCCGAGATATGTGTCAGATATGTTCCGAATAAGCTAACTGACAGTTTATTGGTAACTTGTGAAACAGGCCCTTGAAACTTTAGACTAATACAGAGGAAATTTCAGTAAAGTTTGGTGGCGACCGGAGCATTTTTTATTAAACTGTAACAAATATATTTATAAATTACGCCCGTCAGAGCTTGCATGACGTTGCATTTGCAATAAACCGAGTTAGATAATAGTATTAGGTGTTACAGTTGTTTATGTAATAATTACATTTAAACATCACGGCTTAAATTCAATGTCACGCCAAGTGCGATCCGCCGCGGGTCGACGACCGGCACGGTGTCATGCGAGTCATGTTGAAAAACTTGTGAAATTGCCAATCATACATTGCCAACGGGAAACCGGTTTATTTTTAAATATTTCCTAGTATTAATATTCTACAATAGTGATGACGTTTTGTAGTAAATATTTCATCTAGTCTAGAATTGTAATGACTAATATGATGTTAGACGGTACTATTAGACTATAAGATATTTATCATTGTGGGAAACTCAAAAACTTCAAAGAAAGACTATATTTTTTGCTAATAAATCGATAATTCCGGGGTAACTGATTTTTAAATTGACAAATCGATAAAATAACGGTATGTGCTGTGATGTAGTTGACTGACTTAAAGGCTTTGAATAAAATTAAATTGTATTCTTTACTTGGTATATAAAAAATTGGTACTACCATATATAGAGCATATATTTAATTAAAACAATTACTAAAATCGTTAGTATCATCTCTCATTAACTATTCTTTTATATTCATTTGACAGTCCGCCAATTATTGAATACATTTTATGGTGCGTCGTGCGACAGATAAAAAAGCAAAAGCGCTCAGCGTACCGTGATCGCTATACAAACTTTTTCGTAAAATAACTTTAATAAAGTTTTAATTTGATTAACAACAAAGAGCCGTTTTTTGAACTGTAAAAGGTTTTTGTTTTGTGTCGTATCGGACTGGAAAATTCGAAAAGACGGTTTGTTCCATGACTTTGCAGTATATAGCAATCCAAAAAACGCAGTGTACTTAAATGCCACGCATCCAGATACTAATTAACGAAACGGCATTTATGTCTAGAATATAGTCATTTCATTGCGAATTATGAATAACTAGCTTTTATCCGCAACTTCGCGTGGACTGTTATCGCATGATAGGTCGATAATAGATGGCGCTTTTTAATGTCATCCTATTTCTGTACAATAAACAGGATTTCTCATAGTATACGCTACCCCGGTGTATAAGGAATAATTGTACCAAATTTCATCGATATTGGTTCAACGGATTCGCCGTGAAAGAGTGAAAACATTCATCCATACTCACAAACTTCCGCATTTATCTTATTCGTAGCATAGGATTAGTAGGATAAACAAACCACATCTTTTATATAATATTTACCTTTCCCTTCCCATTTACCTCCCTTACCTTAAAACTTTAAAACTGAAACTCGTCTATGGATTAACATTTGGTGTTTCATTGTATACAAGAGCCTTTTTATATACTTTTTATTCTTCTGATAAAAAGTGAAATTCCGTACACGTCCAAGTAATTATAAGATTACCTAATTGATAATTGTATATCAGAATAAGCCACTAGGAAGTGATTGCGTTTGACTACTACACTTCTAGCATTCCGAATTAAACTGATTATGTAAATATTTTATTATATAAACATATAAAATACTTAGATTAAATGAAAATTATGTTGCTACGTTGTTATCTGTTTTAACATTTGCATAATAAACGCGATTGAATCATTGACTTCTGACTCATTTGACTTAAAGAATAACGCGATCTTTAGGTTATGTAAACTTTTTGCGGGCAATTCTTAGAACGTCTTATTGATTACTGTGAAGTATATATCCTCCTACATACGCCATTATCACATGATTAAATTGCTGGTATGATGACCAGATTAATGGATGAGATTTGCCGATTTAAAAACATCTCTCAGGGGTAAATGAAAATAGAAGTAATTACTTTTACTTTTTACGTTATGATATTTCAAATATTAGCAATATTTTAAATGATGTTAAAATTGCATAAAATATTATACACAAAAAACCCAAATGTCCGAGATGTGAACTTGAAAGACGGTATATGTCAATTTTGATTCATTCTGTAAAAGCAAGAATCCAGATGATGTTTCTCCATTTTAAAGTCAAAATCTCTTCCTATTTTTCTATATTCGTTACAACTTTTTACGTTTCGTAAACAATGAAAACATTTTAGGAATTTCAATTAGGCTCATGCTTGGTGAGCCTTGGTAACTGATGGGGCAAACGTTAAACTCTTAACGAGAGGGTCAGGGGTTAAGTCGCGGGCAGACATTAAAGAGTTTTGCATAAAACTAAGTCTCTAATATTTATTATTCTTCCGGCACGTTTCAATACAGGTAAATATTATAAGGGAAAAAAAGTAATTAAAAGGCGCGTGTAATCACAGAATTTTTAAAATTTGTGTAAACTACCAATACGCATACAGCAGCAATAACTCATAGGAGCAGCGTAACTCCAATCCTTTTCTTTAAAAACGGAGAAAGGAAACACACAAATTTCTTATTTCTCGTTATTTTACATCTTCATGACGATGATTTGCTCCCATTAAAGCTTTTTTTTATGTCAGGAAAACCAATTATGGGTCACCGACCGACGGGTACGAGCGGCGGGTATGTCAGACTCTCACCGACTAAAAACCTGACAGTGCTCTACCACGCTGCTGGTGGCGGGGACAGGGTACCGTTGTACACATTGCCCCCATCCCCGCCAGCAGCAACTCTAAACCCCAGAGTAGGCCACCTCTAGGTCGGGGCCTCTCTAACAGTGGCCCCGCCCTCCGCTAATCGATGCATTGAGAGCTTCAGATGCATCGATCAGATTTTCAGATAGGTCCCCGTTAGGGCTCCCATTAAAGCTATATCGACTAACTTTCATAGGTATATTATATCCAGTGCTGTGTTCAAAAACTTGATTCGCATCGAGAATCAAGTCTTTTCCAGAAATTCCCATCCCACAATAACTTCACATACACTATCGATGTAAAACAATAATAAAGTATTTTAACGCGACAATCTAACACAAATATCCCTCTTTCTGCATCTGTAATGAAAACACTTCGTGTAAATGTTTGAGCGGTAAATATTCAGAAGCTAATGGATTCCATGTTTTTTACTATAAGCCGCTTTCTACGTGGAGAGTACATCGATGCATTAATGCGGCTGAATCGTTGCACGGACTTGAATCGTAAATTAACACTTCACTGGGTAATCTATATCTATACATATTGTAAAACAAAAACTATTTGTATGTATGTGATAGATTTTTTCAAAATCTACTGACTGGATTTTTGTAAGGTTTTTACTAAAACAACTATATAATGCAATTCTTGAGGAAGGTTTGGGGTTCATAGTGCATAACAAAAATTCTGGGTTTGGATTTCCGCGAGAATGTCACAAAATTTTTCCGGAATTAAAAATTAAAAATTCGAATATAAAAGTAGCTTGTGAGTTTATCCATAAGAATTTTTTGTAGTATTTTGTCGATCTACAATTATAAAGTACTTTAGTTTATATCTGCCAGTTTATGCGGCGCACGAGGGTAAAGCTCCCAGCATGCGAGGTATTTTACTTCCGGAAGAGTTGCACCACATTTTAGTTAAAACATGTTTTAGTTACAAATGTGTGTAGAAAAGAAATAAAGAAATTCTATTCTATTCTATTCTTAAAAGTCAGCGTTCAGTTCTCGGTATTTGATTTCGCGTGCCCTTAGGAATTTCCGTTTTACTAGAACTATAAGGCTTCTATAGACGGAAGGCTTAATGCAAATTACCTGTATTGACAATCATTACGTGCTAATACCAGGTCGGCGCTCGGCAATGATCTCATGCTATGGTAAATGGTGACGTGTGATGTTACATAATTACTTCTATAACAATGAAGTGTGAAGGATATTTTTTATTTATGTTTATTTGACCACCTAATTTCATTTCGCAATTGTTAACATAAACTCTTATGTTAACAATTGAATGTTATATTCAAATACCCTCAATTTAGTATGGTGTTTGTCCAGTTTCCCCTAGGAAAAAATCGTATTTTTATTCTATATTCCGATGAATAAATTCAAATAATATCGAATTTCATCGAGTAAAACATTTTTTACATTATTACCATTACTATGGATGGTTTTATTGAGGTAATAACAAACTTTTTCAGTAAGACCCAAAATATAAAATGATTAAAAGAAATTAGTTTTATATTATTATTATTGTTTTATTTTTAAAAATGCCTATATGTAGTATGTGCCCATGACAAAGTAGAAACCGACATAATCTTGCAGCTCTGTTTCGTTAAGTGTAAACTTAACAAAATCCAAAAGAACTTATTACTGGAAAATAATTTTAAGAACCACTAGTAGAGTTGACGATTCAAAAATACTTTAAAAAGTCCATTGGAATGAAGTAAATTTTTCATTAACTACGGCAGTCTAAATTCCAAACTTACATTACATTCATTTAAATATCTGAGTCATTTGAAGGAATATAAATTAATGAATAATGTAAGACATTAAAAAGTTAATTACAGGAAAACCGTTGTAATGTACGTAGCTTGAAAATGTGAATTGTAAATCTCTGTGTGTTTGTTTATAATATTAATGGGGAAAATAGCAAAATTATTTTCATTTCCGTAAATACAATATCACTAACTGCAGTCTGCATATATGATAAAACCGTAATGGCCGAATAGAGTTAACTTTATCAGATGTTCGCGTATTAAATCCATGGCACCTATAATTTTTTATAATTAAAACTAGACCTTAGATTAGAACAATCCAGGAATTTTATAATTTTACTCGATAACGCATATAACTTAAATACCCCCGCCACCCACGAGTCGCGCCCAGCGAGCTGCGGGACGCAGTTCCCGCCGCGATAACATCGTGTAAAGAGCTCATGAATAAGAACCCCGGTTGGGTTCGAAACTAGTCGGGCTAACCCGATAAAATAAGACGTGAGTATAGCCGGTTCTATACATTAACTATGAATACTACTCACGATAGTTTAAATTCAAAAAAAAATAACTTAAATACATTAAAATAGCTCAGTTTAATTTACTCAATAAACAAAATCCGAAATATGTAAAACCTTTTTTATAACTGTTTCGACTTAAGCCAAACAACGTGATATAGAAACTTCTTTCAATTACAGATTTGACGTAGCTTTGAAACATCGTGAGTAAAAATACTTTCATAGGATGATAACAGATGGCGTTTTTTAATGTCATCATATTCCTGTTGAATTAATAGAACTTCTGTAACCTATAAGTTATCCCGGTGTATAAAGAATAATGGTGCCAAATTTAATCGATATTGGTTCAGCGGATTGGCCGTGAAAACGTAACAGACAGCCTTTCGTATTTATAATATTAGTAAGGATTATATCTGTGTGTTTAATTTATATATTCAATTTATCATATGATTAGGTTTTTTTGATATTTTCAGACTTATAATTGTGCTAATTTTATTATATTTTAGAACCCAAAAATATATCGCTTTTTTCATGCCATACCTCAACCTATTACAATTTGGCAAAAAGGTCCCCTTTTTTGCTTTCCAATAGTCAAAATCTAACTTTGACCCAGTAATCAGTGTCAGAAAAAAGAATATCTATCCATATTTACATAACAAATGCTTAAGTTCGTCTATCTGTTACATTTCAGCGGCTAAATCGTTAAGGTATATATAGATGAACTTTGCCACAATTAAACCTTATATAGTGCGTTAGAAGCTGTGGTAGCCCAGCGGTAACACCGTGCGCCTCTTTCGAGGACGTCTAGGGTTCAAACCCCGGGTAGGCACCAATGAGTTTTCTAGTAAAACTTATGTGTCTAAATTGATAATTGCAATTTATCACACGCTTTTCGGTGAAGGAAAACATCGTGAGGAAACCTGCATATCCTAGAGAATTCTGGGGATATGTGTAACCTACCTATGTACGCATTGGAGCCGCGTGGTAGGTTTAAGCTCCAATACTTCTCTTCAAAAACGGATATAGGAGGCCTATGCCTAGCAGTGGGATAGTAACAGGCCGTTACTAAAGTGCGTTAGAATGTAGGATAAAAAAATCCATATTTCTTTAGGTATGCAGTATTTCTTAGGATCCATATCTTTATAAGTAAAAACATTAAGGGTACTTAAACGATTAAGTTGGCGCGAACAACTAGAACGAATAGTACGCAATAATACACATATTGATAAATTAAAGTTTGTTCAATCGAAAACCTGTTGTCCTTCACCATATAAACATTCCCCGCTTACGTCAACATGTAGGTACTTGCCTCTTTAAGACATTTAAAAAGTGAAGTAGTTTAAGTAGAGTAATTTGTTCTTAATTAAGCCATTATTGTAAAACTCAATGTTGCAAAGAGTAACCGCCGAGTTTCTTGCTGGTTCTTCTCGGTGAGAGCACCTTTCCGAACCAGTGGTAGCTTCATTGTAATTTGACGATTCGAAAGTGCTTGTAAAGGCCAATTTGACTAAAGAATTATTTGAATTTGAATTTGAATTTGAGGTGCCTTAAATTATATCATTAGGAAAAAGAAGAGATATATAAGTTAATATCAAAATATTCTTTATTCAAGTTAAATTTAAACGATTCTAAAGCATTTATTAACAATTAAACTTGTAAACAAGTGCTTTTGAATCGTCAACTTCTACTGCTGGTTCGGAAAGCTGTTACTACCGAGAAGAACCTTTATATAAACTTTTTATTTTTCTCTATATTACTCGTATTCTCTTCTTCAATTCTTGTCCTTTTCCTTCTGTTACTCAAAGGTTGACTGGAAGAGATCCCTTTTAGGGATAAGTCCGCCTCTATACGTGCTTTTTAGTTTTTGTTTGTCTTTTATAAATATATGTATAAAAAGGAATAAATAAATAAGAACCAAGCATGCGATATCTCATAGATACTTGCGTTATATATCGAAACTCCTTTGCTTTAAACTGTAAAATTAATCAGTTATAAAGATATTCATATTAATATGCCAGTCGAGTTAATAAAACTTTCAAAAAAAGCTTTTAACAAAATGTCCCTACTGTTAACCGTTGAGGAGTTCCCTTGTCTGGAGCCAATTTTGGCAGCAGCATTAGGTCATGTTGCATCATAAACATGCACTATCATCGGGACTGGACCAGTATGTAAAATTTCAGCTAAATTGGACACCGGGAAGTGGTTCAAATTTAACTTGCAAGATTCCACCTTCACATACACGGCAAGCTTTTAATAAATCCAATAGCGTGTCTGTCTGCCTTTCTATCTATATGATTGTTACCCTTTCACGGCTAATCCACTGCAAAAATATTGATAAAGCTTTGCACAATCGAAACTTATTTTTTCTTTGGACCATTAAAATATAGGATTAGGATGCCGGTTTTTCTTTGCTTATAGAAAAATCTTTATTTTCTTTAATTTTAAATATTTGATATTTTACTTGGTATTTTAACACTTAAGTCGCTGCGAACGTAGTCGCAGGTTCAACTAGTTTTATAAGTTCTGAGTCATTAGATATTAACTTGTACTCAAAACTATATTGTATAAAAACTAGCTAGATCGATTTATATCCCCAGAAACCTACATACAGAATATCATGAACATGGTTGGAGCCGTTACCAAAATTCTGATGAAAGATTATTTTATTATTAGATTAGCTCATTTAAAATATTAATGCCTAGCTTTTACACGCCACTTCGTTCGCGTGGACTGTTGTCACGCGATAGCTTGATAATAAATGATGCTTTTTAGTGTCATCCTATTCTTGTAGAATTAACAAGATTTCTATAGCCTATATGTTACCCTGGTGTATAAGGAATAATTATGCCAAATTTCATCGGTATTGGCTCAGCGGATTCGCCGTCAAAGAGTAACAAACATCCATAAAAACATCACAAACTTTCGCATTCATAATATTAGTAGGATAAAGATGAAAAGACTTACTGTCTCTTTGTCATGCTTCCGTTCATTAGTTATATGATGGACATCAGGATAACCGCTCTTTGGTGAATTGGGAGTTCCAAACACCATCTCTATATCATTTAGATCCAAATTTTTTGGTGGCTTGTGTGTCTCCCTTGGCGAACCCACACTGTTCACTACACTCTCGGACATTTTAACAACACTAAATAAACGTGTATATGTTTAATATATTACTATTTTTATATTAATGAAGAAAACAAAGTTGTATAAAATATTTTTTCTTAAACAAAACTATGTCGTTTCGACACAAGCGTTCGACAGAGTTGCGTAACAGCGACGCGCGTGTTCGCTCAATGAAGTCACTATCACTACTAAGTTAACTTTACAACCGAGTCTCGTGTGCGAAAACTGCACTCTTAATGAGTTGATCTCTAAAAATACCATTACGCTGACAATGTTAATAGTTCGATGGGAAACCCGCAATTCAAACAGAACCTTGTCTGGGTTTATGTCCACGGTACTCTCTGATTTTACTGAGTAATATACAACGCTTACTATAACAATCATAAATTAACGGAGCGGTAATTGTACGTTTTATGGTTTACCGAGAGATACTGTGACGTCATTGTAGAAAGGTCAACATTTTGTTAATTTTATAGAACTATAAAATTTGCAACATTGCAAGAAAATAAAAAGAAAAAAATAATAAAACAAACACAAATAATCGATATTTGGTTCACCTCCGACATGTTTTTAATAAATAGTACAATATGAATGACAAAGATTTACATTAAGGAATCTAAATTATCTGTTTGTAATACACCAAGAATAATAAAACATAACATCACAATTTCGTATCTAATATAGGAGCAATTCTTGTATATATAAATAAATATATATAATCTAAATTTCAAAAATGTCGATTATTAGTAGATCGAAATATTTAATTTTAAGTTAAATTAAATTTAGAAGACGTCGTATTGTCCGTATTTGTAGACAATAATAATATTATTAGAATACTAAGGTAAATTTCGCCTTCATATACAAGGTTATACGGTTCAAGTGGGTAATCGGGTGTTGCAAAAACCAGACCACCCCAGTTTGTGTTCAGATATATTCAGTCCGATTATTCTTCCCTTTTTTCCATCATTTATGAGAAAACCTATCAATGGAGGGTCGAGAAAAGCTCGACCATTCAGATACTGTTTACTATTTATACATCTGTAATAAACTCCGGATATTGTGATTGTCTCTGTCATTAAGCAAATATTCTTAGAAATAATGGGAGTAGTGCCAAATCGATGGGATGAACTCTTGGAAAACATATATTGCAAATTAAATTCGTATTTTCCTCATTCCAGAGTATATTAAGAGCTACAAGTTGTTTAATTACAGGTGATATTCGGGATTTCGTTCGAGTCAACTCAGAGTATATAAATACTTTCAATTGTATTTTATATTAATTTATAGAATTAGGCGTTACTTTGCGGAAGTCCATAATACAAAAGTAATAAGAATATTATTTTGCTATAATCCGCGATATAACAAAATATATGTAATGCTAAATGTAGAGTGTACTATTCATTCTCATACCTGATACATGCAGAATTTGTAAGAAGTCATGCACTACCTGACACTACACGACAAAATCACAGTCTATATCCTGACGATGCTTCGGTTACGGGGCGAATTGTTGAATTGTTGAAACAATTGTTGAGATTGTGGTGGTGAATGTGTGCAGTGCTTGTGTATTGTTGTGTCATCGGTGTCGGGTAGTGCATGAGTTCTTACAAATTCTGCATGTATCAGGTATGAGAATGAATAGTACACTCTACATTTAGCATTACATATGTTTTGTTTTATCGCGGATTATAGCAAAATAATATTGTTATTACTTTTATATTTTATATTGTTCTTTTCCTGTTCCATAAAGAAAAACGGAAATGTAAGATAGCACAGTATATAAGCTTAATCATCATCATTCTTCTGCCCTTATCCCACTCTTAGTGGGATCGGCACAACATCTTATAAACATGTATCTTACGACCGCCCTGACGTCAACTTACCTTCACCTTGGCAAGATGTGAATGTGTTCTATTCTACTCAGCCGGATACAACACGGCGGGCCAACTTATCTTAGTCATCTTTTACGACACCTCGGTAAGAAATGAATGTGTTCTATTCTACTCAGCCGGATACAACACGGCGGGTCCACTTATCTTAGTCATCTTTTACGACACCTCGGTAAGAAATGAATGTGTTCTATTCTACTCAGCCGGATACAACACGGCGGGTCAACTTATCTTAGTCATCTTTTACGACACCTCGGTAAGAAATGAATGTGTTCTATTCTACTCAGCCGGATACAACACGGCGGGCCAACTTACCTTGGTCGTCTTTTACGTCACCTCGGCAATAAATAAATGTGTTCTATTCTACTCAGCCGGATACAACACGGCGGGTCCACTTATCTTAGTCATCTTTTACGACACCTCGGTAAGAAATGAATGTGTTCTATTCTACTCAGCCGGATACAACACGGCGGGTCCACTTATCTTAGTCATCTTTTACGACACCTCGGTAAGAAATGAATGTATTCTATTCTACTCAGCCGGATACCACACGGCGGGTCATCTTATCTTAGTCGCCTTTTACGGCACCTCGATAAGAAATGAGGGTGGTCTATTCTACTCAGCAGGATACCACACGGCATCTAACTAATCCTACAATCAAAGTATTTAAATAAACTATTGCTATAGTTTTTTTTAAATACTATATAAAACGCAGCTAAATGGTATTAACCCATGTTTCATTATTGTATTTCCCTCATTAGTTATTTACTTACCGCAACCAAAACAGGCTCCTCCCAGCTATCACATGGGTAAATACCATAAACAATACCAAGAAAATTACACACCAAATATCTCATTTCCGTTGTAGGCTTCTTAAATAAAAAAATATCATTTAATAACCAAGAATTTCAAAAAATATCAAAAATCTTCCAGTCGTCTTACTTTTAAACCAAATGTTAAAAGTACCTCATTTATCTGTAACAATTAATAATGTTTTTCATTAATTGCTAAATATATTGTTATTCCATCTTTTTTATTATATTATCTTATTTTTATTGTTATCCATTTATTTATTTCTCATTTTTTTAGGCACGTCGCTACAGTTTATTGATTTTCATTTCTTAATTATTAACGCCTAGGTATTATTACTTATCTTCTTCTATTTGTTTGCTTGCTGCATCTATTTAAATTTTCCGTTTGACCCTAAGGTTGACTGGTAGAGAACGCTTCATTTAGTGCTAAGTCCGCCTTTTGTGCTTTTATTTTTTAATAGTGCAATAAAGATTTTAAAAAATTAACACTTTTATAGCAAATCGAACTAGAAAGTGAAAATAATTCTTGATGTAGTTAGATTAAAAATAAGGAACAAAATATATTACTGTTATTGTGAAAACATCGTAAGGACATTTGTGTCATTTGTACATTTATCATAAACTATGACATAGATCGCAAATTACAACTCACCGCCATGCTTGATCTCGAGCTGGTTGAGAATTATATTTACCTATGCTCCAGCATTACAAACAATGGCTCAGAGTTAGAAATCCGAAGACGCATCGGCATGCCAAGGTCGGCAATGGCACAGCTGTAGAAAATATAGCGGTGTACCGCAATATACCACAAATATACCGCAACATTTTGCGAAAAACCAAAATCCTTCTGATACGCACGCTCGTGGTGTCCATTTTTTTGTACGCTTCTGAGACATGGAATGTCAAATCTGCTGACAGGAAACATTGATGCCTTTGAGATGTGGTGATGGCGTAAAACAAAAAACGTCACGACCCTCAGCACTGAAGGAAACGACGCAAGAAGAAAATGGTAATTTTTAACAAAATAAAAAAAATTTAAAAAAAAATAAAAAAGAAATTGGGTAGGTGGGGCTCGATTCTAGGTATTTTCATTTCTAGAAACCGTCCGTTCCCCCAATAAGCTTCGCTGACTTGACAGTTTTCGCCAAAAAAAGTTTTTTACGACACGTGACGATGCGCCTGTTCATGTTAACGATCTTAAAATTAGTATAAATGTAATTGCGGCACAAAAATTAATAGGCGTTTGAAAAATTACACCGGCATGCAAAAAAAATCGAAAGTGCGTTCGACCAGACCGACCTATAAGTACATCAATTACACACATCCACTGAATTCAATTTCAGTATTACCTACACATCCCAAAAATATCCAAAATGCTCGTAAAAACTAATATATGTATTTAGACACGCAAATCGGTAGTTTTAGTGATATTTATTTTTTTTGGAAAGAAGGATTGGACCTAAGATATACCACGCTGCTCCAATGCGGATTGGTAGGCTACTCATATCCCCAGAATTCTATAGAGATATGCAGGTGTCCGCACGATGTTTCCCTTCTGGATGTATTCTGCTATAATAACAATCATTATTTTTTTGCATGAATACGCGATGTTTTCAAACTGTTGAAGAATAAGCCTGCTTAACGAAGAAATGCCGTGCACATTTGCATAAATATTAGGTAAAATTAATTTCGTACAAAAGTTATAAGAAACCGATAATCTTTAAACGTTTTTCAATTCTATTAATAACTATGAATAAAGCTATACAACGCGTTATAATATAAATATAATATAATAAAAAGGCGATGCGGGAATAAGATCATGAATTAATTGAGCACACTCTCCGAAATATATCCTGTAGAAGACCGAAAGACAACACTGGGCCGATATTGCAAGCTGTGCAATTTAGCATTGGTTAGGTTAGGTTAGAGTCTAACCTAGTGGTAAGTGGTTCCCAACGTGGGGCCCACGACCCACAGGGGGGCAATTTGATGATTAAGGGGGGCAACTCGACACGAGTTTAAGCCTTTCGCTCTGGGCCATTTAAGTGCAATGCAATCCAATAAGATTTCGGTGCCAAATTTAACAGAAAATTGCAATTTTTCGTCCTAAAACCTATTACCTATTTATGTTCTTTAAGTGGACAATTCAATTTTTAATATTAAAATTTATGTTTGTTACTTAGGGGGGCAAAATAATTTTTAACGTGGGGCATGGACCAAAAAAGGTCGGGAAACACTGGGTTAGACAAAAAAGGTTCCCGAGCATAAATCATTATTGAGAACAACACAAAAACCTCTGGATTTTAGGTCATGAAACTATATATTTCATAAATATTAAACCAGATCTTAAAACAAGAACCTGGTAAACGATTAAAGTTAATCAGTCTATTCGCAAGCCAAAATGACGCCGAGCAAAGTGTTACTTCCGTCTGTTAACTGAATCACTCCGAAGGCGTACCTATTTACTAAATTGTATAACATCCTTTAGTGCGGTTTTTGCTACGCCTTGAGTATATTTTGATTCAACCGACGAATGCCTTTAAACTTATTCTGGACACTGAATTTCGCCAGTTTTATTTCGCCTATAAATTCTGCTTATTACTTTAATTAACGAATGCCATATTATTAATAGAATAAAGATCATCATCATCCTCTTGCCCTTATTCCACGCTAAGTGCGGTCGGCTCAACATGTTTAAAACATGTTGGTATACGATTTGGATAGGTATTTTACGACCGGCCGCCTGCGTGACGTCAAATTACTTGAGTCGCCTTTTACGACACCTGGGTAAGAAATGGGGGCGGTGTATTCTACTCAGCCGAATACCACATGGCGGGATTGGTTGTACAACTATTGATTGGTTAATCAACAACGTGCACATAAGTGCAATTTGGGACAGGAAACGAAATTTTTGAGTAATGTAATGTTTATTTATATACATAGATAAATATCAGAGTATGACCTATCCAGAGCCTTAAAAATTTCAGCTGAAATTGCTCACTTTTACATTTCATTGGTGACCACAAAGTAATACTCATTCCTTGTAAATAGCTTATCTTTTGATAAGTCGCTCACGCCGCCATGTTTCTATCAAGCACTCAGTGAACGTCGAAGGAGCGGCGTGAGCGCACAAACTGCGCATTTTTTTCAGTTTCTTAAATAAAGCTATTATATCAAGATGGGTTGTGGTGAATTCTTGGTTAAATACATTCTGTTCTTCGCGAACTTGTTCTTTGCTGTGAGTAAACCTTTAAATTATCATTCAAATGATAAAATTTATCTAACGTATTTAGACATTAAAAAATTATGCAGGTGTATTGCAAATTAGCTTTTGTAATTTGGTTCTATTAAAATTTACTTGAAAATTAACTGCTTACATTTAAGGTTATAATTATTTTGTTAAATTACATACAAACATTACCCACGCTTTTGTTAATGGTAAAAATATAAAAATTTGTGTATATTAGCCGTGTGGTATCCGGCAAAGTACAATAGACTAACCTCATTCCTTACCGAGATATCATAAAAGGCGACTACGGTAAGTTGAATCGCCGTGTTGTATCCGGTTTAGTAGAATAGGGCACCCTCTTTCTTACCGAGGTGTCGTAAAAGGCGACTAAGGTAAGTGGACCCGCCGCGTGGTATCCGGTATAATAGAATAGACCACCCTCTTTTTTACCGAGGTGTCGTAAAATACGACTAAGGTAAGTTGACATCAGGCAGGCGACCGGTCGTAAAAACGCAGCCAAATCATGTGACAGCATGTTTATAACATGTTGTGCCGACCCCACTTAGAGTGGCATAAGGGCAGGAGGATGATGATAAAAATGAGTGTATATAGCTTAAAACTTTTTTGTTAACGCAAAATCAAAAGGTAACTATCATCATAGGGAGAAAATCATTTAATGTAGGATTGTTAAGGTTCAGATATTTCAAAAAAATCACACCAATTCACGTTATGCATCCTATAACTCGAGCCTCAATTTTGCATTCCGTTAAATCGTTAATGTAATAAACTATCGTTAATGTAACAAATAATATTTGGTCTGTCAAGATCAAGATGGGCTACAATTACTACTTTCACTTTTCCTTCCTTTTTTTCTTGTAACAAACATGTCAAACAATCAAAAACATACATTGAAAACAAAGGTTATGCCAGAGTTAAGTAAATTAATCTTTTATCTTATAAAACCTACCTTCAAGTCGGTATTTTTCACTGAAAACATTATATTTTATCCATCAATCGGTGTTATAAATTAAAAATGAAGTCTCGTAAACACTTGACTGAATTAATGAAATTAAATACATCGAACTAGAAAATATATGCAAAGAAGTACAAGTGGGCGTTCGTTAATATGTTTTTCTACTTTATCAGCTTGAGACATCGTGATAAGGATTGAAACATACTATAAGTATCGCTCTCTATATATATGCAGTTTTACTTTTCTTTTGCGTTGGTTTATCAGGAGCAAATTAAATAGGTAGGTAAAGTACCTACGTACTTATTAAATTTACTACTTACTTAGAAAATGTATACACCCGCCGTGTGGTATCCGGCTGAATAGAATAGTACCACCCTCTTTTCTTACCGAGGTGTCGTAAAAGGCGACTAAGGTAAGTCGACCCGCCGTGTGGAATCCGGCTGAATAGAATTGACCAACCTCATTTCTTACCGAGGTGTCGTAAAAGGCGACTAAGGTAAGTTGACAGACCGTGTGGCATCCGGTTTAGTAAAATAGACCACCCTCTCTCTTACCGAGGTGTCGTAAAATACGACTTAGGTAAGTTGACGTCAGGCAGGCGGCCGGTGGTAAAAACGCAGCCAAATCATGTTACAGCATGTTTATAACGTGTTGTGCCGACCCCACTTAGGGTGGGATAAGGGCAGGAGGATTTTTTTTTAGAAAATGTATACACATTCAATAACAACATAATATAAATAACGTAAATGGTTGAAGTTTATATATTTTTCTTTTTTCATCATTTTTAGCTTTATCATTACAACAGTTTAAAATACTATTAAAGAGAGGCTGATATAGAAAGCCTACAGTACTGTTTAGGATTACTTGGATGATAAGAATGCGTGGATATAGATATTTTTCGATCCTGTACGAAGATAGAAACGAGTAAATGTAACTAATTATACGTATTATGATGAAAAAAGCTACCGCCGGGTTTCTTGCTGGCTCTTCTCGGTAGGAACAGCTTTCTGAACCAGCAGTTGACGATTCAAAAGCACTTGTTTACAAGTTTACTTGAATAAAGAATAATTTGAATTTCAATCCTCCAGTATGTTCAGGGATTCACTATAAGCTAGAGCTAGACTTATTGGCATATTAAATGTTATCGGGATGGTAAATAGTTTGAATCCGAAACACAGGGTCTTTAGGTTAGGTTTGGGTCTGCGACTAGTTATCACATCGAAATTTTAGATTACCAATTTTACAAGCACTTTCGCACATTCGAATAAATAATTAAGAGACCTTACAATGTCAACGTACCTCTACAATGACAAGGAACTTTTTAGTTTTTGTATCATAGAAAAAAATCATTGTATTTTACTATACCAAGGTGATATTGCTAGAATTAGCGAACGTTTTTGTGTAGCGATCTGTAAGTCGAACAAGCAATTTGGCGATTTTGTCGTGGAGTGTATTCTGATGTTGGTTAGGAAAGAAACGATTGTTGAGATTGTTGTAGTAAATACAATGCTAGTAGAATAACAACATAGTAGGATGACAACATAAAATATATTGCGGAGATCCATAAGTCTTTTGTATTATAGACATCCGCAAAGTAAAGTAAAGTAAAACTAGACTAATATTATGGTTACCGTCAACGAAGTCGAAAAATACTTTACAAAATAAATAGGATTAAAAAAAATAACTATTTGCTGAATTTAAACTATTTACCCAAAAACGGATTAGTTGTACGAAATAGCTAATCATTCATATCTTGTCCTTATCGCACTCTAAGAGTGATCGACAAAATATGTTTTTGACTTCCATTCTTTGCTATCATTCGTCAACTCTGGTACTACTCCGTTTATATGCAAGTCATACTTCATCCAATTATCTGGCTGTGTAGAATATACCCCCCTTATTTCTTACTGAGGTGTCGTAAAAGGCGACTAAGGTAAATTAACTCGCCATGTTGTTTTCGGCTGAGTAGAATACCACCCTCATTTCTTAAGATTAAGGTAAGTTGACTTTCCGTGTTTTTTTCCGGCTGAGTAGACCATCCTCTTTCTTAACAAGGTGTTGTAAGAGGCGACAAAGTTGACGTCAGGCAAACTGAAGGTCGTAAAATATCTAGCCAAACTATGTGGCAACATGTTTATAAAATGTTGCGCCGACGCCACTTAGTGGCATAAGGGCAGGAGGATGATGATGATATAAATGAGTGTATAAAGCTTGAAACTTTTTGTTAGCGCAACATCATAAGGTACCGAGCATCATATGGAGTAAATCTTTTTATGTAGGATTGTTAAGCACTAAATCCCTCTTGATATCTAAACTGTGTACTTGTTAGAAGGCTCAGATCATCATTCTCTTACACTTAGGGCCAGTTTCACAAGTTACCAATAAACTGTCCGTTAGCTTATTCGGAACATATCTGTCATATATCTCGGTATTTTGCGTTTCTCAGGTTTCTGATAGGCTTATTCAGCACTTTCCCTAAGCTTTTCCTAAGCAAGTCCCTAATAAGTGCTTATTCAGAACTTAAAGTCCCTAATAAGTTAACAGGTAGATCATGTGGCTGTTATTTTGTTTATCTGCTGGATAGCAAATACCTATTTCAAATTGGCCGCGATTTTTTTAAATTTTTCACTTTTTAGAGTCTCTTTTTAGAGACATTTATCTGCTACTTAGTTTATTTGTTGGTTAACTATCCGACACTTTATAGTAACTTGTGAAACAGGCCCTTAATGTTGTGTCGTCCCCAATTAGAGTGGGATAAGGGCAGGAGAATTATGACTTCATACAATCCAACATGTGTGAGTGGGAAGGTTATTAGCTATAATCACCACGCATCGCAGTATTGCAAAGAGATGAGATAGAGATGAGATGAGATGATAGCAGGCGACACGGAGGCCGTGACTGGATGAAACGGGCACAAAACCGCCGAGAGTGGAAAGACAGGGAAGAGGCCTACGTCCAGGAGTGGACTGATAAAAGGCCACCATGATGATGATGACAATCCAACAATCTCTTTTAAACCTTACTCTAGTCTCATATCCGATGATATACTATTATTAGTTTATTTAGCACCTTTAATAAAGACTAGCGTAAAGCCGTTTCCGCCGTACCTACACTGATAACAGATAAGATAAGTATTGATATAAGTGTACCTCGAACCATACAGCGATAACCTAATATTACTATGTAAGCCAAACATGCATGCATAAGAGCAACAATACATTATTGCCTATTTCGCTGCATAATTCAATTAAAAATCCTATTTTCTATTTTTAGATTTATTATTAAATTTTCTTTTATATAATTAATGGAATTATAAGAAATCTGTTAATAATTATTTCACACGCTTTGTATTAAGGTGACCGAATTTAAAATTAGAATTCATTAAGTTAGATAAATGACAATCCTTATTTTAATGCAATCTATGACATCACGCTACGAAAAATTAAAAAGGTAGTGTTTTCTTTTTCGTCCAAGTTATGGGACTTTTTTAATTAGGTAACTTGAACACTAAGCGTGCGATTTGGGAACAAACGACATAAGTAGAAAAATATAGATAAGTTGTGATTACTTATATTTTCTATATACAGAACCTGTAACTGCGACTTTTTCATGTCAACTTAAATGTTCAAATACCCTAAATTATGTGTACCTTTTCCTCATCCTCATTTTAATAGTTTTTTTAAACAGCTGTAATGGCAAAACTAAAATCGATAGTGAAATTTTACTATAGAATCTTATACCAAACCCACAAACGACATTCCTTGTGTGCGCTGAGTAAACGGTGCGGTAATAGTTATTAAAAAATCATGTGTCACAAAATTATTCCCCTCTAAAAGTTCTAAATAAAAGTCCGAGACAGCATATGTCTAGCTTTTAAGGTTAACCTACATGAACCATTTTTATGGTTAACAAAATACTATATTAAGGTTTTAACCTTTCCACGCAGGCGAAGCCGTTGACGATTGTTAGTCTAGTTATATGTTGCTGATATATACTAACTGGCCCGTTGGCGTAGTGGGGTCAACAACGCCACGGGTCGCGGGTTCGACTCCCGCCGAGGGCCAACATGTTCTATAAATGAATTTGTTGGTCTTTGAGCCTGGGTGTATAATTGTAGTTAAGTATGTATTTAGAAATATATAAGTATATATTCACCAGTTGTCTGCCTACCATAAAACAAGTATTAAGTTACTTACTTTCGGGACGGACGACTGTGTGTGTAAGTGTCCCATATATTTATTATTTATTTATATACAATTTTAACTTCCAGCTGTCCGGTCTCGCCCTGCTGGGGTTGGGTATCGCGGTGGAGCTCCAGGTGTCGCAAGTGGTAAACCTCTTCCCGGACTCCCAGATCTTCCAACTAACTCCCATCGGCGCTATCGTGGTCGGCTGCATCGTTTTCGTCGTCGCCTTCTTCGGATGCTGTGGTGCTATTCGCGAGAGCAACTGCATGCTTATCACTGTAAGTAGCCTTATCAGGAATATGAAAAAAATCATTTAATGTTACTTTAATTAATGCTTTTCACCCTTTGACTTTCATAACTTATGAATTTTCTATAAAAACCTTAGTACTAATTCATATACAAAATTTACCATGCCGTGCCGCCGTGTGGTATCCGGCTGAGTAGAATAGATCTCCCTTATTACTTACCAAGGTGTCTTAAAAGGCGACTAAGGTAAATTGACGTCCGGCAGACGGCCGGTCGTAAAATAAACAGCCAAATCATGTGGCAACATGTTCATAAGATGTTGTGCCGACCACATTAAAAGTGGGATAAGAGCAGAAGGATGATGTACTGGTAAACCCCGTTTAAAGGCTGCATTTGAACCAAATTTCATCAATCCAGCTAATTAACCGCGAAAGCCACACCACGTAACAACCTGTTTAAAACATGTTGTGCCGACCTCACTTAGAGTGGGAAGGGCGGTGAAAAATGCTCAAATTAACCATGCCCTTTACGGTACCTAAAGATTATGGAGAAAACTCAATTGCTGGCAATTCAAGCAATCTACCCTCAATTTTTGGACTGTTTTTTCCTTTTTCCAAAGGAAATACCGTATTGCTATAATTCTACATGTCAGCCTAGTATATAACCTTTAATTGTAAAATATTTATTGACAATTGGTCAAGCAATAAACAGACAGGTATATTTTCGCATTTATGATACTTGTTTAAAGTTCGCCTTATTTGCCATGATGAGTAATTGCTAAGCACTAAGTATCCAATTTATTTTTGTACAATCCCCTTTTGCAATCTTTAAGTAAAAACTGTAGAAAAACCTGTTCAGTACATTTTGAGAAAATCGATCACATACAGGCAGACACCTTTTGGGGACTTGTTTTATAATGTGTAGATAAATAGGTTCCGCTTTTCGCTTCGCCTGTGCGGTCTTACTACCTATATTTTTTATGACAAATTATAAAACTATATTTCAGCATTAAAAACAATCTAACCTAAACAAATATCATAACATGTGATTCCTTTGTATTTACACATTTTTCACTAAACAGAACATGTTTCGTGACATGATGCCTTAATCATATGTTAGAGCACACTATATACAATAACACGATATATTAGGAATACCACTATTGCTATGCTATAATTATATCTTATATATCGCTAATAAAAATATAATATACATGAATTTAATCTAATCTATTCTAATCCATAAATAATTGCCGTTTGAAAACTATAATTTATGTAACGAATATGTTTAAATGATTCCAGTATGCGATATTTATGATCCTGCTAATGGTGCTGAAGATAACTCTGGCGACGCTCATCTTTGTGAAACAAGACGAAATTTTAGGCCAAATCCCAGGGTGGCTCAGCGAAGCTTTCAATAAGGACGCCGTCGCCTTCCAGGAGATTGAAAGATCTGTAAGCAATTTAATATAGTTGGATATAGAGAAGTTAAAACTAAGTTTTAATTAGTGTTTAGTGTCGTCATTAAAGATATGAATGATGTGAGCTCTCAGTTGAAAACATCAACTTTGATATTTGAGATTGAAGTGTGAAGGAAAAATTAAAAAAGTTAACCATAGAACAACTTTTCTCTAAACCAGCAGTAGAATTGACGATTCAAAAGTACTTGTTTACAAGTTTATTTGAAAAAGTTTATTTAATAAAGAAAGAAAATAGGAAAATTTTGAATTTTGAATTTGAATAGACGAATTCATTAGACAGCATTTACGCGAGGATGGTGATGGATATGATGATGGGAAAGTTAAGATTAAACTCAAAATTGACTTTATTCAAACTGTTCCAACTTCTATTATGGATCTCCGCTAACTAACGCCTAATATCCACGGCACAGGTTTTACCTTTGTGTGGATTAAATTTATTATTTTTGTATTTGGGTGTAGCCATAAAATTTTGTATTCTGTGTAATAAATAAATAAAATAAATAATAAATTAATAAAATCTCATAAAATCTCAATTCTATAAATTATTGTATTAACTTCTTTTGAAAATACAATTTAATGGAAAATTGCAAATAGCAGAACCAGTCGTTGCTTTTTTTAATATCTTCCCATTTACTTCATATAACCATAAAATTATTTAATTATACACCAGACTATAAAGTTAACAGAGTTATGTATCAAAGTCTAGTTAAGTTGGCGTGACTAAGTGAGAAATGAGAAGAAAATCTCGTGATACACCTATCTATGGCAGCTAATGTTGGCAATTTCAAATCATTGGTGCACCGATATTTGTTTTGCTACCTACGTTCAAATTCTCATAAATATTTTCATCTATATCAGATAATTTTTTACTCGTTTTTATCGATACCCGATAACGTGATAACGCCTTAATATAAATTTCCACGGTCACTTATTTTATGTCAACACATTATAGGATGAAATTCGAAATTATCAATTTCATTAAAAACGTGTGTAAAAAGTTCTGAAAATTTATAAAATAATTAAAACTACCTATTTTATTGATTTAAACTTATTATTTTATTGATTAAAACTACCTATTTTATTACTATTTTATTCATTTAGTTTCGTTACTATGATTATGGTTTTTTGTTAAGTTTGTAATATTCTATATCAAAAGAGCTTGCAAAAGCTTATTTGAATAAAGACTTTTAATTTAATATACAATAATACACCCATATTTGTATTAAAACTAAGATCGTTTCAACCTATGTTCTATAGACTTCTGTCAGTTCTTTATATGCAACTAAATTTTTTAAATGCAACTTTTTAAGAAATTTTCCAATTCTACTTCATGATTCCATTTCATTTATTCCTCATTCCAGTTCCGTTGCTGCGGCCTGACTGGCCCCGAGACGTACCTGCGACTGACGCTGCCTGAGTCGTGCTGCTCGACCACTCCGTGCACCCTCGTTAACGCTTATTCGGGCTGCAACACAGTCGTTGTAGAGTTCTTCGAGACATTCGGCCTGGCAATCGGCGCTGTTGCCATCGTGGTCGTTGCCGTTGAGGTAAGACCTCATCTGGTTAGACTTAGCGAGGGACATTTGAGAAAGAGGTCTGACAAATCTAACTCGGATGAGCAGCATGAAGTTACACTTCACGAATGCTGCTGTTTGCTTAAAATACCTCAGTGCTGAAGACCAATTTCTTCGTAAAGTGCGTGTTGCTAGTGATAATATATGGATGTGAAACTTGGTCGGCTTGAAGGTCGATATTTAGCCTCATGAGAAAGTTCAAGTCGCTCAGCGGGTGACGGAACAAGCTATGTTTGTATCTATACGCGATCAATAAAGAATTAGGAGATTTAAAATCAAATTTATCAACATAACTGAAGTTGTAATAACAGGGGTCATGGTAAAAATCCATTCACTTGTTTTTATATAGCGACCAAACAGGCAGACAGACGTGGCGGGAGACATTGTTGACCATCACTCAGTAAATTGTCATGTCTTCTAGAATTTAATGGGAGAACCTTTAGGATAATTCTTCACCTGTCACAGCCCTTTTAATTGGATTAATTTTAATATTTTTATTGTACTACTACCTAATTACTCACAGATGAGAAAAAATTCTATGAATGAAGGCGTAAGAGGATTTTTGTCCCAATTTAATTTACCCTTAATTGAGTGTTTATTGCGACATTGTATGTTTCTGATTTCGGTTTTTAACATAAGATGTGTAACGCACACTCTATACAATAACACTATATAGCAGAAATACCACAATTCCCGTTTTGAGATGCTCTTCTCTTGAAAGACGTACCAAGACTGAATGCAACTGAAACATTTTAGCAATATACATACAAGACTCCACCGGAAACAATACGACACAGTGTAGCCATCATATATGTCAAAAGGGCGCGATACTCGTTTCGTGACGGTGTTGTTATAAAATACAAAGCGAAAGTCATAGGCGACAACAGATGAACTAATAAGTAACTTTTTTTTTCTAGTTGGTGGCAGTGGTGTTCGGCTTGTGTCTTGCAAACCACGTGCGCAACAAGAGCAGGAGGTCGCGTTACTAAGGAATTAAATTGTCTGTCTGTGACAAATTTGAGTCGTTATAACGAAATTTATAGATATAAGTTCTGGCTTGTGTATCTACAGGTACTTTTGTGCAACAACACAGCTCTTTATTACACTATATAATATGCGACTTATAGGTTTAAGATTTATAGGTAAAAATATAAAATACTTTATGTAACCATTGAAGTAGATTTATAGTATTGTGGGTTGCCTTTTTTGTTTATGATAGTTAAGTGAAGATATGGACTACAGTTGAAATTCGTTGTACAATCAAAAAATCCATAATTAATCTATAGATTATGTACTTGGTAAATAGCCTGTGGATAGTATTATTGTAAGTTAATGCATTACTTACAGACATGACTTACAGCAAAATAATAGACTGCCCTTAGACACAATTCTTGCCAACATTATCAACAGTTTCCAAACAACGTTGCAGATTTGATCAGCTGTGTAAAGAATGACGCTTCCTTTTGTTTCTAAATAAACACTGTCGTCAGTAAATTCTATTTTTAATTTAAAGCATAGTTCAGAAACGTATGCAAAATTTAAAACAATTACAATTCTATTACACTACCTTCTGATTTCGACGCTATGATATTGTATTAATACTGCAATATAGAAATACGGAGTAAATGAAGGTGATCTTCTTTGACCCTCTTTATTTATTATTTAAGTTAATGAGCTAATCACATTTATAACCTACCTAGAACCACCTATTTAACAATACATAATTCAATAATTACCCTCTAGTACATCAGTGTCTACAAGATATTGTTGAAGCTGAATTTCCTCCACCGATTTAAAGTAAATAAAAATATTGTCTCTTTTCCTTATTAATGTTTAATGATTAAACAATTTAAATAGTGTTAGAAATATCATTATCATCAAATACATCACGGGAAATTAGGGTGTATATTGTGTTTCTATAATTAAAGATGGTTTTATGCGTAAAACCTGCTTTAATAAACATTCAATGAGTAATCATTTATAAAACAAAACTTTCTTTTCATTTTTCGTTTAACTATAAACTTTAATATAAGTGTTATCTGTAATAAATACCTTTATGAATATTGTTTTTTTATCTTTGACCTAGTATTCCCGTTTTTTTCAGCCTGTACCGTTAGAATTTAGGAGATTTTAATCAATACTTCGCATTATGTCCTACAATGGAACAATTTTAATATACAATATTACATGTAACGAGTTCATTAAATTACTTGTGCCTTTGTTTGGGTAGGCAAATCAAGATAAGATGTCAAGTTCAAATCATTGATTTATCGGAATTTGTCGAATTATTTATATTTAGATTCCTCAATATAGTATTAAAATACTCAGAACAGAATGCCGCCAAAATAAATTCCCCTTCCACTTTTAAATCTCCTCTTAAGTTAAGATTACAATATTGAGATTAATGCCAATATTTATACTTCCTAATACACTAAACTTAACACAATAATTATTATCTTATTATGCAAATGTTAAAATTTCTAACATTAGTAAAAAAAATTGTAATTGGAAAAATTGGTGTAAATTTTCTTTAAAATTGTTTGAAATTTATTTATGGGATACAGATACAAAAAACTTTGATAATTTTAATTTATTTTTAGAAGAATATTCTCAAATCGCTTGTTTTCGCAATTAAACTGGAAAATTTGATGCCAATTATTGAAAAATTTACGCCCAAAACCGATAAACATGTCTTTTGTATTTCTTACAACTTTACCTTATCCATTAAAGTGATGTCTAATACTGAAATATGAGACCTTATCTTCGCTGCTGAAGGGACTGTCTGTTGAACATCTCATATTCTCGTTGGAGAAATGTTTTGGGTCATAAACGGGTTTGGATCGATCTCATAAAGTGGGTCACTATTATAATATTTAACGAACTATTTAACGAAAAGCAATTTTTCCTATTACCAAAATAAAAATGGAAATTTCATCGCTTAGCCGTGAAAGCAAACAGAAGTACCTTTAAAAAGGATAAAAAAGATTAATTATAGAAGGAAGATCGTGGTTTTTTATAAATCAATGGTACAAGTCAAATAACATAACATTTGTCGCCAATTGTTGTACGCAAGTATGATTGGAAAAACTGGGGAAATAACGTTTGCACTCAATCGCGTGCTAATTATTAAACAGGCAAAGATTAGGAAAAGCCATTTAAAACTTTATTAAATATGTAAATTCCAGCTTTCCGTTGCAACACCATGAGTAACGCATTAAGTGTTTACTCACTTTATAGAGGGCTGATTAGATATGGACGTAATGGGAAAGTACCACAATTAGAAATGATTGTTTAATTTATTCGTACGTGAACAATAATTTTTTTAATATCTATACTAATATTATAAATGCGAAAGTCTGTCTGTTACGGTTTCACCGCTAGAGGCACGAGTAGAGGCAAAATTGATTGCATTTAGATTAATTGATACTGGGCCAACATATGGGGTAATAAAACCTTAACTGTTCGGGAAAAACATAAACATTATTTTGTCCTTCCTTTATTGTACAATGCCCTACCTTTATATCAATAATAGTAATATACATAACTTTAATATTAAAAATCTTAATATTATTTTTTTAATCTTAATTTATATAATAGGTTTTAGGAAGAACAATTTGGTGTTATCCTTAAATTTGCCTCCAAAAATACGGTGAGCTTGACCGTACAGGCTAAACTCTACATCTTCATCGCGGATTATAGCAAAATAATTTTATTATTACCAAAATGGCATTGCATTTTGATGGCTGCAGCGATATAGTTAAACTTGCGTTGAGTCCATTTATGAATTGTCCCCCATTAATTGACTTTTTTCCCACTTTGGGAAAACGACCGACTCGAACGACTATTCTTACTCTATTTCGAACGACTGAAAAAATGTTTTTAGAATATTAAAGTCATTCTTCTCCTGCCCTTATCCCATCCCAATGTGGGGAACGATACAACACGTTATAAACAAGTCGTCACATGATTTGGCTAGGTATTTTACAACCACCCGCCTTACTTCTTCAACTTACCTTAGTCGCTTTTTGTGATACCTTGGTAAGAAAGAGGGTAGTCTATTCTACACAGCCGGATACCACGCGGCTTGTATAACAAAACAATGTATGGCATTATTATGCCTTTATTATACGAAGTTTTTCTATAGAACAGTCCTATTTTTCGAATTCAGATTATTTTTTATTCATGTATATATTTTTGCTGGAAAGCTTATTATACCTATTCTAATGTCTGAAAAAATTCTACTGACTGTCTGTAAAAAACGGTTTACGATTTTTTCGCGGGGAGTCTATATATCCAGCTGATGCTTCGGTTGCGGGGCGAAACGATTGTTGAGTTTGTGATAGTAAACGTGTGTAGTGCTAGTATATTGTGGTGCCGTTGGTGGAGGTTTGTGCATGTGTTTTTACAAATTTTGCATGTATCAGGTATGAAAACGAATAGTCCACTTTACATTTAGCATTATATATATTTTTATTTTTATATATGGGAAATGTATTATGTATTTCTGCATAGTAAGGCCTAATTTTATAAAGTGTCTGAAAAATGGTTTTGCAATATTGACGTAAAAGGAAATATATACATGTAATATATGCAAAGAAAATAGATAATACAGGAGTATCTCAACAAGTTTTAAGTATTTCAGTGCTGTCCGGCTTATAAATCGTTATTCACAGCGAGCCATTCCACCCGAGTACATCGATACGATATGGTTTTAATTTTAAAGGATATAAACAACATACAGCTATAATAAAGTTTCTTTTAATAACGTAACGAGTGCTGGGAATAAATAAAAATGTGTCTAAGTTGTGGAGCGTGTATATCACAATGGATATTGTTCATCCTAAATTTTATTCTATCTGTAAGTTATATTTGAAAATATATACTAGCATATACGACCTGAATTTGCATGAGCTGAGAATTAAAAACGACTTGTCAGTGTCTTCTTTTTTTAATGTGAGACAATTAGACACACAGCTGTCAATCTATAAAGAAACTTAATACTTGTGTGAGTGTGTGTGTTACTGGTAAATATACATATATATATAATTTAAAATACACCCAGGTTTGAAGGTCCGATAAATTCTTTAAAGAAAATGTTGGTGAACCCGTGAACCGTGAAGCTGAAGGCAGGGTCACGGCAAACTGCGCCACGAGCCAGTCGCGGGTCGCTTTTGATTTCCATCGAGGGCCAATATTTTTTATAACTTATTGATTCTTCGAGTTTATGTATTTATATATTATATATCTACTAGTAATATCCCGCGGTTCCACCCGGGTACATACCGATCTCATAACAGTGCAAAGTCTAGTAAGTCGCACTATAGATTTATTTTTGTTAACATAAATTTTTTATTTCTTATTTAATTACACTAACATTCATAATTTAATAAATATACAGATTATGACAAATTTTTTATACCTTATTACATTTTTATTACGGATCCCTATTTTTTTTTTCAAAATGTAATATAGCCTATGTTGCTCAGTAAAGATGGAGCTTTCCAATGATGAAAGAATTTTTGAAATCGATTCAGTTGCATTTGTGTGAGAACATTACAAACAAACATACAAATTTTTCCTCTTTATAATATTAGTATAGATATGTTTACCAGTTGTCTGTCACCCATAACACAAGTATTAAGTTATTTATTTATTTATTTGGACAGCCAGTTGTTGTTACATATAAAACTTACATATAATAAAAATAGAAACAAAAAAATATTTAACATGTACAACATATGAAGGTGTCACAACATGCACCAAAAAATTATTAAACAATGAACATTAAAAAAAAATTACATAAAAACTTAAGCATGTGATATTAATATTATAATAGGTAGAAAAAAGAACAATAATATTTACTGTGAACGAAACAAGTAACCAAAAAATTAAATTAAATTAAATTCTAAGAACATATCGATTGCATTTAGTTAATCGCCTCTTAACAATATTACTGTCTTTTTTTTTAATTACTATGGAGTTGTAGCTTTATTATTAAAACAATTCAGAAGTACACCTTATTTTAATAACGGGACAACCTTGTCTGTAATTGTCCATATTTATTTATTATATAATTATTAACTTTAACGTCGAAAAAAATGATGAAATAATAATATAACGCTATATCTGGAAAGATATTTATACGTTTACAGTTATAATTCTTATCAACTATTAGCATTTTATGCTTCACATTATTATCTCTTACAACATGTAATTTAAATAAATGTAAGTACCTGGGTGCCGAGCCTTACTCGGTAATTTTACAAAATATACAAAAAATGCAATAAAAAAAATAAAAAGGCGCAGGGTGACATGTGGGAATCGAACCTAGGCTACGAGCCTTTATTGGTTCGCGCGATAACATTACGCTGTCACAGCTTTCCATTTGACAGCTCAAATTATGACTTGCTGTCTATTCCTTTTGTTTTTTTTTTAGTAGTTAGTAGTATTTTGTATGTTTCGTTTATGTAATAATTAAGTTATTTTCTTTACTTTCTAAATTTACCTTTTTAAGCACTGTTCTTAATTTTTTATAATAACATGTTGAGTTAGCCTATAAGTGTGATGTACGGGGTAGCAATACTAAGATTGAAGAAATGTTAAAAATTTTAATGTTATATTGTATACCCCGTACACCGTTGGCTTCCTATTTTAATAAATAAATAAATTCCTATTTTCGTAGTTTTTTTAGTGGCCAAAAACAGGTTATAAAACGAATTTTCAAATAAAACCTACCTAGATTGATTTTTATCCCCCAAAACCCCTACATGCTGAATTTCAGTAAAATCATTGGAGATTCAGAAAATATATTTATATATATATAAGATTATCATTTAAATATTAAAGATAAATCATCACATAATCGAATTGGTTACAAATGGTAAAGCTTAGCTTTTAAGATCTAATTTTGAGTGCTTATTTTTACAAGAACTTAAATTTTTTTGATGGAAATATGTCCGGATCGAATCTCAAAATTGATGCAACTTTTACTTCTTTTATCATTTAGTGCTTGCAGTTTAAATACCATTGAAACGGGGTGTTTTAGATTTTCGGATAATGGGTAGTGGGTTAGTATAAACAGTTATATAATAATCTTTATACGACGCTATTTATTTCAGATAATTGGCTTGGCCATAATAGGTATAGGCGTGTATGGTACCATAGAGTTGAAAAAAATAGAAGAGATTGACCTGAGTGTAGCCCAGAGCCTTCCCATAGTACTTATAGTCGTCGGGTGCATCTTCACAGCCATATTCTTCTGCGGCTGCTGCGGAGCGTTCTGCAAGAATAGATGTTTACTGACCACGGTAAGGTTCTTCTACCCTTAATAGTAATATATAGGGTATAGTTGTAAGACCAACCACGCCACTCCAATTTGTAGGTTACACATATCCCCAGAATTCTCTAGAGATATGCATATTTCCTCACGATGTTTTCTTTCACCGAAAAGCGTGTGATAAATAGCAATTATCAATTAGACATGAGTTTGTAACAAAAAAGTCATTACCCGTAAGCTTCGAAACAGTCGCACGGTCTCACCGCTAGGCTATCACAGCTCTTCTTCTGCCCTACCCGTATCCCTATTTTTATCTTTCTATCCTTATCCCACTCTAAATGGGCCCAGCACAATATGTTTTCATCTTCTATTCTCTCCTAACATTTGCCACCTCTGAAGTTACTCCTTTTATATGCCATACTTCACAAATTCCTTACATCTCCTTTATGACCTCCCTGTAGTCATATATTAATCCAAAGTCAATTAATTATTTAACTCATTGGTTCACGTGGTTTTCATCCATACCATCGTAACCTGACAATCTTCATCTTTTCTTTAATGGGCGCAACTATCAGACTTTCCCTTACCGCGACTGACAACGGCAAAGAATAGGAAATAGCACAGGACACTTATGGTGGGTAGGCTAACCTAAGTCATATCTAGACTTGGCTTCAACAAGTTTAGAAATTATCTCAAAAGTATGCCACTACTAAAGCTTATCACGCAATTGAAGATTATTTGAGTCATAATGCACTTTAACTGCAGTCAGCTACGCAACAGACTGCAATGATTAACGTACCTATCAAATTGTATCTGTTTTTATTTTAATGATTATCTGACGAGTTCCTTGCTGGTTTTTCTGCAGCAGTGACCTCCAAATCAAAATCTAGACCAAGTCTGTTTGAATAAAGAATATGATGAATTTGAATGTTAATCATCTAAGATCACGAATAAGTGACACACCCCTCGCCGGGTTTGAAAAGATTCGACGAAACTGTATCTGTACAGTAATGACTAAATGTAATAAGAATTATATTTTGAAGAAAAAAACCATCGAGTTCTTGCGGGTTCTTCTCTGTAGGAACAGTTTTCCGAATCAAGAGTAGAGTTGACGATTCAAAAGCAGTTGTTTACAAGTTTACTTAAATAAAGAATATTTTGAGTTATATGTGACATAGCGTCTAATAGTTGCATTGAGTCAACGTTTAGAAAAAAATTGAATGCAACTTCTATTTAAAGGGACCATCTTAGTTATTCGAAAATCCCACTTTCACTTCACTTGACTAGCCCATTGGCGCAGGTGGTAGTGACCCTGCATTCCCGGGGTTGCAGGTTCGATTTCCGCCGAGAACCAACATTTTCTTTGAACAATGTGTGTATTAATGTGGTGTAATAATGTTTTCAAGTGTTTATTTAAAATCTGTGTTTAGAATAAATCTAAATATGTATAAATAAGTTAAGTGCACTAGTAATTAGTCATGTAGTAGTAGTTGACCGTTTTGTATGAAATTTTAAATAATAACCGTTTTGTTTGTTGTAGCTAATAAAAAATAAATTTGTAATTACCTGTTGCCATCTATTAACTGCCCAAAAATTTCAGAACTGTAGCCCATTGTTTATTTTTTTTTAGCTACAAGAAACCTACTAAAGCTACCTTAAATGTCTGTCGCCAATAACACAAGTATTAAGTAATGTTAAGGACGCACGACCCTGTGTTGTCCCATATATTTATTTGTTATTTATTTTGACATATGACTGGCCCGTTGGTGCAGTGGGTAGTGACCCTGCCTTCAGCTCCGCGGGTCGCGGGTTCGATTCCCGCCGAGGGCCAACATTTTCTATAAATGAATTTGTTGGCCTTTGAGCCTCGGTGTATATTTGTATTTAAGTATGTATTTAAAAATATATATAAGTATATATTCACCAGTTGTATGTCACCCATAACACAAGTATTAAGTTACTTACTTTGGGGACTTACGACCGTGTGTGTAAGTGTGCCATATATTTATATTTTCGTTTTTGAATATATTTTCCAGTACTCGGTGATCATGATAATACTGGCAACTGCCACCGTGGTGTTCGTGGTGTTCGTATACAAGAGCGTGGACCCCGTCAAGGAGGCCGTGCAGCAGTGGTTGACGGATAATTTCAAAATTTCTGAAAACAATCAAGTCTTTAGTATCATAGAAGGCACTGTAAGTCCATACATACTGAAGTTCGTAATGCGAAAGTCCGTCTGTTAAGCTTTTATGCATCATTACGAGTCGTCCGAGTACAACATCCTTAAATACTTTAAACCAACTCCCACTAAGCTTTTGTAACTGTATGTTCTTTTGATAAATTTTCGATAAAGTTAAAAATTACCGAACGGATTTTCATGGAATATTCGAATTGAGGAAGGTACGCCGTGTGGTATCCGACTGAATAGAATAGTACCACCCTCATTTCTTACCGAGGTGTCGTAAAAGGCGACTAAGGTAAGTCGACCCGCCGTGTGGTATCCGGCTGAGTAGAATAGTACAACCCTCATTTCTTACCGAGGTGTCGTAAAAGGCGACTAAGGTAAGTTGACCCACCGTGTGGTATCCGGTTTAGTAGAATAGACCACCCTCCTTCTTACCGAGGTGTCGTAAAATACGACTGAGGTGAGTTGACGTCAGGCAGGCGGCCGGTCGTAAAAACGCAGCCAAATCATGTGACAGCATGTTTATAACATGTTGTGCCGACCCCACTTAGAGTGGGATAAGGGCAGGAGGATATATATTCGAATTGAGGAAGGTTTTGTTATATGATTTCTTAAAGTTTTGTTGAAATCATTTAAAATATGACGATAATTGTTTAATAAATGTTAGGCCGTTCGAGCTTCCATCGAAATATATAACAAAATAATGTATTTTGGATGTAGTCCTCTAGCATTTAATACAGTTTTTTTAATCTTTATTAATAACAAATATTATATATTTTTTTACCGCCGTGTGATGTCCGACTGTGTAGAATAGACCACCATCATTTCTTACCGAGGTGTCATAAAAGGCGACTAAGGTAAAGAATTAGCCAAATCTTTTAACAACATGTTTAAAACATTTTTGCTTGCCTTATTAAGAGTGGGATAAGGGTAGGAGGATGATGATAATCTGAATTTCGGAACGGCTCCAATAATTTTCATGACGATTTTCCTTATTTTCATTGAAAAACTACTAAAATATAATACGAATACAAAGTTTAATTTTATTGTCATTTGTAAAGTTAATAGCTCAATCTAGATTGGGCGGAATAAAGAAGTGAAAATCCTGAAGGCCCACATTTCACCAGTCAATAGAATGGATTTTTGACGTGACAACGTCTTAAATTAGGTTGCGGCATGGAGTCACTCATGAAAAAGTGTAACGCCCGCTCACGTCTGTTACGATGAGTCACCGAACGAAAGAGAGGCCCGCCGGACTGGCGAATGCCTTGCGTCTCTCTCCCACTCCAATCCATCACATTTAAAAAGACGTTGTCACGTAAAATCTTTGCCCGTAAAACTGAGTTTACAGGCAACCGTTTTTTTTTAATATTAATATTTTCTTACAGGTGGGCTGCTGTGGGACAACCGGTCCGGATTCATACAACGACACTAAGATCCCAGTGTCATGCTGCCCCGCCGCCCTCCAGAATATCCAGGACATGATGAGCTCAACCCCACAGTACAGCATAAGCGTTTACAACGCAAACACAGAGATCCCAAGCTCCGTAGACTCGCTTCTATCCTGCTCCGCTGCTGACGCGTACCAAGATGGATGCGTGCAACTATTTAGCGATTTTATTGGCAATATCATTTCTATAATCGGCCAAAGTTTCATCTGGGTTATCGTCGTTGAGGTAAGTTAACCTTTTTTGAATTTAAACTATCCTACGTAATTTAAAATTGGGTGTTACTTTGCGGCCCACAATACAAAAAAAAATGTAGTGAAGTAACAGCCTCTTACTATCCCACTGCTAGGCATAGGCCTCCTCTCTCCGTTTCTGGAGAGAAGGGTTGGAACTACCACGCTGCTCCAATGCGGATTGGTAGGTTACACATATCCCCAGAATTCTCAAAAGATATGTAGGTTTCCTGACGATGTTTTCCTTTACTGAAAATCGTGCGATAAATTGCAAATATCAATTAGACACATAAGTTTAACCAGAAAAACTAATAGACTCGAGAGTACTTGCGCATTCAATTAAATTTTAAAACGACTTCAAATATGTATGTACTTCGTTTTTATCCAGTTCCCGAAGGCAAAACGGGATCCTGTATGTAAAGCTGGTGTTTTAGATTTCATTACCGAATTTTTCTAATGTTGGTTTGACGGGTTACCTATGGAAGCCCAACAGTATGGATGCTGAATGTTGCGTATTCTGCGATTAATTTTTACATAGCAATGTTACTTATCCACACAACGTCGGCGGACAATGTGCAGGCGTAACATTAATCTCTAACGACGTCGATGCCTAAGAGCCTGTGAATCTTTGCCATTTTATAAAAGCTGAAAGTTTGTCAGCACAAGCTCCCAACACACCATAGTACATTATGAAGTTTTGATCATCGTGGCGTTAGGAGATAAACGCTACTTAAAGTCATGTAAAATAAAATGACGAAAGTCTGGGGTTCACAGACTCTCGCTGTATAATAAAAGTTATCCGTACAATATTGTTATGGTCTTAAACTAAGCTATGGTCTCAACTTATTAATACCATATTTTGTTTGTACAGTTCCGTACTTAGGAATCGTTGAGAGCAATAATTCAATTACAGGCGTAAGCTTTTATACATGAGATCGTGTTCCCAATAGCTGCATCTCCACCCAAATGGGCTCAGGCAGCTGGGTGCAAGGGGCTGCAATTGTAACCCCTGTCCGGATAGAAAGTCATGCCCTTATCCCACTCTAAGTGGGATCGGCACATAATATAAACATATTGTCACATGATTTGGATACGTATTTTATGACTTACCTTAGTCGCCTTTTACGAATCCTCGATAGGAAATGAGGGTAATATTACTATTCTACTCAGCCGTATACAACACGACGGTTCTACTTACATTAATCATTTACGAGACTTCGGTAACAAATGAGGGTGGTCTAGTCTCAGCCGGATACAACACAGCAAGTTATGTGTAGAAGCAGATAATAAATAATCCTTTTGGCGATTTTGTGCACCCACATTAAAAAAGTATATTTTAAGAAACAAAATAATAGCAAGATATACTTATTGTTTCAGTATTTAGCGGCGTTCTTGGCAATATTTTTGACGTGCTACGCCGGCAGGAAACAAGTCTAAAACCATAGTTGAAGTGCAATCAACAATTATAACAACACAACAAAAACCGAATAAAAATTATGGTCATACTATACATTTAACAGCATGTTATTCGGCCATTGTTTTTAGTCATATTATGTTATCTTGTTAATTTATCATCCTTTATATAAATTGTTTGGATTATCGATGTTTTTAATATGTCAATTACTAAGAATAGATTGTACTTTATCTAAATAAGCTCAGCACTCCATTTAGGGGCGATATACTTGGCTGTGCACAATGATCAATAAAATTAATGAATATAATAAAGAATGCAACTGACCGACAACAAGCAAAAGGTATAATGAGTTTCACAGACACACCGTATTTGGTTAGGGCAGGGATCAGCAACCCACTTCACTTTCAATACAAAGTGAACCTCATTTCGGTTCAAAATAAAATACTTTATTTTATACACAGTGTGCTTATACGTATTATATATAGAAGAAAGTTTTATATTTTTATATTTATTTTATAGTTTCATGTATAATTGTTATTATATACCTTTTCTTTCAAAATATTAATTGGCAAATAATCATGATATGAAATGAAATATTTATTTGAATCAGTTAATACATAAATATAAAATTCTATTATTGTTTTACTTATTTATCACTTTAATATATATATTATATTAATCGCTATTTTATTTAACAGTTAATCACTAAACTGTAATAAATATATAAATCCACTAACATGGAAATACACCTTGAAAGGAATTTCAAAGTATTTCACCATATTTTTTTTATTGCGTAACAATCAAAGTTGTCGCTGACTATGGGCCTATGGATGTATGGACTATGATTATGGATAGAGCGAGCTATGCTCGAAGTGTCTCTGCGTGATCAAATCAGAAATGAAGAGATCCGTAGAAGAACCAGAGTCGCTGATATAGCTCAGCGTGTCGTGAAGCTGAAGTGGTGATGGATGGGGCACATAGTGAGGAGAACCGATGGGAATTGAGAGTCTCAAGGTGTTAGAATGGCGAGCCCGCATGCACAAAGACCTCCACGAGATGGACTGGCGACCTCAAAAGGTCATTGAAGCCGCTGATTCAAGCGGTACAAAATTTTGAGGTGTGGACATCCCGTGAAGAGACCTATGACCAGCAGTGGAGTTCCATCGGTTGACAAAGAAGAACATGCCCTTAGCCCTTAACCACAATTTCGCATGATGGAAAGCGATAAGTGAATCTCAAAATATGCCAATATATTCACTCTTGCTTTAAATATACCTATATTATAAACAAAGGGTAAGACTAATGCCGTAAGTAAGTAAGTAGCGGCCTATTACTATCCCACTGCTGAGAATAGGCCTCTTCTCTCCATTTTTGGAGAGATGGTTTGGAGCTAAGACCTACAACGCTGCTCCAGTGCGGATTGGTAGGTTACACATATCTCCAGAATTCTCTAGAAATATGCAGGTTTCCTCGCGATGTTTTTCTTCACCGAAAAGCGTGTGATAAATTGCAATTATCAATTTAGACACATAACGTTTAACAGAAAAACTCATTGGTGTCTGCCCGGGTTTGAACCCGTGACCTCCTCGAAAGAGTCGCACGATGTTACCGCTGGGCTACCACAGCTCATATGCCGTACTCTCCGCAAAATTTGAAAATCGGGTTTAATTGCTAGATGCTAATTACTCTTAAAATCTTACTTACAACATTATTACCTGACAATTAAGTAAAACCTAACAGTCGAACATTTTGTAGAATTGTTATTTTCAATTTTATGAACAAAAACAATACATGACGACTCATTCCAATTTTCCGCTTATCTTTTATCTTTGTATATTATGTTTTATCTATTATTAAAGATACCAGCTGAATCATTGCTTTATAACATCGCGAGTGCAACGCGAGGACGGTTATTTATCCACTAAAGTTGATAACACAGACTTGACGAATAAAAATGTGTTCAATAGTGAAATATGTGTTGTTTTTCGCCAACATCGTTTTTACCGTAAGTACTGCTTTTTAAAGTTATTAGTAAATATTATAGAAGACTAGCTTTTACTAGCGACTTCGTTGGCGTGGACATGACACAGACGTGTGATAGGTCGATAATAGATGCACAATGTCATCCTGTTCCTGTAGAATTTACAGGATTTCTATAGCCTATATGTTATTCCGGCGTATAAGGAATAATTGTGACCAATTTCATCGATTTTGGTTCAGCGGATTCGCCGTTAAAGAGTAACAAACATACATCCATACTCATAAACTTTCGCATTTATAATCTTAGCAGGATAGTAGGACTAGCTGTACTAGCGGCTTTGCCTGCGTGAAAATCAGTGTATTTATCAGAATATTTGATCAGAATTTTGTAGTTATTGTAAGTTAATTATAAGATATAGAGATATGCTATCCCGGACTTTTTTGTAGCATTTTTATAGATCTACAATTCTCTAGTACAATATTTTAGTTTATCTCTGCTGGGTTACGTGGCGCAAGCGAGTGAAGCTCCAACACAATTAACATAAAACCGTAATGTACTATTAACCTAAAACCTTCCGGAAGAATTGCATTTCCGTACTAGTAAAAACCGTACAAAAATCCGTACGCTGGATATTGAGAAAATCGATCACATATATACAGACAGATTTTGGGGACTTTAATTTATAATAGGTTTCATTGATATATAGATATATGAATTCTTTGTAACCGTTACTTCCTTTGTGTTCTAGTTAATGTTCAAATACCCTCAATGCAATTTTTGAATTTACCGGCAGTGATCATCAACCTGACCTTAGCCCACTCTAAATGGGCTCGGCAAAACATGTTAAAAACATGTTGTCACATGATGTGGCTACGTATTTACCGAGCGGTCGCCTGCTAACGTCAACTTACCTTAGTCATATTTTATGTCACCTCGGTAAGAAAGAAGGTAGTCTATTCTAATCAACCGGATACCACTAGATGGGTTAATTTACTTTAGTCGCCTTTTACGACACCTCGTTGAGAAATGAGGGTGGTCTATTCTACTCAGCCGGATACCACACGCCATAAGTATGTACAATAAAGAAAGAAATAAATAAAGCGGAACAGTCAGACCGACAGTCTTTCGCATTTATGATATTAAGTATGGATGTTTTAATCTTAAATGTTATACTAAACTAATACTGTATTAAACATTAAATTAAATAGTTAAGCTCTTAACTTACTAATATTTGTGTAACATTTTTTAGTGGAAACTTTATTGATGTATGATATATTTATATTTATATATTTATTTAGTAATAGAATCATTGTTTGTTTCCCAAATAAAATAATACTTTAAACTTGATCTTGTCTTGTAGCTTGCCGGCCTAGCCCTGATTGGGGTGGGGGTAGCTGTCCTCGTGCAAGGTAACGACGTACTAGATCTGATCCCGGGAGTCATCCGAGGTATCCCGATATCAGTTATAGTCGTCGGTGCCGTCATCTTCGTGGTTGGATTCTTTGGATGCTGCGGCGCCATCCGGGAGAACAGATGCTTCCTCACAACCGTAAGAATAAGTTATATTGTGAAATAATGCTCATATCTATCTATGACATACCTCAGCGTGTCGCAAAACTGAAGTGAAACTGGGCGTGGCACTTAGTACGATCGCACAGAGTAAGACTTGAGTCAATATCACGATCCAAAAGCACTTGTATCATTTTTTTTTAATAATTTATAGAAGTTGGCATTACTTTGAGGAAATCCATTTTACAAAAGTTATAATAGAATTATTATGCTATAATCCGAATCTATGGAACGCTAGCAAAACTTTCGTTTCGCCCCGTAGCTGAAGCATCGTCAGGAGATAGGCTCCACGACAAAATCGCAAAGCCATTTTGCGTCAAACGTTGAGATTACCGTAGTGAACGTGTTTAGTGCTTGTGTAGTGTGCTGTTCGTAGTGTCTTGTGATACGTGCGGGAACTTATTCAGTACGTATAAGTTAGATACTATAGATAGATTTTCTTAACAAACGCGAATGATAGCAAAATCATTCTATCATAACTTTTGCACTTGTATAAGTTTATTTAAATAAAGAATTGAATCTTAAAAACAGCGTATCACAATGGTGTTAGCACGGTGTCATTATCTCCCCTTTTCCAGTATTCCATCATCATGCTGATCCTGGCAGCAGGCAAGATGTACCTGGCTGTAGTAATCTTCATGGCTATGGACGACATTCAGAGCAGGGTGGCGGAATGGCTCCAGGATGCGTTCGTTAACAACAACCTGCGGCAACCTTTTCATGCTGTGGAAACTGCGGTAAGTAGCAAAATTTTTGCTAACGCTTGTGAGTGCATAATTTATCTTTTGTAACGACTAGCCAAGCCAGCTAAGCGAGCCACGACAGTTGACGCCAGAACTATCAGCCAAAGCTATGTGGCCTGAAAGATACTTCCATACTGTAAACGAATGGCACGTCGGCCCTACCGCCATATTATCGGACACTTTCAGTCAGCAATTTGCTACATTCTTTAATAGATTATATTTAACTTGCCGGGTATGTGAAGTATGTGAATCTTGCAAGTTACATTTACCCCACTTACTAGAGTCCGATTGAACTGAAATTTTACATATTGGTCCAGTCCCCATGACAATACATGTTTATGCATGATTCTGCTGAAAAGATTGGCTCCATACGAGGAAACTCCTCAACGGTTAACAGTAGGGACATGACTTTTTGTTAAAAGCTTTTATTTATGTTTTAATTATCTTAATTAGTAAAAATATTGTAATGCATGAAAAGTTTTTCGTAATGGCGGCATAATATGCAGGATTCCTCACGATGTTTTCCTTCACCGAAATGGTGTGATCAAGTGACCTACCCCGCTGCTCTAGATATATGTATATTTCCTCACGATGTTTTCCTTCAGCGAAAAGCGTGTGATCAATTGCAAATATCAATTAGACACGTAAGTTTAAACAGAAAAACTTCAAAACCCTACAGAGCTCTTCGGAACCCTTCTCGAAAGAGTAGATCGGTCTCAACGTAGGGCTATCACAGCTGCCTAAAGCTTTTTGACCATCGAGGAGGTTTTAGTAGGTAGGAATCCCACATCACCCCTAGAGTTTCGGTATCTTATAGAAGATTTCCCTCACCGAATTATGGTTGATTTCAGCTACAGCGCAACCACGTGTTACTTTCTTTTTATTTCAGTTCAGTTGTTGTGGTACCACTGGTCCTGAATCCTATACAGGCGTCCTGCCAGCTCTGCCTTCCTCGTGCTGCGAGGCTGGTGTTCAGGTCTGCAATATCGATAATGCATTCGGAGGCTGCAACAGTGTGGTCGGTGATTTCTTCGCCACTTACGGAGAAGCTACGGCCAGCGTCATTGTGGTCATCGTTGCGGTTGAGGTAACGAGATAATGCTATTGAAGTGTTTAAAGTGTCCCATCCTTATATTTGCATCATACAATTAAAAATATATATGCTCGAGGTAGTTCGAAGTAGTTCAAAATAAAGATCAGTGTAACTTAACTTTTCTGTTTTGCTTTTTGTAAATAAGTTGGATGGACTTAAAATATCTGGGTGACGGAGCTTCCACTCTGTATTTTTTTAGAAGATATAAAAAAGATGAGATATGAAAGAAAGAGCTGGTTCTATTTATACTGGATTGGGGATATTTTCACTGCCGTTCCCAACTGAGCTATTATAAGCTTTGCAATCGACAGCGTAATTAGCCTTTGTTTTCTTATAATATTGTAGCAGTTTTTCAGTACCGAAAAAAGCGCTAAAATATTTTTAATGTAGCTCAGCTAGATCGATTTATCTCCCCGGAAACACCCTACATACTGTTTCATGAAAATCGTTGGTGCCGTTTGTAAAATTCAGATTATATATATACTCGAATATACAAGCTATGAGAGCCCAGCGGTAAGAGCGTGCGACACTTTCAAGGCATTCCCGAGTTCAAACCCCGGGCAGAATAGAAAAACTCATTGGTGTAATGAGTTTTCTATTAAAACTTATGTGTCTAATTGATATTATCGCTTTTCGGTGTAGCGAACATCGTGACACAAGAATAGCTCATTTAAAGATTAAAGAAAAGATGTTGAATCTATTTTAAGTAAACTTCTTTCCTTTAAATTTTGATTCAATAAGTACAGTTTTAATTTACTTTATATTTATCTATCTTTTCAGTTGATCGCCATGATCTTTGGCTTCTGTCTGTGCAACAACATTGGCAATAAGGGCAAACACACTGTATAGACTTAGTATATGTTGTTTTGATAACGGTATGCCATATTCTGGCTAAATCTCGAACCTATTGTAATATTTGATAAGTAAGATTACACTATGATCCAGTAAAAAATATGAATGCTGTTATGTACTGTATCATATATATAACTGACCTAAGACAAAACGCACGGTTAATATTAAAGTGACCGAAGTCAAAAAGTTGTTAGTGGCAAATTGCAATAAAGCCTATGAAACTCGTGAGTGTTAAAGAGACCCATTACTTGGAAGAGGCAAGAAAACACTATTTTTTTTTAAATAATTCGTAGCGTGTTTAATTAGCAGTTCAATTAAGCCTAATTTTAAATTCGGTCTCTTTAATACTAAGCGTCCGAAAACATTATGTTGTGAAAACGTTCGTAATTTTATAATTATTTTATACAAGCTATAATTGCGAAGTCGAAATAACAAAATTATGAAAATAATACGATTTTTGATTATTTTGTTTGATTCACATTATGGTTTTGACTTAGGTAATTTGTTGTATTTAGGAATTTTATACAGTACAAAGTCAAAGTATTTATTAAGTTATATGTATAATTATATAAGGTTAGTATTTCAGATCTCTTGGTTGAGAGATCTTTTAATACTAAAAACTATATGCGTGTCTATAACTGTGTACAATTTTGTAACAGATTAATGAAAGCGAATTTTAATTTATTTATTATTTCAACCACTAATATATAAAAAAAATATTATATTTTTTATATAAATATACTTTTCTTAACACAAGTTTATACCATTACTTTAATATTTGCTTATGTTTACACGATTTATAACCATATAAGTATTGGAATCTTTAATTCCATAGCTTTTAAAAAGTCTCCATTATCCTTTGGAAAGAATGATTGGAGCTTAGACCTACCACGCACTTACACGGAAGGTTACAATTCTCTAGAGATATTATCTCCAAAGAAGATATATTATTTGAAAGTTTCTTCAAATGAACAGAGCTTTTAAGCATAGCAGCTGTATTACGGGCTTATATCTCATTTCACGAGCAAATCGCGCTTGAATTAAATTTGTAAATCATTTAGATTGTTCAATAATTTATAAAAGTAGGCGTTACTTTGCAGAATTCCGTACAAAAGTATTGATATAATTATTTTGCTATAATCCACGTGTTACTCGTGCGATGCCATAGAGTTATATTGAGAATAGAAGAGCTATAGACTGGACTGTTAGTAACAATGGCACAATTAATATTGAGATGGAAGTATCTAAGTAGTATTCTTAGTCGTATTTCACGACACCTCGGCAAGAGTTGGTCTATTCTAGTCAGCCGAATACCACACGGCGGGTTGATTTACGTTAGTTGCCTTTTACGACACCACGGTAAGAAATGAGTTTGGTATATTCTAGTCAGTCCGATACCACACGTCGGGTTGACTTACGTTAGTCGCCTTTTACGATAACTCGGTAAGAAATGAACGTGGTCTATTCTACACAGCTGAATACCACACGGCGGGTTGACTTACTAAGTCACCTTTTGCGACACCTCGGTAAGAAATGAGGGTGGTCAGCCGGATATCTCATGGTCGACTTAACTTAGTCGCCTTTTACGATAAGGTACGGTAAGAAATGAACGTGGTCTATTCTAGACAGCTGAATACCACACGGCGGGTTCACTTACTAAAACGCCTTTTGCGACACCTCGGTAAGAAATGTGGGTGGTCAGCCGGATATCTCAAGGTCGACTTAACTTAGTCGCCTTTTACGATAAGGTACGGTAAGAAGTGAGGTTGCTCTTTTCTACTCGGAAACTACACGGCATTTCTCTTTATTGTAATTATATAATTTTAGTATAAAAACTTTATGTGCGAAGACGAGGTAAGTTGGCTGGTGTCACGGCCAGAAATACAATTGTTTTGGTTAAAATACATATTCATGAATCATAGTAAATATTGGTTGATATAAGATAACTAATCTAAATTTATTTAATGATAATACTATAGTACGGTTATCAATCAATTATATGCTTATGTTTCCATGACTTACGACGGCGATCTAATCAGCAATGTGAAGTAATGGCTAATCTCTTATAATTCATACGAATTACTTTGAATTACATTAAGAATTGACTTGGAAAATCCTTTAGGAAATTACGTTATCGGCACTTGATTTTCCGTGATAAGATATACAGTATACGCTCATACTGATAGCGCGAAGCGATAAACATAAATTTAACTAAAAAAGTACGCGTGTACTGTGATATCGGCTGATAAATTTTTTGTTCCAAATTGTGTATTTTATGATGTTATGAAAAAAATAAAGTATCATATTTATTTTTAGAATGAACGACTTTTATTGTATCCCGCCGTGTGGTATCGGCTGAATAGAATAGTACCACCCTCATTTCTTACTGAGGTGTCGTAAAAGGCGACTATTGTATTGTATTTCTGGTCGTGACACCAGCCAACTTACTTCGGCTTCGCACATAAAGTTTTTATATTAAAATTATATAATTACAATAAAGAGAAATACCGTGTGGTATCCGGCTGAGTAGAATAAACCACCCTCATTTCTTACTGAGTTGTCGTAAAAGACGATTAAGTTAAGTAGACCCGCTGTGTGGTATCCGGTCGAGTAGAATAGACCAACCTCATTTCTTACTGAGACGTCGTAAAAGGCGACTAAGTTAAGTCGATCCGCCCTGTGGTATCCGACTTAATAGAATAGTACCACCCTCATTTCTTACCGAGGTGTCGTAAAAGGCGACTAAGGTAAGTTGACCGTGTTGTATCCGTTTTAGTAGAATAGACCACTCTCTTTCTTACCGAGGTGTCGTAAAATACGACTAAGGTAAGTTGACGTCAGGCAGACAGTCGGTCGTAAAAACGCAGCCAAATCATGTGACAGCATGTTTATAACATGTTGTGTCGACCCCACTTAGAGTGGGATAAGGGCAGGAGGATGATGAACGACTTTTTTTGTATCCTTTATTTGTTGTCATTTTTGCGTGGGTAGCGTGTAGATGGCGCTTTCTGTAATTGTTTTATACTATCGTCATTGATATATGAAAAAGTACGCCGTGTGGTATTCGGCTGAATATAATAGGCCACCCTCATTTCTTACCGAGGTGTCGTACAAGGCGACTATGGTAAGTTGACGCGTCATGTGTTATCCGGTTGAGTAGAATAGACCACCCTCATATTATACCGAGGTGTCGTAAAATACAACTCATATTAGTTAACGGCAACCAGGCAGCCGTTCATAAAATACGTAGCCAAATCATGTGACGACATGTTTGTAACAAGTTATATAAAAGTGTTTATATATACAATATATTTTAAAGATTTAAGTAAAATGTGAAATTCCTGACAAAAAGTAACCGTACTTAGATAAGGAAACAAATGACCAATATTTGAAGAGTGAAAGTTTAGCAAATTTTGTCTATTGTACACAGACCAACAAGCGTTAATATAATTATCCTTACTTCACACAAGCGATTTCTTTGTTGTGCTAAGACTTAACCAGATTTTACTTACTTTACTTACAAGCGAGAAGCATCTTGTTTATGAATAAAAGCTAAACTATTATTATTATTGACAAATTTATTTTCACCTTTGAGGCTGTGATCCTTTACTGTTCAGTGTCGGTGTTATTCAAATTCAAATTCAAAATATTCTTTATTCAAATAAACTTGTAAACAAGTGCTTTTGAATCGTCAACTCTACTGCTGGTTCGGAAAGCTGTTCCTACCGAGAAGAGCCAGCAAGAAACTCGGCGGTTGCTCTTTTAAAAAAATATAATTCTTAATATTATTTACATTAAGTCGTTACTGTCTTGTACAGGTTCAAAGAGAGCTATATCCACACATTCTTATCTTCCAAATAATCCTCAAGAGTATAGTAGGCTTTCTGTATCAGCCTCTTTTTAACAGTGTTTTTAAACTGCTGTAATGGCAGTGCTGAAATTGATTGCGGAATTTTATTATAGAATCTTATACCAAAACCCACAAACGAGTTACGCACTTTTGCAAGGCGCAAAGCAGGAACCGCAAGCTTATGTCGGTTCCTGCTTTGTCTATTGTATACATCACCTATCGTTTTATAATTCTTTATATTTTTATGAAATGTAAATGTTATGTTTTTATGAAATGTGAATGTTAAAATTCGGGCAAAGGCCAAAGGGTGCGTCAGAAAATTGGAATATTATCTTTAATATTTAAATGAGTTAATCTTTTTTTTTACATGTATGACAAATATTTACGATTTATTTTGCAATCATAACACGCTGTGTGGTATCCGGCTGAGTAGAATTGACCAACCTCATTTCTTACCGAGGTGTTGTAAAAGGCGACTAAAGTAAGTTGACCCACCGTGTGGTATCCGGTTTAGTAAAATAGACCAGCCTCTTCCTTACCGAGGTGTCGTAAAATACGACTACGGTAAGTTGACGTCAGGCAGGCGGCCGGTTGTAAAAACACAGCCAAATCATGTGACAACATGTTTATAACATGTTGTGCCGACCCCACTTAGAGTGGGATAAGGGCAGGAGGATGATGATTTGGATTCATACCTTTTTTTTAAATTTACAGCAAAAATGTACAAGTTATATCTATCTCAAATTACTTACACGCTGGGACTATACAAATCACGGAATGGTCCCAAGAATGCTGGCAGCGTTTCCGCGCTGAATCGCTAAGCTGATTCTTTGTGCGAAAAAGGAGCCAGCCCTCTTGTCACCTAAAGAGGCACTTAACCGAGGTGTTAAAACGGATAAAAGAAATTTGCACTTTGACTCCATGGCCGTAGGATCTCAATTGCGAGACCCTAGTCTCGACTGCAAACGGCACAAATATATAACTCTCGATGAGAGATGCATACTTCCGCCGTTTGCCGGTTTCGGCCATTTCCGCCGCAGCTCCAGGTCTTGACGCTGTTTCCCTGATATGGGACGAGGCTAACGTATCAACGCATGTTGCGTCACACATTAGGGCCCGTCCCCGTTCCCAAGAAACCAGCGTCAAGCCGTCTGGTCTCTTGCCATCATCCCGACATATCCCTGAAGGCTCGAGAAGAGCAGGAATGCAGGTGGCAGGAGCTCTTTTGATGATATCTTCTATTATAACGATATTTTTTAATTTATTCAATAAATAAGAATCAATTTTCTCAATAGTAAATCAATTTATTCGGATATCAATTTATTTAACTTTTGGACAGCTTATCAACTCTGCGCACTAATCACAACAAATGCGTCAAAAGGCGCCTCTCCTCTCCGGCCCTCTCCAAACATCACCACAGCTATCCTCACATCTCTCATTGAATTCAGATAAAATTGTTAACAAAACGCACTGACTAAAAATTAAAAATTAATAAAACGCCGACGACCGGACGAGTATGTAAAAAAAAATTACATACTGGTCCAGTCCCGATGACAATGCACGTTTATGATAAGCAAAGCTTGGCAAGGATTGGCTCCAGACAAGGTAACTCCTCAATGATTTACGGTAGGGTCATGAATTTTGTTAAAAGGTTTTACTATGATTAACTTATTACAAGTTAAACTGTGTTTTACATTCATAAATTAAATGTTTCCATAAACTTAAATATTCAAACATATCCTCACATTCTCGGCGAGGAGCTAACAAAATATTTATACTATCATTACAGACAAATAACACAATGCATGTAAATTATGTCTGTATACCGGGCTTTTGATGACATTAAGCCACGGGCACACGCAGAATATATTCGACTATAAAAACGATTAATCTTAAGCTCATTTTTGAGTCTTTAACGCTTTCAAAGTTAAACTACTCGAGAAATATTGATGAAGAATGGTCACTATAGTTTATAGCAAAAAGATAAATTCCGCTTGTCCTTCGGAAATGGAAAAAATAGAGTATCTAATTGATTGTGTTTAAACTATTAAATGTAATAGTTAAGAGAACTTTTAAGAAAAATAGCTATAAGTAGTTAATCCAAGGCAAAACGCATTTAGGGATGAATAACATATAAATACAAAAAAATATATACAAAGTAGTGGAGTAGGGAAGCCAGACTCAAATGTGTCATGCCATCGCCAGGTGGTTGTATGTAGATGTATGGGGAGAAAAATCGAGCTAGGTTTTTATTTAAATAAATGTCTTTTATCCCTGTTTTCGGGAATACTAAAATTTACGTTGAATGTAAAGGCAATTTTCACTGCCAAATGTTAAGTCTTTTGAGGAACGAGCGATCTAGAAAGGTGAAAATATCTAGATTCGCGCCCCACCTAAGCTGTGGTAGCCCAGCGGTATCACCGTGCGCCTCTTTCGAGGAGGTCTAGGGTTCAAACCCCGGGCAGGCACCAATGAGTTTTCTAGTAAAATTTATGTGTCTAAGTAAAACATCGTGAGGAAACCTGCAAATCTCTAGAGAATTCTGGGGATATGTGTAACCTACCAATCCGCATTGGAGCAGCGTGGTAGGTCTTAGCTTTAATCCTTCTCTTCAAATACTAAGAGAAGAGGCCTAAGTAAGTAGCGGCCTGTTACTCTAACACTGCTGGAAAGTGGAAGAGTAACAGGCCGCTACTTACTAACTTAAAAACATACAAAAAAAGTATTAAAGTAGATGTACTAGAGTATGAAAGCCGGCCTCAAATGCGCCATACCACCGCTGGGTGGTAGTATGTATCATATGATAATATGGACAATCGAGTGAACACTTCCACCGTTATTGAGCCAATTATAGACAATTGCACGTAGAACGATCATCGCTGATAGTGAAGAAAGAGCAAGCATAGAGAATTATAGAGGCCACTAGTGAGTGTGTTCTCGGCTCAAACAGAGTGACCTGCGTGTTATTCTTGATCGTATAACGGCACGCCCTCTCAGACCGGTCCCGAGAGCTTTGAACGGGTGAAGCATATTGCGATATGCGCAAACACCTCGCGCTCGTATGTTTGAGTAGCGACAGTTATAAGTATTGGGCAACTGTACAGAAGTTAAAAGAAAACTGATTTAGCCATAAAACACGTACGTACACTTCGTATGAGACTAAAATTAGCAAAAAAAATCATTTCCAAAATCATAACGCTCCAAAATATAACAAGAGTGAAAAATCAAAAATATATTCGACCATAACAACGTATGAACAAATCTGCTTCTCTATAAAAAAAAATTAACAGCCTGTTTCTATCCCCCTGCTGGGCATAACCTCCACACCCAGTTTTTGGAGCTAAGACTGTAATTGGTGTCCGCCCAGGGTTTGAACACGTGACCTCTTGAAAGAGTCGCACGTACCTACCGCTATGCTATCACAGCTTCTGATATGCAATGCGCGGATAATGAAAAAATCTTTGTATTGCAAAATGAGCTGTACAATTGTGCATTTACAATTTAAGTCCGCGTGATTCCCTGCGAGAGAAGTTTAAGAAAATAGGATAACTTAAATATTATATATTTTAACCTGAATTTGAAAAAGTCTAGTCGTTGAATTACTTATACGACGAGTTTATTGCGATTTTCTAATTAGAGGTCACGAGAGGAGTACATAAAGCGAAATGTGCGTGAACTGTACGCATAGTTAATATTCAAGATGTGTACAAACTGTGGTTACAAGTGGAACAGTGGGCAAATTCCGCGAATATAGGAAGCTAAACGGTACTTACTACTAAATGCATTGTCTGACTTGCAAATACATCAATTACATCGTAACTTGACCTAAGATGTAAATGATTTTTAGTAAATAAACATTTCTTATTCTTATACAAATAGCTAATTTGTTGATTTCTTCTGAAAAGTATTTTATACTTACGAAAAAGTCTGTATTTTACCGCCTTCTTCTCTCCTAATATTTTAGCACAGACTCACATCAAAACCACCAACAGTTATAGTACTAGACTGGTAAAAATAGGAAAACGGTACGGTAGACCGGAATACTTGGCGGAAATCGTCAATTGAAGACAGTAACGTAAATATACCTCTCTAAAGTAAGACCATCCTACTAAAAGTTTTAGGTATAAATGTACATTATGTAGTGATTAAGTAAAACAAAAGTAATGAGAATATTATTTTTCTATAATCCGCGATAAAAGAAAATATATGTAATGCTAAATGTAGTGTATTATTCGTTCTCATACCTGATACATGCAGAATTTGTAAGAACTCATGCACTACCCGACACCGATGACACAACAATACTCAAGCACTGCACACATTCACCACCACAATCTCAACAATTGTTTCGCCCCGTAACCGAAGCATCGTCAGGAGATAGACTCGCAAAATCGCAAAGCTTTGCGATTTTGTAGTGGATCAGCGTCAGGATCGAGCGTCAGGAGATAGACTCCACGACAATATTCTCATTACTTTTGTATTATGGACCTCCGCAAAGTAACGCCTAATTCTATAAATTGATTAGGTAAACACAATTGCTAACAAGCAAGCTATACTTGCGAATTCGACCGCATTAACGTCTAAAGTTATCAAACTGCGTAGAAATAATAATTGCCAGCGTTTGGAGCTCGGAAATAACCAAGTACATAAAAGCTACCAATTCAAAACTTAAAGTCAAAACTTCCAAATGACAGTCTGGAGGGCCAGCAATTGAAAAAATCTGTAGAACTACCAAATGACAAAGTCTGTAGAATTACTAAAATATCGTAATACATATGGCGGTAATACGGCTCATAGTTCAAAGATATAACGGACGTTGAGAACCCCAAATAATGTTGAGATCTTGCACTGGAAATATGTAGTTAGCAGCAGTGATGGAGAGAAAATGGTAAAAAGGTCGCAGTCGTTTGTTCGGAAGGCAATTCAATGTTAGATATCCTTAAAAATTTTGATTCTTGATTCTTAAAGAGGTTCACTTTTTGAAATGCACGGCCACAACTTGAAGAGGCGAAACAATTCTGAAGATAACGGGAAAATGCATTAAAATGAAATATGATTATTTTAATTATAAACAAGGTTACATGTGTATTACGGATATTAAAAATATTTTTAAAAAAATTGTTATCCGTTCTCATTGATAAAATGTGAAAGATACATACTCCGTTAAGAAAAATCATTTAACAAAATATAATTCAGAATAATAATGTTGTTTATAATTTACGATGTAAAGTAAAAAGTAAGTAAGTAGCGGCTTGTTACTATCCCACTGCTGAGATTAGGCTTCTTCTCTCCGTTTTTTGGAAAGAAGGATTGGAACCAAGACCTACACCACGCTGCTCCAATGCGGGTTGGTAGGTTACACATATCTCCAGAATTCTCTAGAGATATGCAGGTTTCCTCACGATGATTTTCTTCACCGAAAAGCGTGTGATAAATTGCAATTATCAATTACACACATAAGTTTTAACAGAAAAACTCATTGGTGTCTGCCCGGGTTTGAACCCGTGACCACCTCGAAAGAGTCGCACGGTGTTACCGCTGGGCTACCACAGCTACGATAAACAATTTAAAAAAATCAAGGACAAAACAGTAACATTTTAGTGATAAAAAAATCTCTCATTTATTAAAGACACATATTTTCGCGAAAAAAAAAGGAATTCAACATCCAATAACACGTTAATGACTTGTTTATCTTTCATCCATATTCGATCGGATGCGATAAAACGAGTCAAATTAAAAAGTTGTCCGAAATAAGCTACAGTGATAACGGTAAAAACAAGCTCGACGTGCCAACGACCGATAAAAGCGGATGTCACTGTAACAGTGCATATACCCTTGCCTGCTTTTTTAAAAATCAAAATAATCTTTATTAAAAAAAACGGTTGCCTGTAAAGTCGGTTTTACGGGCAAAGATTTTACGTGACAACGTCTTTTTAAATGTGATGGATTGGAGTGGGAGAGAGACGCAAGGCATTCGCCAGTCCGGTTGGCCTCTCTTTCGTTCGGTGACTCATCGTAACAGACGTGAGCGGGCGTTACACTTTTTCATGAGTGACTCCAAGCCGCAACCTAATTTAAGACGTTGTCACGTCAAAAGCTAGCACTTTGAATCAAAAAGAACAATTAGATTTAATGAAGCTACCACTCGCTCGGAATATTGCTCCTACCGTGAAGAACCAAAACTCAGTGTTAAAAACCCCAGAAATTTTCTATTGATATATATTTAAGCTGCAGTTAGGTATAAAAGTTTAACCATTTTTATCATTTGTACTGTTTTAATTTGCTTTACCTATAAACATATTCCTTAAACTTATTTTAACCATTTGTGTTTTGGTTGAGGCATACTCCTTTTTTTCTACCTGTATTGCAAGGCAAGAGTTTGAGTTCAGATCCACCAGTAAGTTACACATATCTCACAAAAATATAAACAAAATATATGCAGGTTTCTGCCATGATATTTTTCTTCACGCGCGTGACAAATTGTAAATATCAATGGCAAGATTAATAGACAAAATCCTTAGAGCCTGCCCGGGGTTTGAATCTGTGACCACTAACGTCAAACATCTGCCCAATCAGCTATGCGGCTCTTCTTTATATTATACAATACTAATACAGAAAGCCTGTACTAACAATTTAATTATTTTACCTTGCATAATATTACAAATGAAAACCATGCCAAACTAATAAAACAAAAACTCCTTAACAACATCATGTTCCTGCCCTCATCCCACTCTAAGTGGGATCGGCACAACATGTTATAAACATGTTGTCACATGATTTGGCTGCGTTTTTATGACCGGCCGCCTGCCTAACTTCAATTTACGTCAGTCGTATTTTACGACATCTCGGCAAGAAAGAGGGTGGTCTATTCTACTAAACCGGATACCACACGGTAGTTCAACTTACCATGGTCGCCTTTTACGACACCTCGGTAATAAATGAGGTTGGTCTATTCTACTCGGTTGGATACCACACAGCGGGTCGACTTACCTTAGTCGCCTTTTACGACACCTCGATAAGAAATGAGTCACTATTCTATTCCTTAACAACAATTTTTTTATATTAAATATGACATAAGTGTGCAGGATGCACAAATAAATGGTGTTTATTGGCTCAGTTACCTTTTTTTCTATCTCACGCCCTACCGGCAATGACATAAATGGTGCGATAACACGACAACCACCCTGTAGTTTCCACGAGCATGAAATCAGGCACGGACAAAGTCAGGTGTGAAATCAACTAATGTCTCCAGACAAAGCGATTTTGACCGCTTTAGTTGTACAACAAACAATAGACAATTCGCACTATCCGAAAAACAAAGTCACATTTCCTATGCCTATATTCAAATTCATTCAATTTGAATTTGAATTCAAAATATTCTTTAATAAAATAAACTTGTAAGCAAGTGCTTTTGAATCGTCAACTCTACTGCTGGTTCGGAAAGCTTTTTCTACCGAGAAGAGCCAGCAAGAAACTCGCCGGTTCCTCTTTAAAAAATGTAATTCTTATTCTTATTTACATTTAGTTATTACAGTCTTGTACAGAGTCGAAGAGTAGCTACGTCCACACATTCTTATCATCTAAGTAATCCTCATTCTTATCATCTAGTAAGTAGGCTTTCTGTATTAGCCTTTGATTAATAGTGTTTTTAAACTGCTGTAATGGCAAATCTAAAATTGATAGCGGAATTTTATTATAGAATCTTATACCCAAACCCACAAACGACATACGTACTTTTGCAAGGCGCGAAGCAGGAGCCGCAAGCTTATTTCAATTCGTACTTTGTCTATTATATACATCACCTATTGTTTTATAATTCAATTAAATCAATTATTAAATTACTTAAAATATACTGTGAAGCAAATGTAAGAATGCCTATTTCCTTAAACTTCTCTCGCACGGAATCACGCGGACTTAAATTGTAAATGCCACGCACAGCTCTTTTTTGTAATACAAATATTTTTTCATTATCCGCGCATTGCATACCATATATCAAGAATCGAATCTAGGGTCATTTATTAGGCGCCAACCACTGCGGTGCAACGGTTGTTAGAAAAATTATCAACAAGATTTGAAACAAGACGTCAATACATGATACCATAGAAACATGTTTCTGCGGTGATTTGTTATGCGAGTGTATGACCCAGACATGTCAACGTCGGCCGCCTTAGACTTGGCCACAAGTGGGACACAAGGATGGACAATTTTGATTTGAATAATTAGAGCATTTCGTCTATGTGAAGATATTACCATTTTGCAAAATTCAGATCTAATATTGTCTAATATCACTTAATAATCTAGTTTTGAAGCAAACTATTGTTTATTATATCATCATCTTCCTGCCCTTATCCCACTCTAAGTGGAATAAGTATGTTATAAACATGCTGTCACATGATTTGGCTGCGTTTTTACGACCGGCCGCCTGCCCGACGTCAATTTACCTCAGTCGTATTTTACGACACCTCGGTAAGAAATGAGGGTGGTACTTTTCTACTTAACCGGATATTAGCATTAGTGCGGAGTATTAATACTTGAAGTTTATAGCACGAAGTATTATTAAATTTAATATAAAAACATAAAATATTTTTAGCATGATTGGCGTCTCCGTACTTCAGCGTATATAAGGAATTTTTAAATGATATCGTTAACAAAAATATTAAATAGAAGTGGTCCCAAAATTTATCCTTGAACAACTCCCAACGGTAACCTACATATTTGAGATGTGTAGCCCTTGACTGCTACATAAAGGTAACAATTGAAGCTAGTGTCGAAAGCCTTCGAAAAATCAATGTAAATGGTGGTTGGCGATAACGTACAGAGCCTCTACAAAGCTCTAAGATAGTTTGAGTTTTGAGTTGAGTTTGTTATTGTTAGTTGAGTTTGACACAACGCGTATGAAAATGCCATGAAAGTAGGATGTACCAATGTTAAGAAAAAGCAACTTGGGTTTTCAAATACTTTGATGCAAACGATTTCAACGAGCCTAAAGCTGGCCGAATAATTTATCCCATTAATACTATAAAAGTGAAAGCTTTTGGATATTTTTGTGTTTGTACTATGTTAACTATGAGTCGGTATTACGGATTATTAGAATATTAATTTTACTACAACTATATATAACAACTTATTTATTTTAAAAAAAAAATTTTTTAAGCTGTGGCAGCCCAGCGGTAACACCGTGCGACTCTTTCGAGGAGGTCACGGGTTCAAACCCGGGCAGACACCAATCAGTTTTTCTGTTAAAACTTATGTCTAATTGATAATTGCAATTTATCACATGCTTTTCGGTGAAGGAAAACATCGTGAGGAAACCTGCATATCTCTAGAGAACTCTGGAGATATGTGAAACCTACCAATCCGCATTGGAGCAGCGTGGTAGGTCTTAGCTCCAATCCTCTTCAAAAACGGAGAGAAGAGGCCTATTCTCAGCAGTGGGATAGTAACAGGCCGCTACTTTAAATGACAAAGGCGGTCTTATCGCCTACAATGATCTCTTACAGTCAACGCGCGAGTGGCGGATTAAACCATCCAAAACCATCTTGTTTAATTCATCGTGGGCGCAGCTCAGTCAGCAATAAAATCCTTTATTTATTACTTTTCACTCCGGCCTAAGATCACCAAACTGAACCGTGTTGACTCGTTATAAATAACGGTACCCACATACATTTATTTACGACATCGTATTTGCATAGTGATCCCATCACAGTCGCATATATACATAAATCTTTACAAATTACGTTAATTAATTTTAATAGCTGAAGCCGATATGTTTAAACATCATAAAAATGGTGATTTTTTTTTAATAAATTCATAGATCTGGCCAATGAACTGAAAAATTAGAATGTTATGGGTTATATCCTAGTATTAAGTTCGCGGTAATGAGGCGGCGATTACAGTTTATTGTAAATATCCGAATGACTGGTCTTAGCCCGGTATTTTTTTTAGAAAATGTACTTATTATAAAACAACGTCCCCACAAGCTATCCGTCTTTATGTAATCGATTTTCTCAAAATCTACTGAATAGTTTTTTGTACGGGTTTTGCTAAAAGATTACTTTGGAAGGTTTGAGTTCTCAGTAAATGGCGGTTTCAAGTAAATTATGTTGAAGATTTCGCAGTTGTAAAAAAACTAGCCTGCTGGGGCTGCGTGAACCAACAGAGATACACTAAATTTATCTACCAAAGACTTGTAGATCTACAAAAATTCTACAACAAAGTCCCAGAGAGCATGTCTCTATCTCATATGGTTAACTCACAATAACTACTTTTAAGTTCGAAGTTTCAATTTGGGAAAAAAATTGTGATACATTGATTTCTACGGAGGCAACGCCGTTGGGACCGCTTCACAATATCAATATCAATATATATATATATATATATATATATATATATATATATATATATATATATATATATATATATATATATATATATATATATATATATATATATATATATATATATATATATGCCATATCCACCAGGTTAACTCTGGGCGCCATCGCAACGGTTGGCTGTCTTTTCTAACAATTCATATTGTATGGCCATTAAATTGTACAATAAACTCCCAAATTGTAAAAAAGAATTGCCTCTACTGAAGTTTAAGGGAGCAATTTTGGAAATATTAAACCAAAAAAAATATTATTCGGTTCACGATTACCTTAATGACAACAATATACTTAATGTTTCATGATAATTGTAAGATTTTTTAAATAATTGACACATGTTTACAATAACGCAATAATTCTTCTTTTGTTAAATTTTATTTATTTTTTAATTTTAATAACATGACAATTGTAATATTAATTGTAATTTCATTATTAATTAATTGTAATTTTAATATGTAAATAAATGTAATTATAATACTATACTAGAAATGTTAAGCATTTTTACAGTAGTACAGTTGACAGTAAATTGTGTTAGGGAATTTAGAAATGAGTTATATCTGTATGTACCCACAATTTCGCAAATAAATTTATATATATATATATATATATATATATATATATATATATATATATATATATATATATATATATATATATATATATATATAATTAAGATTAACTCATTTAAATAAATAAATTAAAGATAAATATTCAATCAGGATGAATGGGTGCTTCAGTTGCAGTTTCTTGAGATGAATACATGAATAGACTTTCGACTCCTGACCTCGAATGCGGCTCAGCTAACTGCTCTGTGAACACGAAATCTATTTATTTGTTTGCACAAACAAACAACACTCTTTAACTGAACATCGACAAAGTTAAAAATACCAAAGTTACTTTAGTTTAATCCGCGATAAACCGCCCTTATAATATTATCTATACATATTATAAAATAAGTGCCGTGTGGTATTTTTTTTTAAATGTCACTAGCAATTTGGATTATAAATTACTAGTAAACTTGTTAACCCCTCCAGATAAGCTAAATCCTTGTGTTAGGAGTGAGTTAGCATCCCTAGTTTAATGTCTAGGATACAAACCCACGACCTTTCGATCGCAAGTCCGTTACTCTAACCATTCCGCTACCGCCGCTATATTTCCTACCGAGGTGTCGCAAAAGGCGACTAAGGTAAGTTGATGTCAGGCGTAAAATACCTAGCCACATTACATTACAACATGTACAAAAGGGTCGGCAGTACCCACTTAGAGTGGGATAAGGGCAGAAAAATCATGACATATTATAAAACAAAGTCCTCAAGAGCTATCTGCCTCTATGTGGTACACTGGTATAGTGATGCAATCATCTTATATTATAAATGCGAAAGTATGTCTGTGTGTCTGTTTCCAGTTCTTTTTCACACTTTTAATCCCAATATTCATGAAAAGACGACAAAAATTAAATATTATGCACCGGGGTAAAATATACGATAAAAAAAATCCTTTTTTTTCCTTCGGGAACATCATTTTCCTGCCCTTATCCCACTCTAAGTAGGGTCGGCACAACATGTTGTCACATGATTTGTTTATTTTATGACCGGTCGCCTGCCTGACGCCAATTTACCTTAGTGGTCTGTTACGACACCTCAGTAAATAATGAGGATGGTCTTGGTGGTGGTGGTTGGTGGTGGCTAAGTAGGACTTAGCCGGATACCACACGGCAGGTCAAGTTACCTTAGTCGCCTTTAATGACATCTCGGTAAGACACGAGGGTGGTCTTTCTACTCAGCTGGATACTAGATTATATCGGTTTTAAATTTACTAATATTTCGTGGGTGAATGAATTCAAATACAAAAACCAGTTAATTAGTACCGTAATCCTCAAACAAGCTTTTCGGAGTTAGCATGTGCACATCTATTGCAATTCGCAAAATTGTCTGTTTATTCATCAAAAGGCTCATGATACCTTCTGTATTTCCTATGATTCATCAATAAAATAAAATTATAACAAATTATTTGTCACGTACACAAAAATTGGTTAACGTAGCCTTGTCATACATTTTTATAAGTTTTCCTTAAATATTTGTCCTATAGAGAAGCATAAGTTGCTTAATGCTATATATAAAACAGATTTTATCTTTTTTGCAATATTTTACTATACTTGTTTGTTCGTGTAACTTTAAAATTCATACACACTTTTACTAGCTGTTCAGAGAAAAGAAAAGAACCCCGTCGCGTTTTAGTGCTAGTTAAAAATACAAATAATGACAAAAACGCTTAGCGCCGGCCGGGGCGACCATGTGTGCCGGGCACCGTTATGCCCCTTATAAATATAGAGTCCTCTGTGGTCGCCGCAGTGCATCGCGCTGACCGCCATGAGACTGAACGCGTTTATACTTGCCCTGTGCGTGTGCGTGTATCACACACGCGCAGCATCCATCAACGTCCCAGAAACAAAGCTCGACGCTCTCGACGACGTCGACTTGGACAATGTAGAACAAGAGACTGTTTTGAACAAGCAAAACCTAAAAAAAACCAACGATGACATCCCAGTCAAAGTCGAACAGGCAGTGAACGAAAACTCAAATGATTACGTACCCGATAACGATGATAGCAATATCAACGTGAAACGTATCGAAGTAGACTTACGGAACCCCGGACCGCCCCAGAGGCAGGAGCACGAGACACAGAATCCCGACAGCTACAGCGAGAGAGAGAAAGCTATCTTCGCAATCAAAAGTACTATTGCAAATGCAGAAAAAGTTTTTGACGAAGGACTTCAAGATGTGTCGAACGGTTTGAAAACTATATTTTCACCTGAGGAAAATCTGCCCGTGATCCAAAAGAGTATTAATAATTTGAAAGAAACGTTCACAGGCGAGATTGAGAAAATGAATTATGCCATAAAGGCGCAACTTAAGCCGGAAACCGTTCCTTCGGGTCAAACATCAGAGAATATTGTAGAAATCGCCGAGTTGCGTCTGAAAGTTTTGGAAAAAAACTTTGTAACTGGCGTCGATGCTCTCTCAGAGGGTGTTGAATTATATTCAATAATAAAAGAAGACGAGGCGGGAAAAACAGCAGCAGTTAGAGCTGATATTCAAAATTCAGAGGAGTCTCAACCAAGCTCATCGTCACCAGCGCCGACACAGCCCAACCCTATCCTGACATGTTTCCAAACCATAATAGCTAATTCGATTAACACATTAAGTGCAACATTTTCAAATGGTTTAAATGGAAATACAAATAACTCCAGCAGTCCGGGTAATTTAATGCAATGTATAATGCAAAGTCAAACATCACAAAGCCAGACACAGGCATCGGAACCACCTAACGTACAATCCGACACACCCGACCAACAACAACAACAACAACAACAACAACAACAACAACAAAATCAACATCAACAACAAAATCAACAACAACAACAAAACCCGTTGGCGGCGATGTGGACGTCATTATCTAATAATTATCAAACTTTCGTCAACAACTTTCAAAACGCGCAAAATAATCAACAGGGGCAGAATAATCCAGCCAACTATAACATTTTGCAGCAAGCATGGCAAAATAGCCCCCTCCAGACCATCTTTAATATTGGGCGACCAACGCAAGTAACGACAAATACCGACGCGACGACGAAACAACCAGACAGTTCATCAAAGAAGCCAGATGACGAAGTACAGTCGGATAATGTTGTTCCTGCCAGAAGTCCTGCTGTCGCGCCAGCCCCCCTACAAGCACCAGTGAGCCAGTCGATACAACAAGTACAAACCGCCCAAGCTCCGGTTCCCTTTCAACCAGGTCCGATTCAACAATTAGTACAAAATAATCCTATTATCAAGGGACTGCAGAGTGCGGTTCAAAGGCTACAAGGTGTTCCAAATCCAGAAACACCAAGAGAAGAAGTAGTACAAGATAAAATTAGCAACGAGGACGGCAATGTCGACTCCAAGGGCCATTACGGTGGGAATAACAATGTGAATAATGTGAACCAAGGCAAGTTAACCTCACGTTCTCTATTATAATTTTATTTTTCTTTAAATCTTTTATGTGTGATAGGTTGATAATAGATGTCGTCCTGTCATCCTCTTCCTTTTAGAATTTATAGGATTTATAGAAATCTCATATTTAATATAGACCTTATATGTGACCCCGTTGTATAAGGAATAATTCTGGCTAATTTCATTGATATGGGTTTAGCGGATTCGTCGTGAAAGAGTAACAAACATACATCCGCACTCACAACATTTCGCATTAGTAGAATCGAAAATATTGCGCAATGTACATTTTTAGATTTGACTTATTAGTATAACTTTTTTAGCAAAGTTAGTGTAGTTACTTCATGACAATTGAAAAGTTAAAATTAACTATAAACTACTAAAATTAATTAATATTTTTAATGTAAAAATAAAAATAAATATAAACTTATTCGTTAACTTCATTAATTAGTTCATTATATGGTAAAGATAGATAAAATAATATATAAATTTATCTTAGAAAACAATGTTGATTATTAAATATTTTAATATAATAAGCTCGACCGTTAGCCGTTTCGTTGCTGAAATTGGGTTGCTTTTTCACTGAGTCAAGAAAAAAATTGACAAAAACAAAATGCTATGAAACGTACATGGTATTCTATATGTGTCTATACTTATTCTATTTGTGTCTATACTTATTCGTATGTTTACTTAGTATCCATTCAACGCGGCGCAATCAAATATATTATATACTTAGTAATATTAAGGTTATATATAATTTCGATAAGATTTATATACAGACAGTCCTTTCATTAAAAATATAAATACAAATATATGGGGCACTTACACACAAGGTCGTCAATCCCCTAAGTATTTAATACTTATGTTATGGTAGACAGACAACTGTTAAATATACTACTTATATAAATTTAAATACATACTTAAATTCAAATATACGCCCAAGCTCAAAGAACCAAAAAATTGTTTATGGAAAATATGGGCCTCCTTTGGGAGTCAAACCCGCGCCCCGCGGAGCTGAAGGCATATTCAGTACCGACTGCGCCAATGGGCCAGTCAGTTCATTGAACAACATATTGTTAATTTTTTATGCGTAACTTAAAGTGATGGAAATGTTTCAAAGAACTCAACATATTTTAAGATCTGTGTTTATTTAAAACTCACAAACATAATTATGTTATTTTAAAATCAAAATCCATAATAGCGATTTTGTGTAGCAACGATTATTATATGAGTACTGTGTATTTTAAGGTTCTCTTGAAAAATCAATGTATTTAGTAGAAATTTTGAACATAAAAGTGGTTATTATGAGTTAATCATAAGAGTTTTTGTTGATGTTCAATTCTCTAGTACATTACTTGAGTGTATCTCTGTTTGTTTACGCGGCGCACTTGACTAAAACTCCCAGCAAGCGAGTTTTTATTATCCGCGCAACTTTTGCAACACAATTTTCATAAAACCGTAATGTTAACAAAACGTCCGGAAGAATTTGACTACCTTTCATTAAAGACCCAACAAAAATCGGTTCTGTAAATGTTCAGAAAATTGATTACATACAGATAGACAGCTTTTGTGGTCCTTATTTTATAATAAGTATAGATAGATTATATTATATTTACTTCAAATATATATTATATTTGCCTCTTACATCTCAGCTTAGGGCCTTTCCATTGAAACTACATAACCACGTATTTTAAAGTGACATGGTGGTGAAGTGCTCAATTGTCGGACTTTTCCCTTTCTACAGCTGGTCGAAGATCACTGCTCTCCATTTTTTTAAACAAGATAAGAAAGAAAGCTTCTACAATGCGGATAGATACTTATGTTTTAATAATCTTTCAGAGAAATGCAGGTTTCCTAACGAATATTTACTATCAACGAAAATCAAAACTAATAGGCATAGATGTTACTAGTAGTACCTGGAATTATGTTCACGCCTAATTTAGTGTTAAAATATTTTCAACTAGCTGACCGAGCGAACATTGTACCGTCATATTTTTTTTCATAGAAACCTTCTCCTGATAACAACAAGAAATTAAAATAGAAAAAAAAATTAACGAATTGTAATATTGGAATTGAGTCCAACCACATTCCAGACATATGTCGTTCTTGCCGTGCATCTTTCCTTCTATGATCAACCTTAGAAATTGATACCGGGATCCTCTCTGCAGATGGCCGAAAAAGGCAACCTTTCTTTGCATGACGGTTTTCATTAGCATCCGCTTGCTTAGCTCTCTCCAAGACCAGCAGATCTTCCTCATTGGTTACATTTTTGGTCCATGATATAAACATCATATCTCCTTATAGTCAACTAAAAACCGACATATTTTAAAAAAATATTTTTGTTATAATTATATTTTTACCATAGTGACAGCATGGGGGGCCTTCATAACTGGTCTCGTTGGTACCATAGGTGCGTTGATAAATGGTACGACGGCCACCGTATCGACAGCCGTCAACAGTGCTATAAATACACTGGGCACAAATATTCAGGTACCATGGCTGGGTCGATTGGTTTAAGTGTTGTGTATTTGTGTTTTTGAAGGCATAACAATCTGTTTGCAAAAGCTTTATATATTATATTTGTGTTTATGTGCTTTTTGTCGCTTTAGTATAATACACTAAACTTACATACTATACAATCTTACATTCCTTTACAATGTAAAGAAGTAAGATCTTTGTAGGAATAATAATTTCAATCTGACGTACTTCCACAAAAAAATAATAGGACATACTTAATGAATTTAATTAATAAATTATTTAAAATAATATCATTATTTTTTTCATAATCTAATGGCATTCAAGTAATTCTAATTATTAATCATAGTCGTATAAGTGCTTAAAAAAAGCAAAATTTGCAACGCCCTAACCGGGTAAATATTTATAATAAGACATATTGTCCTAAGCCTGTTGTATTGTCTGGCTTTAAAGGGCAAGATTACTCGAAACTTGTATATCTTCGGCTCTCTACTGCCGCCATTTCGTGGCTTTAATGATGCTCCTGCGATCACAATTCCCGCCCAATAACTGTACAAGACATTAGAGCTAACACAACGTTGCAAAAATTATGTGACCACTGTGAAACTATAAATACATAACAAAGCGTAATTTTAAGATAATTTCATATTTATACTTTATCAATATATAATTGTCAAAACTAACACTTGTATTTAACTTATACCTATGTTATAAATTTTTTTATAGATAAACAACATTTATTTATTATACGCGGTGTGGTATCCGGCTGAATAGAATAGTACCAACCTCATTTCTTACAGAGGTGTCGTACAAGGCGACTAAGGCGACTAAGTTGACCCACCGTGTGGTATACGATCTAGTAGAATAGATCACCCTCTTTCTTACCGAGGTGTCGTAAAATACGATAGAGGTAAGTTGACGTCAGGCAGGCAGTATGTTTATAACATGTTGTGCCGACCTCACTTAGAGTGGGATAAGGGCAGGAAGATGATGATGAACATTTATTTATTATATGTTTTTATGTTACAGGCGGTACTGACGACAGCGGCCGGATAGAAGAGAAGTTAGAGGAAGTCAAGGCTCAAAATATACCTTCTGCGGAAGATATCACGGAGGAGAAAATAAGTGCTGAACAACTGAAAACCCCGGCAGTTTCTGATAAGACTGAATAAGTCGCAGTGTGACAACATAATTTATTTAACGTTAGCAATTCTAAATTAATGTAAATAAATAAAAATGTTTGTTTCGCTGCCTTTATAAAATAAACTATTGAAACATTCATAATCTTTAATTTATATGTTATTCTTATAAAGAAACTGTTAACAATTTATCAGATAACCAGGTTTAATACTTGGTTTTCTCACACATTACAAATTAAGGAACGACAGCACGCCTTAACCCATCCATTGTTGTATAATCTATATATATGTTATAACATGTTATATATAATCTATATAATATGTTGTATGGTTGGTTGGTGGATTATTATAATCCCAGATATGCGTAAAGTCCTCCTATCTACTTTTTAGAGAGTAATATTGGGGTTTAGACCAACCACCCTTCTTCAATGTGGATTGGAAACGTCATATAGGTATCACAACTTTTTAGTTTTATATCGAAATATTCCTACACTAAAATAAGCAAATAAGTGCTTAAATCATTATAAATATCAGTCAAACAAGACAAATAAACAATTCATAGAAATAGAAAGACTTAAAAGACATAATTTAATAGGTTGTACAATATGCATAGTATGTTATCATTATATTGGAGAAGAGGATTCAAGACAACTATTGTTGGCCTAAGAATATAAAAAGAAAGATGGAGTAAATTATTCTTGTGTGATTTTGATAGAACATTGTTAGGTTTTAAAAGACTAGATAGTAGATTCGAGCACATTAACTTAATTAAAAATGTTGCATTAGGTTATAATAGGGATTCGACTTGGAGTGGAAAAGAAATCGATGAAAAAAATAATCGATTTTTCTTCTTTCATAATAAATCGATTAACTCGAATCGAATTTTCTTTCTATTTGAAAATTTTTATTTTTTCATTTAATAATTAATTAGAATAAAGACTAATTAAAGTAGATTAAAAATAAGTAGTGCGCTGTTTGCAAATTCTATTAATATGGGTAGTTTGGCTACATTTGTTTAAGCAACGCATATCCTTATCTATAGAAACAGGAAAAATAAAGTAAAAGTAAGGTTACTAAATTAATAGGGTTTTAAAAATCGATTTACGTTTATAAAATCGATTAATAAATATCGATTACAGTAATAAAAAAAAATTTATTTTTTCATTTAAAAATTAATTAGAATAAAGACTAATTAAAGTTGACTAATTAAAGTAGATTAGAAATAAGTAGTGCGCTGTTTACAAATTCTATTAATATGGGTAGTTTGGCTACATTTGTTTAAGCAACGCATATCCTTATCTATAGAAACACGAAAAATAAAGTAAAAGGAAATTTAGTAACTGTTAATTAACAGGGTTTTAAAAATCGATTTACGTTTATAAAATCGATTAATAAATATCGATTACAGTAATAAAATAATCGATTCATATAAAAATCGATTATTTTTGACATCCATAGGTTATAATTTATAAAAATGTTTTTATAAATAAAAACTAACAAAAAATATGCAAAGATAACACAAACATTGTTTTTCAGTGAGCCTACAATGATTTTTTAACAATTATTTATGTATTACTTTAGGTTCAAATCCAAAACAAAAACTGTTAAAGTAAATTCATAAATTTTAGTTTTCAATAATGAATTCTAATACACTACGAATACGAGGGGGTGAAAACAAACCTACCAGGGGTGCTATTACTTTTGATCCAGTTATTCTACCCGATAATTATAACTGTAAGTGATGTTTTTGATTTTTTAATACGATTTGGAATACTCTATATTTTACCGCCTACTAATTAAAAGTATATAAAATATTGCCTCTGCTATGTCAGAACTATAATCGCGAATTTAAAAAATATTGTTTCAAAACTGTAGGTCATTTTAAACTGTTTATTATGTTTTGTGTATGAACTATGAAGACATAACAAATCGCCCTATCCAAAGAATAAAGTCACATGTACCATGTATAAGCATAGGAAATGACTTTATTCTTCAGATAGGGTGATATATGTGTAAGAATCGTGTAATCTCACCATTAATATGCTGGTCTGTTAATGTTATATATATATCTGTTATTGATACATAATTATAGCTGCATAAGAAGTAAGACATTCACTCTCTTAGGAAAGAATGATTGTCCCTTGGTTCCAACATTTTGCTCCAATATAGATTCATATACCCAAAATATTAAGTAGGGTTTATAATGGAGTTTTCTTCAACGTAAATGGAATGATAAGAAACATAAAAGCTTTTACAGTAATCTAACCTGGTTCATATTCATATTATTTTTCATATTCAAATTCAAAATATTCTTTATTCAAATTAACTTGTAAACAAGTGCTTTTGAATCGTCAACTCTACTGCTGGTTCGGAAAGCTGTTCCGACCGAGAAGAGCCAGCAAGAAACTCTGCAGTTGTTCTTTTAAAAATATAATTCTTAATACTATTTACATTAAGTCGTTACTGTCTCGTACAGGTTCAAAAAAAACTATATCCACACATTCTTATCTTCTAAATAATCTACAATAGTAGGCTTTCTGTATCAGCCTCTTTTTATTTAATCTAATTTTATTCTTAATCTCAATAGGTAAGAATTTTGCAAGTGCAATTTCAGATCATCCCCATCTCAAGTAAGGGTCATTTCCAAACCCAAATTGCTTTCACATTAATTTCTATGATATACTTTAATCTTATGTTTTACTATTTCTTGTTTAATATTACTTTCTTTTTAGTTAAAAACAATGAATTGTGTAGTAAATTTATACAATCAAATGCAGAAAATCAGCTGGTTATTTTGAAACAAATTTTATATAATATCAAAGGGCATGACAGTGACACTGTAAATTTTCTTACTGTTACTTATTTAAATGCAGATCTGAAGCATCCAGCGAAATGTATGATCACAAGGTAGGCACCAATGTCATATATAATCATGAAATTTGTCGTGTCCCATCCATCAATAAATAAAGCAAAAAGAGCAATAAACATCCTCAAAAGCTATCTGTCTGTATGTGCAAAATTTGTTTATCTCTATTGAAAAAAAACAAAAATAATGAGAATAATATTTTGCTGTGGATATAGACTCCACGACAAAATCGTAAAGCTTTACGATTTTGTCGTGATTTCGCGAAACAATTGTTGAGATTGTGGTAGTGAATGTGTGCAGTGCTTTTGTATTGTTGTGCCATCGGTGTCAGGTAGTGCATGAGTTCTTACAAATTCTGCATGTTTCAGGTATTAGAACGAATAGTACACTCTACATTAAGGTTTACACATATTTTCTTTTATCATATTTTATTTTATCATAGTATTTCACGATGTGTTTTTGATTTCAGATTTGTTACCAAAGAAAATAGTATTCAAAAAGAGTTTTCTGAATTTCTCACTCATGAAATAAAAGCCTTAATCAACAAACCACATATGAAATACAAGTGTTACTTGGATGCTGTCATGAAAATAGGAAGTTGCACTGAAAATTTTAAATCGGGAGGTGATGCAATGAAAAACTTAGAAATACCCCTCATTGAATATTTTAAAGACTGTTTACTTTCTTGCATTTCCACTTTAAGGTAATTAATAAGTCATCATCATCATCATCTTCTTGCCCTTATCCCACTCTAAGTGGGGTCAGTACAACATCTTATAAACATGTTGTCATATGATTTGGCTACGTATTTTACGACCGGCCACCTGCCTAACGTCAACTTACCTTAGTTGCTTTTTACGACACCTCGGTAAGAAATGAGGGCGGTCTATTCTACTCAGCCTTATACCACACGATGGGTCGACTTAACTTAAGCGCCTTTTACGACACCTCGGTAAGAAATGAGAGCGGTCTATTCTACACAGCCGGATACCACACGATGGGTCGACTTAACTTAAGCGCCTTTTACGACACCTCGGTAAGAAATTAGGGCGGTCTATTCTACTCAGCCTCATACCACACGATGGGTCGACTTAACTTAAGCGCCTTTTACGACACCTCGGTAAGAAATGAGGGCGGTCTATTCTACTCAGCCTTATACCACACGATGTGTCGACTTAACTTAAGCGCCTTTTACGACACCTCGGTAAGAAATGAGGGCGGTCTATTCTACTCAGCCTCATACCATACGATGGGTCGACTTAACTTAAGCGCCTTTTACGACACCTCGGTAAGAAATGAGGGCGGTCTATTCTACTCAGCCTCATACCACACGATGGGTCGACTTAACTTAAGCGCCTTTTACGACACCTCGGTAAGAAATGAGGGCGGTCTATTCTACTCAGCCTCATACCACACGATGGGTCGACTTAACTTAAGCGCCTTTTACGACACCTCGGTAAGAAATGAGGGCGGTCTATTCTACTCAGCCGGATACCACACAGCTTCTTAAAACACATACATTGTAATTTTTAATTTGTATGGTGAAATTTTTAGGGACGTCCAGCATATATCACCTACTGAGAAAAATGAGATATTCAATCTTGCACATTCGGCATTGAGACTCCTGCTTTACTTGGTACAAAGGGTGAATGGAAACAATACTGCCAACTTGATGCCTATGCTGCAGGAAATAAGAGCTGGTTTGCGATACCTCATGTTCGACGCCGACGCGCCCATGGACACGAAGTCGATATGTGGAATACTGTACGTCTCCTTGCATGTTATTGAAAACGGTTCTGATTCGTGGATAGATGTAAGTAATACATACAACCATACCAAAGCGTAACATACAGACACACTTTCTTATTTATAATATTAGTATGTATAATTGTCATTGCTGTTGTATGTATTCTGTAAGCATAATTCTGTATAGTAAAATAAGGATCATTACTCTTGTACTATGCAATTCCGCAAACGCTTCACTACATAGTGTAAAACAAAGTCGCATTCCATGTTTGTCTCTATATCCCTATGTATGCTTAAATCTTTAAAACTACGCAACAGATTTTGATGCGGTTTTTTTAATAGTTAGAGTGATTGAAGAGGGAGGTTCGTATGTATAATAACATTAAATATAAAGTCGAGAAATACTGTTGTTTTTGAGGTTTCCAATGCGATGTCGTAAATATTTACATTTTTTCTGCTTATATTGCAAACGCAGGCCGAACCCTACGTGATTTATCAAAATAATGTACTAAGTATTTGTACACCTTAAAAAGGTCTACAGATAACCCCGCGATAGTATATTTCTATCTCTTATGGATAACCCACAATAGCATTTTTTGTCATTTTCTTTTTACGAAAAATAATACCTTATGTTCAAAGCAATTTTTATACAATACAACATTAATCCTTGTCCAATTAAGTACCTTAAATACATTGTTGATTTAATATAGATCAATATGGCCGTTTACAGCATGTAATTTAAATGAACATTTACGGAGATATTACAGATTTAAAATCCCGCGAGGAGGCCGCATAGTATAGCACTTCGAATTTAGCAGCTATCGAACACGCAACTAAATGTCGCTCTTTCAAGAGTAACCTCTAAAGAAAACATGTCTGTATTGTCTAATGACAAGAAAGCTGTGAATGTTATATATAAAGACATTCTGTAATTAATTGTAAAAATAAAATACATAGGGAAAAATGTAAAAAGTAAATATTTACCTAGTATATGAATTTAGATATTAGATATAGCAGGAAATCTTCTTGGTATAGGGAGAGGGGAATTGTTTTTCTTTAAATTTAACGCATGCGGGCCACGGGCAGTAATGAATAAATCAAAACTACTGGATCGATTGTAATCATTTTTTTCACAGAGTGACAAACTATATAATTTATATAGACCGTGCGATGCAGAGGCAGGCCGCTTGTTATATAATATACTAGGAGTCCCGCCCCAGCTTCGCACGGGTATAAAGCATATAGCCTATGTCACTCAGTGATAATCACAGTATTTCGCTTACATATAAACCTTCCTCTTCAATCAAAATCTTTTGCGTAGTTTTAAAGGTTTAAGCAAACATAGAGATATAAGGACAGACAGAGAAAGTGACTTTGTTTTATACTATGTAGTATTATAGCTACTACTATTTTGATAATTGTCATATTTTTACCATACTTATCAAAAGACTAAATTACGTTTAGCTGTCATTTATGTTTTGTTTTTCCATGTCATAGTCGTTTTTGCGATACCACGTTTTATAGTGACTTGACGGGATAAAATAAATGCGGTCGAACGGGATAAAAAGTATCCTATGTCCGTCTCCTGGTTCTAAGCAACCTCTCCACCAATTTTCAGCCGAATTTGTTCATCCGTTCTTGAGTTATAAATAGTGTAACTAAGACCAACTTTCTTTTATATATATAGATTAGTATAGATTTACGTATCTTTATCTTAAATTGTTTACATTTTTAGATTTTAGATAGAGAAAAATGCAGTGATAGTGTTAATGATTTATTGGCCAACCAGTCTGCTAAACTAAGCCTGTATGCAGCTCTGGCCACAATGATACCTACGAGCAAGCTGCACTCACAGTGTGTGGACAGAGCACCAGCTTTAGTCACTCTCACTAATAACATACTGGATATAGGAGAAAGGTAATTAAAACAATATATATATATATAAATAAATATATGGGACACTTACACACATGGTCGTCCGTCCCCAAAGTAAGTAACTTAATACTTGTGTTATTGTAGACAGACAACTGGTGAATATATACTTATATATTTTTTAAATACATACTTAAATACTTATATACACCCAGGCTCAAAGACCAACAAATTCATTTATAGAAAATGTTGGCCCTCGGCGGGAATCGAACCCGCGACCCGCGGCGCTGAAGTCAGGGTCACTACCCACTGCGCCAACAAGCCAGTATTGATTGAAGAACAATTAAGCCGCGTGGTATCCGGCTGAGTAGAATAGACCGACCTCATTTCGTACTGAGGTGTCCTAAAAGGCGACTTAGATAAGTTGACCCACCGTGTGGTATCCGGTTTAGTAGAATAGACCACCCTCATTTCTTACCGAGGTGTCGTAAAAGGCGACTAAGGTAAGTCGAACTACCGTTTGGCATCCGGCTGAGTAGAATAGACCAACCTCATTTCGTACTGAGGTGTCCTAAAAGGCGACTTAGATAAGTTGACCCACCGTGTGGTATCCGGTTTAGTAGAATAGACCACCCTCATTTCTTACTGAGGTGTCATAAAAGGCGACAAAGGTAAGTCGACCCGCCGTGTGGTATCTGGCTAAGTAGAATAGACCAACCTCATTTCTTACCGAGGTGTCGTAAAATACGAGTAAGGTAAGTTGACGTCAGGCAGGCGGCCGGTCGTAAAATACGTAGCCAAATCATATGACAACATGTTTGTATCATGTTGCGCCGACCCCACTTAGAATGGGATAAGGACCGGAGGATGATGATATTTCTCTCCAGGTGTTCAGCGGAGTCCACGTTCATCCTGGGCGTGACGCGCACCGTGCTGCAAATATGCAAGGGTCTGCAGTGGGTTGGAGCCGGGGGGCTCCCACTGCTGGACAAGCTGCTGGTGTTCGTTTGGGCTCACCTGGACCACCACGCGGACAGCGTGCAGCACCTCGCGGCGCAGGCGCTGGCCCACCTGGTGAAGTACTGCGTGAGCCTGCACAAAAACGGTAACTAACGTTGTTATAACAAGGTTGTTTGAAATAGACATACTTACTGTCACATCACATCTTACTGTAGCATCACAATACGAGGTGTGTTCAAAAAGTATCGCGAATTTTGAATTTTCTCGGGTTACGTATATTCGAATTTTGTTTTTTTTGTAGCGTTATGTTGGTACATTTGTCCCTCACTTATGCTGACAGGTTTGGCCTATTTGAATTTTCAGTTAATTGTTGACAGCTGTTTTGCTTGCACGTGTTTTGGTTCGTCTTCGATTTTTACTTATTCAAAAAAATGGACCACGATAACGCCCCTGCTCACACATCGCTGCTTGTACGCGACTTCTTGGCCAAAAACAACACACTAATGATACCGCAGCCACCTTATTCCCCAGATCTGGCCCCCTGTGACTTTTTCTTGTTCCCGAAATCGAAAAGGCCCATGAAAGGACGACGCTACGCCACGACTGACGAGATAAAGACGGCATCGAAGGAGGAGCTGAACAAGATACAAAAAAATGATTTTTTGAAGTGCTTCGAAGATTGGAAAAAACGTTGGCACAAGTGTATAATATCCCTGGGGGACTACTTTGAAGGGGACAAAATAAATATTCACGAATAAATAAATAGTTTTTGAAAATACACAAAATTCGCGATACTTTTTGAACACACCTCGTATATGTATATTGTTAGGAGCCTAGATTTTAAGCTATGACAGCCTATTAAGGGCAACGGCTGACGTCACTCTTTCACTTTTGGCGCGCGCGCATTTGTAGGAGGTAGACGTGTTTTGGGGGACTTCGTGTTATTAATCCTCCATCCTCCCATAAGTCAAATATATGGTATAGATCAATGGGGGAGCCTTTTTAATCAACAGGCCAATTAAAATGTTAAAGCATTTTGGCTGGCCGTACATAAAGTAACACTTATTGTTTTTTTTTTTTTATAAATATATGGGACACTTACACACACGGTCGTCCGTCCCCAAAGTAAGTAACTTAATACTTGTGTTATGGGTGACAGACAACTGGTGAATATATACTTATATATTTTTTAAATACATACTTAAATACAAATATACACCCAGGCTCAAAGACCGACAAATTCATTTTAAAGAAAATGTTGGTCCTCGGCGGGAATCGAACCCGCGACCCGTGGAGCCGAAGGCAGGGTCACTACCCACTGCTCCAACGAGCCAGTCAAACACTTATTAATAACTAGCTTTTAACCGCAACTTCGTTCGCGTGGACTGTATGTAGTTTTAAAATTAAGAGTAGCTTCTGTCACTCTTCAAACGCTGCAAAAATCTCCATCACCAAAATCTGATCGATCCGGAAATAATCAGATAATAATTTTATCAAGAGCATAATTTTGTATTTTTAGTAAACAACCCGTACTCACATGAAACATGTATTAAAATAGCTCAGTAAAAAGAGATTTACAAAATTGGGCTTAACTGGTACAATAAACTCCACATATGTACATAAAAAAATTCTTAATCTTTCTCTGGTATTAAATTTTTATCATCCTGTCCTTATCCCACTCTAAGTGAGGTCGGCACAACATGTTTTTTTCTTCCATTCTGTCCTATCTTTCGTCAACTCTGGCGCCACTCCTTTTATATGCATATCATACTTCACACAATCCAACCATCTCTTTTTAGGCCTCCCTCTAGGCACATATCCATCCACATTCAAATCTAACACACGTTTGGTCACATGATTTTCATCCCTCCTCATTACATGTCCATACCATCTCAATCTTGCACTTCTCGTCTTTTCTATAATGGGCGCAACTTTCAGACTTCCCCTTATATACTCGTTTTTCTGGTATTAAATATCATTATAATTATTATAAACTAATAACGTGTAAGGTAACTTTAATAATAATGATACCAGACAATGATTAAATAGGATAGACCACCTTCATTTCTTAGCGAGGTGTCGTAAAATACGACTGAGGCAATTTGACGTCAGGCAGGTGCCTGCCAAATCATGCATGTTTATAACATTTTGTGCCGACCCCACTTAGAGTGGGATAAGGGCAGGAAGATGATTGAAGAGCGGAGTCTTCTTACACAAGTATATCCATGCCTAAAAGGAGGCTTCAACTTTGTAATTCTGATGATGAAATAATAGATTTTTGTTAAAAAAAACTGCAGGCAACTCCTGCGCCATGGACGAGCTGTTGGCTACTCTGAGCGGCCTGGACCGAAGCCGCAAGAGCTTCTACGTGAGCCTCGTGGCGCTGAGCGTTGAGCTTGGTGCTGAACGGGTCCTGGCCACGTGGCCAGATATCGTGGAGGAGCTGGTGGTAGCCCTGGGGGTGCAGGCGGTGCAAGCCAGCGTGAGTGCTACAGCTATTTATTTATTAACTAGCTATGCCAGACATACGAACGCTTGGAAATCAATATGTCACAAAGTTTAATCATTACTATTTCATTTAAATTAAAATATAATGTACTATTAACTGAAGCTGTGATGGCCTAGCGGAAGCTGTGATGGCCTAGCGGTGCGACCGTGTGAATCTCTAGAGACGATCATGGGTTCAAACCCGGGCAGACACCAATGAGTTTTTCTATTAAAACTTATGTGTCTAATTGATAATTGCAATTTATCACACGCTTTTCGGTGAAGGAAAACATCGTGAGGAAACCTGCATATCTAGATAATTCTGGGGATATGTGTAACCTACCAATCCGCATTGGAGCAGCGTGGTAGGTCTTAGCTCCAACCCTTCTCTCCAAAAATGGAGAGAGGAGGCCTATGCCCAGCAGTGGGATAGTAACAGGCCGTTACTTACTTACTTACTATTAACCTAAACCATCGTCAAGAGTTGCACTCTTTCTAGCAATCTTTTAGTAAAAACCATACAAAAATCCGTTCGGTAGATTTTGAGAAAATCGATCACATACAGACATACAACTTTTGGGGACTTTCCTACTGCTGGGCATAGGCTAATATCCCTCTACTGCATAGGTCAGCAGTGGATAGTACTCTCTCCGTTTTAGTTTCTCTAATCCAGATTACCAAAATTTAGAGAAAATAGAGATATGCAGGTTTTTACGATGTTTTCCTTCATTAAAAAGCGTTTTACAAATTGCAATCATCAATTACATACATAAGTTTTTACAGAAAACTCATTATTTCTGTCCGTGCTTTGAACTCATGACCCATTAATTCAAATTCAAATACAAATTCAAAATATTCTTTATTCAAATAAACTTGTTAACAAGTGCTTTTGAATCGTCAACTCTACTGCTGGTCCGGAAAGCTGTTCCTACCGAGAAGAGCCAGCAAGAAACTCGGCGGTTGCTCTTTTAAAAATATAATTCTTATGACTAGTTACATTTAGTCATTACTGTCTTGTACAGGGTCTAAGCAAGCTATATCCACACATTCTTATCTTCCAAGTAATCCTCAACAGTTATAGTAAGCTTTCTGGATCAGCCTCTTTTTAACAGTGTTTTTAAACTGATGTAGTGGCAAAGCTAAAATTGATTGTGGAATTTTATTATAAAATCTTATACAATTATATTCTTATATAATATAATACTAATATTACGAGTATAAATGCGGTAGTCTGTCAGTCTTTTGGCGCTGACCTTAATCGCAATAACGACACTCCAGGCGACCACAGCCCTGGAGAGTCTCCTGCGGCAGCACGCGAGGACGGCCAGCAGTGACGTCATCAGCGAGTGCTGGGTCCGGCCGGTGCTGCGCCGCGTGGCCAGCACCGCGCTGGACTCCGCGCAGCTCCACATCCTGGAGAACCTGATCTCCCTAGCCACCAAGTTGGACAGCGGTGTCATGAATCACATGTATGTATTAGCCTGAATAGTTTAGTAGACGAGTTTTTGATTGTAATAACGGGAGTGGGGTTCTCAAGAGAGTGAGATAGCCATATTTTTCATTGTATTCATTCCGGATAGTGTTTCTTTATAATAATAAATGATACGCATATACAATGAGTAGCACTTCTTCTTCTTCTTTCTCAACCGGTGGACGTCCACTGCTGAACATAGGTCTCCTTAAGGGATCGCCACAATCCACGATTTTGTGCTGCTTGGATCCAGCGGCTCCCCGCGACCTTTTTTTGAGGACGTCAGTCCACCTCGTTGGGGGTCTACCAACGCTGCGCTTTCCGGTGCGAGGTCGCCATTCTAGCACCTTAGGACCCCAACGCCCACCAGTTCTACGTACTACGTGCCCCGCCCATTGAAAGAAAGAAAGAAAGAAAGAAAAACTTTATTTATAACGTACACCACTAAGTTTTACATATAAGGACACAATAATTAAGAAAATTTATTTATAAAGGCGCGGTGTGACGCCATAAAATGGGTAACCACTCGGCTTTGGTTCGAATTTGAAACCCGAACACCGATTTTCAGTGGCCGCCATTTTTTACGCACGGAAAACGTTTTTTTTACGCGCCATTTTTTATTGCCACTTCAGATTCGCGATACGATGAGCTATGTCGGTAACTCTGGCTCTTCTACGGATCTCCTCATTTCTGATTCGATCACGTAGAGATGCTCCGAGCAAGGCCCGTTCCATCGCCCGCTGAGTGACTCTGAGCTTTTGAGTAGCACTAGAGTATAAAAAATAACTACGCTTCGATCACTTCCAGAGTGGCATACATCCAGATGTCGGAGCGCGACACCCAGCTCTTGTACCGCGACGTCAAGTGCGTGCTGATGCTGCTGACGGCTGCGCGCTCGGCCGGCGAGCTGCCGCAGCTGCTCCCCGCCCAGGAGGACAGCTGGAAGGGCATCATCAGCTACGACGTGCTGAACATGGCTGCTGTCGATAGCTCGCAGGAGGTATATTCCACTTGAATTTGATATGACTAATATTTTCGGTTTTGAAAAATTATCTGGCCCGTTTTCGCAGGGTTACTACTGACCCTTTCTATGAAATTTTCCGGTAAAGGTCAATATATTCTAAAAAACAATTGCTTTTTGGTTCTAAATTGTTCCTTCAAGTTATATAGTGTATATATGTATTTAATTATTTATATATTTGAACATTATGTATTTACGAGTTGTCTGTCACCCATAGCACAAGTATAAGTTACTTACTTTGAGGATGGATGACCATTTGTGAAATTGTCCCAAATAATTATTTTTTATCAATTAGACCATTTCTTAGGTTTTCTTTTATGTTAGTGGCCCTGTAGCAGCAGTAATTGATGCAACTAATTCGATTTTTGCCCGTTTTGTTATAAAATGAGGCATAATGGTTTAAGTGTATCGACACTGCTAACAAAGCAACGACCTGAGGCTCTGTGATTTGATGCAATGATATAACGGCTAGAGCGCACAGTATAACTAGAACTAGAGAGAAGAGTTCCACAGATTTATTCGCATAGAGTCTATGCCATAGACCATTATCAAAATGAAATTTGTTCCAGTGGAATTACATTTATACCATTTAGTTACATTTAGTTTGGCGATTGGTTTTTTTTTTAATTTCTGACTTTTCGCAACATCCCTAGTCAACTACAAAGATTTGTAGGTCACACATATCCCCAGAACTCTCTAAAAATATGCAAATTTCATCAAGATGTTTTCCTTCGCCGAATAACGTGTGATAAAATGCAATTATCAATTAGGCACATAATTTTTAACCGAAAGACTCATAGGTGACTGTCCGGGGTTTGAACAAGAACCCCCTCGTAAGAGTCATACGGTCTCACCGCTGGGATATCACAGCTATCTGGGAATACTACAGATTAAATCCACTCCCAGATCCGAACCCTGGCCATGTCCCTGATAGCGCAGTCGCCAAAGTCGACGGAGGTGTTCGCTCGCGGCGAGCTGGGGTTCTTACTGCGGTTCATTAGGTACAACTTGAACGCACAGACGCCGCACTTCAGGCAGCTGGTGTTGTCCACTGTCAAAAAGGTATCTTAACTAATTTATAGAATTATTCAAAAGTAATGAGAATATTATTTTGCTATAATCCGCGATAAAAGAAAATATATGACGTCAGGAGATAAGATTATCTCCTGACGATGCTTCGGTTACGGGGCGAAACAATTGTTGAGATTGTGGTGGTGAATGTGTGCAGTGCTTGTGTATTGTTGTGCCATTGGTGTCGGGTAGTGCATGAGTTCTTACAAATTCTGCATGTATCAGGTATGAGAACAAATAGTACACTCTACATTTAGCATTACATATATTTTCTTTTATCGCGGATTACAGCAAAATAATATTCTCATTACTTTTGTATTATGGACCTCCGCAAAGTAACGCCTAATTCTATAAAAAGAATTATTCAACTTAAATAATTTATAGAATTAGTCGTTACTTTGCGAAGATCCATAATAAAAAAGTAATAATCAAATTATTTTGCTATAATCCGTGATGAAGTAAAATAGAAAATATATATAATGCTAAATGTAGTGGACAATTCGTTTTCTTATACATGCAAGATTCATAAAAACATATGCACAATCCTCGACCAAATCGCAAAGCTATCTCCTGATGATGCTTCGGTTGCGGGGCGAAATGATAGTTGAGTTTGTGATAGTGAAAGTGTGTAGTGTTAGTGTATTGTGGTGGCGGTGGTGGAGGTAGGTAGATGGTGTAGTATTTAATCGTCAGCCTCATACACGACGTCATTTGGACGGCTATATTTTCGATGTGTCAAATATTTACAACGTTGGGACGAATATTATCACGCCGTGTGGTATCCGGCTGAGTAGACTAGACGACCCTCATTTCTTACCGAGGTGTCGTAAAGCATGACTAAGGTAAGTCGACCCGCCGTGTGGTTTCCGGTTGAGTAGGACAGACAACACTCATTTCTTACCGAGGTGTTGTAAAATACGACTAAGGTAAGTTGTCAATTATGTCGGTCATAAAATACGTAGCCAAATCATGTGGTAACATGCTTATAACATGTTGTGCCGATCCCAATTAAAATGGGATAAGGGCAGGAGGGTGAGGGTGATGTTGGGACGAATATTCAACGCTAGCTTTATTATTACAGTTCATAAAGCGTTTAGACACAAGTCACAAGGTTCTGATACGGAAAATTGACACCAACGATTCACAACATAAGGGCGATTATTACCTGAGCTTCGTGGAGCAACTTCGGACGCTGTGTTTTGACAGTCTGCTGGTCGGTGCCAACTACAGCAGACGGCACGTGGCTCTGCAGATCCTGGTCTGGCTGGAGACCATGCCGTTGGGTACATGTAGCAGGTAATAAGTGTGTTTCTTCAATCTATACTAATATATAAAGCTGAAGTGTTTGTTTGTTTGAACGCGCTAATCTCAGTGTAGGCGACGGAATTTAAATATAATAATGATATTTTTTTATCATATAAATAATCATTTGTAAAATCAATAATACTTTCAATAAATAATGGTAGAAAGGAACGTGCGTCGGGCGTCGTTCGCGGGACGGGTTAAATTTAAACTTTGACACATACGTCAACCTTACATGTGCGCCCATATAATTCAAAAATCCTCTCGTTAAATTTCCAAAATCTGTTCAAAAGCTTTCGACGCACAAATCCTAGCCTGTGTTTAAAATCTCGCTTGTTTTATTTATAACTGAAGTCCGTAACACTCAGGAACTACTGGACCGATTTGAAACAATCTTTCAGTGTAAGATAGTCCATTTATCGAAGGAGGCTATAGGCTATATAACATCACGCTAAAATGAATAGGAGAGGAGCAGCAATCAAAAATATTACGAAAATGGCAAAATTTAAAGTTTTCCTCGCGCACGCTGAGGAAACGGTGATAGTTAATCAAAAATCATGTAGTACAAAATTGTTCCCCTCTAAAAGTTCTAAATTAAAGTCCGCGACAGCACATATCTAGCTTTTAACCCACTAACCATTTTTATGGTTATAAAAATACTATATTACGGTTTTAATATTTCCACGCGGGCGAAGCCGCTTTCGATTACTATTAATATATATTTTCTGTTTTACTTAATCGCGGATTATAGCAAAATAATTTTGTTAATTTTTTTGTAATGTGTAAGGGTTGTCTAACATTTTAAGCATATTTTAGGTGTTGGAAAGAGGCTGAGGTAGAAATACTCCTGCGCCATCTTGAGGACAGTTACGATATCAACAAGGCGCTCGCTCTGGACTTACTGGAGCGATGTCCCGCTGAATTATTAAAGGTAATACGGCATTGTATTAAAAACATAAAATAATTCGTTCCGTTGAGATTAGCGCGCTCGAACAATCAAACAAACTCTTCATCTTTATATATTAGTATAGGTATTTAAATGAGATTTTCTGAATTTTGGAAACGCTTCCAAAGATTTTTACGAAACTTAGTATATAGAGGATTTCGGTGGCAATAAATAGATCTAGCTAAGTTTAAGTAAAAAAAAGTTTAAATCCCTATTTACTACCCTAGATCGAATCCCAGATATCGCCTATCCGTCAGATATCCTATCTTTCTTTATTTTATTGCATTTTTTTTGCAGGTTCTAACTTTTAATTCAGTTTGGAGAATCAGCATTTATTATGTTTGCAAACTGTTTTCTAGGCTCAAAAATATACCACAAGCCTAGAGCTGAAAGATATTTTGGAAGAAGCTTCCTCAGTGAAGCCGACCGCTTGCGTCGCCGCCGTGTACAAGCTTAGACTGCTGACGAGTAAACTGCCCCAGAACATTGTACAGGGGAGCGACAGGTGAGTAAGTTAGTGAGTGAATCATTACACCCCTATTAAAGAAGAAGGAAATGTCTTTTAATCACATTCAGAATATTCTTTATTCAAGTAATCTTGTAAACAAGTGCTTTTAAATTGTCAACTCTATTGCTGGTTCGGATTGCTGGAGGATGGCTCGGAGAGTATAATATTTATAACTAGCTACATTAAGTCATTAGTATCTTGAACAGGGTCGGACAGTAGTATTCCACGTATTCTTATCATCTTTGTAATCCAAATTAATAATAAAATATATTGGCTATATTCCGCGATAAAGTAAAAAAGAAAATATATATAAAGCTAAATGTAGAGTGGACAATCCATTTTTACCTGATACATGCATTTTTTAGGACATGCAGGAATTATATTATAACTTTTTTATTATAGATATCCGCAAAGTAACGCCTAGTTCAATAAATTATCTATGTAATCCTCAACAGTATAGGAGGCTTTCTGTATAGATCTCCTTTTAACAGTGTTTAGTTATGTTAATTATGTCAATTATGTCTAATTATGTAATTAAATGTTAGGCAATAAGACATATCAATGAAAGAAAGGTGCATGCAAATGAGATGCAGATGAAATGCATTTTTTCATGATTGATGACTTATCCTACATTATTGAGTTATATTTCTACAAGTCTATATACTTTCTACTAGAAAGGCATAATTCCAGCACAATACCGACCAAGGTGAAGTTTGCTCTGCTGCACATCCTCCTGGATGCCGTGCATCAGCAGCTGGCGGTTTGCCAGCAGAACTTGGTGCTTGGAGCCAAACGAGCCCCGCTCTACGGACTGCTTCACTGCGTGGGAGCAATCCTCGAAACCATCAGCCCAATGTGAGCCTTATTCCAATTCAAACACAAAATATTCTTTATTCAAGTAAACTTGTCAACAAGTGCCTTTATATTGTCAGCTCTCCGTCTGATTTGGAAAGCTCCTATCGTAAAGGGCCAGTAAACTCTTTGGTTGCTCTTTTCAATTCAATACAATTATTATAACATTTCGTTATTGTTATCTTTGGAAAGGGCGAGATCAGCTAAATCCAAGCATTTTATCATTTATCTAATCCTCAATAATATATAATTGTAATCTTTCTGTAAAATATGTCTACTTAAATTAAAACTTTCGAACCAAGTCTATCGAAACTAACCTTAAAATGATCTATCAATACAACAACTTCTGTTATCTTATTATTGTATTATCATTAATACAATTAATTAAAAAGGCGTCCTAAGCATCAGTTTAGTTTAGATTCATATTAGTTTAATAACCCTAAGCGTTGGTATATGATTTCCGTTCAAATACAGTACACAAACTCTATATAACGACCGTCAAGGGACCGTGCTTATTTTGACGTTATAGAGAGTTGTCGTTAAATGGGGAGAAGAAAAATCTGTAGAGACACTGTAGAGCGACTAAATCCAAAATGTCTGCCAACATGACTTCTCTTCTCTCCCGCCTCTATTGCACGTATCAGTAAAACTTTGTCGTCAATACACAGAGATTTTCTCTTACTTGCCATGTTTTACATTTTGAAAGTTTGTGAGCAACTAAGAATATGGCAACGTATAGATAATCTATGACTCCTACTAACAACAGTCAACACGTGCAAGCAATCCCCATTTGTAAACAAAAGGACGGATTTCTTAGAAAGTTCGGTATGTGTAATGCCGACAATCGAGTTTATTATTACAGACTTCGATAATAAAGCGACAAATGAACGTACATGGTGGCGCAGTTTTTCCTTATTTTGGCAACTTAAAAAGTACTTTATATTATTAAATTGCTGTCGTTATTGAGAGTTGGTGTAATACTATATAGAGTGTATCATTGTATACTACACAAGCTAAAACCAAAGCCAAGTGATATCGACGCTTTAGGGAGTTTGTCGTTAAATCGAGTGGCGTTACGTGAAGATTACACTGTATTATTCGTTACTAATATTGTATGGTAAGATGATACCACAATTTCACCACGCAATTACATAGGTGGTACAATGTATGGTATCTTCCAGTGGTATACCGCAGCAGGAATTCACTCACACGCTCCGCACGCTGGTGCGTACGTGCGCGGACGTATGTGCGTGCGCGGGCGCCGTGCTGAGCAGCGCTGCACCCGAAGGACTTCTACCTGTTACTGACTCTTACGACTCCACATCAGGGTCAGTGAAATTTATTGTCCTTTTATTAACGCATACTACATAATTTATAGAATTAGGCGTTACTTTGCGGAGATCCATAATACAAAAGTAATAATAAAATTATTTTGCTGTAATCCGCGATGAAGTCAAATAGAAAATATATATAATGCTAAGTATAGAGTGGACAATCGGTTATCATACCTGGTACATGCTGGATTCTTAAAAGCTTTGCGATTTTGGTCGCGGAGTCTATCTCCTGATGATGCTTCGGTTGCGGGGAGAAACGATTGTTGAGTTTGTGATAGTGAACGTATATAGTGCTTGTGTATTGTGGTGGCGGTGGTGGAGGTTTGTGCATGTGTTTTTACGAATCCTGCATGTATCAGGTATGATAACCGATTGTCCACTCTACATTTAGCATTATATATATTTTCTATTTTACTTTTTCGCGGATTATAGCAAAATAATTTTATTATAACTTTTGCATCCTATATACAATAACACAATAAAATAGGAATACCACAATTCCCGTTCCGAGATCCACTTCTCTTGAATGACGAACAAAGACTGACTGTCACTGAAACGTTTTATCAATAGGAAGACTCAACCGGAAACAACAACGGCACAGTGTTGCCACCATTTCAATAAAAAAAGGGCGCGATACTCCTGTTTCATGACTGTGTTGCTATAAAATACAAAACGGAAGTCAATGGCGACAACACTTTTTACCTTATGCCTAATTAAATTACAATCTCGAAAATATGTTATTGTCAATACAAAAGGTTCTAAGTGAGTGTTGCCGAATAAAAGGATATTCCAATTTGTGAAAGCATAGAGTTATTATCTAGAGAATGAAAGCCATAAACATGTTTATAAGCAAGAGTTTCACAATAAATAATGAGAGTGAAGATGAATATCGTATACTTCATCTTTATCTAAGGACACATAAGAAAGAGAGACAGATATATTACCTTCGCTGTCTTACTCTGAATTATAATATGACACATTTTTAGCTGGTTTCTCTGCTCCAGTATAAAAACTGTATTGGTGAATGTAGCTTATTTTATCTCTGATACTGTAAATATATAATACAAAGATTATAAAACGGAAACCAAAATTCTTATGACAAACATTATGTACCGGCCAAAAATAAAAAATTATAAAGTTTTATTACGATACAGGTCTTGTATGGACACATTTTTAATTATAACGATACATCTATACAACCTCCAGCTGAACCAAAGAGGTTGAACCTCTACCTTAAAAAAAAGGTTTCAATGAACGATTCCGCGGCGACGCAACACGCATGCGCAATCGATGTTTGCGCCTTGGTGCTAACATTTGACATTTAAAGAATCTTTTTAATATTTAAACAACGTTTGGTTTTTATTAAAATTGTTTTATTATATGACGCCGTGTGGTATCCGGCTGAATAGAATAGTACCACCCTCATTTCTTACCGAGGTGTCGTAAAAGGTGACTAAGGTAAGTCGACCCGCCGTGTGGTATCCGGCTGAGTAGAATAGACCAACCTCATTTCTTACCGAGGTGTCGTAAAATGCGACTAAGGTAAGTTGACCCACCGTGTGGTGTCCGGTTTAGAAGAATAGACCACCCTCTTTATTACCGAGGTGTCGTAAAATACGACAGAGGTAAGTTGACGTCAGGCAGGCGGCCGGTCTTAAAAAACAGTCAAATCATGTGACAGCATGTTTATAACATGTTGTGCCGACCCCACTTAGAGTGGGATAAGGACAGGAAGATGATGATGAGTATGAGAGTAGCTAATGTAGTGTACGACACTGTACATAACTTGGTCTTAGAACCCTTATTATGCAACAGTATCATAATCTATTATTATTGTATATAGGTTTTTAACAGCACTATATTTTTTTGTAACTGACTGTTGTTTCTAACATAACGTTGTCATATTGTCATAGTTACATTCGACTTGAGGACGGTGGTGAGGTGACCGCACAGATGGTGTTGCTCTGCGCTTGGAGATCTGTCAAAGAGGTAAATAATTATTTATTAAAAAAGTCTATGGTGTAACAACTGTTATTATAAAAACCTAACCTTAAATGTGAAATATCACCACTTCTTTTAGTTTAATGACTTCGATTATAGAGCATCTAATAATGGTGTTAGACTATGTTCAGCACATGACTGACAGTAATGGGAACATGCAATAAGAAGTTCCTTTATTTTTCCTAATCATCGCTGATTATCGACGAATTTACTCTACTTACTTACTTACGTATAAGAAGCGGATATGTCAATAATATGCAAATATTAGATATAAGATATATGTAAGAAAGATTAATATAAGTCATTATTGAAGTTAATTTATAAATTTAGGTGATCGCACTATTAAGAAACCAAAAGTTGCTGTTTGACTACGATTTATTAGTCGGCAAAAAGTAATACCACAGACAAATAGAGAAATAAAGTCACGTAGACATTACAATCACGGATTTGATATAGATAAAAAATGTCATAATTCCTTTAGTTATGGATTTATCATAAAGCAGTGAACGGCGCGAACATTAGGTTATCTTTAAGTTATAATACTTCCTTTTTGCTGTGCTTCATTTTTGGTTGTTCTTTACAATACAAAAACAAAACAATATATGTATCTAATATTTAAATTTTTCATCTAGTGTAGGTTTAGTGTATACAGTATGTACACTTAAAAATTGCAGGTATCCTTGATCCTAAGTACAGTAGTGAAGCACGCGCTGGCTCACGACGGGTCGGCCTGTGTGAGTCAGCACGGCCTGGTGCGGTCCGTCGGGGAGCAGTTTACCGCGCTGCTCACGGAGACTAAGCACAGAGGCGCTTTCGAACAGGTCTACGTTGGATTTACGAGACTACTAAACAGGTATAAACCGTACAGCCAGACTGTTCTCAATGGCTACGACCGTACAGACTGTTCTCAATGGATATGACCGTACAGACTGTTCTCAATGGGCATGACCGTACAGACTGTTCTCAATGGATATGACCGTACAAACTGTTCTCAATGGGCATGACCGTACAGACTGTTCTCAATGGGCATGACCGTACAGACTGTTCTCGATGGATATGACCGTACAGACTGTTCTCAATGGGCATGACCGTACAGACTGTTCTCAATGGGCATGAACGTACAGACTGTTTCAATTGGTATGATCTTACAGACTATTGTCAATAGATATGACTGTATAAACTGTTCTCGATGAGTATGATCGTACAACCTGTTCTCAATGGTTGTGGCCGTACGCACTGTTCTCAATGGTTATGGCCGTTCAGACTTTTGTCAATGGTTGTGGCCGTACAGACTGTTCTCGATGGGTATAACCGTACATAGTGTTGGCAATAGATATGACTGTAAAAACTGTTCTCGATGAGTATGATCGTACAACCTGTTCTCAATGGTTGTGGCCGTACGGACTGTTCTCAATGGGTATGACCGTACAGACTTTTGCCAATGAGTATGACCGTACAGGCTGTATCAATGGGTATGACCGTACAGACTGTTGTCAATAGATATGACTGTACAAACTGTTCTCAATGAGTATGACCGTACAGACTGTTCTAAATGGCTATGACCGTACCGCCTGTCCACGATTGGTATGACCGTGTAGCCTGTTGTCAATGGATATGACATTACACCCTGTTCTCAATAGATATTGACCATACAAATTGTTATCATACAAAAAGTTCTTACTGTTCTCAATTTATATGACCGTAGAGACTGTTCTCAATGGGTGCGGCCGTGCATACTGATCTCAATGGGTATGACTGTACAAACTGTTCTCAATGGATTTGACCGTACAAACGTTCTCAATGGGTATGACCGTACAGTAACTGACTAACACACCAGCTAACCAAAAACATATATCAACAATTTCTACTTAAAGTTTATGGCGCAGTCCCAGTCCAGAAATCAACCAGTTACCCAAACTCTGGCTGCAAGAGCTCATGGTGGCTATCGAAAGCGGTGACGACAACGGAAAATTATGTTCCACTAGGCGCAGTGCGGGGCTGCCTTTTATGATACAGGTTATATTAGATTATTACTAAGAATTTCTTGCTTTAACAAATGAAAACTTTAATTTTTTTTTTTTTTTTTTAAGTTTAAAACAATCTTAATGAACGAGTAAGTAGATCTCGTAGTTTTTTATAAGTTCACGACAAAATAGTAATGTGACGCACCATTCAAGTAATAAGCAGTATTATAAACAAATTGATTTCCCCACCAAACACTTCTGGCAAACCTGAGTTGGAGTTATTTTTTCTCCTTATTGAATTCTGTAACGCCTGCTTTTAATAATTTTTAAAAGACTAGCTACGCTGGCTGTTTTTCCCGTGGAAATCAGTGTATTTAATCGTAATTTAGAACATAATTTAGTTATTGCGACTTAACTATTAAAGATAGACATGATTTCGCGGACTTTTTTTATCGTATTTTTTTCTGTACTACTTTAGTGTATCGCTACTTAAGTGTATCTCTGTTGGTTTACGCGGCGCACTAAAGCTTCCTTCAGGCGAGTTTTTTACAACTGTTCTTTCTCGACTTCCCTACCATTACTCACCTCTTTAAACTTTTTTCGAAGTATATCTAGTACATCTAAATCCTCTCATTTTAGTTGCTTCCACCTACATCCCAGTTAAGTCTGACCACCGAAAATATAGCCGTCCAAAAAGCGTCCTTTATGACCCTGACGATTAAATACCGATCCTAAACACAGAAACACGTAATACACACACACAGCGTCTTCGCCGGCGAAGACGAGATCCCAGATTTCTGACGTCGTTTGGTCGTGGCTTTTTGCCACCCTTCCGTCGTCGTAATTACTAATCAAAGTCATACCATCAGCCCTCCATTACCGCCCTAAGCCGTGTTTCGGCCTCACAGGATGGCGTTCCCCGACGTTAGTAGAGCTTCTGCCCACTACTCTCTGCATTTCGCAACTTCGGCGATGCTTCTGCTCTCGCCCCTCCTTCCCGGTGACGCCGTAAAAGCCGTTAGGGCTAACAGCATACAGTCAATTCGAAAAATAAGAAAAAAAAACAATTGCGGGACCTCTTCAACACAAATTACAAAAAATCTTAATGGACCATTAACCCTAACCTTCCGGAAGGATTGCGCAACCCTTTCATACAGATCACATACAGGCAGACAACTTTTGGGGACTCTGTTTTATAATAAGTATAGATTATTTGTTTCTCAGGCGCTCGTCATAACCGAGTTGCAAGTGAAGGTTAGTCCGCAGAGCTTCGGCTCGTGTGCGCGGACGCTGCTGCGGCTGGCGACCAGTGCTGCGAGCCTGGACACGCGCTGCCACTGCCTGAACGTGCTGCGGGCGCTGTACCGCTGCTCGCAGCTGGACGAGGCCGTGGGCCCACTGGTGGGCGGCGGCCTGATGCTCGCGCTCGGGGCCTTCGACAGCGGATCCTGGGTTGTGAGAACCACTTTGGTCGACTTACCTTTGTCGCCTTTTACAACACCTCGGCAAGTAATAAAGGTGTTCCATCCTACTCAGCCCCGGATACCACACGGCGGATCAACTTACCTTAGTCAGTCTTAAGGCGAAAGTGGAATAGTAAATTAATACAAGTTAATAGCCATAGTTTGTCCCAAAGGTTTTGGGACAAAAACACTTTTCGGTTTTACTATGGTATCGTTGATTCAATATAATAAATAAATTTAGCTTTGACATTAAAGCAGTTTAAAAGACTAGAACCTAACTAAGATATAATATGGTGTCAAAAGTAGGGGAAATTGGGGTAATCAAGTGACTAAAACTAATCTATAATAAAATTCCACAATAAATTTTAGCTTTACAGCAGTTTAAAACACTATTAAAGAGAGGCTGATACAGAAAGCCTACTATACTATAGATGATTATTTAGATGATAACAATGTGTGGATATAGCTACTGCCCGACCCTATGCAAAACAGTAATGACATAATGTAACTAGTTATAAGTATTATGTTGAAAAGAGCAACCGCCGAGTTTCTCGCTGGCTCTTCTCGGTAGGAACAGCTTTCCGGACCAGCAGTAGAGTTGACGATTCAAAAGCACTTGTTCACAAATTTATTTAAATAATGAAAATTTTTGAAGCTGTGATGGCCCAGCGGTAACACCGTTCGATTCTTTCGAGGAGGTCGTGGATTCGAACCCGGGCAGACGCCAATTAGTTTTTCTGTTAAAACTTATGTGTCTAATTGATAATTTCAATTTATCGCACGCTTTTCGGTGAAGGGAAAACATCGTGAGAAAACCTGCATATTTCTAAAGAATTCTGGAGATATGTGTAACCTACCAATCTGCATTAGAGCGTGGTAGGTTTTAGATCCAATCCTTCTCTCCAAAAACGAAAAGAAGAGGCCTAAGTAAGTAGCGGCCTAGTTACCCGCAGTGGGAGAGTAACAGGTCGCTATTTCCTTACTTAAAAACATACAAAAAAGTATTAAAAAGTACTAGAGTAGGAAAGCCAGCCTCAAATGCGCCATACCACCGCCGGGTGGTCGTATGTGTCGTATGATAATATGGACAATCGAGTGGACACTTCCACCGTTATTGTGCCGATTGTAGACAAATAATGAACGATCATCGCTAATAGTGGAGAGCCTCCTCCTCCTTCAGAAGAGGCCTATTCTCAGCAGTAGGATAGTAACAGGCCCCTACTTATTTTAAAGAAAATTTAGAATTTGAATTGAATGTGGCCGGCAGGAGCGCAACTCGGCGACGCTGCTGTTCAGCGCGCTGATGGTGCGCGTGTTCGGGGTGCAGCGCTGCAGGGACTCGGAGCGGCTGTGCGCGCGGAACCGGATGACGGGCCGGATATTCTTCCTCCGATACCCGCGGCTCTACGACTTTATGCTCGTGAGTCTATGGTATATTTAACGATAATTGACAATAAATTATTACCTGATCGAGCCTTGTTCGGTAATTTATTTTAAAGATATAAATTTTTTTTAAATAAATGAAAATTATCTTATATAGGTATTTTCCCCTCTCTAGTCCGCCCGTTTCCAAAATGAATTACCATGACTTTACGTATGGCAGCGAAAATTGACATTTTTTTTAATTCAACATAAATTTTAGTCCGAAAACAGGGCTAAAAATACTTTTTTTTAAAACTAGTAATATCCAGTGTTTTCACCCGCGTAATTTTTATCTTTTTATACCTTATTACATTTTCTTAACGGATCCCTATTTTTTTTAATGTAATACAGCCTATGTTGTTCAGTAAAAAAGCAGCTTTCTAATGGTGAAAGAATTTTTGAAATTGGTCTATTAGTTTTAGTGTGAAAACATTACAAACATAAATACAAATTTATATAATATTAGTATAGATAAAAAACTTTACTATTTAGGAGAAATTGAAAGAAGCAAGCGAGGACACCGAGCAGCAGTTGCTGCGGCCGTCGCTGTTTCCCATCCTGCTGCTGCTGGCCAGGCTCTACCCCTCCTCGCTGGAGGGGACCGTCTCCAACTTGAAGGTGGGCAGTATTGAGCATCTATCATTAAGTACTAGAATGAACGTCTTACATGTTATTCATTAGGGCACATAGAACTGGATACTGTTTTTTATACATGAAAAAAACCCCTTATGGGTACCTGTAAACATTTAATTTTATGGAATCACCAGTATCATCATCATCCTCCTGCCCTTATCCCACCCTAAGTTGGGTCGGCACAACATGTTTAAACATTATTTTTTTTTTAGACAGGAAAAAACCCCTTATGGGTACCGCCGCTGACGGGAACAGGCGGCGGTTATGTCGGACTCGCACCGACTAAAATAACCTGTGTGCTCCACCACGCTACCGATGGCAAGGACAGGGTATCATTGTACATATTGCCCCCGTCCCCACCGATAGCTATGATCCCAGAGATCACCTCCTCCGGGTAGGGACCCCTTGAAAGAAAAGTCTTCCGCTAACCGGTGCATCGGGAGCACCAGATGCACCGACCGCCTCGGGGACCTGTAAGCCAGACGTCCTGTTAGGCTGTCCGGTTCAGTTTAATTTAAAAAAAAAACTATTTACCTTTAAGCACTTTATTTCAAAATTAAATTAAATCAATTTAAAAGTTTCCACTAATTATTACACTGGATACACCCTTGTAAGTTACTCGGACTAAGTTCACCACGCGCGGCACCCCAGAGAAGGGTTGGTCGAGCCGGAGTATTGTTCCCTAGTCTATTGAAGCCTAAACCGGGTCCGCTGGGCAGCAAGTCGACTAGTTCACAAGAACTGAACGAATTTGGGAAAATGTATGAGTTTTATAGCCCTATATTGCTGATCGGCAATTTGTAATTGACGTCAATTCGAAAATGGTAACTAAGCAATATATGCCTATGATTTAGGGTTGTAACAGTCCGATATACCCCGTTCGGAACATCCGAAGGTCCCCTGACAGGGCGGCAGACGATGGGCTTAGGCAAGTCGCTTCTCTGGACTTGCCAGCAGCAGATTGGATCCAGAACATAAAACTGGATACTGTTCGAACTCAGCTTTATTCAAAATTCAAAATATTCTTTATTCAAATAAACTTGTAAACAAGTGCTTTTGAATCGTCAACTCTACTGCTGGTTTGGAAAGCTGTTCCTACCGAGAAGAGCCAGCAAGAAACTAGGCGGTTGCTCTTTTTATTAAATTGACAGTTAACTGTTCATAAAGTTGTGTTCATAAACGACGTTGCGTAATAACATGCGTTACCAAAAAACAGCGTTATATAGAACGCGAGCATGAGATTTAAGTTATTATTAAAGGAAATAAAAGTAAGTGCGTGCGTGCATGCGTGCGCATATGAGTCGTGAGTGCGTGTGTAAATTGTGTTTGCGTATACTATTCAGCTTTATACCATTGAATCGGTTTTAAGTAACAAAATTAGGCTGATAGATAAAACCTTGAGGCTTATATACATGATAATATAGATTTTGCTACTCTCGACAAGTTAGTAATAATGAAATGTAACTTATAATAAGCAACTGCCGAGTTATTTGCTGCCTCATCTCGGTAGGAGCAACTTTTCGACCTTAGCAGCAGTTGACGATTCAATAGCACTTGTTTATAATGTATAAGTTTATGTAATTTCAATGGATCATCATTCTCCTGCCCTTATCCCCCTCTAAGTGGGGTCGGCACAACATGTTATAAATATGCTGTCACATGGTTTGGCTTTGTCTCACGACCGGCCGCCTGCCGACACCAACTTACCCTACAACCTTAGTCGTATTTACGATATCTTGGTAAGAAAGAGGGTGTTCTATTTTACTAAACCAGATACCACACGGTGTGTCAACTTACCTTAGTTACCTTTAACGACACCTCGGTAAGAAAGAGGGTGATCCATTTTACTCAACCGGATACCACACGGCACGGATTTGAAAAGGTGATATTTATAGTTGTAATGAATGTGTGGTGTGCAGCTGGCCACGTTCGTGCCGCTCGTGGTCCGCAGCGGGCTGGGCGCGGTGCTGCACGCGCGCCGCCTGGCCGCCAACGCCGCGCCGCCGCTCATAGAGCCCGACCTGTGAGACATCACTTCTTCTTCTTCTTCTTCTTTCTCAACCGGTGGACGTCCACTGCTGAACATAGGTCTCCTTAAGGGATCGAGACATCACTACATAGTATAAAACAAAGTCACATTCTTTGTTTGTCCATATATCCCTATGTATGCATAAAACTTTAAAACTACGCAACAGATTTTGATACGGTTAAATAGATGGAGTGATTGAAGAGAAAGGTTTATATGTGTAATAACATTCAATACGGAGTAGAGAAATACTATAATTTTTGAGGTTTCTAATGTTACGTCATAAATAATTACATTTTTTTCCGCTTACATTGCAAACGCAGGCTGAACTCTACGAGATTAATCAAAATGATGTACTAAGTATTTGTACACCTTGAAAAGGTCTACAGAAAATCCGCGATGGTATATGTCTATCTCTTATGGATAGCCCACTATAGCATTTTTATGTCATTTTTTTACGAAAAATAATGCCTTATTTTCGAAGCAATTTTAAACAATATAGCATTAATCTATCTAATTAAGTACCTTAAATTGTTAAATTGTTGATTCAATATAGATCGATATAGCCGTTTACAGCATGTTATATAAATGAATATTTTCGAAGATATTACAGATTTAAAATACCGCGAGGAGGCCGCGTTTCGCCCTATAGCACTTCGAATTTAGCAGCGATCGAACGCGTTTGTTTTTACTTGACTTAGTAAATAAGTAAAAATGTAGTATAGGAATTTAGATATTCCAAAGATAGCAGGAAATCTTCTTGGTATAGGGAAAACAGAATTGTTTTTCTCCAAATTTAACGCGTGCGAGCCACGGGCAGTAATGAATGAATCAACTACTGGATCGATTTTAATAATTTTTTTCACTGAATTATATTACTTAGTTCAGTTTGCCATTTGGAAATCTGTTATCCATTAAGAGACATCTATTAATTATTATGGAATTTTTAAATGTTACCATGTTTTCTGCAAATAAACTAATTTGAGTTTGAATTTGGAAGCAGACATACTTCAGTCCAGTTTAAAATCATCTTTCAACTATAACGGAATATCTAAACTTTCTGAGTCTCTGAATTTAATAAATATTGACCCAATGGATTGACGCGAAAAGCGTATTACACAGATAGACAGAGTAGCATTAATATTCTGACGGGTTCTTTTCTTGTTTCTTTGGCTGTCCTAAGTACATATTACCGATTTCGTTTTCCAGCTTCGTCTCTCACGTAGAGGGTGTGCTCAAGTTGTTGTGCGACAAACATATCAAGAGGAATTTCTGTCACGGCTTATTGCTACAAGTAAGCGACATGAGCATTGTTTTACTATATTTTACTTGCCTGAGACCTTTATATTTAAAATCTATAAAAACGTAGACAACAAACAATTTTATTACTCGTGTAGATGTTAAATTATTAAAAATCATAGGAAAATCCAAAACAATTTAACTTCAGTTCTTGAAACTTAAAAATATGAGAGCTATCATAACTTACGTATTGTAACGCCTACTTCTATAAATGTTACATATATTCACCATTCTCCTGCCCTTATCCCACTCGAAGTGTGGTTGGCACATATTTTTCTCGACCATTCTCTCCTTCCACTCGTCACATCTGGCGCTGCTCCTGTTATATGCGTGTCATACTGCACACAATCCAATCATCTCTTAGCCTCCCTCTAGTCACATCGCTCTATCCGAAGTATAATGTCACATGTCCCATGTAATAAGCATAGGAAATGTGACTTAATTCTTCGGATAGGGTGACATATCCATCCACATTCATATTTAACACTCATTTGATCACATGATTTTCATCCTTATTCATGTCCGTACAATCTCAATCTTGCACTTCTCGTCTTTTCTATATCGGGCGGAACTTCAGACTTCTTATTATAGACTCATTTCGTATTTGATCCAGTCTTGTCACACCACCTTGACATTCTTATATCATTTGATCTGGATTCTGAGAGGGCTTACGACCGTTTTGTAAATATTACGTCTGCTGGTGATTCCATATAATTGTTTTCAGCTCTTGAAACTGTTGGACGATCGACCAGAAAGCGTAACGATCAGTCACGAGGAGGTACTCCGGCTGTCTCATCTCATCAGGAAGACATCTTGGATATTGCAGCAGGCTCTGGCGGGGACGCCGTGCTACGTGATAGCCGACGAGTACATCAAAGTCCTTAACGTAATCATGTGGAGGTAGGTTCTTGAACATTTTTAACAACCGATAGACTTTCAACGCTGGATATTGGTCTCTTCTAGAAAAATCTCGAAGATCTTATGTCGTATGCTTGCGATTTGCTTAGACATAGTCGGTCTACCTCGTAGCGGTCTACCAACGTGTTGTCCTTTACGGCATGGGCGTTCCCAAGGGGAATGGCTATCCCAAAGTATTGCGCCATTCCAACACCTTGGAAACCCAACGCCCATAGGTTCTTCACATTGTGAGGATGGGTGCCTGTTGGGTTTTAAAAAATAAATGAAATAACACTCGCACTTTAGGCACTTTTAACTAATAAAGAATGGTGGATTTTCGATACACGTTTGATATTGCACCAAATTCGCCTATGCCGGCTGTGAAACTCAAACGCTTCCAACTTTTTTTCTTGCTCACTAATTTGAAACAGAATCTCCGAGGCACGCGATCGCGATATAGTAAACTAATAAACTAATCGATCGAGAAAACTCTGTTTCTCGATTACTTGAGTCGTTGGTACAGAGGTGGCGATACGGAACGCGATTCGTAAACATCGTGAATGTTCCAGGGTATTTACGTGAAAGCTAATTTGGAATCTATGTCTTAAATATTACTTATTTACAATTTTTGCCTCTTTGTAATAATATTATAAGTTTTAGACTCGGTGTCCTCTAAAGAGAAGAGGAGAGGAGATGCGTTTTGAATATCAATTAAAGGAGAGGAGCTGTGAAAATTATGATATCCGATTGGTATTCAAACGAATCTCTTCTCTTCCCCGCTTTGGTGGATACCGGACCTTAGACCATTTATGTTTTTTACAGGTTCGAAAACCTGCTCGACGAGAATTACGTTAAAGAAATATACATATGTCTAAACAATTTATTGTTTAGCGGTCATAGAGGTGAAATAAATCCTGGAAGGGAGTTGTGTTTGGCGAATGCCGCGTCCCTTAACCTGATCCTTCTACACAGATACAATAAACCAGATGAAATTTGTACCTTTTTATACAAATCCTTAACGCACGATACATACGAAGTTATTCTGGCAGTCATGAACTATCTTCTTATACTTTACGGAGAATTGGATATAGAAAATGCATTTCAGGAGCACATAAACGAAATATTAAATAGGGATGTATTCAAACTCCTCAGGAACGATACAAAATATGTAGAAACTTTGTGCGAAGTGCTGAGAACTTGCAAGTACATAGAATGCACCCAAAAATGTCTCAAACTATTAACACTAGAACCGAACACGCAAATGGAAATAATTAAGGCTAAGGAAGGCCTTAGTAACATTTCTGATGATGTCGTGATGGAGAAACTGTTCGGTTATATAGAAAACGAGCATGGGAATCTAACTCATATCTATTTGGCGAGTCTATGTGATTTCTTGAGGAGGAATATAAAGGGATCCGTCTTGAGTGATTTTAAAGTACTGGAGGCGCTAAGGGTCGTGTTCACTTGCAGCTTGTCCGACAACAGCGATGATACTAGGGCGGTTGTCGTTGGATTTATGGAGGCAAACTTGAAATCACTGTTGGAGTTAAATTTGGAATCGTTGAGCGAAGGTGATCGATGTAAGTTGTTAATTTTTGATTTTATTCCGGAGCAAGATAGCCCTTTGTAGAAAACTCTTTCGTTTTTATTACTATATCTATAGTTGCTAGAGGTATAAGCCTCTACTATACTTTATCATTCATTTCATGCTTAGTTCTTTGTTTCCATATCGCCCCTATAAGTTAAGTATTTCATGCTTATACACTGTCCATTATATTAACCATCTTTTGACAGATTGACGATTTACATATTTAGTGATGTCCTAAAGATTCTCGTATGCGATACCATTCCGATTATAGTACCTACTATCATTAATCGAATTACGTACCTAAGTAATTCGATTAATGATAACCTACGTAAACTAATAACAGATATAGAAATCAACATTTTGATTTAATATTGCCTTAGTTTTTTGAAAATAAATGTTATTCCGTGTGTATTTATTATAATCATAAAAAATATATTATACATCAACTGGCAACATCAACAGACCTTCCGCTCGGCCGCCATTTTGACGTGATCTGTCACTCTCAACGAAACGCCCGTGATAGTCACACGCATTTACGTTCGCTGAGTGTTCTCTCGCATCTGTTACACCTTGAGTTAAGTAGCTTTATTCCTCGGAAAAACTTTTGTGAAACTTATATTAATTGATCGTGAAAATGCCGAAAGGACGTGTGTTGAAAGCACAATCGAGACAGTTAGTGTTAAAACTTCATGAGTATTTTGAGCAAGAAAATCAAAATGGCGGACCTCTTATACCTATCACGCAAGTCCGAAACCGTGTTGCAGCCGCGTTGGGGATCAGTCTATCAACTGTGACTAAAATCACTACTGATGCCTACGGCAGGAGCGGCTTGGAGCAAAACAAACCATCTACACCAAAAAGAAAGCGCCGGGCTCATAAGGTGACAGCTGTTGATGACTTTGACGCTGACGCTATTCGTCGTCATGTATATGATTACTACTTGAGAAAAGAAATTCCAACTTTGAGAAAACTTATTGTTTCTTTGAAAAGAAGTGGTCTATTTCATGGTGAAAAATCTTCTTTGGTCAAAGTTTTGAACACAATTGGCTTTTCATATAAAAAGTTAAATAAAAGAAAATTATTAATGGAACGCACAGATATAGCTATAGCACGTTGTGATTTTTTAAGAGAGGCAAAGAAAATACAAGATTGGGCAAATATTGTTTTCACGGATGAAACATGGCTCAACGCTAACCACACACTATCTCGTTTCTGGACTGATGATACTGCTGATTCCACTTCCTCAGTACCAATGGGAAAAGGTGAGCGCCTAATCATTTGCCATGCAGGTACAGCAAAAGGATTTGTACAAGACGCACTGTTGGCATTTAAATCGAAGAAATCAAATGACTACCACGAAGAGATGAATGCAAATGTGTATGAAGAGTGGTTCAAAAAAATGCTCATTTCATTGGAAGAACCATCAATAATTTTTATTGATAATGCGCCCTACCACTCCCGTCAAATTGACAAAATGCCAACACAGGTTAATAAAAAGCATGAAATAATTAATTGGCTTCGGGACAATGGAGAAAATGTGGACGACTCAATGTTAAAAGTTGAATTAATAAAAATATTAAAAACCAAAAAGAGAGCAAAACGCTATGTAATCAATGAAATGGCAGCAGAATATGGCCATACTGTTCTTCGGATTCCTCCATACCACTGCCAGTACAACGCAATAGAACTTATATGGGCACAAGTAAAAGGGCATGCTGCGAGATGCAATACAAGCCCCCCATTCACAGCGAATAAAATGTTGCAATTGCTAAAAAATGCTTGCACCCACGTAACGGCCGAGAACTGGGCAAGTGTGGTGGAAAGAACTAAAAGAGTAATATTCTCTGATTGGGAACGTGATATTGCGTTTGATAATATATTATCTACACAAGAGCTAATAATAACTGCTACTGAAGACTCCTCATCGGAGGAGTCTAGTGTTGATTATCATTCCGACGACTCGTGCTAATAAAATAAATTAAAATATCCTGATTGTTTTATTTGTATTCATGTATTAACTAAGAAGAAAGTAAAACTTTATATAATGTTATTAAATGTCTTTTAATACTCGTAACATCGATTTCTACCGATTATTTTTAATCTGTGGCATAATCGTAGTAACCATTATGTGTGACATCACTAAGTGGGCGGTACCCATCCATAAAGTACAAATATTATTTGTATGATATTTGTACGTAAGCAATACAAAACTTAATGAGCGTGAGCTGTCAAAAGACTGATAATATGATGGACGCAGTATAACATTATTATCCATTCAAATTCAAATTCAAAATATTCTTTATTCAAGTGGACTTTTTACAGTACTTGTGAATCGTCAAATGTATTTAAAGAAGCTACCACTGATTCAGAAGTTTGCTCCTACCGAGAAGAACCGGCAAGAAACTCGGCGGATAATCTTTTAAAATTCATATCATTTCATTCATTAATATCCTACCCTTATCTCACTCTAAGTGGGGTGTACAACAAGGTTTAACCATGTTGTGATGTGATTAGGATAGTTTTTTTACGACCGGTCGCCGTTTGACAATTTACTTCAACTACTACTGTTACTTATAGTCAACTTTTACGACCTTGATAAGAAATAAATCTGGGCTTTTATACTCAGCCGAATACTACACGGCCCATATTATCCATTACACTTTATAATTTAAACCAGGGATTTTTAAACTATGGGTCGCGACCCCAAATGGGGGCGAGAGAATTTTTTACGTTACGCAACTACTTGAATATATTCAGAACCCACTTTTATTTTTGAAACTATAATCAATACAATTTTATAATTTTGTGTGCAATTTTTAATTTTAGATTTTTGTATGTTTCTAAACGAATTCTAAAACTATATATTTTTATATGTATATATATATATATTGTTACCTAATAAATAAATCATTAAAAAATATTAATGAAGAAATACATTTTCATTTCATTTTCATATTTTTCTGTATAAATAAAACATAAACAATGTTCCAGTCGAGTTCAGAAGCACCGTTTGGGCAGCAATGGTTGTGCTGCTCGAGGACGAGGAAAATGAACTACGTGCTCGCGCCTCGGAGGCCGTCGCTGGACAATCGGTGCTGCCTGCCCATGCCCTTGAGCTGCTGCTGGAGACGGTGCTGCTCGACCAGCTCGCACTGCCGATGCTGGCTCTGATAGCCTTATTGGACTTTAGAGCTGAAGTCTGTATGAACGATGAGACCAACGACGAGGTACGCACCACGTGTCAGAGATTTTATTTTATTACGGAGTTGATTTATAAAATAACAACTAGTTACAAGTAATAGAAATGCCATTCATTTCAACGGCGATGGATTTGTAAATTTACAAGACGCAGAGTCTCTAATTTACAAGGCGTAAAGTCCCTAATTTACAACGCGCATAGTCCCTCATTTACAAGGCGCATAGTCCCTAATTTACAACGCGCAAAGTCCCTAATTTACAACGCGCATAGTCCCTCATTTACAAGGCGCATAGTCCCTAATTTACAACGCGCAAAGTCCCTAATTTACAACGCGCAAAGGCCCTAATTTACAAGGCGCATAGTCCCTAATTTACAACGTGCAAAGTCCCTAATTTACAAGGCGCAAAGTCCCTAATTTACAAGGCAAAAAGTCCCTAATTTACAAAGCGCAAAGTCCCTAATTTATAAGGCAAAAAGTCCCTAATTTACAAGGCGCAAAGTCCCTAATTTACAAGGCAAAAAGTCCCTAATTTACAAGACGCTAAGTGTCTAATTTACAAGATGCAAAGTCCCTAATTCACATGGCATAAAGTCTCTACTTTACAAGACCCAAAGTCCCTAATTTACAGGTGCAAAGTCCCTAATTTATTTTTACAATACAACAACTTCAATGAAATAGTTTTGGGTTAATTTTTGGTCCTAGTTCAAGCGTTTTAGTTTTCTAGTAAATCCGCCACTGTATAAAATTATGGATTTATGCCAACTATATTTAAATTATAAATTTGAAAGGCTGTAGATCTGACTGTTAGGATTTCTCGGCTAATATGCTAAAGAGTATAGATGAAAAAAGTAAAATTGAAGCAGATATACCGGACTAACATACATATATGATAAAAATCCAGTGTTTGCCTTCAAGAATAGAACTTAATAGTGGAGAAATAACGGTCTCCAGGAAAAAAATCCTGAACATGCTGGAAAATTATGTATTTTTTAAACCTAAATATAAGAATTTTTTCAGTCACTTAGCATTGTGACGTGAAGCCAGCTCGCTGCCATATAAATAATATTAGAAAAGGATTTTTTTAACCCAGGGGGGTTAAAAATAATTTAATAGGTTACCCCGATATATAAGATTCAGTCTTGCCGAATTTTATCAATATTGGTCAAGCTGATTAGCTATGATAACGTCTCAAACAGACAGACTTACGAATTTATAATATTAATAAATGATATGATGATGATTGAATAAAGTACTTTTAAGCCGTAGTCCTAATATATACCATTTACTTGTAGTGTCGTGTGTTTGACACAAACGAGAGGTACAATACCAACCTCGAGGAAACGATATGGACCCGCGCATGCGCAGAAACCATCAACAGGATATGCACAGACGACGTCAACAGACACGTATATAGTTCCATCACAGCCGGCGACTGCTGGAGAACCTTCGAGAAGTTATGTGGCCGTAACTACACTGCGTACAAAACATTAGTTGAAGGCGGAGACATTTCGAAAACAGATGCGAATCCTAAAATAGAGATTTTCTATAATACATTACATTCCTAGAATAATAGTTCAGTGTGAAGCAATTATATTTTAATATCCGGCTCGAAGGACCAATTTTGTTAGAGATAAAAATAGTATAATTTAGTGGTAAAGAATGTTCCTTTCCAACGACAAAAAGGATAAAGTTTCGTAACATATCTGAGTTGTGTTTAGAAAATTATTTACTATAGATATTTAGAATTTATGGTGATGTTGGTAAGAATGACCCATATCCCATCCTCTGGGGTTACTAAGTTCAAAGCTTTATAGATTTTAGCAAAATGACATTTTCATAGTTTTTGTATTATGAATCTCTGCATAGTACCAACTTATTCTATAAATTATGTTAACAAATCTCTGCAATATATAGGGAATAATTCACACCAACCCACATCAAAGCAAAATGGTGGGCTTATTCCACCGCTGTTAACATTTTCTCTAATCAGAAAGGAGCATCGAAATATAATGACTTTTATTTGAATGTAAGAAGTATATTAGATAAAATATTGTATTATTTTTTTATATTGTAGTGTAAATAAGTAAAATGTGCTTTTAGAGATTTTATTGACGAATAAATGATTTTAAAATAAAATTTATTTATCTATCAAGACTGATGACAACTTATTTTTTTGATATATCACAGACATAGTTTATGTTAAGATTTACAATGAGTGTTCACATTTTCGTTATGCCTATTATTTTAAGTCTAATCGATTACGGAAAACTAAAACAAATGTAAAGTTTACGATACACTCAAAAACTACTCTAAAGTAATTTCATGCTGTTAACTTTGATCTTTTAATTGATATAATTTAAATTAATATCTTAGAAGTTATCGTAAAAATGAAATTAATGCACCAAACTATTAGCAGAAGGGAAGATAAAAATGGGCCGAAGCAACATTAACGATTGGCCTGATCTGCTAGTTTCAGATAAAATTGTTTTGTGACGAAAGTATCAGTTTACCATACAGTGAAGATTATGACAATGTCTGTACCACTACTCAAAAGGAACATGTTTATTGCAGAGGCATCCTACAACCATTATGGAGCATAATACCAGATAAATATCAACAATATCTAACACTTTGCCCTGCTATGTCCATTTTATTCGACCAGATCACATATCAGTTTATCGATCGATGTCAGTATATTATCAATAGTTGTCAAAACTTTTATTATAAATCAAACAAAAGTCTACCACTCATACAAATTTAGAGCTACACAGTATTGAACACATGAAACACAACACACACATTCCTCAGATCAGTTTATTCCTTCGTATCCTGTACACCTCTCTCGCAGTCTGACTGTTTTTAAATTTCATCTCACTCTTTTTCTCCTTTGCCAAGTCATTCATGTCTTTAATACTAGCTTCTACTACTTTATCAGCCTTTTTAAATTCCAATCGGGACCTTAGGCCCTGCGTCGAAGGGTCGTCATCATCAGAAAACAGATCCTTCATCGACACCAGTCTATGTGAGTTGCCAACCCTTAAAAGCTTCTTGAGACCTCTCGCCGATTTCTGCTCCACTAAACCTAAAAGACCCCAGTCTTCAGATTTCTTCCCGTCCATGGAGGACTCCAGGTGCCAGGCTGCATTTCTAACTTCCAGCCGTAGTCTTTCGCACTCCTCGTAGCTGACGTTCCTGCTGACATTCAGAGCTTGCTCGAACGGGTTGACGATGTAAACGGGGAGAGCGTTGGGCTTCCTGATGGGCCTGCCTTCGTTGATAGATATGGCTTTGTCCTGGAAGTCGAACTGGGAGTAGAACTCGAAGAACTTCATGAGTAAGGTTTGAAGGTCGTCGTGGCCGCGTGCGAACGAGTCTACGGGCAGCTTGTTCAGGTCGCGGAGAAACGTACAGTTGAGGTTCTCTTCAGCAATTCTAATGTCGTCCTTACCTAGAAAACGATAAACAATAGTGTATTAGAGGCGAAAACATAAATACGACTAGGGTAAGTTGACGTCAGGCAGAGAGACGATCGCAAAATATAAGCCAATATGAGAACATGTTTATAACATGTTGTGCCGAACCACTCAAGAGTTGGATAATGGCAGGAGAATGATAACACTGTTTTCTTACTTCCTCAATAATAACTCAAATGTAAAAACGAAATAAACAGACAGATTCAATCGCATTAATAAATGAATTGTAACAAAACTACTTATATTAATAAAAGAAGTATTCTAAATCAGTTTTATTCTTTTCATAAAAAATGCTAAAATGAAATCAAAGCAAACTCTCATCCGCTATCCGCGGGCTAGCTGCTAATGACAGCGGCTGTCACATCTCCCACGTCAAAAATGGCGCGAAAGGCTGTGGCCTGTAAATGTAGATATTGTAAAGGTTTCATATAAAAATTAAAAAAATATGGCAAGTTTTGATATGGGTTTGTTATAGAAAGGGACTATGCCGCTAGAATGGAAAGAAAGGAATGAGATTTTTTGCGAAAAGAGTTTTGTGGGTGGATAGAGCAAGCGCACTCTTCAAACAGATTATTAAATATCGAGATTACAATTAAAACAGTGTAAAGTACGAGTTTTATTTTGCTATCGGTGTATGCAATAGAGAGGAGAATTCACTTGGGCTGGGCAGCATTTGGCAAACTTCGTCGAGTCTTCACGTCCGAGATTCCGCAATGCCTGAAGACCAAAGTCTTCGACCAATGCGTCCTACCTGTGTTAACTTATGGCGCCGAGACGTGGACACTGACGGCGGGACTAGTCCACAAGTTTAAAGTCGCTCAGCGTGCCATGGAGCGAGTGTCTCTCAAGGATAAAATCAGGAATGAGATTATCCGCGAGAGAACCAGAGTAACCGACATAGCTAGCAGAATAAGCAAGCTGTAGTGGCAGTGGGCCGGTCACGTCTGTCGCAGGACTGATGGCCGTTGGAGCAAAAGAGTCCTGGAGTGGAGACCGCGTGTTGACAAACGCAGCGTAGGGCGCCCACCGTCTCGCTGGACCGACGACATCCGTAAGGTTGTCGGGGCCAGGTGGATGCGCATTGCGGAGAACCGGGATGTCTGGCGCAGACATGGGGAGGCCTATGTCCAGCAGTGGACTGCGATAGGCTGATGGATGGATGGATGGATGGATGGTATTGCAATATTATTGTCCGATACCAACCGGCCAAACTGACGAGGTACTTGAGCGGCGGCAGCACCGGGCCGCTGACCTTCTGCTGCAGGAAGAACAGCACCATGACGGTGAGCGGGAAGTTGGTCAGCCAGCGGCCGGGGTGCGGGTTGGTGAGGCCGGTGGAGCGCGCCCAGCGCCGCACCGCGCCCACCAGCGGCCGCACGCGCGCGTCCAGCTCGCCCAGCTGCCACAGCAGCTCCGACATGTACACGCCCGACCTACGCAGGTTACCCACATAGATTTATTATACTAGAGTACGAGAGCCAGACATAAACTAGTCCATTAACAAGAGAAGCTTGTTCTCTTTTTAATGGGCTACCTATATACAAAAGTAAGTAAGTAGCGGCCTGTTACTGTCCCACTGCTGAGAATAGGCCACTTCTCTCCGTTCTTGGAGAGAAGGATTGGAGCTAAGACCTACCACGCTGATCCAATGCGGATTGGTAGGTTACACATATCTCCAGAATTCTCTAGAGACATGCAGGTTTCCTCACGATGTTTTCCTTCACCGAAAAGCTTGTGATAAATTTCAAATTTTAATAAGACACATAAGTTTTAACAGAAAAACTCATTGGTGTCTGCCCGGGGTTTGAACCCTAGACCTCCTCGAAAGAGCCGCACGGTGTTACCGCTGGACTACCACAGATTTATTATACTGAAGTAATAATAAATATATGGGACACTTACACACACACACACGGTTGTCCATCCCCAAAGTAAGTAACTTAATACTTGTGTTATAGTAGACAGACAACTGGTGATGGTGGTGGTACTTATATATTTTTTAAATACATACTTAAATACAAATATACACCCGGGCTCGAAGACCAACAAATTCATTTATAGAAAATGTTGGCCCGCGGCGGGAATCGAACCTGCGACCTACGGAGCTGAAAGCAGGGTCACTACCCAATGCGCCAACGGGCCAGTCAAGTAGGAGAGCCAGACAGTCCATTAACAAAAAAAGCTTGTTCTCTTTTTAATGGACTACCTATATTTTGTTAGGATCCAAAGTAGGATTTATGAAAAAAGAGAACAAAATTAATAATTTTGTTCTCTATTTATAAATCCATTTGTAACTAAGCAAAAACAAGATGGCTGACGTGAACAGGTCAACTAACAGAGAGTACCGATCGTAAAAGGGGCACCTGTTCTTGACCTGACCACTTTTATACTCCTGGATGAGAGCGAATTATGAAGTGTTAGTAGCAACAATAAAATTAAAGCACTGATTAAAAATGTTGTTGTCTACAATATAATAATAAGAATAAGGCTACCTATCAGTCTCTCTTTTTGAAAGCTTTTCAACTTGCAATAAGTTTAAGGAAACAGTTAATCTTACATTTGCTTCACAGTATATTTTAAGCAATTTAATTTATGTACATAAAAATATAAAGAATTATAAAACGATAGGTGATGTATACAATAGACAAAGCAGGAACCGGCATAAGCTTGCGGCTCCTGCTTAGCGCCTTGCAAATGTACGTAATTCGTTTGTGGGTTTTGGTATAAGATTCTATAATAAAATTCCGCAATCAATTTCAGCTTTGCCATTACAGCAGTTTAAAAACACTGTTAAAAAGAGGCTGATACAGAAAGCCTACTATACTCTTGAAGATTATTTAGAAGATAAGAATGTGTGGATATAGCTCTCTTTGAACCTGTACAAGACAGTAACGACTTAATGTAAATAGTATTAAGAATTATATTTTTAAAAGAGCAACCGCCGAGTTTCTTGTTGGCTCTTCTCGGTAGGAACAGCTTTCCGAATCAGCAGTAGAGTTGACGATTCAAAAGCACTTGTTTACAAGTTTATTTGAATAAAGAATATTTTGAATTTGAATATCTGTATATGAAGGTGGAATCTAGAAGGTGAAATTTGACCCACTTTCCAGTGTCCTATTGAGCTAAAATTTTACATACTGCTCCAGTCCCGATGATAAAGCATGTTTATGATAAACATGACCTGATGCTGCTACCAGGATTGGCTCCAGACGAAGGAACTGGTAAACGGTTAACAGTAGACATGAAATTTTGGTAAAAGCTTTTTAACTGACATTTATGTGTGATTGGATAAAGATAAGTATTGTTCAGTATTTCAGCACTGCACATTCTGCGGTTGGCAGTAAATTCTGCCACTGACTCAATGGGATCGCTCGGTGGTACCGTATTGGTGGGTTTCTGCCGAGAGCGCCACTAGTACAACCGACACGCGACCTTTAATCGTCTTTTGACCGCTAAACTGTCCGACCGCCATAGCAATGTCCGTGCCTATTATTAAAAAAATGTGGTACCATGTGCCCGTTCACTGAACTTACTCCCTTAAGTGACTAGTGATATCCTAGTGCGTGATATACCTGCCGTTGACGTTCCAGAGGAACGGTGAGTAATTTTTTACTTGTCAATCGCGGATACTGTGTAATTTGGTTCACTGGACACATTCAGAACCAGTAACATCTCTTAAGGTCCTTCGAAATCACTAGACCAAGTATAATTTCTCATCTCCTCGAATGTTGATTGTTGAACACTGGCACTTACAAGCTTCCCTATGGCTCCCCACTATGGTTACAACACTCTATGGGTGCTCACGTGTTGTTGCAGCACAGGTCGCAGTCCACGTCGGCCAGCTCGTGGGAGTACTTCACGATGGGCACCCTCGCGTTCAGGATCCTCTGCACCCTGCAGGCTCCCGGCACTCGCAGCTCGAGCAGCGCGCCCACCAGCTCCATGTGCCTCTGCCACGGACTGCGCCCGCCTTCACAATGCTTCTCGTGATACACCAACCGATGTTGCGAGCTCGTCTATATACATAAAGAATACGAATGTATAACCACATCGTAACCGCGCATATCTGGTATTTGTACAGTTTAAGAGATTCGCATTTTTAATCAACCATTCAAACAAACAGAATACCATCATTTTGCAAGGTTGGTATTCCAATAGTCTCAACTGTGCTGCATATGCCATGCAGAAAATCATAGTTTTCATAAGTTACAAATTATATTAAAAATTGTTATGATCTCTATGTGTATGTGTGTGTGTGTGTGTGTGTGTGTTAAAGAGAGAGAGAGATGGAGAAAATGTAAATGTGTGTGAGAGAGATACAGTGTCTATGTGAGGTACACACTCACTGTGTGTATTTGAGTGTTTGTGTGCATGTTTAATTTTCTTCTTTTGTGTTATAGTTAAAGTTTGTATTCCTTTTTTTTGTGATGTGTTTGATTAGTGTAAGTGGATCATGGCCTTTATAATTAAATAAATAATAATAAATGTTAGAGTGGGTGTGTGAGTATGTCCGATTAATATTTGTTTATATTATTACACATAAAGAATGTTAAAAATGCATGTTAATGTTCTAGCAACATAGTTTAACATAAATGTGACAGTGAATTTTTTGTACTATAGAGATTCCACATTGCATATATAAATCATCTCTTTTATTTATTTCAGTTTAATTTTTATTTATGTTCATGGAACGCAACTTACCATATTCTCAGTGAGTGTATTGGTGAGGACAAGGTCGAGGTCACAACCCATTTTCCCAAATCCATTGACGGAGGAGCCAAACGGCTGCACTTTTACATTTGCATATAGACTACTGAATATTATCTCCAACTGAAATAAAGCCATCTATTTCATACAAAATTATAAATAATACCTAATTAAGTTCATTTGCACAGAACAAAATATTTAGTGTTGGACTTTTTAAAGACTTTTTAAGTATATTATTAGGTTTATTGAAGTTACTGGTAAATCAGGAAACCAGTAAAACCTGTGTCCTAATATGGAAAAATTGGAGATATTAATATTTTGTATATTTCAAGCTTACATCCCAGGCTAATATGGTATTAAATTTTTACTTTTTATACATACATAATTGATTGTATTTCACAACAGCCTCCCAATTTGAATTATAATAAGAAAGTACCGGGGTGACCAAGCCTTGCTCGGTAATTTTTAAAATGATGTAAAAAAAGAAAATTATTTTTTTTTTTTTTAAATAATAGGGCAGGTGGGGCTCGATCCTCTAGGTATTTTCACCTAGACTCCTGACCGCCCAGTCTCCAAATGCACCACTATGACTTTACGTTTGACAGTGAAAAATTTGCAATTGTATTCAACATAAATCTCAAAAAAATTTTAGAGACCGAAAACAGGGATAAAATGACATTTTTTAAATAAGACTTAGCTAGATCGATTTATCTCCGCCAAAACCCCTACATTCTGAATTTCAGGAAAATCAGAAAAATTTCAGGATTTTTTTTATATATAAAAAAAAAGTTAAAATAAGTTACCTGTCTAGCAACAATGTATCTCAACCTAACACCTATATCATTCAACACACTTTTATCATACAACATTTGTATTTGATGAGAAACATTTTGACAGTTTTGCAGCTCTTCAAATAATGTTTGTTCGTCCACATTATTATTGCCATCTTTAACTAGTAGCTGTTTTGTGTTGGGCGGAAAAACATCTCTCACACCAGTTGTAGCTCTGAACCATAGAAATGGTGATTGCACCCCCATTATGTCCAGATTTTTCTGATGAGCACTACATGACTGTAATATGTCCTTTATACTTTCTTCTGTGCTAAATTCAATGAGCATGAAATGCTGAAATTATTAAAGTTGTATAGTTGTTTTTTTAAAATCATTTTTGTTTAATTATTTGTGTGTGCAATAAAGAAACCAAAAAGCAAAGCAGCATTATACCTTATTTTATAATGAATAGACATCTAAGCATATGTATAATATAAAAATCTGTAAGGCTAAATTTCTTCAAGAGGTAATCACCTGAACTTTAACATTAGTATATTACAATTTTTGTCATGCTTCAATCAATCAATCTTTATTGCATATAATCTGTTTACAGGATGTTACAATTATAATTTACACAATGTTTATAGTAACTTCAATTTACAATTTTATAATCTTAATTTCTTATAAGACATCGAGAACAAATTCATATACACTCTAAAATAATAATGACAATAATATCATACTACATAAGGCAATAATAAAATAAAGTGTACAATAGAAAGTAAATAATAAATGTAAAAGTCTAATAAGTAAAAATTTTCAAATTTAGAACATATATCTGATTTTCATACCCAAGTTCTACAATAAATTATATTAAACAAAAATATTGAATATTTTGCAATCATTAATAAATTTTTTTTTCTTTCTTACTGATAGAATAATATGGTTTAGGTGCTAGTTATCTAATAAGGACACAAAAACTCTTCAGCCCTGGGACCTTTTTGAGTAAGGTTACAAAACAAAAATCTATGAATATATTCATAAGGTAAAGTAATACTAGAATTAAAATAATTTTATTATTTATTTTGTTCTATGGGATTTGGCACAGTAACATATCATCTATGACTGTATTAAAAGTAATGTTGGAAACGATATTGTGAAAAAATTTAATTCAGAAATAAATTCCATATTTACCTCTCCGCCAGAATTTTTATAATGATGAATGTCTTGTATTGAAGCATACTTAGAGCAGTACCCGTATAATTCGTTAAAAGACGACTCTGAATTAACTTGGATGACGAGACTACGCCGAGCTTCCGATCTTCTCTGAGCTACAACTTCATCAAAACTAACAAACTTTCGTAATACATCTAAAAATCATACATAACCAATAAGTACTTGTCATATTAGTATACCACTTTATAAATACCTTATTTACCTGATTTCTTTCTATGAAAAATATATTTACAAAATGTGTTATTAAATGGTTTCCTAAACAAACATAGTTTTCCTGTCTGAAATAAAACAGACATGTTTTACAATATTATTTTACCAATACTTAACAAACATAACGTCAACAATGATAACAAAGACAAAAGTCAACAGCTTTGAAAAATAATTTTAGAATATTTTATTTATATTTTCTTTATCAATTAAATATATTTTATGTGAAATTAGTCAAGTATTTTTTGTTGTACGTAGTGTAAATATTAAACAATTATATTGTAATAAGACTGTAATTTCTACCGACTTAATACTAGTAACTTGTCTGTGTCCGAAATTGAAAGCGTTAGTGAGGTTATGTTATTTTACTAAATGTATCTTTAACATTTATATATATAAAATGACAACAATACTCTTAAGCCGGATAATTTTGCCTATATTTGTTAAGACAAGAACAGTTCCATCAAGTTTAATTCGTGAATCTGAAAAAATCTTTTCAAGTACTGTTAATTTTACAACCGTTAGACACTATGCTAAAAGTAAAGATAAAGGGAAAGAAAAAAAGAATAAAGGGTCAGGTAAAGTTGTCATTAACCCAACAATTATGTCTGAATTAGTTCCAGTGGATAAGCTTAAAGAAAGATGTCAAAGTGCCATTGAAAGTATGAAAGAAGATTTTGCCAAAAATCTATCACTCCGTTCAACAACCGGTGCTATAGACTCTTTACCAGTTAAGTATGATGGCAAGGATTATGAATTACAAGAGCTTGCCCAAATTGTTAGGAAAAATCCCAAAACAATTGTTATTAATTTTGCATCCTTTCCTCAAGTAATACCTGATGTCTTGAAGGCAATTTCCAACTCTGGTCTTAACTTAAACCCCCAGCAAGATGGTACAACATTGTATGTTCCGGTTCCTAAAGTTACAAAGGAGCACAGAGAAGCATTGGCAAAAAATGCTAAAATATTATATGTGAACTGTAGAGACACTGTTAAAGATATTCAGAATGATTACATTAAGAAAAATAAAAAACAGACAGGTGTATCAGAAGATTTAGTCTTTAATGTAAATAAACAAATCACAGCATTATGTGAAGGATATTTATTGGAAGCAAGAAGTCTCTATGATGCTAAACTTAATGAATTAGTAGGTAAATAATTGTTTATCAAACTTGTAACAAATGTAGGTAATAAAGTTTTTCATTGTCCTTTTATTTGCATATAAACTAAAGTTTAGAAAATGATTTTTATTTATTAATGGTATGTTATTGGATGTTAAGTTATATTTAGTACCTAAATAAAAATATAAGAAAAAATCTATTATTTGTTCATCAACATAATTAAAATATGACTATGTCTGTCATAAATCGCTACACAATTGAGAAATCCAGGTGAATAATCATCATTGTAAACAGTATAATGGAGTCTGTTACACTGTGAATACTTTTTCTGTGTTAATATTTTAAAGACATTATTATTGTTGTCAATTTTTCTTTTGAATTTCCCACTCACAAATACAGCCATAGATAATACACTATAAAGGATAAACACAGCCCACAGAGTATGGAAATAACTATATTTCCGATGTTGGCCGTTCTGCTTTAATTGACAATAGCAATGCTAACAAAGATAAAACAGTTATGCCAATATTTTATTTAAAAATATAACATACTCCTATACACCTTATTAATGTAACATATTCTTAATTCCATTGCATAATATGATTAGCTAAATCAATAACTTCCCTGCCATTTAAAGAGTAATATTCACAGCATGGTTATTCTTAAAGTGTAAAATTTAAATATCGCTAGTAACTTCAAATCGAATATCTTTTATTGGATAAATATAATTATAGTTATAGCGCCGCGCTTATTTAAACATGTTAATCAGAAAGATAATCTACAAAGACGAAGTAAAAGTTATTCCTTACGTTACAAAGCGCTTTATTATTAACTTGCGACATCTATCTGCCGTTTACGTATTCTGTTTACTTTAGTTAGTACTTAGTAGTTTGCTATGTGTACCTGTTTGCGTTTATATCTCTCTGGTTCTGTGGTTACAGTTTGTTTTCATAACAACTTTTTTTGTATTATTACTTTTATCTTTCCAATAATATGGAAGATCGTAATGTAAAACATAAGAATGCTTATGATAGAGTAATGCCCCGTGTTTATAATAGATCTCACCCTAGTAACAAAGCTACTAACACTAAAGTAACTCGCCACGATACCTCGGCAAGAATTGGCGCGAAAGCTAGTTCTTCAAATATAAGCTCCGGTGTTTGTATGGAACTACCTTTGGTTTTGACAGATTATAAACCTGAAGCAGTTAAACATTCAAAGCCCAATATCCCAAAGTATGTTGCTAAGCCAAAGAAAACTTTAAAGTCCCTCGACCCTTCAAAGTCGCCACTTGCGGCTGAGAAAAATCGTCAAGAATATGAAAATTCATGTAAAATACGCGTTCGTAGCTCTACTCCTTGTGTAACGAATCCTGAAAATGTAGGTTGGTCGGATGCGCACGTTAGGCAATGCTACTCTAGTAGGTCCCACACCAGATTGAAGGAACTAAAGGTATAGTGTACCTGGCTTAATGTTACTGAAATTGTTTAGACGCACACATGGACTAGTTTAAATTCCAAGTATCATTTGCAAGTTACATTCATTGTCTTCCAATTCCTCATATATATACCAAGCAATGATTTCTTAGGTAATAATAATTTTTAAAAAATGATGTATTGAGACTTATAATTAGAAATTTGGTATAATTCTTAATTCATCTGGGTGACATATAAATATATCCCGTTGTTGAAACTACTTGTTACAAGTCACAGAAACTACTTGTTCTGAATCCAAATTTATTATTTTTAACAATTATTGAAAGGATGTAATTATATAAAACTGTGTAGCTCCAGGACTTTGTAAAAAAAGAACTATAAATGCTCATTTGGAGTTATCAAATGTAAAATGCAGAATTCCTCCAGAGTATTAATAATTCGTTAATAAACACAATTTATTTAAAAAAAAATTAATATGTGGATATATTTGTAAAATTTGCACTTAAATTAATTGTTTGTTAATCTACCTGATGTTTTATTTCCAGGATGAGATTAAGACATTCCAGAAAACCCAGAAGCTAATGCAGCTTCGTAGTAATCTCTTTAAAAAGTGTGGTGTTGTGCTTGACGATGTTGGCCAAGTTGCTGAGGACAAGGCAGTGCAGGTAGCAGAGACAGGTAATTTTTTATTTATTTATACAACCCTAGAACTAAGTCCAGGAAACTTTAATATGCTTAAAGGACCAAAGTTAATAATCTACAGAAGTAAACAGTCTTAAAAAATTATAAAGAAAATAATTATTTTCCTAAGATTCATTTATAAAACCAGAATACTTGATTTAAAATTAAAAAAAAAATTAAAACTAAAATTTAACATTAAATAAGTAAAATATTGATAAGTATGACTATGAGCCTTATAGAAAGCTCAGTCACTCAGTGTGATAGAGTGAACTATGCTCGGAGTGTCTCTGCGTGATCATGTCAGAGATGAGAAGATTCATAGAAGAACCAATGCAACCAATATAGCACAACGTGTCACATAGCTGTAGTGACAATTGGTGGGGATATCGTTCGGAAAACTGAGGGGTGTTGCGGTATATGTCAGGTCAATGTTTTAAAATGGCGACCCTGCACCAGAAAATGCAGCATCAATAGACTCCACACGAGATGGACCAACGACCTCAAAACTGGGGAGCTGCAGGATCTAAGCAGCATAAGATTGTGTTATGTTGAGATCCCCTCAGGAGGCCTATGTTGAACCATCCATTATGAACTATCGGTTAAAGAAGAAGAAAGAAAGTATATTTGTTTCAATGTAAGATGGTTGCAAATTTTTAATGATCTAGTTAAATCCTTTAACATAAGTTTAATTTATTAAATTATAACAGTTTGAATTACATATAACATACCATAGTGGCATCTATAATGTATTGAAAACATACAGTAACTCTTGTCCTTACGAGTACACATGCAACCGCATAGATGGCGCCACTAGTACTATTAAATATTCACATAATTTAGTACTCTGAAATTTATTTGTGGGTATATGTTTCTTTAACAAAATTATTCAAGCGTATCTTGGTATTTTAGTTGGGAACTTCCCAACAAGTGGTAGCTACTTTATAAATATTTTATATAAACATACAAAAGTCAGCTTGGAAAAATCTTAAATAATAGAACGTTTTCACATTAAATTTATTAGTATTTTCTTAAATTATACTTAAGAAATATTCTATATTTATGTATATAAAGTCATTTAATAGTTGTTCGTTTTTGTTTTGTAGTTGAATTTCGTGACTCTACCAACTGGCCGAAATAGCTCAGTTGGGAGAGCGTTAGACTGAAGATCTAAAGGTCCCTGGTTCGATCCCGGGTTTCGGCATTTCTTTTATAGTTTTTTTTTTTTACTTTTATGCCTCTTAAATTTTTATTCTTTTTTTGCTTTATAAATCTTTAATGTAAAATATATTGTCATATAAAATAAAAATTATATAAATATTATTTATTAATCGTATATTATATAAATAATATACGATTAATTTGCTGCACATACACATACGATATATATATCGTACGCTTAGTATTAAAGTGACGTAAATCAAAAAAGTTGCTTCATGGCAATTGGGAAAAAGCGTAGTGTATAATCATATTCTATGATTTTTTCTATAGTGCCTACAAAACTCTTAAGTGTTAATTAGACCAAGAAAACAATAGCTTCTTCTAATCGTTTGTAAGGATTCAGGTTCATAGATAGCATTAAAATAGATAACAATCTATTTAACTAAATTTTGTCTAATTTTGAATTCAGTCAGTTTAATACTAAGTGTGCGATATATTTTTAACCCCAGTACAATTACTATCCTGCCCTTATCCTGTCTTGTAGCCATTCCCTATAAGTTTATTAGAGTTTTATGTAAGTTATTTCAATATATCGTAAACAATAAAAACGTTTGTTTATTTAAATTAAGTATTATTATTATTATTTGCAGATAACGCATCTGGTGATAATAGGTAAGTAATATTATATCATTTTAAACATGAAGATAATTGCAGTTATTTTTAAAGTTATTTACTTATTTAATTATATCCTACTCAAAAAAAAGAGAATACGTTTATGCCCAGCCGTGGGATAGTAACGCATTACACGTATACTTGTTTTGTGTTACTTATGGTGCATTTTGTTATATATAACTATTCTACATAATAACTAATATACATGGATGTACAGGATTAAGTAACGTTAACCTTTTTGGTGACATTTTCATGTTTTTTGTTTAATAATAGCTAATTAGTAGGTAGTTATGGTGAACTAACTTTATTGTGAAATCGGTATTTCTATGGTATGACTATTTCGCGATATTTGCCATCGCCTCTTTAGCTCAGTGGTAGAGCACTGGTCTCGTAAACCAGGGGTCGTGAGTTCAATCCTCACAGGAGGCATTATGAATTTAAGTTTTGTTTTTTTTCTTATATATGTTTATATTAAAAGATACTTTTTAGATGTTGATTTTTGCGATTTGTTTTAAAATAGCATACATTTTAAAACAAATTAAATTTTTATATTGTTTAATAAAAATTAGAAAGGTAAGTGTTTGTCAGTTTTTGTTTACGTCTTAAACGCTTCAATTATTTATCGGATTTGTTAATTTTATTTTTCACTAGTTGTAACCGCGACTTCGCACCAACTTAAGATTTAAAATACCCTTAATTATATGCTATGCTTTTTGAGTTTTTCCAAAGAGAAAATGGTTTTTATCCTATACTAACAATGCCTGCGGCTTCGCCCGCGTGTAATCAGTGGAATTGAAATTTTGAAAAGTAGTTATTTTTAGTTAGTCGTACGAGATAGAGACATTCTGTCAATGTCGGTCAGACTTTTTGTAGCATTTTTTTTTAATCTACAATTCTCTAGTACATTACTTTAGTGTATCTCTGCTGGTTTGCGCGGTGCATGCGACTAAAGCTACCAGCAGGTTAGTTCTTTTTACAACCTCTTTAACACAATTTACATAAAACCAAAATGCAATATTCACCTTACCCTTCCAGAAGAATTTCACTATAATTTAGTAATAACCGTACAAAAATGGGTTCAGTGGATTTTGAGAAAATCGATCACATACAGACAGACAGTTTTTTGGGACTTTGGTATTTGGTAATAATAAGTGTAAATCTTAATGTTCGCCCGCTATAAAAACCTCAATTGTACACCATTTGATCAATATTAATCTACTAGAGGATTAACCGTGAGGGCGTAACAGAAATACACACAGTTTTAACATGTTTATTACATTTTCTGTTTAGTATAGATGTATATCTCTAATACGCACATATTCAAAAGTCGGAACAAAAATAATGAATCGTAAACTCGTAAATAATTATTTTGGTAAATAATTATCTGGGATTCATAAATATTTGTGCGATGCTAAACGTGGAGAGCAAGATTTGTTCTCATACATTTTACATGAAGGATTTTTTACTGCCAACTACCACACTACACACGTTCACTACCACAATCTCAACAATTGCTTCAAATTGTTTATCCTTTTCCCACTATTTTTGAATCGTCAAATATTTTTAAAGAGGCTACCAATGATTTTTGAGCAGTTTGCTCCTACTGAGAAGAACCAGCAAGAAACTCGGCGGATAATTCACTTCGTAACCGAAACATCAGGAGATAGGGTCCGCGAAAAAATTGCATAATTGCTTTACTTTTTGCCGTGGAGCCGAAGCATATATTTTCTTCAATTTGGAAGTTATAGCAAAATAATTCTGTCATTATTTTTCTATATATACACCAAGGAATTTTTCCAAGTAAGTTCTATTTTGTTTGTCTGGGGTAATCATTGCATTAACAAATTTCATATCAGATTCTGTAATCTTTATTCTTATCAACTCCGATTGAAGCTCGATCGACGTTGACAGTATTGTTTATTTATAATATTGGCTAATCTTGACACATGCTAAAAATAGGTGGTTGATAACAACTTTTGCGATTGCAGTTGTGGTTGCGAGCGTGTGTGTGATAACAAATATTGTTTTACAACCGAAACATTTTGTATACAGGAAATCGAATGACCTTCAGGGAATATTGGTTTAACATTGTACCTAAACTATATTTTAGGATATACATCATTCTCCTGGCATTTTTCCCTTTTTTTTGACTTATTGTTAGAAATTAAGTCTAAATTCAATTTAAAATAAATAATAAAAAAATAAATTAATGCCTTTAGAGAATCATGCCAGGCACCTTACTGTGCACCGACACTTTCCACTACAAATTCCAACGACAGAATGATTTTACCATCAGTTCAGAACACTAATCCACTTAAGAAGAACTGGCAAGAAACTCAGTGGTCGCTCTTATTATGAAAAGCGATTATTTGAGGTTAGATTCTTAACACCAAATGCAAAAGAGGTCTCCCCCAACACGTCTACCTCCTACGAATTCCGCACGCCAAAAGAGAACGAATGACGTCAGCCGTTGCCTTATATAGGCTGCCACAGCTTGGAGATCTGGATTCATAACAATATAATAACTTTGTTAAACAAAGCTATTAATTTTGTTAAACGTACTTGAATTTCACAATTCTTCGGCCTTTATTCCACGCTATGTGTGATTGCACATGTTTTCTCTGACCATGAAGACAATGGACTGATGACCTCAAAAAGGTCGCGGGGAGCCGCTAGATTCAAGCGAAAGAAGATTGTGTGCTACGGAGATCCCATGAAGAGACACGTCCAGCAGTAGTCATCCATCGGTTGACAAAGAAGTTTTTCTCTGCCATTCTCTCCTATCATAAGTCAAATCTGGCGCTACTCCTTTTATATGTCATACTTCACACAATCCAACCATCTCCTTTTTAGCCTCTCTCTAGTCACATATCCGTATTGCAGGATAAGCAGACTAGCTTATGGAAAACAGTGGAAAACCGGGGTACCGCTCATTGGAACATTTCCGTGAGACTATAATGGTCGGGCCTCACAGGAGGCACCCATAGGACTACGTTCCTCGACGCTATGAGAGCTTCCGCGCTCTACTCTTTCGCATTTCGCAACCTCGACGATGCTTCTGCGCTCGCCCGACCCAACCGGTGAAGCTGTAAAAGCCGTCAGGACTAACAGCATACAGTCAAATAATTCAAAATATTCTTTATTCAAGTAAACTTCTAAACAAATCGCCCTATCCAAAGAATAAAGCCACATTTCCTATGCTTATACGTGGGACACATGTACTTTATTCTTCGGATGATGTAACGTGTACCAATATTTGTTGTTGGTTTCATTTATTTTTTAATTGCCTCTGTGCGTTGGATGAAAGCCCTTTGTAGTGCAGGCAATATTTACTAGGTGGTAGGTACAGTTACTTCGGACCGTTACGCCGTCGGCCTACGCTTGAGATCCTGTTTGCGGACTCCCCGTGTCCCGGATGCTGCCCGCTTGCAGCCAAGCTTATATCGAATTAGTTTTTGTTGCTTACATACATTAAAGTTGACTATAAGATTTATTTGAAACTTAACGTTTATAGAATTAGGCGTTACTTTGCGGAGATCCATAATACAAAAGTAATAATAAAATTATCTTGCTATAATCCGCGATGAAGTAAAATAGAAAATATATATAATGCTAAATGTAGAGTGGGCAATGCGTTTTCATACCTGATACATGCAGGATTCGTAAAAACACATGCACAAACCTACACCACCGCCACCACAATACACACTCAACAATCGTTTCGCCCCGTAACCGAAGCATCATCAGGAAATAGACTCCATGACAAAATCACAAAGCATTTGCGATTTATGGGACCGCCATAAATTAACAAGTTTGTTTAATATAATATATTAATAAAATATAAAAATGAAAAATTTGCTTTAGACTATTATTGAAATTAAACCGCAGTGTTCAAGAAACAAAAAGAATAAGATGGCGGAAGGAAGCTGTAAAAATGTATTTTCGCCAGAATGTTGATAGTAGAGGAAATAGAAGTTTAATTAAAGCTGTCGTCGGCGTTGGATGTCGGTCAGGAATAATTTGGAGACGAGCCAAAATGGCGCATGCGCGGAAACGGATGTTGCGTCAGAGGGCATCGGCGTTAAACAACTATTGCGTTACAGCGAGACTGAATTACAGCGCCTTGCTAGAACTTGCTTGAGCTCAACTGCTGCTATATTTTTTAACGTTAATCACGTTATGTTTCTCATTTTTCGGACACGTCTCATGAAAAGGTTCATAGAACTTCCCGTTGTCCAGGGAAAAGTCACCAATGGACCAACCAGATCAAATCTGTGCCCCGACCTGATCAAATGTGGGTGGTCCGGTGCATAAGTGTTGTACCCAAATGACAAAACCTGTCAAGAGCGCTACGATTGAAAAAAATAGAGAAGAAGATTATATGAGAACACTTTCAGCTGACGGCAAAATATTGAATAATTCAATAATGATATCAGTTCCTGCCGCAATAACGCCGTATAAAGCGCTCATGAATAAAGGCCCCGGATGGGCTCGAAACTAGTCGGGCTAACCCGATAAAATACGTACGAATAGTCGACTTCTATACCTAAACTAGGAATACTACTCACGATAGTTAAATTAAAAAACATTTTCTGGTGTATAATGCCAAATCTTATCAAGGTCTAGAAGACTACCCGTAAAAGCGTGGTAAACAGACACCACCACCTTTGCATTTATATGCGAACATATATAATAATGGTGTGGATTCTAATACTTTTATAATACACAATTCAATGCCTATTAACGCTTAACGTTTACGAACAGTAACCGCAAAAAAAGATTAATCCAATGGACCACTGTTCCTAGAATAGATCGGTAAACAAAAGGAAAATAACTGGCCGCTGGCACGGTCCAGCGGCCGCCGCTACCGTATAAGGGCAACGGCCCAAGATTCATGCACTGCTTACGCAGATTGCTGAATGGGACCGCCGTCACGTACGACAGCCCTTCGGAATGCGATTTTATATGGTCTACCCACATCGTGCTACGTATGAGCCGCGATAGCCCAGCGGTGACATATACCTATCCCTGTGTATGCTGAACTCTTTAAAACTACGGAACAGATTTTGATGCGGTTTTTTAGAGTAGAGTAGGGAGTAGAGAAATACTGTAATTTTTGAAGTTTCTAATTTGATGTAAATAATTACATTTTTTTCCGCTTACATTGCAAACGCAGGCTAAACCCTACGAGATTGATCAAAATGATGTACTAAGTATTTGTACATCTTGAAATGGTCTATAGAAAAGTCCGCGATGGTATATGTTTATCTCTTATGGATAACCCACAATAGCATTTTTTGTCATTTACTTTATACGAAAAATAATGCCTTATGTTCAAAGGAATTTTTATACAATACAGTATTAATCCTTATCCAAATAAGTACCTTAAATAAATTGTTGATTTAACATAGATCAATATGGCCGTTTACAGCATGTAATTTAAGTAAACATTTTCGGAGATATTACAGATTTAAAATGCCGTGAAGACGCCGCGCTTCACCCTATAGCACTTCGCATTTAGCAGCTTATATGTCGTTCTTTCAAGAGTTTGTTTAATGACAAGAAAGCTGTGAATGTTGTATATAAAGACATTCTGTTATTAATTGTATATAAAATACATAGGGAAAAATGTAAAAATAAATAAGCAAATATGTACTATATTTAATATACTACCAGTAAAGTGTTACTATACCTTATCCAGTTAGACATATGTCCTCCTCTTCAGTTTGCTAGAGTCTGAAAGGGAAGACAAAACTAATGATAAATCGACAGTGTATTTCGTGAAATGAGTCAGTAATGCACTTGGTACTGAGCCAAAGTGATTCGGTTTTTATGTTATTTGTGCAGTAGTTATTGATTTATCGTTTGGCAATGATGGTGAACATCTTGACTGAATAAATGGTTGTGTCTTTGTACCAAGTCTCTTTATTATATGGCGTCTGATTCTGACGTTATTTATATCACGGGTATTAGATTTATAACTAAATTTAGTGTGTTAAATTTGAATGTGGATGGATATGTGCCTAGAGGGAGGCCTAAAAAGAGATGGTTGGATTGTGTGAAGTATGATATGCATATAAAAGGAGTGGCGCCAGAGTTGACGAAAGATGGGACAGAATGGAAGAGAAAAACATGTTGTACCGACCCTACTTAGAGTGGGATAAGGACAGGAAGATATATAACTAAATTTAGAAAAGTTATCACACATTAGCTTCAATAATAATACGAAAGATATAATATAACAATACAATTACCGCTCCGAGATACACTTCACTTGGATGACGAACATAATCTGAATGTCACTAAAACGTTTTATCAATAGGAAGACTCCACTGGAAACAAGAACGGCACAGTGTTGCCACCATTTCAGCCAAAAAGGGCGCGGTATTCCTGTTTCATGAGGGTTCTTCTTTTTGGTAACTGTGCTGCTATGAACATGACTGTGTTGCTATGAAATACAAACCAGAAATCATTGACGACGATATAAAAGTAAATACTTCTGACGTACACGCGTATACAAAACGCCGCCACCAACACATTACATAAGCACTACACATACTCACTACCACAATATCTACGATCGTTTCGCCCCGTAACCGAACCATCATCAGGTTAGGCTCCATGATAAAATCCGAATGAGTAATTTCTTGTTTGCGTAATGCGTTTTGTAATAAGTGTGGTCACTAGTCCTGCATGTATAAGGTATGTGAACGTGGTCTGCTTCCTACATTCAGCATTACATAGATTCTCCTTACAAGCGCGCAGTATAGCAAAATAATTAAGTATATCATATCTTCTGTTCTATTGAATTCTGCCGAATTTAAGTAACAACTGCTTCGATAAATCCCCGGACCCCACCCGGTGTGTAAGACCGGGCGATATCACTAGGCTAAAATGAAAAACCTGCGACACCTGAACTATGTGGTGGTATTTATTGGTACCTGTATATACAAAATTTTTCTCCGGACTTATATTATTTACAATGCACACTCGATAGCGTGGGTTAATATTGAACAGCGCCATCTATCTTTGGACGAACACAACTTTAATTAATAAGTTACTCTATCGGTCATGAACACTACTAATATTATAATTGCAAAAGTTTGTGAGTAGGAATGTATGTTTGTCAATCTTTCACGTCAATCCTTCAAACATTTTTACTAACCCTGCATATACTTACAAAATTTCTGAGATACTCGTTACCTTCTTATTCATACTGGAGCAGTATCATGTACTCTCATCATAATTGAGACAGACAGATATAGGTAATTCTTATGTCGTAAGGAGAGAAGAGGTCAAACAGAAAAAATAACAAGGGAACCTACCTACCTTATAACGTGTAATAATCAAATACATTCCAAAAATTGAACTCAAAATTTGATTACAATCCTATTTTCTATTTTCAATTAAATATTCAAAAAAAAATTCAATCTCTATTTTTATCATAGTATTTTACTCAAGCAAATTGATTTTGCTGTATAAAGTTCAAAGTTGAAAATAAACACAAATTTCTTATGTAAAGTGCTTTTATTATGAATCTGTAAAAAAAATTAAAAAGCTTAGGAGAGTACTTTTATATTCAGCATGACGTGAAGCAATCGGGGTGGTTTGGGACGTGGACTGAATTTCCACCCCATTTGAGACTATTTATGTTGCCCTCTCACGTGCCCGAGGTTCTCAAATCTCGAGAGTATTTGTAGGGATCCGTCGCAAAATATAAATTTTACTGGCGCTGAGAGATGTCGCTACTGGCAATACCAGCCAACCTATAAGATGGGGGTGTGACGTCACATCCCACCACTACAGAATGATTTAGAAATCTTTTACTATAACTGACAAAGCCAACCAGGCAGCCATTGTACAAAGAAGTTGCAATTTTAGAACGGGTTCTAACTGCCTGACGCAGCTTCAAATACCTATTCAGAGGTAGCATCTCCTAGGTGTCATCGTCGCGGCACATATGGACTTATAATCAATGAACGCCCAGTACAGGGCATGCATTCAAAAGGCTTACCGCTCGTTTTATACTTCCAAAGAGCATACCTCCAATAATGTCCGTAGAATCATAGCGATCAAAAAATGAAATAAGGTTAAAAAAAATACGCTACGGCTCATTAATTCCCATAAAATATAAACCTTAATTATACTTAAAATTTTCTTACAAATCATTTTATCTACTGGAGAAAGGTCTTACTACCTTATGAAAATCATTAATGTAGTTTTGTGTTGATGCTTTTTTATAATGAAATAAAATTAGAATGAAATGAAATTTATTAAAGGGCTATATAAATGCCTTTTAAACAGTAGCAACGAAAACTCTGCAAAAGTAAAAATTGTGACCGCGTGGTCTCTTCAAGACGACCTGACCAACAACCGTCAGCTTTGTCAAGTTTTTAGTGTTTCTGTGTGCGACATGTCCGAAGTATTTAAGAATACGCTAAAAGCGCAGTCTAATGTTTTTGCCGAGCTTCTTAAGAATAGATGATTTGGTTCGGCGTGCTGGGCTGGACATAAGCCTCCTCTATCCGTTATTGAAGAGAAAGGTTGGATCCAAGACTTACCGCGCCGCTCTAATGCTGATTGATAGGTAACACATATCCCCAGAATTTTCTTGAGATATGAAGGTTTCCTTACGATGCGTACAGTCCATGGAAAATAAAATAGCTACAGAACATTCCACCCCTGTAACAAGATCGCGCCTTGCCATTTTCCCGCGCGTCACATTCACTCACGTGCCTGCAAACTTCGCGGAGCGTAAGCACGTGATTGTAGTCCGGACCCGTTCACGTGCCGCCCCCTTTTCCCCCTTTAAGCCAAGTTGGGTGTTTGTGCGGTTTCTTGTTTGTTATAAATTTGGTCAAATTGTTTTTACGGCTTCTTGTTTGCTTTAAACTTTTTCTCCAAGTTTTTGCGAGTTTTAATTTCTTTTAATAATTTCACCATTGTTATGTTTACCCTTTGAGAAACTTTTTGTTAAACAAGTTAGTTTCGCAATCGAGTTATTTGTTGGTGTGGTTTCGTAACCAGTACTATATTTATTTTTTTAAAAATCATCGGGTAAAAGGTTCTAAATATCTGGCGACGTAATTTACCAGCAACAGACGTTATTTGACTGCTAGTGGTACCCCTTGACTTGGTCCGCGCAAACCAGAGTTTCAAGTATCCTTAATAATCCAATATGTGTTTTCCCTATTTCCAAAAGAAAACGGGATTTGTAAACTTTGTGTATATCCGGGTATGCTAGCTGTTATTAATGTTAAATACATCAATATTGGTTAAGCGGATTAACCATAAATACTTTCGCATTTATAATGTTAGTATTGATTTATGTTCCATACATGCATTACATACTATTTTCCTTTCACTTTTTATTGGGGATTGAAATTTTTAATTCACACACTGACTAGTCCAGAGGCATATGACAAATATGACATAAAAATCAATGTTACATATATAATGAGATGGCACCTGGGTGACCGAGCTTTGCTCGATAATTTTGGTTTATAACCCCAAAACCTTATTCAAGAATAAAAAATAATAATAATGATACCTAATAAAGAATCAAATAATAATAATATGCCGTATTCATTGTAAAGCAGCAGATTTCCGCAACACTGCGGAGAAATCCTGATGTTATGGCAGTTAGGACATCAAATATTCACGGCAGTTAGCAATGGTAATCGGTGTGAGGTGCGCCCTCGCATACAGACCGGCGCTTGGCAAAGTAACCACGTAGCGATCGTGCGATAGCGTGACGCCGCACTCGATTACTGCTTGACACTACCATAGTTATATCAAAGGTTAGATTAGGCGTAAGATCATATAATTAAAGCACTGGAATAACTCATAATCTTCCTGCCCTTATCCCACTCTAAGTGGGGTTGGCACAACATGTCATAAACATGTTGTCACATGATTTGGCTACGTATTTTAGGACCAGCCGCCTGCGTGACATTAACTTACCTTTGTCGAATTTTACGACACCTCGGTAAGAAAGAGGGTGGTCTATTCTACTTAACCGGGTACCACACGGTGGGTCAACTTACCTTAGTCGCCTTTTACGACACCTCGGTAATAAATGAGGGTGGTCTATTCTACTCAGCCGGATACCACACGGCGGGTCGACTTACCTTAGTCGCCTTTTACGACACCTCGGTAAGAAATAAGGGTGGTACTATTCTATTTCGCCGGACACCACACGGCGACACTAGAATAACTAAAACAAGCAATAAAATCCATACTAATATATAAAGCTGAAGAGTTTGTTTGATTGTTTGAACGCGCTAATCTCAAGAACTACTGGACCGATTTGAAAAATTCTTTCAGTGTAAGGTAGTCTATTTATCGAGGAAAGCTATATATAACATCACGCTAAGATAAAAAGGAGAGGAGCAGCAATAAAAAATAGTACGAAAACGGCATAATTTAAATCTTTCCTTGCGTGTGCTGAGTAAACGGTGCAAGTTATTCAAAAATCATTTATTATAAAGCTGTTTTCCACTAATACTTCTAAATAAAAGTCCATGACAGCATATATCTAACTTTTAAGGTTAACCCACTTTAACCATTTATAGGGATCATTAGACCAATGTCTAAAGGTAAAAAATAAGAATAATTTAGTAAAGCCCTATTTTATTTAATTATTCTTACTTAAATCCGTAGAGGAAAGAGATTTTTTTTTGATAATAATTTTTTTGATAAAGTAATTAATTAATGAATGCGTGACATTTTTAATATTTAAATATAGTACATTTATTTATTTATTTTTATTAGACCAACTAATAGCGTTTTACAATACTTAATTTAACAAAACATTGTTGATATATAATATACTCTAAATCTGTGTAAAACACCTTTAAAAGTTAGTACAACATTTGTATGAGTGAACAATTACCACAATCCTTGCCTAATACCTCGTTACAATACGAACTAATTAGATCGTATTGTAACGAGATGAAAAAATAAAATATAGATGTAAATATTAAAAATAAAAACAAATACATACAAAGAAATACATAAATAATATTAAAAAGTTTTATTTGCCCTGTCCAATCACATCATGTAATAGTGTCGTGTTTTTTTAGAGTTACGATTGAATTTTTTTTTTATTTTGTCGTGTACCGCTAAAAATTATATAGCAAAGCATTATTTCTTCTTTCTTTTAAAATGCACCACCTTCCTACATAGTGGCCAGTGCCAAGTTTCATCCATATACTAGGCGGTTCTTACGCACCGTGAATAAAATAACCATGCGTATATTCGTTTTAAATTCAAATTCAAAATATTCTTTTTTCAAATAAACTTGTAAACAAGTGCTTTTGAATTTAAACATCTAACACCTACAAATGCAGATAAATAAATATATGCGTATGGTTAGAAATTGGTTATATTTTCTGCAGTATCTTTGCATTCATTTCCTGCAGAAACTGACACTTTAATTTTCACAATTTTTACCAAAGATTTATAATACTAAGGGCCTGTTTTAAAAATTACTGATAAAATGGCGGATGTAACACAACGTACTAGGAACAACTGATTCCGCAATCAAAACTAGATGGCGCCACTCGTCGTTTGCTCCGCGCTATCGAAGTGCTTTCATAGTAATATAAGAAGTCCCCATACATTATGTTTAATTAGGTTAGATCAACATCGCCTAACAGTGCCTAAGCTTACACAGTGCATCCTACTGGAACACTACGCCTAGCGCAACTGTAAACGGTGCATCTCCCGGTACATCCAATTAAGGAATACCGTGAAGGACCCCGTCCGCGATACTATATGTAAAAGTGACGATTAAACTCTTGTACCTGTCACCTGCGCGTATTCTTTCCCCCATCCGTCGAGTCCTCCGTCTTACACGGATAGTTAATCGATAGATAAACTAAGTAACTAAAAAGTGAAAAGTTTAAAAAAAATAAAATCGCGGCCATTTTGAAATATGTATTTGCTATTTGGTAGATAAACAAAATAACAGCCACATGATCTACCTGTTAACGTATTAGGAACTTCAAGTGCTGAATAAGCCTATCAGAAACCTGAGAAAACGACATTTTTTTTTAATGAAACCTAGCTAGATCGATTTTTCCCCTATATGCTGAATTTCATAAAAATCGATTTTTCCAAAATTGAAAAAAATATATATGTATATACAAGATTAACTCATTTAAATATTAAAGACATGTCGTAGCTATTTATAGTATTGAATAAAATCGGGAGATAAGACCTATTAAAAATCAATTTTAGTAAACAAGACTTTCATAATTCAACATTTACCACAATAATATTTCTTGGAATGCAATATAAATATAAATCATACCTTATATAGGTACTCTTCGAAGTATTTCATGTGATTATGTCATATGTACTAAGTGCAATGCGGTGTACGAGGAAACACTGTGAATACTAAAACAAATATGTAATTTATGACTATTATAATAATTACGAAAATATACAGTAATTCTGCGTAAATCTACGTCAGTATAATGATTTAATTTCAGTGTAATTAATACCATTAAGATAAAAATGATTCAGTCAAAGGATCTATAAAAGTTACAGGTGCTGAAAATTATTCCTTATAAACTTTCAATTACTAAACAGAACTTTAAATAAAAGACGGTATGAAAAGGGAATCCTAAATGACCAATCAAACCAAACCAAATCATAATAATATTTATTCAAATAAGTTCTTTAGAGCACTTTTGTATCGTCTTGAATTTGATTGGAGCTACCACTGGTTCGGAATGTTTACTGTTGAAAGAACTAGAAAGAAACTTGGCGGTCAATCATTTAAATAATTTCAATTTTACATTATAAAACCGCAGGCTCGTATGAGGCTTAAATAATTTTCAAATCCAGGCATTTTTATCATCCTTTCTGTAGACTAGTATGTATTACAGAATTTTATTGTAAAAGCTAATACAGAGACCATCGAATGAGTTGCTAACTCTACTGAGCCGCGACACAGGCATCATAAGCTTATAGTGTAAGCTTATATCTTAAAAGATAAATATATGAATACATTTCTAACATTTCTAACAGAAAAAAAAATGGTCACATAATATGCGGTATTTAGACTGATCTAATTAATATTTACCACCTTAAATACCTTAGTGAACTTAAACATTTAATTAGCATTGCATCGCTTCCATACTATTTTAAAGAAATTATTTTATTTTGAAATTAAAAGAATTTATCGCGAAATTAAATTAACACGCGTCGTAATATTTAGAGAGGAAATCGAAAATAGCAGGTCTTCTAGTCTCAGTAATAAACGGCATAAATTCTAAAACTACTTTGCTGTAGACAAAGCTTTTGATTTCATTGAATTATAGATTCTTATGACGAATCATCGGCGGATACCGAATAATAGTGTGAGCGCTGGCCACGATTTGAAACTTCCGATTGGGTTATAATTGACTTTTCCAAGTTTGCTCACGTTTCCAATCTAGCATAGTGTCTCGTTTTATGTCGACTGCGATATCCTTTATTATGTTGCAGCTTTTAAAATAAATGACACGAAAAGCACCATCTATAATAGCGCGACAACAGTCCGCGCGAACGAAGTTGCGAGTAAAAGCTAGTTTTATATAATTTATTAAATAAAAACATTAAATAACTTTGGTATTACTATTGAATGATTCGTTAGTTAGTGTATTTACGTATAGTATTTCTTTAAAATTCATATGCATATATTTGCCGGTTGTCTGTCATAAATAACACAAGTATTTAATCCCATCTATTTACTTATCATTTACCTATATTAATCGTAAATACAAAACCTTTAACATAATGTAAGTTATAATCAGTCATCATCTTCCTGCCCTTATCCCACTCTAAGTGGGGTCGGCACAACATGTTATAAACATGCTGTCACATGATTTGGCTGCGTTTTTACGACCGGCGGCCTGCCTGACGTCAACTTACCTCTGTCGTATTTTACGACACCTCGGTAAGAATGAGGGTGGTCTATTTTACTAAACCGAATACCACACGGTGGGTCAATTTACCTTAGTCGCCTTTTACGACACCTCGGTAAGAAATGAGGTTGGTCTATTCTAGTCAGCCGGATACCACACGGCGGGTCGACTTACCTTAGTCGCCTTTTACGACACCTCGGTAAGAAAAGAGGGTGGTACTATTCTATCAAGCCGGATACCACACGGCGTGTAAGTTATAATCAGTGTACTGTTTATTTTTATTAAGATTTTTTTATCAACTGATTGAATAAACAAGTCAACCGTTCAAATATCTCATCGGTCACGCACGAGGCCGCGGCGGGCGCAGCTAATGCAATAACGTGGTGCGCAGAATGCATGAACTTGTGACATAATCGATCGTGACTGAAGGTGACTTTCCACATGACGTCCCGGCAAATGACTCTACGGGTGTGCAAGAAACACCCTTCATAACACGTATTACTGTATATACATAGATAAAGGCTGTACACTCAGTATATGTCATGTACTAAAGAAACGTGACAATTCAAAGAACTATATTGCAGATAATGTTTGTAGATGTATTTTTTTAACACGGTCGTCCCTAAAGTAACTTAATACCCGTGTTATGGCTGACAGAAGACTGGAATACTTAGGCCCTCGGCGGATCTGAATACTGAATTTCTGCCGCTTGCGCCAACAGGCAAGTCAAACTATATATTGATAAGTGTAACAAAAACTATGCAACCCTTTTATATAGGGAAGAAGTTCAGAATGCTAAATTCTCTATTTTTATCATTATGAATTACTACCAATCGCCAGCGGCAACGGCCTCGTGGAAAGGTTAAAACCGTAATATAGTATTTGATAACCATAAAAATGGTTAAAGTGGGTTAACCTTAAGAGACAGACATAAGCTGTTGCGGATTTTTATTTAGAACTTTTAGAGGGGACCAATTTTGTAATACATGATTTTTTAATAACTATCACCGTTTACTTAGCGCACGCGAGGAAAGCTTTAAATTTTGCCGTTTTCGTATTATTTTTTATTACTGCTTCTCTCCTATTCATCTTAGCGTGATGTTATATAGTCTATATATAGCCTTCCTCGTTAAATGGACTATCTTACGCTGAATGAATTTTTCAAATCGGAAAATAGCCATCTATTTATCAACCTATCACTCGACAACAGTCCACGCGAACGAAGTTGCAGGTAAAGTTAGTAATTAATATAATTGACTGGTTTACGCGGAAAATTTTGAACTAATATTATTTTAACCTGTGTCGAGCCCTGATCAAAAGACGCAGTAACCGGTCCGATATCACGTTGCAATGATGCAACCAGCCGCGGCGATAAGGCCGGAATGCAATTAAACGTGCGGCGTGACGAACGGCTTATCTGCAACCTTGGCAATGGCAATGGGACCTTGGACTTGGAGAAATTATGGTGTGCCGGATCAAGCGTGACGGTTATTGATAAGTTAGTTTGCAGAAAAACCCACTTTCTTTTATTGGAAATAATTTATCAGGTTTATATATAGATCAAGGAAGAAAAATGGAGTTCTTATGGAAGAAAACAAATCAGGCCGTTACTTTAGTAATTAACACAGACTTTTAAACAATAATAAATAAAATTCATTAAAAAATTGTGTGTCGTATCAGGCTGAGAAGAATAGGCCACTCTTATTTCTTACCGAGGTGTCTCTAAGGGACTAACTACTAAAACTTACTCGGGTAAGTTGACGCACCATGTGGTATCCAGTTGAGCAGAATAGACCACCTTCTTTCTTATCGAAGTATCTTGGAGTACGACTAAGGTAAGTTGGAGTCAGGTAAGCGGGGGCAAAATACGTGGCCAAATCATATGACGTGTTGTGCAATATATATATATATATATATATATATATATATATATATATATATATATATATATATATATATAGTATATATTTATATATATATATATATACATATATATATATATATATATTTATATATATTTATATATACATATACACCCACACAGACACACGCACAAGGAATATCCCCTATTTGTAAATATATAATCATTAATTTACACAGGATATTTGTTTATCGATTTCATTCTCCGTCAATATTTATTTTGTACACCACGATAATTTTAACATCGAAGGTTGAATAGAATTAAACAAATTTTGTTTCCATAAAAGAAATCATGAGAACCGAATCAATAACGATTTGCCAGGCAAATTCTCACACGACAGCTAAATGACTACAAAAAACTGTTGGCATTTGTAAAGCCAGCTAAATCCGTCGTGGTCACAATATGTTTGCTCAAGAATTTCGACCGCGGTAAATATGCTTAACGTGTTTGGGCTTTTGCTTTATACAATTTAATAATATCAATATTTGCGGCAACTTAAATGAGAAGCCTTCATTTAATATCATCAAATCAAATCAAATCAAAATATCTTTATTCAAATAAGCTCTTTCAAGGACTTTTGAATCGTCAAGGATCAATATGAATAATGAAGAAAATATAAATGAAAGCAATTTAATTTATGTACATAAAAATATAAAGAATTATAAAACGATAGGTGATGTATACAATAGACAAAGCAGGAACCGACATAAGCTTGCGGCTCCTGCTTTGCGCATGGCAAAAGTACGTAATTCGTTTGTGGGTTTTGGTATAAGATTCTATAATAAAATTCCGCAATCAATTTCAGCTTTGCCATTACAGCAGTTTAAAAACACTGTTAAAAAGAGGCTGATACAGAAAGCCTACTATACTCTTGAAGATTATTTAGAAGATAAGAATGTGTGGATATAGCTCTCTTTGAGCCTGTACAAGACAGTAACGACATAATGTAAATAATATTAAGAATTATATTTTTAAAAGAGCAACCGCCGAGTTTCTTGCTGGCTCTTCTCGGTAGGAACAGCTTTCCGAACCAGCAGTAGAGTTGACGATTCAAAAGCACTTGTTTACAAGTTTATTTGAATAAAGAATATTTTGAATTTGAATTTTGAATTTGAAGCTACAACTGGTCTGGAATGTTGCTCTTACCGAGAAGAACCAGAAAGAAACTCGGCGGTCAATCTTTTAAACATTTTCAATTTTACATTATTAAACCAAAATCTTATATGAAGCTGAAAGGATTTTAAAATCCAGGCTTTTTTATCATCCAAATAATCTTCAATTTTGTAAAACGCTTTACGTATAAGCATATCTCTTATACTTAATTTAAACCTTTCTGTAGACTGATCTAGTATTGATTGCGGAATTTTATTGTAAAAAGAATACCGAGATCATCGAATGAGTTGCTAACTCTGCTGAGTCGCGACACAGGCATCACAATTTTTTGTGACCTCTCGTATGTCTATGATATACATCGAATTACGTATAGAACCAATGTTTATGAATGTTAATCATTTGATTCAGATGTTTGTTACGCTACAAGTGATTTAAAACAGCGCACTCTGTAATAAACATTCACATATTAGAGTAGTGTCAATTTATTTATTTTCACCTGTAAATTCTTCTCGAACGCTGAAACCTGTACTAATATTAGAAATGCGAAAGTAGTTTTGTCTATCCGCTGCCCCTCCGCTGGAGCAAAGTCGATGTAATTCAATACAATTAAAACTTTTATACTCGACTAATATACCTATAGGTTTAAAAATCGATCTAGCTAAGTTTTATTAAAAAAAATGTTGTTTTATCCCTGTTTTCGGGCACTGAAAAAAGTGCTATGCTATGCTACTTTTATGAGAAAGCAAAGGATAATTACGCTGTCAATTGTAAAGTCATAATAGCTCATTTGGGTAACGGGCGGTATCAAATTGTACCAAGCAAGCTCAGTCACTCAGGTGCTTAACTTGAATGCCTTAAATAATTTTTATATAAAAATAATAAATTAAATATTATTAACTAAACTTAAATATTATTTTGCTATAGCAAAATAATATTCTCATTAGTTTTGTTATTCGGATTATAATCCGCAATTTTTTTTTATTTTTATTTTGAACTTTTTTTTATCGCGGATTATAGCAAAATAATATTCTCATTAGTTTTGTTGAACCTTAGTTAAGTATCTCATGCTTATTATTTTCACCTAAAACACCATATAATTTAAATTATTATCTAAGAAGTTATAGCAAAATTTAAATTTAAATGCGCAAAATATTAGCAGAGGGGATCTAGACTGAGCTATATCACATGTCCGTATCTGCTACTATCAAGTATAGAAATAATTTGGAATTTAAATTAGTAATTTAATACGGTCTTGCTCCGATGACTTCACGTTATGTTAGATAGTACATCGCACAATTTCTTACTTTATTCCAAGGTCTGTGCTTAGTTGTCTACAGCCGACCCTCGTCTCACCGTCCTTCATTAATATTAAAGTTATTGATCATTTGTAGTAGCCGTCGTGAATACGGAGTTGCTTTATTAATTCGCAAATGTTTTCATTGTGTTTGCACGCTCGTTAAAATTCCTGACACAACCGGCTACCTATTTAGGTATACTTTTATCGCTATTGCAATACTGTTTGTTTTTATAGAGTCACCGTCTTTATCATTAGTTTAAGGATAGTCCTCAATATAAAAATTAAATCTATGTAAAAATTTCAGGTTCAACTCAGGTTTTGCTATCTTATATAATCATATCTTGAGTCTTTGTACCCTTATCCCACTCTAAGTGGGGTCGGCACAACGTGTTATAAACATGTTGTTACATGATTTGGCTTCGTATTTTACGACCGGCCGCCTGCCTGACGTCAACGAATCTTAGTCGTATTTTACGAAACCTCGATAAGAAAGAGGGTGGTCTATTCTACTCAGCCGGATACCACACGTCGGGTCGACTTACCTTAGTCGCCTTTTACGACACCTCGGTAAGAAAAGAGGGTGGTACTATTCTATTCAGCCGGATACCACAGGGCGGAATATAATCATATTTTGAGTATGGCAGTTATTCGATCCCACCATTGGAAACTAGGGACAGTTATGATTACTTGTGTCATTTTTTAACATTTTATCTTTCATACTGTAAAGTCTGTTGTTAAGTATAACATTTTAAAATACCGGAAAATTGTTTAAATATTGATAATTGTCATTGTAGTTTAAACCCTCTTTTTATTATAGCTACAACTACGAACATCTATTGAAGCTAAAATTTTGTGGTGAAGGAAGAAGAAAAATTATCAAACTTCAAGTGAAACCACTTAGAACTCAAATTATTAATGTTTACTCAAAAGTTGTTATGTTATATTAAATTATGTAAATATTTTATCTTAAGCAATATAATGTTGTACATTCTTTCTATGAATAATGTTTTTCAAACGTTTTTTATGTTACATAAATAAAAATAAATACATATTATCCGTTCTAATATAACGTCATCATCATCATCATCATCATCAATCTGTGTCCGTCCACTGTTGAACATAGATCTCTCCATTTGCATGCTATATTGAAGATTTTTTTTTTAATATTAATTTTTTTTTATATTAAAAATTAATATAACGTACCGTATCCCAATTTTGTACAACAATGGATAGTGTTTCTAGCTATTCAGCATAATACCGTGGTCTTTGTCTCTGTCAAGGTCACGCAAACTTGACTCATGCTTACACCATATCTACTTTTTGTATAGGTACATTATATTAGTGACTCTGCGGGCCACGTTTATAACTTTGTCGGAACACAAACATAATACGTTTTAACCCAGTTACGTTATGCGAACACTTTTAATGTACATGCATTGCTTAATATTGACTTATTAAAACATTTGATGTTACATCTTGTCTAAAAGAAGGAGTACGTTCGTTGTTTCTGGATATAGAATACCCGCCGTGTGGTATCCGGCTGAGTAGAATCGACCATTACCTCATTTCTTATCGTGGTGTCGTAAAAGGCGACTAAGATAAGTTGACGTCAGGCAGACAGTCGGTCGTTTAATACGTTGCCAAATCATGTGAAAACGTGTTTATAACATGTTGTTATAAACACGACTCCACTTAGCGATAAGAGCAGAAAAAATACATTCACTATGGTGTATTTACTACCTACATAACTAATAAGTACGTAAGTACATACACTATGGTATATATATCCGTTCAGTAGATTTTGCTTATCAAATCAAAATAATCTTTATTCAAATAAGCTCTTTCACTTTTGAATAGTCAAGGAACAATATGATTAATTAATTAATGAAGCTAAAACTGATTCACTGGTATCACATCCGAGTACATTGCAGAGGAATAAGGCAAAGGGATCGAAATGACAGATACAGGGACATTATTATCATCATTATTCATCCCGAAATAGATTGTCTATTTTTCTCAATTATATGCTGTAAAGTAAACGGCAAAAGAAAATATATCAGCTTTGCCAAGATCATCAATAGGTTTTTCGACATACAAGCGGATACTGTTGATCGTTATGCAAAGTATGACAATTAGGTTTATGTACTTACTATGTAACAGCCTCTTACTATCCCACTGCTAGGCGTAGGCCTCCTCTCTCCTTTTTTGGAGAGGAGGATTGGAGCTAACACCTACCATGCTGCTCCAATGCGGATTGGTAGGTCACACATATCCACAGAAATCTCTAGTGATATACAGTTTTACACATATCCCTAGAATTCTCTCAGAAAAAACTCTAACTAATCACACTTGGTTATGAAAATTTACGTCGGTTATTTTTCCGACATTAATAGTATTAGCCTTGAAGGCCTTGACAGCGTCACTGGGAGGATGGGCTAGCGCGGAAACATCGCCGGATTTCCGTCGGGACCTTGGGTCTTTTTTATTTTAACATTCATCTATTTTTCATATAGCGTAGCAACATCATTTATTCTGCCCATTATAATATGACCAAGCGATGAAGCATATTACAATACTAAAAAAATACTTATTATGTTACTTTCAGATATAAAATAATTGTACTCCACTGAAGAAGAAACAAACATAACCGACCTAGCTACGGGTACCAATGTTTTCGTAATTTTGTTTCAGTTTAAATATTGTGTGTGCAATAAACAGACTACAAACAAACAAACTTTTCCCGCGGCGTATCCAAAGCAATTATGCTATGCTAAAGTATGTACTGAAAAGGCTGTTTTTAATTGTTAGTTTAGAATATTCAATCGTGCGCTTGGTCGTCAAATAGCTAACTAATACTAACTGCCACTTCCAACTTAAGCGTTTAAGTATGTATATATACATATGTTACCTTGGTATATAAGCTGTACGAAAAGCATCTGCTATACTTAGCAGAGTAGACCATTTTCATCCCCCTCTAGATGTAATAGTAAATATTGGAGCATCAATTGTGACTGACACAGTCCCTTGTAAACCCCGATGTGATTATAATTTTTACAAAGCTGATTATTCCAAGCTAAAGCAGTCTTTACGTAGTTTTAATTGGTTAGAAGCTTTTAGTGGTAATATGTCCGCTGATGAGATGGTTACTTTATTTTATGACAAATTACGAAATGACTTTGACCATTTTGTTCCGAAATATCAGTCCCGTTCCTCAAAATTTCCTTCGTGGTTTGATAAGAGCCTTAAAAGATTATTAGCAGAAAAGAACAAACTTCGTCTCAGATATCGCAAAAATAATAATCCTCGTGATAAGCTGGAGTTTGAAATCGTTCGTGCCCGTTGCCGTTCACAACTCAAAAAAAGTCATAGTATGTATATACAAAGAACGGAAGATAACATAAAGAAAAATCCCAAAGCGTTTTGGGGTTACATAAAAGAGAAGGGCATGAAAGCTTCCATACCAAGTCGTGTGTATTACATGGATAAATTCGCTACTGAAGGTTCTGAAGTTGCGAACCTGTTTGCCAGTTATTTTGAATCCGTGTTTCATAGCAATTTGGGCAGAATCACCTTTGATGAGACGTTGCCGAGTAGCATATGCGATACGCTCAGTCGCATCAAACTTACAGAAGGGGCAGTTGCTAAGCAGTTGCACACTCTGAATACTAATAAATCACCCGGTCCAGATGGTATTCATAGTATATTTATTAAAAAATGTGCCAAAGAGCTTTCTCTTCCCTTAATGGTTATTTTTAATCGATCTCTCGAAACTGGAATTTTCCCAATGGAATGGAAAAAAGTCCGAGTGGTTCCCATTCATAAAAAGGAGGATACTGGTAACGTTTGTAATTATAGACCTATTTCACTGTTACCAGTATTTGGTAAAGTCTTCGAATCCTTAATATGTCCAATAATAACAGCACACACTGAAAATGCAATTAACGTTAGGCAGCATGGATTTTTAAATAAGAGATCAGTTATAAGTAATTTATTATCATATGTTAGTTATTTGACGAAGCACTTAGATAACGGTACTGAAGTTGACGCCATATATACTGACTTCAAAAGCGCTTTCGACAAGGTTAACCATGGTACGTTGCTGCTAAAACTATCTCACTATTATAGAATTTGTGGAAGCCTACTATCCTGGTTTAATTCGTACCTTGAGGGCAGAGTTTTATCTGTAGCGGTAAAAGGATATGAGTCTAGACCCTATACGGCAACGTCCGGAGTTCCTCAAGGCTCTCACCTTGGGCCAATATTGTTTGTTCTGTTTATCAACGATATAACTAACTGTATCATAAACAGTGAGTGCCTCCTTTTTGCTGATGACATGAAAATATACAGAACCATAAGCACCCACCATGACGCTGCGTTGCTTCAGGAAGACATAAATCGAATCAATACATGGTGCTCTCGTAATGATATGGTAATAAATGTTTCTAAATGTCAGTTTATAAAATTCACAAAGAAGAAGAACCCTATTCTTTCATCTTATGCTATCAATGGTGTTAGTGTTAAAAGAGCAAATATTGTGAAGGATTTAGGCATCATGATTGATAATAAATTAAGTTATGTCCATCACTACAATTATATTACTGCTAGAGCATCTAAAACCATCGGATTCCTGAAGAGAATGTGCAAGGGTTTTCGTTCAGCTTTTACAAAAATTACTCTCTTCAACGCATTTGTTAGGACCGTTTTAGAATATGCTAGCATTATTTGGAATCCATACCATCAGTGTCATATTGATAGGATTGAACGGTTGCAGCGATCGTTTACTCGTTACCTGTCTTATAAAAACAAATTGGTGCCGTCTCATAGCTCTTATTTAGAAAGGTTAAATATCTACGAAATGCACAGCTTAGCGCATCGTAGAGCTATGCAAGACTTATGTGTGCTACACAAAATTTTAAATGGGTTTTTGGTGTGTCCTGATATTATTGCACAAATTAAGCTAAAGGTACCGCGACTCGGATGTAGAATACAGGAAAAGCGTCTCTTTGATGTGCCTGGTTCACGAACAGTATCCTACAAAAATTCACCCATTCCGCGTATGACTAGGTCTTATAATGATTTTTGTTTGTCGGGTGTATGTAATCCTGATATATTTTTTGATAAATTACCATTGTTTAGGAAACATCTAGTATTAATAAAGTCTCATCAGCGATCATTATAACCGATTAGTGATCATTATACATATTTATTACTATTTTTTCACAACTATTTAAAATTTGTAAAAAAAAACCAGTTGATTTTACTATATATGTATATGTATATATGTATATATATATATGTGTGTATTTGTATGTGTGTATATATATATATATATATATATATATATATATATATATATATATATATATATATATGTGTATATATATATATATATATATATATATATATATGTGTATATATATATATGTATATATATATATATATATATATTAATATATGTTTAAATTAAGTTAGTTAGATAATTGTCTGTTATTCATATTTATGCCTGTAATAGACTTAGATACGAACTTTAGTTTTTAATGATTGTTGGACAAACTTGTATGTAAGTTGTTGGCGTAATAAATAAATAAATAAATAAATAAATAAATAAGCTTTTGTACCAAATTTCATCAATATTGTTTCAGCGGAACAGACTTTAGCAAGTATGATATTAGTCAAGATTACGTTTTCTGAAGAACGCGATGACGCAATAGCCAATTAGACTCAAGATTAATTTGACAATAAGAAATCATAACTTATGAACATAATAATTTACATTGACAAAGCCATGTATGAGTTGACAGTTTTAAATTGTCAGATCTTAGCTGATACTATCAATCGAGGCCTAAGCGTAGTTTAAATTTTAACAGACAACATAAGTAACAATATCGCCTGAGACATAAAAAATATAATATATAATATTAAATTATGATAAGATCAATATTTGTTTTTTGTTTGGGACTTTTAATAATTTGTCTTTTTTGACACTTTAAAGGTTACATTATACTTAATGGTAAATCGTATTATGAATTAACGTGTTCAAATTTCGGATGGGCCCGAAACCAGTCGGGCTAACCCGATAGAATAAGACGTGTTATACTCACGTCGGTTTCTACAGATAAATTTATAATGACATCGCTGCAAGTTGGTGCAAGATTTAGAGGTATTTTATATGGAAAATAGTTCTGAATTGACTGATGCTACTGAATTAAATAAGATGAAAGACTTTTGATTACTAAATATTTGACGCATTATGTATGTATATTGGGATATCTCCGCTTCAAAATCACTTGGCTTCATTAATATGATTTAATTGAGTTCTATTTAAGTTGCATGCGTTTGTAACACTTACGTCACGTGAACAAACATGTCAATGAGGTACATAAATAGAAAGAGAATCTTAGCTAATAATTTTAGCGTCGTTCAAGCTTGCATAACGTGCTCACGTTCCGTAATCCGACACGTACGCGTTGCGTAACCCGCCAACGACGGGAGATTAGGTGGGTAATGTAAAACACATTTCAGCAGCCGTGATGTCACCAGCTCACGTGTCATCCGTCCTTACGAGTGCCATCGTGAATAATGAGTCTATTGTACTCCACTTTGTTGTATGATCCGTCCTCAGATTTGCTTTTTTTGCTTTTAATCATATAGTCTTCTTATATTTCTCTTTACAAATAGATGTACAATAATGGACATTCATTAAAGATTTTCCCAGTGGCTTTCTGCTATCTTGAGCTATTGCGTCCACTTCAGATCTCCCGATGGTGCGTTTTCCGGTGCATTATAGCAATTCCAACAATTTTGGACGCAATGCCCATCGTTTCTTCGCAAAGTGTGTCCATTGCCATTTTAATTGCGCAACGCGCTATTAATATAATTCTTGGTTTTCTACGAATCTCATTCCTGGTTTGATTACGTAGAGATACTCATCATGTATTCAGCGTTAGTTACATACAGCATTAGTTAGTCATACCGATTATATTCGCATCTGGATTAAAAACTTTCTGGTTTCTTTAGATTTATAGAAACAACTTTTTGTGGACCTCCGTCTCATAGTGGCTTCTGCCTTGTTGCTGTAGATCCCGCGTTCGAAATTATGTCCTATCCTACTGATATTATAAATGTGAAAGTTTGTGAGTATGATGTATGTTGGTTACTCTTTCACGGAGAATCCACTGAACAAATATGAAATGGTTTGCTTGCGTGAGAGGCCGCTTTGGTGGTGGCTAATTATCATCCTTCCATCGAGGTCGTACTGCCATACATTTTTAGTGATCTCTTACTAGTGTTAAGGAGAAACCCTATCAAGTTGTGTACACTTATACGTACACTGCATCCACAATGTGCTGATGTTGTTTGGGTGTGGACTTCTCTATTGTGGAGCGAAATCAAAGTAATGCAGGTGGAGATATATTTATTACGATAGTCTTACAAGTTTGCGTATTTATTAGCGACTGAATATTGTCTAACAAGTTGCTACTGATGCTGACATTCGACATACGCTGACGTTGCGGTACACACACTTACCTATTGATACGTAACAACTAATCGCAAGCCTGTAGCTGAAAAATATAATAAAAAATGTGCTTTGGACATGTTTCCCATGATGCTATGCACGGCTTAGGTAGTGATATGGAGGTTGTTTAGATTATGTGTTGTATATTATGACTTGTTAAGTAATATAACTTGTCACCTGTATCGACGTGACACAGTTTCAAGTGGCTCACAAAAAACATTGGTATTCGCCGTTCACATGTGGCCGCAAGTTTCTGCGCGACCTTATTTCATTTAACAAGTGCTGAGCGGCATTTGGTGGGGAACGCTTGGGCCCCTTCACGTCACCCAACTAGGCTAAGGCCGGCCGTCGAACCGAGACCTGTCACGAGTATGGTCACCAATTATAGGGTGATTGGCGGACATTTCCCATTTGTAATTAACGTTTCGTTAGACGTACCTCGTTCTATGAATTTTCATGAAGTTAGGTCATTCTGGAGAACCCTTTTAAGTAATACGTTTATGACTATTTTACCACATGTTTTGATGTTAAAAATAGTAAAGTAGCAGCCTGCTATTATATTATTGCTAGGCAAAGAGATCGACCTTTAGAGAATTATGTAGCTCAGATCTACCATCCTAGCTCCACGCGTATTAACAAATCATAATATCCTAGAAATTCTCTAGGATTTTCATATCCTGTATACTGTCAACAAAATGGTCATAAGTTAAAAAATATTAATATTAGAATTATTAACAGGTTACATATTAATCTGGATATAGACCCACTTAAATATAACAACTTGCGAAATTACAAATTAAACTCAAATTTAACGCATTTCGATAAAGATCATGTGCTTCGTAAATTAACTGTGGTATTTTTTATTTAGGTTATATGCGGTGTAATAAACACTTTACTAAAGAATCAGGAATGACTGCTTACCCTAAAATTTACAAGTATGTAATATCTGGAAAATATAAATAAATAGCAAAGATTAAAGAAGAGAATGGAAACAAGTAAAAAACAAATAAAAACAATAAAGTTTGTGAGAAAGTGTGAGAATCTTTAAAGTTACCGTTATCGCAAATTAATTACAGTAGTGAATAAAGTTGTGTACGTAATGTGTAGACCATTTCAAAATATCTTTTCATTAAAAAAATATATATATTTTACGTTGTGGTCGCCCTGTAAATGCGGCAATTCAAACCAGACCTCCAGTAACATGAACGTCTGGTCTTAATGTCCATCTGGGGTTAGGTTTCTGCGTGCCTCCACAAATTGGTTACAAGGATATAAATAAAACTCTGTACTTGAAGTCAGTTTAATGCAAAGAGAAAGGCTTATTATATTTTCAACGTGATTTGTGTTTATGATACCGTCGATTCACTCAGTAAAAGTAAAATGTAATGTCGATGAGTGAAGCTGGTTCAGTAGTAATGTTTTTATTTCTACAACAGTCTAACACAGTTTCCCAACGTGATGCCCAAATCCCACAAGGTACAATTTTGTTGTTAAGGAGGGGGAGGGGAGGATGCAATTCGAAAATGGACTCGAAAGGAGTTTACCTCTTTCGCTCTGGGGCATTTAAATGCAATACTAGATTTCAGAGTCAAATTTAAAACCTATCATTCAAATTTCTAAAGTCAACAGTTAACTTTTTTAATGTTAAAATTTGTTTTTTTTCTAATTGACTGTATGCTGTTAGCCCTAACAGCGTCACCGGGCAAGACGGGTGAACGCAGAAGCATCGTCGAGGTTGCGAAATGCGGAGAGTAGAGCGCAGAATCTCTGGTAGCGTCTGGGAACGTTGTCCTAAGGGTGCCTCTTATGAGGCCGGACCGCGGTCTGTATGTTACATACGACGCTATTCGTGTAGGGTGGGAGTCCCTTCAAGAGACCTATGTCCAACAGTGATCAAAAGATTGATGAGAGGCCGAAAGAGACGTTAAATAGGAGGCAAGAGAATATTTAAGGTAGGGCATGGCTCAAAAAAAGTTGGAAAGCACTGGTCCAACGGGTATGGTTGAGTCATTATACATTTACTTATCATTGTCGCTCATATACATGTCCAGTAAAAATGTTATGTCATAATAGGATAATATTTCGTTTCACAAATTCTCGGTACTAGATTCTATTCTCATTTATGAAATGAATTTGAATTTAATTATTTTTTTTAATTATTGTCATTTGAATTATTTTCTATGAAATATGGACACAGGTCTTTTTTTTATATCTAGCTTGAACCAGGTTATCTACGTTGACCAATGCTAGATTTTTTCTTACTTTATTTTTCCTTATACTTTGTTTCGAATACAAATTGACTATCAAACAATGCGGTATGATTTATGGCACCTGAATATATCTCATAGGCTACAATAGCGGCACAATTCAAAAAATCATGTTTGAGAAAAATGAGTTTACAGTTTGTATCACTAAGGAAAATGCATAAAATATGCTTTAGTTTGCTTTAGCAAACGGTCTAATATTAAATTATGAGTTCTGCCGGTATTACTGCTGAAAATTGTTGCTGTATTTTAATATTTACACTTATTTTTAGTCCAAACACGTTTTTTTAAATTGTGCCACTATTTCAGGTCATGAGCAGATGATGCAAAACATGTTTTAAAATATCAAATTACATTCCCGATTTGTGCGTGCTAAATTAAATTTTAAAATACCCGTAATTGTGTAGTGTTTTTTACTGTTTTTAATTTAATACGATTATCACCCTATATATTAGCACGATAAGTAAAATAATTATTCTATAGCTAAGCATAGACATCCCCTCTCGGTTTTTGAGAATATGGTTTGAATTGAGCACTGCAGCAATGTGGTAGGTCTTAGCTCCAACTTAGAGGAGGCTTATTCCCATCAGTTCGATAGTAACAGGCCGTTACTTTAATTATTTTGTACAGATATTTATTATATAGTTGCAACATTTAAAGCAGGTGTTTCGTTAAGTTTGTTAAGTTAAAGTATTTGCAGCCATTTGCGATTATATAAATTTACAGGGGGAATATATGAGAATATAGGGGAATATATACTCAAGTAGCACTTTCATTGACATGTCTAAATGAATCCACTCGAGTTTAACGTTCCGATTTAAGGCATACGTCTTCGATATCAAATGATACTGCTATCTTTATTGGTCAATAACCGATTACCGAAAATAGGCATCACGATTGACTGCGATCTATAAGTTGAGGGGAAATTTCGATAGCTGAAGGTGAGAACGTGATACGCGTTTAATTGTGTGCTTAGTGCGAGTTTTTTTAACCTTTTCAATCGCGTTAGCGTAATGCCAATTTGTATGGGGATGGAACAGCTGTCACTAGATGTCGCTGTTGTCGCGTGATACAATAGTATAGGCTTTCTGTATGAGCCTTTTATTAATAGTGTTTTAGGGCCTGTTTCACAAGTTACTGATAAAGTGTCGGATAGTTAACCGACAAATAAACTAATAAAAAAACAGATAAATGGCTCTAAAAAGTAAATTAAAAATAAATCACGGCTATTTTGAAATATGTATTTGCTGTCCAGCAAATAAACAAAATAACAGCCACATGAGCAAACACAAAGCAGGAGCCGCAAGCTTATGGCGCTTCCTACTTTGTCTATTATATATACGAGTATATCGCCAATCTTTTTTTATGATTATGAATATTTTTATGCTCAAAAATTAACTTGCTAAAAATATACTATGAATCACATGTTATTCTATGATATGCTGATAGTAACAGACCGTTGCCTTAATTATTTTGTACAGATATTTTTTATATATGCAGTTGCAATTAAATGTTGCAACTACAGCAGATGCTTCGTTAGGTTTGTAAACCTTAAGCGTTTGTGAATCTATGGGTACTTACTTATTACTGGGTAGAGCAAAAAGTGTACTCGTAAATTAGAAGCCCGGGTGCAGTGCCCTTGTGAGTAGCGTGATATTTAAATTCAAGTGAAGGTAGAACGACCGGCCTTAACCAGAATGCCCGTGCGCTGACGTCGCGGCGCGGTTAGAAAGTTGCCGTGCTTGCGTCACGGCGCGGGGTCGACGACCGCGCGGCCCGTCGCGTGCAGCGCTCCTGACAGATCGTACTGGAGATAACCAACACGTAAAGGAACAGGAGTGCCTTGAGCATTTGGGGAATTGGTACGCGATATGGTGTTGGGTGTGGCCAATATACTACCGTAGGTAGCAGTGAATTTAATTAGTTTTTTGTATTTCTTTGCAAGAATGGGACGATGTTTTATCAGCTTGAACTGTGATCTGTTACGGCGTACTCGTACTAGAAATCCATACTAAGATATGTCTGTTACGTTTTGACGGCTAATTTGCTAAAATCAATATCTATTGATGAAATTTGGCACGATTAATTAATGAAACCTTCTACACTGTTAATTAATTAGTCCTTCTAAACGCGTTATTAAATAACTAATTAAACCTTCTACACTGGGGTAAAATATAGGAAAAATCTTTTTTTCTTTCGGTAACAGGGACACAACAAATATTGCATTATAGGGATAATTAAACGGTTAATTTGACGCGAACGAATCGATGTATGCGGTGATGGAACCGTGGTCCATGGGTATCCCTTGTATGCATTTTAATGGAAAAAAAAACCTATTGTATCCGAAATACATTTCGCACGCTTGATATTGAAGTGACCTAATTCGACAAAAATGCTATTTGGTCAATAAAGCGTAGCGTAGCGTCAACAAAAGTAGGTGAATGTTGAAAAGATCCATAACTTGACAGAGAATGAAAACACGTTTTTTATAATTCAAACGTAGCGTGATGTCATTGATGGCATTGAAGGATAATTTTGAATTAGGTCACTTTAATACTAAGCGTACGATTTGTACTAATTCGGCAGCAGATGGACATATTTTCATTTCTAAGATCCTTTGTGACGTGCAGCTAATAAATAAATAAAATTAAGAAATGGTTAGTAACTCCAGCCATGTTTTTCTATGGCAGTGTTGTAACATTTTTCAATTTCGTTTTTATCCCGTGTCACGTCTCTGAGCGCTCTCGACGCGGCCGTGCATGTGGGTCGACGAACGGTACACGGACTTTCTTTTTTTTATTTCCTCCGCCTCTCACACCGCTTTATTCCATCAACAATGAGTAATTCTGGAACTACGTGACCACCTTGAGTTAGTCCTTCTTACGGAAAGTCGGTTCTTAACCTTAAAGCTTACTCGGAGTCATCGCTCGAAACCATCCTATATCCTAATATTATATTCAAATTCAAATTCAAAATATTCTTTATTCAAATAAACTTGTAAACAAGTGCTTTTGAATCGTCAACTCTACTGCTGGTTCGGAAAGCTGTTCCTACCGAGAAGAGCCAGCAAGAAACTCGGCGGTTGCTCTTTTAAAAATATAATTCTTAATACTATTTACATTAAGTCGTTACTGTCTTGTACAGGTTCAAAGAAAGCTATATTCACACATTCTTATCTTCCAAATAATCTTCAAGAGTATAGTAGGCTTTCTGCATCAGCCTCTTTTTAACAGTGTTTTTAAACTGCTGTAATGGCAGTGCTGAAATTGATTGCGGAATTTTATTATAGAATCTTATACCAAAACCCACAAACGAGTTACGCACTTTTGCAAGGCGCAAAGCAGGAGCCGCAAGCTTATGTCGGTTCCTGCTTTGTCTATTGTATACATCACCTATCGTTTTATAATTCTTTATATTTTTATGTACATAAATTAGATTGCTTAAAATATAAATGCTAAAGTTTGTGTATGTAACTTGTAACTATAACTAATATTATAAATGCGAAAGTTTGTGAGTATGAATCCGCTGAACCAATATCGATGGAATTTGTATTATTCACAATTCTTCCTTGTACACTAGGGTAACATATAGGATATAGAAATCCTGTTAAGTCTACAGGATTAGGGTGACCTTAAAAAGGGCCATCTGCCTATCACGCGACAACAGTCCGCGAACGAAGTTGCGGGTAAAAGCTAGTTTATTATAAACTGACTAAATTAATAGTGTAAACTCAGTTATTTCTGATTCTGATTTATTGATCGCTTTATAAAAAAACTTACAAAGTAAAAGTTGCTATTCGACTATTCGGGTATTAAATTGTGGAATGTACTTGTTTATTCTGTTCTCAGTTATACGTTTAAAAATTTGATCACCTTGCATATCGCGCCAACAGTTGATTGTGACATGTGGCATACTTAAATATTTAATAGATTTCTATGAGACAGGTCCAGTAAAATAATAATAAAAGATGTTAACCCATTTTTATTAAACTCTGATTCCAATTAACGAACAGTACATCTCTATAGCGACTATTCCTAAAACGAATGCTCTGTATTATACGTTTTAAACTGCCAACTAGTATCTCTATTGTTAATAAGCTTGAGTCTTAAACAAATATCATACGAAGGAATGTATAAAAAAATATATTTGTGTCCTATATGTTTTACAAATATACGTAAAATTATATACATATGAATCCGTTTGACTCGTCAATGTGAAATACGAAATACATACTAGTAGTAACACTATAAGTTTTAGTGTAGGAATTGGAAAAAACTACCACTACATGTAATATACCTATAATATATATAAAAAGTGCCTAACGTCGGCCTGACTCAGATTATTACAAGACTTAAATATTTATCGATCAAAGATAAGGAAAATATTAATCTTGTGAACGGTACAAAAAATTGAGAAATTATCTTAATAAAATACGCAACATTCTAGAAATATTTTTGAAACTGTACATACTAATATTCACTTTGAGTGAAAATTCAAAAGGATGTGTAATATTGCCCAGGTTTTGTAGGGATTCATATTGTATTTTCAAAAAGAAAACTAAATCATTTGTAGTAGAAACAAGGTTATGTATGCAAGTACTCCAATGGCAGAGATAGCTCAAACAATCGCAACTCAAACAAGTGTGCTAAATCAAATTGCATACAGCGTTGTCTGATGGCGCCGTGCCAGCACACTGATGTACGACTCGAGCCACTCTGATTCACTGGATCTTTGCCTTATTATTATCTAGTGATGTAGGTAGATGATCTTCAGTTTTTAGAATTAGAAATTATACTAAAACCCATACTTAGTCATCATCATTCTCTTTCCCTTATCCCACTCTAAGTGGGGTCGGCACAACATGTTATAAACATGCTGTCACATGATTTGGTTGCGATTTTACGAACGGCCGCCTGCCTGACGTCAACTTACCTTAGTCGTATTTTACGACACCTCGGTAAGAAAGAGGGTGGTCTATTTTTACTAAACCGGATACCACACGGTGGGTCAACTTACCTTAGTCGCCTTTTACGACACCTCGGTTAGAAATGAGGTTGGTCGATTATACTCAGCCGGATACCACACGGCGGGTCGACTTACCTTAGTCGCCTATTACGACACCTCGGTACTACACGGCGTTAAGACCCATACTTAGTATACGAGGAAATGAATAAAGATTCAGAGAAGCAGGCGTTACTTTGCGGAATTCCATAGTACAGAAGTTACAATAGAATTATTTTGCTATAATCCGCTTTTGTTAAGAGATTCTATGTTATGATAAGAGTATGAAGCCAATTCAAATTCAAATTCCAATTCCAAAGGTGTCATAAGGTTTTTCCTATTTCAACTAAAATAAAAACGTAATGTACTATTAACCCAAACCTTCTTCAAGAATTGCATCTTTTTAGTAAAAACTTTAAAAAATCCGTTCAGTAGATTTTGAGAAAATCGATTATACACAGACAGATAGCTTTTAGGGACTTCGTTTTATAATATGTATAGACTAAAAATGAACTTAAAAGTATAGGTTAACTATATATATTAGATTTTCTAAAATGAAACGAGAAACGTTTGTGTTTGGAAAATCCAAACGGTTAGAAGCTAAATGAAATTGAAAATCAAAGTGCACACTGCGTTGTCTGATGGCTTGCTGCCAGCGCGGTGATGTATGGGTGTGAGCCACCCTGAATCACTGCATACAGATTGGCGTCGTCGGCCGACTGTCCGTTTGTGGAATAGAGATGTGAACTGCGTACCAAAATACGGGAAAATGATGATAAATATTGTACTGGTGTTCAAAATTGACGAAAGATGGAAGAGAAGAATGTGTTGTGCCGACTCCACTTAGAGTGGGATAAGGGCAGGAAAAAAATTGTACTGGGGCTAAAAATATATTCCACGCTTAGTATTAAACTGAGAATTGGAAATTAGATAGATACATTGTAATACTTATTTCAATGCCAATTAGTGTTTTCTTCCAAGTTATGGGTATCTCAACACTAACGAGTTTTGTAGGCGCTTCGCTTTAGAGCAATTTGCTATACAACTTTTTTGATTCGGTCACTTTAATACTAAGTGTAAGATATATTTCTTATATAACTATTTTACTATACTAATATTATAAAAACGAGAGTCAGTCTGTCTGCCTGTCTGTCTAATCCGCTAGTGCAATATGGATGTACTCGTAGTTTGGTACAATTGGCGTTGCAAAAAACGTGTTAATAGTAAAACATACTCGTAGAGATCGCCAGAGACGAAATCGATTTTTTTAATCTTCTTTTTCTTAGGAACTAGATTTACATACACCTTTCTGAATCTGTTTAATGTATATGGTATAACTAACAGTATCTTGGTTCAGAATGTGTACATTTCTCTCTCTCTCCAGTCGCTTCTTCATTACTGAAGATCGTGGTCCTGGCTAGACCCCAATCTCGAGTGGATTAATTTTTTCCATCGGCTTCTATTAGTGGCCACCATTGCTACCTCATAAAAGTGTTTCGTGCTAGACTGGCGCAATTGGTCAGACCACCTAGTCGGCGAGCGGCGACTAGGTGGTCTGACCAATGTGAACATTTACTCAAAACTTAATATGGTGGTGTAGTGGAATTAATTGTAAATACCTAATATTAAAAAGAAAAAAAAAATTGTATTAAAATATGTACTAATTAAATAACATATAATTAATGAAGCTCGCTTAGGAATTTTCAGTCTAAAATCATTGTGATACGAATGAAAGACTATTACATACCAAGCTCACATTACAAAATGTTACCCAAGACCGCTACTGTTTTATACGTTTCGCTAACAATTTACAAAAATTCATACGCGTTGTGTAATAGGTACGGTATTTATTGCATGTAGGCGCGTTATCAGCGACACGTTATCGCGCATGTGGCAATGTTTGCATGTCGAATTGTTTCTTGATGACGGTGTTGGTATGCCAGATTGTCTGGCTGAAACATCGATAGAAACAGCATTAAAAAACTATGTCTCAGGTGATCCACAAGAAGTTTAGAGGGAACCGATCAGTTTATGTTTATGGGGATTGGGGAGTGTTAGCGCACACTTTCTACAATAACACGATATAATAACACAATTCCCGATCCGAGAGATACTTCTCTCGAATAACGAACAAAGAATGAATGTCACTGAAATGTTTTATCAATAGGAAGACTCCACCAGAAATAACAACGGCACAGTGGTGCTATTTTAATCAAAAATGGCGCGATACTGACTGGATTGCTATAAAATACAAAGCATAAATAAGTCAATGGCCACAACAGGAGTTATTTCAAAATCGCTTTCAGCGACCCAACTGAGGCAAGGCAATGCGTCAATATCACTATCGGTGATGATCGTTGATCGTGTGATCGTCTATAATCAGCACGACCATCGTGTAAGTGTCCACACGATCGTCCGTATTATCATAAGATACATACAATCATACGTGGCACCCAGCGATTTCCTTTTGATGCCTGTTCCATACCAACAATTCCTGGATTGTAGGCTATCATGCATCAGGCCGATTAAGAAATCAGGGAGGGGGATTATGAGGTGGCTAGTCAAAGTAGAAAACTAGTAAGTCGTATGCAAATTTAAGGCGCGTTCACACTGGGCGGCCGCGCGGTGACGCGAGACGGCTGTCACGGCCCGCGAGGCCGCGGCCGCCGCGCGTGACCGTTCCGCTGGCCGGCACCGTGACTCGCATCCGAATCGCCTCATATTTATTGGCCTTTGTTTTTTTTACGCTCCGAAACTCGCTTTTATACCGGTCCGTTGTATGTTTTATTTTCTACACAAAGAACTTGTTAGCAGATCGAGAAATATTGGTTATAGTTGGTCGAAAACACGTATATTTGTAAGAGGTTACTAATAACTCAGCACTAAAAGACATCAGCTACGGACATCCTGACAAAATATGTCTTTTTCTTCAACCGACAGGCGCCCACTGCTGGATGTAGGTCTCTTCAAGGGATCTCCATACCACACGATCTAGTGCTTCTTGAATCCAGCTGCTCACCTTGTCCTTTTTAAGGTCGTCCATTCACATCTTAGGGGGCTCTATCGACGCTGCGTCTTCTGGTGCGGGTTTATCATTCCAACAACTTAAGACCCAAACACCCAACGATTCTTATTACTTTGTCTTCATGTATCTTCATCTTATGTGATGCGTATGATTTATTCCTATGATTAAAATGTAGTGTATTTTGTCACAATTTTCCGTACATATATGATATTTAGATTAACTAGCTCCGATGTCCTGTGATATCCGGCTGAATAGAAAAGACCACCCTCATTTGTTAACATGGTGTCGTAAAAGACGACTAAGGTAAATCGACCCGCCGTGTGTTATCTTGCTGGGTAGAATAGACCACCCTCTTTCTTACCGAGGTGTCGTGAAATACAATTAAGGTAAGTTGACGTCAGGCAGGCGGCGGTCGTAAAATACGTAGCAAATCATGGGTGCCGACCCCACTTAGATTAGATAAAGACAGGAGGATGATGATGATTAACTCGCTCCACACAACAAACAAATGAGTTATATTAAAATCTTGTACTTGAGTGTACCATAAAAATGATAGGTTGAAAATAAATGTAGTTAAGTGTAGGCAGTAAAGATACTGGCCATCTGGCAGGCATTCGTCACACTCTTGAGTATGTCTGTAGAAAGCGCATACGTTCGCGCTTGGCTCGTGGAGCGTGGCGCTGCGTGGGACCGCCACTAGGCCGGAGCGAGGCTCCCTCACGCGTGAACACCTCGTTATGACGTCCACTCTGCCACGGCGGAACCGTCAGCTCGAACAAGGGTATCCTTTGTTAGTGATTCAATCTCTGACTATTATCTAAGATGATGATAATCGGCTGAATTTGGTACTTAACTGCTTCAAACGTATGCGGCGGCCTGCCTTGGCTGCCTTATAAAAGTAAGTAAATCGTTTGTGAGTGTTGATATACATCTTTTGCGTTGTTCGCCACGTGAAATGGAATTGACTTGAGAAGAATCTAGTAAGACTAATGGAAGAGATTTATCTCGTGAAGCTCAGGGTAAGGCACAAAAGGTTTCGGGTGAGAATTTTCCACATCGATGCCTTTACAGTCTGTAATGGTGGATCTTCTTTCAGGAGATCTAAAGGTACATTCTACTTGTCCTAAACTATTATAAAATTGACCGTAGCAGATTGAAAATAATTCGCAATCGCTGTTAAGTAATTCGTATAATACAACGCTGGAAGTGTTCCAAGAGATCAAAATGCGCTATTTAAAGTAACGTAATGTGTTGAAAAAGGGATAAACAAAAACATCGGTCGTCACTCACCAGCTGAACTTGTTATCACAAGAAATGAAAAATTCGACGGTGTGCAGACAGTTATGAGATCTGAAATAGCCAGGATACTATGTAACGTTGTAATCAAATTATTAAATATATTAAATTAAATATATACGATTCCTTAAATTGTTCACCGCGCCGCGTACGCATCCCTAGCAACAAAACCTGTTTGTTACGAGGGCCGCGCCGCGGTGAGCGATGTCGACCTTCCTTCGCCCGGCGCCCCGGCAGTATGCTTCCTACTTGCTTTGAGGACGGCCGTACTACTTTTTTAACTGTCCGCAACTAGTATATTAGACTACGTGTTAATAGCTGAACCCGCTGGGGTGAGTTCTAATTTTAAAATAATAATCTAGCTGCTCTGCGCTCTGTAGTTGCTGTTCCATGTTTCCTAAACATGGACGGGGACTCGCAGGGCTTGGAGACAGCCTAACGCTGGTCTCTGGGGTTCCAGGTTTTTACTACGACACGTTTTTCTACGACACGTTTTCTACGACACGTCTTCAAGACACGTTTCAAGACACGTGGAAGACGTTTCACTTCAAGTACGCCTCGAGACCTAACCTACTACGTCTGCGCATCGGGTGACACCTGCTATTGGGGTCGGCGCACGCGGTCAGGCTGGTGACCGTGCGCGTGGTGCTGGCACGCGGCGTCCACGTGGAGGACCTGAACTCCGGAGGACCGCGTTAAGGCCAGTGTTTAAGTCCCCTGTATCTAAGCTCTAAAACCAGTGTATGGCGGTTGGTCAAATACAAGGATACAGAACCCAACTGTCTTTTTCTGCCCCTCGCAGCCGCCCAAACGCGACAGTGGCGCCCAACGTGGTTATTTCGCCAACCAATATACACTGGTTTCTAAAATTTTTTTTCTCAACAGCACTGCAGATTGCGCAGCGTTTTTGTAAACGTGGAGGTTATACTACGAACCATACGAACTGGTACGTTTTTATTTTTATTATATTTTGTGCTAACATTAATTTTACATCTAGTTATAAACTGTTACGTGTGTTAAATAAACAAAAAATAACTTTTAATGTCTTATATTGTTAGTTAGCTACGTAATTTTTTTTCTGTTATAAGCTCTGTAGTACACACTTATTTTATTAGCTCTGTAATAAACACTAGTGAATTTTTCTCGAGTGTAAAATTTTTATTGCGGATTATAGCAAAATCATTTTTTGTTATTCTTGTATTAAATTTATTCCTTAAATTAACTACTAGTTATTTATTATTTACAATTGTTAACTATATAACTAAAACTTAATTCTAGAATTGTTAATATCTACGTAACAGTTCGTAACCTTGCTTATTCATTTTTATTTTTTTCACTCATTTCATTCATCTAGTCATTCATTCATCTTGTGTTACGAGTATCACCGAATCGTAAGTAGTCGCTTGTAAGTTTAGATTAATTACTGCATAATTTTTCTTTGTAATTTTTTACATTTTGTCTATACTTCATTGTTCATATCATTCATTTTTTTATTTTTTTGTCTGTGTATCGAAGTAATTTAGTGATTGATTACTAGTAATTGTATTCTAATATTTTTCTTGTTTTTGCTATATTATTTTAAAATGGGAACTCACTCTATTAAATACTTTTTGCTAAATAAAAATGAACTAACCTACGAAGTTCTGATACGCGGAGTCGAACCAGCTAATACGGTTATCGAATTGAAAAAGCAGATTTCGAAGGTCACGCCATCGCTACCGAGCACTGATATTCTAGAATCTGGTCTTGACGCAACCGAGGATCTTGCGGGTGTTGCTGTATCTTTAAAAGAGCTAGCAACCCGTGTTGCTCAATTAGAGGATAAATTCGAACTTAACTTATATGAACGCGCTCGTGCACTATGCCATCATATTTATCATCGCATGCGTAGAATCGATACTAGCGATAATCTAATTAACGTCACTGCTAAACCTATAAACAAAGAATTTAGCTCACTTTATTCTAAATTAGCTCAGATGCAACGTCTCAGTACCTCACCACAGCCTAGTACTTCTAGTAACTTACAATCTCAGGTTTCTGAATGTCCTGTAACACCATCCGTGGTGGTGCATTGTGATCATCATGATACTAACTATCCTAAATTTAACGGCAATACTTGTGTGCGTGCTTTTCTTAATAATATACAGGAATATTGCTCTAATAAAAATATACCTACTGATAGATTACTCGATAAATCTTCTCAATTCTTTACTGGCAATGCTAAGCACTGGTATAGAAGCATCCGTGATAGTGTAAAAACTTGGGACGATCTAGTTAAACATCTTCTAGAAGATTTTACAGTTTTTGACTATGACTACAGACTAATGAAAGAAATTTCTAACAGAACTCAAGGAGATACGGAAAACATAGTTGTATATCTATCTATTATGTCCGAACTATTTTCTCGATTAATAGAGCCTATCTCAGAAAGAGAACAACTAAAAATTTTACTGCACAATATTAGACCTTGTTATGCTAACGTCTTAGCATCTACCCTGACCGAAATTGACTCAATTTCTACCTTGAGGACTCTTTGTCGTAACTACGAACGGGTACAATGTTTTACTACACAATTTCATGAACCACCTAGGGTCCATAACACTACATTAGCACCTGATCTAGCATTTAAAAGTACTTCAGATGTTAATAAAAACAAATATTATAATTACAATAAATATAACACTAACAAATATAATAATCCTAATACTAACAATTATTCTAATAATTATCCTCAAACTTATCCTAAATCTTATCCTAAACCTTATACTAATAATAATAACTCTAATCAAAAACCCTTTTTCCCCACATTTAACACAAATACTAATAGAAAACCACTAAATGTACAGTCTGCGTCTGTTGCGCAGAAATTCTGCCCTCGCTGTCGTTCGTCAGAACATTCACTAGGCTCATGTACACAAGAAAGGTTTCCTATATGCTTTAAATGCGGCAAAAAGGGAATCAAATATCCTGAATGTCCGGATTGTCACTTAAGTAATACAAACAATTCAAAAAACTAGTTACTAAAGATTGCTGCAAGGTGACAGTCGTACCTACTAAGAGCCACAAAAATTTTGATAAGGACGACTGGGCACAATGGCTTACTAATATTAAAATATTTTTTTCTAGCTACTTCATTGCAACAATCTTAAATAAAAAACCTGTAGGTGACATACGTCCATATGCATCTATATGCGTAGGTGATGTTTCTTTGTGTGGTTTGCTTGACTCTGGTTCAGCAGTCACTATTCTTGGGAATAATTCTCACTTAAAATTATTAAAACTAGGTTTATCATTAAATCGCTGTGATAATGATAAAACATTTCTAGGAGCTGGAGGTCAGAATTTAACTGCTATTGGTTATATAGATCTGCCTATTAAATTTGAAAAAGAATTTCATGTACTAAAAGCTTACGTCATACCTTCTGTGACGAATTCTTTGATTCTAGGTATAGATTTTTGGACTAAATTCAAAATTTTTCCTAAATTTTCAAAATCTATCAATTTAACTGACTTAACTGAAGCTAATATTGCTATTGTTAATGAACCTTGTGGATCGTTACATTCCTATAATGATCTAACTGAAGCTCAACGTATTACTGCTGATAATATAATTGAGCAATTTGAAAATATTTCATCTGAAAAACATGGTCTAGGCCGTACACATATAGTAACACATCACATTGACACCGGCGATTCACTACCTATCAGACAGCGGTATTATAGAATGTCACCAGCTAAACAGAAAATCTTGTCTGAACAACTAGATGACATGCTAAATCTAGGAGTTGTGGAAGCGTGTGAGAGTCCATGGTCATCACCTGTCTTACTAACACCGAAAAAAGACGGTAAACTAAGATTCTGCCTAGATAGCCGTAAGCTAAACTCGGTTACTCGTAAAGATGCCTATAAGTTACCCTACGTAGCTGAAATACTCGATAACCTAAAAAATGCTAAATATCTCTCTAGTATTGACCTATCTAAAGCTTTTTGGCAAATACCAATCTCTACAGACGATCGTGATAAGACCGCTTTTTATGTACCTGGTCGAGGCACTTTCCGTTTCGTTACTATGCCATTTGGCCTAACCAATGCGCCAGCTACACAGCAACGACTAGTTGATGTATTATTTTACGGACCGGAATTTGAGAATTCTGTATTTGCATTCGTGGATGATATTATTATAACTTCTCCAGATTTTGAAACTCACATATCTCTTTTGCTAAAAGTCTTTAAAAAACTAAAAATGGCTAACTTAAGTATAAATTTATCTAAATCAGTTTTCTTTCGTAATGAACTAAAGTACCTAGGCTACGTTGTCAACTCTGAAGGTTTGCACGTTGACCCTAGCAAAGTTGATGCTATCCTAAATTTTCCTAAACCTAATAACAAAAAGGATGTTAAGAGATTTCTTGGAACTGCTGCATGGTATCGTAGATTTGTTCCTAACTTTAGTACCATTGCAGGACCTCTTAATGCACTTACATCTACCAGTAAGAAAGCTAAACCTTTTACTTGGTCTACTGAAGCCGACGAGTCTTTTAAAAAACTAAAAGAATGCCTTATTTCTGCTCCAATCCTATCGTGTCCTGATTACGATCTACCATTTCAAGTTCACACTGACGCTAGTGATTACGGAATAGGTGGGTTACTAACCCAAACTATTGACGGTACTGAACACCCTATAGCCTACATGAGTAGATCGTTATCAGCACCTGAGCGAAACTATAGCATTACTGAGAGAGAAGCTCTTGCTGTCCTAGTCGCTTTAGAACACTGGCGTTGTTACTTAGACAATGGCCAGAAGTTCACTGTTTTCACAGATCATTCTGCACTAAAATGGTTCCTTAATCTGAACAACCCTACCGGTCGTTTAGCTCGTTGGGGAATTCGCCTATCATGTTTCAACTTTGAAATTAAACATCGTCGCGGATCTGACAACATTATTCCTGACGCTCTTTCGCGTGCATGTCCGATTTCTGCTATAGATACTAGTATAGATAACACTAAAACTACTGACCAATGGTATCTAAATATCTTTAACGGCTGCCAACAATCTCCTACTTCATTTCCTAACTATATTGTTAAAAACAAACGTCTTTACCGCTTTATGCAAGGTAAATGCGCCCTACATAAAGAATTCGAATGGAAAGAAGTAGTACCATTTGAGTGTAGACAGTCTATTATACTAGAAAACCATGCAGAACCTACGTCTGGTCATTTTGGTGTTTTTAAAACATACAAACGCCTATCTCTAAAATTTTATTGGCCTGGCATGTATGCTGATGTAGTTAAATTAGTTACTTCCTGTGATACCTGTATCGCTCATAAACACCAAAATCACGCTACACTAGGAGAAATGGGTCAACCTAAAGTTTGTCACCGTCCGTTTCAAACTATTAGCGTTGATCTTGTTGGACCCTTGCCGCCAACAAGAAAGCAAAATTGCTACATCTTAGTAGTGACTTGTTGTTTTAGTAAGTATTGCTTACTATTTCCAATCAAGAGAGCTACAGCTGAAATAGTTACTAAAATTTTAGAAGAAAATATCTTTCTAATTCATGGCATTCCATCTACCTTAATACTAGACAATGGTAAACAATTTGTTAGTGCTACCTTAAAACAAATGTTAGATAAATACCATGTCCCTAATCTACACTTTACACCTAAATACTCACCTCATGTTAATACAGTTGAACGCTACAATAAAACGATTATGACGGCTATATCTACATTCATACGTAACGATCATCGAGTATGGGATCTACTAGTACCTAAAATACAGTTCGCTTTGAATAGCTCAGTTAACGAAGTGACAGGCTATACACCTGCCTTTCTCGTGTATGGACGTGAGTTAGTCACTTGCGGTTCACACTATATAGATGCTAAAACTAATGATGAGGTAATCTACCAACCTCGTGATTCTTATGCCGATAATCTTGGTGTAATGTCTAGCATATTCAATAAAGTCCAAGCGTTATTACTACAAGCTCATAGTCGTAATGCTTCTTCCTATAACTTACGTAAACGTCCAGCTGAATTTAACGTGGGAGACATAGTTTGGAAAAGAACATTTTTTCTAAGTGATAAAGACAAATACTTTAATAAAAAACTAGCACCTAAATTCGTTAAATGTAAAGTTTTATCTAAAAAATCTCCTCTTGTTTATGAACTAGCTGACGAATCAGGTAAATCTATTGGATCGTGGCATATAAAAGATCTAAAACTAGTAAATTATAAAGAATAAAATATAGAAATCTTTATTAAGACTAATTATAATGAATTATATTTTACACCTATAATATATTCTATTACACAACTATATACAAATACTTAACTATAAAATATTATTTAAAACTAACACTATACACATTTATAACTAACTTTAACTTAACTAATAACTTAAAACTAAACATTTACAAAATTACTAATTAAATGTAACACTTACAGTACTTACCTGCTATATTCCACCAACTTACCTGTTGTACGAATATTGCAACGACTACATGCAATATTCAACTGCTGCTATCTTGAGTCGATATAAATATTATATTTACTCTGAATATTAGGGTCTTACGTCTTACTGTTACGGACAACGAGACTGCATGTATGATAGTTTTAGAAAGGGAAGGATGAAAGTTACATGTATGAATGAATGAATGTTAAGATAGTAGTTACGATGAGTAAGTTTAGACGGATTTTGCTGTAGTAGGCAAAATCCTACGCTTTTTGGCGGGGTACTGTAACGTTGTAATCAAATTATTAAATATATTAAATTAAATATATACGATTCCTTAAATTGTTCACCGCGCCGCGTACGCATCCCTAGCAACAAAACCTGTTTGTTACGAGGGCCGCGCCGCGGTGAGCGATGTCGACCTTCCTTCGCCCGGCGCCCCGGCAGTATGCTTCCTACTTGCTTTGAGGACGGCCGTACTACTTTTTTAACTGTCCGCAACTAGTATATTAGACTACGTGTTAATAGCTGAACCCGCTGGGGTGAGTTCTAATTTTAAAATAATAATCTAGCTGCTCTGCGCTCTGTAGTTGCTGTTCCATGTTTCCTAAACATGGACGGGGACTCGCAGGGCTTGGAGACAGCCTAACGCTGGTCTCTGGGGTTCCAGGTTTTTACTACGACACGTTTTTCTACGACACGTTTTCTACGACACGTCTTCAAGACACGTTTCAAGACACGTGGAAGACGTTTCACTTCAAGTACGCCTCGAGACCTAACCTACTACGTCTGCGCATCGGGTGACACCTGCTATTGGGGTCGGCGCACGCGGTCAGGCTGGTGACCGTGCGCGTGGTGCTGGCACGCGGCGTCCACGTGGAGGACCTGAACTCCGGAGGACCGCGTTAAGGCCAGTGTTTAAGTCCCCTGTATCTAAGCTCTAAAACCAGTGTATGGCGGTTGGTCAAATACAAGGATACAGAACCCAACTGTCTTTTTCTGCCCCTCGCAGCCGCCCAAACGCGACAACTAATTTAGTTATTAGCGGTTGCCGTTGCCAATTTTTGTTCCCTGAATAACGTGGTTTACGTTGTAAATTTGAGGCGCAGAGGTAAGACTTCACTTCACTTAGGCTTCACCTCCACGTACGATTGTATCGCAACTAATCCGCTGTAATATCTACGAATAATCTACGTCAAGTATCCCGATGTTACTACGATGAAATTGGAGAAAGGAAAGATGGAAATGGATCAATTTTTATACGTTTTATAAAAGTTTGTCATCTATGCAGGAAAGTCTTAACGCTTTACAGAATAAATTTTTGCAGATTAGCGAGACCACTTGCATGACACATAGAGATACATGTTAAACCTGAAACTGTCAAACGGGGATCGTGCAGGCTCTCCCTTAAGGCAGAAGAAAAACCTATCCAAACCCGCTCGAGGTTCTGCATAGCCGCTTCTCTACAGAAGGAAACAAGAAGAAAGCGGGAGAATGATACGCGAGTCCGTTGCCTATTGCAATGATCCGCAGCAATTCATTTTTATTTTGCTCGTCAATAACACTCAATACATGGCGGCAATAACCAAGCTTATAGTTTGTGTTTTTATATTAGTGATATTAATAATAGGCAAACCAGGAACCGAAATAAATTATTAATACCCAGGATACGGCTTCAGAAAGTTCTTAGATCGTTTGTGGGCTTCGGTAAACATTTTTAATAATAAAATTCCATAATCAATTTTGGACTTGCCTTTAGACAAGTTCAAAAAAGCAATTAAAAAGACACTTAATCATAAAGCTTATTATTCTGTTAAGGACTATGTTGATGATAAGAAAGCTTGAATTTAAATTGCGACCAGCTACGCACTAGATTATAATGTATTTTTTTTAATTTGTTATTAATTAAAAATACCTTAGTGTAATACTTAATTTTAAAAAGAGTGACCGCCGAGTTTCTTGCTGGTTCTTCTCGATAAGAGGGCCTTTCCGAACTAGTCGTAGCTTCATTGTAATTTGACTATTCGAAAATGCTTGTAAAAGCTACTTTGAATAAAAAAATATTTGAATTCGAATTAGCAGGACAATAATATCGTTGCGATTTATTCGCTCGTGGAGCTGATGCCTTTGATATGTAAACGCACTAACGTATGGCGTGCGTAGACTTTTATAACATGTTTTCCAGGTTGTTACCATTGCTATTAGAGCTTCTCACAATTGATTACACTAACCAGCGTTGTTTAGATGTGTGGCTGCTTATTTAGTCTCGTTAACCCCTGATGCAACAGCACAGGTATATTCTGCATCACTAATTGTTTATAATGTATGCCGCGGATCGCTATTATCTGAAGATATATGGCATCGCGTTTTCTGAATAGTTTTGTTTTTATTGATACTCCATTCAGCAGTTCTTACGAGCACCAGATTTTGTTATACCACATTATAAAAATTGGAATGTGGGATTGCTTAGCACGTAATTACCAAAGTTATTTTTGTACAATTCCTAAACCACGGTTGTAAAATAATGAACGATTGAGCCGTGCTGACAATCGAGTAAATAATTTTTAGGTACTTTTTAAATATGCGCTTGCGTCGTAATATTATAATTATCATTCGGGACAACATGTTTTGAATATGTTTTGGCTGATTATTTTATGAACGACCCCCTGCCTGACATCAACTTCTTTTTTTTTTGTCAGGAAAACCCATTATGGGTCGTCACCGTCCGACCAGGACGAACGGTGGGTATGTCGGACTCTCACCGACTAAAAACCTGACCTTGCTCCACCACGCTGTTTGTTGCGGGGACAGGGTACCTTTGTAAACATTGCCCCCATCCCCGCCAGCAGCAACTCTGAACCACAGAGTGCTCCACATCTGGGTCGGGGCCTCTCTTAAAGTGGCACCTCCCTCCGCTAATCGATGCATCGACCGCCTCGGGGACCTCGTCAGGAGGGCTTCGATAAACGCCTGAAATCAACTTACCTTAGCCGCCTTTTACGACGCCTCGATAAGAAAAGAGGTTTGTCTATTCTACTCAGCTGGATACCACACGGCTAAGTGGAAAGACGTGTAAACGTAAATTATGTTTGTTGTATTGAATTTTAAGTAAATTTATACTTATGAAATAAAGTTTAAAACACAAATATGCCGTATTTTACTAAAGATATTATCTAAAAGAGAGTTAACTTTTACACGATGTTAATATCAATTTCTTCTTACAAAGATACAGATTTCATTTATAAATATCGTTTGAAAATAACATGTTGCCAATAAATGTTTAACATTTAGAGTTTAGTACTTGGAATGTAATACCGTTAATAAATAACAAAGTGTATTAGAAGATATTTTTCAACGTTTGCAACATTTTTAGCTTATCCATTCAGTTTATGAGTTAATCTCTGAACACGAACGCATTGTTTCCGTCATAATTCTTTAAGCTCTTTGAAAAATTTACGGCCAACTGGTTTATGACTTTGAAAATATGTGAAAACTGGTTTAGTTTATAAAGTATCTCTAGATGCATTTTTGAGGCCGGATTTTGGGCGAGAATTTTTTAAGCGATTTGTAAAATTAGAGTCGTTTATATTACACTTTGCAATTGCCAGTGGCTCCGCCAGCGTGGAAAGATTGAAACCGTAATTTTGTATTTTGATAATCTTAAAAATGGTTAAAGTGGGTTAAACCTTAAGAGCTAGACATATGCTGTCGCGGACTTTTATTTAGAACTTTTAGAGAGGAATAATTTTGTAGTATATAATTTTTTGATAACTTTCACCGTTTACTTAGCGCACGTAACGAAAGCTTTAAATTTTGCCGTTTTAGTTACATTATTTATTGCCGCAACTCTTCTATTCATCTTAGCGTGATGTTAGCCTATAGCCTTCCTAGATAAATGGACTATCTTACACTCAATTTTTTTTTCAAATCAGGCCAGTAGTTCCTGAGATTGAGAACAATCAAACAAACAAACTCTTCAGGTTTACATATTAGGATAGATTATCTTTCTTAATATCCATGCAATGTCTCTTGATTGACCATGCTTTAAATTGCACTATACGTAAGAACTGACGTCTTAAAAAAGTTTCGTACATTAGTTTAGCTATTCTACACGTGTGCTCTTTTGCCTGACGACACCAAGCCTGTTAAATTTCATTATCAAATATATACATTATAATAATATAATAAATAATATGGGACACTTATACACACGGTCGTCCGTCCTCAAAGTAAGTAACTTAATACTTGTGTTATGGATGACAGACAACTGGTGAATATATACTTATATATTTTTAAATACATACTTAAATACAAATATACACCCAGGCTCAAAGACCAATAAATTAATTTATAGAAAACGTTAGCCCTCGGCGGGAATCGAATCGCGACCCGCGGATCTGAAGTCAGGGTCACTACCCACTGCTCCAACGGGCCAGTCAACATGTTATAGCATCATCTTCCTGCCCTTATCCCACTCTAAGTGGGGTCGGCACAACATGTTCTAAACATGCTGTCACATGATTTGGCTGCGTTTTTACGACCGGCCGCCTGCCTGTCGTCAACTTACCTCAGTCGTATTTTACGACACCTCGGTAAGACATGTCGGTAAGTCAATATGTTATAGCATTTACATACTAATTGTAAGTTGTATAATCGATAATATGGATACAAATTTCACAAGCATGCATAGGCCCGTTTGCGTCAATCACTGTATGTTCACTGTTTAGCGTTGTAACGAAAAGTAAACTAACTTTGCACAAATCACCTTTGTGCGTCAAACGAACTAATGCGTTCGACATGGCCACGAAGCGATGCGGTCGCTACTGTTATTGCCGGCTCACGAATCGTCCAGAATTCATATTAGGTAACAATGTGAATGGAAGTGCTAATTGTGTATGTTGAATTTACTCTGGTTTATCACATTTTAATCTTTATAATAATATAAATGCAAATATAAAATATAAATATATGTGACACTTACACACACGGTCGTCCGTCCCCAATGTAAGTAACTTAATACTTTCATTATGTACACTGTAATCTTTGCTTAATACTTGTGTTATGGGTGACAGACAACTGGTGAATATATACTTATATATTTTTTAAATACATACTTAAATACAAATATACAACCAGACTCAAAGACCAACAAATTCATTTATAGAAAATTATGGCCCTCGGTGGGAATCGAACCCGCGACCCGTGGAGTTGAAGGCAGGATCACTACCCACTACGCCAACGGACCAGTCTAATAAATAATACTATAAATAAATAAATAATACTAGCTTTTACCCTCGCGTGGATTGTAGTCTCGGAATAAACAATAGCATCTGTCACTCTTCAACCCTGCAAATATCTACATCACAAAAAACAGATTGACTTGGGAAGAATGAGAGAAATTTATCTTTTTCTCGAGAACATAGTTTAATTATTTTCTACATAACCCAAGTTTTAGTCGCCTTTTCCGACACCTCAGTAAGAAAGAGGGTGGTCTATTCTACTTAGCCGGATACCACTCGCTGGGTCAACTTACCTAAGTCGCCTTTTACGATACCTCGGTAATAAATAAGGGTAGTAGAGTAGAATTGACCAACCTCATTTCTTACCGAGGTGTCGTAAAATACGACTAAGGTAAATTGACGTCAGGCAGGCGGCCGGTCGTAAAAACGCAGCCAAATCATGTGGCAGCATGTTTATAACATGTACCGACCCCGCGTCTTGGCAAACGCAGTGTAGGGCGCCCACCGTCTCGCTGGACCGACGATATCCGTTAGGTTGTCGGGGCCAGGTGGATGCGCATTGCGGAGAACCGGGATGTCTGGCGCAGACATGGGGAGGCCTATGTCCAGCAGTGGACTGCGAAAGGCTGATGGATGGATGGATGGATGTACCGACCCCACGTAGAGTGGGATAAGCGCAGGAGGATGATGATGGGTTATAAGCATTAATAAAGCCAAATATTGTTGCCAAATGTTTCCCAAAAATAAAATAAAATAAAACATAATTCATACGTCTTAAACCATAGTCCATTATGTGGTATGGATTCGATAAATAAACGAATTTATATGTACAGTTCACCTAAATCCGTCTTAGTGCACTTTCGTATGAACGTGACGTGGGGGTGGTACGCGCGTGGACTACAGATTCCGATATAGACTACAGTATTCGCGGCATTGCATACTGATGCGGGCCTGCCTTGAGTTGGACGTTTGCGGACTAGCATTCATGAGCATTGGAGATTTGTTGCTGGTACAAGTTTACAGCAAATCCTTTTCGAAGAGTTTTCGTATTGCAAATATAGTTATCTTTAAAATAAGAATTTGCTTTACCATTTTTATTGGAAAAAAATTCTTTGAAGCTGTGATAGCCCAGAGACCGTGCGATTCTTTCTAGAGGGTGCAGTTTCAAACCCCGGGCAGACCAATGTCTATTTAAACTTATATGTCTAATTGACAACTGCAATTTATCACACGCTTTTCGGCGAAGGCAAACATCGTGAGATAACCTGCATATCTCTAAAGATTACTAGGGATATGTGTAACCTACCAATCCGCATTGGAGAAGCGTGGTAGGTCTTAGCTCCAATTCTTCTCTCCAAAAATGGAGAGGAGGCCTATGCCCAGCCGTGGGTTTAATATCAGGCCGCTCTTTGCTTGACTTTACAAATTCTTTTATTTCTTTAGATCTTTATACATTACACCGTGTGGTATCAGTCTGAATAGAATACCACCCTCATTTCTTACCGAGGTATCGTAAAACGTGACTAAGGTAAGTTGACCCACCGTGTGGTATCCCGTTGCGTAGAATAGACCACCCTCATTTCCTACCGAGGTCTCGTTAAAGGGACTGAGGTGAGTTAACCCACCGTGTGGTTGTGGTTGAGTAGAATAGAGAAAACTCTTTCTTACCGAGGTGTTGTAAAATACGACTAAGGACACCGGACCGGAAAACACCGGACCCCTGCCTGACGTCTACTTAAGACGTCAGGCAGGGGTCCGGTCGTAAAACACAGTCAAAACATATGACATGATTATAACATGTTGTGCCGACCCCTCTTATAGTGGGATAAGGGCAGGAGAATGATGATGTTATCATTATTGTCATTTCTTTTAAATAGCCTGTAAGTCTGAACTAAATATAAAATAACAACGTTATGTAATTATCTTAACCAGTGGCTTTCTCCATATAAATCTCTATGTATCTACCAGTGGACTTACACAGAGAGATTTTGAAGCCATTAATGGGACACTTGCAGTTTCGTATTCGTTGAACATAACCGTACCGTTCTTCTCAAGGTGAGCGGTGTCGGTTCGCGCCATCAGTATGCTGATGGCAGACTGTCGACAGTCTTCGCATATACTCAGGGCGTCATGGCTACACCAAGGTTTACATTTTATTGACTTTGCGGACATAGTACAAAAGTCTTGATAATATCTTAACGTAAGAGATGTAAGTCCATTAATAATATAGGTTTATTAATAAATATATCTTGTTGGTTAGTATTGTAGTAAATAATGCGATTACTTGAGCTGTGACAACAGTCATGTCTTGGGCGCGTCCGATGCTCTTGGCGGACGGCGGTCTGCGAGCAAGTAGCGACTGTCGTATAAGGATGTCAAAAAACAATCGATTATTTTTTGAAAATAACCGATTTTTAATAATCGATAATTTTTTCAAAAAAACCGATTAATTTGTCATCAAAAATCGATTTTTTAAAATCGATTATTTTTAGTATTATCTTTTTCTTTTTACTCTTTTTTTGCTATTTGAGTTTAGATATGCATTATTTATAACTTATTGTGCCGACTCCACTTAGATTGAGATAACGGCAGGAGGATGATGATGAATATACAGAAATATTCGCAAAATCATCATTCTTCTACCCTTATCCCACTCTAAGTGGAGTCGGCACAATATGTCTTCTTTTTCCATTCTCCTCTATCATTCGTCAAATCTGATGCCACTCCTCTAACATGCATATCATTTTTCACACAATCCATCCATCTTTTTTTCGGCCTTCCTCTAGCCATACATCCATCCACATTCATATTTGAAACTCTTTTGGTCACATGATTTTCATCCCTCCTCATTACATGACCATTCCAACTTAGTCTCGCACTTCTCATCTTTTCTGTAATGGGCGCAACTTTCAGACTTCCTCTAACATACTCATTGCGTATTCTATCAAGTTTTGTCACACCACACATCCATCTTAACATTCTCATCTCATTCGCATGCACATTTCTATCATCCTTTTCTTTTATTGCCCAACAGAAATATTCGCAAAAATTTAATTAATATCCATTTTAAAGATAGGCATTAATACATTGGATACACATGTAGCCACTATTATATAAATGTATCGTTATCCGACCAAGGCTAACCAGTAACTCTCCAATTGCACAAATTGCCATTTGATTGTCGAGAGTCGTGTCGTGCGTGGCCATAGGGACGTATAGCTACAAATATGACAGATAATGAAGATATAGGCTAAGAGATCGACACATAAATTATATCCACGTATTACATAAAGTAAAAAAAGTAAAGTAACTGCCTGTTACTATCTTACTGCTTGGCAAAGCTCCTCTTCATTTTTGGAGAGAAAGGTTGGAACTAGGACCCATCACGATGCGGTTTCACATATCCACCGAAAAAATGATAAATTGCAATCAATTTTCATAAGTTCTAACAAAAAACTCACCACTGGGGTTTTTTTTGTTGTTGCGTGCCCGGGGTATAAACCGTGTCACTCTTGAAAGATTTACACGATCTCACCGCTGGGCTATCACACCTTTAATTTAACGTGAGGAAACAACTTCTAGAATATTGTCTTCTTCTGGTGTAATTTTTTGTGCTTGAATTCACATCTTACAGAAATAAGTACAGCTCGCTGCGTGGTATCCGGCTGAATATTATAGTACCACCCTCATTTCTTAACAAGGTGTCGTAAAAGGATACTAAGGTAAGTAAACCCGCCGTGTGATATCTGGCAGAGTAGAATAGACTACCCTTGTTTCTTACCGAGGTGTTGTAAAGGGCGACTAAGGCAATTTGACCCACTGTGTGGTATCCGGTTGAGTAAAATAGACTACCCTCTTTCTTACCGAGGTATACGAGGAAGAAGAAGAAATAAGCACAGTGTATTTTTGATGGTTCCTTTCCCATCGTTTTCTCAACCGTAGTTTCATCTACAGTGTTCATGATGCTCCATATATGATGATTGTTTAAGTGGTGTGGTTTGGCCCTGCTACTAGAAAAACCAAGCTTTCTAAGATTCATATAAAACTTAAGAAAACTTATAAACACATATTAGCTTTGCATTTGACAGCTCAAATATCACTCGCTTTCTTTTAAGTCTTTTGCATTTTTTTAGTTCCCGAATAATCTGAAAGAATCTGTTTTTGGGCATAAAAAAACAAAAGTTTACTTTTAATTTATTGAATATGTACAAGACAATTTGGAATCGAATATATAAAACACACACGTCGTGAAATGAAAAGTCAGCGTAGCTTATTCGGGGAACGGATGGTCGCGCGAAATGAAAATACCTAGGTTCGAGCCCCACCTACATTATTATTATTTTTTAAGGCTCGGTCAATCTAGTAATATACAAGATTAACTCATTTAAAAATTAATGATTATTATTCTCAAGTTAGTTTGTTATCGCAAGTTAGTGACACCGTCTCTCGGCCCACTTGCATCCCACGAGACGCCAGCGATCAGACAGCGGGGTTCCACGCGCGCGGCCCGTGATAGCGGTGACGCCGCGCCCGCGTCACTCTTGTTTGTGATCGTTCGTTGGCAGATTTATTCCGAGATGATTACCGTGTGCAATTATTTGATACTGCCGACTGAGATATGGAACGGAGCTCTCTATAAACAATTAAAGCACATTAAATAACGGACGTTAATGCGACGTTTTGTCTTATTTATTTAGAATAAGTAATTGTTACGACAGGCTTAATTATTTTTCATGCATACTAGTATTTTTTTGACTTTTACTTAAGAAACTTAAATGTAGAATCATGTAGAATCCATTTTCGAAATCACGCTCCTTCCCAGTTTGATTGCCCCTCCCCCCTGTGGGGCGTGGGCCCCACGTTTGGAACCAGTGCTCTAGACCAATATGATTAAATTTAACACAAAGCTAAACCGGGGTAGAAAATGGGATAAAAAAATCCCTATTTTCTTTTGGCAAAAAGAAGTCGCATTACTAACTTATTATTATACAGTATTTAAACACTTTAGTTAGATTTAACGAATCGTAGGTACCACTATTATATTTTGTTACAACATGTTTTTAATACAACCTCCTTCATAGAGTTAGTCATTAATATGAAAAAGCATTGTAGCTGTCAAATATATGTTATTGAGTTGTTGAGAAAGAGTAAATGGGTTGACTTTAGGAAAATTGCTTTTTATTTATTGGAAATGTGTACAGTAGAAATATCGTCGTTTATTATAATTTATATTTTGATTTACATAATTTATAGAATTAGGCGTTACTTTGCGGAGATCCATAATACAAAAGTAATAATAAAATTATTTTGCTATAATCCGCGATGAAGTAAAATAGAAAATATATATAATGCTAAATGTAGAGTGGACAATCGGTTATCATACCTGATACATGCAGGAGTCGTAAAAAATACATGCACAAATCTCCACCACCGCCACAACGATACACAAGCACTATATACGTTCACTATCACAAACTCAACAATCGTTTCGCCCCGCAACCGAAACATCATCAGGAGATAGACTCCACCACCAAAATCGCAAAGCCAAAGCAAGCAAGCAGCTTTGCGATTTTCATCCTGCATGTATCAGGTATGATAACCGATTGTCCACTCTACATTTAGCATTATATATATTTTCTATTTTACTTCATCGCGGTTTATAGCAAAATAATTTTATTATTACTTTTGTATTTTGATTTACATTTATTTTTTCGATTACTCGCCTTATGTACTTATGTAGTGTAATTTTCATTCTGTATAAGGAAAAAATATGTGGTTGTTATTTGAAAGGAAAACATCGCATCAAAGTAGACGAAATTCATGGAAAATGGAGTACAGAATGTTTAAAAGATTTCTATCAATTAAACTCATAACTATAATAACACTTGACATAATTACACGATATAACTTGTCGGGTACTTAATTCGTTTCTGATCTCACCTCATTAATCATCCCATAAACATGTGCTTGGTGATGGGATGAGACGTCAAGTAATCTTTGTTTGACACGATCTATCGCCATGACAGATTTTCTTATGTACCATCTTATTAGTTTTTTCTATTACGTTAATAGCATCTTTTTTGTAGTTCGTAATTTACTTTAACCAGCTTTTCCGTGCGACTTTGTCTGTGTTCGTTTTAGTTTCTAGATAAAGCCAATGGCACTCTCAAAGCCAAGGCATTGATGTATGAATTACACGGCGGGTCGACTTACTTTAGTCGCCTTTTACAACACCTCGGTAAGAAATGAGGGTCGTCTATTCTACTCAAATTTATATAAGAAGGTGTTATTTTGCGAAATGCCATAGTATAAAGGTAATGTGATAGATTCATTTACAGTGATACATTAATTATATTATCTTACTAGCTTTTAACAGCAACTTCGTTCGCGTGAATAGCTTGATAATACATGAGGCTTTTCAATGTCATCCTATTTCTGTAGAACTAACAGGATTTCTATAGCCTATAATTTACCCCGATATATAAAAAATTAGTGTGCCAAATTTCATCGATATTGCTTCAGCGGATTTGCCGTGATAGAGTAACAAACATACATCCATACTCACAAACTTTCGGATAGGATATTATTATCTTTCTTCACTACATAGTATAAAAATAAGTCGCATTCTTTGTTTGTCCCTATGTATGATTAAATGTTTAAAACTACGCAACAGATTTTGATGCGGGTTTTTTTTTAATAGATAGAGTCATTTAAGAAGAAGGTTTATATGTATAATAACATTCAATACAGAGTAGAGAAATACTATAATTTTTGAGGTTTCTAATGTGATGTCGTAAATGGGCTATATATTTTATACCCGTGCGAAGCAGGGGCAGGCCGCTAGCTCTATATAAAAAGTAGATTTCAGCACAAAAATTATCTCATTATTTTGTATACATGTTTAATTTTCTTTTGAAATGGATCGTCTATTTACATAACGCTATATTTAAGTTCTATCTGTTAGAACTATCCGCCACAAAAACGGTTCGACGTTTACATTGGCCGCACGATCGCGTTTATAGCCGGACGCAGAAAACAACCTATGCCAATGTCATACATGATTTATAGCTAATGACGCCTGACGTATAGTAATTAAGGTTACAGTAAAAAACGTGTTTACGTGTAATGACTGCTTTATTTATTTTTACTAGCAAGTGTACATGACATTGCGCGTCGTGTTTAAAATACAGAAAAACAGAGTTTACTTAGTGACTTTTTAAACAAAAAATAGTGGTTAATATGTTTCAACTCAATCAGTGTAGAACTTCAAGATAATACATGATATGGTTAGGGTTGTTTGGTAATTTTATATAGGACTGTCCTCATTTTTGGCAAAAGACTAAAGTACCGTAATTATCCCTTTAGCAATTCACAAAAAATCCCTTTAGCAATTCAGACGCGCAGTTGTCTGCGGGCCCTTATTGCCATACTCCCGACGCCAAGATGACTAATCAGTCATACTTTTAGCCCTTCGCCAGACGACCCCTTAAGCCGTGGTCCGGCCTCGCAGGAGGCACCCTTAGGCCGACGTTCCCCAACGCTAGTAGAGCTTCCGCCGCGCGCCCTATTCACCGCAATTCGCAAACTCAACGATGCCTCTACGCTCGCCCGTCAAGCCCGGTGACGCCACTAGGGCTAACAGCATATAATCAGTTTGGAAAAAAATCTACACGCTCTATGGGTTTTTAGAACCTGGCATATTTAATAGTGTTAATATTTTTATTATCAAAAAAACAAAGAATTTGACAATGTTAATTTTTAGAGTACCCCGTCCTATAGACTCCCTTATAACCTTATACTTTAACCAAAAATGGTAATCCTATTCATGGAATGATCGTGAATTAATAGCACAATAATAAATTAAAATTGCAGACGAGACTAATTATTTACTTAAAATTTTGTCATTCAGAAGTGTCACATGACAAAATTAATTTCGCGAGTATCACACGGAGTGGAAGTGATATGTCTAAAGCGATTGATTGCGGACAAATTAAGATAGCAGGTCAAATTTGTTATTTGAGTTCATTTTCATTAAATGAATCACACTGGTGATACGAAAATATGAAATTAAGTGTACGAACTATGCTTATAAGTAAAGCATAACACAAGTGAAGATTAATTTTGAATGTTAAAAATGCTTGGATTTGACTATGGTTAAATAATTTAAATTTAAAATGTTTAAAATATTGACCGCCGAGTTTCTTCGCGGTAAGAGCAACATTCCGAACAACTGATTGTGTAGCTTCATTAATTATTGATCCTTGACGATTCAAAGGTGCTTGAAAAAGCTTATTTGAATAAAGATTATTCTGACTTTGATTTGATTGTGATTTTGATATTGTAAACTAGTATAAACCACCACTTCATTTTCGCTAACTTAAGCGTGATTAACCTTTGTTTTCTAACAATATATTTTGGTTTTTCTGTGCCTGTAAACAGGGATAAAACGACATTTTTTTAATGAAACTTGGTTAGACCAATTTATCGCCTCTGAAACCTCTATCTATCGTGATTGAAATTATAAGTTATATATACTTATGTAATTACTGAGTGACTGAAAATATGACGGTGATCAATATCCTCATAAATGAGGGACCGATTACAGAGAGAGCGAGAGCACATTTAAAGATCAAAGACTCGTCGCGGGCAGCACTGCGGGGCGCATCTAGTATACCTTACTAGACACTAAGGACCTGTTTCACAAGTTACCAATAAACTGTTTGCCTATTCGGAACATATCTAGGAATTTTGCGTTTCTCAGGTTTCTGATATGCTTATTCAGCACTTAAAGTCTATAATACGTTGTCAGGTAGATCATGTGGCTGTTATTTTGTTTATCTGCTGGCAAATACCTATTTCAAAATGGCCGCGATTCAAATTTTTCACTCTTATTTAATTTAAATGTCTCTAAAAGAGACTCTACTCTTTTAGAGACATTTAACTGCTACTTAGTTTATTTATCGGTTAACTATCCGACACTTGTATCAGTAACTTGTGAAACAGGCCCTAAAACTGAATAGTACACTGTACTTTTTTTACTATGTTGACTCGCCAATTATAATGACTGTTCTGTAATGCCACTCGATGGTTCCGACAGCAGTACGGAATGAGCTAGGCGTACTCATAGCGAGTTACGCAAGCGTGTTGTGTCAGGTGCGTTTTACGCAACAGCTGGTGTTTGCAGTTTGCACGGCTGACTCACCGCCGCCATTGTCTTTTTGTTGCTTGTTTTTACTTTAACAATGAGTAAGTTGGATGCGGCACTTTGTGGTGTCGCCTTAGTTACTAGTTTGTTTTGTGTCAAACTTGCGACTGATTCAATCTTATCTGATGATGTAATCGACGGCGGAATGTGTTAGGCTAAAAATGAATATGTTAATTATTTACATGGACACAGCTAGCTGGTATGTTGTTCACGATGAGTTTATAGGATCTCTAAATATCGCCAGTTTCATTGTTATTTAAAATTCGACATACTCCTGTCATTGGCTGTGATAGCCAACGATTACTTTGTATGACCCTTACCAAGTCACCAATGTTTTACATTCCAGGTGGATACTGATGAGTTTCCCATAAAAACTTATGTTATAATTTATCAAGCGCTTTTCGGTGAAGGAAATCATCGTCGGAAAACCTGTATATCACTGAAGAATCGTCATTGAAGCAACAAGGGTCTAATCTCAGACCCTTCTCATCCAGGCCTATGACTAGGTTTGGGATAGTTAAAGACCGCATAATTTTATTCTTTTATATTCTGAAAGATAACCTCATAAGGAAAAGTTATTAATTTAGCCTGCTAACCTGCATGGTATACATCTATATCTATCAATAAACATGGACAACCCGATGGCCTGTCTACCTCTCTAACTTATATACTTTATTATAAATGTGCCGCGAGCATTACTCAAATTCAACAATAATAGTAATCTATTTTTAAGTAACAGCGATCAAGTCAGGTTTACTTGAACAACAATACAAACTGATTGATGTAATAATAGTTCAGGCAAAGGAAAAAAAATTACCATCAAATCATTTTGTCCGAAATCACTTTTAGAAGTAGACCGCCACCGTATTTTTGCTCAGGATAATGCAATAAAGTCATTCGTCCGTGTTATTGCAAACATACTTGATGCATTGCAGCAACACGGTAGCCCTAACATAAATCTTAATCCGTTAAGTATATTGGATTCGTAAAGCATACAGCGTTGCACGTGTGTAGTTAGACCAGATATTGCTAGTATAGGACTGGTGGTAAGCCTTTAATAACATTATTTGAATGTCCTACATCGTGCTAATCTGTGAACCAACGTATTTTCATTTTATTGTCTACTAGACGAGCGCTTGTCTGCAATTATGCCTGATGTTAAGAGATGGTATAGTATAAAATGGCGCGCTTGCCTTGAAGATGCCATTCGAGTCATTCCATCGATCGCCGCCGTAGCGTGCGGATGTCTGGGTCGAGCGCAATCCAGTTGCCGCTCCCCCCGCCTGACTCACGCCCCTGCCGCGTTAGGTAGTGAAAGTGCCCAAGGACTCTGGACTGTCAGTGTTGTTCGTTCCTGTGCAAGTGGATTGTGATAGTGTTACTGTGCTTCGATTAGGTAGTGTGGTGCTTCACGCATAACACTTGCCGTAGGTGGTTCCGTCCGTGCGTAAGTACACTAATTTTTAATTTAGGTACTCACCTCTTTCCCCCGAAGGGAGAGAGACTAAGACCTAGATTTTTTCTTAGGTACACACCTCCCTGCCCTCCGGCAGGGAGGCCACCCCCACACTAGCGGGCCAATATGGCCCCCACCCTGCGCCCCACGGGGCAACCGATACTGGACGCGATTTTCGCGTTCCTTCAGGCGCACCACCCCGCCATTTTGGTGGAGCTTACCAAGGCCCTCCCGCCCCCTCAGGGCCAGAGTGGCAGCCCGGCAGCACCTTCTCCCCCCTCTGCGGAGAAGGCCAAAGATCGTTCCCGCTCCGTGTCTCCTGACATGGAAGTGGAGGAACAGACTGACTCGGAATCCGAGTCCGGTGAGGAAGCCGAAGCATCCGATGCTTCGCAGTCCCCGTCCCCCTCGACGTCATCCGCCTCAGACGAGGACGACGGCTTCACCGCCGTCCTATCAAAGAGCCAGAAGCGAAAGCTGAAGGCTCCCAAGACCGTCCCGCCCAAAAGGGCCACCAACGACGCAGGTGCACCTGCCCCGCGCCCCATCCCCAAACCCCAGCCTGCCTCACAGGCCAAAACAAAACAGACTGACTCCCCACAAGACTCACCTATGACGGAGAGGAAGGAGAAGGTGCCGCCCCTATTTGTTAGGGAAAAAGACGCGTGGAATCGCTTAATCCCGCGCATGGACAGCTCGTCCATTCCTTTCACCTCTGCCCGGTCCACAAGCCAGGGTATAATGGTGCAATGTCCGTCTTCAACGGACCACCGTCGCCTCACGACACTCCTGGATGCCGAAAAGATCGGCTACCACACGTACGCCCTAGAAGACGAGCGCGAACTTCGCGTCGTCATCCGCGGGCTCCCCGTCGAAATAGATTGTGACCTTATTAAGAAGGATCTCCTCAGCCAGGGCCTTCCCGTAAGACAGGTACACCGCATGTACCATCACAGAACCAAAGTTCCTTATGAACTTTGCCTCGCGGTCCTCGACCTCAGTCCTGAAGGCAAACGTGTCTTCAACGTAACAACGATATGCAGACTGTCGGGTCTGCGTATAGAAACGCCGCGTACGCGTGGGGTAATGGGGCAGTGCCATCGCTGCCAGCTTTACGGCCACTCGCAGCGCAACTGCACCGCACGACCTAGGTGCGTTAAGTGCCTGGGCGATCACGGCACTGCCGATTGCCCCAGAGCGGTTCCGTCCGAGGAACCTCCCAGCTGTGTCCTCTGCAGGACCCAAGGGCACCCCGCGAGCTATCGCGGCTGCCCGAAAGTCCCGCTTAGGGCAAAACGAGGGGGCAGAAGGGCCACCCGTAAAAAGGCGGACCGTACCGCCCCCAAACCAGTTGAGAGGTTCGTCCCCGCGCCTCTCCCCACTTCAAACCCCTGGCACAGGAAACCGGCGTCCGAGCCGGCTGTGCCAGCAAAACCGGCTCAAGAGACGGTAGCGAAACCCGCTGCCGCCATCGTGAGCTCCACTATAAGAGCTGCCGCTCCTAAAGCGACAGCCGCCCCTCCAGCAACGAGTTTCATTGACGACATGAAACTCGTTTGCGATATAGTGACCAAAATTGACACTACGGAGCTGTCAATTTTGGCAAACAAGCTGAGGAGTAATCCTCAAAACAGATTAATGGCCTTGCTCGAACACTCTAGTTTGGTGCAGGCCATCTCTAGGCTTTAAGCTTAAACCCTCACTGGGTAGGGCTAAGCCCCACTCCCTCAAGCTCGTCACGTACAACGCAGACGGGCTTATCAGACACATGGACGAAGTCCGCGATTTCGTAGTTGCACACGACATAGATATTCTTCTAATACAAGAATCCTTCTTAAAACCCCAATTTCGCAATCCCAATATTGCGAACTACTGTTTGATTAGAAATGACCGTCTGTCATCCAAAAAAGGCGGCACGCTCATTTACTACAAAAGAGCCCTCCTATGCTCCCCCCTTGATTCCCCAAAGCTCACTAACATGGAGGCTTCAGTCTGTCAGGTGGGTATGACCGGCCATCAGTCGATCATACTAGCATCAGTATACCTCAGTCCGACCAAACGGGTACTCGAAAGAGACGTCCGCACCCTTCTCGCACTAGGCGACTCTGTAATACTGGCCGGAGACTTCAACTCCAAACATGGCCAATGGAACTCTCGCCGAACCAACCGGAACGGCACAATACTCCAAGGCCTCAACGGCCTTCCAAACCTCGCTTTTGAGGTGATAGCCCCTAACGAGCCCACCAGATACCCGCCTAACGGGGATCCAAACAGAGCAGATGTGTTAGATATATACATTTTCAAAAATGTAGCTCTCCAGTTACATTCTATAGAAGTCCTGCACGAATTAGACTCGGACCACCGTCCGGTTCTAATTCAGTTAGGGCAATCTACCTCCACGACCCCTCCCACGAAAACGATAATCGACTGGAGCAAATTAGGCGGGAAACTCCAGTCCCTAAACTCAGACCACCTAGTTCAAATTCCTGACAAGATAGACTCCGTGGATAGTGCCAAGTTCGCTGTTACCCACCTTACGAAACATATAACAGACTCACTCGAGCGTTGCTCCAAGGAAGTCCCCGACGACCGCGGTCGTGGGAGACTACCGGACGACCTGCGCGACCTACTCAGACGTAAACGTGCCGCCACTAGGGCCCATGACGCATACCCGACAGACGATAACCGGAGAACACTCCGGCGACTTCAAAGAGAGGTTAGAGAAAAACTCAGCCTCAACCGTCAGTCCGCCTGGGACAACAAACTCTCAGAGATTTCGCCGAGTCACCTGGCTTTCTGGAAACTGGCGAAATCCCTGAGAGGAGACCAGTGTGCAGCTACACCTCCATTGATACGTTTAAACCGTCCGGTCGCATTTGACGACATCGATAAGGCCGAATGCTTGGCTGACAGCCTTGAGGAACAATGTTCAAATAACCCCAGTCATCCCGAACACGCCGAACTCCACTCGGAAGTGGAAATGGCGGCGGCTAGGATATCCGCGAAGGCTCCCGAAAGCGAGCCGCTCACTCCCACCACCGGAGAGGAAGTCCGTTCCATTATCCAAAACCTGAAGACCCGCAAGTCCCCAGGCCCCGACTCCATATCCAACAAAGCACTCAAGTGCCTCCCCGACCAACTCATAAACCTACTAGTATTGATTTTCAATGCCCTCCTGTTAGGTTGCTCCTTCCCCGACGAATGGAAGGAAGCAATAGTAATAGGTATTCGTAAACCGGGAAAACCCAGTAATCTCCCGAGCAGCTATCGACCCATCAGTCTGCTCAACAGCTTAGGGAAAGTCTACGAGCGAGTAATCCTCGCTAGACTCAAAACGTTCATGGAGTCGATGAAGCTCATTCCGGATGAGCAATTCGGCTTCCGCGCCAAACACACCGCGGTACAACAAGTACACCGACTTACCGAAGCCGTCCTCAATGGCTTCGCCAAAAAACGGTACACCGGTACTGTCTTCTTCGATGTCGCCAAAGCCTTCGATAAGGTATGGCATGCGGGTTTAATATACAAACTCGCGAACCTAGGAATCCCCGATAGACTCGTTCTTATCATTCGCGATTATCTTACTAATCGCTCATTTAGATATCGTATTGATGGTGCGCTCTCCTCAAGACGCACCTTACGCGCCGGAGTCCCCCAAGGTTCGGTACTCGCACCGTTCCTCTACTCGCTCTATACGAGTGACATCCCACGATTCTCCACTAAAACTAGTGCAGTCACCCACTTAGCCATGTTCGCGGACGATACCGCAATCTATACCACCTGTAGAGATCCCATTACTATAAATGATAGGCTCCAAAGAGCAACCAACCAGCTCGGAAGCTGGTTCCGCCGGTGGAGAATCGAAATAAATCCCGATAAAAGCGCAGCAATGTTCTTTGCGAGATCTAGGAGAGCCATGGACTTCATCCGGACGCCTCCTAGAGTCTCTATTTACAACAAATACATAGATTGGCAAAAGGAAGTCAAATACTTAGGTGTCATCCTCGAACCTACCCTATCCTTCATCCGACACATCCGCGTTGTCCGTAACCGGGCAGCGTTCGCCATGGGACGCCTCAATCCGATACTGTGCAAGACAAGTAAACTGTCACTTCGCAACAAAGTGACACTTTACAAAACTTGCATCAGACCCATTATGACCTATGCGAGCGTCGCGTTCGCGCACGTTCCGAAATCACGACTGTGTCCGTTGCAGACACTTCAAAATCGATTCATGCGTACAGCCACTGGCTGTCCGTGGTTCGTGCGCAACGTGAACCTCCATAGAGATCTCGACCTACCCACGATAGCCGATCTTTTCAGACGATTCTCGACGACTTACTTCGAGAAAGCGTCCATCCACCCAAACCCCCTTATAGTGGCCGCGTCCAACTATAAGGTGTTCAGGCACCCCAATAAGATTCACAGGCGCCCGAAGAGCGTCCTTAACGACCCCGACGATGCTATCACAGCATCCAACAAGATACACACACTACATTTACACAAACAGCGTCTTCGCCGGCGAAGACGAGGTCCCCGCTTGCTTGTGTCAAGCGGCCGCAGCCCTCTGCCGCGGCCGCCGTGACGCAGACTTCTTCCAAGTCATTTATTAGATGCAGCCCTCCAAAAACGCGCCGCCTTAAGCCGAGGTTCGGTCTCGCAGGAGACACCCTTAAGGCGACGCCCCCCTGTAGCGCGGGTGCTTGTAATGCACCCGCATGTATCATTTCTTCTCGGCGATGCTTCAGCGCTCGCCCGTCTTATCGGTGACGCTGTCAAAGCCATTAGGGCTAACAGCATTAGTCATATTCGAAAAAAAAAAAAAAAAAAAAAAATTGAAGATGCCTATTCACTCTTTTTTAAAGACACCCATATTGTATGAACTGGGAAAAATAGATGCCATGAGAGAATTCCATTCCCTTGCCATGTGCAACATAAAGGAAGACGACGCGATGCGTTCCGTGCGACTTCGTGGGATGTCAATGATGTAAAGTTGAAACTTCTCTTGGTGCCTAGCGGTGCGGTGATAGAAACCCTTAGAGTAATTAATATAATAGCAGGGGAGCTGTAATTGAGAGTGATACAGTAAAAAGTAAAAGGCAAGATGAAACTCGTATACTTCATCTTCATCTGATCACACAAAAAGAGAGACAGATATATCACCCTCATTTGCTTTCTTTTTATGTCTCTATGTTATATGGGTGTGTGATATGGCTCATTTTAGGCTGGCTTACTCTAGTATAATAACTCTTCAATAAACCTCACCGTACCGTTATTAAAAAAAAAACTGATAACAGCAAATTTATTACCATTGACTTTATTGTTAAATTAACCTTAATTACTTTATTATTTTAGAAATTTTAAAGAAAAACAGGAACTTTCGTTGTCCAGTTTTTAGCCTGGTTTATAGGCTTTAATGGTATTAAATATTAGTCGCAGGACATACAATTTTATTATATATTTATTATATTGGTATGGATAAACGCTATTTCGCCATCAGTAACTAGTTTTTCTACTAACCAAATCGGCACTGAATTTATTCAACTGGTTCGTGTTCACTTGGGACCGTCCAAGTTATACTTTACTCAAGACTTTTGAATTAAATTACAATGTTTAATTTTATACATACATTAAATGATATATCTTGTAAGACATTTATATATATCATTCTACTGCCGTTATCCTAATCTATGTTGGGTCGGCGCAACATGTTATAAACATGTTGTCACATGATTTGGCTACGTATTTTACGATCGGCCGCCTGCCTTGCGTCAACTTACCTTAGTCGTCTTTTACGAAACCTCGGTAAGAAATAAGGATGGTCAATTCTACGCAGCCGAATACCACACAGCTTATAAGATATAAGATATAGTTATACAACCAGAAAATAACAAACAACAAAACTTTTATGACGTAACTGTTCTGTAACAACTAGGGCAATGTATGATCAAAGCCCATTGTAAAAACAAAAACATCATAAAATAGAAAAACTTGGGGTAAGAGCGAACACAAAGTGAGAAGAAACGGAAACAAGGAAAGTAAAAGTATATCGTAAACATTTGATGTGAGCAGCGCCCGCGGGTACCGTTATCCTTAGCAGAGCGGTCGCAAAAAACAAGATAAGGATTCCTTTGTGCGTAACGAGAAAGTTTCCTCAATCGACTGACCGTTCCGTTTATTGCCTTTCCTTAGCAGAGTTTAGTCAAGCGATGACTACGGTAATTTATAGAATTGCTGCTGGCGGGAGATACCCGCCATGTGGTATATGGCTGCGTAGAATAGACCACTCTCATTTGTTATCGAGGTGTCGTAAAAGGCGACTAAGGTAAATTGGCCCGCCTTGTGGTGTTCGACGGAGTAGAATAGACCAATTTCATTTCTTAGCGACGTGTCGTTAAATGCGACTAAGGTAATTTGACGTCAAGCAGTCGGCCGGTTATAACATACCTAGCCAACTTAGAAAAACTCATTGGTGTCTGCCCGGGTTTGAACCTATGATCCTCTAGAGATTCACACGGTCGCACCTATCACAGCTTGGTTCATCTAAATAAATATTTCGCTTCGTTACCGGAACATCATCAGGAGGTAGACGCCACAACAAAATCGCAAAGCATATTTTACAATTATTTTGTCTATGATATGTATTTTACCCTTACTATAAGAAGTAATGTTATCTCAGTTATAAAATAGGGTCAGGATGGACAAATCTTACACAATAACCAAACCTTCTTCAATATCTTTACAATTACCAACTTTCGCTGTATGCAGTCTCTTTAAGGCCTTTTTTTCTGTTTGGGTTGTTCCTTTTATTATTAGAGAAAGTTAGAGGTATTGTTATTAAGGGCGTGAAGAGCTGTGTTGCAACGGTTCATAGATATCTGTTTTACACCTCCGGGCTATTGGGACGGTTTTTATTGAACTTCTTAGAAAATATTTTTTGTGTCGGTATTAGTGCAGTACGATAAAACATTTGTTCTTTTGTTTGGTATAGTAAACCTTGAATAATTAACTTTTTCAAATGACGCGCCTAACTGCAATCATCAGTCTAAAATAAAATTTTTATAAAAAAATTATAGTCTAAGATGGCTACGCATTGGCTAGTACGGTAAACAAAATACATCTAAAACAAGTCAAGTTAAAAATGCTTTGAAATAAGCTTTTAAGTAAATTTAATTTCCCTAGTGTTAACTGTTGAAGAGTTTCCTCGTCTGAAGCCAATCCTGGCAGCAGCATTAAATATAAATAAATAAATATAAATATAAATATATGGGACACTTACACACACGGTCGTCCGTCCCCAAAGTAAGTAACTTAATACTTGTGTTATGGTAGACAGACAACTGGTGAATATATACTTATATATTTTTTTAAATACATACTTAAATACAAATATACACCCAGGCTCAAAGACCAACAAATTCATTTATAGAAAATGTTGTCCTTCGGCGGGAATCGAACCCGCGACCCGCGGAGCTGAAGGTAGGGTCACTACCCACTGCTCCAACGGCCAAGTCAAGCTTATCAAAAACATGCATTGTCATCGTGACTAGATCAGTCTATAAAATGTCAGCTCAATCGGACACCGGGTGGATTTAATTTAAGTTGCAAGATTCCACCTTCACAATAAAAGCTTTTAATAAATCTTTTGTTCTTCATCATAAACCGATAGACGGCTACTGCTGGACATAGACCTCGTCACGAGATCTTCACACCATACGATCTTGTGCCACTTCGATCCAGCGGCAGTCGTCAGTCCACCTCATAAGGCATTTACCGACGCTACGTTGACAACCTCTGCAGACTGAAGACTTTTACTGGATGGTTTAGAAGCTGAATTTGGACAATTATCCAATTTCGATCGATATAAAACGATAGAAGCGAATAGTTAAATTGTTTTGCAATGCCGACATCGACTAATCACCATTGAAGCAAACGATTTAACAATAAAAACTGATATAAATAGAACCCAACCAACAATTTGAAACAACATTTAAAATGTAATCGCCGATTGAAGTCAGTGTTTATACGATCCGAGTGATCGCTATAGAGTAGACACCATAACGCAATCAGCAATGGCCGCTGACGTCAGAAGTTTGTTCATTGCCAAGGCCCTGCACGTATGTACCTAAATGCGATCAATCCGACTCGCGTCGGTTGGAACATGTGTTCGGTTATAAATCTGGTAAAAAACAAATACTGTATTTGAATGAAAACTATTAGATTATACCAATCTTTTAATTGGATGATTTGGTGAAGCAAGTGTATTATTGTTCAATTTGATCAGCGTTCAATTCAATTTAATGTCACGCATCTCTTTATTTTCGTTTTTTTTGTACTCGCTGTGTGGTATTCGACTAAGTAGAATACACCTCATTTCTTTCCGACGTGTCGTAAAAGGCGACTAAGGTAAGTTGTCCCGCCGTGTGGTATCCGGCTTAGTAGAATAGACCACCCCATTTCTTACCAAGGTGTCGTAAAAGGCAACTAACGTAAGTTAACGTCAAGCATGGCGGGTGGCCCGGTGCGAGCGGTGAGTGCCACGAGTGCGGCGCCGAATTCGACACGGCGCTGCACATGCTCGCGGACTGTCCAGCTTGGGCGGTTCAGCAGGCGGAACTCGTGGCTCAGGTGGGGCACGATCTCTCCCTGCCCACTGTGGTTCGCGCCATGGTGGACAGGGAGCGATCGTGGGCAGCGATGGCCTCCTTCTGCGAGGACGTTGTCTCGCGGAAGGAGGCGGCGGGACGGATCCGGGAAGTCGAGTCCTTGAATCCAATCCGCCGCAGGCGAGCGGGGCGCAGGCGACTCGCCGAAGTCCGTCGCATGCCGCCCTAACGGGGACCTCCGAGCGGTCCGAACGGGAGACCGCTGGAGTTAGGTCCCCGAGGCGGTCGATGCATCAGGTGCTCCCGATGCATCGATTAGCGGAGGGAGGGGCCACTATTAGAGAGGCCCCGACCCAGAGGAGGCGCGCTCTGGGGTTTAGAGTTGCTGCTGCCGGGGATGGGGGGCAATGTTTACATAGGTACCCTGTTCCCGCCACCAGCAGCGCGGTGGAGCACTGTCAGGTTTTTAGTCGGTGCGAGTCCGACATACCCGCCGCTCGTCCCCGTCGGGCGGTGATGACCCATAATGGGTTTTCCTGACATAAAAAAAAAAAGTTAACGTCAAGCAGGCAGATCGTATAATAATTAGCCAAATTAACTAACAATATGTTTTAAACATTACTCCCACTTAGACTGGGATAAGGGCAAGTGAATAATAGATATTTTAGCATTAAATACCATTACTAAAGCAATAATCGTTATTTCTAGGAGAGTAAATTAACTGTACTACAAACGTAATGTTAAAGGAAGAGATTACATGTAAATACCAATGCTTTGCTAGATTATTTTAAGATACTGTTTGCGTTTTCATGTTGTTGAAATAAATTCGTGGAAAGTTTTGTATACATACACGAATCAGGTAAATCGACAGTTTATTTTTTTTATTTATTTTTAAAATTGTGTTATAATAGGTACTTCATGAACCTAATGATGATGATATTAAAACGGTTATTTTATATTGTTTGGTGATGAGTTAATGAAAAACGAGAAATGCATCTAATTAACTGATCAGGTATTAGTCAATACATTTTTTTGTTATATCAAATAAAAAGTATGTAAAAATAATATTCATTGAATTATTTGATTATATAATAGAAGCTTTATATACGATTTCGTTTGCAAAAATTATACCATATTTCCTCAATTATGTCGTAAGTCATAATAGTTTTTTTTGTTCTGGGATGAAAGATTACATTAATTTCTTCAATATTGTTCCAAAGGGTTAGCCGTTTAAGCGTTACAATCAAACAGCACAGAATTTTCCTTTATTTCTTCGAATTACGATTACTTTGTTTATTCGTTTGACGGAAATCAGTGTGTCACAAAATTTCTCTATTTCAATTTACATAAATCCAGAATGTAGTATTAACTTAAACGTTCCTTAAGAATTGGTCTATCTTTTATTAAAAATCTTACAAAAATCCTTTCAGTAGATTTTTGAGAAAATCGATCCCATACAGACAAACAGCTTTTGGAGATAATTTATAGAATTAGGCGTTACTTTGCGGAGATCCATAATACAAAAGTAATAATAAAATTATTTTGCTATAATCATTTTTCGTCGCGGATTATAGCAAAATAATTTTATTATTACTTTTGTTTTAGCTTTTGGTGACTTTGTTTTATTATGTCGCCCTATCCGGAGAATAAAGTCACATCTTCTATGTATAAGCATAAGAAATGTGACTTTATTCTTCGGATAGAGCGAAATGTATAGATGTATATATATCACATTCTAGACTAGCTTCCCCACTCTTGTATAATAACTCTGACCACAAGTCGGTTCAATGTCAATTTCTGAATACAGACAAAAAATAAATGTTTTTGTCTGTGCGTACAGCCAACCGCTTGCGGACCTTCGGATTACTTTTAAACCACGAGCGTAACCTTTTATAATCTTGTACTGGACTAAAAAGAAAACCACGACACAGTTACCTTTTCGAAACGTATTTCTTTATGTTTTTCTATTCAATCGTTTTCTTTGTTGGTACGTGATTCCGTTAAGCTTGTTTTTTAATGTTTTTTTATGTTCAGCTTTCGATAAACCAATATAGACTTATTTTTCTTATCTATAAATATCCATAGAGGTACTTTTGATAAAAATACAAAAGTAATAATAACGGTTACGGGGCGTTAAGGATAGTTGAGTTTGTGATAGTGAATGTGTGCAGTACTTGTGTAATAAATCCTTAATGTGTCAGGCATGAAAACGGATAGTACAACTCTATATTTAGAATTACATATATTTTCTACTAGCAATCACCAGCGGCTCCTCTATAGTCTATTGATAACCATAAAAATGGTTAAAGTGGGTTAAACTTAAAATCTATACATATGCTGTCGCGGACTTTTATTTAGAACTTTTAGAGGGAAAATTTTTGTAAAACATGATTTTTGAATAACTATTACCATTTATGCAGCGCACGCAAGGAAAGCTTTAAACTTTTCCGTTTTCGTACTATTTTTTATTACTGCTCCTCTCCTATTCATCTTAGCGTGATGTTATATAAATAAATGGATAAATGGACTATCTTACACTGAAATAATTTTTCAAACAATCAAACATACATTTTCAAATCAAACAAGCTTTATATATTAGTATAGATTTGCTTTATCGCGGATTAAAGCCAAATGGTATTATTATTACTTTTGTAAACAGAACCAGTCAGTAGTTTAGTTGTTAAGCTGTTCAGATAACCTTCTAAAGCTTACATGGATAAATCCAAATTTGAATGTTTTATGCAAAACGTCTGCAGCGGTCACGAGATGAGATGAGATGCGCCGACGTCACGGACCGCTATTACAGTTATATAACGAACATCGCTCCCGATCTGCGTTTCCTCAATGTATAATTTATGAGCTTGTAAACTTCCGACCGAACGCTGGATTGACCGTATAATAAACTTTTTGTACACAGTCGGTCTAAGGCAGGATAGGTGAACCTTTATGCACCAAGGTGCTATTTTTTCTAAATAATTGTTTAATAAGGCCGTAGGCAGTCCCGGTCGTACAATCCGTAGCTAAATCACGTGACAACATGAAAAAACCCCTTATAGGCACCGCCATCTGACGGGGACAGGCAGCGGTTTTGCCTGATTTGCACCGACTAAAACGACCTTTGTGCTCCACCACGCAGCTGATGACAAGGATAGCGTATTGTTGTATATGCCGCCATCCCCGGCGACAGCTGCTCTGATTCCAGAGACACTTCTCCCGGGTAGGGACCTCTCAAAAGAGAATTCCCCTTCCGCTAACCGATGCATTGGGAGCACCAGATGCACTCACTACCTCAGGGACCTGTAACCCAGCATCCGATATACCCCATTTGGAACGCCCGAAGGTCCTCGGCCCATCCAGATTGCCCTCTAATCAGAGGGACAACTGGATTGGCCACCCCGCAGTTTATAACATGCTGTGCCGACTCTACTTAGAGTTGGATAAGGGCAGGAGGAAGATTATGAAGTCCATAGGCATTACATCATAAATATTGTAATAAATCTACAGTTCTCTTAAAATAGAGAGGGCATCTTTTAGGATATTAAGTTTTTCATACTTTAATTATGGTTCAGGGCAGAACATTTTTCATATCGACGTGCGTTATTCAGGAATCACTTGGCCAAGTCCACTGTGACGTCAGACACCAGCTCGCAGTCCATCATAGTATGTTTAACTGTTATGAAATGAGAATTATCCTAACGTTTATATTAAGGTGTATTCCACAGTCACACTTATGTATTTATGATCTATAATATTTAAATAAGTTAATGTTGTATGTTTTCTGAATTTCTGAGACGGCTCCAACGATTTTCATGAAACTTTGTATGTGGAGGGTTTCGGGTACGTAAATTCGATCTAGATAGGTTTCATTAAAAAAAAAATCTTTTGCCCTTGTTTTCGGGTACTAAAAAACTGCTAAAATATAAATAGAAACAGAAGCTTAAATTTGCTGTCATTTGTAAAGTTTAGACAGCTCAATGGGGAACGACCGGACTATAAAAGTTAAAATACCTATTATATTAACTTTTATAGTCCGACCGTTCCCACATATCTCCGGCCCTTTCTTTCTTTGTATATTTTTTTAATTGCATTTTTTTCTATCTTAAAAAAAATACCGAACAAGAGCACCCAGGTTGATAAAGTGAGAAGTTGAACGGGGCTCCTACCATTTGTTAGCAGCTGGCAGTCGGCCACGCGTGGGCGCCGAAGTGATACAAATTATCGAAAATGCCGGATTCTACATCGTACGTAACGGACCGACGAGTTATATACGATCTTGTATATAGTGCACATATCGCCGTTAAGATCTCACCATTAGCCGACAGAGATGTTACGGTGGCTGCGGACAAATTGAATGTATTTGAATGAAGATATTGGCTCAGAGTTCAGCACAATAATGATCAAAACCGAAAAGAAAATATATTTTTATGAAGGATTATAAACATCATGTTTTATAGGAAGCATTTCGTTTGTTTTACATACGTTACAGTTATAGCAGTTTTACAGCTACGATGATTATTATTTTCTGGTATTTAGAATCCTCTTATATAGTTCCTTATAAAGATTATTAAGTTGAAACTGAATGCACTCGTTTTTTACCTAAAGTGCATTTATATGTCATTCGAGAGACGTTTCGTATATGTAATGTATCTGCAATCAATTTTACCTTTGCTGTTACATCAGTTTAAAAAAACTTAAAGGTACATGATACAGAAAGCCTACTTATACTATTGAGTTTTACATAGATGATAAGAATTCGTGGATCCGCGACCCTGTTTAAAGATAGTGATGAGTAAGTATAACTAGTTTATTTATTTATTTATTTTATTAAGAAGACATACAGTCATACAATACATAATTATAAGAGGAACAAAACAAAGACCTAAATAAAAAAAACCTTTACAGGAAAGAAAAAACTTAAAGATCAAATAGAACACACATTAAAGTTAAATAACATGTCAATTAATAAAAATAAAAGAAAAATACAAACGGACAGGGACGAAACGCGTATGACGTAAACTTCACCTTAGTTATTAGAATTATTTTGATAACAGCAACCGCCGAGTTTCTTGCTGGCTCTTATCGGTAGGAGCAGCTTTCCAAACGATTCAGAAGCACTTGTTTACAAGTTTATTGAATATAGAATATTTTGAATTTGAATTTTGAATATCCCCCTAAGATATTTTGTGTATAACAGGACCTTTTTGTAAGTATATAAATGCACTACTATAACAATACATTCAGACGTGGTTTTTGTACTTTTAATACGCTTTATTTTTAGATTTAATGTAATATTAGAAACGAATTATATTTTTGAATGATGTAAATGATAAATCTTTTGGTAAATCCATTAAATAATATAAAAAAGGTCATTTGAAATATAGTCTATAGTATACCACGAATATATCCTGTACATAACTTTCAAACGATAATGTTACACGTGTATGGCAAATGTTTTAAATTCAACGAATCAAGGTCGGCTCTGAACCTAATTAGATACAGCGATAGACACACCCACGTCACTGATAACAATGGCTCTATCACATATAAACAAAGCGGGTGATTTTTATTGATTACAACTAGGCAGCAATGGATGCCGGTGTTTCTATAGAAACTTATGTGTTATATTTCAGTTGCATATTACAAACATTAAGATAATCTTGGTATGGAAAAGAATTTGAAAATTATAATCGGCTGCAAAAAGCTCGTCAGATGGTCTTTTGCAAAAACCAAGTATCACGGTCCTAAGGGTGAAAATGCCTATGTATCCAACTGTAAATCCGCGAGATTTTAGCAAAATAATATTTTTATTACTTTTTCAACATTTAAAAGATGAAATCTTAATTCACAATTATCTATATCTATACATATTATAAAACAAAGTCCCCGAAAGCTGTCTGTCTGTATGTAATCGATTTTCGCAAAATCTACTTAACGGATTTTTGAACGGTTTTTACTGAAGGGTAGTGCAATTCTTACTAAAGGTTCAGGTTAATAATGCATTTTGCATCAATTTTCTGTAAAAAACTTGTAAAAAATCTCGCCTGCTTGGAGATTTAGTCGCGTGCGCCTCGTAAACCAGCTGAGATGCACTGAAGTAATGTATTAGAGAATTATAGATCTACATAAATACTACAAAAAAGTCCGTAATTGCATGTCTCTATCTCTTATGGTTAACTCACAATAACTACTACTGTGTCCCATGTGACACACTGATTTTTAAGATGGTGAAAAGTTATGCTCAGCCACAAACGCCAATACAAAACAAAGTGCGTAACTACCCGGTCCAAGATACACCACGTAAACATTGACGGAGAACGTGCCTGTGTTTGTTTTCTCGGTTTAATGCTCGTGCTTGGCTTGTGCAAGCGATCGTTAATTGTGCAAATGAGAAAAGAGCTAATTATACGTTTCATATCTAGCAGTTGTTATCATTGAAACGGATGTATTGCTTACAAAGTTTTACTTTGTTTCCATTGTAAACGTGCGCTCTATTATCTGTGCTAGATTTGCTTCCCAATTATCCACCTGAAAACCAACTAATACAATCATCGATGTAATTACCACTTCCAAGTGACTATAGGCGAATTTTTATTCATCGTCATCCTCCTGCCCTTATCCAACTCTAAGCGGGATCGGCAAAACATATTATAAACATATTTTACATGATTTGACTATATAGTGTAGAACCGGCCGCCTACCTGACTTCAACTAACCTTGGTCGTATTGTACGACACCTCGGTAAGAAAAAGGGCTGTCTATTATACTCAGCCGGATACCTGACGGTGGGTCAACTTACCTTAGTCGCCTTTTACGACACCTCGATAATACAAAAGTAATAATAAAATTATTTTGCTATAATCCGCGAAGAAGTAAAATAGAAAATATATATAATGCTAAATGTAAGTGGACAATCGGTTATCATACCTGATACATGCAGGATTCGTAAAAACACATGCACAAACCTCCACCACCGCCACCACAATACACAAGCACTATATACGTTCACTATCACAAACTCAACAATCGTTTCGCCCCGCAACCGAGGCATCGTCAGGAGATAGACTCCACGACCAAAATCGCAAAGCTCGATAAGAAATTAGAGTGCTCTATTCTTCTCAGTATATGCGAATTATTAAGAACAAACCTTATTTTAAAGAACATCCATTGAATATGAACTATCTCCGTTTTAGATAACGACGTTGAAATTGCAGTTGCGAAGCGGATCTTGTTTTAAAAATTTACTCATCAGTTAGTGATCTTTGCTTATACCACGTTTCACAATTATTCTAAAAGTGATTGCCCACATATTTGTTTCTTTAATTGCAGCAATTGTTTCCTCTTCTTCCCAAAGAACGTCCACAAATTTGTTTACCACAGTTTTTTTACATCCTATTTCCACTTTCCTTAGCAAAAGTTGACCTTAAATGCTAATATTTTACTTCTATTATTCTTGAGTACTATGTATGTATATGACAAATGTTCTGTTTAGTTAATTAATCCGCTGGCTACTTGGACTGACTCAGACGACCTTGCTCAGTATTTACTAGTTTGTGACTACTGTACCATTAATTAATGTTCTGTTTTATTCATATTTCTGACGCGTCATTTGTTATGTATATTCACAAAATCTTTAAATGGCATGGACTTCCAACAAATACTTAGCTTTTCTAAAACATAACTCTAAATTACTCACACTCTAAAATGTAATCCTATATGGCTTATGTTAATATTTTTATATTAAGAGTAATCAATTCATAATAATAGATGGACTTTTAGAAGTAAATAAATAACTAATTTCTTTACCTTTTTTGTCTCCTTACACTACTACGCTACCCGCTTAAAATTTACAAAAGCTTGTCTCATTCAATTCACCATTGGTATTTTATTTAGTAATTTTGATTACTTTTATCGTCCCGACGTTTTAAGTACTTCAGAGAAATATCTTAAATAAAATAACGGCATTGAAATATTGGAGAGGCACTTGTATCTTGTGTATTGCTTTGAATTTTGAAGAATTGAGCTGGCAATGACTTCTATTTTTTATGATATGATGTCCTTTTTGATTTTTATTTGGCTGACTTTTTCTGGTGATTTTGGATATTTTTGTATTTCAATAGTCTGCTATTTTCCTGCAAAAGTTTATTAAATTTCTTTTTCTATTTATTTTTTATCCTTTATCAGAGTCTTGCTTGTTGTCAAATTAGATGTAATGATTAGGTTTGACCATAGCGTAAACATTTCCTCTAATTCATGACTTTTCCACTATGAGTGATTAAGGAGTTCATGATATGCGTTAAGATTTCACTATAATTATTTTGAATAAAATAAACACAAGACATGTTAGACTCAGCAATGAAAATGACTCTCCATCGTCTTGCTAAGGTGCGAGTAACAGAAAATTTGTCTAGTAGCCTAAATGAATACGAACAACTTATTACTGCATATAATCACGACATCACTTGTAGAATAGACAGCGGTATACAGACACGAAATGTCATGGTAACAGCCATAGGCCACGTATTGGGTCACGAGCCTCAAATGTCAAGACATGTTTATGATTTATTATCCTTTTATCCAATTATCTTTTAAATAAACGAATTAGAAACTACGAAGTAAGCAATTTATTGCTAGATTATAACAGTGTTAATAGCTTCTAGAATTACAAGTCATTGTTGGTCGTATGTAAGATGTTTTGTATAATTGAAGTATCAATTATAATTTCAACTATCTATTAATTTTTGACAAAAAAGTTAGTTTATATTTTTTTTCAAGTATTGGATTGTTTTTTATCAACCATTTCCACATTTTATGTATCTCAAGCAGTAAGTTAACTAGTAGTTTTGAAAATTAAGGACATTTTTTTCGATTCATAAAGAAATTATTTTTTTAGTGGGTTGGATCAACACTTAGCCCTTAGGAATCAGTGTCAAAAAACATCAAACAGTTTAGCGTTATTTGGCCTAATCTGGACCTCTGTATCTGTATTTGTTATCTATTTTAGATAAGTACATCATATGTTGTATAGGTATTATTGGTATTGGAAAGCAACTTAATACAAGGCGGCCTTGACACTTATCAATGTCTCTTTGCTGGCAACCTCAGCAAATACACTGCTTATATGTACATACTTGATCATTAAATCTTTAATGATAAAAAATAATATTTCGCCCTTTATATGGATTGTCGAGATAATTATATTTGAAACTTATAAAGTTAATTAAAAATTAAACTATTAAAATTCATCGAATTGTTGAGGAAATGTGTTTTACAATTTAAAACCTTTAACTGTAATGAGAAACCCTAATTAAATGGAATACTTATAGAAGATAAGTATTCCATTTAATATTTTAAGTACCTATTTTACAGTCCAAAACACTGGTTATTCCAAATACAAATTCCACCAAATACAGCTGATGCCACCTGGGTTCAGTGGCTCCCTGTTTTTTAGGGTCGTCGTTTGATAGTGAAGGGTCAACTAACACTATAGCTTAAGACCGCAACGTCTATCGTTTTTTGTTTCTTCGAACTTTGTGCCCAGTCCATTGGTTTGCATGTCATGACTCGTTGGGCGTTGTTAGCCATTTTGTTATATTTGGCTAAATTAGATCAATTTTAGAATATATTATTATGTATCACCCACCGTGTGGTATCTGGCTTAGTAGAATAGAACACCCTCATTTCTTACCGAGGTGTCGTAAAAGGCGACTAAGGTAAGTTGACGTCAGGCTGACGGTCAGTCGTAAAATACCTAGCCAAATCATCAAACAACATGTTACGCTGATCCTATTTAGATTGGGATAATGCAGGAGAATAATGATAATGATATTATTATGTATCATGTCATATTTAAAGTTCTCATCCGTCGCAAATACAAAACGATTTACACGAATTCTAATAATGGATCCTCTTTTTTATTTCCTTTAAGCACAAGATTCTCTAATAAATCTTCTAATAAGTTAATGCAATATTGTATGTATCCGCACGAACGTATACAAAGGCCTAAGTTCAGCGTTCATTCCATTTCGTGACGACTGTTCAGGAGCTCTTGTCACGACAGCTCCGACACGAAATGTCACGGTTGGATATAATACACTGTGGCGTGCTACGGACCTGTCTCCTTGGATTGGCTTCCTCACCTTACGATTGACTGACTTTATATTGGTAATGTATTTAAAGCGATTCCATGAATTTTGTGAAAAGATGTCAAGATCGATTGTAGAGTTGATAAAACGAGTTGTTCGACCGACATTTCATTTCAGGGTTAAGAAATACTAAGTATGTTTGGATAATAATTCTTATATTGAAAGAAAATATTTCAATTTGAGACATATTTTATTAACAAATAATAAAACAATTTTTTAGGTATATCATGTATTGAAATAAATCCATCTATGCATCATCAGCATTCTCCTGGCCCACTCTGATCGGGGTCCACACAACATGTTTTAAAGACGTTTACGAAAGCTCGGTAAGAAATAAGGGAGGGGGGAGTCTATTCGACTCAGCCGCTTACCACAGGGTGGCAGATATAAAGGTTCGCATCGACACTACGACATATTTTGAGTTTTGGACTTGATGAAAAAATTTTGACTTAATGTCTGGCGATCTAAATCGTTTGCGATTACTATCTAAGTCTACATAGTGGAGGGCCAACCAATACTGCGTTTTCAGGTGAGGGAAGCAACTTTAAAAGCTTGAAACCAAAACTTCTGTTAATTCTTTTGGAACTTTGTTCCCCGGTAAATGGCATTTCGTTCCGATACGTTGGACTTACTCGTAGTTAGTAGTTGTAGACGTATTATTATGTTATATCATACCATATAATCTTCATGCCTCTTCACTACTGAAGGTTGGCCGTTAGTATACTGTATGCCACTCTGTCCTTCGCAAGACGAAACATATAATCATCATGATGGCCTTTCAATCCACTCCTGGACGTAGGCCTCTTCCCTCTCACTACACTTCCGACGGTTTTGTGCCCGTTTCATCCAATCCCAACCTTCGTGTCGTCTGACGTCATAAACCCCTCGAGGTCGAGCCATAATCAACACCAGTTTCGGCGGGTTGGTTGGAAACATATAATAAAACTGCATAATTCTCCTGTTACTTAAGAGGGAAGGAGCCCTTCCTTTTGCGCACTGCGGTTGCATGTCCCTTTCTCCGATGTCGCGTGACACCATCGCCTGCTCGTGTTGGTCCTCGCGTGCGGACGTCCACCCGGCTCTCACGCCGCCTAACGCCCCGCGTGCAATAATAGATAATGAGTCTCCAGTATCCACCACAATCTTGAGAACTGGGAACGGCTTATAGGCGAACAACACGAAATATGAACGTAATTCTAGACGTTTATGCGACCCAAGCACGTTACATTTATCCTTTATGTTTTTGATGTTTTAATCTTATTAATACAATTTCACTCCACTTATATATATAACTTATAGAATTAGGCGTTACTTTGAGGAGATCCATAATATAAAAGCAAAAGTAAAATTATCTTGTTATAATCCCCAATAAATGGATTGCGTAAAATTATTTTTTTTTTTATCGCGGATTATAGCAAAATAATTTTACTTTTATAAATAAAGTTTTAACAGAATTATTTCTTTATACTAGACATCTGTACAAAACGAGCAATTAATTTATACATTAAAACCAGTATGCAAAAAGAATAAAAATGTAAAAGGTTATTGAATGAAATTAATTATTATTCACTTATGGTATACTTTATTTTTATTAATTAAATGGACATATAATGAGGAGGGATGAAAATCATGTGACCAAACGAGAGTTAAATATGAATGTGGATGGATGTGTTGCTAGAGGGAGGCCGAAAAGAGACGGTTGGATTGTGTAAAGTATAACATGCATATGAAAGGAGTAGCGATAGAGTTCATGTATTACAAGATAGAATAAAAGCAAAAAACAACTTGATCCCACTTAGGGTGGGATTAAGTGCAGGAGAATGATGGTATACTATTTATATTAGCTTCAGCAAAAAATCTTTCGAATATACAACAGTTATTCGGTTTCATTCGCTTCAAGTTTAATGGTAAAATATGTCATGCATTATATTATTCATTTTCTGTTTCGGAAATAAAATAGAGTAATTCCATGTGTTGAATTGGTATACTTGTATAAGTACATTACAGTATCCCCTGATGATGCTTCGGTACCTCCACTACCGCCATCACATGAGTTTTTACGAATTGGGCATGAGTTTTTAAGAATCCTGCATGTATCATGTATGAAAACCGGTAGTCCACTCTACATTTAACATTATATATATATATATATTTTCTATTTACTTTATCGCGGATGCGTTTTGTATGCTGTACATCATTAAATTTTGATTACGTTAAACGCATTTATTACCATCTTCTTCTCCGTCTATACGCTCTTGGCAGAGCGGACGTGGCCGTCACGTAGTTGGGGCGCTTATCGCTTGCTTTAACGATGTTTCGCCATTTTTCCCTGTTTGCCATCTTCCTGGCGCATTCATGAAGAGGGCCACCAACAACAGATTTTATTTGATGGGTCCACCGCATAGGCGATCGACCGCGAGGTCTGATACCCTCGACCCTGCCTTGGACTACAAGGCGTTCTATGGACTCTTCGTTTCCGCGCGAGACGTGGCCAAAGTATTTTAAAATGCGTGGTCGGACTGTAGTCGATAGACGCTGTCTGATGCCGAGCTCTTCGAGTATCGATATATTGGTCCTGAATTCAGTCCAAGATACTCGAAGCATTCTTCGCCAGCACCACATCTCCCATACATATTTATTACCATAGCGAAACGTAATTTGATACGTTCTTCTTGTCAGTACGTACAGTAATATATGCCCGGTATTGGTGTCAACTACCTGGTGTGCCGTGAATGCATGCACTCTTTCACGGTAGCTCTCGGGATGCTAATGGCCGGGTGACGTGTCTCACGCGAACACGCCAGCTCGATATTGAGAGAGTTTAGTGATTGCCGTCACGTGATCGGAATGGTGCGCAGCTGCGGTTGAAAGCCATGTACAATGTGTATATAGGTACTTAATTACAATAAGCACATCTTTATAGATTCTTAGAAAATAACAAACCGGTTTTTTTGCAAATAATCTTTTTATGATTCAAAAATTCATAATTTTGAATTTTTCTTTATTTAAATAAACTTGTAAACTAGTACTTTTGAATCGTCAATTTTACTGCTGGTTCGGAAAGCTGTTCCTACAGAGAAGAGCCAGCTAGAAACGGCAGTTGCTCTTTTCAACATAATACTTATGACTACCTAAATTAAGTCATTACTGTCTTGTACAGGGTCGGACAGTAGCTATTTCGACGCATTCTTATCGTCTAAATATTTCTCAACAGTATAGTAGGCTTTTTGTATCAGCCTCTTTTTAATAGTGTTTTTAAACTTCTTTAATAGCAAAGCTAAAATTATCATTGCGGATTTTATTATAGTTTATTTAGTTACTTGGTTAGCCTAGTTTCACCTACTTTTGACACAACATTAGTCGTCCTAGATAGGTATAATTAATTCTTCACTTCTTTGATTTTCCGAATCTGACGATCCTACATAATGATCGGAAGTCAACAATTAGTAATATTCACGTGTTATAAGACAATTTATTTAAAATTGCTTTGGAGTCCAAAAATATAGACGAATAGTTTTATATATAAACTAACAGTGTCCCGCGTAGAAATCCGTGTATTTAATTGAAATTTTGAATATCAAATTAGTTATTGTGTGTTAACCTTAAGAGGTAGAGACACGCTGTCGCAGACTTTTTGTACAATTTTAGTAGATCTACAATTCTCTAATACCTTATTTTATTGAATCGCTGTTGTTTTACGCGGCGCACTCGAGTAACGCTGCTAAGACAATTTACAAAAAAACTGAATGTACTATTAACCTAAATTTACAGGAAAAATTGCACTACCTTTTAGTAAAAACTACAAAAATCCGTTCAATTAGATTTTGTGGAAAATCGATGACATACAAACAGACTGGGGACTTTGTTTTATAATAAGTATAGATTAAATATAGTCTTAGTAATTGAAAACTGGTTATCTAATTAATATAATTTACTTATAGAAGAATAGAACAAATACTAGTTTATGACTTAGTTTAAGTATGGGCTATTTTTATAGGAAGATTTATATGGTCACACACTAGTTTTATTCTTGACTTAACGTTCAATTTATCTCCTTTTAGGGTATCAAATGGTTTTCTACTAAGCAGATGTCTTAATGCATATTATTGTAAGACAAGATAAAGATGACATAGATCACTAGTTGCATTAATGATGACAAGTTTTTCATTTTTGGTTTTCAGGCTTCATAAAAACAAGTGAATGGGCGAGCTTTACCTGTTGTTTCTAAACCTGATTAACACAGCGATAGTTTTAGAGATGTATATATTTTCCTTTTTTGCTCCAACCTATGTCATCAACCTCTCGTTAATAATTTAGTTAACAAATTGGTTTTTGCTTAATGATGATGAAATTATCGAATTGTATTAAATCTGGCTTTTTGCGAAAAATTTCCGATCCTCCAAAAACAATTTGTTACATTTATTTATGCTGTCATTTATTTATTTATAATTATTTTCATTTTAAGGCCATATACTTTGTCAGTTATTTTGTGTAAATATTTATTTATTTATTTAATTTTGACATCATACACGTATTAAGTGATTCAGATGTTTCATTTTTTTATGTGTCTGATACGATAGTAGTTAGATAAAAGACAAGTAACAAGTGGGTATGTTTAAGTTAAAAATTAATATAATTAAATATCAATTTAGAACATTTACTAGTTCTGGTTACTTGTAAGATTTTTGGACCACGAGTTATTACTACTTACGTACCATCAAGTAATAATTCTAAATCATTAAAACTACATATTGAGTAGTAAAAACCGTCAGTGCCTTGTAACATAACGTCACGTCCTAGAACCGGTCACGTTTAGTTTTCGCGTCGCCAAAAACAGACGCCATTTTGCCGAAACTGGTCCGCAGAAGGTCGGCAGCTTAACCGCTATTATTATCTGAATCGTGTTTTGAATTCGCGTTTCCCGTTCAAACATTATAAAAAACGACGCTGCTATTTGATCTTTATCGTCAACATTGTTCGTGTCTATTTGGCGTTTTCTATCATTTTTATCTGTTCCAATAATAAATTAATCTAATCTAGAATATGTTTTCATTATTAATCAAGAGTTATTATGATAGTTCGTATTTTCAGCCTGTTAAGTCAAAGTATCTGATCTCTGATGTCAAGGATCAGATTTAATTGGTTAATGGTAACCACCCGTCATTGTCTTGGCGAAACGCAACGTACGCGCAGAAACAGCAATTTTCAAAAATACACGGTTTAGGTCACAAAACACAAGATGTTTTGTGACAAAAGATCAAGTCCAAAGTGTCCAGAGTTGAGACTCGATCCAGTAGAGGTAAGTGGTTGACCCTTTTTTGCTCACAGCCCACGCGTGTCCATTATTTGCCTATCTAGGTTTCGTTAACAGATTTTCTCGTCTTAAATAACGCCTTAATCCAACGGCTTCCACTGCTAGATTTGTTCGAGGAATATCCACCCTATACGATGTTTCTTTGTATTTTGCTTTTCCATTTTGCGGAGAGTTTGTGTTCACTAATGTCATCACGACTGAGTGCATGAGTTCACTATAATTTGAGAGTCCAACAGTTCTTTGGAATTTGTGCTCCCTCATCCTCATCATAGTTTCGATATTCTTTCAGCTATATCGTTAATGCTTTTTCTACAAATCTCTCTTTATTTTTTATATGATTACGTAAAAAAATGCACAAATTATTCGTTTCATCGTCCGCTGAAAGCTTTCTTTATGAGTTTTGGTTCCGTATCACTGGCAGAACGAGTATACTGTAATTGCATTGTATTGTACTGGTTGGGATTGTCACTGACCGAGAAGAACAAGCAAAATTCTCCAGTACTGTGAGTAATATATATATATATATATATATATATATATATATATATATATATATATATATATATATATATATATATATATATATATATATATATATATATATATATAAGTGATAAAATACTATAACAACCCAATTCTGAATTATCATTCGTTACCATTTTATATAAGGTAGATCTTTTACTTGTATCAACACAACAGCAGCACATGACGAACGGGTTCCCATTGTGGCCATTTAAATAGAACCGGTCCTTGGAATTTATATTCGCATTAAGATCGTATAAGTAATCCAAATCGAGACGTGTATTTTTTGTTATTTAACAAATAAATATATTATATAAGTGGATCTCAAAGGTCGCATAATAAACGTGGAAAAAAACCGGCAAGTATAATGAGGTTTTGAGTGCCAGGGAACGTTTGTAGAGTAAGTTATGAAAGTCAATAATATTTTATCACCGTTTTGATTTGATTGAGCAAGTATTTAATATAACTATAAAATAACAAAAATGCAGGACCGTATTAGATATCCGTAAAGCATAATTTATCTGCCTTCTACTGTTGTAGAATGGCAAACTCTTGCAAATAAACCTGTGTCCTACATTATGCGTCTTGTATATGCATTTGTCCGCCTAGAAGCTGATGTTAGACGCTAGAGGTGATTTATTTATTAATTACTAGTGGTACCATTTCGTTTCGTTCGCATCTACTTTATTGCTTAACTACCCCCCCCCCCCCCCCCAATTAAATTCTTTTTCCTATTTACGAAGTTGTCGGCTTGATATATACTCGAAAGTTTCAATCGTATCTAATTTCATCAACATTGTTTCAGAGCATTATCCGTGAAAGCGTAACAGATACACAGACATTTGCAATATTAGAATGGATAAGTCAAGCACTTGTATTGAAATGTTATTAAGGAATGCTGTTCCTGAAACTATTGAAAAGATTGAGCGCCGAGTTTCTTGCTGGTTCTTCTTTGTAGGAGCAACATTAAAGTTGTAGCTGCATTAAATCTATTTTATTCTTGACGATTAAAAAGTGCTTGTAAAAAGCTTACTTTAATAAAGATTATTTTGATTTGATTTGTCCAGAATACATAGTGTTTGTATATTATCGAACAGTGTTTAAATAGACGCGGGAAGCCCTTGGTTTTAGGTAGCTTGGGTATATTGAAGCTTATTTTTTGCTTGCAGATATTTGTCTTTTTACATTTTGGAATACATAACAATTAAATTTGAGATTTAGGGGGTACTTCTTTTTATTATGATACAACAGACTCAATCTGTGAACACGTAAAATTATCATCATCTTCCTGCCCTTATCCCACTCTAAGTGGGGTCGGCACAACATGTTATAAACATGCTGTAACATGATTTGGCTGCGTTTTTACGACCGGCCGCCTGCCTGACGTCAACTTACCTCTGTCGTATTTCACGACACCTCGGTAAGAAAGAGGGTGGTCTATTCTACTAAACCGGATACCACACGGTGGGTCATCTTACCTTAGTCGCCTTTTACGACACCTCGGTAAGAAATGAGGTTGGTTTATTCTACTCAGCCGGATACCACACGGCGGGTCGACTTACCTTAGTCGCCTTTTACGACACCTCGGTAAGAAAAGAGGGTGGTACTATTCTACTCAGCCGGATACCACACGGCTAGAACACGTAAAATTATATAGATCTTTAATTCGTTCCACGATGGTGGATTATTTATGATGGATTTCGGACGTGAGTATCAATTCCGACCTTGTCCTGAAATGTCCAGTTACAGGTGGGCCAAAACAGTGGATCGACCCCATTGTATCTATTACCATATAAAATTTTTGGACCACGTTGCTTAGCTAACGGTTTAAGGTCAAACAGATGTGCTTTATTGAAAGATTTAACCCCATCTTGAATTAAGATGTGTGAATGCTGGTGTTATTAGGTAGATTTAATTAAAGATGTCTTTGTATGCGAGCGTCAAAAATATCAGGGATAATCAGAGGAACAATGTTAAATCCAAAATACTCTTTATTTAAATAGACTTTTACAAGTACTTTTGATTCCTAAATTCTACAGCTGTTTCGCTAAAAAATTGTTAACAGAAGGACTAGACACCGTTGAGTTTCTTATTCTACGGTTTCTCTTTAATTTGCGAAAAAAGAACTGTGTTCCTTTAGAATTTCATCTCTAAGCACGTATTTTTCCAAGTCTGCATCAACCAGCATGATCATAGAGCCAAATTATCTTATCTTATCAAATGTGTTCTATTTATTAAGGCTTATTATTCTAAGAATGATGATATTAATGATAACTAAATAAAGTAGCTGTCAATCCGATTTTATCTAGTCGTCTAGCCCAACTTATATTTTATATAGATTTATATTTATTTGTAATCATGACTTTTAAAACGAGTAAATACTGAGTAGCCCACGGCTCAGGAGGATGAAATTGCGGGTCATATTTTTCGAAGATTTTAGGACGATAGTCATTTAATGTGTTAAATCATTAGATGGACAGACGATTTCAAAAATTTAATAACGATAGTCGCAGTTTACTAAACAATACATTTTGGTTAAAAGCATTCGTAGACCAAGCTAAAAAACCACTGATATTATGAGCTTATGGGATTTAAAGTTTTGTAAGTCAGACTCATGTTGAAACAGCCACTGCAGTTGTCATGTATGATATATCTGATAGTTGCAAGCAAGCTAAGTAGGCGTGAGTCGGTAGGTTGATACCAAATAATTTATTAATTTGCAATCCAAATACTTTGGTTTTGTATCTCTAGTTTTAATTTATCAGATATTAAGGAAAAATCTAAAAAAATCTGTTACCGCTTTTAAAATACTATTCGGTTCGATTAACTGTAATATGTTAAGAGCAATATCATATTAATATATGGAAAAAAATTCAATTACGCGTTCAAGCCCCCGTATAGGAGACCGGTCGTTGCCTCACAAAAACACTGGTGAGAAAGTGGTGATGGATACATGGTGGGAATGTTCCCACGGGCTTCGGCGAACTGGCACGATCTGGCGCTCTGTTTTTGCTTCGTGCAACAAACGATCATGAAATTTTTTGCATTGTAATTGATACAATACTGGTAGAAATGAAATTAGAAAAGAGAATTGAATATTTATAAGAAATAATATTAAATACAACTTTATTAATGATGGACGATAAAGAACTGCTAAACTGAACATGCTGATCCATATAGCTGGAATATGTTGAATGTTTGAGTCCCTAGATACTGGAATTTCACTAGCAGATAGGAACGAAACTAAGAAGACTGCTCAAACCAACTAATTTACATTCTGAGATCGTTTGAAGGGTTCTACTGCAGTATGCTTACGCCACAAGAACGTATGCCTTGATATGCTGACAAACATTTATGTTGTACAACGAACGTACATAAATGGCGAATTTTTAATCATAAATGCACCTTCATCTATCTGCCCTTATCCCACTCTAAGTGGGGTCCGCACAACATGTTACAAACATGTTATCACATGATTTGGCTACGTATTTTACGCCGCCTGCCTGACGATGCCTGATGATTCCCGTACCAAATTATTTGTACTTACAGTAATTCAGCTTAATTTTACTCTTCTCTAATTTACATCGAAGAAATACGAAAGCTTGCAAATAATTTGTAGCAACATTTACTTATAACTAATTCACGGATCTGTACCTGTGCACAACTTTCTTAGAACTAAAATTAAATTGCAAGTCAACGCTGTAATCTCACGAGCAAAGATCTTAAGAGAGATAGTTCCACAAATAGCTTTGTTTTAGAAATAATCACTAGGTTCGTTTCGGCTGTTAATTGGAGTAAGATTTTCCACGCGGTTGGCTCCGCACAATGGCACGGGAACTATTTAGCATTTAAGACAATCGCGCGCACGCAACCGACGCGACACACGTGAGAAATTCTCTACTTTAGCTTTTATTTCATTGGGTCCAATTCGAGTAGTTGAGTCTGCGAATAGAATTTTGCAATTTTTTTTTACTGTTTGACCGTATTCTTATCGTTTTGCGTGCGATATTTCACTTTTATTACTTTGAATTTTTGGTCCTCTGAGCCGTAGTATGATAACTATAATGATAATTACTCTAATTTCTTAACGTGTCTGTTAGCAAAATTGTATAGTATATGAAACGCACGAGAGGCGAGTATTCATATAGTTCTAATTATGCAACGCGCGTCGCGGACGAGCGACCGCGTCGACACGTTCGAGAATCAAATCCAAATGTCAAGGTGAAGGCGGCGCGAAAGGAAACGCATGGTGACGTCATCGGCCGCCATCTTGGACAACGACAGTTCTATACAGCGGCGTGTACCGATCTCTAGTTTTATTTAGGACAGTAGATAATCAATGCGAATCTCCATTCATTGTTCGCGCTCTATATATAAGCGGTACTATACCTCAATATTTATCAAGATTGCATGAATTATTTAATTTTAAAAGTAAAGTCATCTAATACATCTCTGATTCTGCGCTAAAACATTTCCAATTTCGTGTAATCTTCACTTTTAGTATGCAAAATATTTTTTTCCCTGATGATTTATAAATTGCGTAAGAAACCAATAATTTGATTGCTGAATAATCACAACATACTCGTACTATAAAACAAGATCCCCCACCTGTTTATGTCGTGACAAATTCAAAAACTACTAAACGGATTTTCATGCAGTTTCCATCAACAGCTAAGATTTATTTGTAAAATCAGGCGATTTAATAAGAAGCTGCATAGAAATTTTAAACAACAACGCTGTCTAATCCCTTTGCAGATAACAAAAAATGCATGGTTAAGTTAAATAAAGCACCAGTTCACTCGAGACATAACGTGCTCATGTGAAGCCAGCGTGATCACTAATATAAAATAAGTTGAATATATACATTATAAATCATTGTATACGAACCACATTCCAATTGGAGGCGCATTGTGGTAACCTTTCACTTCGATAACAACAGAGTGTGGCCTTGGACTTGAATAACCTACACTATTGAATTAAGAAAACCATAGTCATTGTGGGTAAGTTCAAGCGTTATAAATTTACGATAAGCGAAAGAATATTTTATAATCCAGCATTTTTTTTAGATGCTTTAACAAACAATATTTGCTTGATTTGGGATCATAATGATAAAAATGCGTGGATGTAGCTACTCACCGACCTGCACATTATGATAAAATGTAAGTAATAACTGGTAGTAAGAATTATATTTTGAAATGAGCAACTGTCTAGTTTCTTGCTGCTAACAATATATTTCGATAGAAGCAATTTGCCTAACCAGCAGTAAAGTCGACGATTCAAAAGCTCTTGATTACAAGTTAACCCGAATAAAGAATATTTTGTTGATTGTAGTTGCTGAAAATTTATTTAATTGCAACAAATTAAATTCGTTGTAAACAATAGATTACAGAAAATCTGTGTATATCTTATAAGCATTTTTGATACTAGGTTTAATAGTTACGGCTATGCTTTGTTGTATTGGTTGATCATCATGATTTAAAGCAGGGTCATTACAGGGTTTTACGACTCCAAATATTATTTTCACTTTTCTGTATAAATCAACATATTGATGATCTTGTTAATTTATAACAGGTTACTTTCTTTAAGAATAAAGTATGAAATGTGTTCTCAATTTTTAATTTTCTAAGTTTTTAATAATTGCATTGATCGCAAAGAGCAACCGCCGAGTTTCTTGCTGGCTACTGTGGTGTATGAGTTAATACAAGCTCAAACAAGCATAAATAGTACGAAACTAAACGTCCACTCTAGCCTACGGCTCTGGTGCTACTGACGTGGTGCGCTCGACTCTTGAGACAGTGTATGGATATTGATGTATGTATGATATGTTAGTCTTTATGTAAATAGACAAAGTAATAATCACAAATCTCAACCCACACACGACAAGTACACATGTGTAGGTACACACAACAAACAGTTTATCGCAGGTACTTGAGTAGTTGGAGAGCTAGTTCTAGTTAAGGCGATAGTTTCGAGAGCCCAGACGGTGCCCGCGGTCACGTTTTCGAGGTCACGTTTCTGATTGTGAAGTCACAGCCGTTGTGTAAACATTTTCATCATCGTTATCTATTATTACAGCTTTCATTGTTATTTTGTTTGCTAATTATTTCAAGTATTCAGTTCTGTTTTGACAAAAATAAATATACACCGTAGATAACAAGAATCTCGTAATTTTATATTTGTTAAGTATAGTATAGCTCTTAACTGTAGTCAGCTATGCACCCAATTGCAACGATTAACTTGTAACCATCAATCAATGATAATTTTTTTTTTAGATTATTTGCCGAGTTCTAACCTACTGGTTGTTCTCGGTAGGAGCAAATTTCCGAATCAGTGGTAGCTTCTTTTAAAACATTTGACGATTTAAAAGTACAGAAGACAGTCCCGAATAAAGAATAATTTGAATTTGAGTTTGCTCTTCTTTGTGCTTTAAGTGTTTTTCGGAAAAAAGTTTGAAACGACCTTTGCTTTGTTTAGTTATAATCAAAATTACATACATGTATGTACAATGTACATGTTTATGTTAGACGCAGAAATTTTTGCTATGATGAAAAATACATATCAATACTAATATTGTATGTATATGGGAAAGTCTATTGGTCTTTTTTTAAACGCTTTAACAGCTGTTCCGTTGGACCAATATTAGGCAAATTTGGCATAATTTAAGCGCATACAATGGAGTAACAGAAAAAGAAAAAATGAAATAAAAATAAACTTAAAACAGAAATTAAATTAAAATAGAAACAAATAAAATTAAAATATAAAAAATAAATCAGGACTTTGCGCGCGTATGAAATTGTGTGTGCCACTAATTCTATATAAGCGAAACATTTAATAAATTATAGCACTTCAGATATTTCAATTGCATGTTTTAAAGATATAATAAATTTTCCACACTTCCTCAATATAAAGAACAAAATTGTATACAAATTAAGTATCAGACGCTTTTGCCCAATGTATGAGTTTTAAATAAAACTACAACATTGGAAGATTATATGAAATCATTTCACAATCAGCCACATTAGGTATTCTTTACATGAACTAATGTAACGCGCGATAACAAAAAAATATGTTCTAAATAAAGGTCTATGACATCAACAAGATCTGATAAGGTCTGATAAATCGGATGGTGCGCGACGGATTGACGCAAATGAGGATTATCTTATCGAGATCGATGCCTTTGATGATGGCAATGACTTGGGCAACACGCTGCATTTATTTATCACAAATAATTTTATGATAAATGGCGACATACTTAATAAATTAATGTACATTTAAGCCAGTGTCTCATAATATTATTTTGCCATGCTCCTTAGCCTTTCTAAAATTCTTATACCCCACACGAGTATGTAACATACATAACTACTAGAGCTCTGCCCGCGGCTTAGACCGCGTGGAAATCAATCACAATTTTTTTCTCGCCTGACCCCGCGGGAATTAACTGTAATCATTACGAATATATACAGCTGAAAAGTTTCTTTGATTGTTTGATTGATTGATTGTTAAAACGTGCTGATCTTAGGAACTATTGGACCGATTTGAAAAATTCTTAGTATAAGATAGTCCATTTATTGAGGAAGGCTATAGGCTATATAAGATATAAGATCACGTTAAGATGAATAGGAGAGGAGCAGCAATAAAAAAATAATACGAAAACGGCAAAATTTAAATCTTGAAAAAAAAACTTTAAAACAGCGTGCGCTAAACGGTAATAGTTATTAGGTTAGGCCAAACTCGGGTATCAAAAATCGCTCATGGGTTGCAATAGAGGCACAACTCAAAAACACATGTTACAAACAGGAGTTAATGTTAAAAAACACATTAAATTAAAATTCAATATTAGGCCGTTCGTTTACGCAAACTAAAGAATTTTTAAGAATTTTATGCATTAGCAATTTTTTTTAATTTAAGCCATTTGTCTCTAAACATAATTTTTTAAGTTGTGCCACTATTGCAACAAATGAGCGATATATTAAGAAGTGTTGAATTCTGCCCAGGGCCACTTATAAATTCGTGCATACCATTAAAGATAACGCGAACGTTTCTCGATCTTATCTCTGGCACTATTTACAACTGTAAATATACTACAGTAATGTAATAACAATATTGTAAGTAACGTAAGAGATAGCGTAATCGTTAACCTTATAACATGACTGTAGCGTCAGACCGCGAACGTTTCAAGAACTTCCTAAGACGCAGTTCAGACAGCATTATAAAGGCCTAATTAACATGAGCTAAATATATAAATTAATTCATCATTATCTGGCGCTTATCCCACTCTAAGTGGGATAACGGCCAGATAACGATAATCCACTCTAAGTGGGATAAGGGATAACATGTTTTAAGCATGTTGTTACATAATTTAGCTAAAAAATCCCATTTTTCAACCATTCATTCATTTAGTTCATCAATACTGTTCAAGCGAATTAGCCGCACATGAGCCACAGGGTACAACCACAAAACGCCACCACTGGAATATTTTTCGTAGTTTTCGTACATTTTTGACGTTTTTGACGTCGGTTGGTCGTGGCTTCTTTCCACCCTTCCGTCGTCGTAATAACTAATCAAAGTCAAACTATCAGCCCTCCACTACACGTCGTCCTGAGCCGTGGTCCGGCCTCACAGGTACCCTTAGGACGACGTTGTCCGACGCTACTAGAACTTCTGTGCTCTACTCTCCGCATTTCGCAATCTCGGCGATGCTTCTGCGCTCGCCATCCCAGCCCGGTGGCGCTGTAAAAGCCGTTAGGGCTAACAACAATCAGTCAATTCGAAAGGCAGCGATTTCGAATGTGATTTTATCAGAAGCAGCTCAGTTAAACTTTCTTCAGCAGAGTCCATTATGTTACAAAAGGAACAGCCACCGACGGAAAATGTCTACCACCAGCAACAAGTCGCTATCGCGCGCTTCAGCTACCTTTCTAGTCGCTTCTAGCTTTTTGCGGCGCTTATGTGTTTGACAGATAGACAGACAGGCTTTAGTATCTTTAATATTTAAATGAGTTAATCTTGTATGTCAATATCTCGGAAACGGCTCCAACGAGATTCAGCATGTAGGGGGTATTGGGGGAGAAAAAACGATCCAGATAAGTTTTATTTAAAAAAAAAATGGTCGTTTTATCCCTGTTTTCGGGCTCTAAAATTTTTTTGAAATTTACTTTGAACACAATCACAATTTTTCACTGTCAAACGTAGATCATGGTGGTTCATTTGAGGAATGGGCGGTCTAGAGAGGTGAAAATACCTAGGATTCGAACCCATCTGCGCTATTATTTTATTTTTTTATTTTTTCAATTTTTTATTTTTATTTTTTTAAATTACCGAGCAATGCTCGGTCGCCCAGATACTCTATTTATTATATAAGCATGACAAAAATTCATTATTATTATTCTATATGTACTTGCAATATATCTCAGTGTGAATCGTGCGCGGCATTTGTCGTGTTCCAGTACCTAAGTTTGTTGATGACATATGTCAGCATTATCTCTGCAGATAACGCTATGTCCGTATCAGTTGTTTGTTAAAGGATCACCTACATATCCGTTGGCTATACGTTGTTTGAATAAAACATTGTTTAGGTTTTTTTATTACTAGTCAATACAGCGGACAGGGATTGTTGCATATTTCTGCATATAGTCGCATATCTATAGAGCTATTAATGCTAGTAGGGGAGCTATAAGCAGGCATAACAAGTGATAGTAACACAATATCTTCCTAATCCTCCTGCCCTTATCTCACTCTAAGTGGGGTCATCACAACATGTTTAAATATGTTGTCAAATGATTTTAGGACAGGTCGCCTGCCTGCCATCAACTTATCTTAGTCGCCGTTTACAATTTTAATTTATTTTATTTTTGATTAGTTGTGCCCGCGACGTCGTTTATTCTTACTTTATTGTTAAAATATTCTCAATAATGTACTTTTCATATACCTAGTTCTTAGTAATGAGATGTTAAATGTTGGCCCGGTACATAAGTAGGTAAAATAGAAAATCAAACCATCGATTCTCCTGCCCTTATCCTACTCTAAGTTGGGTCACATGTTTTAATCATTTTGTGATATGATTTGACTAGGTTTTTACGACCGGTCTATTCTACTCAGCCGGATACCATACCGCGGGTCAACTTACCTTAGTCACCTTTTAAGACACCTCAGTAAGAAATGAGGGTGGCCTAATCTATGCAGCCGGATACCACACGCCTTGAATGTTCTAACTTGGGATAGTAATGACTTAATGTAACTAGATATAAGTATTATGTTGAATAGAGCAACCGCCGAGTTTATGCTGGCTCTTCTCGGTAGGAACGGCTTTCCGAACCAGCAGTAGAATTGACGATTCAAAAGTACTTGTTTACAAGTTTATTTGAATAAAGAAAATTTTGAATTTGGATAAAGCAACTTTTAGAATTATCCCTGAGAATCTCATGCCTTATGCCCGGTTCACATTATTCCAGTCTAATATCCGGCGAGTCAATCCAGTCCAGTGCTGGACTAGATTATATCGTTTATATTATTCCAGTCATTAAAAGCTGGAGCATCTGTACCAATAGATAGAACCACAAATAAAACAATACGTGTTCACTGTTTAGCGTGGTAGTCAAGCACTGGATTCAACTGGATTGGCCGTTCACACTATTCCAGTGGCACTGGAATGGGCGAGCTGGAATGAAAAATAGAACGCCAATCCAGTTGACTGGACAGGATTGATCACTGGATTGGTACATTTCACTGCAGGTTCACATTATTCCAGTAGCATTCTAGCGCTGGACTGGAATGGTCGACTGGAATAATGTGAACCGGGCATTAGGTGTTCGTAAAGACGCGTCTCTGCGACATATAGCTCGATGCGTGGCTCATCACGGGCGGGCCGCGTGGCTGATAACTTATCACTCGGGAACTTTCCACTCGCGTATCGCTCGCGGCGACGTAGTAACTTAATTGTTTGTGTATTTGCATACTCGCCATTTCGTCTAACCGGATGTTCTTATCGCCGTATTCGATCGTTTGTGCCTTCTAAAGGTGGGAGTGTAACTGTTACATAATACTTCTGTGGTTGTTTTGATTTTTGTATATACAAATTCAACCGTTTGTATTGATTCTCAATGCTTGATTGCGAATAAGAGTTTATAGATGGATTATTTATATTTTTTTAATATTACTACGTACGGTTGTTGTACAACACTATTTTATATACTTAATACTATTTCATCATCCTCCTGCCCTTATCCCACTCTAAGTGGGGTCGGCACAACATGTTACAAACATGTTGTCATATGATTTGTCTACGTATTTTACGACCGGCCGCCTACCTGACGTCAACTTACTTTAGTCGTATTTTACGACTCCTCGGTAAGAAAGAGGGTGGTCTATTTTACTCAACCGGATACCACACAGTGGGTCAACTTACCTTAGTCGCCTTTTACGACACCTCGGTAAGAAATGAGGTTGGTCTATTCTACTCAACCGAATACCACACGGCGGGTCGACTTACCGTAGTCGCCTTTTACGACACCCCGGTAAGAAATGAGGGTGGTACTGTTCTATTCAGCCGGATACCACACGGCGTATACTTAATACTATTTATTTTACCAAAATTAATTATTAGATTAAATAGTTAGCCGTAAAATCGTAAAAGACAATCAGACAGAATTTTGCTTTTATAATATTAAGAAGAATAATATATATTTAGCCGTTGTATAGTGAAAGATACTTAGTCAAATGTAAACTCGTAAGGAAATTTGCAATGAAAACAGATATTTGCGCGTGTTATGTATACGATAGAGTGACTAAATGGTCAACAATATACCGTAGCCTCAAATACCTAGAGGTAAATCCGCACAGTAAGTCTGAAGTCATCGTTTATTTTCCTCGAGGAAAGCCATTATGGCGTCATTATTATTATAATGTTAACAATATAGAAGGTAGATTCTGTTTGGAACCACTAAGAACAGTTTTAATCGAATAGAAAGCACAGATATTAAAAACTTTTAAATTTAAAATGTATTACGACTATATGAATATGAAATGAGCACATATTTTTGATTAACTAAATTATCATTTATAGCTTTTAACTATTAACAAATGATTGTAACCAAAATCTTTAATTTGTTCATTTTACGTTAATCACTAATCAATATATTGTGTTAAAAGTGTATGCAAGTTTCTTGTATCACAGCTATATGTCATTATATTCGTTTTCGTAAAAACACATGCACAAACTTCCACCACTGCCAGCACAATACACAAGCCCTACACACGGTCACTATTACAAAATCAACCATCGTTTCATCTCGCAACCGAAGCATCGTCAGGAGATAGGCTCCATAGCTAAAACACAAAGCAAGTCGTTACCCAAGCAAGCATAATTGTATACCAATTAGTTCAACCTCCAACACGTATTTTGCGTCCAAACATTCCCCTTTTTACTTTTAATTTTTTTTTGTTCAAACTTGTATGGAAATCAGTTTCGTTACAGCTGTATTTCTATTTTGTTTACATTCATTCCGTTAAAGAATGTAAATTCCTTCGCCTTGGGGCAACCGGATAAACTTTTTGTAAACAAGTTTTCCAATGGTTTATCTCCCATGTTTACCATCACAGTTTGTATCCCTATTTAAAGGCGAGGCGTTATCACTTATCGGCCATGTTTATACACTCAGCCTATGGTACTGTGCAGTAGGTACCTACGTGTTGTGAACGGGTATATAACTTTGACCTTGGTTTAAAATAACGCTTATCTACCCCAGTTTCATCGTATTTGCCTACCGTGTGATGTTTAAAAGAAATTCTACAATTCGTTTGATCCGAAACTAGAGTTAATTAGACTAATTTAAAGGATGATGGTTAGTTTTGCATATGACAATGTCATGAACCCGAACTTAGTGGTGAGTGATAGCTGTAAAGTCGCGCGATCAATCGCACCATTGCAGTTTTCGCCGTGCCGCAGCCGCCATTGCGGTTATTGCCGTTCTGCAGCTGCCATGCGGTTTTACGGCACGCTTTGACCATAGAGATTTAGTATGAGAGTAAGATTTACCATGAGTTAAGGGAGGAGCCACAGGCATGCCTGTAAGTAATAGTGTCTTTGTGTTCTATGGCTCTGACATCCGTTCGCGAAACTCGCACCGCACAGTGTCAACAATATCCGGTCTCTATTACATTACAACTATTATATTACTGTTACTCTGTTTGAACGGGAGAGTAGAAAAAAAAACAAACTTCACCAAGTGGAGAAATATCTCTTCAAACGATTTCCACATCACACGTTGACCAAACGAGTGTTAGTGTGGACGGATATGTGACTAAAGGAAGGCCTAAGAAGAGATGATTCGATTGTGCGAAGTATGATGTATGGCATAAAAGGAGTAGCGCCAGAGTTGACGAATGATAGGAGAGAACGGCAGAGAAAAACATGTTGTGCAGACCACACTTAGAGTAAGATAAGAGTAGGAGAATTATGACGTTGTGCCGCTCCCCGCGTCTCTTGTGATTGTCAGTCTTCGTCGTAGGGAGTCTTCCAACGTTGTTTGAAGCCCAGTTGCTCTCATTGCAATGGAGGGGAACCCATCAGAGAAGCAGTCTTTCGTCGAGACTCGGTCAACTATTCATTGCCTTGATGCCGTGAGATGTGGTGTGTAGTGGTGATGGTGTAAACATTTACAAATATGTATAAACATTTGTTATAGTAATTCAAAATCGTGTTTGTTAACGCACACACTATACAATAACACGATATAACAGAAATACCACAATTTCCGTTCCGAGATGCTCTTCTCTTGAAAGACGAACAAAGACTGAATGCAACTGAAACGTTTTAGCAATATATAGGAAGACTCCACCGGAAACAACATGACACAGTGTTGCCACCTTTTCACTCAAAAGGGCGCGATACTCGTTTCATGACGGTGTTGCTATAAAATACAAAGCGAAAGTCATTGGCGACAACATGTTACTTTACGGGAATCAAAAAAAAAAGTTTTAATTATTAATACTAAATAATATAATTACTTTTACAGCGTGGTAGGTCTTAGCTCTAATCTCTCCAAAAACGGAGAGAGTTCTTTACCCAGCAGTGGGATAGTAACAGGCCGTTACTTTTACATACAGTCTCAACGACTGTCTGTAAGTTATCATTTTCGACCTTGATTCGTCTATGACAGTATCTCTAATAGGATTTGTAAATCGTACGATTGATTCGTTTTAATCTAAGTTGTAAAATTTGTAGATAAATGAGATAGTTGTCTCTATGTTCGTAATCCATGCTTGTTTTGCAATAGTAGGCATATATTATCATGCTGAGCCAGATCCGCGATAATTTATTTACGCGCTTATTAGTTATCTTTATACCATTTCTAAGAAATGGTTGGTTGATTTTCGAACTGACTTAATGTTTTGCTTTAACGGCTCTTACAGCGTCACTGGGCGGGACTTTCAATTTTAAGTTGATAAGGACTAATACTGTATCTGTTTAAATAGCTTCTCAATTAAGCCATTATACCTGACCATTTTTTTTAGTTTAGATGACTTGATCTTTAATATAGAGATATATACTATCTCAAAATTTCTGTAAACCAATAAACATTATATTTTATTACCAATCACATTATAAAAAATCTTAACAAATTATACATGGACACCTTACTAATAAATCTCTGTCTTTTGAAAAACTGCAAAAATCTCATTAAGTAAGTGGTTATTAAATGTATCACGAACAGACAGATAAACGCGGTAAGGGACTTCTCATAATACGTATTCAAAAACGATTTTGTTACTCTGTATATATGAATATCACACGTATACAGTTCAAAGTAAACAAATCATAAATATCAACTGTAAAAGCGTTTGTTTGAGAAAAAACCCCGATCTGGGCGTGTCCAACGTATCACCATAAACTATTGCGCCATTTGCGGCTGAAAAAACAGTTACACAGTTCTTGGTAATCCGATAGCCGTTGAATGGGGTGATTATTCAGAATTCAGCAGGCATGTGTGCAGCACGGCAGACAGAATGGGACCTTGTTAGCGCGTATCGCCTTACCGTATCTGTTTATTTATGTTAACATATATTCATAGTGCGCCGGATCTGGTAGTCAATGATCTTTTTGTTAAAGATATCGGTTCGATGGTGTGTCGGGTGTGAGAAAGAAACCATTCATCTTTGATATTTAAATGAGTTAATCTTGAATATATATATATTTCGAATCTCCGAAACGACTCCAAGGATTTTCATGAAATTCAGCATATAGGTTTTGGGGGATAAACCGATCAAGCTAGGTTTCATTTAAAAAAATAGCTTTCATCCTTGCTTTTGGACACTGAAAAAATGCTAAAATGTTGAATAAGATTTTATTCAATACTAGCGGCCTACCCTGCTTCGCACGGGTATAAAATATATAGCCTATGTCACTCAGTGAAAAAAATGATTAAAATCGATCCAGTAGTTTTGATTTATTTATTACTGCCCGTGGCCCGCAAGCGTTAAATTTGGATAAAAACAATTCTCTCTCCCTATACCAAGAAGTTTTCCTGCTATCTTTGGAATGTCTAAATTCATATACTACATATTTACATTTTACATTTTTCCCTATATATTTTATGTTTAAAATTAATTACAGAATGTCTTTATATACAACATTCATAGCTTAGTTATCATTAGACAATACAAACATGTTTTCTTTAGAGGTTACTCTTAAAAGAGCGACATTTAATTGCGCGTCCGATCGCTGCTAAATTCGAAGTGCTATAGGGCGAAGCGCGGCCTCCTCGCGGGATTTTAAATCTGTGATATCTTCGAAAATGTTCATTTAAATTACATGCTGTAAACGGCCATATTGATCTATATTAAATCAACAATGTATTTAACGTATTTAATTGGATAAGAATTAATGCTATATTGTATAAAAATTGCTTCGAAAATAAGGCATTATTTTTCGTATAAAAGTAAATGACAAAAAATGCTATTGTGGCTTATCCATAAGAGATAGATATATACCATAGCGGACTTTTCTGTAGACTTTTTCAAGGTGTACAAATACTTAGTACATCATTTTGATAAATCTCGTAGGGTTTAGCCTGCGTTTGCAATGTAAGCGAAAAAAAAAGTAATTATTTACGACATCACCTACGACATTACGATAAGAAACCTCAAAAATTACAGTATTTCTCTACTCCATATTGAATATAATTATACATTCCTCTTGAATCACTCTATCTATTAAAAAAACCGCATCAAAATCTGTTGCGTAGTTTTAAAGATTTAAGCAGTCATAGGGATATAGGGACAAACAAAGAATGTGACTTTGTTTTATACTATGTAGTGATAATCCCTATAGCATGATTCAATATTCACGCGCGATGGCTTATTATTAGTGTATTTCATATATAACTTTGGTGTTTCTATACCGATTTCAATGATTCTTTTTTTATACAATGGGTAATACTATTCACTTTTTTATTTAGGGATGACTGAAAGTGATATAAACGTAGGAGTAGACAAATATAACCAGAATGCTTCGAACTGCTAAGCTATCGGGAGTTACACGTGTTATTGTGAGTCAACCATAAAAGATAGACATATGCTGTCGTGGGATATTTTTTATATAATTTTAAGGAGAACATTTCCGTCATACATTATTTCTGTGTAGCTTTAACCATCAAGGTTGCACACGCGACGAAAGCTTAAAAAATGGAGTAACTTCTCCCGTTTTCCCGACATTTCCCTTCACTGCTCTGCTCCTATTGATTGTAGCGTGATGAAAAGTATACTATAACCAGCCCAGGAGTATGAAAAAAAATTGTACCGAGTTTCGTTAAAATCCGTCGAGTAGTTTTTGTTTCTATAACGGTTATACAGACAGACAGACAGACAGACAGACAGACAGACAAAATTTTTACTGATTGCATTTTTGGCATCAGTATCGATCCCTAATCACCCCCTGATAGTTATTTTGGAAATATATTCCAGTTACAGAATTGACCTCTCTACAGATTTATTATAAGTATAGATTTTAGGATATGATAATTTAGCTGTGATATTTGTAAAGCTGTGATAGCGGATAGCCTAATGTTAACAAGCGGACTAGAAAAGTACTAAAAACCTGGGATCGATTCCCACATGTCACTCGGCGCTTTTATGAATGAATGAATGAATGAATGAATGAATGAATGAATGAACACTTTTATTGAACACCACATTAAAAACAGTAAAAACTAAAAATAATAATAATAAATACATATTGAAAAGTAGTGCTACAATCTGGCGGACTTATCGCTAAATAGCGATTTCTTCCAGCCAACCAGGTTGATGAAAGGACAAAGCTACAGATATATAGTAGGTGGTGTGTATATACAAAGAATAAAGAATATTAATTAAGATATACATACGAATACATACATAAAAATAAATATATACATAAATACATACAATATACTAATACATATATAAATATAATTTATTTACAGTACATAATATATAAAAATCGTCACGCATCACAGTAACCCAGCAAGAGACAAGAAATGCTGTTTAACCCGCTTTTTAAACAAAAATAAGCTTTCCGATTGCCTTATAGGCAATGGCAAAGAGTTCCAAAGCTTAATGGCCTGGACTGCAAAAGACTTATCGTAGAACTTGCTTCTGTGCGCAGGCATCTTTAAAGTGAGCATGGTTGTTTGGCGAACGGGTCTACGATAATAGGATACCAAAAATTTAAAAGAACTCTTTAAATAGTACGGAGTTGTGGGGTTAAATAACACACAGTACAGAAGAGAAAGACAATGTAAATTCCGGCGAAAACGGATTGGCAACCACTTGAGACGATTACGAAATTCGGAAATATGATCATATTTACGTAAATTAAATATGAATCTAATGCTAATGTTTTGGAGCCTCTCAAGTTTATTTAATTGGTCTTGGGTTAAATTTATATAGCTCGTGTCAGCATAATCAAGAATAGGAAGAAGCAAAGTTTGTGCGAGCATAATTTTGGTAGGAATAGGAAGAAGATAGCGTAATCGTCGTAAAGAACTCAAAGCAGCGAATGATCTCCTACTCACTTCTTTCAAGTGATGCGACCAACTCAAAGTATTGTCCATATAAATACCTAAGTTCTTAACTACATCGCTGTAGGGTATCGTGACTCCATTAAATTTAACCGACGGAAGACAGGTCCAATCAACTTTAGAAATCTGGCCAGGACTACCGATGATAATAGCCTGAGATTTCAGGGGATTTACATCAAGACCATAGGACTGGCTCCATTGTGATATTTTATCCAGATCATGATTTATTTTAAAGATAGCTGTGGTAAGATTATCAACCGTGGACTGCGCATAAATTTGAACGTCGTCTGCATACATGTGATAGAGAGAAGATATGTTATGAGTTATTGAGTTTATGAAAATGGAAAAAAGTAAGGGTGATAGCACGCCGCCTTGGGGCACTCCAGACGTTACATCGCACCAGGCTGAAAAATTGTCTTCCACCCGGATGCGCTGCCGTCGGCCTATGAGATAGCTTCGAAACCAGTCAATCACTGATGGAGATATGTGAAGAGAACGTAACAGACTTAACAGCACATCAAAGTCAACTGTATTAAACGCATTGCTAAAATCCAGCAACGTCAATACAGTAAGTTGCTTGCTGTCCATACCCCATCGAATGTCGTCAGTAACTTTGATAAGAGCAGTAGCCGTACTATGTCCAGGCCGGAAGCCTGATTGATGGGCATTAAGTATTTTATGATTGTTTAAGAATACATTTAATTGTTGATGAACCATCTTTTCAAGGACTTTGGATAAGAAGGGTAGAATGGAAATTGGACGAAAATCGGATGAGTCTACAGGATTATTTTTTTTAGGTAAAGGAACAATTTGAGCGGACTTCCATGTTTCAGGAAACGTAGAAGAGGATATGGATGCATTTAAAATATGGGTCAACACAGGAGCAACAATATCAAGGATCGGGATGATCATATTACGACTAATACTATCAGCACCGACGGCATTCGAGGAAATAGCCAGAATGTTCTTCTTAACATCACATTCAGAGAATTGGTTGAAATAGAACGGAGGGTAGTTAGGAGTTGGTTTCGTTGAAAGAGATTGTAGGGTAGTCGTTTTATTTAAAGGATTAAATTTGTTTTGAGAAGTTGAGAAATACTGATTCAGTGAGTCAATATCAATATTATGTATTGCAGATTTTTTTTTGGTTTTACCAACTCCTACAGTTTCAAGAAATTTCCAAACTTTGGATGCGTCGCCGTTCTCGACCGATGTGTGAATGTGGCGTCTTTGTGCATCTCTACACAGTGTATTGCAACGATTCCTAGCCTTGTTGTAATTGCGTCGGTTTGTCTCAGTAGAATTAGACTTCAGCTTGGATTTTGCTAAGTTCTTCTCATGAATCCTATCTTTAAGATCATCGGTTAGCCAGGGTGCAGGTAGATGTTTAATCTTCACAGTTTTAGTCGGTGCATGTAGGTCAAAGAGTTGTGTGAGTAAGGAGTTGAAAATATTCACCTTTTGATCGACAGAGTTGTTTGTTTCAACAATCGACCAGTCAATTTGCCGAGCATCGTTGCGCAAATTATCGACTACCATCCCACCAAAATTACGTCGCAGAAGAATTTTAGGTTTATTTCTTGGAGGTCGCAGTTTATACGAAATATATACAAGGTCATGATGAGAAAATGCATCGGCAGAACACTGTCCGTGCTTGAAAACAGAATCAGTGGAAGATACCATTATAAGGTCAAGAAGAGAAGGAGCACAGTTAGGAAAATAATGGGTGGCTGTGGAAGATAAAATGTGGATATTACAGGCCTCTGTGACAGATAACAATTTTCGAGAACGGTAATCTTTTTTAAGTAGACATGTATTGAAATCACCCATTATAATTGTATGGCTATAAGAGGGAACAAAATTTTCAAGAAGTTTTTCAAAGGAGAGGAAATAATTATTAAGGAGTGATGGGTTATAAAAAACTCCAAGTAGGACTCGGGACTGGGATAGCGTCACCTCAATAAGCAAGTGCTCACAGGCATCATCATCAGGCGGTGGTTGACCAGACGAGCTAATTATTTTGAATGGAATATAGGATCTTAGATAGATCGCCACACCTCCTCCGACCTTTGAAGCGCGATCATTGCGTATGAGGTGAAACCCAGGAAGAGAATACGAAACGGATGGTAGGCAAGGTTTAAGCCAAGATTCTGAAATGAGAATGGCATGGATATTCTGTGACTCAAACGACACGAGCATATCAGTGAAATGAGCCGGAATGCTTTGGGCGTTAATGTGAACTATGTTGAAATTCTTCACACAATCTGAGAAATAAGAATCTAAGGCAATATTAAGGGATGGAGAAGATGTACTGTGGTAACTGCTCTCACTGAGAGTCTCGCTGCTGGATGACAGAGACATAAACAGGTCACTATTTATACTAATATTTGGGGACGACATTGAAATATTAATAAAATATATAAACTAAAAATAACAATATTATAAAATTAAATATAATAAAATTTTGTATATAATATAAACTACCAACTAATATAATATCAAACAACTATGTCCAACACCCACCAGCTGCATGGAAGAAAAACATTGAAATGGTTACACAATAATTATTCTGAGGTATCACAACATAACAAACATGTAAAAATCTCACTAAAATAACAACAGCAAAACAGACTACCATACAAAGTAATCGCTGAATGTTGTATAAAAATTACATAATTTATGAAATGGCGAAAGTATAAGAGTAAAAATAATAAATGTACAAATAAATTTTAAATAAAAAGAATTTTAAACGTAATTTCCGTGGATCTGAATATTTCCGGTACACTCAGGAATTAAAAGTTTATGGCAGACAAAATTCCAAGAATCCAGAGTCGCATAACATAATGTTATGTCATTAGCCTAGTGACAATGTCAGTTTGACTAAAACAAAATTAATTATTTGTAAAAAATACATACGTAAAAAAATAAAAATAAGAAAAGAAAAGGAAAATATACTTTTAAAGAAGGTTGTGAAATATGTTTGAAAAAACAAATATTATAATTAACTACATATTGCATTGACATAAGATTTGGCTATACAAATGTAAAGCAAATTTATAACTAAAATTTATAACTAAATAACATTGAAAAAATAACATTGAGAAAAAAGAAAAATTAGAAAAAGAAAAATTTAAAAATAAATAAAAAGGTTAGCAAAAGTATAAATTCATCAAATACTAGGTTTTGAATTACAATATAAATATGTATATTTATATAGATGGAGCATTTTAGAATTCTAGATAGAAGGAACACTACTTCCTGAATGTTTTTTTCTGCCTTACTGTCACCCTACTGTCTTTTTCTACCGATGCGCTGCTTGAATTCGCTGTCACTGGAGAAACAATAGCCGAATCAGGAATTGCATTCAGCTCAGACAATGAGACTATGCGGTGCCGTTTTCCATCAGGACTGAGCACCATAACACACCCATCCCTAGTCCAGCACTTTGATACTCCAAAACGCTTCCGTGCAGCTATGAACGCTTCATGCCTGCCTCGAGTTAAAAATTCAGACAGTGTCACTCCACTACCTTTTAAATTGGTCTTGGCGAACCAAATTTTATTTCTTAGAGCCACATCCTTGAACTTCATAATTAAAGATCTATGTTTATTAGATCTGATAGGGCCCAGATAATGACACTGTGTAATTGAATCCACCGGTACAGAGATTTTGAGATGATCAGATAGAAACTTAGATATGTTATTGGATAGATCATCTTTGATAAGCTCCGACACACCGTGCACTAAAAGCATTTTTCGTCTGGATCTCATCTCCATCTCATCTTGCTGCCTGGACAATAGCTGTAACTGTAACTGCAAACTTTCCAGAGAATTCAGCACAAATGTTCGGAATGTGAGAAATTGTGAATTAATGTTTGAGGTTGGATTTGCTGCTGGAATAGAACACTTAAGATCTTTTTGAAAATCTGCCATTCTTGTATTGAAGTGTTCTGTAAGTTCTTCCAAAGACTTCTTCAATGAATCCATTAATATTTATTTTAGTCTTTTTGAGAGACAAAACAATTAATAAACTATGCAGTGATGTGACAAAATTTATGAAAATGTAAATTATTGAAAAACTCAGCACAATTATTATTTCAAAGGATAAGCTGATGGGCTAGGGACACTATTGACACATATTCTATATAAATTTACTACTTTTTACTACAATAAAATAATATAAAAATTTGCAAAAAGTTGAAATGTGTTATCACTTTGACACCTACCCACCAAAAAAAAACGCTTTTATTATACTTTTTTAAAATCTTTTAATAAATTACCGAGCAAGGGTGGCCACCTAGGTACTATGAATATTTTTTTAGTGCCTGGGCAAGCGTTGCTGGGTAATTTCTGTATGTAGGGGGTTTCGAAACGATAAATCGATCTAGCTAGGTTTTATTTAAAAAAATTGTCGTTTTATCACTGTTTTCAGTCATTTAAAAACTGCTAAAATATAAATTGAATAGAAAGATTATTTATACTGTCAATTTTAAAATTGTAACAGCTCTGTGGGCGGACTATAAAAGTCAAAATTCCCGCGACCAGTGACCAGCTCCTTTATTTCTTTTTTTTATATCTTAAAAAAATTACCAAACACAGCAGCGGTCCCCACTAATAGTAAAACTAGCAGATCCTTTGTATTAGCATCCATACCAATCTATTCATAAAAAAATAATAAGTAGATATGTATAAAGTTAAAATAAATTAATTAAAACCATTTATCAGCGTCGTTGTTGATGTTATTAATATTTTCGCACAAACCTGTTTAATTAGGTCGATAAGTATATAAACAATGAAAAAAACAGGCAAACCGCAACGCAGAACATGCGCTGCCATGTTTGAGAAAACTGATAATGTTAATTAAAAACATTTGCGTCACTTAGGGCTCGTCTCGAGTGTAAGCGGGAGCGGAGATTTGGCTTAAGTTGACAATGCCACCCTCTAAAGAGAAGGTAACGCGAAATGTTTGTATACTCACAAAAATCGTCGGATATTGATATCTCTTGCTGTGGTAAAATACCAGTCTGAAAATGTTTACTTCTGAACTGATAGATAACCTTCGCGTCATTTTTGTATCCCAACAAATATGTACACTGTAGAAAACTCTTAAGGAAACTATACCCAGGAAATTTTATAAAACAGATATGTATGTATCAAACGAGATGTAAAAGGCAAGGATTAGAAGCTATAATGGTAAAAAGAAGAGAAGTTAAAGCAAATAACTCATAGAATAGCTTTTTATATGTCACTACTTTTATTTACATATATTTCTATACTAAAATAATATTTGCCTGCCGTTGTGCGTTTATAGGTAAAGCTTCTGAATAGATTAACAAGTATATTTCTTTATTCCTCGTACCTTATTAAAAAAATGTAACATCTAAATTTAATTTCAAATATTAGAGTGTTAAATAATAACGATTTTACCAGTACAACGCGTTTATATTTTAGGTTTTTCTCTTTTGGATATGAGACAAACGTAGCCGATAAAACGTGATAGCTAAAGGTGCATCTTACTTTGATATGAAACTTAGTATCGCGGATTTGGCTACTTAAATAAACATGCCCTCGTCAGCCTAAGCGTCCGCTGCCGCGTAAGCATCCGCGCCCGCCTCCACCCTGCATGAACACTATCCCTCTACGTGCGCGTCATTTATGTACTGCAACAGAAAATTATAATTTTTCCTCATATTAAATAATAAAACATTTTAATATAAAGAGCAATTAATATACGCCGTGTGGTATCCGGCTGAATAGAATAGTACCACCCTCATGTCTTACCGAGGTGTCGTAAAAGGCGACTAAGGTAAGTTGACTCACCGTGTGGTATCCGGTTAAGTAGAATAGACCACCCTCTTTCTTATCGAGGTGTCGTAAAATACGACTAAGATAGGTTGACGTCAGGCAGGCGGCCGGTCGTAAAATACGTAGCCGAATCATATGACAACATGTTTATGGCATGTTGTGCCGACCCCACTTAGAGTGGGATAAGGGCAGGAAGATGATGAATATAAAGAGCAATTAATATATTAATATAGTTATAAAGAAAATAACCGCATGCAATCTATGATTAAACTATTGTCCACTCGCAAAACCATGTTTTCATGTACACCGTCAAATTCCGCAATCCATACTAGACCAGTCTACAGAAAGGTTTAAGTTAAGTATAAGAGATGTACTTATATTGAAGATTATTTGGATGATAAAAAAAGCCTGGATTTGAAAATCCTTTCAGCTTCATACACGACTGCGGTTTAATAATGTAAAATTGAAAATGTTTAAAAGATTGACCGCCGAGTTTCTATCTGGTTCTTCTCGGTAAGAGCAACATTCAGAACCAGTTGTAGCTTCATTTCATTGACTGCGCAAAATAAAATTTTAAGAAAGTAATAGAGGCATAAGGCTTGGAGTGACTTTAGTTAAAACTGTATATTCTTTCAAATCCCTTCAACCAGACTAAATTAAAATAGGAATTTACCCATCATACATTGTTTTGTTATATCTCAACCGAATTAAGCAGCGTTTTATATGAAAGCTTCCAGGCAGGTTGAGTTTTTCCAAAATTTCCTACAGTTATCGTCATCTGTCAACAAGTTAACAAATAGCTAAACAAATGATACACTAAATTCTCCGTCGTGAATCACTGTCTATAAGCGAACCACAATACATTCAGTTGTTGTTGTGTTTATCGCACACAAAGGGAAACAGGGGGAATTTGGTTTTTCAATTTGTAGGGAAGTGTGGACTATTGACTCTCTTATCATCATTCTTGTGCCCTGATACAACTATAATTGGGGTCAGCGTGACATGTTTTAACCATGTTGTGATGTGATTTGGTTCTGACGGTGGTCTATTCTACTCAGCTGGATATCACATCGCGGGTAAACTTACGTACCTACCTTAGTCGCCTTTTACGACACCTCGGTTAAAAATGAGGATGGTCACCACAAGGCACACTATTCACACAACTACCATCATATTATGTGCCCTTTCCTACTACGCTAACAGACATGCGACTTTTGACTGTTATAAAATAACGTAAATATCGAGTGACACAACATTGGATAGTACGCTGTGCGTAGACCGGGACGCTACAACCGGGCCAAGGATCCGGTGACCAGGTCGACCGGCTATTGATCCCGACCCGGTCATCCGGGCGGAGAGACATCCCGCCTACATGTTCGACTCTACAAATAATAAGTAAACGCTAGAAGCATTATAATTTGAGTTATTGAAGATTTTTAAGAATTTAAGCAATAATTTATAGGCGAATTAGGCGTTACTTTTCCGATGTACATAATACAAAAGTAATGAAAACTTAATTTTGCTATAATAATATATTAATAAATATATATATATAAAAATATAAATTTAGTAAAATATAAAATTATTAATTTATAAAATGAAATACTATACTGACAGAAAAACTCCTGTGTATCCTGCTTTTCTGGACCTCTCCAAAGCATTTGACCTTGTTTGTTATGAGAAGCTGTGGGCCAAGTTAGAGGAACTGTATGTACCTTCAGATTTGATAAATATGCTCAGATTTTGGTACAGCTCACAAACAAATAGGGTCAAATGGGCTGGTTCTTACTCAGATACATACCACCTAGAATGTGGAGTGAGGCAGGGCGGTCTGACATCTCCAGCCCTGTTTAACTTATATATATTAATCAGCTGATTGATGAACTCCGCAGAACTAAGGTTGGATGTTCCATTGATGGAACAATAATCAATAACTTGAGTTATGCTGACGACATGGTTCTGCTGAGTCCATCAATCAACGCACTCAGAAGGTTGCTTAAAATATGTGAGTCATATGCTGCGTCACATGGTCTCGTATATAATGTAAAAAAAGCGAGCTACTAGTTTTTAAAAGTAGAGGAAGTGCTCTAGGGGACATCCCCCCAGTATATCTAAATGGTGTAACGTTAAATAGAGTAAATTATTTTAAATATCTCGGTCATATCGTTACAGACGACCTCTCTGATGTTAAGGACATTGAAAGGGAACGTAGGGCGTTGGCGGTTCGATGCAATATGTTAGCCCGTAGGTTTGCGCGTTGTAATAGAGACGTAAAGCTCATATTGTTCAAGGCATATTGCCAAACATTTTACACGTGCAGCCTGTGGGTTACATATACGCTGAAGGCCTACAATGAACTGCGTACCCTATATAATAATGGGTTCAGAATGCTGTTGGGGTTGCCGCGTTTCTGTAGTGCGTCATTGATGTTCGCTGAAGCTCGAACAGACGATTTCTATGCAATCTTAAGGAAAAGAGCAGCATCAATGATGAACAGATTACGTAGTAGCTCCAACGGTATTCTGAAAACACTTTATGGAAAATTGGATAACCCATTTATGAAGCACTGGATTCGTATGCATATGCATTCCCAGTGCTTCACAAATGGTCGTCATGCCATAATTTAATTTTAATTTTATTTCTAATTTTAATTCTAATACTAACATAGCCCATAAGTTCATATATTTTATTTTTAATTTCTACTAACACAATGGATGTAATGTCTTTTAATTTAAATAAATTATTATTATTATTATTATATTATTAATTTATTTATCGCGAATTAAGTGTATCAAAATAATATTTTCATTGTTTTTTGTTTAATTTAATTCATACTTTACATTTAATTCACGAATATATTTATCTTAATTATACCATCAACGATAAATACATTTACATAATATTATAGTCTGTGGTTTCGCGGAAGCAGAATCAAAGTGGTCACAAAGTTTTTCCCGGTTAAATCCAGATTCCCGAGGGAATTCTAGGATAAAAATGAGCCTACCTCAACCTCCTTTATCTTGTAGAGAGAGGTCCATTAAATTCTGTGTAGCCGTTTCGGGAATGTAATGTTAACCTAAACCTCCCGCAAAAATTTTATGGAAATCGTGGAACCGTTTCCGAAATTCATATTATGTATATACAAACGACGCAAGTGTTTCTATCCTCACTAAAAATTGTTGTAACACGATCTCTTCACGATCAATTTAAATAAAACCGTAATATACTATTAGCCTAAACCTTTCGGAAGAATTTCAGTAGCTTTTACTCAAAACCTTACATAAATCTCAGTAGATTTAGAGAAAATCACATACAGAAAGACAGAAGCTTTTTCAAAATTTGTTTTATAATAGGTTTAGATAACATATAATCATTAAAAAACCGGTTAAAAGTCTAATGTATCGTCCATGAGTGATGGTGAGAATAAAAGTGTACAAAATTAAATCGTTAAAAAAACAAAGAATTTACTATTAAATCACATAGATTGTAACTGGAACTTTAGTAGCATACAAACAGAAAAATTAATAGAACTGATGAAGTGGTGTTACGGGCCAAGAATACTCAAAGAAATAATTTGTCAGGAGGTGACAAGTTGTTGGCAAATCAACCAACAATGTGGAATTGAGATCAATGGACTAAGGGGACATAATTAATGGTAACACTAGACATTACTTATAAGTGTGACATAATAATTTAAGAAAGTTGACTTTACTCTCCTAAATTCAATACAGAAGTATTGCTAAAGTCACTTTGATAGATCCAGCACTTAAAGAAGCCGTGTGGTATCCGGCTGAGTAGAATAGACCACTTCATTTTTTAACGAGGTATCGTAAAAGGCGACTCAGGTAAGTTGATCCAACGTGTGGTGTCCGGTTTAGTAGAGTAGACCACGCTGTTTCTTACCGAGGTGTCGTAAAAGGCGACTAAGGTAACCCGTTGACCCGCCGTTTGGTATCCTAATCTTCTGAAAATGATTGGTTACGTGGCAAAACAATTGTTTAGATCTTGTTGTATTATTGGTGGTGGGTAGTGTATGAGTTTTAACGAATTCTGCGTGTATCAGGTATGATAACGGATACTACACTCTACTATTTATGTTTTCTTTATTCGCGGATTATAGCAAAATTATATTTTTACATTACTTTTGTATTATGGAACAAAGTAACGCCTAATTCTATAATTTACCACTAACACATTAAAGAAACTCTACGCTTATTAACTTAGACAATCTCAACATTTATTTTTTATTGCCCAGAAATATTTATATTCAGATGTCAAAAAACAGACACACAGTAAGACGAAGAGACTATGAGGTCAATAAATTAAAAATTATATAGACAGGTCCTACATATTATCTTTAAAATATAACTTTCTTAAACCTGCAGACTATGAGGTCAATAAATTAAAAATTATATAGACTGGTCCTACATATTATCCTTAAAATATAACTTTCTTAAACCTGCAGACTATGAGGTCAATAAATTAAAAATTATATAGACTGGTCCTACATATTATCCTTAAAATATAACTTTCTTAAACCTGCAGACTATGAGGTCAATAAATTAAAAATTATATAGACTGGTCCTACATATTATCCTTAAAATATAACTTTCTTAAACCTGCAGACTATGAGGTCAATAAATTAAAAATTATATAGACTGGTCCTACATATTATCCTTAAAATATAACTTTCTTAAACCTGCAGACTATGAGGTCAATAAATTAAAAATTATATAGACTGGTCCTACATATTATCCTTAAAATATAACTCTCTTAAACCTGCACATTTGAGCGTGTTAGTTTTTATTTATAAGCATATATTTTAAGATCAAATACGACAGGTTATGGGTATAACCTCAAGTACATATTTGCTTTAACACAATATGACCCCGACGTGAACTGCGACTTGAGTATATAGAACGGGTCAAATTGGGAATCGGGCCAAGGATTCTGCTGAATATCGATCCGGTAAAAGCAGGGCCCGCGTCCCTCTAGCCATTTACATTATCATTCTCCTGCCCTTATCCCTCTAAGTGAGGTCGGCCCAACATGTTTTTCGCTTCCATTTTCTTCTATCATTCGTCAACTCTGGTGCTACTCATTTAGTATGTATGTCATACTTCACACAATCGCATCTCTATTTTAACCTCCCTCTAGTCACATATCCATCCATATTCATATAGACTCGTTTAGTCACATGATTTTCATCCCTCCCCATCATATGACCAAATATATCATCTCATGAAATCAAATCAAATCAATCACTTTTGAATCGTAAAGGATCAATGAAGCTACAATTGGTTCGGAATTTTGCTTAGACCGAGAACAACAAGAAAGTCGGCGGCCAATCTTTTAAAAATGTTCCAATTTTAAATTTCAAATCCAGGAATTTTTATCATCCAAATAATCTACAATTTTGTAATATGCTGCACGTAGCAGCATATCTCTTACACTTAATTTAAACCTTTCTGTAGACTGGTCTAGTATGGATTGCGGAATTTTATTGTAGAAGCGAATAACGAGACCATTGAATGAGTTGCTAACTCTGCTGAGTCGCGACACAGGAGTCACAATCATCCACTTCTCGTCATTTCTATAAAGGGAGCAACTTTCAGCTTGCTCCGTATAAATTCTCTATAATTACATCCATTGGATCTACGATAGCGTCCTGTAATAATACACCTGTCCCAAGAAAAAATTTAACCCCAAAATTTTTTGTGGCCTATTTTAGTGTGTCACATTGTCTTCGGAGCGTCTGTTAAAGCCAACGGTACTTTGATTGCCTCTACATTGTTGCACTAAGAATCATATTCGCTTGAAATGCCTTTAGAAAGTTGCAAAGGTGCTCAGGTGTTTTTTTTTTATGTCGAAGGAGCCTGGGAACCTATTTTTATTGACGTATTAAATCTCGCTTCCTTCGTATGTTTCGCTACATATACGCCGTCTCTTCTATAAGTTAAACAACACAAAACATTATTTCATATTCTTGACCAATTTCCTAATATGTTTAAGCTTTTAGAGTATTTTAGGCTTCACCAGAAAGTAAGAGTTCTTAGAGATTCGCTTACTAATTTTTTAATACCCAAAAAACCAAATAACAATAATTTTTAAAACCAAATATTAAAATAAAGTGTGCCTCAAATCAGCTACGACTGCTAACTGTTTAACAACAACGTAACACGTGAGTTTCAACGTCGGTTCTGAGCTCCTTGCCCATCACGTCTTCATCCTTTGACTCGATGGATTGTCAGTCGCTTCGCTTTTTCTACGACCCTCCTCTATTCTGACTCACTGAGAGAATATTTATTTCCATCGCTTCTGACTGAGCTTTCATAAAACAAAATATTAAGCGTCAATTATGCAATTTTTTAACGTCCAATCCTGCAAGTATAATTATACCAAAAACCACATCAATCCTTTCCTCCTTCGAACATAAAACCGGAACAAACAAATTAACACACCTTCGTACTATAAAATATTAATCTTTACTAATGTTACTAAGTAAGTGTCTCTTACGATTTCAATACCCATAAGCCAATGGTGATGAAGTTTACTACAATTAAAGCTTGTATAACGTGCTAACTTTAAAAGTAAAAAATCCTCTCCGATAAGGAAAAAGGGAGACTAAAAAAAAGATGGCTGGATCGTGTAAAGAGTGATATGCATATAAATGGAGTAACACTTGAGTTCACGAATGGTACAAGAAAATGGAACATGAAGACATATTGTGCTGACCCCACTTAGAGTGGGATAAGGTAGAGAATGATGAGGCTGATGAAAAGGAAAAAATATACAGTACATAATAGATGATACTTTAATGCTTTGATGCGAACGAAGTCGCGGGTAAAACTATATTAGTATTATATTATGTATGTATATTTTAATACAAATACATACAAATACATTATATTATGTATGTATATTTTAATACAAATACAGTCACAGAGTTTAACTCCACTATTAACGAGCTGGTGAGCTAACAAGTTCGGTTTTTCCAGTGGTTTAGATTGTTTTTTTCCTGGTACTAAATAAACCTAGGTATTATATATTCGTTAATACATAATAATAATGCGCATTAAGCTTTTGTTCATAAATTTGTTACGCATGTTTTATATAAGGAAATCAATTAATTATTGATTTAACTTTTGCACAATAATTAAACTAAGTATATTGTAATGAAGGCTTACTTAGTGAAATAGTTATAGGCAAATGTAATTTAAAAAATATAAGCAAAAGTTTTATTATTTAAGTTCATTGTAGTTTTAGGTTGGCAGAAACCAAGGTTAGGTTAACGTGATATAGAACCTTCTTTAAATTACGGATTTGACTTGAGTTAGACACATCGTGAATAAAAAAGCTTGATAGGTTGATAATGGACGGCGTTTTTTTAATGTTGTTTTATTCCTGTTGATAAAGCTGTGATGGCCTAGCGGTGCGACCGTGTGAATCTCTAGAGACGATCATGGGTTCAAACCCGGGCAGACACCAATGAGTTTTTCTATTAAAACTTATGTGTCTAATTGATAATTGCAATTTATCACACGCTTTTCGGTGAAGGAAAACATCGTGAGGAAACCTGCATATCTCTAGAGAATTCTGGAGATATGTGTAACCTACCAATCCGCATTGGAGCAGCGTGGCAGGTCTTAGCTCCAATCCTTCTCTCCAATAACGGAGAGAAGAGGCCTATGCCCAGCTGTGGGATAGTAACAAGCCGCTACTTACTTACTTACTTATTCCTGTTGAATCAACAGGACTTCTGTAGCCTATATATTACCCCGGTGTATAAGTAATAATTGTGACAAATTTAATCGATAATGGTTTAGCGGATTTGCCATGAAAACGTAACACGCAGACAGACTTTCGCATTTGTAATATTAGTAACTATTTATGAGAACGAGGAACTATAGCGCACGGATGTTAGGTTAAAACTAGGACAATACAGATAAGTATCTGTAAAAATGTCACAGTGTGGAGATTTTTTGAGAATTCCATGGAGCAAATGTATTTTATGTATTTTCTATAACTTGTTACGTATCACAGGAAACGGAATGTTGATTTAATACTCGTATGACCGTACAGTTTAAACGTACAGAGCTATGTTTATGCTCAGCTTTGAAGTAATTCCTAGTAGAAACATTAAAGATTTACCAATTCAATATATCACACATAAAATTTACGACTCGACTTATTCGAATATCGACTTTTTTTAATTCAGTCACTTTAATACTAAGCATGCGCTATATTTTCTTACTATGGTACCCATAACTTCGTTTGTGTCGGCATATGTTTTAAACATGTTAACACATGATTTGTCTATGTATTTCACGACTGGCCGCCTGCCTGATGTCAACTTATATAGTCATATTTTACGAGACCTCGGTAAGAAATTAGGGTGATTTATTCTACTCAGTCGGTTACCACACGGCGGGTCGACTTATCTTAGTCGCCTTTAACGCCCCCTCGGTAAGAAAAGAGGTTGGTCTATTCTACTCAGCCGGATACCACACATTATAAGTTTTTAAAGTGTGGAAATGATAAAAGAGATAGCACGTAGTTTAACGTATATCGGACGATAATAATTTATAACATCAGAAAACCCTCCATGAGTATTACTTTCGGGGGCGAAAGCAGTTAAACTGAAGTCTTACCCGCTTAAACCTTATGGTACTCCAACTTGCTTGCTGATGAAGGAACAGGAATATTGAACGCATCATGTCTACTTTCGTCCTTTTTCCACAACCGACGCATTTGAAAAACTTAATGCATTAGCCGCCTCTTTCTCTAGGAACCTTTCTCTAATTTTAACCACCATAATAAACTTAGTATTAATCTCGTTAAACATATCAAACATATACCGTATCTACGCGGTATCACCATCGACCGGCTCTTGACTCCCAAATCGATGGGCCCAACGCATGCGCGCTCCTTATACCGCCCGTTCAATACCCAAACAAAACTCCGCGTCACCCCCTGATGCAGGTAAACGACTCGTCACACATTACGATAGGTCTAGAATCAAATTTTTTATTTTATTTATTATATACTACTAATTATATACTAGCAATCGCCAGCGGCTCCGCACACGTGGAAAGATTAAAACCGTAATATAGTCTTTTGATAACCATTAAAATGGTTTAAGTGGGTTAACCTTAAATGCAAGACATATGCTGTCGCGGACTTTTATTTAGAAGTTTTAGAGGGGAACAATTTTGAAATACATGATTTTTGAGCGACTATTACCGTTTACTCAGCGCACGCAAGGAAAGCTTTAATTTTTACCGTTTTCGTACAATTTTTTGTTGGAGCTCCTCTCCTATTCATCTTAGCGTGATGTTATATCAAATCAGTCCAGTAGTTCCTGCGATTAGCGCGTTCAAACAATCAAACAAACAAACAAACTCTTTAGCTTTATATATAAGTATAGATATGCTGTGATAGCCCAGCCATGACACCGTGCGTCTTTTTCGAGGAGGTCATGAGTTCAAACCCCAGGCAGGCATTAAAGAGTTTTGCTATTTTAATTTATGTGTAACCTACCGCATTGGAGCAGCATGGTAGGTCTTAGTTGCAAAACTTTCTCCCCAAAAAAGGAGAGAGGAGCCTGCTCAGCAGAGTAAAGTTAGTAAAGCCCGGTTTCCACTAAAGCGGAGATGAAAGGAGATGCGTTTTGAAAATCAATCAGATATTTCCACATCTCGTCGCTTAGCTTAAATGACGATATCTGTTAGGTGAAGGTGGAGGCCGTTATATATCCCACTCTAAGTGGGGTCGGCACAATATGTCTTCTTCCATTCTCCTCTATCATTCGTCAACTCTGGTGCCACTCCCTTAATATGCATATCATTTTTCACACAATCCATCCGTCTTTTCTTCGGCCTCCATCCATAACATCCATCCACAATTCATATTTTAAACTCTTTTGGTCACATGATTTTCTTCATTACATGATCATACCAACTTAGTCTCTTTATGTCATCATCTTCATCTTCCTGCCCTTATCCCACTCTAAGTGGGGTCGGCACAACATGCTGTCACGTGATTTGGCTACGTATTTTACGACCGGCCGCCTGCCTGACGTCAACTTATCTTAGTCGTATTTTACGAAAACTCGATAAGAAAGAGGCTGGTCTATTCTACTTAACCGGATACCATACGGTGAGTCAACTTACCTTAGTCGCCTTTTACGACACCTCGGTAAGACATAAGGGTGGTCTATTCTACTCAGCCGGATACCACACGGCGGGTTGACTTATCTTAGTCGCCTTTTACGACACCTTGGTAAGAAAAGAGGGTTGTACTATTCTATTCAGCCGGATACCACACGGCGTAACTTAACAACGTAATTTAGTCTCTTTATCTATTTGTGAATAAAAATATGCTAGCGGATGTCGAGTATTCATGGAATTTATCTTAATATTCTTTATCATTGTCACTGTAAGCTGTACGATTGTATAGAATTCTACGAAAGATTGGTAAGTCAGTGTTTCTTAAAATATTGGATATTGTTGGAATTAATTTAATCAATTTAGTTCATGGCCAAGATATATTTTTAGATAAAATTGTTACATCATATATCTGTTTTTATTGTTTCTTTTTTTTCTTTATGTGCTGTTTCACTATGTTCTCAAGTTTTATTACTCTTTATAAAAATACTAGCTTTTACCCGTGACTTCATTCGCGTGGATTGTTGTCGTGTGATGGGTAGATGGCGCTTTTCAATGTCATCCTATTCCTGTAGAATTAACAGGATTTCTATTGCCTATATGCTGTTCCGGTGTATGAGGAATAGTTGTGCCAAATTTCATCGATAATATTTTAGCGGATTCGTCGTAACAAACATACATCCATACTCACAAACTTTCACAATTATAATATTAACTTGTAAGAGGTATCATAATAAATATATCTACATCTGCATAACTTTGATTTCGCTCCACTCAAAAGAAGTCAACAACAGAACAACATCAGCACAGTAAGATAGGATTATTATATTATTAAATACTAGCCGATCCGCTTTAGCTTAGCAAGGATAAGGCGCGTATCCACCAAAGTGTAGAGGCAAAGAGATGCGTTATGAATTTCAACCCGATTTCGTTATTTGAGCTAAGCGGAGAGATATGGAAAGAACGATACCTTAGTTGTGTTTAGAACCCATCTCCTCTTATCTCTGCTTTGCTGGAAACCCTGCCGAATAGAAAACATTATGTACTGAATGAGAACCGCTCTTTATTAAATAAGAAATAGGTCGACCAGCAATTTATAGATTTAGGCGTTACTTTGCGGAGATTCATAATACAAAAGTAAACATTTTTTTTCTCTAATTGGTAATAAATTCAAAATATTCTTTATTCAAATAAACTTGTAAACAAGTGCTTTTGAATCGTCAACTCTACTGCTGGTTCGGAAAGCTGTTCTTACCGAGAAGAGCCAGCAAGAAACTCGGCGGTTGCTCTTTTTAAAAAATACAATTCTTAATGCTAGTTACATTTAATGTTTCTATCTTGTACAGGGTCGAACAATATTTATATCCACGCATTTTTATCGTCTAAATAATCCTCAACAGTATAGTAGGCTTTCCGCTGTATCAGCCTATGATAAAAAGCTGTTGTTTCAATAACACAACACTACACAAGCCTTTTACACATTCACTACCACAATCTAAACTACTGTTTCGCCCCCTAACCGAAGCATCATCAGGAGATAGACTCCACGACAAAATCACAAGGCGACGTATTAGCCAACCATGTAGAGTTTCTTATATTATGTCTAATCTTTTTAATCATTTCGTAATCTTGTTTGTTACTAAATGGATTTTTTGATAATTTTAAATGCTGTCTAGTCATGATGATTGGACGGTGAAAACGAATGTCTCTTACTTTGGTGTCGTGGGTACAAACCTCGCTAAGGCATATTTATGAGTTTTCAGTGTAAACTTATGTGCTTAATTGATTACTTTATATGATTTATAGAGTTAAGCATTACTTTGTAGAGTTTTATAATATAATACAAAAAGAACCATCATCCTCTTGCCCTTATCATACTCTAAGTGGGGTCGGTACAACATGTTATAAACATGTTGTCACATGATTTATCTACGAATTTTTTTACGACCGCCTGACGTCATCTTAGCATAGTCTTATTTTACGACGCCTTAGTACGAAAGGTGGTATATTCTACTCAGCCGGATACCACACGGTGGGCCAACTTACCTTAGTCGCCTTTTACGATATCTCGATAAGAAATGAGGGTGGTCTACTAGTACAATAGTACTCAGCTGGATACCACACGGCAGGTTACCTTAGTCGCCTTTTACGACACGGGGTAAGAAATGAGGGTGGACTATTCAACCGGATACCACATGGTAATATAATACAATCATAAAACAATATAATCACGAATATAATACAAAAAGAACCATTGTAACAAAATAATTTATTCTATTTTAACATTTACATTTCATCACATCATCATGACGGTAGAAAAAAATTCTCGGAGGAACCAGTATATCTCTGGACCTATTGGTATAAGTGTAATCTGCCAATCCACTATGGAGCAGCGTGGTGGACCTATCCTTCACTCCCTTTATAAAAGACTATCAAAATCTGTTTAGCCTTAAACCTTACTCAAGAATTGCATTATTTTTTAGTAAAAACCGTAACAAAATCCTGTCAGTACATTTTGAGAAAATTGATTACATACATACAGCTTTTGAGAACTTCCTTTTATTGTATGTATAGATCAGACTTGCACGTTATTGTATGCGAGTGGCTGCGGGCGTGTGACGTCACAAATCGATAGTGCGCGTCCCCCGCCGCGCCCCGCGTGATGTAACTTGTTTTGGGGTCTTTACTCCACTGCTGCGAGTCCATTTCAAGGGTGGCCGGGGGTAGATAGCATCAGATGAACCATTAAACCATTTTTATACTTAAACCATTTTTATGTATTTATAATATTCAGCTTACGTACGTAACCTCTTAACTATAAACCTACTATATGCATTTTTAACGTATTTTATTTTATTTTTCTGTATTACCTTACTTTAATGTCTGTTTAGAGAATAGCAATTCTATATTAAAACACTTAAGTCCTTTTAACAACCTGTATATCAAATTGCGATAAAAAAGGCCAAACCAGATGAAAACATTTTATAATACAAAACTAATAATCCGCGATAAAAGTATCGCGGCAAAACATTAGTTTTGTATTATGGACCTCCGCAAAGTAACGCTTTATTCTATAAATTACTTAAAAACATTTCATATTTTTAAGTTAAAGTATGAATTATATATTTTTGGACATATTTACTAGAGTTTATATTATTATATTCTGATCATCATAATCTTTTCTAAATTTTATAACATCAAAAAAAGTGTTAATCACGTAAGGTACGAGTATGTAATTTTGTGATAAGCATATATTTATAGAATTCAAAATTCAAAATATTCTTAATTAAAATTTTAAACAAGTGCTTCTGAATCGTCAACTCTAATGTGTAAAGATCTAGTTCGGAAAGCTGGTCCTACCGAGAAGAGCCAGCAAGAAACTCGGCAGTTGCTCTTTTCAAAATTCTTATAACTTGTTACAATTAGACGTTACTTTATCCAAATCCTTAGTACAAGTAGGTAGTTATTATATTTCAATTCAATTCAAAATACCAATTATTTATTCAAGTAAATTTGTAAACCCAATTTTGAATCGATACTTCTACTACCGGTTCGAAAAGTTGCCTCTACCAAAAATATATAGAAGCTTATTATCGCATCAGCTTTTATTTAAGGTTTGACTGCGAAATGTCGAGAGTAGAGAGCAGAAACTCTGTCGCGGTACATCACTTCACGAGAACCTTCAGTGATATCAGAACAGGGCTATTTCTTTGGAACTCTTTATATAATGTTAGCCCTTTTACATCATCGGGCGGAAAGGGCAGAGCTCAGAAGCGTCGTTGAGATAGCGAACTGTGGAGAGCTGAGCGTAAAAGCTCTACTAGCGTCGTAGATCGTCGTCAAGAGCCTCGATTAGCGTAACCTGTTGTATATATGTATAATTTATTAAAAAATAGTTTTATATTGTGTATTTGTAGTGTGGTGTATAAATTGTTGATAGCCTTTTTTAAATAAATAAATCATCTGAGGAGGAGGTTACCATACACCTAATTAAAGAAATTTCAATTTCGTTACTTTGGGGAGATCCACTATACAAAAGTTACAATAAAATTATTTTAACTGAACTGAACTGTGATAACCCAGCGGATCGTACGACTCTTTCGGGCTTACGGGCTCAAACCCTAGGCAGTCACCAATGAGTTCTTAAAAAACTTATATGTCTAATTGATATCGTGGTACTTTTTAGATCCAATCCTTCTCCCCAAAAACAGAGAGAGGAGGCCCATGCTGAGCTGTGGGATAGGAACAGACCGTTACTTTACTGCAATTCACGATATCCTGGATAATAGCGAAATAATTTTATTATTACTTTTGTGATTTCAACCCTTAAATTGACGCGAACGTAGTTTTAGACACAATCAGTAAATAATATTTTGAATTTCAACCCTTGCCCATTTACTTGTTGTCGCATAATTCTACATGGCCTGTATATTTAGTGCACACATATGCTATAAAGTTAATTAAAGAAGTCGGTGTCGGAGGATTCAAGAAAACCCAGATTACTAAAACTAATTTATATTTGTATAAAAACTACAAACTAATTACAAATTAAAAGGCATCTTTCCTAGCACAATGCTAAGGAAAGAATATTTTAAACTAATTTATTTTATATAAAAACTACATTCTAATTATAAACTAAAAGTGTCTATCCTAGCTCGATGCTAAGGACAGAATGAATAAATTAAATAGCTATTCCTAAGGGCTGGCGGCAACATATCCGATTACAATGATTTGCCGCCCGGTGACGGCGTCCTATGGTCCAGTTACGCCGACGATGTAAATATCCGCATGGACCCATTATTTATTATAGCAACTATAGAGCACCATTGTTACTTCTATAACACCTCCACCCTCAGTTGGGCAATTATTTTTGAAGCTTCAGATGAGAAAATATTGCTGGTATAGTTAGGAGAAGCTGTTCCTGGCCTCTGATTCTGACTACCTTCATCTGCAGTGGTTCTGTCTTAATTTGCTCTTTATGCGCCAAATATCGTCGTCGCGATGAATATACTGAGTGCAAGTGCACATAATAAGATGTATAGTTGATTGTCGTATGGCAGATGAACTCCTTTGGGGTATTCTTAAGGTTCAACTTCGGCTGAGATATAAGCTTATGATTATGATGACGTAATTTTCTGAGATCAATGGTTTGAAGATTCAGTTCAAATGATTTCTTCTCAACGGTATCCTTACAGTAAGTACTATGGTGATATTTGGAAATGACATCACACAGTGTTTCTCGTTGAGTATTTCCAGTGCAATTTTTGACAAGGTTACTGTAGTCATCTTGCAGCCCTTCCCGTTGGATTGATTTACGATGAGAGTTCTTGTACAGTCTGGTAGCTTTCGAAGTTGGTGGTGAAGTTTCTCGATGCAGATGTATCGAACTTCGGGCATTCAGCCTCAATGTACACATATCCTTCTCCATATGTTACCAGGGAAGGTTTAGCAGGGAAGGATTAGGACTTGATTAAATTTATTTGGGGCTATTGATAATTTATAAAAGTCAAATTTTCTTTTGCTAAATATAGGAAGCTTAAGTATAATACTACTTTATACTATAATTCTATTTTAAATATATACTATTTTTTTTATGATCTAAAAAAAGTAATTTTAAGTTTTGTCCCGTGGACTCATAGTCTATTTTTAGCAACTGGTGCACGTTTGCGGGATGTATAATTATATATTAGTAAGTTTGCTAATACTTTATTTTAGTGTACCTAGCAGCTATCTTTTTACGGCTAGCTAACGGGTTTTTAATATAAACTTGCTGATTGGGCATATAATCGATTACTGATTCCCGGTTCTTATTGCGATTTTCCATTAGTTTTTCACGATCTATGAGAATAAATTCGTTTATCTCGTTATAAACTAATTTCATCTGTTCACGATGATTTTGCGTGTACTGTTGTAATAAATGTTTAGTCAGGTCAACATCGAAGGGATCTCGCGGATCGAGGTGTCCCGTTATAATGTCAAACAGCCTACTCTAAGTGAAACTGTGAACTGAACTATTATAAGCTAAGATACCGTAAAGGACGAGGTTATTAACAGTTTCCTTTTCATTACGTAATTTTAAAATACGTATATGCTCCAGCAATGTGGAGTGAAATCTTTCTACCATACCATTATCATTCGGTGAATTCGGAAAGATCTTATGATGCTGTATTTTGTGTAAATTAGTAAATTAATTAAATAGCTGATGAGTCAATTGTGTACCGTTGTCTGAAACTATAGTAAGAGGCAGACCGTGATGAGTAGAAAATTTTAAAAGTGCTTGTATAACGCTAATAAGTGTGCTATCTTTTAGGTAATACGCCTGTGCGTATTTAGAAAACGCATCGATTAATGTTAGATATTTTTCATTTTGAATTGAGAATAAACCTAAATGTAAAATTTCGAATGGCTTTGTAGCAGGAGGAAGTAATTAAGTTTCGTTTAATAGGAGTATGTTAGAAGTATGTTAAGTTTCGTTTAATAGGATTACGGTCATATTTAGGTTGCCCTGTGATTTTATTTAAGATCCCGTTAATGATGCAAAGCTTTGATAGTTCATTATCAGGATTTAGACTTTCATAATCATTTACGATTTGATCACACAGATGGATAAATCTGGGTAATATATGTGGGTTGCCGTCAACCTCTGGCACTAAACGTAAAGTTTTAAAAATCACATCTACGTCCATAATTATCTAAATTATCTAAAGAACGTTTAAAAATACTAGAATTACTAACTAAATTTAAACTAATGTCTCTTATTGTCCAACTGAAGGCTCCGGGCGATTTTAGCACGCGAAAACCCTACAGAGGTACTTTACTTAGGATAAAAAAATTTGGTAGCTTATAGGTAAGGACTAAGGATAAAAGGCAACTCACAAAAAAGATTTTTGTGTACTTACTTGGCAAGCATCTGGTACTCAGGAATATCGATTTTCAGATTTTCCTCCGCTCCAAACTTCTGGTTCTTTTAATGCTCCGTCGCTCGTGGTAGAAATTTGAAAATTTAGGTCTTCAATTTTGGAATTCCTAACCAAAATCTACCCCAAAACGGCTTAAAGCATCCTTTACCGACTGCGCCAATTACAGACTTCGCTGTCGGATTATTCAAGAAAACCCAGATTACTAAAACTAATTTATATTTGTATAAAAACTACAAACTAATTACAAATTAAAAGGCATCTTTCCTAGCACAATGCTAAGGAAAGAATATTTTAAACTAATTTATTTTATATAAAAACTACATTCTAATTATAAACTAAAAGTGTCTATCCTAGCTCGATGCTAAGGACAGAATGAATAAATTAAATAGCTATTCCTAAGGGCTGGCGGCAACATATCCGATTACAATGATTTGCCGCCCGGTGACGGCGTCCTATGGTCCAGTTACGCCGACGATGTAAATATCCGCATGGACCCATTATTTATTATAGCAACTATAGAGCACCATTGTTACTTCTATAACAAGTTTATAAGCACGCAACGTAAATAAACATTGACACGTGTTGGGAGTCGGCCCGGACATGCGCCCTGGAATGTTCCAGATCGATCCGCCCATAGCAAGCTGTAGCTAGCTGTAGAGCTGTGAGGCTGCCGGGATAATGGTCTGGAACAAAAGACTCTTAGATAGAGCGCCGTCAGGAACAAAGGGACGCTGTACGGCCATCGCGATGGAACATTAATTACAAAGTCATACATTATTACTATACTTCATAAACGACGTGGATCAACCAAACGAATAGATGGGGACTTAAGATCAACAAAAAGTTGCATTTTAAATCTATACTAATATATAAAGCTGAAGAGTTTGTTTGTTTAATTGATTAATAATTTGAACGTGCTAATTTCAGGAACTAATGGACCGATTTGAAAAATTCTTACAGTGTAAGATAGTCTATTTATTGACAGAGGCTATAGGATATATAACATCACGCTAAGATGAATAGGAGAGGGGCAGCAACAAAAATAGTACGAAAACGGCAAAATTTAAAGCTTTCCTTGCGTGCGCTGAGTAAACGGTAATAGTTATTCAAAAATCATGTATTACAAAATTGTTCCCCTCTAAAAGTTCTAAATAAAAGTTTGCGACAACATGTCTAGCTTTAAGGTTGACCCACTTTAACCATTTTTATGGTTATCAAAAGACTATATTACGTTGGCGATTGCTAGTAATTTAAAGAATCCATCATACTACAGTACAAATAAAAAAGTAATAATAAAAATTATAATCCGCGATAAAGTAAAATAGACAAAATATTATGTTAAAAGTAGTGTGGGCTATTTGTTTCCATATCTGATACATGCAGGATTAGTAGAAACACATGCCCAAACCTCAACCACCGCCACCACAATACACAAGCAAGCACTAAACGTTCACTATCACAAACTCAACAATCGTTTCGCCCCGCAACCGAAGCATCATCAAGAGATAGAATCTACGACAAAATCGCAAACCTTTGCGGTTGCGGATAATAATCAGCATTAATCGCAAAAGTTTAAAATTTAGCAGGCTTAGAAGGTACATAATTATAAAAATCTTGGCGATATATATAACAGACAAAGTAGGAACCGACATAACCTTACCTGCTTTGCGCCTTGCAAAAGCACGTAAGTACCTTGTGGGTTTGGGTATAAGATTCTATAATAAAATTCCGCAATCAATTTTAGCTTTGTCATTACAGCAGTTTAAAAACATTATTAATAAAAGGCTAATACAGCAAGCCTACTATACTATTGAAGATTACTTAGATGATAAGAATGCGTGGTCATAGCTAATCTTCGACTCTGTACAAAACAGTAATAACTAAATGTAACTAGTAATAACAGTTATATTTTAAAAAGTTGACGATTTAAAAGAACTCGCTTACAAGTTTATTTGAAATTGAATACAGAGTACATTCTACATGTTATCACTAAATCAGTTAGTCCCATTAGCTGAATGATTCCACGTAGCATTTACAAGCGACATCATTACACGATCATTGCATATTCCTAGAGAGTATCCGCAGCGGAAAATCAATATGTTACTGTTGGGCGTATCGTACCGTTGCATGTTCTCCGCCCGTCGCCATGTATAACACTGATAATTTGAACACTTCCTGTTACGATATAATGGTGTTGTTCAAACTAAACACTATGGGTCTCAACTTAAAAGCAAAAGTAATGATTATATAATTTTGTTATGTTCTTTATTGATATATGAAATTCATCACACGCTTTTCGTTGAAAGAAAACATCTTGCGGAAACCTGCATATCTCTTAGGGAAATCTGGGGATATATTATCTCATCTCGGGGATGCCTTTCGGTAGAGGACGGTCATCTCCTATTCCAGACTATTCCACCCATTTCTTATGTTGGGACAAAGGTTTCACTGCTTTCCCAGGAGTGTCACCTGCTTTAACCTACCCGTTGCTTTAACAAACCTTATGATATCCCTGAAGGGCATATTTGTTAGGTCCTCAACTACAATTTCATCCTTACCAAGTATTTCCCAACGTATCAGCGAGTACATAGGGCACTGGGCCATAAGGTGAAGACTCGTTTCTGCCTCTCCACACTATGGGCACGCTTCATCTTCTCTTATTGACTCTTATTCTCATTATTGACAGTTGTCTGTTTAACAGGCAGTATCCAGTGAGACATTAGCTGCTTAGTTTACTTTATGTCGCAAGATTTGAAGAACAACTTTGATTGTCTAAAGTGTTCTCCAATCTTTTAATCGATTCGGGGATACGTTTAATTTACATCGAAGCAGCATGGTGAGTCAAAACTTCCACCCTTCTCTCCAAAAAGAGAAAAGAGTGGCAAACACTGAGATAGTAAGAAATAATAATATATTTATTTATATAATTGCACTACTATTCTAACAATGTACAACAAACAAGTTTAAATATACAGAAAATAGCAGTGCAATGCTATAAAATGGTAGCTACTCAGCGATAGTTGAGCTGGGAAGCCCAACACTGATTTTCAGTATCAGCCAAAACTAATACTAATCTTAATCCTAATCCTAGTATAATTACTAATATTAGTAACAGGCCGTTATTTTACCTAGCAAACATTCTTTGACTTTATACCTCACTTTTGTTTGAACAATAAAGTCATCATTTATATCTATATCTATACTTATTATAAAACAACCTCCCCGAAAACCTGTCTGGCTGTATGTGATCGATTTTCTCAAAATCTACTGAACGGATTTTTGTGCTGTTTTTACTAAAAAGTAGTGCATTTAATAGGTTAATGTTATTATGTAATATGCATTACGGTTTTATGTAAATTGTGTTGGAAAGTCGCGTAGTTGTAAAGAAAACTCGCTTACTGGAAGCTTTAGTTGCGTGCGCTGCGGAAACCAACAAAGATACACTAAAGAAATGTTCTAGAGAATTGTAGATCTACAAAAATACTACACAAAAATCCGCGACAGCATATCTCTATCTCTTATGGTTAAATCACAATAACTATTTTTATGTTCAAAATTTCAATTGTACGCACTGATTTCCACGCGAGTGAAACCGCGAGCATTGTTAGTAGTATTATAAATGAGCTATTCATGAGTTATCTATAATTACCCTGTCGTGGCTACCTATTGTCTGATATCCGTAATTGGCAAGAGTGACGCACTTCGCTGGAGCGCCTCGCTCATTTATATTTACGAAAAACATCCAGTTGATAAGATATGATACCATGTCTCGGTTGACTGATAAACTTGGAAAGTAGATGCTTAAAATTCCAACTAGACGAATGATAACTATCAAACTGTAAGAAAAGATAAGAAAAAATGTAATATCTGATGAAATGCATTTACTTTAGTGCACTCGTGAAGGTAATTCAAAGGTTTGTTACAAGTATTTTATCATTGTATATGTATTTAATCATCATTAGTTCGCGATAAAAGGAAATATATGTAATGCTAAATGTAGAGTGTACTATTCGTTCTCATACCTGATACATGCAGAATTTGTAAGAACTCATGCACTTGCTTTGCGATTTTGTCGTGGAGTCTATCTCCTGACGATGCTTCGGTTACGGGGCGAAACAATTGTTGAGATTGTGTTGGTGAATGTGTGCAGTGCTTGTGTATTCTTGTGCCATCGGTGTCGGGTAGTGCATGAGTTCTTACAAATTCTGCATGTATCAGGTATGAGAACGAATAGCACACTCTACATTTAGCATTACATATATTTCCTTTTATCGCGGATTATAGCAAAATAATATTCTCATTACTTTTGTATTATGGACCTCCGCAAAGTAACGCCTAATTCTATAAATTATTTAATCATCATTCTCCTACCCTTATCCCACTCCCACTTTAAGTGGGGTCGGCAAAACATTGACAAATGATTGGGCTAGGTATTTCATGATCGGCCGCCTGTCTGTCAACTAAATTTTCTCGGTATGAAATAAGGGTGGTCTATTCTACTCAGCCGGATACCACACGGCGGGTCAATTTACCTTAGCCGCCTTTTACGCCACTTCGGTAAGAAATGAGGGTGGTCTATTCTACTCAGCTGGATGCCACACGACACACTTGTATTACCTTTAGATATTGATTTGAGAAAGAGAACTGCGATTTTTTAATTCCTTACTTAATTATTCTTTATTTACTACTAAGGATTAAGGTAAGGTAAGTTAATTTCTTAAGGTAAGGTAAGTTCATTTCTTACCGAGGTGTCGTAAAAGGCGACTAAAGTAAGTTGACCCACCGTGTGGTATCCGGCTTAGTAGAATAGACCACCCTTTTTCTTACCGAGGTGTCATAAAATACGACTAAGGTAAGTTGACGTCAGGCAGGCGGCCGGTCGTAAAAACGCAGCCAAATCATGTAACAACATGTTTATAACATGTTGTGCCCCACTTATAGTGGGATAAAGGCAGGAGGATGATGAACTACTAAGGATTCCCGCGACTTCGTTGCGCCTACTTAAGCGTTTAGGAGCCTTCAATAACGCAATATATTTCTTTCCTTTTTCCTGAAAGAATAACTTTTTTTCCTATACGTTACTCCGATGTATAGCTTTGGTCAAGAAGATTAGTCGTAAATGTGAACAGACAGAAAGAAAGATAGAAATTAATACACGTTTGCATTTATAATGACTTTTGCATTTTAGCCGTGTGGTATCCGGCTGAGAAGAATAGTACCACCCTCATTTCTTACCGACGTGTCGTAAAAGGGGACTGAGGTAAGTCGACCCGCCGTGTGGTATTCGGCTGAGTAGAATAGACCAACCTCGTTTCTCACCGAGGTGTCGTAAAAGGCGACTAAGGTAAGTTGACCCACCGTGTAGTATCCAGTTTAGTAGAATAGAGCACCCTCTTTCTTACCGAGGTGTCGTAAAATACGACTAAGGTAAGTAAAAGGCGGCCGGTCGTAAAAATGCAGCCAAATCATGTGACAGCAAGTTTATAACATGTTGTGCCCCACTTATAGTGGGATAAGGGCAGGAGGATGATGAATTACTTTTGCATTTATACTAGCTGTTCTAGCAGCTTCGCCCGCATAGATATCAGTGTCTCAAATTTTTCTTTAAAAATGCTTTAAAAGATAGAGAAAAGCTATAAATTTTGGCGTTTTTGCAATATTTTTTATTGCTGCTCCTCTCCTATTCATCTTAACGTTATGTTGTATAGCCTATAGCCTTCCTCAATAAACGGACTATCTTACACTCAAGAATTTTTCAAATCGGTCTACTACTTCCTCAGATTAGCGCGTTCAAACAATCCAACAAACTCTTCAGCTTTATCTATTAAATTAAATTAAATAAATATATGGGACACTTACACACACGGTCGTCCGTCCCCAAAGTAAGTAACTTAATACTTGTGTTATGGGTAACAGACAAATGGTGAATATATACTTATATAGTTTTTAAATACCTGAATACAAATTTACACCCAGACTCGAAGACCAACTAATTCATTTATAGAAAATGTCGTTGTTTTTCATTGAGAATAACGAATTGAACACTCGGGATCGTGTGAATGACCTATAATATAATCAGCTGACAAAATCAAATGAACCGTTAGTTTCTCTTCTATAATACCTATCTGTTTTACAGTCAGTTTAGCAATAATATTAGATTAACCTTGCGACTTAACTTCGTCGTATAGAGAATATTTATAAATGAATTGTTTTAAATCCTTGAGTTCATGTTCATGTACAACTAAGTACAGTTTGCTGGACGTAATCTGCAGTCAGATTTGTATTTGACAGTTGGTTAGGAATAACTTTACGTTACAGTAAAAGTTTGAACTTAATTAGAAGTAGCGCAATTCATACAGTCTAATTAAATAAAGAAAAAATATATAAATATTTTAAGTTTAAATATATCTTTTTAATGTTAACTATTCTTCAATATACCTAATTATTCTACATTGTCCTATAACCATCAAAATTTAAAGTTAATTTTAAAATGTCTTTTTATGTTACACTTTATGAAAGTTACATAGGTAATAACCAATGTATTTATCATATTTAATGTCCCATAAATATACTAAATTTCAAACAAAAAATGTTTTTAAATCATCATAGACAGCCTGTGAGTTGTAAGATATAAGAAGATCCAATATAGTTGTAAGATTGTGTGATGTAAATATAAGAATAACGAAAGGAAACATTCTTGAAACCGTGTCGTTAGTTGTGAGTGTTGTAGTATTTGATACCATCGAACTCGTCATTACCTGACCGCATAACTGTTTTTCCCCGATCCTACGCATACAAAAAGCGATGAGCATTCATTATTTTTAAAACACAACAGAAATGAGCGGCAACATTGCGGTGGATGCGATGTTGCCGCGCCGCTCGCTCGGCTGACTCGTCACGTGACGTCACGTCTCAAGATGGCCGCCACACCGGTCGCGTTACCCGCTCCCGACTTCCAGCCGAATCCGATCGTGCTCGACTCAAATAATAATAATAATTTCAAAACGCAACCGCCAGAAAGGAAACCGAGTGAGAACGGATTGAAATTTAATGCATCGAGCACGTCGGTTATACGCGTTAATACTAATTGTTATTCCACAACAGCAGCTGTTTACTTTCGTTGAATAATATCGGTTCTTCTATTATAGCGGACTATGATTTTGCAATCTTTAAAATATGGTCGTCGACAGGAATTTTATACCGGTCTCTTGAATTGGTCGAATCGATGTAATTAAACGGAAACTGGTTTTGGAACAGCGTAACAGAAGCAAAAACGAGAACTGTGCTTACTCACACTCTCTAATTTTAAAATACACCTAACTAACATGCAAAACCTAAACAACCATTCTGAATCTTAAACTTCGTGTTATAAATATTTGGTAAAATAATAAATATGTACTTCTTATTCCGTTACATTGCGTGGACACTTTGATATATATTGATTTTTAATACATTCTATCGTGCATTCTGCACTTTAAAGTCGCGTTAGAAACGCGAATTTTGGAGAATCATTGATTTTCGTGGGTCGAAAACAGTAATAACGCTGTCGCTGCATCTGCCGCTTGGCTGAGCATTTATCGTGTTCATTATCGCACTATAAGTACAGCGGGGTTTACAGAGGCGAGGCGCGGTGGCGAGAGGGGTGCATCCGCGTCGGGCTAACGGCTCGTCCTCGGCGCGTCGCGGTGCGCGCGCTGACGTCACCGCTCGATAATGGCCGCCGCCGCCCGACCCCCCGCGGCCGCCGCACCCGCGTTCCTCGGCTCAGTCTCTCCTCGACTCGCTAGCGAAGCGATTGCCTAGACGTCTATCGGAGCCCGCGATACATGTGATATTAGTGTTCCCGTGTACCATGGTGACAGTGTCTTTCTCTACGAGTACGATAAATCTGTGACAATTTTTAAGGGGAGTGAAGACGGCCGATCTCTCGCGCACCGTATAATATCCGGCGGCGAGATGTCGGTGATGCAAAAGCGTCAGCACTGCTACCTGTGCGACCTGCCCCGGATGCCGTGGGCTATGTTGCACGAATTCTCAGAAGCGGTTTGCCGCGGATGTGTCAACTACGAGGGGGCGGATAGAATAGAAGTGGTTCTGGACACCGCGAGACAGCTGAAGCGTGCACATGGATTTCAAGAAGGACGCGGTCCGGTGCATTCGAAGGGCGCACACAGGGCACCGTTAGAATCTCATCAAAACGGGGCCGAAACAACAACCAGGCAGCCCGCACCACCCACGCACCACGCCCCTACAGCTGGATTCACCTTACACCATTCGAGGCCGACGGCCAATGCCGGTCTTCTTTCAGAATACGGGAGCCGCAGGGAAGAACACGAAAGCAGAAGGATGCCACATATGCCCCTTACTCATATCCCAACCCACAGAACCGCGCAGCTAGCGCCCGGACTCACGCTCAAACGGCCGCTTGATGACGACGATCACCAAACTCATCACGAGCCCGCTAAGAGGCTTTTGGAAGAACACTCCCGTCCTCCGCTCACTCGGGGTGACTCTCTGCCTGCAGTCTCCCTCGCAGCTGCTTTCGTGCCGGAGCGGGCGTTCAAACAAGAAAAACATCCACTCCGGACGCCTTCTTTTGATGCGTCTTCTTTCAAATCTAATGGTAAGTGTTAACTAATGTGTGATAAGTTTCCTAAGGCAGATAACGCATTTTGTAGCTTATGCTTGACTACAATTAGACTTCATAGACGATAAGGACGTGACTTTGCCTAAAACAAACTAAATAAACAAATAAACAGTATAAATAAAAAGGATATCTTTGCTTTTTATTTAAACTTAAATATTACATTAAATTGTAACAGGAAAACTGACTTGCTTCTGATACAGAAACATTGTAGGACGAATTTATAATTACTTTGAAGTTACTATTTATTTGTTTTGAGGTTGAGTATTTAATTTTAAAAATTAATTGATGGCACCTATGATGTTTAGCATTCACCATATATTTAAACATAAAAACATCTTCAAAATACAATAGAAGAATTTACAGAAGACAAAAAAAAATGAAATTTATTTCTATTACATTACATACTAGTCGTACATTATATTTGAATGAAATGCATTCTGCAAACGCACAGATAGATGATGTAACGCTATTAAAATGTCGTTATTTACTAATAGCAGTGCGGATTAACATAAAAATATCTGAATGTAGATTTAATTAGACAGTCACGTCCGGCGCGACTGTTAGGCCGATAGTGAAGTGTGTACGTGGTGCTAGAAGTGTTGTTGAATGTTTTGCGCAAGCGTTCGCCAAGGGATTCATATCTAGGTAGGTGCATTAACTCGGTCCATAAATACAAAACCGGTCCGACTGGTTGAGCGTTCTCGAAAGCGAGCCCGCACTGGCGGCCCCTCGCACACCAGCGCGCTGCGTACGCCGTACCGACACCCACGTAATGCGAACGCCGCTCCGCGCCGTGAATGCACGACAGCGGTCGGCGCGGCAACGTCGCGTGACGACATTTTCGCTCGCGTACGTATATCGGTAGGCCGTCGGGCGAAAAAATATAGCGCCTGCCTACGCTTGGCAAGAGTCGCCCGACCACATTCCGCTGGCGTGTGTGTAGGGAGCGCGCCGCCACGGAGTCGCCGGCCAAAAAGGTCACCGCGCGTGACGTCACCACCGCCATATGGGCCGCGCCTGCCAGCCCGACCATCGCTCACGCCCTTTCGCACGTTACTCTAATAAATTATCTGTTTACGTTCCATTTCATTGTGACATTCGATGCGATGCGCCGCAGCCGCGGTCGTCAATACAAAGCACTGTCACCGCTCGTAGCTTAAATCATTAATTGAATCACAGACAACTAACAACAACTTCCGAACGTAAATATGTTAAACTTGATTCTTTCGTTCACATGTTAGATTGACAAGAAATTAGCGGCACAATGATTCTTGTAGAGATTTCAATTAATATTATATGCATATCTTAACATACTCGACGCGAGCGGCACACGTATATGGAAAGCAGATCGGGAACGCGACACTTGGCAACGCCGCAAGCCGCTGCACGCTCAAATTATTGTGCCAGTCGTCCACGTCGGGCCATACTTACCTACCCGTCTGCTGGCTCGGTTGGCCCCCGAGGCGCAGCGCCACGTTACAGCAGCAGTGACACACGGGCTCGCTACGTAAGCGCGTATCTACACACAACGCTATTTATAGGCGTTGTGCGTGTGAGCGTGTGTTTACTATCCGCCGCTCCGCTGCAAACGATGTGTCATCCAACATTGAATGTGAGGTTATTCGTTCGAATTGAATTAATGTTGTAGTCGACGACGCGGAATTCCATTTAATTTATTTTTGCGTTTGAACTTATCGAGAAAACAAAGGAAATAGTTTTTAGTTTTATTCCAAAGATAACGGAACGTAGAGTATCGAATATACAGGCGTTAATTTAGACTAGCGATGCAGGTTATCAATACGTTCTGCGTGCCAACATTTCACAAATCGTGCTAAACTAGGTTTTGACAATCTCGTGTAAAGTCGTAAAGAAAATTACGCACACGAACGAATTTTACTTAATCTACATCTAAGAATTAAATAAACTTCTAGCGCTGATTGTTTCTGATTATTTTGCTTCCTAATGTTAGTTATAGAATTTCGGTAACCGCATACAACGCCGTGTAGGGAGGATGCAATAAATCGCGTAGGTGCTATTTTGTGTAGTTGTAGCCAAGCTAACTAAACCTTTGTACTATTAATTATTTTCTTAACTATTACCTCCTACATATTGTTATTTCGAGAATTTGCTTTGCATATTAATCCGCTTTATAATTCTGGCTGATAAAGTTATAGTTGTAAACATTGTAAAATGTGGTAATACCAATTTTGCTCGTTCAGGGTACGCCACCAGTGCCCCGCTCACGAACGGCTCGGCCGGCTCGCCACTGGGGCGCACGGCGGGCTCTCCTCCGGTGGCCGGCGCGGGCTCCGGCCCCTCCCCCATGGCCGCGCTCATGTCCGTGACGGACACCCTGCCGCCAGGGTCGCCGCGGTCGGCCGGGGGGTCGCCGCCGCAGCCCCCGCCGCAACGGTCGGCCAGCCGATCCAGCCAACACTCACCCAACTCATCAGGTACTGGAGGCGTTCGATACGCTCGAGATGTCCCGCTATATAAATAAACATTTAAAGTCACGAACAAACTACTCGTGATCATTGGGTTTCGTCGATACTCGGTACTAGATGCCGTTAAATACACGAACTGTTTATGATGTTTATTAAAACCAAACTGGCCCTATTCGTAAGAGTACAACAGTAAATTAACCCTCGTTCAACGTCAACCGTCAACTAACCAGTTATCAATCGGTTTTCGTATCGTTCGTTGCGGTGATCGTAATCGCAAGAATAAAGTTTCGGGTCGGACTCGGGCGGGCGCCCGACGACCGCTCGCACCCGTCCTCCCGCGGCTGCGGTCTGCCGGCACTATAGCGGTCCCTCGCGGGACGCCCCGTACGTCTGCCGACCAGCAGACGGTAGCTAAAGTTGTCCTCCGGTCCGGCAGGGTCGAACGGCGGGCGGCGGTCGTCGGGCTCGCGGCACGTGTCGTCGACGACGTCGGTGTCCTCGACGGAGGCGGGCGAGGGCACTGACGGCGCCGCGCCCGCGCCCGCGCCCCTGCTCAAGTGCACGCTCTGCCAGGAGCGCTTGGAGGACACGCACTTCGTGCAGTGCCCCAGCCAGCCGCATCACAAGTTCTGCTTCCCCTGCTCCCGGGACTCTATCAAGCGACAGCAAGGATCCGAGGTGAGTTTCTCTCCTACTATACCTTCGACGGCCGGACGTTCGTCTGTCTGCGGGCCGTAAAAAAGATTAAATTCCTTACGTGCGCGCTAACTCGAAACTCTTGGCTGCAGGTATATTGTCCGAGCGGCGAGAAGTGCCCCCTGGCCAACTCGACCGTCCCCTGGGCGTTCATGCAGGGCGAGATCGCCACGATCCTCGGTGAGGAGTTCAAGCCCAAGAAGGAGCGGGAGACCTAGGGCAGCGCGACGCCGCGCCGATTTTATCTCTTGTCCCTCTCGCTGTGAAGCGCAGAGGCGTGATGCCGACGAGCTCGCGGCCGCGCGCCGGCGCCCGCGGGCGGAGCCGGGCCGGCCGCGACGAACCGATCACTTGTACATTACTGTAAATAGGTAGGCTCCGGCGGCTCGCACGGGGCGGCGAGTCGGAATCGGTCGACGGTGCGGACCGTGTTCGGCGCGATGGATCTTCGTTGGTGCGTCTGTTATTATCGGGAAACGTTTTCGAGTCGGTAGCGTTTAAGTGTTTTAATACGATGTTAGTTATGCAATATTCTGAATATAGTACATATCTGTTTTCGAAGATTTTACGATTGTCGTCTTGATACCTCGGGGAGCGTCGTTCGCGCGAACGGCGCGTCTCGTCCGCGGTCGCTCGACGAGCGGCGGCTCGCGGTCTCCGCTCGTCGAGTGTCGCGGTGCTGGATTTCTTCGGATGCCATTCTCTTAGTTACCTTTAGGTCCCGAACCATAGTTGACTTGGCATTTATTTATATTGTGATTCTTATACACTGTACGAGTATTATGCGATATATTATGATCATGACATATTCTATGTAGCCGATACGGGCTGTAAGAAAGTAGTTTTTTGGATATCGGAGGCGCGTCGCTCCCTGTACAGATTAGCTCGATGTATATTTGTATTTATTACATACGGCGCATGAGAAATAGTTTTATTTTATATTACGAAGCGATCATTCAGAGTGTCTCGAGTTCCGTTAGTGTTTGCTCGGCGACAATTCGGCCTGGAGGTGGAGGTTTTATCGGTTCGTGCAAAAGTGTTTGTCTCTTCTGGCTCTGCGGGGCCCTCGGAGCGCGGGGGTGCTGGGCTGCCGCAGCGCTGGCGGCGTCGCTCGTGCGCTGAGACGTACCTAGTCATTTTGTGAAATGTCAAATTGTCAGATCCGCGGGCACGCGGCCGTTATAGGAACTCTTAAAACTCGCTGCTATATTTGTATAAAGTGAAGTAATCATATTATTATTATATATGTCATATTGTTATACAGTTTAGTGTGTCAATTTCGAAGGCTATCAGGCGACGGCGAGTTGGCTTTGCTTTCGCATCTCGGCTTTGAATTTAGTTTTATGGAGGCTCCCAGGGATCGTCGGACCCGCGGTCGTTTTCGTTCCGTTCGCGTGATGTCGTGTCGGAGATCCCGTAACGGATGCTGTTTTGTCGTCGCGTTCTCCGCGGCGCGTTATCAGTAGTGTCGTATCAGTTAACGAGACGCGGCGTCTTTAAATACTGCGTATTTACAGAACATTCAATCAAATTGATATGTCCATTATTTATTTTAGATATCTGTGTACATATACGTACGTTGTAAATACATGTAAATAATTTAGATAACGATGGAGCAGCGGTTGATCTGCCCGGTCAGTATTACTGAGTACTGTGAACGTTGTAGTTATTTATGTAAACTAGATCGTTTCTTTTATCATCACACGTTTATTTAGCATTTTCTTCTCTTTTATATATCTCTCATGCCGCGTGCATTAACTGTAACTTATTGTCGGGTGTTAGCGTACCCTTGCATAATAAGAATATTCACGATATTTATGATTTTATTAAAGTGATACATATTTGTTTTCGATGTTAGAGAACCGTTATTTATATACTGATGTGTTTAATATGCTTTTTATATTGTATAAACATTTATTAACAAGCTTGCATGATATTTCTTTTGGGCAAATTCTGATAGATTTCGAAATTGACAGTTAGTATCAGTGGAATTTTGCCCGAAGTCGGGTTCTAACGAAATTAACGCCAAAGTTCGGCAAATAGTGACAATCGCGAGCACAAAATGTGCGTTTTTTTTAATTCCTTTGAGATGTTAAATGAAAATCATTTTCTGAAGTGATATTTTATGCTTATTTATTTCGGACTCCTTTCCAGTTTCATGGTTAGATTTTAAGAATTTGTACAATAGACTTTTAATGTGTGACAATCAAAGTTTTTGGGGTGGTGTCTCGCAGGGCGGACTTTATGGCCCTAATGTTATAAGTATGGATATTTATCACTATAGAATTTTCTTGGATTTTACCGAAACTTTTGAGCAACATTTAACATCTCAAAGTGTTATAGTCCGCCTTTATCAATAGGCTTGTTTGTAGATGGACGATGAATCGTCAAACATATTATGAGACTTGTATCTTTCTTACTGTAAGCAAACGAAATGCTTCGATTAAGACGTTAATGTAAATGTTGGTGAAATACAATTGATGTGATTTTGTAGCATTAACTTTTCATTTACCCTACCTGCTCCCGAATACTTCCATGACACGGTTGTTATATTAATATATATTTGGATTACAAAATTGAATTGGAATACAAAAATTGAAAATATTTGGTACTTTTTATTTCTTGTGAAACCTTCTCGGTCTTACTTAGACTGGGCGTATCTACTTGTGGTGCTAAAAACGATACAGTACACTAAATACAACATCGCACGCTTAGTATTAAAGAGACCTAATTAATAAATATTGTTTCAATGACATCACGCTGCGAACTATTAAAAAGTGTTTTCTCGCTCTTCCAAGGTTATGGATCTATAACAAACTGTGAGTGAGTTTTGAAAGCGCTTCGCTAAAGTTAATAAAACAACTTGTTCAAATTAGGTCACTTTAATGCTAAGCGTGCGATGTATATCTTTGCTTTACTGTCAACTTAATCCAGTTCTGTATACACTGACAGAAGACTTACTTAGACGTCTGTCTGTAGTCTGAAGCAAAAAGCTACCAGCTTATTACATAATTAATAGGGTTAATCGTTAATTTATGCAAATCTATAGTGCAAAATTAATGATTAATTGACCTGTCCTTTTCCCACTCTTAAGTGAGGTAACGCTATTTTACGACCGGCTGCCTGCCTGACGGCAACTTACTTTAGTTGCGTTCTACGAAATGATTATAATCGATCCGTTAGTTTTGATTTATTCATTACTGCCCGTGGCCTGCACGCGTTAAATTTGGAGTTAAACAATTCCCCTTTCCCTATACCATGAAAATTCCCTGCTATCTTTGGAATATCTAAATTCGTTTACTACATTTAAAATTTTCCCTATGTATTTTATTTTTACAATTAATTACAGAATGTATATACAACATTCACAGCTTTCTTGTCATTAGACCATACAAACATGTTTTCTTTAGAGGTTACTCTTGAAAGAGCGACATATAGTTGGCCATGTTAAAAACAAGCGCGTCCGATTGCTGCAAAATTCGAAGTGCCATAGGGCGAAGCGCGGCCTCCAACCACTATGCCCTTGCATTTTAAATCTATAATATCTTCGAAAATGTTCATTTAAATAAAATGCTGTAAACGGTCATATTGATCTATATTAAATCAACAATGTATTTAACGTACTTAATTGGATAAGGATTAATGCCGTATTGTTTAAAATTGCTTCCAAAAGAGGCATTATTTTTCGTAAAAAGAAATTGACAAAAAATGCTATTATGGGCTATCCATAAGACATAGACATATACCATAGCGGAGTATTCTGTTGACATTTTCAAGGTGTACAAATACTTAGTAAATTATTTTGATAAATCTCGTAGAATTTAAGACATCACATTAGAAACCACAAAAATTACAGTATTTCTTTACTCCACATTGAATGTTATTATACATAAATGAGCTTTCATAAATGTTGGCGTTTATTTTTATAAGTTTATATAAATACACGGGCCAGGTAACTCGTTTTATATCTTTCCAGGATTTTGGCATTTGAAATACGATAATAAAATATCCTTCGGCCTAGAAATAATATGAATCCATGTATGTACAAAAAAGGACGTCACATAAAAAAATCAAATAGTATTTCGTTTCAAAACTCATATATTTTTTTAGGACTAGCTTTTACCCGAAACTTTATTCGTGGGACTATTGTCGCGTGATAGGTCGACAATAGATGGCGCTTTTCAATGTCATCCTATTCCTGTAAAAATAACAAGATTTCTATAGCCGGTGTATAAAAATAATTGTGCCATATTTCCTAGATATTGGTTCAGCGGATTCTGCGTGAAAGAGTAACAAACATACATCCATACTAACAAACTTTCCCATTTATAATATTAGTAGATATGAAGTAGGATATCTATAACAAAAACATATTTGTAACTTTGTGAATAAATATTCCAAAATGGAAATTTGTAACACTTAAAGGAAAATAAATAAATACACTGTTGGTTATTCCACGGTATGGAAATTCATAATTACGAAAAAGGTAAAGTCAATACATAGAAAAACTATATATCCTTCTAGTAAGACAATGGATTCTACAAACTGAACACGAATTCGAACCCGCGACTTTCTCGAAAGAGTCACCGCTGAGCTATCAAGGCTTTTTTTAATACACGTTGAGTATTTAAACTACAACATTGGACAGTGATTATACTACAGCAGAATGAAAGACACTAAGTTGTAATAGGACCGTCATAGATTTTGAGATGATTAAAATCCGCAGTTTACATTTTACTATAAATGCTACTAAGATTAACAGTTGTATATCTATACTTATATATAAAGATTTGAAAATTTCTTTCAATGTAAGATAGTCCATTTATCGAGGAAGGCTATAGGCCAGTGTTTCCCAACGTGGGGCCCACGACCCACAGGGGGGCAATTTGATGGTTAAGGGGGGGCAACTCGACAAGTGTTTCCCTTTAGCCTTTCGCTCTGGGCAATTTAAGTGCAATGCTAGATTTCAGTGCCAAATTAAACAAAAAAAGCAATTTTTCTTCCTAAAACCTAATATTTATGTTCTTTAAGTGAACAATTTAATTTTTAATATTAAAATTTTTGTATGTTACTTAGGGGGGCAAAATAATTTTTAACGTGGGGCATGGACCAAAAAAGGTCGGGAAACACTGCTATAGGCTGTATAACATCACGCTAAGATGAATAGGAGAACAATAATAACGCAATAAAAATAGTACGAAAACGGCAAAATTTAAAGCTTTCCTTGCGTGCGCTGAGTAAACGGTGATAGTTATTAAAAAATCATGTGTTATAAAATTGTTCCCATCTAAAAGTTCTAAACAAAACTTCGCCACAGCATATATCTAGATTTTAAGGTTAACCCACTCTAACCAGTTTTATGGTTATCAAAAGACTATATTATGGTTTCAATCGTTCTACACGGGCGGAGCCGGTGGCGATTGCTAGTCTCTAATAAAAATACCGTTTTTTCACTTGTTGTTTTTGTCTACAGAACGGAACGCAGCCGAGAGGATGCCGGAGCCGCTGTGTCTGACCAACAGATGAGATCCGCACTTACCCCCTACCCCTTCGATCGATATTTGGTAGGCATAAAAACTAATTTTATACGTGCCGTGTGGTATACGGCTGAGTAGAGTCGACCATCTTGATTTCTTACCGAGGTTTCCTAAAAGGCGACCAAGGTAAGTCGACCCGCCGTGTGGCATTCGGCTTAGTAGAATAGACCGCACACATTTCTTACCGAGGTGTCGTATAAGGCGACTAAGGTAAGTTGACCCACCGTGCGGTATCCGGTTTAATATAGACTACCCTCTTTCTTACCGAGGTATCGTAAAATACGACTAAGGTAAGTTGACGTCAGAAAGGCGGCCGGTCGGAAAGTACGTTGCCAAATCATTTGTGGTTTGGTGACAACATGTTGTCACCAAACCCACTTACAGTAGGATGAGCGCAGGAGTATGATGATGATGAAAAGTTAATTTTATAATTGGATTTAAAGATATCTATGCCGTTTTAAATTTTATATTTTCTCTTTTTTCCAGGTTGAGAGCAGAAAACAAATTGATATGGTTAATATTATAGATGATGACATTTGGAATTCAGAGCCAGCGTTAAGGCCCGAAGATGAAATTATATTGAGAAAATTACACGAAATGCTGCAATCCACTGCAGACGATTTGAAGCTGCTCTCTGGAGAACTATCTAAATATCATGAATCAGGAGTTCAAGTGAAAGCAATGACCATGCCATTGGATGAGGAGTTTAATGAAAAAATTCATATTGAAGAAGTTGTAAACGCTAAATTTCAAGGAAGAAAATTAGTAGACAGCACAAAAAGTTCTCCAAATACGCCACAAAAATATATTAGCGAGGGGATTTTACCATGCGGTGATAAGAATAATATAAAGAACGCAATAAACACTAGTATTCGAATAAATAATTTGCCAGTTAAGAAACAACCAGTTATGAAAAATTTACAAATATCACGTACTAGAACACTTCATATAAATGGTAAATCAGATACTAACAAACGCGAAACTAACCAAGTGAAAGATAAAAATACTAATCTCGATAATGCCAAGTATACTAAAAGTGTTCCTGCTGTGTCGTACAAAGAGTTTTCTTACAAATATATAGAACCTGATATAAAAAAATCACCCCATAAGTCATTGAAAATCCAAGAAATGCCTAGTATTAACATAAGAAGTGATTTAAAATTTCAAAAAGTATCACAGATAGATATTTTGCCAGATAGCAATGATGCACATATAACACAATCTGTTCAAAATAACGCATTAGTAATTGAAATGAAACACGAACCTATGTTAAAACAAAGAACGATAAACTTTGATGATAGTCAATATGTAACTTTACCTTCACCAACTAAACCAATCTTACGAAAAGTCTCCACAATGTCAGCTTATGAAAGTAGTGAATCTAATAATATTAGTTCCGACAATCAATACAAATTACAGAAACGGAAACATACGATCGTCAAAACACATGAAACGCCTAGAGTAAATATAAAAAGTGCACCAACTAAAAATAACCCACCCATTAAAAAAGGTTCAAGCCGCCCCAAAGTTTCCTTAAGTGATTGGAAGAAAAAGTTAAATTCAGTTTACGGTACACCAATCAATTCCAAAGCTGTAGAGGTTAAGAAAACTAAAGTATCTTCGAAAAAAATAAGCAAGGGAACTGCTGCAGATATTACTACGACAGACAATGAAAAGAAAATTAATCATCAACCAAAATATAGTGACACTAATAAAGAATATATACCCTATTCAAAATTAACATTAGGTGGTGTCAATGTTAGTGATATCGAAAGAGAAATATCAAACATACAAAATAATAAAAATATTGTAATCAGTCCTATCTTAGATAAAATTTTAAGCAGCCGTGAAAATTCTTTTCACAAGGACAGTCCCAGTAAAAAATCTCAAAATAAAAACACTAAAATTTTTACTACATCCGACGAGAATTTATTGGAAGAAGTATTAGATCTCGAAGCCAAAGTTACAAATACATTGACCAACAATAAAAACAAAATAACAGTACAAAACGATATAGATTGTAGTGTAAAAGACATAGACAGTTACGTAGATGATTTTACAGATGAAAAGTCAGAGGATTCTGAACGTGACAACCAGAATATATCTCCTAAATCAACTCCAAATTCAGAATATTCCTTTGATAAAGAAAATGACAATTCTGAATCTGTATCAAACAACAAAGTCAAAAGCAACGAGAATAATGACGGTATTAACAACAGTACTTTTACTAAGGTACCAAATTTGTCATTTAAAAATACTGTAGACATATTTGAATATGTCCATGCAGTAGATACTCAAGATACTGGCACACAAAGTAATACTACAAGTAAAATAACGCCGAAGGAGACCCAAACATCTCCAAGAGACGATAGACCTAACGTTCAACCAATTCACAATGACTTGTGGCCGTCAATGGATCCCAGAGGAGAGGTACAAAAATTGTTTACATTAGAGAAAGAGTTTCTGAAAAAACTAATTATTGATGAATACGGCGATTTGTTTGAGAAAAATCTAAATAAGCCGTCGACTTCAGGTATTGTTGCAAGTGAGAATTGTGGAAAAAATGTGGCTGCTAGTCAGAAAAATACACAAACGTCCCCCGCACATGTAAAGAGTGTGATGACATCACCTACTAGAACTAAGACAAGGCCCACCTCACCTTTTGTCTTAACAGTCAATCAACAAACAAGTCCTATTTTGGGAGCCTCAATCGACGAAGAACCAAAGAGTAATGTCAATAACGAAGACGATCTTGGTATATCCGCTAATTTGTCATCTCCACGGTTTAGTTTACGGTTACCACAAACTTCAAGGGATATTCTTTCACATCTTGATATCAAATTAAAAAATAATCAAACGAAACATAACAATTTACGCCAATATCCTTTCAGTAGCTCGAGTTCTGCTGATGCTGATTATTCATCGTCTGACATAAGTAGCTTAGGCGAAATAAATAAAAAATTTAAAAAGCTTAAAAAAAATAGAGGTTCGTCAGTTTCAAAAATAAGTTCTTCGTCATCATTATCTCAATATAGTTTCGATTTATCAAGCTCTGTGATTCCGTTGCGGAGTGAAGGAGAAGCTAGTATAAGACAGAAGAAAGGAAAAAAGATAAATAAACAAAGTAGGAGTGAAGGAGAACTGAGTTTAGGTCAACTGCGTTAAGTTTTTTGTTATGAATTTAAGTATTGCTGCGAATATTTAAGTGATCGCTTTGTGCCTTAAAGGGTCCATTTTTACTGTAAATATTCTAACATAGAGGGTAAATAGTATTCAACCTAACCATTTCTGTATATAGTCCTCATGAATTGATGTAGTGCATGCCTCAATAACAAACTCAATTTTATTAATATATCGATGTTATTTAAATGCAATTTTGAACTACAAGAGTGATTGGAAGCTGTTTTATTTAGAATATCTGTTTAATTTAAAGATAAGCAATTAGGCCATAAATAAGACTCCCTCTAGGTTGTTTTTAATAATGTTACACGAATGGGCCCAGTTAGTAGGGATATTTTTTTAATAGTTTATAGTTATCGATAAGAAAAAAGGTGTCGCCCATCTGTTGTTTACTTACCTAAAGTACAAATCGGTAATCGCAATTACATTTGTGATATTTATATATTTTTAACTTAGTGTAGTGTTTATATATTAATTGCCATTTAATTTCTAGTATAAATGGTAAGGTAATAACATTATGACTGAGTAAATAATATTATGTAATTTAATTTTGTATTATTTAAATATTGGGAATCAAGTACAATTGAAATATTTAAAAAAAATTGAAAAATTGTAATTATCCATAGATTTAGTACCTCATGTAGGCTTTTAATATTTACTTAACGTGTTCTTTATTGTCGATTCTATTTCAAATGTTACACAATCATATACCGAATTATTCATCCTATTCTATATATTCTCTATGTGAGGTACCCAATTTCCTCACGCCCGCCAAAAAATTCTTTGTTTCAATACATCCTTTTTAGGTCTATTGAAGCTGAAGATTCGCCTACGGTGCAAAATACAGAGAGTAAATAGCAGAAGCTTTTCGTCGTCAGAAAATGTAGTTCTTAAAGTGCCATCAGTGGGGACTGACCACAGTTTACCATTCGATACCTTCTAGGACCAGTAATGTAATCGTCATAAAAAAAGCTTCAATAAATCTATACTAATATATAAAGCTGAAGAGTTTGATTGTTTAAGCGCGCTAATTTCGGGAACTATTACACCGATTTGTAAAACTCTATGAGTGTAATATAGTCCACTTATCGAGGAAGATTAAAGACTTTATAACATCAGGCTAAGATGAATAGGAGAGGACGGCAATAAAAATGCAAAATTTCTATGCAAGCACACCTTGTAACTAAATAAAAACTTTGAATGTCGTTTTGTAAATTTTTTCTATGTGGTCAATTCAAAAGTGGAGATGAACTTCATATAAATCTTGCATCAAAAAATTGCGTTATGATTATACGTTACGTATATTAGCATACATTAATCATAAACACATTAAAAATAAAACATCATTATTCATTTGAAGTTTTTAAAATGCATGTAAATACCGTTAATGTCAACTTTTTCAAATGCTTGACGTGATTATTACTGACTTATTTGTCTGAGGTATGATTTTAAGAGACTAGAACTCGAAGCCGTTAATGAAGTATAAAAAATACTTACTTCAAAACCTGTGTCTATGACCTGTGTTCAAAAGAGCTAGATCTCAGAACCGCAAAGCATTTAGAAAAAGTTTAATTGTAAACAAATTAGGTAATAAAAATCTGTGTTGTTGATATTATTAACATAGATTATTAAATAAATAAGAGTTCAAATGATTGTGCATGACTAAGCATTTTATAATTGTTCGCTACTGAATAGTGAATAGCGAGCGACCATCCGCGTCGAAAACACCAATCAATATATTTATTTTTAATTAAATTAACGCTTTCACATATTTTACATGTTTCGTTATAGTGGTATTATGATTAAAATGAAAATATTTTTATTTTTATTGATCCTAAAAACATCAATAGCACAAAAACCGCGAGTCGACCCTGGTTATGATTGCAACTATTGCCAGCCAGAACAATTGCATATTTCATTTGGATGTAAGTGATAATTTGTTAAAGTTAATATTTTTAAGTTAAGTTATAAATATGAGTTTTTATTGCACATCATTAATCTATTTTAATTATAGCGCTCAGTTATTCGATAGTGACTTAATGATATTTTAGAGACAAAGACCAGCTATATGAATATGGAAAAGTTAAATATCAAATATATACTTTTTATTATTTCATTGCTTGTCTTCATTTTGTTGTGCGATTGCTTGAAAGACTACAATATATAGTATAAGTAACCTTAATATTAACATGTAATAAAGAATTTGGTTTAGTAGAGGACAAAGAATGATGATTTCTTAGACAATTGGTGCCTGTCTAGGTAATGATTATTTGCCTCTCATTTGAGAATGTTTGAGATTACATTTCAAGATACAAAGAGAGGGTAACAATTAAGTTATGGCCGTTTAATGAATCATTAACCAAAGTTCTGCTAAGGACTGCTGCTCGGTAGAGTTGGTGAATCATTAGCCTGTGTTTATGCTTGTATAAAATTCTTCAAAACATATTTAATTTGTTTTTTTTTTCACAAAAGATTGAAGGAAATGTAATTAATAATAATATATACATTTTACACACTCAAAGATTATAGTGATTATTAGATTTGAAAATCTTCAAGCTTAATATAAGCTATCACTGCTTGACAAAGATTAAGACATAATATTTAAGCACAAGGCCTCCAGCCCGACGGAATGAAATGAAATGTAATATTTAATGAGTTAGTCTTGTGTATATATATATACATACAATAATATATATATATATATATATATATATATATATATATATATATATATATATATATATATCATACATACATATATATATATATATATATATATATATATATATTTACAATATTTTTTTTATTTTTTATTTTGTAAAAAATGAGCAAGCCTCAGTCAACCATGTACTCTATATAATGATGCAAATACATCAGCATATTAAATCATGTATAATGAAATCTTATTTGTTTGATTCAATACGTTAATATGTTTATTTAGATCAAAAATCAATGCCCTCTATGACACGTAGATATAACGCCACCAGTGTTCTTTGATAACATTAATCTTAGCCACCAGTGTCATTGTTTATCTGGCAATGTTATTATAATATCTTATGAGCTAATTAATTTAATTTTTAAAATTACGAATGACATGTCTTGGTTTTACGTGAGTCTTACTGTGTTATATTGGTTTAAAATTTTTAAGTTTTTGAATTAAAGCATAATAATTATTCTTTTCTCGTTAAAATATGTATCCATACTAATATTCTAAATGTGAAAATCTTTCTGTCTTTTATGGCTTATTTGATCGAGCTATTTTAATGAAATTTGTTACCACTGAAGTGTATAATTTCTGTAATTCCTCTGGGAATAGTAAAAAAGCTGATATATTAAGTGGCAAGCAACAAAGAGAGCTATTGTGTTCTATCTATCTAGTTGTGGGGACGCCTGTCGGTGCAGGGCGGGTGGTCAGCTTCAATTTCTGGATTATTCCAACCCATTTCCCCGTGTTAGGACAAGGATTTCACTGCTGTCCTGACTAGTACGTTACTAGCTTGGCATTATTATATTGGGAGGTAGGAAATCGGTAAAATATCATTACAAAAAAGCCTTTAAATATGTTCAGGTCAACCAAATCACACAGTCAAGTGCTAAGTCTAAGCTCAGTCTGGGAGTCGTATTTTTTTAATGATTTTTAAGAGCTGGAATCTAGTCCTTTAAGATCTAAAATAAATTATTTTAATTGTTTTACAGCAAAGACAAACGACATAGTGGTAACATGGACGACATACAACGATACCCTGGAGTCGCGCGTGCAGTACGGCGAGGCGGGGATGGACCGGGAGGCCGAGGGGCAGAGCACTCTCTTCACGGACGGCGGGAAGCTGCGCCGCAAGATGTGGATACACCGCACGGTGCTGCCCGACCTCAATTTTAATACTACATATGGTAAAATTTTAGTTAACTTCATTTTCATGTGATTTAATTTTAAAACTGTTTATAAAATTAATCTTGTAAACACACAACAAATACACACACACCACCACCACACGTACACACATACCACCTCCACACACACACACACACCTATATACCAGACACAGACACACACACCTATATACCAGACACATACACACATACACCTCAGACACACACACACACACACACAAATATACCACAGACACACACACATATACAACATACACACATATATACCACAGACACACACCCATATACCATAGACACACACCCATATACCACAGACAGACACACACCCATATACTACAGACACACACACACATATACCTCAGAAACACACACACATAGACAGACAGACACACACACACGCGCGCTGATTCTTTCCATTACATTCATTCATTCCATTTCTACATTATTTCAGATATGGTACAGTGGACCTATTCGACAATTTTTTTGATGATCTTTCAGTAGTTTGTTAAGGAATAAGTGAATTTAAATTATTTTAATTGTTGATAAAAATTACTAATACATAATATGTTATAATTTCGTTCTAAAAAATAAAAAATAAAAAATATGATTACATCGTCAAATAATCTAGTGAGTCATTTAAATAGTATTTCACTTATTATGATCAACTTATCTGGTAAGCAAGTGGCCGGCTTAGATTTGCGCACTAATCATTTTACAAGGCTTCATTTTGCAATTTGTGCCAATTATATTATGGGGGGCGACTGTACACAAACTCACTTTCTCCAGTTAAAGTTCAATCTTTATTGTAGTTTATTACTTTATTATTAACTTTAATTTCTCTTGTACTATGTACTAAACTAATCTACTAAAATATCAAGCTGTGGTAGCCCAGCGGTAACACTGTGCGATTCTTCGAAGAGGTCACGGGTTCAAACCCGGGCAGAACCCAATGAGTTTATCTGTTAAAACTTATGTGTCTAATTGATAATTGCAATTTATCACACGCTTTTCGGTAAAGGAAAACATCGTGAGGAAACCTGCATATCTCTAGATAATTCTGGAGATATGTGTAACCTACCAATCCGCATTGGAGCAGCGTGGTAGGTCTTAGCTTCAAACCTTCTCTCCAAAAAAAAAACGGAGAGAAGAGGCCTATTCTCAGCAGTGGGATAGTAACAGGCCCCTACTTACTTACTTACTTACTAAAATTACTAGTGGCATCCGTTCCCACTGATGTTAGGTTGAATAACGGCCAAGTTGGAACACTACACCTCAGGTGTCGTATGGAGTCTGGGAAAGCGGCAAATGCTGAGTGGACGTAACACGTGCAATCCACCTGAGATTAAATACCAGTAATTTTTAATTTTCAGTATACCACGCGGGGTCTGTTTACGGCTGGTCGGAGAAATTCTCTTTCAAAACACCCCCGAAGGGTGAAAACTGGCCGGTCCGCGCCGCCATATATGGAGACATGGGCAACAAGAACGCGCACGTAAGTATTAAGCATAGGTGTAAAAAATAACATAAAATTAGTAATAAAAACCGGGTTCCATAATAAAGTAATAATACCAAACACTCTCTCTCCGAAAACTTTTATGATCGTTTTTGGGTTTGGTTTACGTTATTATGATCCACAATCTGTTTTGAATAGCCGTGTAGTATCCGGGTGAGTAGAATATACCACCCTTATTTATTACTGAGATGTCGTAAAATACGACTAACTAAGTTACCCGCCGTGTTGTATCGGGCTGAAAAGATTAGACACCCCCTCTTTCATACTGAAGTGTCGTAAAATACCTAGCCGAAACATGTGACAGCATGTTTATATCCTGTTGTGCCCACCCCACTTAGAGTGGAATAAGGGTAGGAGGATGATCAGTACCATGTCTCTAGAAACTTTGATGATGTTTATGGAGTTCCATATACATTTTAATAATAGCTTGACTGTATTGGAATTAAGTTAACGATTAATTGCCTTTACATAAGTTCAATAAAGCTTAATCGTACATTTCTTAACAAAGCTATTGAAGATTATATGAATGAAAAGAAAACTTGCATTTGAGTTACAACCAACTACACATTAGATTTGTATATTATTTTAGGACAGTGACCGCGCTATTTATTTTTGGTTCTCAATAAGAGCAATAAAGAATATTTGAATTTTGTCCACCATAGTCCTCAGACGAAAATCCGTCCCGATTTTACGCTTTTACGTATAATCCTACTGGTAAATTAAAGAAAATTGAAGTTTGTACATACAAATAATTAAGCTCGGTATATAGGTTCCAATTGCACTAAATTACAGTTTTCCAGTGGTTTAGTGTATGTAATTAATGTATATTCCATTATACATATTAATATACAAGACACATAAATATATTATATTTACATACTAACACTAGTGTACGATAGAAACAAAACAATATCTCAAACGCGTCACGCTAGTAACACCAGAGCCATTGGCGAAAGTGGGCTTGCTATAACTTGTTTGTGCGTGTTGAGCAAGTGCTACTGATATTCTACAAGTGTCAAAGCACACAGCTTTAGATTTTGAAAGATTTTGAGATTTTACACCTGCGGTTTGTTTAAACGAGTCTCCATTAGAAGCAAACATCAAAGTTATATTAGGAGCTGTTCAATATTATTTGTTACGCTTTGGTAATGTTTGTTATGCAAAAGCAAGGCCAAGTATGTGGGAAAACTTTCTTTAATGACTTTAATTTTTTGCGTACATAAGCTGAATGACCATAGACGGTGCGTTCTACAATACGGAATTTTTACGCTGTGTCTATGAGACATTACAAGTCAAGATTGCCGATAGATGGCGACATATGTTTTAAGCTTCTATTTAGTCGTGCTGTGTTTATGGCGCGAACAGGAGCAAAGTGATATTAAATCACTAGTTTTGATACGGCCTTTTAAGTGGTCTAGCAAGATAACGTAGAAGAATATGTCCGGTCCAGTCGCTGTCGTACCTGCAAGAGGAGGTGCAGCGCGGTAACTTCGACCTGATCCTGCACGTGGGGGACTTCGCCTACGACATGGACACCGACGACGCGCTGGTGGGCGACGAGTTCATGCGGCAGATCCAGCCCCTGGCCGCCTACCTGCCCTACATGACCTGCCCGGGGAACCACGAGTCCAAGTAGTGAGTCACCCACGGCTACTTCTAAAGCCCAGAATTATGTTCATCCCATCTTAACTCCTTTCAAATGTGATAGCCTAAAGGTGACATCGTGTGACCTACTTCTCTTAGTTAGTTCTTCTTCTCGTTGTTAGTTAAGTCCGCGTGATTCCCTGTGAGAGAAGTTTAAGGAAATAGGTATTTATACATTTGCTTCATAGTACATTTTAAGTAATTTAATTTTTGTATATAAAAGTTTAAAGTGTTATACAACGATAGGTGATGTATATAATAGACAAAGTAGCAACCGACATAAGCTTGCGGCTCCCGCTTTGCGCCTTGCAAAGGTACGAAATTCGTTTGTGGGTTTGGGTATAAGATTCTATAATAAAATACGACTAAGGTATTTTGACGTCAGGCAGGCAGCCGTTCGTAAAATACGTAGCCAAATCATAAGACAATATGTTTATAACATGTTGCGCCGATCCCACTTAGAGTGGGATAAGGGCAAGAGGATGATAAGCCCTTTATTCTCGTTCAGTAACTTCAGCAACTACCGCAACCGGTTCTCGATGCCGGGCCCCCACGGGAGCCTGTACTACTCGTTCGAGCTGGGCCCCGTGCACTTCATATCCATCTCCACCGAGGTGTACTACTTCCTGCAGTACGGCTTCAAGATGGTCGTCAACCAGTTCGAGTGGCTCAAGGAGGACCTCAAAGTTGCCACCATGCCGGAGAACAGGTAACATTCGGTATATGTTGGAACAATTTACCACCTCCTTTCCTGAGACGCCGTTTCTTCAAACTTCCATATTTATCCATCAGTTCTCTTTAATCCTTAAAAAACAATTTCAAATATTCTTTATTTAAATAGGCATTTACTAGAAAATTTTTAAACCGCATAATTTTTAGAAATTACCGATAATAATATGTGGCAATTATAGAAAATCTATGTAATGCTAAATGTAGAGTGTATTTTCCATTTTCATATACAATTTTAATTTACTTTTTACATGCATTTATAAAACATATGCATTGCCAATCTTATCGTTGCTTGAATTGGATCTCTCATACCGCATAAAATAACCACGCTTTATTTGTAAAAAAAAAGTAACTAAGTAACGGCTTGTTACTATCCCACTGCTGGGTATAGGTCTCCTCTCTCCGTTTTTTATGAGAGAAGGGGTGGAGCTACCACGCTGCTCCAATATGGATTGGTAGGTCGCACATATCCCTAGAATTCTCTAGAGATATGCAGGTATCCTCACGATGTTTTCCTTCACCTTAAAGCGTGTGATAAATTGCTATTATCAATAAGACACATAAGGTTTAACAGAAACTCATTGGTGCCCGGGGTTTGAAACTGTGACACCTCAGAATAGTCGCACGGTCTCACTGCTGGGCTATCACTGCTTTATTTGAAGTTTGTTATGGTTTATTAGCTGTATGAATGAATGAACACTTTTATTGAACACCACATTAAAAACAGTAAAAACTAAAAATAATAATAATAAATACATATTGAAAAGTAGTGCTACAATCTGGCGGACTTATCGCTAAATAGCGATTTCCAGCCAACCAGGTTGATGAAAGGACAAAGCTACAGATATATATAGTAGGTGGTGTGTATATACAAAGAATAAAGAATATTAAGTAAGATATACATACGAATACATACATAAACATAAATATATACATAGATACATACAATATACTAATACATATATAAATATAATTCATTTAGAGTACATAATATATAAAAATTGTCACGCATCACAGTAACCCAGCAAGAGACAAGAAATGCTGTTTAACCCGCTTTTTAAACAAAAATAAGCTTTCCGATTGCCTTATCGGCAATGGCAACGAGTTCCAAAGCTTAATGGTCTGAACTGCAAAAGACTTGTCGTAGAACTTGCTTCTGTGCGCAGGCATCTTTAAAGTGAGCATGGTTGTTTGGCGAACGGTTCTACGATAATAGGATGCCAAAAATTTAAAAGAACTCTTTAAATAGTACGGAGTTGTGCTGTATGGTACATGGTGGCTGTTTCACTTCAGAGCCAAACGTCCGTGGGTGGTGATATACGGTCACAGGCCGATGTACTGCGCGGGCAGCCGGCCGGCGTGCCGCTGGCACCGCCTGCCCAACCGGGCTGGCCTCCCGCTGCTCGGCTGCGGTGAGTGAGCGCGGCTCTCAGCTGCTGGTTGTTGCAGGCGCGCCCGCCCCTGGATAGTGCTGTACGGCCACCGCCCCATGTACTGCAGCGACTCCGACGACATCGACTGCAGCGTCGAGTACACGAGAAAAGGGCTGCCCTTCCTGGAGATATACGGTAGGTACCTTCCAGGTGGCTGCTTGTTGCTGCCACATTTCTTACCAAGGTGTCATAAAAGGCGACTTAGGTAAGTTGACATCAGGCAGGCGGCCTGTCGTAAATACGTAGCCAAATCATGAGGCAAAATTTTAATAGCACCCTGGAGAGCGCCTTCTCCTGGCAGATGCCTCTCTAAACATAGACTCATTCTTTCGCTAAAAAAATCGCGACATCTCTTAGAAGATCTACTTCAAATGTACGTCAGATTCTCCGTGTTAAACGCTCGGACCTTAAGGCGATTCGACGAGACTTCCGTGTCTGAACAAAATCAATATATCAAGATTGATTTTCAGTTCATCAGTTATTATTTAATTAAGAAAACAAAATTAGTCATTATGTGTACTAAAGAGTGGGAAGAAAATATTTTTTTAAGATATTAAAAACACGCTTTCGAAGTTAAAAGTAAAAAATAATGAAACATTTATTAGTATTATTGTGAAAAAAATCTTAGAGCGATACATTGATAAAAAGATCACACAAAGTTTCCCTTGCATGTTTTTGTAAACTATTTTTTTATATCTTAATGTAATATAGTCTATCCGTCTGTCCTACAGGCCTGGAGCCCCTGCTGAAGCAGTACGGCGTGGACCTGGTGGTGTGGGCCCACGAGCACAGCTACGAGCGCACGTGGCCGCTCTACGACGGCCGCGTCTACAACGGCACGGAGGGGCCCTACATCAACCCGAGGTACGCATGCGTTGACAGAGCACGGAACTCGAGGTACGCATGCGTTGACATAGGGTACGTAACCCGAGGTACGCATGCGTTGACAGAGCACGTAATCCGAGGTACGTATGCGTTGACATAGAGCACGTAACCTGAGGTACGCATGCATTGACTTAGAGCACGTAACCTGAGGTACGCATGCATGGACTTAGAGCACGTAACCCGAGGTACGCATGCATTGACATAGGGTACGTAACCCGAGGTACGCATGCGTTGACATAGAGCACGTAACCCGAGGTACGCATGCATTGACGTAGGATATGTAATCTGAAGTACGTATACTTTGACATAGGGTGTTAACACCATATATGAAATGCCGAAGGAAACCTTTCGCTTCAGAATAAGCGTCAACCACGACGCGATAACTAATAGATCAATCATCATTGAAAGTGTTTGTCACACAACTAATATACGCACACAACGCATTATGTAATTCACTATAATTTAAAAATAAAAACAGCTTCCTGAATTTTTAATGATCTAGCTTATATAACAATAATTTGCTCTTCTGGGCCTAAGGTACTCATGTTTTGACATGAACGTAACACGAGGTACGCAAGCTTTGACGTAGGGCACGTTACCCGAGGTACGCATGCGTTAACTTACCTTAGTTATCTTTTACGATACCTCGGTAAGAAAGAGGGCGGTCTATACTACTCAACAATACCACACGGTGGATATTGTTTTTAAACATAAATTTTATGACACTGCCCATTTACAATCGCTACCTACTTACCTAAGCTATAATTGTAACAATTTACATCAATATCGCGGATTAGTCGTGAAAGAGTAACAGACAGACTTTATACTATTGTATTACGTGACCATTTGACCACTGGTGTGGCGCCGCAGGGCTCCGGTGCACGTGGTGACGGGCTCCGCTGGCTGCCAGGAGGACACCGACAAATTCCAACGTAAGTACCGACGGCATTAAGTACGTAAAGATCTAGTTTTTATCGTATTGTGTTAGATTCTGTTGGATATGAGTACTAATACTCGATAATTTGTATAATTGTTACGACATACCTATAATAATCAGATATAAATTATCACTACGTAGTATAAAAACAAAGTCGCATTCTTTCTTTGTCCATATATCCCTATGTATGCTTAAATCTTGAAAACTACGCAACAGATTTTGATCCGGTTTTTTAATAGATAGAGTGATTCAAGAGGAAGGTTTACCTATATGTGTAATAACATTCAATACCGAGTAGAGAAATACTGTAATTTTTGAGGTTTCTAATGTGATGTCGTAAATAATTACATTTTTTTTCGCTTACATTGCAAACGCAGGCTAAACCCTACGAGATTTATCAAAATGATGTACTAACTACACACCTTGAATAGGTCTACAGAAAAGTCAGCGATGGTATATGTCTATCTCTTATGGATAACCCACAATAGCACTTTTTCTGAATTTCTTTTTAAGAAAACTAATGCCTTATGTTCAAAGCAATTTTTATACAATACAGCATTAATCCTTATCCCATTAAGTATCTTAAATACATTGTTGATTTAGTACAGATCAATATGGCCGTTTACAGCACGTAATTTAAGTGAATATTTTCTGAGATATTACTGATTCAAAATGCAGGGGCATAGCAGTATTTGTTTTACTCCAAATTTAACGCGTGCGGTCCCACAGTAATGAATAAATCAAAACTATTGGATAGATTTTAATAATTTTTTTCACTGAGCGACATAGGCTATATGTTTTATACCCGTGCGAAGCCGAAGCGGACCGCTAGTACTAATATAATTTAGGCGTTACTTAGCGGAGGTCCATAATACAAAACTAATGATACCCGCGACTATGCGTTTTGTCGTGGAGTCTATCTCCTGTCGATGCCTTCCCTTTGTGCCTTGCTAAAGTGCGGAACTCGTTTGTGGGTTTCGGTATAAGATTCTATAATAAAATTCCGCAATCAATTTCAGCACTGCCATTACAGCAGTTTAAAACACTGTTAAAAAGAGGCTGATACAGAAAGCCTACTATACTCTTGAAGATTATTTAGAAGATAAGAATGTGTGGATATAGCCCTCTTTGAACCTGTACAAGACAGTAACGACTTAATGTAAATAGTATTAAGAATTATATTTTTAAAAGAGCAACCGCCGAGTTTCTTGCTGGCTCTTCTCGGTAGGAACAGCTTTCCGAACCAGCAGTAGAGTTGACGATTCAAAAGCACTTGTTTACAAATTTATTTGAATAAAGAATATTTTGAATTTGAATTTGATGCTTCGGTTACGGGGCAAACTATTGTTGAGATTGTGGTGGTGAATGTGTGCAGTGCTTCTGTTATCTGTGGCGGGTATTGCATGAGTTTTTACAAATGCCGCAGCCCACCCCCCCTCGTGGTCCGCCTTCCGGTCCAGCGACTACGGGTACACGCGGTTCGTGGCGCACAACACCACGCACCTCTACTTGGAACAGGTAATACCACATATTATAAGCTATAACAATTTATGGGACTCAGTAATGCAAATTAAGTGTTTTATGGCCCCCGTTAATTATGAGTTATAACAATTTACTTGATACAGTAAACGCTGCCACACTGCCGACGAGTCAAACAATATTTTGATATCCAATTCAATTTTATAATTACCAGACCCGAATTTTGATATAATTCATATTAAAATAATTTTTTAGTGATCAAATTGTCCTATCCGAAGAATAAAGTCACATTTCCTATGCTTTTACATGGGCGAAGTAACTTTATTCCTCGGATAGGGCGATTTGATCGATAGAAATTTAATTCGAGTCAATGATTCAAAATTGTAATATGAACAATATCAAAATTCGGCTCTGGCGATTAAAAAAATGGAATTACCCAATTCCATTTTTTTAACGTTAAACCAAAAATTTAACGTTAATTAACTTCAGTAGAAAATTTTGGTTTGATCAAATCAACATTTGACTTAGCTTATAAAATTTGGCTGTTTGTACAAAATCTAGCGTAGTAGGTGCAAATGTTTGGCTGTGTCAATACGAAATTTGGGTTGGTTGATACATAACTTGGCTTAGTCAATACATTTTTCTGTGTGTATACATAATTTGGCTGTTACAATACTAAACATGGCTTAGTCGAAACATAATTTAGCTGAGTCCATTAAAAATTTGGTTGTGTCCCTATTTAATTTAACATGGTCGATACATAATTTGGTTTAGTCAATACAACATTTTGCTGTGTCTGTACATAATTTGGCGGTTACAATAAAAACCTGGCTTAGTGGAAACATAATTTGCCTGAGTTCATAAACATTAGGTTGTGTCCCTATTTAATTTAACATGGTCGATACATAATTTGGCTTAGTCAATACATTTTGTTGTGTCTATACATAATTTGGCTGTTACAATACTAAACCTGACTTAAGTCGATACATAATTTGGCTGAGTCCATAAAGCATTAGGCTGCGTTAAAATTGGCTTAGTCAATAAAACCTTTGCCCAGGACAGGCTGTTAAAATATACTCTTGCATGTTCCCAGGTTGACGTGGACCTTAAGGGTCAAGTGATAGACTCGCTGTGGATCGTCAAGGACCGCCACGGACCTTACGAGCTTTAATATCACTTACTTAACTTATACTAGGCTAGAATTCTGGCCTCGTGTAGTTCTACATTCGATATATATGCCATTTTTAATATTTTATATTAAAGTACTAAAGTACTTTGTTACGTAGTTTACATTTTGAGTAGTTATTAAAGGAGGTTAACGAATCTTGATGCAATGTGAATCTTATATGCAAATAATGCATTAGCAATAATCAACGTTCATCCGATATACGAATATGATTTGTAAATTATATTTAAGATAGAAATTACGAAATTGATACACCAAAGACAATGTTGTGTGAAATAATTGTATATGTTGCAATAATTTGTGATTTTATTGTTAAATTTTCTTATGATTTTATTTTGTTTATACACTTTTAAATAATTAAATAGTATTACCGGTATGGTGTTTTTTTTCTTCAATATTTAATTTTTATTATAACGTATTCCCGAATTTATTTATGTACGAGTATATTATTTAAGTGAAAAATTAAGACTTGAATCATACAACAATCTTCCTGCCCTTATCCCACTCTAAGTGGGATCGGCACAACATGTTATAAACATGTTTTCACATAACTTGGCTGCGTATTTTACGACCGGCCGCCTGCCTGACGTCAACTTATCTTAGTCGTATTTTACGAAACCTCGATAAGAAAGAGGGTGGTCTATTCTACTTAACCGGATACCACACGGTGAGTCAACTTACCTTAGTCGCCTTTTACGACACCTCGGTAAGAAATGAGGTTGGTCTATTCTACTCAGCCGGATACCACGGCGGGTCGGCCATGGTATGTTATCTTAGAACTAAAGGTCCTGATTCGGTTTTCAGCGACATCAAGAGTTCAGTTTTTAAAACTATGCAACAGTGTTTACATATTTTTAATTAAAGAGTGTAGTGTTAACATATTAAAAAAATAAAAATTTATAAATTTTATATTTGTAATTATTTTTTTAATGTTATGTTGTTTTAATTAAATAATTTAACTAGAATAAGTAATATTTTATATAATTTAAATAGAATAATTTTTCTACATAAAAAAACTATAGCTAAACTTGTCTTTGACCATAGATAATACACTATAATGAGTGCTTGACAGATTTCTGTTAAATTTGAAAAATTACGATGAATATATGTAATATATGGACTTTGATTTGAATATTATTAGTTTTTCTATGTTACGTAGAAAAAAATGTCGCAAAATGTTTTTTGTCCAACAGTCTTTGGTAAAGGTGAGTGCTTATTATTAAATTAATCAAAACTCCTGCCGCGTCTATGGCAATAACGTTTATACTTAGATTATCGAATAGTAATAATTTATATCTGCTTAAAATAATTGTTGCAGATCCTCTAAGAATATGGATTTATTCCAAACTTGGGTACGGAGGATTGGAGGTCCGCTAAATATAATAATTTGGAAGCAGATTACGTGTTCAGAAACCGACGTGTTTTGGCGCAAACATGTTTACATATATCCGTTTTTATTTCCTTAAAAATTTTCCATTTCATTTTAATTTGTTCGATTTGTTAATGTTGTTTTGGTGAGTTATTTAATACACAAGGCAAGTAGTAAAGCCAAGACTTTTCTATATGCATCATTGCTTCTAGGTGTAATAAACGATATAATATCAGATAATTTACGTATGACGTTCTTTTGTTAATGTTTAAAGTACATACTTTATTATTAACTGGACTGGCCCGTTGGCTCCGTGGGTCGCAGGTTCGATTTCCGCCGAGGGCAAACATTTTCTATAAATGAAGTTGTTGGTATTTGAGCCTGGGTGTATATTTGTATTTAAAATTATATAAGCATATATTCACCAGTTGTCTGCCACCCATAACACAAGTATTAAAATTAAGTTTACTTACATTGGGGACGGACGACCGTGTGTGTAAGTGTCCCATATATTTATTTATATTTATAATGGCTTGATTTGTATTTATAACTTAAATTTATAATTTGTAGATATTAATTGTTTATTTTGTACATCACTACATATTATAAAACAAAGTCCATATTTCCGTATGTACGCATAAAACTTTAAAACTACGCAACCGATTTTGATGCGGTTTTTTTTAATAGATAGAGTGATTCCAGAGGAAGGTTTGTACGTTTAATAACATTCAATACGAAGTAGAGAAATAATGTAATTTTTGAGGTTTCTGTAAATAATTACATTTTTTTCCGCTTACATTGCAAACGCAGCCTAAACCCTACGAGATTTATCAAAATGATGTACTAAGTATTTGTACACCTTGAAAAGGTCTACAGGAAAGTCCGCGATGGTATATATCTATCTCTTATGGATAACCCACAATAGCAGTTTTTTTCATTTACTTTTTACGAAAAATGATGCCTTATGTTCAAAGCAATTTTTATACAATACAGCATTAATCCTTATCCAATTGAGTACCTTAAATAAATTGTTGATTTAATATAGATCAATATTGCCGTTTACAGCATGTAATTTAAGTGAACATTTTCGGAGATATTACAGATATAAAATGCCGTGAGGACGCCGCGGCTTGCCTTCGACTTTAGCAGCTATGTCCCTCTTTCAAGAGTTTGTTTAAAGACATTCTGTAATTAATTGTAAAAATAAAATACATAGGTAAAATGTAAAAGTAAATAAGTAAAAATGTACTATATGAATTTAGATATTCCAAAGATAGCAGGAAATCTTCTTGGTATAGGGAAAGGAAATTGTTTTTCTCCAAATTTAGCGCGTGCGGGCCACGGGCAGTAATGAATAAATCAAAACTACTGGATCGATTTAAATCATTTTTTTACACTGACTGACATGGGATATATATTTTATACCCGTGCGAAGCAGGGGCAGGCCGCTAGTAAATAATATAATGAGCTTTATATTATAAAGTTAAGCTTTTCGCATATATATTTATAAGCCTGCAATACTAAAGTAATTGTAATTTTCGTTATATTCAAATCAAAAGTAATTTATTGTTAAAACGACTGTATTATTTATACAAAATAGATAACTTTTCAATAATTTTGTTTTTTCATTCCTTTTGTATTTATACCCCGCCCTACTGCAAAAATATTATATATATATAGTATATATAGATATATATGACCCTTTTGACCTTTTTAGTACAGAAACTGATCTCTAGATGGCGCTATTACGGATCATAAAAAACGACTGCGAGTTACCCATCTATTTCATTATGTACACTGTAATCTTTGGGGTCGGCTTACCTTAGTCGTATTTTACGACACCTCGGTAAGAAATTCAGCCGGATATCACACAGCGTAAGTATATTTATACAACACATTTGCTTAAAGTTGAACTTATATACCCACAATTCAGTTTAGATTGAGATGAAGTTATTAGATCAATATTAGTTCAGCGATATTAATTCAAATTATTCTTTAATCAAGTAAATTTGTAAAAAAAATCCTTTTGAATCGTCAACTCTACTGCTGATTCGGAAAACTATTCCTACCGAGAAGAGACAGCCAGAAACTCGGCGATTGCTACTGTAAACTATAATTTTTATTACTAGTTAAATTTAGTCATTAGTCTTGCACAGGATCGAAGAATAGCTTTATCCACGCATTCTTATCATCTAAGTAATCCTAAACAGTAAAGTAGGCTTTCTGTATTAGCTTATTATTAAGTGTTTTTAATTGTAATGGCAAAGCTAAAATTGATTGCGGAATTTTATAAACCATATTATGTACGTAGGCACAAAGCAGGAACCGCAAGCATATGTCGGTTCCTACTTTGTCTATTATATACATAGTCATTTTTTAAATAATTATGCACAAGAAATTCAATTACTAAAAATATACTGCGAATAAAATGTAAGAATACCTATTTCCTTAAATTGTAAATGCCACGTATGGCTCTTTTCTGTAATACAATTTTTTTTTCAATGACCGCGATTTACCCCATAACAATATTCCATTACTAACCGTGAAACCGTAGTATGTATGAAATTTTGGATTCTAATGACCTGAAATAAATGTGAAATGATAACACAAAATTAAACAATTTTTTTTGTTAAAATCGTATTTTCTTTACAATAGGACAAAACGCAGGACAGACAAAGACAAGACAAAAATAATCAATAGTAACATAATACTGAAGTTAATTAACAATAAAAAATAATTAATAATAAAAATTATAATCAAATAATTAAATTCTATGATTATAATAATTCTAGTCCTTTTTACCTTATATTGAGGTTTTTTTTTAAATTCCTACCCTACTATATAAAACAATACTATGTGAGTATTTAAATTATGTCACCAGTCTAAATTTAGTACATTACTATCAAATACAATGTAAGTAACAACATAAACCAATTAATATTTTGCATCATAAAACTTATGGAATAACTTTCAGTATGACTTTTACTTTGGGTGGAATAGTTCAGAATAGGAGCTGACCACCCATCCTGCAAGGATGGGCGTCCCAGCAATTAGATAGATGACTTTTCCTTTATAGACATAACTTTGTCTGTTACATAGTTTTTGTTAATATTAAATATCAAATTTTACAAAAAAAAATTAACTATCAAATTTTATTGATACTTAAATATCAAATTATATTGTATAATTTTTGTACTATAAACAGGAATATTCGTCTAAATACTTAAAACGGACCACAAAATTAATGACAAATTATTTACAATAGTTATAATTACTTAACAAGTGCCGCCATCGCCACAGCACATGAGCATATTTTAACAGCAAAGAGCAAAAGGTTTAAGTCTGTAAAAGTTAACAGTGAGTAACAAATCAAGTCCGCAAAAGTTCACACTGAGTAGCAGACAGAGTCTGCAAAAGTCCACACCGAGTAACAAATCAAGTCTGCAAAGTCCACACAAGTAATAATTTAAGTCTTCAAAAATCTACATTGAGTATCATTTAAAATCTCAGTTCCTGCCTCTGTAATTTTTATGTCTGAAATTACTACCATTCTGGAAGTTCCTAGCGGTCTGTTTGAAGTTCTTTATTAATATATTACGTCTATAAGGTTTCCTGACGCCAAGTAGTGGTGCCCGTGACTTATTTTTCGGTACATTATTTTCTGGTACTACATAAAGTAATGACTTCAGAAAATTGTCCTTTGTATTATTTTCATAATTTGATACAGCTGCCTGGAACTGCTGGAGCAACCTCTGCATCAGCTTAGGATAGACAGGCACAGTGCAGTTCCTGTTGTGCTCGAAGGGATCCTGGACACACATCAAACTGTCCAGCCTGATTGGCTTGACATTTCTCGAGGAGATATTATTTTTGTATAGTGAGAACTCTATCGGTACAGTCTCAATATTCTCAAACAGTTCCCTTTCGATTGGCATCCCTAAATATGGTGATACAATATATTTGTTGAATTCAAATGTTACGTAATATTTAAAAAATTCACCCAACAATTGATACAATGATTGTGTGATGATTGTGTTGATACTATGTTCCAATGGTTTGAAAGCTGAGTTCCAGTTATGTATAATATTCTCCTGAACGTCCGCTTGCAAGTCTGCTACTGGCTCCAGTATATTTATCTGCTGTAGAAAAAATATAACCAGCAAAGTGAGACCGTAGTTCGGCATGAGGTTTTTGCCAGTCAAATTGTGAACTTTGGACCAATATTTGACAAGAATTGCCAAATGGAACGCTCTAGTATCGCAATGCAATAAGTACTCGATCAATTTGCTATTTTCCACCCCCGCAGAACTAGTGAAGCTAACGTCGCAATTCATCTTGGTAGGTATATGATAAAACTGAACTATCGGAACTTTGGCGTGAACTATGGCAAACATGTTTCGGAAGGTATTTGGATATTGCATTAAGATATTCCTAGCTCTCATGACGAGAGACTTGTCTGGAGGGTGGAGCCAACGTGGGAGTTCTATGTAACAGTCCACATCACTAGTTTTTATACCAAGTCCTGTCACTATCGAGCCAAACCCCATCACTCTAATATCTGAAACAGAATAAAAAAAGTAATATATTAAGTTTTGGTTCACCTGAAAAACCTGCTTTGATCAAAACCTGTAAAATTAAGTGGAATAGAACTAATCTGGAAGGAACCTGGATGTAACTGATGAGATTGAATACAATTCATACTAATATTATTTCTGTAATCTGTCCATCTGTAATCAACTATCATAATAAAATAATACTACCATAATAAAAATCGAACCTACACTCTATGTGATATGTGCCTGCCTGCATATATCTATGCCATGACAATATTATTACATTTTGTTGTTAGTCCTTTCCCAGTAGGAGCAAACATTAAAATCTGCAGTATTTGCTTTAATAATATATCACTATTCACAAGTGACTGAATAAAGAATATTACAAGAAAATAATTAATAAAGTATGATACTCTAGCACTTTCAGTTATTGCATATGAAAATTAAAATTAATCTTTTTGGTATGAAATGCAAAAATCTACACTTTGACATTGAAGATGTTATTGTTATCAATATGTATAGTTACAATGTACTAATATACCACCACCCATGACCTTTTGTTGGCAGTAGTTGTGAGCTAGTGACGAGATAGAGCAGTGACTGCAGTGTCACTGCATTTGCTCAAAATTGTTGGTTCTTCGATCCTAGGTGTATATTTGTATTTAAGTATGTATTTAAAATTATATAAGTATATATTTACCAGTTGTCTGTGACCTATAACACAAGTATTAAGTTACTTACTTTGGGGACGGACAACCATGTTTGTAAGTGTCCCATATATTTATTTATATTTATCTGCACCAACAAGCCAGTCAAAAAATTTAAATACCAGTATAATATTAACATAATGCTAACACAATACTAGTCGTATTATGATGTTTAAAAATTTAGTTTAGTTAAATGGATTGAGTTTCTTACTCTTTATTCACAATAAAGTGGCATCTCATAAGCCAGCAGTAGTATCGCAATTTGACACCTACAAATCGCTCTTCACAAACACTTCATGTTGTGAAATTGTACTAAAGCCAAGTCAAATAAAGAATAACTTGAAATTGAATATTTAAAATGAATGGTAAATACAACAGTATCTCTTTAAATAAGTTTTATCACTACTTTCACAATGTTTTGGAATCTATATGGAGATAATTTGTTGTCTACATAAATTAAATAAAAACAAAAGTTACCTGTCCATTCTGAACTGAAAACATCATGTAAGTCTTTATAAAGGCTATCCAACTGTTCCACTTGACTTCTCTGTAGCCGTATATACTGAAGGATTTCAACCACTTGTTGATCAAAGCCACCACTAAATTTAATTTTGGAGGTATCCAATATATCTTCTGTAATTTTTATCAAAGATAATTAAATAGTTTTACTGAAGAAAAATATACCTAATAATATTCTATATATCTCACTTTTACTATAAAAATGTTGTTACACTGAAATATTACAATTTAAATAAGAATGCACGTCGAGTAAACATTTTCGATGCAAAAACAATGCCTACATCTGATCAAGGAATTATTTTTGGTTATAAACTTAACCAACAATTTATATATTAGTATCTTTAATGTATTCATAGTATATTTCAAAGTTATTTACCATTTGATTCCATATCTATTCCTTGTCAAATATTATTTAACTAATTAAATGTTTTGGTATAAAAAAAAAATTATTCCTATCGCCATCCTTATTTTCCTTATTCCTTAGTCCTTACACATAATATACTGAACTGATTAATTGAATTATTTATTAATTTAAAAAAACTATGTATGTATAATATTTTGCACCATATTTAGAACTTAGAAGATCTATAATCTATATCTCAAATCTTTTATCATTTGACCTAGAGATGTGAAAAAATAATCGTTTTTTTTTCATAAAAAATCGTTTATATTAATGATAAATGATCCCTTTCTCATTTCACTCTTTTTTGTTGTTTTTTAAGATTGCATATGCATTGTTGGATGAAATCAATGTAGCCAAACTACACATTTTAATAGAATTTCACAAACAGTGCATCTTTTATTATTTATTGGTACAATACTAATGAGAATATTATTTTGCTATAATCTGCGATGATAATGAGAATATTATATAATTATGTAATATGCTCATTAGTTTTGTATTATGGATATCCGCAAAGTAACTCCTAATTCTATAAATTATTTATTGGTATTTTATTTTATGTATTGGTTTAAAGAAGGCAACTTTCAAATAGAAAAAAAAACAATTATTGTTAAACGATTATTTTGATACGAAATAATCGAACTTTTAAATATCGGCTATTTTTAAACGGAGAAAAATCGATTATTTATTAATTGATTTTACACTACAAAGTTTTCTTAGCCATAATGTACGTTAGACATCTATAGACTAAAGATAGCTATGGACTTTCGCTTTTAAAGCGATTGTTGGTTTATTTCCTTTGAGTCCTTTTCTACGATTCGGTTTCTTTATCGCGGGGAATTATCGACATATGGATGTAGAAGATTTAGTCTATCGATAATGTTTTCGTAACTCAATAGTTACGAAAAAATCATCGATAGACTAAATCTTCCAATTCAAAAAAATTCCAATGAATTTTGGAAATCAAAAATTTTACGTACACTACTTAAACGCCAATACTTTGTTAAATCGTTAAAATTTGTTTCGAATACGACCTCCTTCAAATAATCAATAATATAAAAAACGTAACAAGTTGTTGAAAAAGAATAAATGGTTGACTTTTGAGAAAATTGCGTCTTATTTATTAAATAAGTGTGAGGAAAAAATATCGTTGTTATACTACTCATCTTTCTCCTATTTCTTCGTCATTCAAAGTAAATTTGTATGTTTATTACACAATGTACTACTTGAAATAAAAATATTTGTATATTTTAGGCCGAAAAGAGATGGATGGATTGTGTGAAAAATGATATGCATGCAAGGAGTAGTACCAGAGTTGACGAATGAAAGAAGAAGACATTGTGCCGCCCTCACTTAGAATGGGATAAGGGTAAGAGAATGAATGATGAATTTGCTTAGGCGTATTGCTTATCAAGAAATATTTAATCACAACTGGATACTAATTTTATAAAAAATTCATTCACTCAAATGAAAATAGTATGTTATATTATTATATCAAGATGTCAGTGATAATCTATATCATTATCTTTCTATAGACTGACATACATAGAAGGGCAATGCAGGAAATGTAGAAATAAAACGAAGTAAGCTTTATATTAACCTTCCAAATTCTATAAACGTCATGTAGAAATAATCAGGAAAATAATGTTTCAAAGCAACACACAATTATCTTAGTAACACATCGTTGTCTACGAAGCGCAGTCAAAAATTTGCAAAAGTATGAACTCGATAATGTCTTTAGAGGTCCAAAACGTTTGCACTTTAAAATACTTATATTAGGAATTTTCTGAGGTCTTAGAGTCCGGTGCGGGCTTCGTTCGAATCTCAGCCGCACTGGACTCCGAGTCGTCTATCCCACTTTCAGAATCATCAGAACTGTTGTAGTTTTTTTCTCCAGAACTGCCACCATTGTTTTCAACTAGTGATTTCAGTTCGCCCCCATCTTTGGGCTGGAGTTGCGGCGACAACAAAGTTACATACCAGTGCTGCATATGAGTAATGAAAAATTTGCCAAATTCTTTAAACAGAATAACGTCACCCTCGATAAACTTTATCGTCGCCGCCATGTTTTTTCTTTCAGTCGGGAAGGACAGGATCAATTGAAAGTTTATTTTGAACGTATCGGGGTTCACGTTTAATATTTCTTGCGTGATTCGAATCTGTTTCTGGAGAAAATCCAACGTCGACCAGTTATAGAGTCTGTTGAACTGTTTTCTTTTCCATACCGGTTTGGTGATGTCGCCAGTATACCTCTGTCTCTGCGTTTTCGCTTCAGGGTTCGGCGCCTGTTCTACCTTCCTCAGCTTTATTTTACACATTTCCTCAAACATCTGCTCGATGACGTTCGTCATCACCTGCTTCCAATCGGGGCTCCTGATACCTTGTATGATATGAGGGTATATAGCTATCCTAAATTCCGGATGGGCTTTCTTGGGTATCACGGGCCGTTGCAACAGAACGGTCTTCAGAAAGCCGAGACAATGTCGGTTCTTCTCCTTCTCGTAGGCGGCCGCGGCGAACTTGAAGAACCCTTTTATCTCTGCGGCCAGGCGGCTGTTGACGGGCGAGGCCACGTTGTGGCAGAGCTCGATGGGGTCCTGCACGCATATGGGGTTCGTGAACCTCATGGGGGCGACCGTTCGCCTTTCGACGTTGACCTTGTACCGCTCGAACTCGATCGGCAGCAGGCCGGGGTCCTTGAACAGCTCCTTTTTAACAGGGCGACCCGTCAACGGGCAGACCACCATTTCGTTAAAGTCAAACGTGTCGTAAAATTGAAAGAATCCACCCAGGAGCTCCGCGATCGTCGACCCGTCGGCGACGGGCGGCAGGAGGGCGTGGTCGTGCATGAATCCCGTGTTCCAATCGTCGACGATGATGTCGTCGGCCTCGTCCCTCTGAAGGCTGTCGACCGACGGCAGGATCGAGAGGGGCGGTTGCTGGAGGTAGAAGATTATGAGCATCGTGAGCGCGTAGTTGGTCAGCTTGCCGGTGCCCGAGAGGCCGTGCACCTTGGCCCAGTACTTGATGAGCACGGCCACGGGGATCAGGCGGGGGTCGGCGTGCAGCAGGAACGCGATGAGCCTGCTGTTCTGCGCGCCGAGCGGCGTCTTGAAGGTGAGGTCGCAGTTGGTCTCGGTGGGCACGTGGAAGAACTTGACTATGGGCGTGTTGGCGCGCGGGATGGCGAGCACGTCGCTGAAGGACTGCGGGTACTTCTCGAGCAGCTTCTTGGCTTTCTGCAGGAAGGTGCCGTTCGCGTGCCGGTACTGGGGCGGCACGTTCACGAAGCAGTCCGCGTCGCTGCTCTTGATGCCGAGGCCGGTCGTTATCGACCCGAAAGGTATGGCGATGCAGCCTGCAACGGGTTAATATTTCTGATTTTGTATTTTCTTGTTAGCGGTCTACGGAAATAGGAAAGGAAATGAAATTTTAATACAGACATTAACACTAAAGAATGGATATATGTATAAACTAAAAAAGATAGTACAATAAATTGTAACAATTCTACAAAGGGAGGAATATTTTATAGAAACTCTTATTTTAAAGTGCATTATTTGTCATTGATACCATTTGCATTACTCAGCTTACATCATTTTAATTGAAATTTTAAACGAGGGCACGGTGATTTCACTTTAAAAAACCAGTGTTTTTGAAGTAAAACTTCTTTATTCACTCTTGACTTGGGGCATAAGCTTGAGTGCGTGAGGAGAGCATTGTAAAATGAATTGGGAAGGAGATATAAGTTAGTGAAGATAGAAAGAGAGACAGTTACGTTTCGTATACTGCCGTGACAGGAGAAAGGAAGTGTGAGCACATATTTCTCTTTCTTTCATAGCCCAATTGGTAGTGGTCTTTAATTATCTGGAAAGTGCCTTTACGTAGATTGTGAGTGCAGGAGAGGTTCACAGTGGGTCGAGGGCTAAGGGAGTGGAGGAGTTGTTCACAGTGGGTCGAGGGCTAAGGGAGTGGAGGAGTGGAGGAGTGGGTCGAGGGCTAAGGGAGTGGGGGGTGTCCTCACCGGGCCACAGCTGCTGCATGACGCACTCCAGCTCGGCGTAGAGCGCGCTGAGCGCGGCGGCCTCCTCCTGCGTGAGGCGCACCGCGCTCAGCACGTTGTCCAGCTGCTGGTAGAAGTCGCCCGAGAGGTCGATCAGCTCCGGCTCTATGATGTCACCTAGGACACACAGTGCTCAGTGGACAACTGGTTCGGAATGTTGCTCTTACCGAGAAGAACCAGAAAGAAACTCAGCAGTCAATCTTTTAAACATTTTCAATTTAAACTAAACTTGAATGAAATCTCAAGTTTTTATTTACAGCTTTTGCTCGCAGAAACTCTGACAGCATGGAAAAGCTGAAAGTTGTTGGCCACGTCAATGGGAAAAGAGCACGCGGTCGCCTCAACTACCTGTTGACCAGATCAAATAAAGACGCTTATATGCCTGCCAATCACCATAGCTTTCACCGCCGAGGATTGAAAAACGTGGAAAGCATAGTACATAAAGTGATCAGCAATAATAATTAAATCTAGACATCACCTTTAGTAATGAAGACATTCACTAAGAAGAACATTTATTAACAGATATGTATGTCTCATTATTATTAGTGGTAAGGCCGTGCGACTCTTTTGGGGTTACGATATCGAACTCCAAGCAGGCAACGATAATTTTTTCAGTTCGGAAATTATGTTCTTAATTGATATTTACAAAACATTATGCTTTTTGGAAAACATTGAGAGAAACTCTGGTTTTTCTACGGATCTCCTCAGAAGGTTAGGAGCTAAGATCCAGAATGCTGCTGCAATGCATTGGTAGGTACCATATATCTCTAGAATTCTATAGTGATATGCATGTATCCTCACAATGTTTTCCTTCACCGAAAAGCGTGTGATAAATTGCAATTATTATTTTTAATATTATTATCCATAGGTCGCTGGTTCAAATCCGGCTCGAAGGACCAAAAATATGGTGGAGAGAGAATAGAAAGTCGCTGGTTTGTTCAGTATTTAGTATAATTTTCGAGAGAGTTTTACTATGCAACATTACTTGACAAGACACAGGAAGAGAAGGGAAGTTACACAGACAAATAATTTAAGCTATACATCAAAATTAACACAAAGTACTTAACAATAAGACATTTAATTATAATTTAAAAAAGCCTTCTATACTGTTGAGGATTATTTGGACGATAAGAATGCATGGATATAGCTACTGTCTCACCCTGTACAAGATAGAAATGACTTAATGTAACTAGTTATAAGTATTATGTGGAAAAGAGCAACCGCTGAATTTCTTGCTGGCTCTTCTTGGTAGGAACAGCTTTCTAAACCAGCAGTAGAATTAACGATTCATAAGTATTTGTTTACAAGTCTATTTGAATAAAGAAAATTTTGAAAATTTTGTCTGCCTGGGGGTTTGAACATGCAAGTCGAACTGAAAGAGTCGCACAGCTTAATTGTCCTATAAGTAAGTAGCGGCCTGTTACTATCCCACTGCTGGGCATAGGCCTCTTCTCTCCGTTTTTGGAGAGAAGGATTGGAGCTAAGACCTACCACGCTGCTCCAATGCGGATTGGTAGGTTACACACATCTCCAGAATTCTCTAGAGATATGCAGGTTTCCTCACGATGTTTTCCTTTACCAAAGAGCGTGTGATAAATTGCAATTATCAATTAGACACATAAGTTTTACTAGAAAACTCATTGGTGTCTGCCCAGGTTTGAACCCTGGACCTCCTCGAAAGAGGCGCACGGTGTTACCGCTGGGCTACCACAGCTTAATAGTCCTATACATATATTAAATTCTATTCCATTGCAGGACATACTTTTAAACTTGGGCTTGAGCTGCTTGCTGGGAGAGCTCTTCTCCGTCTTCTCCTTCTCGAAGTATGGCCTGACGTTGAGGAACTCTCCGTATATGTTGACCTTGTTGGTGTCCTCCATGGCCTCCTTGGCCTCGTCCTCGCTGCTGAAGGCGAGCACCGCGAACCTGTTGTTCAGCTTCTCCACCAGCGCGGGCCCGTAGCTCGCGAACACCCGGACCAGGTCCTGGGGCCGAGTGTACGGAGGGAACCCTGGAAGTGGGGAGAATATATTTATCATCATTGTATCACTCTAAGTGGAGTCGGCACAACATGTTATTAACATGATTTGGCTTTCACGACCGGCCGCCTGCCTGACGTCAACTTACCTCTGTCGTATTTTACGACACTTCGGTAAGAAGGAGGGTGGTCTATTCTACTAAACCGGATACCACACAGCGGGTCAACTTACCTTAGTCGCCTTTTACGACACTTCGGTAAGAAATGAGGGTGGTCAATTCTACTCAGCCGGATACCACACGGCGGGTCGACTTACCTTAGTCGCCTTTTACGACACCTCGGTAAGAAATGAGGGTGGTACTATTCTTTTCAGCCGGATACCACACGGCTATGAGGAAACCCTGGAAGTGGGAAGAATATATTTATCATCATTTCATAACAATACAGTGATTGATAAATATTTACGTAAGCATGGGGGGAAGGGGTAAGAGCTTTGCTTACTTTTGCTGACAAGAGGGATAGGGGGTAAATAATTGTAATAAATCTGCTTACGTAATACTTGAACGGCCCCTTAGTTTGTATTTTACTTTTTACCATTTGTATATACAACCCACCATTACCTGTGACATGTACTCTATGTGCAGCATCCTCCATTTCTCACGGGTACAGAGTTGAGCCTGGAAAAGGAAATTAAAATACTGTTTAGCCTTTTTAATACCATCTTTAGAACAAAGGAACTGCTTTCTATTTTAAACGTGTTATTGTAGTTTTACCTATAAGGTATGTTAAGGTATCTATGTATATATGCTTGTTTGTATGTATCCAATTTTATGGGGAAATGGGTGGAATAGTCCGGAATAGGAGCTGACCACCCGCCCTGCACCGACAGGCGTCCCCGAAATTGTATGAAAGATGTATCCAATTCCTTTGAACTCAATTTTGATACACTTGAAGCAGACAGGTTTATTTCTAATTTTGTACAGTTATCAAGAATTGGTGGTAATATAAATATAACTTGGAAAAAATTAAAAAAAATTTATTGCACTAACCAGTGGCAAATACATAGAAAAACACTAAAAAATGAAAATTAGACAAAAATATTTGTATTATTGTGAAAAAGCTTTGTGATAATTTTTATATATATCAAAATATTTCATCAATAACAGTGATTCTTACGAAATAATATTTCAACAAAATTATTTACCCAGTTTTTATTGTTGATTTTCACACTTGTTTAACAAGAAAGTATATATTTAAATTCAACATTTACTTTATTCAATTTGACCACAAAAGAGTTATTTTAAATTGTCATCTCTACTGTTACTAAACATATTTTTAGTAAAACTGGTATTTTATATTTTAAATGTTTTGTAATTAGTAATTACACTGATAATGTTTGTACTTTAAATGATTTTTTTTTAGTAATTATGTTATTGCTTAAACATATTAACAGTGATTAGTGACTGATTATAAATTATCTATATTCTTTTGTTGTTTGAAAAATCCATATAAATCAAAATCAAAATAATCTTTATTCAAATAAGCTCTTTCAAGCAATTTTGATTAATGAAGCTACAACTGGTTCGGAATGTTGCTCTTACCGAGAAGAACCAGAAAGAAACTCAGTGGTCAATCTTTTAAACATTTTCAATTTTACATTAATATAAGTGCCTGTTACTATGAATGGATATAGATACTGTTTAACCCTGCACAAGTTAGTAATGCCAAAATGTAACTAGTTATAAGAATTATCTTGCAAAGTGCAACCGCCGAATTTCTTGCTGGCTCTGCTTGGTAGGAACTGCTTGCCGAAATAGTACTAGAGTAGATGATTCAAAAGCACTTATTTATAAGTTTACTTCACCCTAGCGACCCTGCCTTCAGCTCCGCGGGTCGCGGGTTCCATTTCCACCAGGGGCCAGCATTTTCTAGGAATGGATTTGTTGGTTTACGAGTCTGGGTGTATATTTGTATTTAAGTATGTATTTAAAAATTATATAAGTATATATTCACCACTTGTCTGTCTACCATAATACAAGTATTAAGTTACTTACTTTGGTGATGGATGACCATGTGTGTATAAGGGTCCCATATATTTATTTATTTACTTCAATAAAAAATATTTTAAAATTGAATTTGAAATTGTAATAATGAAATTTGCGTCAATCTATGAAAAATCTAATTATATACTTAAACTAACCTGTGTCAAGTGCAACTACTTTTGAAAAATATTTAGGCTCCAATATTCCTTTATCATTACCAGCTGTCAAAATGACTCCATTATCAGATTCATAGAACTGTAAGCCATCAGCGAGTGCATCCCCTAAATTGATAAATATGTAGATTTCAATGTCTCTCCTCAATCCACTTATAACATCAGGGTCGTCAAGAGTTCCTTTGGCAAAGTGTATATGCCTGCGTTGCATACAGCTTAGACCTTGTGTTCTTATCTTTTTCCAAAACTTGTGGTAGGTACCATGTACAACCGTTTTGTATTTGGTCTGGAAATTAACAAAATGTATGTCATCCTCCTGCCCTTATTCCACTCTTAGTGGGGTCGGCATAACATGTTATAAACATGCTGGCACATGATTTGGCTGCGTTTTTACGACCGGCCGCCTGCCTGACGTCAACTTATCGTACTTGTGTTTTACGACATTTCGGTGAGAAAAAGGCTAGTCTATTCTATTCAACCGGATACAACACGGGGGGTCATCTTACCTTAGTCGCCTTTTACGACACCTCGGTAAGAAATGAGGTTGGTCTATTCTATTCAGCTGGATACCACATGGCGGGAAATTAACAAAATGTATTTCAGAATCAGAAATAGTCAACTCTGACACCATTAATTTGGTTTGCACTTAGTAACATTGTTTCTTTATAATGCAAAGGCTCCCCTATTGTAGTCAGTCTCTTTCTGAATTATGATTTCGTCATAAAGCCTATCTCCTGATGATGATTTGGTTTCAGAGCAAAAGGATTCCTGTAGTCAATGTGTGTAGTGTGATGTTGGTCGTGGTGTTTTGTGATATATGAGAACTAATCCTGCAAGTAAATGGTAATATTCGATGTGAACAGTTTCTGCTTCCTACACTTAATATACACTTAACTCTTTTAAAGCTAAAGTCATGATATACTATGAGCAAGATGGTTATCACTGAAAATGCTGTATATAGTGCTTGTGTATTGTGGTGGCAGTGGTAGAGGTTTGTGCATGTGTTTTTACGAATCCTGCATGTATCAGGTATGATAACCGATTGTCCACTCTACATTTAGCATTATATATATTTTCTATTGTACTTCATCGCAGATTATAGCAAATTAATTTTATTATTACTTTTGTAATGAATTAAAATTTGCTATACCTCTAAAATAGGTGTTAGTTCACTGTCATCAATCTTGAGTATTGAGTGACCCTGTTGAGCCTTTATTTCCAGAACATTTGTGCTTGGGTTGGTCCTCAGCTTAAATCTCTGTTTATCATTATTATCTACAACTCTTTGTATATCACATAGATTATATTTCCCACCACATGATCTATGCTGTAAGATATCTTTTACTGCTATGTACCCTTCGGAGCTGTAATAAATTTTTAATTGATTATTTTTCAACAATATTTAATAAACAAACAATCATTTAGGTAATTTTTTGTATAATTAACATTTTTTACGGATATTTATTTTTATTTTTTGTCTGTAATCACACTGTTTAATTGCTATACTCCCATTTATATGTAATTTTAATCATAGGTAATGGTTTAAGTTACGTTTTATTGTATTTTACTTATAAAAACCTATATGTACTGTATGTTTCCAAAATATTAAAATAAATAAATAATTTTTTTTATCCAGAATTAAAACTAATAAATTTTTCCTTGAAAATTGTACATTAACTGGAAGTTTTTTTTTAGTATCACATTCGAGATCTCATAGACTACACTCACTTATTCTTTGATAATAAAATTAAAAAGATGTAAAATTAACGTAAAATTAAGAAGATATATAACAAAAAAAATTAAAATGTGTCTTAAAAGATATATATGAAGATTAAGCCTACAGGTAGCGATGTTTTCTTTTCAAGCATATCTTCTAGAGGAAACCATGTTGTGCGGTTATTGAAGGTTTCTCACAAATTTGTGCTGATAAAAACCAGGTTTTCTCTTAACCTACCACAGCAATAGCTTGTCAATTCAGACTTGGATAAGAGGTTTCACAGTCCACTGTTACATTTACTTGTTTTATTTACTTTTGCACTTTTATAAAGGGAAATTACCTTGACATATAATTACAATAAATAATGTAACCTTTATTCCTTGCTTTTGTTGCATTCCCTTGAGTATATTGTTTGATTAATGACTCAAGGTTGATCTTATGTTGAAAATACTAAATAATGTAAAATTTCCTAAATTGTGCCAAACACAGTCAATAATAAATAAATTGAAAATTATTTCATAATAACAAAGTAACTGTGTTAAAAATATCAATATTTAAAATTTAACATACCCAGGTTATACACGCTTCTTTGTTGTTAGCGAGGAACTAACAAACATACTGTTTGCAAAGTCAGCAACTCGGTATGCACATACATTATCTCAGTTAAACGAATAACGTTTGAATAAGTTATAAGTTTACTTAAAGTTTTAATAAGTTATAAGTTTAGTTTTTACCTTATTTTAAGTTTTTCTCTAATTGCGCCGTGTCTTAGAAGCCACGAAAGTGTTTTGCTGAGTTGCTTATCTTTACTATTCCTGAAATGTTTGCGTACATAAAGCAAGTATCGATGCACACATCAAAACAACATCAACATGTCAAAACCTTAAAGATATAGAAAGAGTTATTAATTATAACAAATATGATGAAATAATGAAATATAAGTACTAGGTTGCATTTAAGTTAAACGTCATTGGGATTTCCTGTGCCATTTACTGTTTAAAATATTGATGTAAATTACATGTAAATTTTGTCTAAGCCGTTGAAAATGAAATATTATTTCTCAACAATTCTTGCAGAAAATAAAAATAATGTTTATGATAGTCTATTAAGGATGTGAAAAATTAATCGATTTTTATTTTATGATTATAATCGATTTTTAATAATCAATTAACAAATCGATTAGGTATATCATTTATACTCAATTTTAAACATAATATACTATATTCGTTGTTAGCTTAAACTAATGTAGCCAAACTACACAATTTAATAAATTTTGAAAACATGCATTACATGACAAACACATTAACATCAATGTTATTTAATAATCGTTTTTTTTCCACTGCAAGTGACATCTGTTGAGTCTTTCGATAGGTAGCAGCCCTAACTTATAGAAGTAGCAGTCTATGCTAATAGTATCGATTATGGTATCGATTGCCTTCTGATAGTACCGATCTTTTTGTAAGTAAAGTACAACAAAAAAGTAAAATTGTAGCAACCCAACGTATTTCGGGGAAGTCCACACGTTATTTAGATTAGTACCGAGTTGTTAAATCGTTCCCGCCTCACGGATACATCTTTGAATTCGAGTCAGAACTCAGACTCACGCCTGCGCGGAGGCTATTATACAAGTCTCATTTTATATGACGTTACGGTTAAATTTCGGCACTATTGTTTAAAGTTAGTTACAGTCACTCTTTTATGTTTGTAGTGTAATACTTTTGTTTTAGTCATTACAGAGTACACGAAAGTTTTGCCCGAACTATTTCTTTTATTTCGGGAAACCGAACCTTATAATTTTGTCACCCACCTTAGATTGTGTCGTGATATATACCCCCAGCGTGATATTGGCGCCCAACGTGATATTGGCGCCCAACGTGATATTAGCGCACAACGTGATAAAATTAAATTTTGAATACAAAAACAAGTAAATTTTCGATGGTATCTAAATTTACACCGGCTTCAGAATCGATAGTATCAATAGCAATAAATCATAATATAGTTTAACTAGAGTTTCCGACCACAACCAAGCCATATATACATTTAGTCTTCCATAGACTGAGCGAAGTAGAAGGAAGGTAACCTCCGCCACCATGTGGGAAGCTGAAGCAACATAACTGGGAAGAGAGATAGTTCAACTATCATCTTTATCAGCTATGATAGTATTAAAACTTTTTTTTTTCAAATAATATTGGTTTGGGTTTATATACTTAGTTTAAACTTGCTAGACAATAAAATTCATCACTTATTTAATGTATTTATTTATTTATTATTAATATATTTTAAAAACCTATTTATCAAGGGTTTCAGTCCTCGCTAATAAATGAATAACACTGATGCAAAATTTATCATTATATTGAGTAAATGAATTTACCTGATTGTAAACTTAAATAATAACATAGTTTCATAATCATTTTAATACAATTTTTTTATTTAAATTTGAATGATTGAATTAATATAGAGTATGGGAGTCATAGACAGGACTATAAGTGATAGTAAAATAATAAATATTTAGAGCGAGATAAAACTCGTATAAGTTCATCTTTGGCGAATCACACATAAAAAGACATAAAATGACCCTCATTTTCTTTCTCTTTATTGTAGTCTGGCATATTTTAGGCTGGTTTGCCTACTACTCACCAGATTTTTTTTTATAATATCTATGATTTCAAGGCCCTGCATAAAATCAATGAAATCATCCATAGAGTATAGACAAAAGCCATAGACTCAGGTCAGCTGACACAATTTTTATCATTGTCTTGTGATAAGTTGTTTTCTCCGCCATTCTCGGATCACCTTTTCCATCTTTCCTGTCGCGTGAGTTAATTTTTATATTATTTTTTATAATTTTACTCTGGCTTTGCCTCTAATACTAAGTGCTTGTACTGCTATTTGTGCGCTATTACTTATATTGTCGGTAAGCCATATTTTCGGTCTGCCATTTTCGATATTTCTCTGAATCTTTGATGTCACGTACCGATTAATAATTTTAGTAAAGATTCTACAAATATATACAATGCAACCAGTACAACGTTATAGATATTTAAATTATTAATTTTATAGTACTGAAACACGTAATTTTCCATTCCGGTCCACCCAATTTTCATCATGTGACAAATAATTAACTTGGAACTAGGATTTCTATTCAACAGAAACCTTTAAAAGTACATATACCGGCGTAATTTGTATACTAAGTGTATGTATATTGTATATTTAAAAGAAATCTTGTAGTTTCATATATCGCGATATATTGTATAATACGCTGAGCTTTGATATGTAGTCTTAATTCTTATTAGATTCTTATAAACGCTGAATGATCGTAGTAATTTGGGTTCTGGTTTTACACAAATTTTTTTATGATTAATTTGGTTGGGTATTCAAAGTGTATTTTTAAACCTCAATTTTCTTAATTTTTGGTTTTTTTAAATGACTATATTTAAATATAAATTAAGGGCAAAAGTAACACAATATTAGAATAATGGTTAGATAATATATTTCAATTTAGATAATATTGATTTTGTTTTAGGTGATTATTTAAATAAAATCTATTTAATATATTCCAGTAGGCAAATAGATACTACCTAGTAATTTTAGAAATGCTAAATGCTAAAGAAATAGGAAATATTTTTTTACTGTATCGATATAAGTAATGATACTCAACTTAAAGCAATTTAGAGTAATATAACAAGATTGATTTTACCAAATTATAAATTTTATACATATTCTGCATCAAATCAAATATAAGTTACATATACATCAAATTTCTATATAATATTAATCTTGAAGTATTGAGAAAAAATTTAATTGAAATGTAGTGATTGATGATTCTTATCAGTGGTGTGTTGGTAATACTTTGATAAGGTAGCAGATCAGCTGATCTCTGTGAGCTGAAAACACAGCTATACTGAACTGAATTGTGGTAGGTGAATTTCAGGTAACATTTTAATGATTAAAAATCTTATATTACTCCTCTTTACTTGCTGGTTGTTGATTCTCTCTATTTAGCTCATAGATGATGAGAAAAAAAGGTTTTATTTTAAGAATGTTATTATTTTCTTATATTAAAATGTAAGTTAAGGATATCTGATCAAAAGGAATTACCAATGTAACCAATAATATTTAAAATATTTGTCTTACAGTATAATTCATATCAGCATAATTCATATTCATATATACTTTTTTGAAACCCTAGTTGGATTTCATGTTAGCCTTTTAAAGGTTGCCAAATGTTTAAATTTGCATGTTCTGTTCTCTATGAGATATTGGTTTACTTTATTTTAATAACATTGTATTTTAATAAAATTGTTTGACATAAAGTTTTTATACTTATGCTTTTTTGCAAATTGGGAATAGCTGTCAGTTCTAGTGACTTTTTCCACTATTACTTCCTGTATTAGATTCCTATAGCAGAGTGTATCATATAGCTCGACATTTGCATACAACATGTTTGTTAGACTCCTCCTTCTTTAATCAGTTGCTCAATTCTGGGTTTATCCCCCCCCCCCTTCTATCTTCATTTTCATTTTCATAGCCTTCAGTCTGATGACCAGATTCAGACACTTGGTCAGTTCATCTTTTTGAGGTTCCACCCCTGGATCTCTTCCCAGCTTACCTTACGTAATTTGTTTGAAGAGCCATCATTAATCAATAATATAATAATTAAACATTATTTTGATCAATTTAGTTTGATAGTTCTATATGAGGGGTGTGCAGTTATATAATATAGTCTTAATTATATGCTTTATATTTTAACTAAGACTGTTAGTGGGTTAACTTTAAAGTATTTAAGGTTATTGCTCGATGAGTTGGTTCTGTATGTTTATTTTCACTTTTTTTACAGGTGTAAAATAATAAATTCAAAATGGCGACAAAGGGCGGTTTGAAGACAATCGCCAATGAGGAGAATGAAGACAAATTCGGTTATGTGTTCGCTGTGTCTGGGCCCGGTGTGTACAGATATGTTTATTTTTTAATAATTTTTGACTTATAGGGATTACGGAGGTTACGGAGTTTCGATTACGATTCCGAAATGGAATTTCCGATTGAAGTCATATTTCCGACTTTGATAATTTGTTTATGCCGTGTTGTATTCGGCCGAGTAGAATAGGCAACCCTAATTTCCTAGATGTCGTAAAAGGCGACGAAGATAAGTTGACGTCAGGCAGGCGGCCGGTCGTAAAATACGTAGCCACATCATGTGACAACATGTTTATAACATGTTGTGCCGACCCCACTTAGAGTGGGATAAGGGCAGGAAAATGATGATGATGACTACTAGTATTATATTATAGTAGGATACTACAAGTATGAACTTCCGATTCCGGAAATTTATAAATAATGTATGGTTGATCAGTCGTAACGGCGGAGAAGATGTCCGGATCAGCTATGTACGAGCTGGTGCGTGTGGGATACAACGAGCTGGTGGGGGAGATCATCAGGCTTGAGGGAGACATGGCCACCATTCAGGTAAGTGCTACATTATATTTTTAAATATACATTTCTTTGAGAATTGAACTGGACAAGCCCTGCTCGGTTTGTTAAAAATAAAAATGAAAATAAACAAGCAAAAAAGGGTTTGTGATATATGGAACTTGATCCCGAGTATTTCATCTTTACTTTACCGTTTGACTGGCCCGTTGGAGCAGTGGGTAGTGACCCTGCCTTCAGCTCCGTGGGTCGCGGGTTCGATTCCCGCCGAGGGCCAACATTTTCTGTAAATGAATTTGTTGGTCTTTGAGCCTGGGTGTATATTTGTATTTAAGTATGTATTTAAAAAAATATATAAGTATATATTCACCAGTTGTCTGTCACCCATAACACAAGTATTAAGTTACTTACTTTGGGGACGGACGACCGTGTGTGTAAGTGTCCCATATATTTATATTTATATTTATAAATGACAGCAAAATACTTTTTTATATTTAATGACAATGCTTGAAAATAGGGACAAAACGTCATTTTTTATTAATAATACATAATCAAGATCAATGTATGATTATGTCAGTACATATCGCAGGCTGAGTATTAAAATGACCTATTTCAAAAAAGTTGTTTTGTGGCAAATTGCCATAAAGCTTAGCCTAGCGCCTACGAAACGCAAGCGTTGAAGAGATATAACTTGGAAGAGTATGCACACACTAGTAGGGGGGTTTTGGGGGAGAAAAATCGATCTCGATAAGTTTAACTTTAAGAAAATTTCTTTCTATCCCTGATTTCGGGCTTTTTTTGAAATTTACGTTGAATACAATCACAATTTTTCGCAAAAGTCATGGTGGTTCATTTGGGGAACGGGCGGTCTAGAGAGGTGAAAATACCCAGAATAGAGCCCCATCTGCCCTATTATTAGTTCATTTTTCTTATCAATTTTTTTTTAAATTTCATTTTTTTTCATTATTTTAAAAATTACCGAGCAAGGCGCGGTCACCCAGGCACTTATTAATTTATTTGGACATCCAGAAGCTGCTACATATAAAACCTACCTATGATAAAAATAGTCATAAAAACAATTTAACATGTACAACTTATGAAGGTGTTATGGCATGTGACATGTCAGACTAGTCATTATCCTCCTGCTCTTATCCCGCTGTAAGTGGGGTCGGCACAACATGTTACAAACATGTTTTCATATGATTTGGCTACGTATTTTACGACCGGCCGCCTGCCTGACGTCAACTTACCCTAGTCTTATTTTACGACTCCTCGGTAAGAAGGAGGGTGGTCTATTTTATTCAACCGGATACCACACGGCGGGTCGACTTACCTTAGTCGCCTTTTACGACACCTCGATAAGAAATAAGGGTGGTACTATTCTATTCAGCTCGATACCACATGTCCGACTAGTAGAACTAATACATTTTTAGAAAATGTTGGCCTTCGGCGGGAATCGAACCTGCTACTTTTGGAGCTGAAGTCTGCCCCGCAACCGAAGCATCATCAGCAAAATCGCAAAGCTTTGCGATTAGCTAGATCAGCTTACATTTAGCATTATATATATATTTTCTATTTTCCTTCATCGCGAATTATAGCAAAATAATTTTACTATTACCTTAGTCTTTTTCTTATATTTAACTTCTATCTTGATCGGTCGCAGGTATACGAGGAGACCTCTGGCGTGACGGTCGGCGACCCCGTGCTCCGCACCGGCAAGCCGCTGTCCGTGGAGCTGGGACCCGGCATCCTGGGCTCCATCTTCGACGGCATCCAGCGGCCCCTCAAGGACATCAACGAGCTGACGCAGTCCATCTACATCCCCAAGGGCGTGAACGTGCCCTGCCTGGCCAGGGACATCGACTGGGAGTTCAACCCGCTCAACGTTAAGGTATATACACCACCAGGTGTTCCCCTTGCTTCGTTCCCATCAGCTCTACTGTTAAAATACCATACAATACATTAAATTATTAAATAATTTATAGAATTAGCGTTTATCATAATACAAAACTAATGAGAATATTATTTTGCTATAATTATTATTTTGCGACAAAATCGCAAAGCAGCTTTGGTGTCTATTTTCTGACGATGCTTCGGTTACGAGGCGAAACAGTTGTTGAGATTGTGGTGGTGAATGTATGCACTGCTTGTGTATTGTTGTGTTATCGGTGTTGGGTAGTGCATGAGTTTACAAATTCTGCATGTATCAGGTATGAGAACGAATAGTAAACTGTACATTTAGCATTACATATATTTTCTTTTATCGCGGATTATAGCAAAATATATTCTCTTTAGTTTTGCTAAAATACTCTTAGTTATATCACTCCACCCAAAGAATAGAGTCACATTTTCCATGCTTATACATGGGTCATGTAACTTAGTCTTTGGATAGGACGATATACTGTTTTTTTTATCCTGTTACCAAAGATAAAATGGGTTTGTTAAGTTGCATTTTACCTCCAGTATATAAGATTACTTTGTACCAAATTTCATCAATTAATATTGATGAAATTTGTTTCCTGTTTCTTTCTCTGTTCTTTGTACCAAATTTCATCAATATTGATTGATGAAATTTGGTACAAAAAACAGAGAAAGAAACAGGAAGTGAACTGAATAAAGCTTAATAGACAGACTTTCGCATTTATATTATCAATGGACTTTCGTCTAGTGGCTAGATCTAGGCTACAATTGAATGGCTTATTATTAACCACATTTTGATGAAATTGCTTCTGTTTTGTGGTTATAAGCACAACCAATTTATTTAACATTCAAGAGCTTTTAATATGATTATGACATTTGCTCTCAGGCCGGATCGCACATAACCGGTGGTGACCTGTACGGCATCGTCCATGAGAACACCCTGGTCAAGCACAAGATGCTGCTACCACCACGGGCTAAGGGTACTGTCACCTACATCGCACCAGCAGGCAACTATAAAGTCACCGTGAGTACATCCCTCCTTATTTATTAATGATTCATACATTCATCCATCCATTCGTATGTGAATTAATTAATTAATTTATTTGGGATTCAGTAGTTAATATATATAACTTATCCAAAATTAAACTCACCATGCACTAAATAATTAAGGTTAATAATTAGAAATTAAGCATTAATTTCAACAGCTAATAAAATGTACAATAATAATAACCTAAACTGTTAAACCTTAAGAAAGTGTATAAAAATAAAAATTAATCTTAATTTACGTCGTTATTTTTGGAACGTAACCATGACGCAAAGTGAGGTGAATGTTAACCTTCGCGTGTAAGCTTTAACTTTGATAAATTTCATCAATCTTGGTCAAGCGCATTAGCCGTGAAAGCGTTTAGTACAGACAGATAGACAGAACTTCACGCTAATGATTTTGATATAGATATAAGAATCAAAATACATGGTTATGCAGCGAATGATGCCATTGTTTCGATACAGGATATAGTGCTAGAGACAGAGTTCGACGGCGAGAAGAACCAGTACAGCATGTTGCAAGTGTGGCCCGTGAGGCAGCCGCGGCCCTGCACCGAGAAGCTGCCCGCCAACCACCCGCTGCTCACCGGCCAGCGCGTGCTGGACTCGCTGTTCCCGTGAGTACTTCCAGACCCACTACATTGAGATTAGCCCATCCAAAAACTCTTTGTTAATTATCTTTATACAGACAGCTGGATTTCAAGCTTTTAGTATAAATAAAAAAAATCCATGATAATAAAAAAAAAATAGAGTATAATAAATAAAAATATATATTTTAACTTGACAAGAGAAATGATTTATTTATTTTATTTAAAACAATGCAAAATTAAATCGGACACCATTATTTTGAGAGAAAAATAAACTATAACAATAAAGTGAAAATAAAATTACATACTAAAATAAAATTATATACTAAAATAAAATTACATACTAAAGGAATAAAAAGAAAGTGCTCATGTGTGTGTGTGTGTGAGATAGAGTAGAGAGAGAGAGAGATAGAGATGTGTGTGCGTGTGCTGTCATTGTAGTGCATTGTAAAATGTGAGTTTGTATGTCTAATTTTTTTTTTTTGCGTATGATCTTAGTCTCTGTATTAACTAAAAAAACAACATTAAATATCAATTGACGTTAAATAGATTTAAAAAGTGTGTTTTACTTCCAGCTGCGTCCAGGGTGGCACCACCGCCATCCCCGGCGCCTTCGGGTGCGGCAAGACCGTCATCTCGCAGGCGCTGTCCAAGTACTCCAACTCTGATGTCATCATCTACGTTGGGTGCGGGGAGCGTGGTGAGTGACATAAAAATAAAAAAAATAAAAAAGTCTGTATAGTATATTTCGCCCCATCCGAAGAATAAAGTCACATTTCCTATTATACATGGGACATGTAACTTTATTCTTTGGATGTGATTTTTATGTTACCTTTAAAAACACGTTTTCATAAGATAAAGCTACAAATCTAGTCTTTTTATAAGCATTTTATAATTTAAAAAAGGTTGCGAAATTTTTCAATAATAAGTTTCTGGTATAATATGAGTATATTATACCAGAAACTTATCATTGAAAAATTTCGCAACCTTATTTTTTAACGCAATATTATTTTTAGTTTAACTTTTTTTGTTATAGCTGTCACATTGTGCAATTGGATATGTTTTTTAAGGGTTTTTTGACCAACGAATAATCACTATGCATAACAGGCGGGGCTAACCATTTATGGTTACATTACCCTACTGTTGAAATCATCATTACCACTATTTTATATTATCAGTTATTCTATACTATTTTAATGCCATTAGTCCAACACGATAACCTAGTAATGATATATATTTAATGAGTTTTCCTATAATAAACATGGTGTTTGATATTTCAAACATAAATTGGAAGATAGAAAAAAAGACTATTTCTCAAAAAACTTTATTGTATACATTTCTATCTATATCTATATTTCTTAAATTTTTTTTTGGTATATTGCAGGTTTAAAATACAATTCGTTTAAATTAGTTGCAGCAAGTTGTTGACTGTCTAGCTCTAGCGGTTATCAAAAAAGTGTCCGATTATTTTTCATGATTCAAAATTTGCAAGTCTATAGAATACTGTCATATGTTAGGCGTCGTCAATACATAGGCGCAAGCACATTGGATTTTGTATGAAGAAATAATATAGCAGCAGTAATGTCTTAGTAGAGAAGAGTCGCGATTGTTGTTAAGGTGGGTAGTAATGATATTGGTCTGTGTTCAGGTAACGAGATGTCTGAAGTATTGCGGGACTTCCCCGAGCTGTCGGTCGAGATCGACGGCGTTACAGAATCCATCATGAAGCGTACAGCCCTGGTCGCCAACACCTCCAACATGCCCGTGGCTGCCCGTGAAGCGTCCATCTATACCGGTAATAATGGAAAATAAGGGAGTTTCCTGGCCTAAACTCTAGGGCATCTAATGTTGTATTGAGTCAATATTCAAAATGCAATTGACAGAATTTTTCAAAGTTTTTTTTAGTTGGATACAGACATACTTATTAACTTAAATACGTCAGGTATCTAAAGCTTTTCATAAATGCTAAAATAATCAATTACGAGTTTTGCTCAGGGCATAATATGTTCCACTATTCGTGTGAAGACAGGGCAGGTTCGTTAATGTCAAAAAAAAATTCAAAATTACTTTAATGTCTTTTGCTAATATGTTTTTTAAAAGGTACAATAAATAGCACAATAAAACTGCTAATTGGCAGTAATAATCATACTTAAATTTTTTGTAAAAGACATTAAAGTATGCTTGCACCAATAAATTACTAGCTGTCCGGCCATGTCTTAATCCTCACCAAACTTTACAGGATACATCCACTGACTCTCAAGTTGATCTGAAAATTTTATTAAAATCGGTCCAACCATTTTGGAGTCTACAAAGGACATACAGAAAAACATTCATTTTTGTATAAAAGATGAAGTATGCTCTAATCTTCTATTCTATCTAATTTCGGGGACGCCTGTCGGTGCAGGGCGGGTGGTCAGCTTCTATTCCGGACTATTCCACCTATTTCCCCATATTGGGACAAGGGTTTCACTGCTGTCCCGACAGTGTCATCTGCTCTAATCTACCCGTGGCTTTTACGAACCTGATAATATCCCTGAAGGAGATATTAGTCAGATCCTCAACTTCAATTTCATCCTAGTATCTCCCATCTTACCAGCGAGTACATAGGGCACTCAGCTATAAGGCGAAGACTCGTTTCTTCCTCTCCGCACTCTGGGCACGCATCTTCAGTTATTCTCATTATTGACAGGTGTCTGTTTAACAGGCAGTGCCCAGTTGTAATGCCTGTTACAATCGCTACATGCTCTAACCTTTTGCCACCCATTTTACTTACTACTAACTACCCAACGGGCCAGTCAAACTAACTCTGGTCTGCTCCTCCAGGTATCACCCTGTCGGAGTACTTCCGCGACATGGGCTACAACGTGTCCATGATGGCGGACTCCACCTCCCGCTGGGCCGAGGCGCTCCGCGAGATCTCGGGGCGGCTGGCCGAGATGCCGGCCGACTCGGGCTACCCGGCCTACCTGGGCGCGCGCCTCGCCTCCTTCTACGAGCGCGCCGGACGCGTCAAGTGCCTGGGGAACCCTGACAGGGAAGGTGAGCGTGAGATTGGAGAAGTGACGTGGGAACTAGGGCAAAAAGAGGGAGATCTTGCGTTTGTAAGAGTGGTGGTGCGAACCTGAAGATTATGGGAACTAGGGCAAAAGAAGTAGAACTTGCGTTTATAAGATTAGTTTTGGGGCAAATCTGAAGATTATGGGAACTAGAGCAATAAAAGGGAGATCTTGCGTTTATAAAATTAGTTGTGGTGCGAACCTGAAGATGATGGGAACTTGGGCAAAAAGAGGGAGATCTTGTGTTTATAAGATTAGTAGTGGTGTGAATCAGAAGATTATGGGAACTAGGGTAAAAATGGGGTAAACTTGCGTTTGTTAAGACAATCAGTGTTGTAAAACAGACGATTATTTTTTTTATTTTTATTTATTTATTCCATAGAACTACAAACAGAATTACATGTGTAACTAAAGTAACATGGTTATATTTCCTAGGGTTGCTCATAACATATAAATTTAATTATAGGTAGTCACAGTGTGCTTAAGGTAACAAACGTACAATAATTATTATAACGAAAATAAGAAGAAAAGAATAAAAAATATGAAGTCTAACCAACTTAGTGATAAGTATAAATTACTTCCATTCTCAATTTATTTCTTCTCATTCTCAATTATAGATACTAGAATGAAAGGGAAAGGTGTTACTGCATTCGGTATCTGAGAATCAAATATTAAGGGTTGATCGAAAAAAATCTAAAAAGAAGGTGGACTGTTGGTTTTTGCGTTTGATTTTTCTGTGGTAGTGGAACCAAAAGATTTTGGGCGCTGGGGCTAAAAAGATCTACAGAGTGTAGAGGATTACTATTGGTATAGACGTCGTTTGCGTCGATTTTAGTGTGAAAATAAGTTACGTGGTTCTTTCGTTTTTCGTTCCTGAAGGAATGAGACTTTATTATCCTATATGTTACCCCTATATCAATTTTATTTGTACCAATTTTTTTCCATATTCCATTTTTTCCATCGAAAAAATAAAATTTCTTACTGTTTGTAATCTAGAAATATGTAGATGAGATGAAGGATACGGATAACGTTGGCGTGATAAAACATGATGATACTTATCATCGTCCTTTATGATGATGTCGAAGGGAAGCTTCCAAACCCTGTAAGAGGCAATGTCTGTCTGTAATTGTCTTTACAGATTTTTGTAAGGCAATATTTGATTTTCTTTTGTAACTTTTCACCACCGTCAGGTTCCGTGTCCATCGTGGGCGCCGTGTCGCCCCCCGGTGGTGACTTCTCGGACCCCGTGACGGCCGCCACGCTGGGCATCGTGCAGGTGTTCTGGGGGCTCGACAAGAAGCTGGCGCAGAGGAAGCACTTCCCCTCCATCAACTGGCTCATCTCTTACAGGTTACCATTCACCTTACCTTACCCCACTCTAAGTGGGGTCGGCACCTTTCATCTTCTATTCTCTTCTATCATTCATTATCTCATATACTTCAATTAAAAATGTCTTTTACAGCCTCCCACTATTCACATATCCATCCATATTTATATTTAGCACTCGTTTGGTCCCTTGGTTAAATCAATACATAACACTTACATTAAAATATACATATATATACCACGATAATCGATTTTTAAGTTAATAAAAACTATTCTTCGTCAATTATTGAGTTAATAAAATTTATTTGTCCGCAGTAAATACATGCGTGCGCTCGATGACTTCTACGACAAGAACTACCCTGAATTCGTACCTCTTAGGACTAAGGTAAGATTTAAGATGCTAGATTTTATTTGATAACGTGTATTTAGGGATCAATTGTCGCATTTTGTAGAAACAGACTAGTAATATGTTTCTATTGTACATATATGCTATTGTCATGAATTGACCGTCAATATTTCTTTAGTTTTATTTAATCCGATACACTAAAGCACGAAGTTAATAAATTTTAATAAACCTTAATATCATATACTCACATGGTTTGTACTCAAACATGTAGATCCATGTTTACTAAAATTGTGTATACACTGTGATCAGAGTATATTAAGATAGCATGAGTAAAAAAAGGATGCTAATACATAAATCTCATCTGCAATTAAATCGTCTTCATCGATTAATATGTAACGATCAATCAAATTGTATGTATTTTTTTAAATGAGTACATTTCTTATGGTTCAAGAGCAAATTTTCAAATCTATTTACTTATTATTATTTAATAGTATAGCTTGAAACAGTGGACTTGATTAAAGAATATTTAAATTTGAGGTTGAATTTTGATCTTCCTACAATTGGTTTTCTGTTTTCATTTGAAATAGGTTAAGGAGATCCTTCAAGAAGAGGAGGATCTGTCAGAAATCGTGCAGCTCGTCGGTAAGGCGTCTCTGGCCGAGACCGACAAAATCACCCTGGAAGTTGCCAAACTCCTCAAGGACGACTTCCTCCAGCAGAACAGGTTAGTGTTTCAATTCATAAATAGAGTTCATTTACTAGTGTTAGTCGGTTTAATTATTTTGTTTTATAACCTAAGGAGAAACGAAAATTTTTCATCCTATATGTTAGCCTGGTAAATAGGCTTTATTTGTAGAAAATTTCATTTATATCTTATTGCGTTTCTGGGTGTACGTTACCCAATTTAACCAAGTGTTCAATAATATGACGTGATGAATAACAAATGTATGTTTTATTGTACATGCTAATAACCGGTTAGATTAAGTGAGAGTAAAAAAGGAAAAAGTAATAGCAAAAAAAATACCTTAGCTTATATACTACGAGTTTCGCGTAATACAGGAAATGTATTGTCACAAATTATATTTCCTATGTGCCTATTTATGGGTGGAATAGTCCGGAATAGGAGCTGACCACTCGCCCTACACCGACAGGCGTCCCCGAAATTAGATAGATTTGCCTATTTCACAGAACATTTTTATTTATCCATTCCTCACGTATTAGTTATTTAAAACTATATAATTTAAACATTTATTTGTGGTTGTACGCCACATATCACTATAGCGGATTAGTAATAACAGACTAACTGACTAAAGAACGAGAGAACAACCGATTTAAGGACGAAACGACATTAAATGACTCCAATGTTTTTTTGAATGTATGAGACAATTTGGGCATAATTCGATTTATCCAATAACATTTTTTAAAAACAAACTTTTCTGCTCTAAATTGCTTTATTTTCTTTTGATGGTCACATTTTAGATTCGTTCGCTTTCTCTAGTATAGTATTATAACTGTAGTACTTCTCTGTACTCACTATTCACTTAGGGTAGTGTGACCACTTCCACGTCCAGTGACCAAGTGTTAGAGTTGAGTAGCTCGCGAGCTAAAGACAAGAAAGGTATATATCTCTCCAGAAGATATAAACACTCTCTAGCTCGCGTGTGTTTCAATTATATCTCTATATCTTTAATCTTAAGAGTCAATTTTCGTGATGAGTTACGGCTCGTTCAGAGTTAGAGTGAAAGAGATGAGCTTATATAGCAATTTACATGTCAGAAAGAGAGACGAATAACTCTTTCAGAGTTAGAGTGAAAGAGATGAGCTTATATAGCAATTTACATGTCAGAAAGAGAGACGAATAACTCTATTGCATATTTGTATTAAAAATGCATACTACGGATTTTCGGACCGACAACACGCGCCGGCGTTCAGCTTTTTTGTGCTTTATGTCAAAGACATAAAATGCTTAATTGGATGCAAATGTACCAAAAAAAATCACTCTCTAGCTCGCATGTGTTTCAATTATATCTCTATATCTTTAATCTTAGGAGTCAATTACTGAGCTAAAAGAGTTAAACATATAAAAGAGTGATATATATCCCAAGATCGAAAAGATATATATCACTCTTTTCTTGTCAGGGATACATTTCGCCCATCGCTACCAAGTGTCGAACGTTTTTTGTCTGAAGCTATTACGAACCATTCGTCCCCACTCTCCGTGTAACCCAGAGACAATATTCTATTATACCATAGACAAGTAATATCATAGATACAAAGCCAATGCATATATCATAGACAAGGAGTATAATAGATACAATAACTCTATGATATTTAGCACTAAAATTGATACAACTTGTAGTCAATATAATTGTAACACTGATCTTTCGCTAACCACAGCTACTCGGCGTACGACCGTTTCTGTCCGTTCTACAAGACGGTGGGCATGCTCAAGAACGTGATCGCGTTCTACGACATGTCCCGACACGCCGTGGAGTCCACCGCGCAGTCCGACAACAAGGTCACATGGAACGTGATCCGCGACGCCATGAGCAACGTGCTCTACACGCTGTCCTCCATGAAGTTCAAGGTAACCGAACTTGCCACGCCCTCATGTTAAACTTAATTATTTACAAGTAATTTATAGAATTAGGCGTTACTTTGCGGAGATCCATAATACAAAAGTAATAATAAAATTATTTTGCTATAATCCACGATGAAGTAAAATAAAAAATATATATAATGCTAAATGTAGAGTGGACAATCGGTTATCATACCTGATACATGCAGGATTCGTAAAAACACATGCACAAACCTCCACCGTCGCCACCACAATACACAAGCACTACATACGTTCACTATCACAAACTCAACAATCGTTTCGCAACCGAAGCATCATCAGGAAATGATAACCGATTGTTCACTCTACATTTAGCATTATATATATTTTCTATTTTATTTCATCGCGGATTATAGCAAAATAATTTTATTATTACTTTTGTTTACAAGTACCTGGTTGACCTAGCCTCACTCGGTAATTTAAAAAAAAAAAAATTAAAACGCCGTGTGGTATCCGGCTGAATAGAATAGTACCACCCTCATTTCTTACCGAGGTGTCGTAAAAGGCGACTAAGGTAAGACGACCCGTAGTGTGGTATCCGGCTGAGTAGAATAGACGAACCTCATTTCTTACCGAGGTGTCGTAAAAGGCGACCAAGGTAAGTTGACCCGCCGTGTGGTATCCGATTTAGTAGAATAGACCAATCTCATTTCTTACCGAGATGTCGTAAAATACGACAGAGGTAAGTTGACGTCAGGCAGGCGGCCGGTCGTAAAAACACAGCCAAATCACGTGACAGCATGTTTATAACATGTTGTGCCGACCCCACTTAGATTGGGATAAGGGCAGGAAGATGATGATCAATATGCTTAAATTCGCAATTCCCTAGGACCCCGTGAAAGATGGAGAGGCCAAGATCAAGGCGGACTTCGACCAGCTGTTGGAGGACATGTCCGCCGCATTCCGCAACCTGGAGGACTAGATACCATAGAGCCATGTCTATAGTCTATAGCCATGTATAGGATTACGTCACAAAATATCGATATGTCGAGAATCGATATTTTGATTATTTATATTTAAAGAGTTAACCTGTTTCCGGTAGTGTTCGGTGTTTTACAATAAAAATTAAAATATATAGCGATATTGAATATTGAACGCCGATTATTGCAATTTTAACCGTTAGTAGTGTTAAATTAAATTCCCACTCTTTATGGTGTTTTTATGGTATTTATGCCTGTAAATAGCTATGCGGACCCTCGACTCCGCGCGGCCTCTGTTATATATTGTATAATATATTATTTATGTACTAACAATATTTTATTGCCCGTCGTTTCGTGTGATTCAAATGATCCCGGTGCATTCCAAGTTATTTTTTAGATTTTACGAAAGTATATATAAATATAATCTTGGCATTTTTTCCGTATATTTTTTGATGTTCAGTATTATTTAGCGGCTGCTGCCGTCCGTCTGTCGAGATTACGAAATGTATCTACAATAAAGTATATTGCTGTTTGAACTTGTACGTGTTGATAGGACGTTATAAATAAAGTAATAATTTAATTTTGTATTATTTATACTAACCATATCTCATCCTTCTGCCCTTATTCTACTCTAAGTGGAATAACATGTTTATTTAAATTTAAATATATGGGACAATTACACACACGGTCGTCCGTCCCCAAAGTAAGTAACTTAATACTTGTGTTATGGACAGACAACTGGTGAATATATACTTATATATTTTTAAATATATACTTAAATACAAATATACACCAGGCTCAAAGACCAACAAATTCATTTATAGAAAATGTTTGCCCTCGGCGGGAATCGAACCCGCGACCCGTGGAGCTGAAGGCAGGGTCACTACCCACTGCTCTAATGGGCCAGTCAAAATGTTGTTGATCGTAAAATACGATTTACGATCGGCCGCCTGCCTGACGTCAATTTACCTTAGTCGCCTTTAACGACACCACGGTAACAAAGAGTGGTCTATTCCATAGATGATACACTATAATATAAGAGTATTCTACCCAACCGGATACCACAAGGTGGGTCAAATTACCTTAGTCGCTTTACCACACCTCGGTAAGAAATGAGATTGGTCTATTCTACTCAGCCGGATACCACACGGCGGGTCAACTTACCTTAGTCGCCTTTATCACACCTCGGTAAGAAATGAGGGTGATTTTTTCTGATTAGCCGAATACCACACGGCGGATCAACTTATCTTTTATTTATATCTATAACTCAAAATTTTGTTAGAGATATTAGAACAAAGCAGTATAATTTCGCTTACATTTTTATTAGTTCTACATTAATTTTTTTTCGGAATACAACGATCATTAGAGATTAGGTATAAATAAAATCTGTCCCAGGTGTCACGGGTCAACAAACACCAATAAGTTTTTGGTAAAACTTGTGCCTGTTTAATATTTCCAATTTATCGTTTTTCGTTGATGGAAAACATCGTTAGGAAACCTGTAGTGATATATACAAATTCTGGGATGTGTGTAACCTACCAATTCATATTCCCTTCAAGAAAAGAAGCCTTGCTTCAAAGGAGAAAGCCAAGCCCAGCAGTGAGATAGGATATCATTTTTATTTAGGCTTGAGAATGACCAAATACTTTTTTTATGGAATAGGATGGCCACCTGCCATTGCGGATGCGGTTCACCTGAAGTAATCTCGCAGAGCGAGTGCGATGCGTGTTTAAGATACTTAAAATACTTAGCGCTTTAGAAATAAACTGCATCCTCTGTGGTAGATACTGGCAATAAAAAAATATAAACAGAACAGCGTTAATTTTTGCTTCTGACAAGTCAGCGTTACCGAAGCTTAGATTTTAGAGAAATATTTTCCTTGATAATTGATTTAAATTAGTGAAAATGCCGAGCTTCTTCGAGGAGCCCAACATGAGCGACACCACTATCCTGTTCACCGTTGAGGACCTGATCAACAGGGCGCTCGGACCGCCAGATGTGAGACAAAATTACTTTGGTTGCAGCACCGATGGATGTATAATGATAAACAGTATTTCTCTCGGGATCTGCACGTTAAATTAGCCCACAGATGTTTTGACAGGATTTATGTAGATTTTGCACGTTTAACTATCTAGGATTTTCAAGGGATTTGAAAATTACACTAACCGTCGACAGGTCCATCAAAATATTTACCCTTTGCTTCAAGTACTCTTCTGTAATCTTCTCCTGTCTGTTTTTGTGTTAGTTATTTGAAATCCACTTTCAAAACTATTTACTAAAAGCTTCACATTTTATTTTATCTTATGAGACAACGGAACTGATTTGATTTGCCTAAATTTACCAATGCCTTAGTTAGTAAGATAGTAACCCAGTGTGATTCAGTCCTTTGTGATTTAAATTGATTACCAGCTTACTTAGGAAAACGTCAAGAAAAGCTACGTTTAACGGCAGAAGTAGTGAAAAGATGCATAGCTTTTCTGAAAACTATTCGCTCGCATAAGATTGTAGTAGTTATATTTCTGCTATATTTAATTACTCAAAATAATACAATTTATTCTGTAATCTTAAATTTCCTAATATCGAAATGATTTTAATATTCTGTTTTAATTTTCCTATTCCTTGTCAGGTAAACGTAGTCAACTTTAAAATTATCCAAACGATCCTTCATATTTTGGCGAGGCAACAGCGCATGCTAGAACAAAGAGTGGAAATAAAGGTTACAGAGTTTCAAGTAGACCGGCCCAAAGGGAAAAAGGGCCGAGAAACTTCCACAGAAAGTTCCTCTTCTAAAAGCCCACCTGCCCGAAGTCGCATGGCGGGTATTAAGGAAGAGCAAGCAAAGACGTCCAGGGATAAGAGCAAAAGCAGAAAAGGTAAGGATACCGATGAAGATGTAGAAAAGGATGAGAAAGCGAAAGCCAAAGCAGAAAAGAAAGAAAAAGAAAAGGAGGAAAAGGTAAAAGAAAAAGAGGAAAAGCAAAAAGAAAAAGCCGAGAAGAAAGAAAAGGAGAAGGCCGAAAAAGTAGCGCAAAAGGAAAAAGAGAAAATCGAAAAAGAAGAAAAAAAAGAAAGGGAACGGGTTGAAAAAGAGAAAAAGAGAGCTGAAAAAGAACAAGAAAAGTTGGCGAGGGAGCGATCTCCAGGATCTGCGGTTAGTTAATATTTATGATAAACATACGCTTATAAAATTTACGATTAGATAAATATATTTGTAAATGTTAAAAGTAAATAAAATATGCGCGTATTATTACAGAAAGGAGAAAAGAAAAAAGGAGATGACAAAGTTTTAGTAGGTGAGATTAGTTCATAGGGCAAAATTAGCTACATATACAGGTAGGAATAATTGCATTAACTGAAAAGTTAATTTCTTTTTCAGTCGAGAAAGGTCCGACAACTCGTGGTAAGCTAAAGATTTCTGTATTATGTTAGTCAACACACAATTTAATAAAAAGAATATAGGTACTGTACCCATTATTATTGCTCTGATTGAGGAGAAATCTGGAGTTTGTAACTATAAAATATTTAATAAAATAAAAAAAATGTATTATTTACTATCTATGATATAACAGTACATCTCTTTGATTCTCATTATGTCTTAATGAACTTAATATAGTGAAGTTGAGAGATTAATCAAACAAAATCTAGTGAAAAAAAATAGGATTTCTTATGTTTTACATGTTTCGCCAGTATATAACCTTCAATTGTATCAAATTCATTGATATTGAAATTTCATTGATATTCGAGCCATGAATGCGGAAGACAAATAGCTGACGTACAGACAGATAGGTTTAAAGTTTATGATCTGGAAGCGTTAGTGCGTTTCAGATTCACGTTCTCGTGGTAGTATCGAAGTGGTCACTCAGTCGCAGTTCGCTCTGCTGGAGGCGGCGGTGAAGGAGCTGACAAGCGTTGCTGCTCCCCAGCCCTTGCAGCTTCCTGACAACGACAAACTGAAGAGCGACCTGGCCAAGGGTATCGCGACACTGCCGGAGACAATGCAAACCTTACAGGTACCTAATACATACGAATATATTATTACAGTGATATTATCCACCTATGTTTATTTAATAGGTAAAAAAAAAATTCTTCAAAGTAAATTTATTCTTTTTGTCAGCTCAACGCGTAAATTAAAACTGACTTAAATGCCTCTTAAGCTCTCATATTATCTCTTACCTTCTTTTTCTCTCTTCAGTACTCTCGTCGCGTTTCCATGCCACAACCGTCTCCTTTTCCTTTCATTACTAAAAAATGCGAAAGTATATTTTTCATTTTTCCTCAGCTAATCCACTGGGATACAATATAAGATAAAAAATACATGATACCTAATTGACGTTATTTTAACATTAAATATGACGCGAGTGAAGTCGCAGGTACGACTAATATGGTTATATCAAAATATTGAATTAAATTCGTAACAAAAGTTACGAAAAGGTAAAGGCTAAACGAGTTCAAAGTTTGACTAATAAAAACTTTTCGTAAACAGATGATTTTTGTCCCCGGAACATTTGTCTATAAGGAACCAAGTCAACCACATTTTACAATTATCTAATAAATAAATTAAATGTCTTAAAGGTCTCTTGCATTTGAATTCGATATATAAACTGGTTGTAGGTGGACGCTCGAGTCAAGGCTGCTGAAGGCGCCATACTCCGGATGACTGGGTTGTTAACGCAGCTGGTGGCAGCCGGTGCTTTGCCAGAGGAAATCGCGGAACAAGTGGAGAAGGTTGCTCAAGGAGAAACTTTGGAAACGACTGGAACGCCCAAGTCTGTTGAGGTAAGAAGAATTATATTAGTAAACACCGCTTTTGTAAGCGCTTTTGAATCTTACTTTGTAGAATGAAATTGAAATATACTTGAAGCTCTGACAGAGGAGAATTGGTAAGAATTTTATGGTTACTTGCTCTTCAAAACATTTTATGTACTTTAGACAAAACAAACTCATAATAATAGTCATAAGCCATAATAATAAGTTAGTATGTGAAGCTGATATTGTCGAAATTTGGCACAGTAAAAGCTTATACATCAGGGTAACGTACATGGTGACAAAACTTGCCCATTTTCGGCAACGGGGAACAACATATTGCATTGTTAAGAGTACATAAATGTTCAATGTTAATATAATTTTCATCTGTGTCACACGGTCTCACTGCTGATCGTGTGAATACTTAGTCGGGGCCAATGCTTCTAACCCTGATCAGGCACTTATTAGATTTTCTTTTAAAAATTATTTATCTAATCGATATTACAATTTATCACGGAAAGAAAATACAGTGAGAAAACATGCATATCTTTGGAGAATTCTTGGGATGTGTGTAACCAACTAATCCGCATTAAAACAGCGTGGTAAATCTTATCTTAAACCCGTAACTCTATAAAGAGGAAGCCTATGCTCTCCAGTGGCATAATGACAGGAGGGTACTTTTTAAATTTTCTAGGCTGTTAAATCACGACCTTCAGTGGCTCCAAGGAAATCAGTTGCAATCGACCCCAAGGCTACTCAGTCGCAAGCCAGCCGCGTAGAATCTCGTCCTTCTACTGCCCCTTCTTCTCCTGTGACGCCGCGACCCTCCACGGCGGCCACGGGGAGGCCCTCTCTAGTATCCAAACCGTCCCAAATGTCTGCAAGCAGGCCTTCTTCGGTGTCCAGACCTTCAACAATGTCTATTCAAGGCGTCACATATGATGAGATGAAGTTAGTACAATATTTAGTTCACTTCTTTTCTTTACAAAAAACATTACTTATTAAAAACAAAATCAATTCTGAAACGTTCACATAAATAATAAGAAGTGAACTTACCTCACACATTTGGGAAAAGTTAAGTTAAACATTAGTGCTTATTATCATTACAGCGCTGCTCTACGGAGTCTCAGAGATGATATTTCCAAAAATTTAAACAGCACGATGCTTAAGGCGACTACAGCGGCTGATTCTGCTCTGCACACTGTCAAAAGTATTGGTAAGGATATTGTCGCTCAGCTATTTAATATATTTGTGGTACTTACCGATTTCTGTAAATCATCAGGTTTAGTCGCATCAATCAATAGCAACTATGCTAATGTTAAGAGAAAAGAGTAAGGAGATATTGTGCTAATGAGAGTAAATTAAAAACTCCCATCTGTGCTATCGTGTTTTTGCTAGTTACATAATTCACATGTGGAGTATAATTTCTATTCTTATTCTTTATGTACCTCTCCAACTAGTGAAGGTTGGCAGGCAACTCTGCATATGCCTTCCTATTCTTGGCCATATGGAGGCCGTCTTAATGCCTGACTTATTCTGGACGTTCCGTAACCAAGATGTCGTTCTACGACCAAGTCTCCTCTTCGCAGCAACTAATTTCTATTAGTCCACGAGATATATTTAGTGTTTTCTTGGTGAATTTTATTTTCTCTGTGTACCTTTAAACCTGTAATTTGATAATATTTATTATATATCTGTTTACCACTTCGTAGCTGACAGGTTAGATGTGGCACTGAAGTTGGACTCTCGAATATCTACTTTGTATTCCCTTGTAACCGACTACGCCGAGCAGTTGAGCGGCTTCGACGCTGGCCTTACAACTCAGGTAATATTATAATTCTTTCCACGACAGAACTTTTGAAACTACTAGTTAGTAGTAGGTACTTAGTAGTTACTAAGGGTAACAACTTCTTCTATTTGGTAAAAAACTTCTTTTCTGCCATCAAGTGATCATCTTAATTTTGTATTGTTTTTTAACCAACTGTTTTGTACACTGTTTTTATGACCACAAATTCTGATTAAATACAATTTAGTTTCTGATGAAGGCCCTTGATGTTTTTTTATTTATATTATTTAATTAACCACGTGTTTTTCATTGGAATTTCAATATCAGATGCAGAGTTTCCAAGACCAAATGATACAAATGCGCACCGATTTGAAGAGTGGTCTGGCGCAGTTGGAGAATGTCAACAATAATGCTGAAACTGCAGGTCTCTGTGCAATATAATATAATTTATTCAATTTATCTTTCTGTTTTACTCTTAACAAAGGTTTTTTCAGTGTTTCTACGCTTAGCAACGCTTAAATGTAAAAGGAAAATGCTTAAATTAAGAGACGACGAAGTTTCGGCGCCCGGAGGTCTTTCAGGGTGGCAGTCTACGGTGTGAATAGCCCTCTAAACATAAGAGGACTATAGACTATGATTAGAATTACATTTAGATCCATTTATTCATAGCATTGTTTGAAGACTATTGTTAGACACTAAAGGCATTTGGAATTTCGATTGATTATATATTTATTTTTAACCAGATTCGAGATTTTCCACATTAAAGTCTGATAATAAACGTTATATAATGGTTGCTGTATAAAGCAGGTCACAACAAGTAAAATGAGATTTCTGTTTATATTTTTGTTTATGAAACAATAATAGTATTTTTTTGAGACTTGATGAAGTTAGACAAATCTCTGACGCACGTTTTTTCAAACACAGCTGTTATGGAGCTAACTGAAAGGTTTGAAGAGTTGGCGACGGAGCTCGACACCACACTCCACGCTCACAAGTCCCTAACAGCTCTGCAGACTCAACTTAGTGGTGAAATGCACGTGAGAAATTGTATTTATATTTACAGACGTTCATATTTATTGTCAATCGTAAAGGACATGAATTCTAATTTATATAATTTTAGAGTTTAGTGGAATGCGTGGAGATGCTGCGCGAGCAGAAGTCCGATCGGGATGAAGTGTTGGACGGACTACGGGATAAGGTAATATCACAAAAAAATTCTAGATTATTTTTCAACTTATTCTTACTTAACTTTGAGTGTTGCAGGCTTAGTTCCCGGCTCATAATCTACATAGTATAGTTTTAGCCATTTTACCTACTCTGTCATTAAAATGCGTCTCACAGGCCGATACTGCGAGGCTGGCAGGGTTGCTGACAGAAGTGGAGTTCGCGGCGGCTCGAGCCGACTTCGAGCGTCGTATTGATCTGTGCCACGACAAGTTTCGACGGCAGGACGCTGTGTGGACGGTTAGATAGAATTTGTCATTCTTAACCAGGAACCCGGCTGTTAAAGGTTTATTTATTATCCTCAATCATGTGATACAGGTACTCTGATCAGAGAGCTAGTGACACATGATCTCAAAATAAAAATAAAAATAATCTTTATTCAAATAAACTCTTAAGCACTTTTGAATCATCAAGGATCAATATGATTAATGAAGCTACAACTGGTTCGAATGTTGCTCTTACCGAGAAGAACCAGAAAGAAACTCGGCGGTCAATCTTTTAAACATTTTTAATTTTACATTATTAAACCGCAGTCCTGTTTGAAGCTGAAAGGATTTTCAAATCCAGGTTTTTTTTATCATCCAAATAATTTTCAATTTTGTAATATGCTTTACGTATAAGTATATTTCTTATGCCTACGCTTACTAAGATTTAAGCTTGAGTAATTTTGAAGGCAGCTATAAGGGATTTGACGTACACTACGGATAAGAAAGCTGAGTTAGTCGAGCTGCTCTCAGCGCGGGACGAGACACAGCGCCAGCTACAGGAGCTGGATGAGAAGATACGGATCCTCGCTGCAGTGCTCGGGGAACCTAAGGTAATGGAGTCTAGAATATACATACACCAGGGACCATCCTATACCATTGCTGGACTAGCAGTGGTATAATAACATGCCGTTAATTTTGCACCTATATTACACCTGTCAGGCGGCGTTGTTGACCCGCAAACTGGCATTGGGGGCCCTGTGCGGTTCGTGCCAAGTGGCTGCTCTAATGGAGCCCTGCGACGCCGTGGCCGGAGCGCCCCCGCGGTTGCCCGCGCTGCGCCCCCCGCCCGTGGGGGCGGCAGAGGAGCCCTGCATCGCCGACTGGGTTGGCCCCAAGCCGCCTGATGACAAGTAAGTTTTATCTTTAACACATGTCTTCTAGCTGCTATGTTCTTCGCTGGAAGAGCTTTCTATCACGGAATTCAAATTCAAAATATTCTTTATTCAAATAAACTTTAAACAAGTGCTTTTGAATCGTCAACTCTACTGCTGGTTCGGAAAGCTGTTCCTACCGAGAAGAGCCAGGGAGAAACTCGGCGGTTCCTCTTTTAAAAATATAATTCCTATTCCTAGTTACATTTAGTTATTACTATCTTGTATAGGTTCGAAGATTAGCTATATTATTATCAGTTAGTAATTAGTAGTATTATTAGTCTGGATAGTATTTGTGTGACAAAAAGATAAAATCTTTTTTATATAAATAGTGGTTAGGTTATTTTCTATTTATTTTCTTGTACCAGTTTTGATAAGCTTGTTGGTAGAATGAATCTATTCTGGCTGTGGTCTGGTAATGAATGTGATGTGTGTGCAGACACACGTGTCACCGCTGGTGCGGCGGCTCGCACACCCTCGTCTCGGAGTCCGTGAGGAGGCAGCAGGCGCCGGGAGTCGAGCTGCAAGTGGCGCCAACCAGGAAGTTTGCCGACTACGGCAGCGATGGCAGGGTAATGTTAAATATGATAGCGTTATATTAAACTGACTATTGTACCGTTACTAACATCTCTACTATTAGTTTACATTTGATTTACATTTGATGGTTTACATCTCTACAGACTTGAAATACCAGGAAATAGTATTAAATATGTACTTATTTTCTTTTTTATTAAAAGCGTTTATTGCACTTGCGATGTATGTATGTGAAAATGGAATCTCGCAAGTTAAATTTGACTAACTTCCCGGTGTCCGTTTGAATTGAAATTTTATATATTTGTCCAGTATCGATGACAATGCATGTTTATAAAAGGCATGATGAACGGATAACAGTAGAGACATAAAATTTTGTTAAAACTTTTTTTTTAAAGTTTAACTTGACTTGTTTTATGTACATTAACAATTTATACACCGGAATTTTAGTTAAAATTACTCAACTTGAAGTTTTTCAATTCAAGTTTTGTTTTGAGGGGAAATCGAAAGTAAACTGAACAACTGTAACTCTTGGCCGTACCGCTAGTATAAGGTAAACATGTTTAAAGCTGTACATGTTTGAAGAGGAGTTGCAGCCGTGTGTTGAGTGCAACGTGCCGGAGAGAGAGGAGGCTGTGCTGGACCGCGGTGCGGGAGATGCGGCGCCCACGCCGGAGCCCTCGCTCGTCTGCACTTGCCCATTGTTGAGATAAATTTGTTCATTATGACGATCCGAATTTAATTTAATTATATCCTCGTTCATTTGTCAAACTCATAACATGTTCATTAAAAGGCCCTAAATGAATTTAAACCTCGTTTTGTGATGACTGAGTCGCCAAAAATATATCTTGATCCCGTATCAAAGGTACCATGACCTTGTTTTCACATATCTCTTATTAATTATCATATGTAATATATGAGGCAAACGTCGCATGTTGTGCAGAAGCAAAAAACGATGGCACTACCATTCTTACCTGTTCAAAGTATTGGCTTTTACTTTTAAAAATTTAGGTACATTATCTTAAAGTATATATCTGAAAATTTCACGAATATATTTATACTCAATAATTAAATGCTTTCATTACACTTGCCGTGTATGTATGTGTCCGACAGAGCTGAAATTTTACATACAAATCCAGTCCAGATAATAATGCATGTTTATGATAAGCATGACCTTATTCTCCTTTAGGATTGGTTCCAGATAAGGGAACTCCTCAACGGTTAACAATAGGAACATAAAATTTTGTTAAAAGCTTTTTTAACTTGTTATTCATGACTTTATTATTTTTCCATATAGATATAATAATCATGTATTTGCTTACCCTATATTTTACTGAATTGTTGAAATTAAAATGTATTAATATTCAATGTTACAAATCAACCTTTGATGATATTAGCTTCGTACCTGATTTCGTTCATAAAGATCTTTACCTTATTTCATACATTACACATAATATCATATTTTTAATACATGAAATAAATAAAATAAATTCCCAAGTTTTATTTAAAGTTTATTTCGTTTTGTAAAAATAAATAAATAATTTACAATTTTTGGAAAGCGTATTTACAACTTACAAGCGCATCCTAGAATAATTTAAATAAATATAGTTGATTTCTTAAAGTATTTAAATAGTTTCTAATAAATAATTATATTTTAGAAAGCAATTCTGGTTAGATACAATTTTAAGGTTAACTTAAGTATATTATAATTTATTTAAGTATAATACTTAAATTCAGGTAAAAACTAAAATATTTCATTAGCTTAGCGTATACAAGATTTAACTAAGTATAAAATGGTTTTATGGTTTATTTTATAAAAAAGAGTAAAAGTTTTATATGGTAACCCAGATATTGAAACAATTATACATATTTTACTAGCTTACAATATGGCTAACTCAATTTTGTATTAACATAATATGATAATGATCAACCTTCTAATATAAATAATAATTTTAATTACAAGTATAAAATAAATTATTATTTTCTAATTAAAAACTATGATCTTTTGTTGAAACTAAGACTTAATTTAGTGAATAAAATAATGTGATGAATTAATATATAATTCAATTTCAGAAAAGTGATTCTCGTAGATATTTAAAAGTATTTTTAACTTGTTGATTGAACTGAACTAAAGGATTTACGATGTTTGTTTGAAAACGTATAACGAATTATACAGCATCATGTTAAACATTCGTTTTATATTGTATACAATGGGCACTAAAAATTGTTGAAATATTACTTATTTGAACGTGTTCAAAATTGTTTCGCTACAAGTACATGCCTATTTACACACTACCTACAAATGCCTTATGTTACACCTGAACATTTCACAACAAATTGTGCGGGGAACTTTTATTAAAGAATATTGATGGTTAACTTAATATGTACTATTTGTAAGCTCGACACAGCATCAGCTTAAACTTCCTGGTCATATTGTTATAAAACGATAAGGGTCAGGGCATGCTAATGCCTTCTTTCTAAATGTCTTCACTTAAAATTCTTCACATTAAAAGCGTATTTGTACAAATGTGAACTAATTCACGCGGGAAAAAAAACACACGCATTCGTTTCTTTGCGCGCATATTTTTTTTACGACGTAGATTGCTTTTTATTCAATATATCTGAAGTTTGAAGGAAAATCATCAAAACCAACATAAGTTTTATTTACTTTTGTTGTTTTTGATGATTTTCCTCTATCGCTAGCAGTGGAAGAGGAAAATTGAGTAAGAAGAAAGAGAAATTGTTTTGACCAGCTTGACTTCTTCAACAACGTCAACTTGAAGACTCTTTAATTCATAAGCGACATGTTTTCGCGAGTTCAAGTGGCTGGAACGTGCTTATACGTCTGTATGCGAGAGATGCGAGTCTCATCCCTACGTTTATTTTTGGGACAGGAAAATGAGTTGGCGAACTGGAGACTTGAAATGCAAATATTGTTTGACGCTTCGATGTGCTGACTTTAGCATGCCTCGACCCTGGCTAGTGCAGTTTACCGGAGGTTGTCACACTGAAAACGACGGCAGTCGTGGTCTCTGCTGGCTGCCATGACGTCGCCAAGTTGGTGTGCCACGGCAGCCGCGCTCGCGCTGTTGCCGCGAGATATCCTGGAACCAAAACATTGGTTTTAATATTATCCATGGTGCTATTCTTAGCTTTATAACCCTACTTAAGCCATAATGACTGGTGTCAAGCAATTAGGTTTAATCCTGTATCTATGAGTTCTATAAAAGTGTGCGTTTCACCGAAATACCAAAGCTATGACTTTAAACAGCTCAAGGGTTTCGGTATACGTTTTATAATAAAATTCCACAATTCTTTTTGCAGTTTTCTTTACACAAGTTCAAACAAATTAAAAATACACATTCATCATTCTCCTGCCCTTTATCCAACTCTAAATGCGGTCGGCACTAAATGTTGTAATGTGATTTTTCTAGGTATTTTGCGACCGGCCGTTTGCCTGACACCAACTTACTTTAGTCGCCTTTTACAACACCTCGGTGAGAAATGAGGGTGGTCTATTCTACTCAGCCGAATACAACACGGCACTCTGCCAAAAATGTGATAAGGGTAACAACATATCATTAAGTAGTAAGTAACGGCCTGTTACTATCCCACTGCTGGGCATAGGCCTCCTCTCTCCATTTTTTGGAAAGAAGGGTTGGAGCTAAGACCTACCATGCTGCTTCAATGCGGATTGGTAGGTTACACATATCCCTAGGATTCTCTAGAGATATGCAGGTTTCCTCACGATGTTTTCCTTCACCGAAAAGCGTGTGATAAATTGCAATTATCAATTAGACACATAAGTTTTAATAGAAAAACTCATTGGTGTCTGCCCGGGTTTGAACCCATGATCGTCTCTAGAGATTCACACGGTCGCACCGCTAGGCCATCACAGCTTCATATCATTAGTTCAAGAAAATCTTAAACGACTTGAAAGTGCTTACAAACGCTTATTTTGACTTGATTCGAATAAGATAGATCCGCTCTCGCTGTTATGGTTGTTATTTCCGCAATAAACAATAAATATATCAGTCCCCCGCCTCTGGGAATGCGGCGCGGCCACTTTCACTGGGGGCCTGCGTGACCAAATATTACGTAAGTGGGCTAAAGCGGCGCGCGCTCGGGCGACACGCAGTCTGAACACACGTTTTTTCCTCGTGTTATTCTTATTGCTGTTCCAGTTTGATTCGTCACAAGATATTGTTAGATAATTCATTTTTCAGAGCGATTATGTAATAGCGAGTCACTTGTTTCATGATATAACGGTACGTTAAGGCTGGAAGTATAATTGAAGGCAGTCTGACGTTTAAGACTACCTATGCAACGGGACTACCTAAAGGAAATAGGGTTTCCCAACCTTTGTTGGGCCATTCCCTACCTTAAAATTATGCCCCCTTTTTGCCCCCCAATTTATATAACTTTAATATTAAAAAATGGCAATTAAAGCATGCATTAATTGACCCGTAGAGAAAAAGATAAATTCGTATCGAGTCGGTTTTCGAAATGACCCCTTTAACAATGAAATCCAGGGGGGATTTTGGGGCGTGGGCCCCATGTTAGGAAACACTGAAACACAAACCTTTCCTAAACAGTTGTAGCTTCATTGTAATTTGTCGGTTCAAAAGTGCTCGCAAAAGCCAATTTGAATAAAGAATTATTTCAATTTGAATTTGAACTGGTATAGAATTTCTAACTCTCTAACTTTCGAAAGACTTGAGATCACAGGAAGTGTCGATGGAGGGAGACCACGTGGACATAGGCCAACCACCACCAACCAACACCATTGTCAGTGTACTAAATACAAAGACCCACGATTCTCATCACTGAAAAAACGATGCAAGAAGATAGAATCTAGGGAAAGAACTATAATTGGCAGATTATAATCCGCAGATTCCACGTGGATCCACATACTCGTAAAATTCCTGTGGTTTTCTAAGCTATTTAGGTATCTAGGCCGTTTGCGTTTCAGCCTCGCGCACAAGTACCCGCATGTATAAAAAGTAGAGCGTGTTAAAATCAGTTATAATTTGTTTCGCAAACGGTTTATCTTTACATCGCTTTAACTAGTATTCTTTATCAACGAACGCAAACAAAGGTATTTTTTTAAATTGTCATAGCTCTTTTTGTTTTAAATATCATCAACTAACGAAAACTAAAACATTAAACTAAACTTTTTATACTAACTTTATATGAACATTTTATAGCTCCTTTTTTTCTCTTTAGAGCTATTTTTAAATCTAATCCTACACTTTAAGCAATTAATAATATTATTTATAATTATAAAATATTCTATCGTTGTTGTCATTTTTATACACTGTCCATTATATTAACCATCTTTTGACAGATTGACGATAGTGATGTCCTAAAGATTCTCGTATGCGATACCATTCCGATTATAGTACCTACTATCATTAATCGAATTACGTACCTAAGTAATTCGATTAATGATAACCTACGTAAACTAGATTACTACTTGAGAAAAGAAATTCCAACTTTGAGAAAACTTATTGTTTCTTTGAAAAGAAGTGGTCTATTTCATGGTGAAAAATCTTCTTTGGTCAAAGTTTTGAACACAATTGGCTTTTCATATAAAAAGTTAAATAAAAGAAAATTATTAATGGAACGCACAGATATAGCTATAGCACGTTGTGATTTTTTAAGAGAGGCAAAGAAAATACAAGATTGGGCAAATATTGTTTTCACGGATGAAACATGGCTCAACGCTAACCACACACTATCTCGTTTCTGGACTGATGATACTGCTGATTCCACTTCCTCAGTACCAATGGGAAAAGGTGAGCGCCTAATCATTTGCCATGCAGGTACAGCAAAAGGATTTGTACAAGACGCACTGTTGGCATTTAAATCGAAGAAATCAAATGACTACCACGAAGAGATGAATGCAAATGTGTATGAAGAGTGGTTCAAAAAAATGCTCATTTCATTGGAAGAACCATCAATAATTTTTATTGATAATGCGCCCTACCACTCCCGTCAAATTGACAAAATGCCAACACAGGCTAATAAAAAGCATGAAATAATTAATTGGCTTCGGGACAATGGAGAAAATGTGGACGACTCAATGTTAAAAGTTGAATTAATAAAAATATTAAAAACCAAAAAGAGAGCAAAACGCTATGTAATCAATGAAATGGCAGCAGAATATGGCCATACTGTTCTTCGGATTCCTCCATACCACTGCCAGTACAACGCAATAGAACTTATATGGGCACAAGTAAAAGGGCATGCTGCGAGATGCAATACAAGCCCCCCATTCACAGCGAATAAAATGTTGCAATTGCTAAAAAATGCTTGCACCCACGTAACGGCCGAGAACTGGGCAAGTGTGGTGGAAAGAACTAAAAGAGTAATATTCTCTGATTGGGAACGTGATATTGCGTTTGATAATATATTATCTACACAAGAGCTAATAATAACTGCTACTGAAGACTCCTCATCGGAGGAGTCTAGTGTTGATTATCATTCCGACGACTCGTGCTAATAAAATAAATTAAAATATCCTGATTGTTTTATTTGTATTCATGTATTAACTAAGAAGAAAGTAAAACTTTATATAATGTTATTAAATGTCTTTTAATACTCGTAACATCGATTTCTACCGATTATTTTTAATCTGTGGCATAATCGTAGTAACCCATTATGTGTGACATCACTAAGTGGGCGGTACCCATCCATAAAGTACAAATATTATTTGTATGATATTTGTACGTAAGCAATACAAAACTTAATGAGCGTGAGCTGTCAAAAGACTGATAATATGATGGACGCAGTATACGTTGTAACAGTTTCGTAACAAATTTTGATCTTACGGAAAACCAATTTTTTTGGTCTATATCTTTTATTTTGCGCCGGAGAAGAAACCGCAGGGGTCAGCTAGTCAATGGTAATTGCAATAAGTATAAGAATTCATGTAGATATAAGTAAAAAAACTTTAAGTGAATATATTTTCATGTTTATTTAACGACGTAGCGCTATTATTAGTGTATTGTTTACTGGGCTGTGTCAATTAACCTTTATAGAAAGTTAGGTGAATGCACCCGGAAACACTTGGGTGCAGCCTTGGAATGACGATCGTCTCAATAACTCGTCTCGAGTCATCATTATCTCGAGCTTTAATAAGGCCTTTGTTTTTTAAGCTTTTATTTAACTTGCCATGTATGTATGTGAAAGAATGTTGCAAGTTCAATTTGACCCACTTCCCGGTGTCTGGCTGAGCTGAAATTTTACATACTGGTCTAGTCCCGATGACAATACATGTTTATGATAAGCATGACCTGATGCTGCTGGCAGGATTGACTCCAGACGAGGGAACTCCTCAACAGCTATCAGTAGGGATATGAAATTTTATTAAAAGCTTTTTTAATTTTACTTGGTTATTAATCGTCAGTTATTCAATGGAAGGAAATATACCTACCTAATTTTAAATTGATAGCACATCTATCTTATCTATATCCAAGCTGAGCAAGCTTTATGAGTCATGTGTACAGGAAACGATCTATGAAATTATAGCTTAAATATATCTTTACATATGGAATCACTTATTATTGTTTCAGTGATCAATAAGGTAGACCAACTAGCTGATATACTCTAATCGCGAATAATATTTCACCATTATTTTTGTAACCGATAAGCCAATTTTTCTAGGTCTCTACACATGATACTTATGGTTGGATTGAATCATTACCGGTTTTTATATCACTAGATGCCTCTGCCCTGGAATTGGAGGATGAATATCAATGTAAGATATATTCTCCATGAATGCCTGATTCCGTGGAATCTTGAAATATTAAATGTCGTTTTGCATGCTAATATTATAATGCGAAAGTCTGTCCATCCGTCTTTTACGTGTCCACGGCTGATCAATTAGATCAATATTGATGATATGTGGTAAATTTGATGCTTATAAACAGGGTTAATACATAGAAAAAATCCCGTTAAACCTTTGGGAATAGGATATCATAAACAGAGATCAATATACCGATGGTAATTAATTTCTAGCAAAAAGGAAATATAACCTGTAATTTTATATGCAAAAATATAAAATAATATGCTTTATACTCACATTTTAAGCAGAGATGCCATCTTCTTCTCCATCGCAAACATAGAATCAGAGGACTGGGAGGTTAAAACCTTGCAGAATGTAAACGTGGCACATTGAGAGTTTCTCCAGTCCGTTTGTTTCACCAGGTCCATAGCAGCGGACGTGAGACTCGGAGCTCCTGGGCTACCGTCTATATGCTGTAAATCGTCTGGCATTTCGTCTCCTAAAGATCGCTTAACACTTCTCCTTTGCCTTATGAAAATATTTTCAAAGGGTTCGTAGAAGGTTATTGCATTTCTCTTAGCACGGCTTGTTTCAGCTGTATCTGGTGACATCACAACATACACGTTCTCGCTTGGCATTTTGTAATTATCGTCATAGAACTGCTGTCGGCTTAGTATTTTCCTGTCTATATCATAAGGTGCGTTCGCGAATGCTCGCTTGTGTTCTTTTTCTAATTCGTCTGTCGTGTCGTCATCATCAGAACTTCTCATGAGATTGACGTCTAAGAGTCGTCCGACTGCAACAGCACCTAGTCCTAAAGCGGCACCACCAGCCACGAGGCCAATAGCTGGTAACATTGCAGGTGCTCCTGATGCCGCTGCTGCTACACCAATCTTATCTTGAGCGTATCTCTGATTTATTGAGTTAGGCGAGTAAAGTCCCAAGTTGTGTGATATTTTGTGGGTAGCTTCAACTAGAGGATCCAGTACGGGTTGTGTTACCTTTGCTATAGGGTCAATCAGCGGTCTAGTTAGTTGATGAACTGTTTCACTAGCTGTGTTTATCGTATCTTTCATTGAATTGGTAAACCTTTGCCACAAAGATGGTTCAGGAGTTCGTCTGATGTAACCGTAACCGTAAGGAAACCTAGTATGGGAGTGATCGTAGTATGCGAATTTATTATATTCATCTTCGTAATATCTATTAGCACTAGGTCCATTGATTGGGCTTCGCTGCTGATTGTAACCGTTAATAGGTTCCATTGGGTAGGGATGAGCACTTTTTGGAACGCTTGTGTAATACTTCACTTTGCGTTCTTTGTTTTCAAAATTGTCAACAGTATCTCTCGCCGCTTTTGCAGGCTGCACCCCTAGTTCTGGATGTGCATATTGTAGAACGGGATTTCTTACACTTTCATCGAAACTTGGTTTGGCATTTTTTGGAGTGTACATAAGAGAGTTAGGAAAATTTACTTCACCAGGATGTTGTAGCATGCGTCTTTGGATATGACTTTCAGCATATTCTAAATCCCCGTTGTGAGCTCGGGAACTACGTCCACTAAAATAGTCCCGTTTTGACTCTTGTTCATTAATTTGTTTGATATATTCTATAAGTTTTGAATTTGTTACTTTGGAATTGTCAGCTTTAGTGAATGGACCATATCCAGTTTTTATATAATAATCTCTTTTAGGTTTATAAGTGTACGTGGTGGGAATGAAGTCAGTATTTTCAAATTTTATGTTGTCGAATTTCGTGAATGGACCATCTTGTTGTTCAAAATTATCTTCTTTGGTAAACGGACCCAAATTTTGCGATGGTTCTATAGCAGCAAGATCGGGGTATACGTCGGCTTCTGGGACAGCCTTAGGTGGACTATATCCTTCTGGGTAGGGTAATAATTCACCATTAACAACTCTCGCGTTTCTCCACGTCTTCTTATCAGATTCATCATCAGGCATTCTTATACCTTGTATTTCAGGAATACCATCCTCACCCAAAGTTAGTATAGACCTGCCACGTTTACTATTGTATTTTTCATTAGCTTTTTTTAAATACACAGGTTCCGAACTTACCATCACTGGATCGGGTACGTTTAAAGATGTATCCTCACCATCGGACACTTTTGTACTTACAACTTCTATATACACAGGATTGCGATCGTTTTTAATAACGGGATTATTAGGGTCAAATCTGTAGCTCTTGCTTGGTCGATTATAATCCATAAAACTTGTGGAAGTAATATAAACTCTCTTATTTTCTATTTTCTTGTTATTATCATAGGTTGGGTAATAATTAGAAGTTTCAGGATCGGCCTCTGGTGTTCCACCGTCCTCTTGGATATGAGACTCTGGATAAACAGATACAGGAGACCAGTTTCCGTATTCCGCTTTAATTTCACCAAAGTCATCATTCCTGTTCAAATAATAATCAAAGCCAGCTAGGTCGCTACTCACTGGTCCGTAGTGTAATTTCCTTTGATCCCTCGTTTCCGTTTTATTTTTGCTATCGTCAGTATTGTTCAGTCTAGATGTCGTTAACGTCGTTCTAACTGTGATCGTCGTCGGCGCTGAAGTCGTGCTACTTCCATGCGTTGTTGACTTTGAGTCTTTTTTCTTTACTATTAATTGCGTCAGGTGACCCGACTTAGTCCTCACATTCAATGTCTGAGTCTCGTGGGGATTCAGACTTCTGGAGACCTTCAACTCTGTTCGCGTTGTTCGCGATGGGAGTATAGTGGTGCGTATCGTTTTTGTAGTTGTGGTGTTCTCACTAGAGTCTGCTCTAACAATGGCCGCGCAGACTAGCCAAAGGATGGCACATATCCGTATTTGGCCTACGGAAGCCATCTGAAACAAACAAGAAAACATTGATTGACATAGTATTATCTATTTTAACATTGGGTCTCGATTATTATTGATATTAATGTTGTTAACGTTTGGTTAGAGAGCAAAATTAAATATTTATATTTTCTATGTTAAAGCTATTAATACCGATATAGTGTTAATCCTTATCAACTTAAATATGTTAATGATTTTAAGCATTATCCTTAACATTATGATCCTTGACAGTATAATTTAAATTATATAATAAGTAAAGTGCGCGAAAATCATTTTGCAAGTTTTATTCAAGGTACAAAATGCTATTTATTTATTTAATTAGCATAGACAAGATCCAATTAGAATAATTAAATCAAAATTTTATTCGTTTATTATCGTGATATCGTTATGTTACAATAACAAAAGTAAGTTAATAGGCTACATTGTCACTGCCTTCCATGATCTTTGAAAATCTTTTATTTTCATCAACGTGTGTTTTATAATAACGTTATCTAGTATTATCTAGTACGTAGCTGGTTGTAATACCTATTTATCTTTGCAAATGCGGTGCGTGTTGCTAGTATTTGATAATTCACCATCTAAGTAGAGGTTTATGGTCAACTTATGCAAGGTTAAGATCTCGACGTCCATCATATGTGTAAAATATTCAGTGGAAACGTAACATCAGTGGGTCAACCGGTTCTTGCATAATACACTAGCAACTTTATCTTTATTCGTCAACTTTCTCGACGTAATATTTTCACCAGCGCATAAACATGTTGTGGCCGTAAGTGATAACGGCATTCGTAGTCAAGTCCGAAGGTATTTCGTAATGCCATTATGTACTTCGCTTTCAATTCAAACAAAGGAAGAAACTTTGAACGTGCTAATTTAAAACTGGTCACTACAGACGGACATTTGTAATATTAATATCAAATATACTGTTTTAATGTAGGTAATCTTAATTCTTCTAGTGCCTACTTTGTTTTGGTCAGTTAATCATCATCCTCCTGCCCTTATCCCATTCTAAGTGGGGTTGGCACATGTTATAAACATGTTGTCACATGATTTGGCTACGCATGTTACGACCGGCTGCCTGCCTGACATCGACTTACCTTTGTCTTTTTTTTCGACACCTCGGTAAGAGAGAGGGTGGTCTATTCTACTTAACCGGATACCACACGGTGGGTCAATTTAAATTAGTCGTCTTTTACGACATCTCGGTAAGAAAGAGGGTGGTCTATTCTACTTAACCGGATACCACACGGTGGGTAAACTTAAATTCTACGCCTTTTACGACACCTCGGTAAGAAATGAGGGTGGTACTATTCTATTCAGCCGGATACTACACTAGTTTACATTAAACACCGTAAATTTAATATTAAGATAAATTAAGTTTTATGTGAAAGTTTCGAAGAGACTCAAAAATTTTCAAAATTTTTGAGTCTCAAAGATTTCAAAACGTGTGACCGTTTCGCAGTGACATAGCGTTAAACTTAGCAGACCGTCACGATGACTTTTATAACTGGCGAAATAAACATATTTTCGAAATGTGGAAAATTGCACAGACCACTCAATATTGGTAGGCTTAAAAACGGACCTACGAACAATTGAAGTAGCGATTTCTACTATATACAGAATAATATATCACAGAAATAGGAATAGAATAATAGGAATAGAACAGCCGTGTGGTACGGCTGAGTAGAATAAACCACCCTTATTTTTTACTGAGATGTCGTAGAAAGCGAATAAGGTGACCTGACCCACCGAGTGTTATCCGGTTGAGTAGAATAGACTACCCTCTTTCTTACTGAGGTGTAAAATACGACCAAGGTAAGTTGAAGTCAGACAGGCGGCTGATCGTAAAATACGGTGTCAAATCATCTAACAACATATTTATAACATGTTGTGTCGACCAAATTTAGAGTAGGATAAGGGAACGAGGATGTTGATAGCTTAGAAAACATATTATAACAAATGACGATATTTCTCCTTTATTCTTATTCAATAAATAAAAAGCTGTTTTCCCAGAGTCAACCCATTTACTCTTTCTCTACAACTCAATGAATGATACAAAAATATGACAGCCACAATGTTTTTTCATATTAATGACCAACTCTATGAAGGAGGTTGTATTAAAAACATGTTGTAACAATATGCAATGCTAAATGTAGTATCTGAATTACTCGTTTACGTGATACATACAACAAAATTGCAAAACTATTTTTCGTGGAGTCTATCTCCTGATGCTGTTTCGGAACGAAATGGTGATTGATTTTGTGATAGTGAATGCGTGTTGTGCTTGTGTGTTTGACGGTTGAAGGTGGTGAATGTTTGTACATGTGTTTTTGGGGTATCTTGCATGTATCAGGTATAAAAATTTTACACTTTACAATTAGCATTGCATAGATTTTCTATTTGCTTTATAACAGATTATAGCAAAGTAATATCTAAAATATAACGCGAACGAAGTCGCGGGTGAAACTAGTGGAACTATAAATTATGTCCGCTCTAGTAACTCTCGCAGTTGAACAAATTGCCGCCATTAACTGCTTTTATGAAGCTGTAATTAACATACGGTTAAACAAACATGAGCCGAGCGTGACGAGGCGGACTAACCAAATAGTATTGCGTAAGGGACCACGGGGATACACCTGTCCCGTAAGGTTATATGTCAATAACAGATGAGACCTTGAAGGTAGAGCATCCAACTCTTATATAAGTAAGTAAGTAGTGGCCTGTTACTCTCCTACTGCTGGGAATAAGCCTCTTCTCTCCGTTTTGGAGAGAAGGATTGGAGCTAAGACCTACCACGCTGCTCCAATGCTGATTGGTTGGTTACAAATATCTGTAGAATTCTCTAGAGTTATGCAGGTTTCCTCGCGATGTTTTCCTTCACCGAAAAGCGTGTGGTAAATTACAATATCAATTAGAAACATAAATTTTAATAGAATAACACATTCAAAAGAAACGTAATTTAAAAGATTTTACACTTCATATTATGTTCGCTTACAATAAATTTAACAACTAATTTACGGGTTTTATTTAGTAGAAAGAGTGATTTATAAAGTAACAAACGTACATCCATACTCACTAACTTTCGCATTTATAACATTAGTAGGATAGCCCGGTCTGCTAGTAGAATATAATTTTCAAAACGGTTACAAATGCGTTACCGCGATAACTATCGCACCAAAAGTGGGTCAGGTTTCGCTTTTCTTTTCCCCTGCGTCGTGTTTCCTCATGCAATTGTGCATGCGGTGGAAAATATTCGCATGTTGGTTAGAAAACTGCGATTGAACAGTTTTTATGGATGTAAAGAAACTTATTTCAAAACTGCTGGTGAACATAGAATAATAACGTTAATTTACGGTTGGGAACTATTTTACTTATCTTTTTGTAGCAGAGTTCTCGTAACACATAAGATTCTCTATATATATAGTGGACTAGCTGTGCTCAGCAGCTTCGCTCGCATGGACATCAGTGCGTCACAAATTTTTCCCGAATTGAAATTTTGTACATAATAGTTATTGTGATTTAAGTAAGTAGCGGCCTGTTACTTTCCCACTGCTGGGAATAGACCTCTTCTCTCCGTTTTTGGAGAGAAGGATTGAAGCAAAGACCTACCACGCTGATATGCAGATCTAGAGATATGCAGGTTTCATCACGATGTTTTTCTTCACCGAAAAGCGTGTGATAAATTGCAATTATCAATTAGACACATAATTTTTAACAGAAAACTCATTGGTGTCTGCCAGGGTTTGAACCCGTGACCTCCTCGAAAGAGTCGCACGGTGTACCGCTGGGCTACCACAGCTTATCGTGATAAGCTGTATGAATATTTGAATAACATTAACCTATAGCCTATATGAATAAGCGTTATATGAATTTTTTGAATAACATTAACCTATAGCCCTGTCTATTCCTCCTCGATAAATGGACTATCTTACACTCAAAGAAATTTTTTGAGATTAGCGCGTTCAAACAATCAAAAAAACTAACAAACAAACTCTTTAGCTTTATACATATATTGTATAGATATAGACAAAAAACCTAAATATTTTATAAATGTTAGATAAGAGACGTTACTAAAATCTTTATATGTATGTAAAAATATACTGCTATAATCCAGAAAGAAGTCTTTTTCATAATAACAAAATAATTTATTTTATTTTCTAAGAAGGATATTGGAGATCATTATTCTTGTTTGTTAAAGCGTTTTAAAATAGTACATAGTACATATTTTTTACAGAAACATACAACATACAAGTACAACAATGAAATAACTAAAATGGCCAAAATAAATAGCTAAAACCATTAAACACGATTTAAACAGGCATTTATGGGTAATTTTTAACTATTACTCGAAAAGTTAACACAAAAGCAAAATAAATGATCTCAAATGTTACTCACATAATTTCTAAGAAACTTTCTACAGTTAAATACATAGTCGCGATGTATTAGTGTCATTAAAAAGTGAAATAATATGTACTTGGCATGTAATGTCATGACGTGCGGTAATGACACACGAAAAAATTTGGCACATTCAAAGTAATTATAAAAAGCTGTGATAGCCCAGGATTGAAACCGTACGACAGTTTCAAGGGATCATCGGTTCAAATCTTGGGCAGGCACCCAATGAGTTTTTCTGTTAAAACTAATGTGTCCAAATTTTTTTTCTATTATAAAGTACATCACAATGGATGTACTTTATTGTAGTCACAATCTGGCCTTAAGGCTAATAAGCAACTTAATTTTAACCTAAAGTTATAACCTAATGTCTAATTGATAATTGCAAGTTATCATACGCTTTTCGGTGAAGGCTAACATCGTGAGGAAACCTGCATATCTCTAGAGATTTCTGGGGATATGTGTAACCTACCAATCCGCATTGGAGCAGCATGGTATGTCTTAGCCCCATCTTTCTCTCCAAAAACAGAGAAAGGAGGCCTATGCCCAGCAGTGGGATAGTAACAGGCCGTTACTTTATTTTAATGTTATGTAGGCCCATATTTTTCGGTTTTTTTATTTAAACAAGCTGTATTTCAAGTTATAATATTATTGCAATAATCCGCGTTTTTGTCAAATTCTATTTTTTTGACTTTGAACTTTTGTACTATGAAAATAATTTATAGAAATTTCCGCAAAGTAACGCCACTTTGTGGAAATTTCTATAAGTTATTTCAGGCTCTGTTCGTTTTTTTGCTCCTTACTGTGGATTCGATTTATCGTAAACATGTAGTCTAGCAGATAAGATAAGACAGTGGTTAAATAATAATCTCTACATCAAAAAATACTGATTTGTAATGAATAATTAAGGTCTATTTTATGTTTATTTAATGGATTCACTAATAAATTTTTGTTGAATATCCATTAGTCAAAATGATTAAACAAAAGTGCGATTTTTGTTTATTACTGTTATTTGACTGTATTATTGTTTGAAATTGAATCAAATCAAATTAATAAACTTTATTCAGCTTTTTCACCGCCGTGTGGTATCCAGCTGAATAGAATAAATCATCCTCATTACTTACCGAGGTTTTTTTTTTTTTTTCGAATTGACAATATGCTGTTAGCCCTAACGGCTTTTACAGCGTCACCGGGCGGGACGGGCGAGCGCAGAAGCATCGCCGAGGTTGCGAAATGCGTAGAGTAGAGCGCAGAAGCTCTACTAGCGTCGGGGAACGTCGTCCTAAGGGTGCCTCCTGTGAGGCCGGACCACGGCTTAGGGCGACGTGTAGTGGAGGGCTGATGGTATGACTTTGATTAGTCAATACGACGACGGAAGGGTGGCAAGAAGCCACGACCAACCGATGTCAGAAATCTGGGACCTCGTCTTCGCCGGCGAAGACGCTGTGTGTGTGTATTACGTGTTTCTGTGTTTGCGATCGTTATTTGATCGTCAGGGTCATATAGGACGCTTTTTGGACGCCTATATTTTCGGTGGTCAGACCTAACTGGGATGTAAGTGGCAGCAACTGAAATGAGAGGGTTTGGGTGTACCTCGGATTTCTCGAAGTAAGACTTCGAAAAACGTTTAAAGAGGTGAGTAATGGTAGGGAGGTCGAGGTCTCTATGGAGGTCAACGTTCCGCATGAACCACGGACAACCAGTGGCTGTCCGCATAAATCGGTTTTGCATTCTTTGAAGCGTGAGCAATCTGACCTTTGAAACGTGCGCGAACGCAACGCTCGCATAGGACATTATTGGTCTTATGCAAGTTTTGTAGAGTGTCACTTTGTTGCGGAGTGACATTTTACTTTTCTTGCATAACATCGGATAAAGTCGTCCCATGACATACGCAGCCTTATTGCAGACTATGCGTATGTGCTCGTGGAAGGTCATGGAAGGTTGGAAGGTGACACCTAGGTACTTGACTTTCTGTTGCCAGTGAATTGGTGTATCGTAAAGGGAAACTTACTTACCGAGGTGTCGTAAAAGGCGACTAAGGTAAGTTGACCCACTGACCCCACAACGCTTTGCAATTTTGTGTGTGCGATCATGTGTAGTTCTTGTGTATTGTAGTGGCGGTGGTGGGATGTTTATACGAATGCTGCATTTATCAAGTAGATATGAAAACGGGTAGTGCACTCTACATTTAGCATTATATATATTTTCTACTTTACTTTTTATTTTGTGCTACAAGCGTACTTAACGTAGGCAAATAACATGTAACGTCGGATAATTTAAGCATACACAAACGTGTGACAACATTTTCTCGATTTTCCACATCGTAATAGCCATATCCAGTTCCGGCGTGGATCGATCTTGTGTAGTGTGCGCACGCGCTGATTTCACTTTCATGGTGGCCGGACAACGGGTTATTCACCTGCCCCTCCCCCCATGCCACATCCCCCCTACCCTATTACCATTCCATGTGCACTACAAATGCTTATCAGTGATGCATCGCAGCACGATTTTTTTTTAAATAATAACAATATTTTGCTATAATCCGCAATAAGGTAAAGTAGAAAATGTATATGATCCTCCTGCCCTTATCCCGCTCTGAGTAGGTTCAGCACAAAATATTATAAACATGTTACATGATTTAGCTTCGTATTTTACGATCGGCTGCCTGTCTGACGTCAACTTACCTTAGTCGCCTTTTACGATACCTCGATAAGACAGAGGGTGATTTATTCTACTCAACCGGATACCACACGGCGGTTTGACTTACATTAGCCGCCTTTTACGACGCCTCGGTAAGAAATGAGGGTGGTCTATTCTACTCAGCCAGATACTATAAAGAAGTACTTAATATAACGTCAGATATTTTAAATTCCACATTCGCATGATACAAGTGTATCATAAAAATATATGGACTGCATTTGAATATAAATTGTGCAGCGGTGCATGATACTATGTAAACTTTTCCTGAATCGCAAATATCGGAGTATAGGTTTGGCACGAATGTTGCGACACTCGGCGTGCCGCGTCGATTGTGACATTTAACAATACAAATAAATGGACTCTCGTGAGGCGCGGCTGGAACGTAATGGCACGTTTAATAGATCGTTAGGCATCACAACCACAAGCCGAATATTATCTATATGTATCTATTAAAGTATATATCGCAATGATATTATCATCTTGCGGTGTAACACATTCTAATTCAAAAATATTTTAAATTAATGTAATTTATATAATTAGAAGAAGGACCGATATGAGTTCAAACCCCGTCAGACACCAATGATTTTTTCTTTTAAAACTTATGTGTCAGTGTAGATAATTCCAATTTATCACACGCTTTTTGATGAAGGAAAACATCGTAAGGAAACCTGCATATCTCTAGAGAATTCATCATCATGAATCATGGTTTGTAACATCCGGCAGTGGACGTTAAGAGCGCTCCCGAACTCTTCCGTCTGGCCACGGATAGGAGGATGTATGCAAAGCTGACTGCCAACCTCCACTAGTTGGTGAGGCACCAAAAGAAGAAAAGAGTTCTAGGGATATGTGTAACCTACCAATTCGCATTCGAGCAGCGTGGTAGGTCTTAGCTCCCTTCTCTCCTGAAACGAAAACTTTGAGACTACGCGAGCGAAGCCGCTAGCATTGCTAGTATCTCATGTAATTCACAAATTGGGAAAAAATACTGGCATAAAACGTAAGGTTAGGCCCTCTTTTATGTAAATCTGGCCCAATCTATTAATTTTTGGTAAATAATATAAAAATAAATAATTTATAGAATTAGGCGTTACTTTGCGGAGATCCATGATACAAAAGTAATAATAAAATTATTTTGCTTCATCGCGGATTATAGCAAAATAATTTTATTATTACTTTTGTAATATAAAAATAATTTATAGAATTAGGCGTTACTTTGCGGAGGTCCATAATACAAAACTAATGAGAATATTATTTTGCTATAATCCGCGATAAATTATTTTAAAATATTATAAATTATTTTGCTATAATCCTTTATCGCGGATTATAGCTAAATAATATTCTCATTAGTTATGTAATATAAAAATAATTTATTTCAGCAACAGCTTTACAAGACTTAAGGTTGGAGCATTCTTTTAATAGATTCTTGTGCCAGATGACCCCGCTCTTCCAGTTTTAAAAGCTTTTATTAAATTTTGGAATCTTACAAGTTAAAATTGACTCACTTCCCGGTGTCTGATTGAGGTCAAATTTTTCATACTGCTCCAGTATCCATGACAATGCATGTTTTTGATAAGCGTGACCTGAAGATGCTCCCAGGATTAGTCCAAAGAATGAAACTTCTCAACGGATAACAGTATTTAATTAGTTAAATTCAATTATTTAATAGGTAAGTATAGTTAAAATCTTTTTAAAGCTTTCTTAGCTTGACTTGTAATATCTAAAATGACTTGTTTTCCTGTTAACATATTACAGGCACTTTTATAAATATAAATAAAATGGACAGAATCAAGAGAGTATATGTGTTAGCTTTATAACTAAACAAGAGTATATATTCGCGTATATACAATTATTGCATACCTACCGTGCCCTTTAATGATAAACACAGACAAGACATTTCGTTTTCTGACAGATAAGTAACTGATTATACATGCCTTTCTCGACATTTAATGCATTTTAAAGCAAAACTAGACTAGTACGTGCGAACTGGTTTTTTTTAATAATGCACTTAGAAGAATTGACCTTCCTGATATTGGCAAATTATCAAATGCTTTTTGTTAAAAGAAAACTTCGCGTGTACACCTGCATATCTTAAGACAGTTCAGACTTGAAAATGATTATATCAATTCTATATATACCGTACAAGCATTAAAATAGTTAATTACAGTAAAGTAAATATTGAGTCTGTTTCAAACATCGTAGCTGTGTATACTCCAAGCATATGGCCTTGTGCTTTAAAACCAAGGCCTCCATGTGTTCAAATACCTAACGTGGGCCAAACTTACGCAATGTGGCAACACCGCCAAATGAAACAGAAAAGGCAGCGCATACACGATTAATTGTAATTTACATTTGGATAGAGCGGTCGACTCGTAATCACTATCACTACATAAAACATAAAATACAGTATAAAACAAAGTCACATTCTTTGTTTGTCCCTATATTCCTATGTATGCTTAAATCTTTAAATCTACGCAACAGATTTTGATGCGGTTTTTTTTAAAGATATAGTGATTAAAGAGGAAGGTTTATATGTATAATAGCATTCAATATAGAGTAAAGAAATCCTGTAATTTTTGTGATTTGTAATGTGATGTAAATAATTACATTTTTTCCGCTTACATTGCAAACGCAAGCTGAATCCTACGAGATTTATCAAAATAATGTACTAAGTATTTGTACACCTTGAAAATCTCTACAAAAATTTCTGCGGTGGTATAACATCGCCATCAATCTCTATGGATAACCCACAATAGCATTTTTTTGTTATTTTTGTTTTACGAAAAATAATGCCTTATTTTCGAAGCAATTTTAAACATTACAGCAATAATCCTAGAGCATAGTGCTCATACATAATGCGTAGAACCGATGGGCGTTGGGGCTTCAAGGTGTTGGTATGGCGACCCCGCACTGGAAAACGCAGTATCGGTAGACCCCCCACGATATGGACTGACGACCTGAAAAAGGTCGTGGCGAGCCGCTGGGTCCAATGAAGAGACCTATGTCCAGCAGTGGACGTCCATCGGTTGACAAAGAAGAAAAAGAAGAAGCATTAATCCTTATTCAATTATTTCCACATGTGTAACCTACTAATCTACATTGGAGCAGCGTGGTAGGTCTTAGCTCCAATCTTTCTCTCCAGAAACGGAGAGAGAAAACCTATGCCCAGTGCAGTTACTTCACTATTTTATAAGGGCTTTTGACTATTTTCTGGCACTCAATTACAACCACCCGTACTCAAATGTTCGAGCGCAATGTGAGATGACGCAGCGCTTTCACCAGCCGCTGTAATTGCTCACAATCGGCCATGCAATGCCTTTCTTATTCCGTTCGATGCGGTGTCATTACGTAACTTCCGATTTTAACCGACTTTGAAATTGAGGTTGCATGATGCGTTTTTTTGCTTGAACGCGGAATACAAGGCTAGATTAGTACTTCCTCAAATATATCGCACGCTTAGTGTTAAGGCGACCGAAGTAAAAAAAGTTGATTTGTGACAAATTGAATTAAAGCGTGAGTGTTAAAGTCACCCATAACTTTGAAAAGCAAGAAGTTTTTTTAATGGTTTCTAGCGTGATGTTATAGATGGCATTGAAATAAGGATAACAATGTCTCTAACTTCATTAAGCCTACCGTACCCCATTTCACTACGTATGTGATGCATAACCTTGATCGAGAGACTAAATTGCGTGACAACAAGTGCAAAGGAGACAAAACTATATGTTATTGTTTTTTCCTGTTTTTCCTTTTTGTCCAGACAACTATTACTAACAAAGCCAGATCTGAATTTAATTATATTCATTTTTTTCAAAAATATATATTTTTTTAAAACGATATTTAAGATTTAATTGTGCTAATTAAGCTTTTAGTGATTTTTAAAAGATTTAAAAATAAGAAAAAAAGCTCCGGGTGACATGTGGGAATCGAACCTAGGTTTCGAACTTTTTGGTCCGCGCGTTACCAATAGGCTGTCAGGCAAAAACAGGTATAAAAAGATTTTTTTAAAAATAAATCGTAGGTTGATCCATTTTTCTCTCCCAAAACCCCCTACATGCTAAATTATAATATACATAAAATACATATTTTCAATTTAACTATATATATTACATAATTTCAAGATTAACTCATTTAAATATTAATAATCATGAAGATAACTCTATTAGAATATATTCGTTTGACATCAAAAATAATTATTTCATTATATTGAATTCTAAACAAAATACAAACTATAATTTAAAGTGTCTTTATTTTCTTATTTACTTTTGGATTTTATAGTTTATGACGCAAATATACGAATAAACAAACCAATAAAAATTTCAATGTTAGTTATAACAGTTTATAATTCATAATTAATAGTATTTTTTGTTAATTATATTTTTATTAAGCACTATAGCGGATGCATTTAAGTTAATTTGGATAAAGGTCATAAGTAATCTGCATTACAAATTAGATTAAATTTTCCGCTCCGAAAAATTTCAAAATATAATTAATTAATTTTTCCATATTTCTATTTCATTAGCGATAAAAGATCTTATATTAGCCTTTTTTACTGTTAGTGAGAACCCGAAAATTGCCGTTTTTTCCGTTTAAATCCTGTAAAGTTAGAGTCATAACATTTTGTCTATGTAGTATTTTTTATCTATGTTTTAATAACAATTAGAGACGGCCGATTTGGCATAAATCAAATTGATATAATCTTCGTTCAAATAATCTTTTACAATTGCTCGTAATAGTGAATCGTCAAGGATTAATTAAAATGTAAAAATTACAAAGAACATAAGAAATCCGTTTACTCACATTATTTACCTCTGAATATTGTGAGACGAAAAATCACATTGGGAATAATAAAAATATGTATTAAACGATGTTAAGAGAGATTGTTTACTTTGTAAGCAATAATAAAAACGTGCGAAATTTTAAAACCTACATTAAACCGTCTTAAAATGTTCCCAAGAATTGTCCACAAAGAAAAGTCTGCCTTTGTACATTTTCTATAAACAATTTGTTCGAACCTGGGTGTATATTTGTATTTAAGTATATATTTAGACATTATATATGTATATATTCACCAGTTGCCTCTCACCAATAACACAAGTATTAAGTTACTTACATAAGGGACGGATGACCGTGTGTGTTAAAGTCCCATATTTTTTTTTTTCAAATTCAAATTCAAAACCCTTTATTTGTGACCATAATAACTTAAAAAAAAAGAAAAATAAACAAATACAAAGAATTTAAAGTAAACAACAAGATACGAAGACATAAATAAATATAATAGGTCACAAAATGGTAGACCACTCAGCTTTAAGCTAGGGCGAGAACCCTAGCACTGATTTTCAGTGGCTGCCATTGTGCGAGAACGACAAGAAAGTGACAGCATGGGACAATACAGAAAGAAAAATAAATAAAAAATTTATTATTGTCGTTAATATTTAAATGAGTTAATCTTGTATATAAATATATATTTTCGAAATCTCGGAAACGACTTCAACGATTTTCCTGAAAGTCAGTATGCAGGAGGTTTTGGGGGAGAAAAATCGATCTAGCTAGGTTTTATCCTCGTTTTTGGGCATTTAAAGAAATACAAAAATTACATTGAATATAAAAACACTATTTTAGCTTATTCGAGGTACGGGTGGTCTCGAGAAATAGACCTAGGATCGAGACCCACCTACCCAATTATTTTTTTCTTTTTTTCTAGTTTCTTTTTTTATTTAAAAAAAATTACAATGGTCAGCCAGGTACTTATTATTATTATATACTGTCATATTACCATTATTGCCTCGAGCTCCGTCTTAGATTGGCAGTGCTAATTACGCGCGTCAAATTATATTCGTAACGGCGCATTCAGAATGGCTCATTAGCGCATTTGACCGACAACTCTGAGAACAAAGCACTATTCGGCTTTAAGCTATCATTTTACTTTCTTATGTTGTTATCGTTTTTTTTTCGTATGAGAAAGTAATGAAAAGCAAAAGTGTACAGATGTAATTAGTTTAATAATTGGGTTTGAAGTGGTTTCTTAATGTGTACTCTAACATTGTAAACTTATATAAAGTCACATTTCGTTTTCCTTATGATATAGCAGTGTCTCCCAACCTTTTGCTCTAACTTTTTGAAAATTCCTATCGCCTCTATGTATACATAACTTTTAATAATGAAAAATTGAATTAAATAAATAGTCAAAGTCCCCAAAGTAAGTAACTTAATACTTGTGTTATGGGTGACAGATAACTGGTGAATATATACTTATATATATTTTTAAATACATACTTAAATACAAATATACACCCAGGCTCAAAGACCAACAAATTCATTTATAGAAAATGTTGGGCCTCGGCGGGAATCGAACCCGCGGCCCGTGGAGCTGAAGGCAGAATCACTACCGACTGCGCCGACTAGCCAATTGTTTACTTTTATGCAGGTGGTAAAATACATAGCCAAACCATGTGGCAACATGTTTATAACATGTTGTGTCGACTCCATTTAGAGTGGGATAAGGACAGGGGAATGATCGTATTGGTAAAACATATTGATGGTATTTTGCAAGGGCCACTCTGTCAAGAGTGAACGACTGAGGAAGGAAGAATTGAGGGTATTTTAGCATTTAATTTGCGGGTACATCTGGTAGCACATATGTTCACGTGCCATGCTAGCATATCGGAAACAAATTTGACAGTTTATAAGTTACCATTATATAAAGACACTAATAGCGGCCGCCGCACGTGATACTTTATTATAATTTTGCACGCGATCTTAATTTATAAATTGCGTTTCATGTTTTGTATCATTATTTTTTTCTATACAGACAGACAGTATAATATTTGTAAGTATTTGTGCTATCTAATACGCAATGCACTTGTCTAAATAACATTTGATATTGTAAATAATAATGATTTATAGTATTAATTTCGACGTTATATTACATATATGAATTAAAAAGTCCAACTTTTTATTAATACATAACCATACATAATACTAACCTATTTGAAACTACTTTTTTTCCGAAATATAGTACTATATTTTTATTCGGCCCACTGCTGAGAAACGCCCCATTTGGCCAAACTCATCCAGGTCAAGGGTGGTGGCTTCCGCGATTGGATACGTCCACCAGCACCCTGCCTGTTCGCTTAAATTGGTACACAGTATTTACAACTTACAACTAAAAATCTTAAACTAACTTTACAATTAACACTAAAAGAACAAACATAAGTGAGACTCATACTAAACATTTAAAACAAACAGGTGACGTAAACATTTTTTTTTTTTAATAAAAGAAGGAGGTGTATAACATAAATAACAATAACATGCAAAATCAAACACTTAATTAATTTTTTTCTTATACATATATTATAAGGGGGGGGGGGGAGGCAAGAGCGATGCTCTTTGTATTGTGGAGCGCTGGGGCGAGAGGGGTTAGTGTTGTAAATTGTAAGTTGTGATTGAGTTATGTTGTGTATCTGTGAGATGAATAGTTTTTGTGTGTACAGGTGTTAAGTGTTATTGAATCGTTTTAAGTGATCTATGTTGTGGCTAGTGAATCTTATGAAAGATTCAATAGCCACAAGTTTCCCTCCTAATGTGGTGAGTTTATATGGGTCCAACTGATAGTACTCGCAGAGATTTTCATGCTCGAGCCTCTGTTTGCCGAATGCGGGGCACTCGGCTATCAGGTGCTCGAGTGTCTGTTTCGTGTAATCGTCACACGGACAGACGTCGGAATCGACGATTTTGAACCTCTTTATTTTAAACTACTGCTACTAACTAACTAACACTTCTGTATATTAACCTATTATTAACGGATTGTACTGGCTTCTGAAAAGCAGTTTATTCTAGTTTAGGGGCCAGGGTTCCAATATACGATATATTGGAACCCTGGCCCCACTCACTTTGTTTATATGCACCAATAAAAATTATTATTATTATAGTACATGGTACCATAACTAGTGCACTTAAATAACATAGATTTTTCACTAATCGCAGGTTATTACAAAATAATTCAATTATAACTTTCGCATAGTGTGGTGAATATAAAATTGATATTAATTACCATTGGTCCGATTTCTCTTCACTTGTTAAATTAACAAAAGTAGTGTGTTTGTGGTATTTGGGACAAACGACTCTCGATGGGCGTGCAGTTTTATAAATCTAGATAATAAATAATGTTAATGGGCGACTGTAAAGCGGGCAGTGCTATTAGGTTAAATTATGTGCAAGAGAAAGACAATTTGACTGTTCGGACATTGTCAATACATTATCTTTGATATATATAACTTGTGTGTATGTGTTAATCTTGTATGTATGTATATATATCGGAAACGGTTCCAACCAATCAAGTTTTGGGGGATCTGGTTTCGATCGGACGTCGATCTGGTTTTATTTTAAAAAATCAAAATCAAAATGTTAGCGCACACTATATACAATAACACGATATAATAGGAATACCACAATTCCCGTTCCGAGATGCACTTCTCTTGAATGACGAATAATGCATGTAACTGAAACGTTTTAGCAATATATAGGAAGACTCCACTGGAAACAACACGACACAGTGTTGCCACCATTTCAGTCAAAAGCGCGCAATACTCGTTTCATGACGGTGTTGCTATAAAATACAAAGCGAAAGTCATTGGTGACAACAAAAAACATTTCAAGCTATCTTATAATAATACTAAACAATTACATAAAGCGATTTAAAATAGACGTGTTCATATTTATATATATATTGAAGAGAAAATAATGAAATTGTACTTTATCGACAACACGTGTATCTAGTGGTAATAGTCAAATTGATTCTTGAAGGTTTTCTTTGCTAATATTTCACGTATATTAGACTTCAACGCGCTACGTGCATAGGAGGTAAATGTAATTGGTAACAATTGAAATATTTACAGATAAAGTAGAAGCCTAATACTAGCTCACTGCTGCTGTTTGAGTGATAGTAGCATATCTTAACTGCAGTCAGCTACGCATCCAGCTGCAACGATTATTTTGTAACTATCAATAAAATTTAAGTTTTTTTTTTAAAGATTATCCGCCGAGTTTCTTGCTGGTTCTTCTCGAAAGGAGCAAACTTCCGAACTTTCAAAAAGAGGCTGTGTGTTTATTTTCTATTTTTTAATTTCCTGAACAACTATATTAATATTTAACATATTAGGATACAGTATAAGTAACAGAGTAGCTTCTTTTATTGGTGTTAAGCAATATACAGGCCAGATAGACTTTAGCCAGCGTTAGGGCTAGCAAGAGTAAACAATTTTTCTTTTCTGAGTAATAATATATTAAGCTATCAGTTAGTAAATTTCTTAGTTTCCATAAAAAATAGAACTGGGTCATATATAATGTCGCATTATCTGTGCTTGTAATTTGATTTTAACGAGTCTCTTTGACCTACATTGGGCTTATTTAACAGTATTTCGTGCACGCCGCACAATAATATGCATAAATGTGCAGTTTAATGTAAAACAGTTAACTTAGTGGCTTTAGTAATCGTGGTGATATGAGTTACTTAATGGCGATGCTAATAATTAATTGAAAGCTTTTACATATAAACTAGCCGGCTTTTCCCGCATGGAAATCAGAGTCTCAATTTTTTTTCTGAATTGAAATTTTGAACCTAAAAGAAGTTATTGTGAGTTAACTATAAGAGATAGATAACATGATGTTGCGGACTCTTTTATAGAATTTATGTAGATCTACAATTCTGTAGTACATTACTGTAGTATATCTCAGTCGTGTCTAAAACTGCCAGCAGGCGAGTTTTTTTATAACTGCGCGACCTTTGCAACACAATTTACAAAAAAACTGTTATTATTAACCTAAACTTTCAGAAGGAATTGTACTACTTTTTAGCAAAAACTGTACCAAAGTCCGTACAGTAGATTTTGAGAAAATCGATCACACACAGGCAGACAGCTTTCGGGACCTTGTTTCAAAATAAGTACAGACAAGCTGTGCACGTAAAATCATTCGAGTCGACTTAAATACAAAATACTAACAATCGCCAGCAGCTCCGTCCGCATGGAAAACTAAACTGGTAATATAGTATTTTGATAACCATAAAAATGATTAAAGTGGGTTAACCTTAAAAGCTAGACATATGCTGTCGCGGACTTTTATTTAGAACTTTTAAAGGGGAACAATTTTGTAATACATGATTTTTGAATAACTTTCACCGTTTACTCAGCGCACGCAAGGAAAGCTTTAAATTTTGCCGTTTTCGCAATATTTATTATTGCTGCTCCTTTCGTATTCATCTTAGCGCGATATTATACATATTATACTTCTTCGATAAGTGGACTATATTACACCCAAAGAATTTTTCAAATCGGTTCTGTAGTTCCTAAGATTAGCGTGTTCAAACAATCAAACAAAGAAACTCTTCAGCTTTATATATATTAGTATAGAGTATAGATTTAATATAATTATAAAATATTGATAACGTAATTCTTTCATAACTTCTGTACACAGACAGACTTTCGCATTTATAAATATGGATTCAATAACATAAATATGGAAAGTCGTGATAGTGTTTAACGACAAGAGAGCATTAGAAACAATCAGAAAACTTTTATATTATACAATGTCTATTACGAAAGAGATACAACTATATAAAAAAACGACAGTTACGTTCGTTTCATACTAAATACATACTGCAATCGATACCCAATCTTATGTTACACAATTTAAAGCATATTTTCTCGTGTGATTGTTTTCTATAGAGTTCTATAGCCATTGTTAAGCTAGTGTTGTGTAAGAGCTATTAGGTATGTGAACTAGATCATCGATTCGCTACCAGTTATGGGAACCGACAAACTTTTCCATTGTGATATACGCATTATGGTGATATATTAGGTTTTATTGTGATTTATCTGAATTCATTACGAAATTTCTCATATTTTGCTTGTTTTATTAAATCCGTGTCTAATAGATCTTATATGAAAGTTTTTTGTTGTATCCAGCTGAGTGGAATAGACCACCCTCATTTGTTACCGAGGTGTCGTAAAAGGTGACTAAGGTAAGTTCACCCACCGTGTGGTATCCAGCTGAGTAGAATATACCACCTTTTTTCTCACCCAGGTGTCATAAAAGGCGACTAAGTTAAGTTGACAGGCGGCCGGTCGTAAAAAACGTAGCAAAATTATATGTCAACATATTGTGCCGACCCCACTTAGAGTGGAATAAGGGCAGGAGAATGGATGAATGATGATGAATATGATTTTGTTTTGTGCCAATTTCAATTTCATTGAATTCGATTGGATATCCTATTCTCAAAATTCTACCACTCATCCATACCTATTATAAATCAAAAACCCAGTCGTTTTTGTCAGTCTGTCTGCCTCTTTCTAATAAACTGAAAAACCTGACTAATATTTTAGTGTATATAATTTAATTATTTACCTATATACGAAAAATCACATCGATTCTCCCGGACGTGATAGAACCAAACCAACCAACCAACCAATAAAACCAACAGACAAACATACTTTCACATTTATAATATAGGTATGAAGTTTCACTTGTATTTAGAAATCTTCTAAATTTGAACTATTTAAACGGCATAAGGTTTCGAAATTTAAAATAGAATTAGGTAACAGTTTTTTTTTTAATTTATGGCTGCGTTCGAATTAATTTCATTATCTTAAAATGTACAATAAGATTGCCATAAATTAATTATTCATTAAGCGGACTATACACTGGGCATGAATCAGCAGAGATAAAAAAATGGAGTTTACACGTGTGAATCATTCCGTAAATAATAATAGAAAACATACAAACATAAAACATTCATTCTCAGTAGAATATGCAAGAAGATTTGATAGGTTCTCTTTATTTGTTTTCTGCACAATGCAAAACTAGGCCAATGGTGATAATATGAGTCAAGAAAAGAAAACGACATTTTTATACTCTGTTACGGAAAACGTTCACCATTTTCACTATGTCCTGAAAGTTAATTTCCGTAAGTATTTAAATATTTAACACTATATACGGTATAAATGTAATTAAAACAAGTTTTTAAGTTAATTTATTGATGATATAGCGTTCATAACGAATTGCAATTGACAAGGAAACCACAATTGTTGAATGCGTGCGGGCATTATCAACAGGTTGTTGACCTAAAAACTGTTACGCTACTCCGCATTGACTTGTGTTGTTTTCAAGTTTTTTTTATCTACACTTCTTTGTTACGGGGTTACTAACTCACTAGGATAAGTACAGTTATATAAACTACTAGTAATATCCCGCGGTTTCGCCGTTTCGTAATTTTTTTTTTTTGCACATCTAATTACATTTTTATAACAGATCCCTATTTTTTTGAAAATGTAATGTATATAGTCTATGTTGCTCAATAACGATGCAGCCTTGCAATGGTGAAAGAATTTATGAAATCGGTCCAGTAGTTTTGTGTGAAAACATTACAAACATACATATAAATTTTACCTCTTTATAATATCAGACATATGTACAAAAAATTATTGATTTTATTTATTTAAAATTTATTTATTTAAATATTAATAAAATAAATAAATAAAAATATACTGTGGAATATATAATTTAACATATTTTATTAATTACTTGAATTTTTATTTAAATTTTAAATTTATGAATTTATTTCACAATTTACAAAAAATACATAATAGATGTATAATTTTTGATAGTAAAATTTTGAGGTGTGTACATTATTTTAACTCTGGCGTTATATTTTTTGCTTACGCTTGCTTTTTTAATAAATTTGAAACAAAAATCTGATGGAGTCGCCTCAAAGTCCTTAATAATATATATAAATATTTTAATATAATAAATAAAATATAATATTTATATATCAAATAAAAATAATCTTTATTCAAATATGCTCTTTCAAGCACTTTTGCATCGTCAAGGATCAATATTATTAATGAAGCTTCATCTGGTTCGGAATGTTGCTCTTACCGTGAAGAACCAGAAAGAAACTCGACTTATATAATTTAATAATATATAACTATCCATTACATATACATATCATTTATTATATTGTATACTTTGTCAAATTTAAAATACATATAATTTGATTTTTGAAATTTGAAAAAATCAAGCATGGACGAATTTATATATACCGAAAAATAGAGAACAAATATTCACATATCTAAGAAACGTGTTAAGGGAAATCCGAAAGAAAGTATACAATACACAAATTAAGCAGAACGTTTAAAATTCACGCATCGAATGTATTACACAACACTTACCGCTCAACGTCCCGTCACGTAGAAAGTGAAAATGTTCAACGCAGGCGCATGCTCCGCGCACTTTCCTTCGCACTCACTGTCCCAACTTTAAAAAAAAAACAAATCAAGTATCCCGCCAAATATAAAGAACCTTAATGGATGCACGATATTCGAAATTTAAAACGCGGTCACAAATATTTTTTTCTCATAAAGTCTATTCGCGCTCTATGTCTTTGGTTTCTCTATCCTCTGTGGCACTTGTAGCTAGTGATGTGACGGTCGTGGCGCGTCAGGTGGCACTGGCGGTGCCGGCGAGAGCCGCTCGGTACGTGGTTGTGCAAGCGCTCGCCGGAAAGAAGGGAGACTGGTGGAAATTGACGCGTAATATTTATTTTAATTATTTGTAACATAATTATGATTTATCATAAATATTTTTTTTATTAGTTACTTAAATAATTTTCTTAATTACCTTTAGTTGACATTAAATGTAAATTAAAAGATTTATCATTTTAGCTTAATTTTTTAGGGTTATTAAAATTAAATCATTCTTTTTATTGAAATTATAGATAAAAATTTGTTTTCAAATTAGGAACAAACATATCTGTCGATATTACGATTCGATACATTTACATATTCATTAACAGATTAAAAAACAATCCATTGATTATAGCAATATAAACCCAGTTTCCTAGTTTTATTTAAAAAAAAATATTGATTTATTTAACAAAGAAATGAACAACAGTGAAGTGTAAATGAAAATACTACATCATTATCATCCGATAATGATGTAGTATTTTCATTTATACTTCACTGTTGTTCATTGCCTCATGCCCTTATCCCACTCTAAGTGGGGTCGGCAAAATATTTTTTAAACATGTTGTCACCTCATGTTTATACGTATTATACGAACAGCCGCCTGCCTGACGTCAACTTACCGTAGTCGTACTTTACGCCAACTCGGTAAGAAATGAGTAACAAACCATTTATAAATAATCATATAGAACCTAGAGAGGTTGTAGACCCACTTATTGGCTACCTCAGCTTGCCAAAGAGGTAAAGAATTATTAAACACTAGCATGTGCTAGCAGCTTCTCCCGCCAAAACTGCCGAAACTAATGCGTCGCAAATTTTATCCCAAATTTTGAACATAAAAGTAGATATCGTAAGTTAATTATAAGAGATTGTTGAATAACTTTTACCGTTTAATTAGCGCGGAAAGCTGTGTTTTGGCGCTTTTTTTGGCGTTTTCGCAATATTTTTTATTGCTGCTCCTCTAGTCATCGTAGCGTGATGTTATATGGTCTATAGCTTTCCTCGATAATTCGACTAACTTACACTCAAAGAATTTTTTACATCGGTCCAGTAGTTACTAAGATTAGCGCGTTCAAACAAACAATCAAATAACCAAACAAACTAACTCTTCAGCTTTATATACTAGTATAAATAACACACATTTCACTATAGTTAATAATCCGAATTACCCCTCGTAAAATAGAAAAGATTTAAAGATAAAGACTTTTAAAAACACATAGACGTTACATCCTTGTGACATGTAGAGACAAGAAATTTTTCACCTATCCTCTATTGACAAGGACGATCGCAGCTTTCACTCAACGGTTTGTTTACATAAGCATTTGAGTGTGGAATTTCATAATTATTTAATTTGTAAAAAAGGTGGATGCTTAGTTAGTAGCGGGCTTTTACTTTCCCACTGCTGGGAATAAATAAATAAATAAATAAATAAATACATGGGACACTTACACACACGGTCGTCTGTCCCCAAAGTAAGTAACTTAATACTTGTGTTATGGTAGACAGACAACTGGTGAATATATACTTATATAATTTTTAAATACATACTTAAATACATATATACACCCAGGCTCGAAGAGCCAACAAATTCTTGTATAGAAAATGTTGGCCCTCGGCGGGAATCGAACCCGCGACCCGCGGCGCTGAAGGCAGGATCACTACCCACTGCGCCAACGGGCCAGTCACCACCAATAGGCCACTTCTCTCCGTTTTTGGAGAGAAGGATTGGAGCTAAGACCTACCAAGCTGCTCCAATGTGTGATGTTTGTACGGTTTTTACTAAAAAGTGGTGCAATTCTTACGAAAGGTTTAGGTCTTTAAGTAAATAGTGCATTACGGTTTTCAAAGAGTTGTTAAAGATTTCGCGTGCAGTTGTAAAAAAACTTTCCTTCTGGGAGCTTAAGCCACGTGTGTCGTGTAAACCAACAGAGATACATTAAAGAATGTACTAGAGAATTCTACAAAAATTCTATACAAAAGTCCGCGATAGCATGTCTCTATCTCTTATGGTTAAGTCAAAATAAATAATTAATAGAAGTAGGTGTTACTTTGCGGAGATCCATAATCCAAAAGTAAATAACTACTTTTAGGTTCAAAATTTCAATTCGGCAAACATTTTGTGATACACTCGGGCGAAGCAGCTGGCATAGTTAGTAATTTTTATAAATACATATATACCTTCAAACTATTGAGTGAACAGCAACATAACATATATGGCGGCACCTTCGAGCGTAACGATGGAAATTTGCAAGGCCGCTTTATGCAGGGTTAAACTTTTTCCTTGTTTGATCATATTTATGCTAGAAAAGGTTTGTGTTATTTAAGATGTTAATGTAATGGTTAGACACAAGCAGAGAAATTTGCTCTTCAAATTTAATACGTGCTACGTATATCATTTACTTTGTATTTATTTATATTTAAGGCTGCAATAATATAATTAAATGTATACAAACAGAACCTCTAAATTAACTTATAAGACATTATCTTTAATCTTTAAATGAGGTAATCTTGTGTATAAAGTAAGTAGCGGCCTGTTACTATCCCACTGCTAAGAATAGGCCTCTCTGTTTTTGGAGAGAAGGATTGGAGCTAAGACCTACCACGCTCCAATGCGGTAGGTTACACATATCTCCAGAATTCTCTAGAGATATGCAGGTTTCCTCGCGATGTTTTCTTCACCGAAAAGCGTGTGATAAATTGCAACTATCAATTAGACACATAAGTTTTAACAGAAAAACTCATTGGTGTCTGCCCGGATTTTCATGAAACTTAGTATGTAGTTATGTAGGGGATGTCGGGTGCGATGAGTCGATCTAGCTAGATTTTATTTAAAAAATGAAGTTTTATCCTCGTTTTTAGGCACTGAAAAACTGCTACAATATTGTTAGAAACCAAAGACTAATTAAGTGCAAAGTTCTACTAGCTCAGATCAGATCAGATCGGATGGATTAAAAAGTGAAAATACCCCGTGCAAGTCCCAGATATGACTATTTTTTCTTTTTTTTCATTTTGCAACTTTTCTATATCTTTAAAAAGAATACAGAACAAAGCTCGGTCATCCAGGTTGCAGAACAAAGCTTTAGTGAATTTTAATTTTAATTTCACATTTAAATCTAGTGAACTATAATAATATTATAAATGCAAAAATCTGTATATGTTATGCTTCCGTGGCTAATCTGCTGGACTAATGTTGATGAAACTTGGCACATATGAAGCTTGCACACCGATGTGGACTTGTGTGATATAAGATAAAAAATACTGTTTTTCTTTCGGGAATAGAAAAAACAAATGTTGTAATATTGAGGATACTTAAACGGTTAAGTTGGCGCGTACGAAGTATGCTTTTTTGCAATTTACTTGTATTTGTGGCCCGTTGGCGCAGTGGGAAGTGACCCTGCCTTCAGCTCCGCTGGTCGCGAGTTCGATTCCTGCCGAGGGCCAACATTTTCTATAAATGAATTTGTTGGTCTTTGAGCCTGGGTGTATATTTGTATTTAAGTATATATTTTAAAATATATAAGTATATATTCACCATTTATCTGTCTACCATAACACAAGTATTAAGTTACTTACTTTGGAGACGGACGACCGTGTGTGTCCCATATATTTATTTATTTATTTATTCAACTATATGAAAAATATCGGTATCGTGTCGTACAGTAAATGTAATGTCGTTGACGATAAAACCTAATAACTGTTTACATAATATTGGCTTGTCATGGCGCGAAATGGCCATTCGACAACCGATTAAAACTATTAACTGAATATAATCAAGTTTTCATTAGTTTAAATAACATATAAGTTTCGTAAGACGTTACTGTTTTAGAGATCGTGTCATCAATATAGAGTCGAAATTAACTGTAGAAATAGTCATTATGAAATTAAATGAAATTTGATTTGACTATAAACGATTTCTATGCAAATTATGACCAATTGGAAAATTAGCAGTGGTACCGTTGATCGAAATATGGCATTATACTTGCGGATTTTTTTTTGGTGTTTGATTTTAAACCTCATTATTTGTCATATTTGTAAATTCATGCTTTGTTTATGCTATGTGCCATATTTTGTAAGTGTTTCTTTTATTTATCATAATACATATATATATATATATATATATATATATATATATATATATATATATATATATATATATATATACCTTAATGCATATCCTGGGGTGGCACAACATGTTATAAACATGCTGTAACTATGTGGTCTATTCTACTCAACCGGATAACACACGGCGGGTCGACTTACCTTAGTCGCCTTTTACGGCAACTCAGTAAGAAATGAGGGTGGTACAATTCTACTTAGCCGGATACCACATATATAAATATATCATCAAAATATAAAAGTTTCCGCAGCGCATGGGATGACAGATTTTTATGACAAATTTTTTACACTTTATTACATTTTCATAACGGATCCTTTTGACTTGACAACGTCTTAAATTAGGTTGCGGCTTGGAGTCACTCATGAAAAAGTGTAACGCCCGCTCACGTCTGTTACGACGAGTCACCGAACAAAAGAGAGGCCCGCCGGGCTGGCGAATGCCTTGCGCCTCTCTCCCACTCCAATCCATCACATTTAAAAAGACGTTGTCACGTAAAATCTTTGGCCGTAAAACCGACTTTACAGGCAACTGTTTTTTTTGTAATGTAATATAGCCTATCTTGCTCAGTAAAGATGCAGCTTTCCAATGGTGAAAGAATTTTTGAAATCGCACCAGTAGTTTTTGTGTGAAAACATTACAAACATACATACAAATTTTCCATCTTTATAATATTAGTATAGATATAGATTGTAATATGCAAATTTCAAAGAGGTTACCTGCTCCAGCTAACAAAATATGCGCACACGACCGGAAGCTGTTAGCGATCTTACATATATTAATTATATCCTTCCTTGCGTTATTTCACTAATTGGCAGGAAGTAACTGTTAGACAAAAAGCGTGTGATAATTCAGTAATTACAAGGGATGCCTAATTATGACGAATAACATAATTGTAGACAGACGCCGTGTGGTATCCGGCTGAATAGAATAGTACCACTCTCATTTCTTACTGAGGTGTCGTAAAAGGCGACTAAGGTAAGTCGACTCGCTGTGTGATATCCGGCTGAGTAGAATTGACCAACCTCATTTCTTACTGAGGTGTCGCAAAAGGCGACTAAGGTAAGTTAACCCACCGTGGGCGGAGGGAGGCGGCGGAGCGGTTCCACGAACTGTTGTTCTGGATCCAATCTGCTGCTGGTGAGTCCAGGTGTTAGTGACTCGCCCAAGCCCATCGTCTGCCGCCCTAACTGGGGACCTTCGGGTGTTCCGAACGGGGTACATCGGACACCTGGCTTACAGGTCCCCGAGGCGGTCGGTGCTCCCGATGCACCGGTTAGCGGAGGGGGGTTTCTCTTTCGAGGGGCCCCTACCTGGAGGTGTTTATTCTCTGGGATCAGAGCTGTCGGCGGGATAGGGGCAAAATGTACAATGATACCCTGTCCTTGCCATCGGCAGCGTGGTGGAGCACACAGGTCGTTTTAGTCGGTGCGAGTCCGACATAACCGCCGCCTGTCCCCGTCGGGCGGCGGTACCCATAAGGGGTTTTTTCCTGTATAAAAAAAAAAAAGTTAACCCACCGTGTGGTATCCGGCTGAGTAGAATAGACCAACCACATTTCTTACTGAGGTGTCGTAAAAGGCGACTAAGGTAAGTTAACCCACCGTGTGGTATCCGGTTAAGTAGAATAGACAAACCTCATTTCTTACCGAGGTGTCGCAAAAAGCGATTAAGGTAAGTCGACCCGCTGTGCGGTATCCGGCTGAGTAGAATAGACCACCCTCTTTCTTTCCGAGGTGTCGTAAAATACGACTAAGGTAAGTTGGCGTCAGGCAGGCGGCCGGTCGTAAAATACGTAGCCAAATCATGTGACAAAATGTGTGTAACATGTTGTGCCGACCCCACTTAGAGTGGGATAAGGGCAGGAGGATGATGAATATAATTGTAGTGATAGCGCGGCCGACGCCGGACACGCATTTCTACATGGCTATGACCTCGATCGAAACGATGGTTAATCGGAGAGGTGTGTTTGTTAATTACACCAGGAAAACATTATAATTAAGAAAATCTCTATGTCTTTATGTTCGCTTTCGCGGCTGATTCGTTCAAATCAAATCAAAATAATCTTTATTAAAATAAGCTCTTTAACTTTTGAATCGTCAAGGATCAATATGATTAATGAAGCTTCATCTGGTTCGGAATGTTGCTCTTACCGAGAAGAACCAGAAAGAAACTCGGCGGTCAATCTTTCAAACATTTTCAATATTACATTTTTTGAAGCTGAAAGGAAAGGAAAGCGGAATGGCCTTTGGACCAATATTAATTGATACAATCGAAGCTTATATCCTATCCTAAATAATAAATGCGAAAGTTTGTGAGTATGGATCTATGTTTTTTATTCTTTTACGCTATATTCGCTGAACCAATATCGATTAAATGTGACACAATTATTCCTTAAACACCGGGGTAACATATATAACACAGAAATCCTTTTAATTCTGTAGGAATCATCTATTATCAACCTATCAGGCGGGAATAGTCCACGCGAACGAAGTTGCGGGTAGAAGTTAGTAATGAATATGTGGCATATATTCCTTTTTCCTTTATGAGAGAAAAAAATATGTCCGAAAAAACAGAGCATAATTGAGACTATTTAAGCAAAATATAACGATTTTTTTTCTATAATCTGCGACTAAATATTTTATTTTTTGTATTATGGAAGTCCGCAAAGTAACGCATAATTCTATAAATATTTAATTTTCGATAAATACGTGGATTATAGCAAGTAATTAATTATTTTTTAGTAGGAAATAACTGTTTTATGAAATGCATCTATACTATCACTATCACTACATATTATAAAACAAAGTCCATATTTCCGTATGTACGCATAAAACTTTAAAACTACGCAACCGATTTTGATGCGGTTTTTTTTAATAGATAGAGTGATTCCAGAGGAAGGTTTGTACGTATAATAACATTCAATACGAAGTAGAGAAATACTGTAATTTTTGAGGTTTCTGTAAATAATTAAATTTTTTTCCGCTTACATTGCAAACGCAGGCTAAACCCTACGAGATTTATCAAAATGATGTACTAAGTATTTATACACCTTAAAAAGGTCTACAGAAAAGTCCGCGATGGTATATATCTATCTCTTATGGATAACCCACAATAGCAGTTTTTTTCATTTACTTTTTACGAAAAATGATGCCTTATGTTCAAAGCAATTTTTATACAATACAGCATTAATCCTTATTCAATTGAGTACCTTAAATAAATTGTTGATTTAATATAGATCAATATGGCCGTTTACAGCATGTAATTTAAATGAACATTTTCGGAGATATTACAGATTTAAAATGCCGTAAGGACGCCGCGCTTCACCCTATAGCACTTCGAATCTTTTAGAGTTTGTTTAAAGACATTCTGTAATTAATTGTAAAAATAAAATACATAGGTAAAATGTAAAAGTAAATAAGTAAAAATGTACTATATGAGTTTAGAAATTCCAAAGATAGCAGGAAATCGTCTTGGTATAGGGAGAGGAAATTGTTTTTCTCCAAATTTAACGCTTGCGGGCCACGGGCAGTAATGAATAAATCAAAACTACTGGATCGATTTTAATCATTTTTTTTACACTGACTGACATGGGATATATATTTTATACCCGTGCGAAGCAAGGGCAGGCCGCTAGTACTATATAAAGCTAAAAAGTTTGTTTGTTTGATTGTTTGAACGTGCTAATCTCAGGAACTACTGGACCGATTTGAAAAATTCTTTGTAAAATTTGTCATTCCTTTGTAAATCCTTTGAATAATATAACATCACGCTAAAATTATAGGAGAGAAGCAGCAATAAAAAATAGTACGAAAACGGAAAAAAATAAAGCTTTCCTTGTGTGCTCTGAGTAAACGGTTATTAAAAAATTATGTACTACTAAATTGTTCCCCTCTAAAAGTTCAAAATAAGCATATTTCTAGCTTTTAAGGTTAACCCACTTTAACCATTTTCATGGATATCAAAAGACTATATTACGGTTTTAATCTTTCAACGCGGGCGGAATCGCTAGCGATTGCTAGTAAAAGATAACTACAGAAATACATTTCATTTAATTTCACATAGGACGTTAACTTTCAAGGCCCTCATGTCCATCTTGTACATGTCATCTCATGTCGGCCGGCTCGGCGCAATGAGCTGACCAAATCAGGCAAGTTGATCCGTTGTTAGATTGCGTTCTTCCTTAGCCAGCGCTCGATCACTACACTTTCTCTTACACAATATAATGTATCGATTATATATATGAGAAACTTTGTTCAACGTTTTTCCCCGGTCGTAATAACCAAGCCATTATCCATACATATGTATATTACCAGTGGAAGACTCAGTGTGACTGTTTCCTTCTAGATGTTTTTTCCGCAATCAATTTCAGCATTGCCATTACAGTAGTTTAAAAACACTGTTAAAAAGAGGCTGATACAGAAAGCCTACTATACTCTAGAAGATTATTTAGAAGATAAGAATGTGTGGATATAGCTCTCTTTGAACCTGTACAAGACAGTAACGACTTAATGTAAATAGTATTAAGAATTATATTTTTAAAAGAGCAACCGTCGAGTTTCTTGCTGGCTCTTCTCGGTAGGAACAGCTTTCCGAACCAGCAGTAGAGTTGACGATTCAAAAGCACTTGTTTACAAGTTTATTTGAATAAAGAATATTTAGAATTTTTGAATTTTTTGAATTTTGATGTAATCTATAAGATAACTGAAATATATTTATAATACCAAAGCTACGACTTTAATAAGTTTGAAGATGGTTTATGGCCTTGGTATAAGTTTTAATCATGAAATTCTACAATACGATTTATCCGACCGATTTAAAAACTCTTTCACCACTGGAAAGCTGCATCTTTACTGAGCAACATAGTGTTGTCGCCAATGACTTTCGCTTTGTATTTTATAGCAACACCATCATGTAACGACTATCGCACCCTTTTGAGTGAAATGGTGGCAACACTGTGTCGTGTTATTTCCGGTGGAGTCTTCCTATACATATATTGCTAAAACGTTTCAATTGCAGTCAGTCTTTGTTCGTCATTCAAGAGAAGTGCATCTCGGAACGGGAATTGTGGTATTCCTATTATATCGTGTTAGTGTGCGTTTACAAAAGGCTATTTTACGCTTTCATAAAAAATAGGGATCCGTAATAAAAATGTAATAAGGTGTAAAAAATTAAAAATAACGCGGGTGTAACCGCGGGATATTACTAGTATAGAATAAGTTGAATTCGATCCATGCTATCATTGGAAATGATAAAGTTCGTCTCTGGACTAAAATCCGCTGGATCAATTTTGATGTTATTTACTTAAATTTAAACTTACCGTGCTTAACATAAAAAATAAAGAAAATCTGTTAAATTTTTGCAATAGAGCAAAAATTATTGCATTTTTGAAACTACGAAAAGTTAAACCAAAATCTGTTTTGCTAATTAGTTTATTTATACGTTATTTAATGATGTGTTTGTTCAAGTGATGTACCCTCTTCTATCGTACGGATTTTGTCGGTAGTCGCGAGATCGGTGGTACATCACTAGCCAATGGAGTATTTTGTTCAGCGCCTCGGGATCTTCACAGTTGAGCTTGTAGCAGTGCTTTCGTCTCCAGGGTTTACTCGCATCGCTGGAACAATATAGCCTTAAATATGAACTTCAGAATTTTATTTATAAGCCTCTTTTTAATGATACAATTATAAATACTGCTGTCTCCCCAAAGTAAATTAATACTTGAATTGTGGGCGACAGACTAGTATATATATGTATATATATATATATATATATATATATATATATATATATATATATATATATATATGTAGACTTATCAGTATCTTGGGCATTATTCTTAGATATTAGTGGGCGTAATTAGGGTATCGTGCATATGGAAAAGTACAACGCTTATCTTCAACATTATATTCTTCTTAACAATTTTCACAACTGCGCCATGACACGGATCTGTCTTCATCTCTCACATGCGCCGTCTGCATTCTGTCATCGCTGCGCCTTCTATTTTCAATGTATTTTCAATATATTTTTAATGATGGGACGTTGGTTGCCAGGATGCGACATATATATATATATATAATTTTAAATACACACAGATATACTTATATACGTATACATGTACATCTATACTCGGAGAAACAATAAATTTTTAATACAAAGTATTGGCCTTCGGCGAGAATCGAACCCGTGACCAGCGGAGCTGAATGCTGGGTAACTGTGCCTAAGGGCTCCTCGATTGATTAAATCCATAGTAATGTAATGCGAATGTGAAAGGCTCCCTTTTTGTATATCTGTCAGTCTGTCTTTCTTTTACGCTTTCACGGTAAGGTTATATTGATGAAATTAAATACAATTAAAGCTTATATTTCATTATTTGAACGTGGGGACACCTGTCGGTGCACGACGGGGTTTCTACTCCTATTTTAGAATTTTTATTAGTTATGTTATTCCATAAATATAGCTTATATATCGGGCTAACATCTAGGATGATAAAACTTTCCGCTTTTCCTTCAGGTACTGTATAAATTGTATTTTAGCATTGATGTTGACGCGCACAAAGTTGTACAGTTTGTAAATAAACATTTACATGGGAAGATTTAAATTCTCCTCTTATTCTTTTGTTATGAATTGGAACATTTACAATAGTGACATTTTTATTTTGTTCTTCACTTTTTGATTGACTTTTTTGGATGCCGTGTTTATCCGGCTGAGTAGAATAGCCACCCGCATATATTACTGAGGTGTCTTAAAAGACGACTAAAGTAAGGTGACACACCGTGTGGTATCCATTTGAGTAGAATAGGCCACCCTCTTTCTTACCGAGGTGTCGTAAAATACGACTTAGGTAAGTTGCCAAATCATGTAACCACTTGTTTGTAACATGTTGTGCCGAAACCGCTAAGAACGGGATAAGGGCAGGAGGATAATGATAATTTTCGGAAATTAGGTAAGGTTATTTTATTAGTTAACAGGTTTGGATTTGACTGTTATTTTAACTGAGGTTTAGATAAGTATATAGTGTAGGTTGTAAGTGTGCAAATGCGAGGTGATCTTATAACGATTTTTTACTACACAGCATCAAGAAGAAATACTTAACTGGCTGGCATTATATTCGGACCCTAGTTCCTGATTACATGTCAGACATAATTTAATAAAGTTCTTTAACCCAAGAATGATTAAAGCTAACATACCGCACATAATTTGCGTCAGAATGTATCTCACAATGCAGTCTGCGCTTGCAGCTTTCGCTGATCGGGGGTAGATTTGCAACGTTGATAGATCTACGTGAAAATCTGGACGGGAAGCTGTAAAAAGAAAATCCTAATATTATAAAGGCGAAAGCTTCTGAGTATGGATGTAAGTTTGTGAAACTTTCACGGCGAATCCGCTGAACTAATATCGATGAAATTTGGCGCAATTATTCCCTATACACCGGGGTAACATATAGATAATAATAATAAATATATGGGATGCTTACACACACGGTCGTCCGTCCCCAAAGTAAGTAACTCAATACTTGCGTTATGGGTGGCAGACAACTGGTGAATATATACTTATATATTTTTTAAATACATACTTAAATACAAATATACACCCAGACTCGATAGGCTATAGAAATCCTGTTAATTCTACAGGAATATGATGATGTTGAAAGCGCCATCTATTATCGACATATCACGCGAAAACAGTCCACGCAAACGAAGTTGCGGGTGTAAGCTAGTAATGAATTTATAAAGAAAATACTGTTAAAAACAAGAATCTGTTATTGGCAAAATTTTAGTATATATTTTGGTTTATAAATTGTTACAGTTATAGTATAATTGCAATTTTCATGCTGAAATACAGAAATAATATAGCTTTGTGGTATCCGGATGGACCGCCCTCTTTCTTACCAAGGTGCCGTATAAAGTGACTTAGGTATTAAAATGATGCTTGCAGTAGTGACAGACAACCAAGGGGTTTGTTTGAAATTAATTTTTAAATCTACACTATTTATTTATTGCTAGACTCAAACATTTCTCTCTAAATGGGGAGGCGAATCTTTTGCAGAGCAGGAAAATAGTGACATTAGATAACGAGGCTGCGAAACAGTAACAAAAGTTGACGGGAAACCTTAACGATAAGCAAAGTATTTTCGATTTTTGATTTGACACCGGAAGTGAAAACAAGGTGTTCCTTGAAATGATGAATTGAACTTATAACTTGAAATTGGGAAGATTTAGAATCTAGCTCTAGTTAATCAAGCTTAGCTGTAACACAGTTCAACTATACAAAAAAGAATAAATTTTAGAGAAAACTTTTATTGGTCGCGTGCTGTTTGTTATAAGTGTACTTTCACACTATCTGAACAAATGTCGTATATTCCATCACTTTGAAATAATGGCTAAAATATTTAATATTAAGCCGGATTAATTGAATAATAAAAATACTTGTATTGCATTATAATCCGGTTTTATTGATTATATTTGGATCGGTGCATCCACTGAGTTTCTCGGTGGCTCAGATCCAGAAGTAGATATAATGATTTAAACTACGACTCTAGAAAGGCATACAAACAGACTTTATTTTACAAATTTTGTAGAATTAATAATATTAAAGAGAAGCTGTGGTAGCCCAGCGGTAACACCGTGCGACTCTTTCGAGGAGGTCACGGGTTCTAACCCGGGCAGACACCAATGAGTTTTTCTCTTAAAACTTATGTGTCTAATTGATAATTGCAATTTATCACACGCTTTTCGCTGGAGCAAAACATCGTGAGGAAACCTGCATATCTCTAGAGAATTCTGGAGATACGTGTAACCTCCCAATCCGCACTGGAGCAGCGTGGTAGGTCTTAGCTCCAATCCTTCTCTGCAAAAACGGAGAGAAGAAGCCTATTTTCAGCAGTGGGATAGTACCAGGCCGCTACTTACTTTCTTTTTTATCATTTTTAATAATATTAAAAAAAATGGTATAAAGTAACGTGCGTTATGTGGTGGAGCGGATCTAAGAATTTCATATTTGACATATTTATTTATTTATTTTACGTCAATCTGTCAATCTTACATTTAAGCATCTAAGTTGAAACGCATTTAAGTTGAAAAAAGCTTTATATTCTTATATCGTTAAAATCTTGTACGACGCAAAATCCAAGCGTGTTTTAAAACTCTTATTTGTTTTATTCGCATTGAAGTCCGTATAATAAAGGCCGCGCGGCAAATTGAGCAGTGTGAATGCTCTCTATAACATTTATAATGGCTTTCACGGTTGCGCAACACACGGATGCGAGTCCTTCCGCGTCGCGCTCTTTTCTACATAACTCGTCACTTGGCTGAGCCAATTTGACTTTGTAAGTCTTGTTTGTAATTTATAATTACTTATTTTACTTTTTAACTAAACCGGTTTCCCGCTCTAATGTATTTCGTATTTTATCGATGGAATTTAACACCAATTATAGTTCATAAAATCGTTGTGTATTCGTCGTATATTATTAAGTAGGTGAACTAATGACTTTGTTACTTTATCCGTTGACTTAATTTTTATCCGTTTTAATACATCGGTTGATTGCTTCTTCAGGTGACAAGAGGGCTGGCTCCTTTTTCGCACAAAGAATCAGCTTAGCGATTCAGCGTGGAAACGCTGCCAGCATTCTTGAGACCATTCCGCGTGGATATGATTTGTATAGTCCTAGCGTGTAAGTAATTTAAGATAGATATAACTTGTACATTTTTGCTGTAAATAAATAAAAAAACTTTGTTACTCGTCGATTCTGCTTAAACGTTAAAATAGTTTCAATTGTGTAAGATATGGTTTCCTATTCTTGAAGGAAAAATAGGTTTTTCTATTCTATACGTTTGCCCAAGTTGATTGCGAAATTAATTAATATTTATCCAGGACTTTACAATCATTTTTAGCTTTGCTGTTACAGCGGTAATAACTATTAAAAAAGGGCCGATACAAACAGTCCACTATAATATTGAGGATCACATAAATTATAAGAATGCATTAATTAGCTAATCTTCGACTTTGCACGAGATAGCAATGATGACATGTAACTAGTTATAAAACTTTATATTGAAAATAGAAACCGCCCAGTTTCTAGCTGGTTTTTCTCAGCAGGAATAGCTTTCTTGAACCAGCAGTAAAGTTGCGATTTAAAAGCAAGTGTTAACAAGTTTCCTTGAATAGATTATAAGATATCTTAAGATATTTTGAATTTTAATTAAGTTGAGAATGTAAAAACAGAAGTGCAAGTTTTTTCTATTGATTAAATCATTTATTGAGCAGTAGAATAATTTCCCATTATATGTAGAGTTTGAAATAAACCTTTGTCCTTTGTTTTGTAAGTATATTAGTTTACTCAGTGACCAAAATAATGGAGTGCGCTTGCCTAGGAAACTAGGAATATTCATTGTTAGATTATTCGCCACCTTATGAGTATTTTCGAGAAATGTAGTAAAAATAATTTTGCATACATTTTTAGATGTCACTTACGTAACGTTGGCAACCCTGATATCGAAATGCAGCAGTGATAAAATGGTGAAAACGAAAATTATCAAGTCTGCTCTATAATTATTAGATACAACTAAAAATACAATTATACCAAACATGAGACCTATAATTATATAATCTGCCCCAATTATGAGTGAAATCAAAACTTGTGTTATTAAATTTCGTTTGTAATTAATCAGAGAAGAGAGTGTAGCGATTAACGAAAAAAGAAGAGTGGGTACTGTACTAAATATACTTTTTTTACGCTTATATAGTTTCACCTGTATGAATGTATTTTACTGTCGCAATTGAACTTAGTTCTGACCCATTTAGCGCGAATAGACTTAATTAAAACTTTGTAAACTTATCAAGAACCGCTGACAATTCAATAAAATAACTAACATAAATACCACCCCAGTACTTTTTGTCAAGTGTTTTCCAATAAGAAAAAAATATTTACAAGAAGAAACATCTATTTATAAAAAAATATTTTTTTTATAAAAATTAATAAAAGAAAAAATAATTGCTTACAAAAAATTATCGCTTAATTTTCGTTTTTGTAAATGTACAAAAGGTAAAAAACGCGTATCCAAGTTATCAAAATGCTGCGAAAACGAGAAAAAGAAGCAGAAACAGTTCTAGATTGAGGTGGGAGAATCTGTGAAACGCTGTACATGACACCAACATGCACCCCGTATATTGGGGTGGGCTATTCCTGGTATCATAAATCTTGCTGTCATCTCAAAGCAAAATATAGCTCTCTCGGCGGCTCGTATCTCAAACCACCTGCATATTAGGGCACTCTTATAGCGTTGTATTCGTACCGCTTTCCCAATAGATTGCACATGCGCCCGAAGAGTGTTATTAACGACCCCAATGATGCCATAAAATCCTCCAACAAGATATTCACACTACATATACACAAACAGAGTCTTCGCCGGCAAAAACGGGGACCCGTTTGCTTGTGTCAAACGAACGCCGCCCTCTGCCGCCGTGATACAGACTTCTTAAAATTCCACGGGCCGAAACAAACCTCCAAAACGCACTTTTCGGTCTCGCAGGAGACACCCTTAAGGCAAACCTCCCAGGGAGTTGCGAATGCGTCAATGCACTCTTGCCATTTTTACCCGGTGAAGCTTCCGCGCTTTGGGTCCTTTGGGTTACGCACTCGAAGCCATTAGGGTTAACAGCATTAGCCAATTAAAAAAAAAGGAGGTACCACTGTATTACTTAAGCATATTACGGATTCGTGACAGCGCTAATCGTCATGATCCGGTTGATCTCTTATGCGCATGCGCAACGCCTGTCACATTCGTTATATGAGCTGACAGGCGTCTAATAGATGACTTATCCACTTGACCTACAACATATGTGACTTGTGCCTATCAATTATTATTATCTAAATATATACACATCAAAGCTTCGATAGCCGAACAGTGACCCGTCGAGACCTCTATTGTATTAATAAATTAATTTAAGCGATTAAAGACTTTAAAATCATAAAGAGGCATGTCTCTTGCAATTTGGTCACAAATTGTGACAAAATACCGACTGATTGTGACAAATAAGGGCTCAATTTTAAGAGGGACTTACTGAGGATTGTTGTCAGCACTCTCTAGAGTGATGATGCTGGGAGTTAGTGCTGATATAATGATGCCCACTGGCACCAATGCCGTTACGAGATGCAGAAAGCTTTTCCATGGGCTGCCACTGCAAAAGTAAAAGTCATGAACCTATACATTATTATTTAACTCAACATCTCTTGATTGTGTACATTTGAACTCTTTTCCTGAATCCATTACTACATAGATTTTCTTTCACCGCAAATTAGTATGAACTGCAGATTATAGAATGAATTGTTGATAGAGTCATTATTTAATCATTTTACACATTCTGAAGTAACAGGTGCACTGGTTTTGAATCAACAGCTTTTTTGTTATAGTCCTGCCTACAAGAGAAAAGTTTTTTATTTCTACGCATTTTTCGGCATCTTTAGATGAGATGTAAAACTCATTCAAGCCAACGCCAAGTTGGCTTAAAGGAACAAAACTGAACGGTTCCTTTCACAGAAAGAATAATTAAAACGTGTTATAAAGAATAACAGTTTGAATAATGAGGAAAAACCTATCGATCTGATTATAATTAAATTCTTTCAGTGTTGGTTTAGTGAGTAGATTTTTAAAATTTTCTTAGCCATAAATGTTGACAAATTTAATGAGCCACTTTCGGCTTTTAAGCACACGTTATCATTTTAAGTGTTGCTTCACTTTAATTGAGCGATTTCTCAAGTTGTGTAGAGATGTTGATAAGAAGTTTTAACTTAATATTTTCAATGGAAAGTATTCTAGAAACAGTTCGATTTAGAATGTCCATTTGAAAATACTTTTACTAGTTTCTTTCAATGTTCAAATGCCTCGATAATGGATCTTTAACTTTTTAGCGAAAAATTAATCTTTAAAAGATAATGAGCGAACAAAAAAATCTATGAATCATAAGTCATGATCGGACAATCTATCAGGTAATAACATTACGCACTTATATAAAGTAAGAAAGCGTTCGGGAACACTTAAAACCTCGTCATCACTTAAAACATGTGATTAATTCCGCTCGATTGGTGAAAGGACACTGTTTGCGTGTACGCGCGCCATGTTCACGTAATGACGGTGTTTTGTCGGACGTATTCAAGCTTTCCTGGACATTGAATACGAGTGTGAAATTAATTTATTATATCCTGTCATAACGAAAATTACATTCTCAATTGCTTGTTCCATTACATTTCACTACAACACGTTGAGACAATTTAATGAAAGAATCTGAATAAACTTTGATATGCACAAAGATTTGGAGGAAAACACTGATGACTCATTTAGAAACTTTCAATTGCAGAGCAATACCCTAGTCCCGTAATGTAGCCGAGGTCACTATTCCACCATTTATTTTAATTCCGATTTATTTACAGATTTGTTATTTGAATACTTAATATCTAAGTCGCCGGAAACAGCCGCTTATAGTAATCAAATCGAGCCAGAAAGATCTGTTACTGGTTAAAGCTTGAGTTATAATTACCAGAATAAAAGTGCGACTGTAATAAAGTTCAAATCAGGACTCTATATCCTTTTTACGTATAATTTTTGTATTTTTGTAACAGTATTATATTGCTCAGATTCTTTCATAGACCTATGCATAATATTAATTATAAATAATCATAGGAAAATATGTTATTATGGCATCTCTTTTCAGTCGATGGATGTTCACTATTACGTATAATGTCTCTTTAAGTTTACATTGTTTGTTTCCTTTCGGATCCCATGAAACGTTCTCAATCAACATCTTCATATTGACGATACGATAAGCTATTTCAGTTATTTCTCAGTCTATTACGGATTAATTTATTTCTTATAGGATCACGCGTAGACGCTCTTCCTCTTTCCTTTGCATCACTTTTTAAGTTACTAACAATATATTATATTATAATTTGTAACAAAATAAAATATGAATAATTTGGTATCAAATGCGGTATTATCTGTTTATACTCACCGTTTCTTGAGTGAATTGTCATTAGAATCTTTGTCTTCATCTTTAACTTCTAATCCGGAATTTTCTTCGACACCAACAAGTCCTGGTTTCTCTTTGAAAGCATCGGGGTCGTTATAAAGTCCTCCTGCTGGAATTTTCATAGGTGCTTCAACTGTAGGTGTGGGTTCTATTCCAAAGCTATAGTTCCAATCATTAGTTCCCGAAAATAAAGTGTTAACAAATTTATAAGGCTCAGTAGTTTGTTCTTGATAGTTGAAACTGGGTGGTTTATAATTTAATTTGTGGAAATCTCTTGGTACGCTGCAAATTAATTATACAAGATACAAATGTTATTTTTCAGATTAGTAAGTAATGAATTTAGAATGTTTTTTAAAATGGCTTATTTCAATATTAGGTATATCTTTAAACTTGCTTTAACTTAACGTCTTTGAGCTTTCTAAATAAAGGATTGTGTTTTTAATTATAAAACAAATACAATACTGACTACCTGCCTGCCTTAAAAACCTTAGCCTGTATAAAAACGTAACGACATTAATTTATTCGTAACCTTCTAGAAAATTCGCCATACACTTCATACGTAGGTAGATAAAAGTCGTAGATTATTTCTGTTTTACAAAGGATTTAAGAGTTTGATGGTAAATGAAAATCAGTTGTAATCTTTATATATTACATACTTTTACTTGATAAGTTAAGTGGGATACTAAAAGAAAGCTACTTGAACCTAAATTCTTTATAATAATCGTCTCTGATATTAATTATTTGAAACAATCATCCATGGTTACATTTATTAAAGTTTTATTTACCTCGTAAGAGATGGATCTTGTGCAAACTGTAGCGATGATTCTCTAGGAGCCTGTGTCGGTATTACAAATGTGTCCTCGTCATAAAAATCACCGATTTGCGGGCTCGCTTTAAATTCTTTTTCTGTGGCGTGTGAAGTATTATTTATTGACTTATTATTGTCACTGTAGAAAACATCCTCATTTTCATACTTTGGAGGGGTAAAGCCTGTATCTATTTTCCAATTGGTCTTATATAATTTTGGTTCTTTTAGGTGTATGTTATCATTTGCTTTATTACTTGAATTAGTTTTAATATTTTCGTCTTTTATAGCTATCATATCGTTTTCACTATCCCTTACACCATTGTCAATTGATTTATGAAAATCTACTGAACTTTCTACACTATTTTCGCCGTTTTCTTTTTTATTCGATTTTGTATTTGATTTTTGTTCATCGTGTAAAACGCGATTATTTGTGAGATGTTCATTAGTTTGGACTTTGTTTTTGTTATATTCTTCTTTAGATAGAAAGGAAATATTATTAACTGGATACAAGATAGTAACATTTGGGTGGACTCCATATTCATTAACGTCCCCGTGACACCTGGTTCCAGCTATTAAACTTGCCATGTATAACAGAAGTATCTGCAAAAGTGCAATAGGAAAAGTTACTATCTATCCTGATACATAAACTCGTATTATAAATGTGACGTGTTTTTCTCTATTTTGTTTGTCTATCTGTAATGCCTCCACGATTATTCCGCTGAAACAATATTAAGGAAATGTGTACTGTAATTAAAGCTTGTACATCAGGGTAACATATAGGTTACTAAAACTCTTAATTTTCGCAACAGGTAGCATATTGCAATGGTACCATCGCCAATTTTGTTGTTTTTTTTATAAACTTTGTCTTTGTTAATTATTGCATTTATATAAAACCTACAATAACATTAATAAAATTCCATAGACAATGGCATAAATTACGCCATCACGTCTCAAGAGTAGTCACGAGTCATGTCACAAATCGATTGTGCCTACCCTCGCCGTCACCTTTCACCCTTGAACCTCTCCACCACTTTCTCGAACCACCCACTTTGTAATGACTGTTGTTTCTGCATACATGATTGCATTATCATGTACATGTAGACAGTTAAACAGACAGTCTTTGACGTTCAAAATAATAGTCATCATCATTTCCCTGCTCTTATCCCACTGAAAGTGGGGTCGGCACAACATGTTAGAAACGTTTTGTTACATTTTTTGGCTAGTTATTTTACGACTGGCCGCCTGCATGACGTCAATTTAGCATAGTCGCCTTTTACGATGCCTCGGTAGAAAATGAGGGTGGTCTTTTCTATTCAGGGAGATACCATACGGCGGGTCAACTTAGCTTAGTCGCCTTTGACGACACCTCGGTGAGAAATTAGGGTGGTCTATTCGTCTCAGACACCACACGGCAGATTTAAAATCGTATCCCATCCTACTAATATTATAAATGCGAAATTTTGTGAGTATGGATGCATGTTTGTTACTTTATCACGGCGAATCCGCTGAACAAATATCGATGAAATTTATCACAATTATTCCTCATACACCGGAATAACTTTAGGCTATATAAATCCTCTTAATTCTACAAGAATAGGGTGACACTAAATTCAAAATATTCTTTATTCAAATAAACTTGTAAACAAGTGCTTTTGAATCGTCAACTCTACTAAAAAGCGTCATCTATTATCAACCTATCATGTGACAACAGTTCACGCGAACGAAGACGCGGGTAAAAGCTAGTATTAGTATAAATTGAAATTATGAAATCGATTGTAGAATGTACTGCTAGAGTAGTACCAACGGAAAGTGAAATAAGATGACGCGAACAATTTGAAGATGTTTCAAGTACACCAATTCCGCATACGTGACATGAGAACTGTTATCTAATCAATTTTTTTTATAATTTATAGAATTAGGCGTTACTTTGCGGAGGTCCATAATACAAAAGTTTTGAGAATATTATTTTGCTATAATCCGCGATAAAAGGAAATATATGTAATGCTAAATGCGATTTTGTCCTGGAGTCTATCTCCTGACGATGCTTCGGTTACGGGGCGATACAATTGTTGAGATTGTGGTGGTGAGTGTGTGCAGTGCTTGTGTATTGTTGTGCCATCGGTATCGGATAGTGCATGAGTTCTTACAAATTCTGAATGTATCAGGTATGAGAACGAATAGTACACTCTACATTTAGCATTACATATATTTCCTTTTATCGCGGATTATAGCAAAATAATATTCTCATTACTTTTGTTATCTAATCCGCAAACGTGTTAAATACGATCACACTTGACGGTGCAATCATGACCGGTCTAGCCACAGTCCACAGTCTACAAATTTATATGAACATCAGTCTGCAAACTAATCATTAATATTATCACGATAAAATTTTGTGATTATATAATTTGTCCTAGTTTCTCTGTTACTATTTTCGCACTACCTACATTAACGATACGATATTAAAGGATCTATGAATTGTTATATCATCATCCTCCTGACCTTATCCCACTCTAAGTGGGGTCGGTACAACACGTTGTAAAGATGTTGTCGCATGATTTGGCTACGTATTTTGACGTCAACTTACTTTAGTAGTATTTTACGACACATCGGTAAGAAAGAGGGTGGTCTATTTTACTCAAGTGGATACCACACGGTGGGTCAACTGACCTTAGTTGCCTTTTACGACACTTCGATAAGAAATGGGGGTGGTACTCTTCTATTCAGCCGGATAATACACGGCGTCTATGATTTGTTATATATAAAGGATATATATATGTTATATACAATTACGCAATGCAAGTACTCCTTTTGTGAAGAAAATATTACCCATACAACCAAGTTTAGATTATCCACTCTGGTTATTTGAAGTCTAATTTCTTTAAATAATAATAGTGGAAAACTAAACTAACTTAAATGGGTGCTTCCAGAGAAAACCTTTAAAATTATCGCAGATTATTTAATTACCTATATTAAAGCAAATTTTCTCCCAATCTTTGGAAAAGGTAAAGTAAATGTAAGAGGTAATTTATTTATTTATTTTATTTCTTTATTGTACATACATAAAGTTAGAAAAAAGAAACAAAAAGAAAAGCACATGTACAAAGGCGGACTTATCGTTAAAAGGGATCTTTTCCAGTCGACCTTTAAATAACGTAAGGAAAAGGACAAGAAGTGAAATACGGGTAATATAGAAAGGTTTCTAAAACAAGACTAATAAGATTCTAACAGAATCCAATACCTAAGAACATTCGATCTATTAAGTAGATTTTTTTAGGGATACAATCTTTTCTATACTCTCATTTATTTCACGTTGAAAATTTAAAATTCTGTAGAATAATAATTGCTTTGAAACAATTATATACATTGTAATAGTTTGTTACAAATAGTAAACTCTCTTGTTTTATAATAAAATGTATTATAAAACATAATTAGATAAGATTTTCTAGTCACTCATTTAAAGTTATGAGAGGCTAATGTTATGCTTTAAGTTACATAACCTTATGCAAACATTGGAGAAAAAAACGTCCATTTTATAACATAATCTGTGGCCGTGCCGATGTATTAGACTGCGGCGGTCGCGGCGGAAGGTCAGTGACTTACTGATTTGGGTGAAAGTGAAGGTAGAGTTACATAAGGCGCGGCCCGCGGTACTCGTGTTTATCATTTCTTTACGCATTTGGGTCAATAGGATCCTAACACCTTATGCCGTGTGGTTTCCGGCTGAGTAGAGTAGACCACCCTAATTTCTTACCAAGGTGTTATAAAAAGGCGAATAAGGTAAGTTGACCCACCGTGTGGTATCCGTTTAAAAAGAATAGACCACCCTCATTTCTTACCGAGGTGTCGTAAAAGGCGACTAAGGTAAGTTGACCCTCCGTGTGATATCCGGCTGAGTAGAATAGACCACCCTCATTTCTTACCCAGGTGTCGTAAAGGCGACTAAGGTAAGTTGACGCACTGTGTGGTATCCGGTTAAGTAGAATAGACCACCCTCATTTCTTACCGAGGTGTCGTAAAGGTGACTAAGGTAAATTGACGCACCGTGTGGTATCCGGTTAAGTAGAATAGACCACCCTCTTTCTTACCGAGGTGTCGTAAAATAAAACTAAGGTAAGTTAATGTCGGCGGCGGCGGTTGAAAAAATAAATAACCAAATCATGTGACAACATGTTTATAAAATGTTGTGCCGACCCAACTTAGAGTGGGATAAGGGCAGGAAGAAGAGAAGAGAGGATCCTAACACCTTGTGTTTGACTTGTGTTTAAGGTATGATAGTTTAGCGGTGAGACCGTGCGACTTCGAGGGGTCACTGGTTTCAATCCAATGCGTTTCTCTGTTAAAACTTGTGTTTAAATTATACTTGTGTTTTATAACACTCTTTGTGAAGGAAAATTTCTTGAGGAAACATATGCATATCCAAACCTACCAATCCGCACTGTAACCGGCATATCCCGTCAAATACCAATGGAAAAACGCTTAATTAAATACTTTCATCTTTCTTTCTAAGACACTCGGTGACACAAAATCACACTTATCACGAATATTCGTAGCTTCGTTAGCAAATAATAGTTATTAACTTAAAATACGTCTGGGAATGGCTCATCAAATAGTGTCATTCACAAAGTGTTAAAGAAAACTTTTGCAAATTGAGCAAATGTTTGGGTTTCTATATGTATATATGAATGACAACATATTTTTTGTCAGTTCCACTGGTTTTGACTGCGCGAAAGTGATTAAGGTGCGGCAACGGTCGTAAATTTGCGAAAATAAACCAGGATCATAAAAGTATCTGTATAAATTAGAGACGCACACAAATCAAAAGATCGGTCAGATTGTGAAAAACTGCAATCTGATCTTGACAAACTAGCCAAGTACTACAAAGACAATAAAATTGATGTTAATGTAGACAAATGTTCATCCGTAACGTTTACGCGTAAAAAATCACACATTAAGGCTACTTATATACTAAACGATACTATTATTCCCAGAGTAGATAAAGTTAAAGATCTTGGTATTATATTTGATTCCAAATTGACATATTCTGATCATGTAAATTCGATTGTTAACCGTGCTAATAAAACACTAGGCTTTGTATTACGTATAACTCAGCCCTTTTCAGACCAAAATTGCTTAAGACTTCTTTATTGTTCACTCGTTAGAAGCATTTTAGAATACGGTAGTTGCATTTGGAACCCCGCAACCAATTATCAAAAACATAACATTGAAAAAGTGCAATCAAAATTTTTTAAACATCTTAGTTTTCGAACAAACTCAAATATTAACATGAACGATAATTATAAGCAGTTATGTACAACTTATAAACTCATGTCTCTTGAAAATAGAAGATCCCTGTTAGACATGCTTTTCCTACACAAGATATGCAACGGCCACATAGACTGCATTGAGCTGGTAAATAACATAGTGCGCTTGTGCACTCCTAAACATTTATTTCGCAAAACACCTCTTTTCTGTGTCCCTTTCACCAAATCTATATATGCCGGGAACTCGGTAGTATGTCGACTGCTTAGAACATATAATGTCAATTATACCCAGATTGATATATTTAATAACTCCAAGGAGTGTTTTAGGAAACAAATTCTCGATATAATGCAGACTTCATAGTACATTAATTAAATTATATCTATAAAGTATTTTTTGAAATAAACATAATAGAATAAAGATTACATATTTAATTTTATATTATTATATTATATATATTTCACGCGTAGCATACACATACACACGCAACACACACACAGACACATACATACACATCACATACTTCTCTGGCGTCCTAATTATAATAAGTAATATGTTAATAAATTTAAAATCCGTTATTGGCTGTATGTACTGTTAATTTAATACTTTGTAAGTTACTAGATTAAGAGCTGTGGATTTTGTAAAAATAAATAAATAAATAAATAAATAAATAAATCACAATTGGTTCTCAAATCAACAGGCACATATACATTCATATACGCACCAAACACGGTTTATATGAAAGCTTGAATTTTTTTTGCAAACAGCTGCGCAATAGATTTGATTTAGAAACGTATTTGATTTGTTAAACAATTATCTCTCCATCAACAAATGGACGTCCTCTGCTGGACATAGGCCTCTTCATGGGATTTCCACACCACATGATCTTGTGTCACTTGCATTTAATTCCAGACCTTTTTGAGGTCATCAGTCCATCGCGTAGGGTATCTACCGATGCTGTACTTTCTAGTGTAAAGTTGCCTTTCCAACACTGTAAGACCTTAACGCCCATCGGGTCTCCGCACAATGCGCCCTGCTCGTCGCCCCTCCAGCTTCGCTACACGCTGAACTACGTCGGTAACCCTGGTTCTACTACGGATCTCCTCATTCCTGATTTGATCGCGTAGAGATGCTCCGAGCATAGCCCGCTCCATCGCTCGCTGAGTGACTCTAAGTTTTCTTATCCAGGCCATAGTCAGCGACCACGTTTCAGATCCGTATGTCTTCACTGGCAACACGCACTGATCGAAAAATTTGGTCTTCAGGCACTGAGGTAAGTAGCATATTACTATTCCACTGCTGAGAATAGGGCTCTTCTCTCCGTTTTCGGAGAGAAGGATTGGAGCTAAGACCTACCGCGCTCCAGTGCGGATTGATAGGTTACACATATTTCCAGAATTCTCAAGAGATATGCAGGTTTCCTCACGATGTTTTCCTTCATCGAAAAGCGTGTGCTAAATTACAATTATAAATTAGACACATAAGTTTTAACAGAAAAACTTATTGGTGTCTGCCCGGGTTTTAAACCATGACCTCCTCGAAAGAGTCGCACGGTGTTACCGCTGGGTTATCACGGGCACTGAGGTATTCTTCCAAAAACATATAAAATAAAATATACAATTGTATATTATTTAAATTATTTTGTTAGAAAAGAGTGACCGCCAAGTTTTTTGCTGGTTCTTCTCAATAAGAGCACACATTCCGAAGCAGTAGTAATGACATTATGATTTTGAATAATCTCTTCTTTCCTTTGTGCCCTGGGCATACCACATGACATCGATGTAAATTAGAAGGTAACACATTTACCAGTAATATTCCAGAGAAATGCATGTCTTCACATGATGAAAGAACCATCGAAAAGCTCGTGATGAACTTTAAATATTAATTAAACACACAAGTTTTTATACACCCAGGTTTGAATCCGTAACTACCTGATAAAGCGGCCATAAATCTTTGTTTTTTTCGAGGTTAAAACATAAAAGAATCTGCGCGCTATAAACTAAACGCATTCCTAAGCTTTCTCTGCCTGTCGCCGTGTTATGAAACCAGTTGTTCGTGGTCGTCATTAAAACCATTAATCTTACACCGATATTGACATGTAAATTTGACGACCGTTCATCTTTATTTAGTGCATAATTTGAAATGATTCTAGGAGGCTTAATGAAGTAATTTTAAGAAACACTTTTAAAAATCTGTAGGTAAATGTAGGTATAAAAAGTGACTACTACTTCATGCATTTTATACATTGAAAAAAGTAAACATTTCAGCATTAGCTAATACAGTCATTTTTAGCTAAATAAAAGTTTTAAATTACACTGGTGATATAAAGAACAAAAATATCAAAAGACATTAAAAATAGTCCCCAAATGAAAAAAAATGTCCGGATGGGCTCGAAACTAGTCGGGCTAACCTGATAGAATGAGGGGTGCCAAAGTGGTCGGCCTCCTCGCGGCGCACCCTGGGCAAGCTTAATCTTGGCGAACGGACCACTGTGGGGTGGCACATCCAGTAGTCCCTCTGATTAGTAGAGGGCAATCTGGACGGGCCGGGGACTAAAGGGGGGTTGGGGTAAAGTCCCTAATGAGCGACGGGTTCAGTTGGGCTTACTCTAAGCCTGGCTGGACATGGTTAGGCCACCGTCGGCAAAGCCCGGAAGCCCAGCAATGGGAACGGGGACCTACGGGTTGCGAGGAAGGAAATCTCTATAAAAAATTACCCGGTGGGGACGAATACGCCCACCAAGGCGCTGGGGCCCCCTTGTCGACCGTGGAATAACATACACGGTGGGCAGGGAACGATCGTGGGTAGCAATGGCCTCCTTCTGCTCTGCGGAGGGTGGCAACGGAGCGGTTCCGGGAACTCTTGTTCTGGATCCAATCTTCTGCTGGTGAGTCCAGGTGTTAGCAACTTGCCTAAGCCCATCGTCAGCCGCTCTAACAGGGGACCTTCGGGCGTTCCGAACGGGACTAGCAATAGAATTGACGATTTTAAAGCACTTGTTTACAAGTTTATTTGAATAAAGAATATTTTGAAATTAAATTTGATGCGATTACATAGATAGAGTATTCTTAGATAGAACACTTATATTTTTAGATAAGTGAATATAGATTAGATATAGTTTATTTTATTTTAGTTAAGTTACACAGTTATTTTAGTTAAGTTGTCCTTACAAATAATGATGTGCATGCTGTGGCACCTAAAGGCAGTGCATTTCATGTTTTTGTGGCGTATTTAGTTTATTCTAATGTTTTAATGTAACTGCCACTGGTTGTTCCGAATAAATAAAATAAAATAAAAATAGATTGATGGCCATAACTGCCCCACAAGCTGAAAGCGGTCAAGTGAAAAATTTGGAGTAGGCTTTTACCGCTGGAGAAGTTATTACGAAACGTAATTTTATTAGCATAGTTAGCATATTAATGAGTACCGCGTAACATTAATTTAAATTAATTTATTGTCATATTACATAACGGTATTATATATTATGTATTACGTGTGTTATGTATAAAGTTATCTTATTTAATTAGAGGAAACAGTGGTCACAGATCTTATCGTCATAGAATATCTTTCTCATAGCAGCTTAACGTCTATCAAACCGATATATTGCGCTGTTTCGCAGCGCTTTTTATCACTAACTTTTAAAAATAATTATCAATTATTTTGCTATAATCCGCAATAAAAGTTATCAAATTAAAATTAAAATAAAATTCAAAATATTCATTATTCAAGTAGACTTGTAAAGAATTGTTTTTGAATCGTCATTTCTACTGCTTCAGAAAGCTGTTCCCACCGAAAAGAGCCAGCAACAAACTTTGCGGATGCTCTTTATAAAATATAATTCTTATAACTTGTTATATTTAATCATTACTGTCTTGTACAGGGTCGAAGAGTACAATCCACCGCCGTTTCCGGTTTCGTATCACTGGGCAGACACGAAGAAGTTTGTTCAAAATTGAAGCAAACATACGTACACTTTATTAAGATTTATTTACTATTTTTGATATTTACAAGTCAATATGAAAAGTCCGTCTGTTCCGTTCCTAAAGTATATTTTAAATTGGAATTTAAATACGAAGACCTTAACCAACAACCAACCAAGCAACCGGTGTTCCGGTATTATGATGCTTCTGTAATTGCGCACTGAAAAACGCAGGTAACGTTAAAAATTTCGGTGTCCCTGGATATAAAGGGCACAAAATCTTGTATCCTGGAAAACGTAAGGATCCCTACGCTCAGTATTGGAAGTCCATTAGTTTGAAAAAGAGTTTTATAACTTTGTACCACTATTTTCAATGAATAGCTATTGCCGTTTAAGCACTCGAGAGCGGCTTTCATTTATAGTATGTATATATTTGCTCACTCACCATGATCTCAGCCGTGCGATGTCACCTGACTAAAAACTGTGACATGACGTCGTTACATTTATAATATCTATAAGTCTTGTACGGTGCATGAGCTATTGTCTTTTACATTTGTCAAAATATAGGGATTCGCCTCTCCTTTATCGATATTTTGTTTATTCAGAACTGGGGTTATACGACGCATTTTTTACCACTCCACAAAAATTTTTGTCGTAAAAGGCAACTAAGGTAAGTTGACTCACCGTGTGGTATCCGGTTTAGTAGAATAGACCACCCTCCTTCTTACCGAGATGTCGGAAAATGCATCTGAGGTAAGTTAGCATAAGGCAGGCAGCCGGTCGTAAAAACGTAGCCAAATCATGTTACAAACTTGTTTATAACATGTGCCGACCCCACATAGAGTGGGATAAGGGCAGGAGAATATATATATAGAATTAGGCCTTACTTTGGAGATCCATATTGGGCAATAAAGTAAATAGAAAATATATAAAATGCTCAACGTAGAATGGACTATCCGTTTTCATACCCAATACATTCGATATGGTATTCATTCAGGATTCGTAAAACACATGCACAAACCTCCACCACCGCCACCACAATACACAAGCACTACACACGTTCACTAACAAACCCAACAATCGTTTCGGCCCACCGAAGCATACTCAGGAGATAGACTCCACGAAAAAATCGCAAAGCGAAGCATTACCCACACAATATTCGTTTCAAAAAAACTTCGTTACTATTTTTTGATGACTATAACTATATCTAATAAATTAATATCGTGTATATTGAGATACAATAAAATTTATGTACGCCATTATTGTTATAACGTTACGTTTGTTTTGTTCTTGAACTATTAAATTGTAACAACACAACACATATAAAATTTACAATAACGAAAATCGATTACTATGAATGGTCTGTTAGAATTAAACTCAATTTATTATAAAGATGCGGTGGTAGCGGAAAGATTAGAGTTAAGGACTCGCGATCAAGAGTTCATGGGTTCTAATCCCGGTCATTATACTACCGACTATTTTACCGAATTATTTTACTATAATCGGCGTTTGGTAAAATCTATGTAATGATAAGTGTAGGAAGCAAAAACCGTTCTCATACCTTATACATGCTAGAGTAGTTACCGCACGTATCATGAGACACCACCAACAACAAACTACATAAGCACTACACACATTCACAAAGACAATCTCAACTTCACCCGGTATGTAACACTTCACAAAGTATGACGAGAACTCGCAAAGGTTTGCATCTACCTAATCTACCTTTGGTAACTAATCTTGCATATATAAGGTATGAGAACGGTTTTCTTCCTACACCTAGCATTACATAGATTTTTTAACGAACGTGGATTATAGCAAAGTAATTCTATCATAACTTTTGTACTCTAGAATACCGCAAAGTAACACCCGCTTACATGAAAAAATCTATTTAGATGTACAACTGGAGCTTGTATATCAGACTTACGTTTTGGATTAATTCTTCCTTTTTTATCGAGAATAGGTAAAACACTATAGGTATATTTTTATAATTTAATTTGATGCGCGAGGTCGAAGGTGTGCCGAAACTAATCCATTTTCATATTATTCGCTTAGTACATATACCTAGTTGTTCTTAGATTTTATGTTTTCAAATAACTATAGATTTAGAAATTGAAGAGCGTTAAAAATCATTATCACTTTATGATAACCAATAAAACATTTTGGTAATATTTAGTGAGTTTGAGTTTCGGCGATTTTATGAAATGGCCAACTGGCCAATGGATTTGCAAATATATGTCATAATTGCGTGATTATGAGAATTATTTGTAAATTGTCAAATATCACAAAACAAAGTCAAAAATTCTTTATATTCGCAATACACTCAAAAATTACTGAAACGGATTTTATGCCATTTCCAGCAATAGATTTACGACGAGGATATAGTATATATTTTGTAAAAAAAAGTAAGGTAAAAGCCTGAAACTATGCCACTGCTGGGCATAGGCCACCTCTCATTACTACATCCATTGAAACTTTAAAAAAATGGCCACGTACAATGCTGTATTTAGTTAGTTATAAGGAAGAAAACAGTGTTAATATTTATCTACTTAAATATTATATCTATTCATAAATTAAGCATTGTATTATGATCCAGATAATTAAGTTCCAGATAATTAAATTAATTAAGAAGTTCAAAGAAATATGCATACTGTAGCATCACAATATATATATATTAATATTTTATTCGTACGGAAAAATATCCATATGTATGTATAAGACGAAATTCGATGTATATCATAGACATACGAGAGGTCACAAAAAGCTTGTGATACCTGTGTCGCGACTCAGCAGAGTTAGCAACTCATTCGATGGTCTCGGTATTCGCTTTTACAATAAGGTTCTGCAATCAATACTAGATCAGTCTACAGAAAGGTTTAAATGATAAGAGATATGCTTATACGTAAAGCATATACCAAAATTGAAGATTATTTGGATGATAAAAAAGCCTGGATTTGAAAATCCTTTCAGCTTCATACAAGACTGCGGTTTAATAATGTAAAATTGAAAATGTTTAAAAGATTGACCATCGAGCTTCTTTCTGGTTCTTCTCGGTAAAAGCAACATTCCGAACCAGTTGTAGCTTCATTAATCATATTGATTGACGATTCGAAAGTGCTTGAAAGAGCTTATTTGAATAAAGATATTTTGATTTGATTTGATTTGAAATAACTTCTAAGTTATTGCAAAATTAAAACTAACGTGCGCCAAAATATTAGGAGAGGAGAAGTTGAAAACACAAACATTTAAGTTTGCCTGGGTTTTCTAGTTAAGTATATAAAGTATTGTATAACTCTACCTATAACCATTTCTATCGTCCGAATACATCACTAGGAGAAAGCAATTTCCCATCCATAACGCGGCGTCGCATTTGTCGTCAGACCCTAATTATTTCCCCATGTAACTTCACTTATTATACGTTTTATTTATTCTCGAGTAACACGAGGAAGTGCCGCATAATTACAATATGTTGTGCGTAGAAATTACTTTTATATTGTATATGCATGATATATGTAATGCTAAACGTAGAGTGCACTTTCCGTTTTCATACCTTACGCATGCAGAATAAGTTGAGGTGGTTGCATTGTAATGCATGCATTACACACGACCACTATCATTACCACCTCAGCAATGGACACGTTCAATACCACAATATCAACAACCGTTTTTCCTTGTTACTGAAGCATTAACAGGAGATACTCCACGACCAAAATCACAAAGCCACTTTTATGATTTTTGTAGTCTATTAGGTATGTAAAGAGATTTTACTCTCTACATTTAGCATTACAGATATTTTATTTTATCACAAATTAAAACTAAATATTTTTATTTTTTGTGTCCTTTTGTTTGAAGTTGTTGTATTTCTAACGTAGAGAAACATGATCATGATGAAACATGTTGTCATATGATTTGGCTACGTATTTTACAATAGGCCTCCTGCCTGACGTCAACTTAACTCAGTCGTATTTTACAACACCTCGGTAAGAAATGAAGGTGGTACTATTCTATTTAGCCGGAGACCACATGACATAAATAAACGTGGATCTGTCTTAAGTAATGTAATGTTATAGTTAAACATTCTAAGTAATGTAACTATAATATTATAAAATGAGTACGAATAATTAAAAAAGTACTATATTTCTTTAATAACAAGTCTTTATTACCTAAATTGTAAGATCATATTAATTCAAAACTTACATTTAACTATAATACATAATTTTCACAATTAGCAACATATAAACCACTTATAATTTTTAAGATCTTATTCAAACACAAGTAAGCATCTTTAACAATAACACAGACACTCAGAATAAAGCTACAAAGGGCTATACAGTGATTTAAAAAAACAAAACTACATATGATGATAATATAGAAAAAAATAATTGCTCACAGTAAAATACAAAAAATAAAAACGCACATAAACTGTAGGTGAAATGCAAAGGGCGTTTTATCACAAACATGTGATTTGAAGACCATTTAAAGAGATAATTTGTATTAAAAGAACATAAGAAAGGAAATAAAATGAATGCCAGTATAAATTCCTTACAGCGTCGTAGCATATTAAACGTTTTGGGACTCCAACTTTAATCGGATTAACGAGATTTTTAAGGCCATTACAGTCTCGCAACTCTAATATTTGCTATCTTCTCTGGTATTCTCTGGTATATTATATTCCTTCACGTACCACTTCTTTATCTTGTCTCATCTTATTAATAAATACTTTATTATTTATACGAGTTTCCACCCATCAGACGTTTGGATGACTCCGTTGAGACGTAGAGCATTTCCTGCCGGCGACTTTTTACTACCAATGTGAAGTAGTATAACACGACTGAAAATAGAAAAGCCTTCCATTAAAATATATAACTCGACTGGAAATAGAAAAGACTTCCATTAAAATATAAATAACTCAACTAGATATAGAAAGGCCGTCCATTAAAATATATATAACTCGACTGAAAATAGAAAAGGCTTCCATTAAAATATAAATAACTCAACTAGATATAGAAAAGCCTTCCATTAAAATATATAACTTGACTGGAAATAGAAAAGCCTTCCATTAAAATATATATAACTCCACTGGAAATAGAAAAGCCTTCCATTAAAATATATATAACTCCACTGGAAATAGAAAAGCCTTCCATTTAAAACATATATAACTCGACTGGAAATAGAAAAGCCTTCCATTAAAACATATATAACTCGACTGGAAATAGAAAAGCCTTCCATTAAAATATATATAACTCCACTGGAAATAGAAAAGCCTTCCATTAAAATATATATAACTCCACTGGAAATAGAAAAGCCTTCCATTAAAACATATATAACTCGACTGGAAATAGAAAAGCCTTCCATTAAAATATATAACTCGACTGGAAATAGAAAAGCTTTCCATTAGAATATATATAACTCGATTAAAAATAGGAAAGCAAGAAAGACGAGGCCCTAGTTTTCTGACTCGACTGGAAATAGAAAAGCCTTCCATTAAAATATATATCTCGACTGGAAATAGAAAAGCTTTCCATTAGAATATATATAAATCGATTAAAAATAGGAAAGCAAGAAAGACGAGGCCCTAGTTTTCTGTAGTTGGTCAGTTGCAGCTTTTTACAATTCCGAAGGTGTAAGACTAATCACGTTTAGGATGACTTTCTGCCCTAGTAGAGCTTTTGCACTCTACGCTCGGCATTTCGCATCCTCGAGGTTGCTTGCTCATTACGTCGTCTGTCAAACCTCCTAAGGCATCCTCCTGCCCTTATCCCCACTCTAAGTGGGGTCGGCACAACATGTTATAAACATGTTGTTAAATGATTTGGCTATATATTTCACTACTGGCCGCTTGCCTGACGTCGAATTACCTTAGTCATATTCTACGACACTTCGGTAAGAAAGATTGTGGTCTATTCTACTCAACTAGTCGACTTACCTTAGTCGCCTTTTATGACACCTCTGTAAGAAATATGGAGGGTCTATTCTACTCAACTGGATAGCACACAGCGGGTCGACATATCTTAGGTGGCTTATTCTACTCAGCCGAACACCACACGGCTATGTCACAACTCTTAAGGCGAAAGTGTATAATGAGTTCTATGTACCTCCATAGATGCAGTAGACCGAAGACATGGTGCTGACCTCGTTGGCGGTCTCCGTCCCCACCGCATACTGCAGCGTGATGAGGATCGTCCCGAACACGGACAGCGCGATCAGCGTCACGCAGTACACCCAGCTGGTGATTAACCATGGTAATATCAACCATGGTCTCTTCTGTAATAGTTCATAGTAAACAAGGTGTGAGCATAATTTTAATTAACGGATCGGGTTATTCAAATTCAAAATATTGTCCACATCGTAGGGGGTCTCGCCTGCGAGGTGGACTGACAACCTCGTTGTATGGTGCGGAGATCTCGTTTAGAGACCAATGTCTAGCAGTAGACGTCCATCGGTTGAAGATGATGATGAAGTTAATTTGTAAGTGCTTTTGAATTGTCAACTCTATTGCAGATTCAAGAAATTGCACCTATCTAGAACAGCCAGCAAGAAACTCACCAGCTGCGCTTTTTAAATATAATTCTTATTATTAGGTACATTTCATTATTGCCATCTTATGTAAGGTCGAAGAGCAGCTCAATCCACGTATTTTTATCATTTATGTAATATTTATGTTATTTTAAACTGCTGTTATGGTATGGCTAAAATTGATTATGGATTATTAAGCAAGAGCTGCAAGATATTCTTATATCTATCAAGAGATCAAATCAGAAAGGACGAAATACGTATAATATCCGAAACTGCCGATATTGTGACACGAGCTAAAGTTATTATAGCTAAGGTACACAGTACGAAGAAGCAATGAGCGTTGGGGTCCTGGCAATACCAGGAACTTTATTGAAAAACACAGTTTGCAGACCCGTCTCTACATAGATAGACGACCTTCTAAAGCTCTCACGGAGCTGCTACAACTGTCTCTATAGTCAGTTAAAAACAAGAAGAGAGGAGGAATTAATCAATTAGAATTTATACATATCTATTATTATCGGAATTTTAACGCGTCTAATCTTATATTTTTCGGTAGCTGAATAACATAATTACATCGTAATCTTGATGTAGATTATAAACTAATGATGATTTTGTTTTACGAATAGGAAATTCACCACGTCAGATTACGCTGCCTTTTTGACAGGTATCGTAAGTGGTATTTATAGTTTATTTATAGAAACCTTTACTCATGCCCTTATATTGGGTTTTTTTGACAGGAAAACCCATTATGGGTCATCACCGCCCGACAGGGACGAGCCGTGGGTATGTCGGACTCGCACCGACTAGAAACCTGACCATGCTGCTGGTGGCGGAAACAGACTACCGTTACCCGACACATTTGAGCTTGTCCGGGACCTATAGAGTCTGAGGGATAGTCGGGTTGACCCGATATAGTAATGACTTAGAGATAACCGGTTTGTTCATACCCCTTGATACATATGATGATACTAGGTGGGTTCATTGTCTGGGGAACTTTAAACACAAAAGGTAGAGAACCGGCACCATGTGATGGGGTGACCATTTGGTGAAGCTAAAAGATGAAGGCTGCTACTAGTATATGTACAGATTTTCATGCTTAATTGATATATACATTTGGCCACAACTCATGGTATAGGAAAATAACTTGAAAACCGTTATATTTCTGGAGAATTTCTGGGCCTGTAACTTCCTCCGACCGATCAGCAGCGTAATGGCTCTAAGGTCGAATCAGAGAAGAAGAGAAGCATTAACACTGGTATAATAATATCTCACAACTTTTTTTATATAAACTGTTTATCGCTAAATGTCTGCCTCTTTAAAATCGCCTAAATATTATTATAAAATGTAGTTTTGGAATCTTATATTTAAGTTAACTTTATGAAATGATGAAATTAAAAACAAAATCAACGAAAGTGGGAAAATCTTTAAAGTAAAGGAATCTGAATAGTGCTAAGAAACTGAAAGAGGTATGTGTTCAAAGTTTCAATATGTCGTTACAATACAAGCTTGTGGAATCGCTTTCCGGACTTTATATCTAGGTTAGGAATCGAATTTCGAGAAAGTCTAAGTCCCCAGAAATTCTGCTGCTCTTTGTCCTATCACTCTTTACCAAATCATATTAACTTGTATGTATTTACGATGCGATCAACGTCTTAATTTATACAGATGTATGTAGCTGCAATAATGAAATAACTAGTTACTTAGATAGGCTAAGTAAGTAAATTAAAAAGCTTCTTCATAGAATATTACCCCATATACACCGTAGATCAGGAGGCACCCTATAACCAACTGGAACATGGCTATAGTGGCGATGACTGCGTACACGATCTTCCTGTCTTCGGCGACGGGCGCTGGCATCATGGCCGCCGTGCCGTACACCATGGCAATCACCACTGACAAAATCTGAAAATTATTAATTTAATATCTAAATTTATACCAAAACATAATCTATAGCAGTAGGCGTTACTTTGCGGAGATCCATAATACAACAGTGATAATAAAATTATTTCGCTACAATCCGCGATGAAGTAAAATAGAAAATAGAATAATGCTAAATGTAGAGTGGACTATCCATAACTGATACATGCAGGAATATTATTTTGCTATAATCCGCAATAAAAGGAAATATATGTAATGCTAAATGTAGAGTGTAGTATTCGTTTTCATACCTGATACATGCAGAATTTGTAAAAACTCATGCACTACCCGACATCGATGACACAACAATACACAAGCACTACACACGTTCACTGTCACAAACTCAACAATTGTTTCGCCCGACCGAAGCATCATCTGGAAATAGACTCCACGACAAAATCGCAAAGCGAAGCATTACCCAAACAAGCTTGGTTATATACTAATCGGTTCAAATGTATGTGTGTGAAGGAATCTTGCAAGTTAAATTAGACCCACTTCCCGGAGTCCGATTTTGCTGAAATTTTATACATTGGTCTCGATGCTAATGCATGTTTCTGATAAGCATGACGTGATGCTGCTGCCAGGATAGTCTCCAGAAGAGACATCTCCTCAACGGTTAACAGTAGAGAAATGAAGTTTTGGTAAAACATTTTTTTAATTTGACTTTTACAAAATATAATTAAACATCAATCCTTCTATGTTTCTTTTTGCTTATTATGTCCTTTTGCTTATTATGCTTAGTAAAAAGTAGAAAGTTTTAAATTAAGTATAGAGATATGCTTATACGTAAAGCATATAACAAAATTGACGATTATTTGTGATAAAAAAAAGCCTGGATTTGAAAATTCGTTTAGCTTCATACAGGATTGAGATTTAATAATGTAAAATTGAAAATGTTTAAAAGATTTACCGCCGAGTTTCTATCTGGTTCTTCTCGGTAAGAGCAACATTCACACAAGAGCAACAGTTGTAGCTTCATTAATCATATTGATTGACGATTCAAAGTGCTTAAAAGACCTTATTTGAATAAAGAATATTAGGATTTGATTTGTATACTCAGGAATGAGACGCTGTGTAGAATACTATCAACCGTATCTTCATGTTATATTGCGTATAATAAAATATAGATGTAACGCCACCATTATTCCTTTTTACCTTTATCCCTCGCCGCTCGCCTATTCCCTAAACATGCCGCTGCCTTTGTCTCTACCGTCGACCATTCCGCGAAACCTTATCGCCGCTTTCTAGCCCGCCATCTGCTCAACAGTGCATTCTTATCTCCACCTTTGTGCGTGCCGCCTAGGCGCTCTTCCCAGAAGCCGAAGGATGGGGATAGACCGCTGAAGCACTACTCGACAGTGCTGGGTGCGCCGCGAACCGTCTTAGAACGAGGTCCACACTATCTTACTCTCCGCGCGTATAACTATTGTAACTAACTTGCATTTTGAATAAAGTCGTTTTCAACACAGACCCGAACATTTTCTTTGTAAGTGTTGCTCTACCCATGTGAGGCCCCTTACAAGTGGCGCCTTGCGACGTTAGACCCCTTACATAGATAATTTCTTATCCTACATTCTTTAATAGCTCTATACAATCACCTGAAAGGGGGTTTTTGCTAATCATCAATCAAACACAGATTAAGATAACAAATTACGTTGCACAATACATAATTGAAAGGTAATCCTTAATTCAAATCAATGTCGAACAATTGTACGCGTGCGTTCTTGTAAAGATATTAAATAACGGTAGATAAAACTATATGAAGTATTTATTACATCGGATATGTGATAAGCGGTTGTTATTATCATAATTTGTTAGTCTGTCATTCATACTATTCCAACTAAATTAAGATTTACGTTGTACAAATTTGGAACAATGAATGTTTATACACCAGGGTATATAGGATCGAAAAATCCCGGTTTTTTCCGTTAACTGGGAAAAAACAATTATTGCTTTATTGAGGGCACTTTAATGTTTCAGTCGGCCAACTAAGTCATGGATAGCATTAAATATAGATTAAACTCCACCACAACATTGAAATCGAACCTGTGTTTAAAATACTATAACGGGGTCGTTCATATCTTCGAAAGATATTTGAAAAGCTTGATTTAACAGGGTCAAGTGGGTCTTTACAAAACATTATGGAGGTGTTAAAATGTAAAATACATGTTTACAATACAATGACACGAAGTATCTATGTCTACCTCAGTGATAACTAACTGCATGTGGTGGATATTATTGAATTTAACTAAAATGTTGAACATTGAAAGTAATTATTGTGAGTTAGCCATAACAGATATGCTGTCGCAGAATTTTTTGCCGTATTTACGTAGATCTACAATTCTCTCCTTCGTTACTCTATTGTGTCTCTGTCGGTTTACGCAACGCACGCGACTAAAGTAAGCGAGTTTTACAACTCTCGGAAGAATTACACTACCTTTTGGTTGAAACCGTACAAAAATCCATCAATTAGATTTTGAGAAAATAAATCTCATACAGACAGGCAGCTTTTACAGACTTTGTTCTATAATAAGCTTAGAAAATGCCTCCGCACGTTGTTGCGTAGGTGCGGCTCCGTTAGAAGTCATTATTAGTTTATCTGTCTATTTATTGGGCACTGTTTATATAGCCCTGGTAATAATATAAACATAAAACGTGAATGAAAAAATATCTAAAACAATTCTTTATCGTTTTCACTGGTTGATTAGTTTCCGTAAAGATTTTTTTCTCGTTTGAGTTACGTATTTTGTCTGTTTTTTACTTACTTCCGGGATAATCACGAACTATATCTAAATATATTTTGCTTTACAAACTCTTTTTTTAATAGTCGCTTTTCAAAATTATTTAAAAATTTACATAATTTATAAGATTAGGCGTTACTTTGTTGAGCTCTATAATACAAACAGTAAAGTATAGGCCTGTTACTATCCCACTGTTGGGCATATACTTCCTCTCTCCGTTTTTGGAGTAAAGGTTTGGAGCTAAGACCTACCACACTGCTCCAAAGCTGATTGGTAGGTTACAAATATCTCCAGAATTAGGTAAAGATATGCAAATTACCTCACGAACTTTTCTTTCAGCGTGTGATAAAATTGCAATTAGACACATAAGTTTTTAACAAAAAAAACCTCATTAATGTCCACCCGGGGTTTGAACCCGTGATCTCCTCTAAAGAGTCTCACCGCTGCTGGTTTTTCTACAAAATCACATTGCGATTTTCTCGTGATCTCTTTCTCCTGATGATGCTTTTACGACTTGAAGACGAAGTTACGAGGCGAAACAATTTTTGAGATTGTTGTGGTGAATGTGTGCAGTGCTTATGTATCGTTGTATTATTGGTGGCGGTTAGTGCATGAGTTTTTACGAATTCTGCATGTATTAGGTATGTGAACGGATAGTTCGCTCTACATTTAGCATTACATATATTTTCTTTTATCGCGGATTATAGGAAAATAATATTTTCATTACTATATATAAAAATTTGCATTTACATTATAATAAATTTGGGTTCGAAATATTAACTTACCAAGTTGATTATAGAAATTAACTTTGAACCTACATCTAAATTTGCACAAAAACAACAACTTCTAAGGTCAAAACACATGCTTACTAACACTATTAAAACTATAACTTAAGTATTTCTTTAAAACACATTAATTGGTTAAAATATAACATGTGCATTTAGTTTTACTGTTCTCTTTCAATTAATCGACTTTATTTTATAACATGTCACGATACCTCCTTTTAAAGTGTTTTACAAAACGCAGATTAGTTACGACTAACTTGTTATTAATTGAAATTCTGCGATATCGTGAACGATAATCCCTATCTGCTTGATAAAATATCTTTAACAATACTAATATCCGTGGTATTGTGAAATTAGTAGCTTATAAGACGTTTGTTATGTTTGTTAATGAATTCCAATTTGTTATCGAGAATACGGCGCTTAGAAATATGTAATATCCTTTTGTACGCGTCAAGTTTTTAAAATATCCTCAACTACATATTGTGTTACTTTACTTTTCATCGTATACCTTATTTGTTACAGATGTGTCGTAAATATAATGGACTGTAATATATGAAGCGGCCTGCCCCTGCTTCGCACGGGTATAAAATAAATAGCCCATGTCACTCAGTGAAAAAAAAATGATTAAAATCGATCCAGTAGTTTTGATTTAGTTATTAATGCCCGTGGTCCGCACGCGTTAAATTTGGAGAAAAACAATTCCCCTATCCCTATACCAAGAAGATTTCTTGCTAAATCTAATATCTAAATTCATATGCTACATATTTACTTTTTAAAAAGTAACTATTTACGACATCACATTAGAAACCTCAAAAATTACAGTATTTCTCTACTCCATATTGAATGTTATTATGCATATAAACCTCCTCTTTAATCACTCTTTCTATTAAAAAAACCGCATCAAAATCTGTTGCGTAGTTTTTAAGATTTAAGCACACATAGGGATATAGAGACAGTCAGGGAAAGCGACTTTGTTTTATACATAGTATAAAACAAAGTCGCAAAGTAGTGATATACTAGAGGTCGCAAAATCTTGTGATTCCTGTATCGCGACTCAGCAGAGTTAGCAAATCATTCGTTAGTCTCGGTACTTGCTTCTACAATAAAATTCCGCAGTCGATATAAGACTTATCTACAGAAAAGTTTATATTAAGTGTACGAATTATGCTTATACGTAAAGCATACAATTGAAGATTATATGAATATTAAAAATGCTTGATTTTGAAAATCCTTTCAGCTTCAAACAAAATTATTGACTGCCGAGTTTCTTTTGGGTTCTTCTCAGTAAGAACAATATTCCGAACCAGGTGTAGCTTCATTAAATCTAATTGATCCTTGACAATTCATAAGTGCTTGTAACTTACTTGAATAAAGATTATTTTGATTATGATTTTGGTGGTGGTTTTTTGTGCTACGTGCGGTTACCAAACCTGTATCAGCTATCACAATGCATACTACAATATTTAGAATTACGTAAATTTACTTTAATCACGGAGTATAGTAATATAATATTTTGTCGTCTTACAATTTTTTTACGATATCCTGAAAAAATATAATAGCAAATATTTTTTCAAGAAGAATGAAGATAACTTTAATACTAGGAGTTTCTTTTGAATTAATTTTATTCCTTACTTGTGATACCTGCGTCTTTATCTGCGTAATTTTAGTCTTGAAATATGTTTAAGTTTTTTCACGTTTTCGAAGGAAAACGGGATTTCTTTGTCTTATATTTTATCATGGTATATAAGTTATAGTATACTATACTTTACTTATATTATACTATATGAATGTCATAAATATGCAAGTTTGTCTGTTTGTTACGCTATCATTGCTAGAAAACTAAACCATTATCAATGAAATTAAGTAGTTGTAGTACTGCACTAGAAATCACGGTTTTCTAATCGCGGTTTATAACTAAATACTATTTACAGTATTTTTTGTATTGCGAAACTTCGAAAATAAACGAATAATTCTTTAAATTACATAGGGAACCGTTAAATATAATTTTAATTGAGTTGCTCTACTGAAAAATAGAATAATAAACTTACTTATTACTGCTTTTTATATACGTCCTTCCGTCCCCAAAATAAATAACGTAAATTTTGTATTATGGGTGACAGACAACTGGTAAATATACCATTATAATAATATTATATAATTACCAAATATACCAATAAACATGTATATTAAGCAGCGGCCTGTTACTATCCCACTGCTGAGAATAGGCCTCGTTTTTGCAGAGAAGGTTTGGAGCTAAGACCTATCACGCTGCTCCAATGCGGATTGGTAGGTTACACATATCTCCAGAATTCTCTAGAGATATGCAGGTTCAATAACGATGTTTTCCTTCACCGATAAGCGTGTGATAAATTGCAATTATCAATTACTAGAAAAATACATGTATAATTTTAAATAATTACCTACTTAACGAAAATATTATTTTATTAAAATTAAATTGTATAATATCTTTTAAATGAATCGGTCTACACATCTTCATAAGTTATCTTAAAAAGAACTAGTTAAGTTAAAAAAGCTTTAAAAAGAACCTTTTATCAACATTTCATGTCCCTATTGTTAACCGTTAAGGAGTTTCCCCACTGGAGCCAATCCTGGCCAGAATCAAATCATGCTTCATAAATATGCACAGTCACCGGAACTGGACCAGAATGTAAAATTTCAGCTTAATCCGACACTGGGAAATGGGTCAAATTTAACATGCAAGATTCCACCTTCACATACATACACGTCAAGTTAAATAAAAGTTTTAAATAAAAAGTAAACGAATACGACAATGGCGGCATTTAAAATCGTTTGACAATACCATAGTATAAAATTCATATCTGATTATTCCTTATCAAACCGCTTAGTCACATCTCACCGTATTGATAAGGTAAACAAAGAGAAATAGCATTCGCTGTTTAATCGCCAAAGCAATTCGATACGCTTTACTAGTTTCTTGTGCGATAGTGATAGTGCGAACTTCGCTTAAATAACACGCTATGAAAATTTCAATAAAGATAACTCTGTGTATCTTCGTTAGATAGTTCGATGGTTAGCAATTTAACTCTTATCCCAAGTCGTTAAGGATGGGTGTGCCGATGGTGAAAAAGTGTTGCTGTTGTGTTAGTTTGCACACAGGGACTTTGGTCATAGGATATATTTATACGGTGAGTGCTAAATTTAGTGATGACTTTTTCAAGACATGTGATATGTGTTTATGCGAAAGGCTCAATTAACTATTTAGTGACACGTATTTAGCATTTTGGATCTTTATCATAAAGGAACAAGGGGCCGGTAAGGTCAACCGTTTTACCAATGTTTTAAAAAATTTACCAAACTTCCTTTGAATGTCTAGTTTACTTCTTTGGTGTAATAAAGAATATTATTTATGGCTTTTAATCCGCAAAGTAAGGAACATATGATAGTCAAATTTGATCGTGTGACTCTTTCGGAGGAGCCTTGGGTTCTAACCCCGTATAGATGCCAATGAGTTTTTCTATTAAACCTTATGTGCCTAATTGATATTTGCAATTTATCAGACGCTTTTCGGTTAAGGAAACCGTGAGAAGATCTACATATTTCTAGAGAGTTCTGGGGATATGTGTAATGTACTAATTCGCATTGGAGAAACGTGAAAGGTCTAAGGTTCATCCGCTATCTTTAAAAATGGAGAGAGGAGGCCCATGCCCAGCTGTGGGATACCAACGGGCCATTACTTAGTGAGCTTTAGACGGTAACAAAAGATACTATTTGTATACGTCGAAAATTTAAGTTCCGTTTATTGTAAAAGTGTGAGTAAATAAAAATATTTTTCATTCAACATCTTTAAGATAATTTTAACATGTAATCAATACAATAATAGTATCCCAAAATAATTGAAATCAGGACTTTGACTAAGATCTAAATAAAACATTAATTGTTTATATTTATTCGGTTAATGTCAACACTTATATAGTAATTAAATATGAACGCGTCGGACAAGGTTGTATTCTATACATGATATCCACGAAAATGATTATAATGTGAGTTGGGGATGACATTCCGTGTGTTTCTAAGAAATTTACAATTGGAATTATAAATATGGTTAGAAGAAGTGGATTCAGTTCATATTATGTCATTATATCTGGACGGGACGATATTAATGAACCGTCTAAAAGTAATTCAATTAACTCCATATGTAAGCTATGACGTGTTAACCTTGAAGACATTGTTTATCTGTTGATACCGCGAGTGCATGCGCTACCGTATTGTATACACTGTCCATTATATTAACCATCTTTTGACAGATTGACGATAGTGATGTCCTAAAGATTCTCGTATGCGATACCATTCCGATTATAGTACCTACTATCATTAATCGAATTACGTACCTAAGTAATTCGATTAATGATAACCTACGTAAACTAGATTACTACTTGAGAAAAGAAATTCCAACTTTGAGAAAACTTATTGTTTCTTTGAAAAGAAGTGGTCTATTTCATGGTGAAAAATCTTCTTTGGTCAAAGTTTTGAACACAATTGGCTTTTCATATAAAAAGTTAAATAAAAGAAAATTATTAATGGAACGCACAGATATAGCTGTAGCACGTTGTGATTTTTTAAGAGAGGCAAAGAAAATACAAGATTGGGCAAATATTGTTTTCACGGATGAAACATGGCTCAACGCTAACCACACACTATCTCGTTTCTGGACTGATGATACTGCTGATTCCACTTCCTCAGTACCAATGGGAAAAGGTGAGCGCCTAATCATTTGCCATGCAGGTACAGCAAAAGGATTTGTACAAGACGCACTGTTGGCATTTAAATCGAAGAAATCAAATGACTACCACGAAGAGATGAATGCAAATGTGTATGAAGAGTGGTTCAAAAAAATGCTCATTTCATTGGAAGAACCATCAATAATTTTTATTGATAATGCGCCCTACCACTCCCGTCAAATTGACAAAATGCCAACACAGGCTAATAAAAAGCATGAAATAATTAATTGGCTTCGGGACAATGGAGAAAATGTGGACGACTCAATGTTAAAAGTTGAATTAATAAAAATATTAAAAACCAAAAAGAGAGCAAAACGCTATGTAATCAATGAAATGGCAGCAGAATATGGCCATACTGTTCTTCGGATTCCTCCATACCACTGCCAGTACAACGCAATAGAACTTATATGGGCACAAGTAAAAGGGCATGCTGCGAGATGCAATACAAGCCCCCCATTCTCAGCGAATAAAATGTTGCAATTGCTAAAAAATGCTTGCACCCACGTAACGGCCGAGAACTGGGCAAGTGTGGTGGAAAGAACTAAAAGAGTAATATTCTCTGATTGGGAACGTGATATTGCGTTTGATAATATATTATCTACACAAGAGCTAATAATAACTGCTACTGAAGACTCCTCATCGGAGGAGTCTAGTGTTGATTATCATTCCGACGACTCGTGCTAATAAAATAAATTAAAATATCCTGATTGTTTTATTTGTATTCATGTATTAACTAAGAAGAAAGTAAAACTTTATATAATGTTATTAAATGTCTTTTAATACTCGTAACATCGATTTCTACCGATTATTTTTAATCTGTGGCATAATCGTAGTAACCCATTATGTGTGACATCACTAAGTGGGCGGTACCCATCCATAAAGTACAAATATTATTTGTATGATATTTGTACGTAAGCAATACAAAACTTAATGAGCGTGAGCTGTCAAAAGACTGATAATATGATGGACGCAGTATAGTACAAATTAGGGATGTACTATGTGATAATATTCGACTCTAGATTATCGAAGGCTGGAGTCGAAATTAAATTATTAAAAAGTTGGTCCTTACTTCTTATAATACGGACGGATACGGCAGACAGCTTTCAGATACTTTGTTTTATAATAAGCATAGGTAGTTGAATTTAATTTGTTTTTAATGGATTCCTTTACCATTCGTTTAATGTCTCCAAAAATATAATATTCATTTGGCATTATTCATTTCTGCCTTATTGTCTGTATGTCCATTATAAACTCCAAAACAGCTGGACTAATTTTAATGAAATTTTCAGACACTCTTTAGCTTATGACCCAGCTGATGATTGATTCAACAGCGATCGGAGCATATTTTTTTAATTGTTGAGTTTCTAGAGGAATTCCAAAATCAGACTGACAGATAGTAGTAATGGATAAATTCGTTTTGTCCCTGTTTTTGGGCATTAAAAAAACACAAAAGTTTAAATTGAATATATAAAAATAAAGTAGCTTTAAAACTGTAAAGAGTATAAAAATAAATATTTAAATGAAAAAAATCTTTTCAACTTGCAGGATGTTTTGGGCTGAGAAAAATCAATCTAGCTAGGTTTTATTTAAAAAAAATTGTTTTACCCTTGTTTTTGGGCATTAAAAAAATACAAAAATTTACATTGAATATATAAAACATTATTTTTGCCAAAAACTGTCAACCAGCGTAGCTTATTCCGGGAATGATTGTTCTCAAGAAATGAAAATACCTAGCTAGGATCGAGCACCACTACTAATTATTTATTTGCTTATGACGTTTTTTTTTATTTTGAAAAAAATTACCGAGCAAGGCTCAGTCAACCAGGTATTGAGTTTTTATTAATTTAAATGATAAGTCGTGAACGTTTTATTTACTAAATCTTATATCTGTCTATATGCCCATAGTCTATTATGCCGTCGGCGCCGCGCTGTCGCCTGCAGATCAAGCCTTAGCAAATATTAATTTACTACACATGTTCAATGTTGTTTTATCTCTATACATTAGCGTCAAACAAATCGTTCACTATGTTTTCTATAGAGTTATACTGCGTCCATCATATTATCAGTCTTTTGACAGCTCACGCTCATTAAGTTTTGTATTGCTTACGTACAAATATCATACAAATAATATTTGTACTTTATGGATGGGTACCGCCCACTTAGTGATGTCACACATAATGGGTTACTACGATTATGCCACAGATTAAAAATAATCGGTAGAAATCGATGTTACGAGTATTAAAAGACATTTAATAACATTATATAAAGTTTTACTTTCTTCTTAGTTAATACATGAATACAAATAAAACAATCAGGATATTTTAATTTATTTTATTAGCACGAGTCGTCGGAATGATAATCAACACTAGACTCCTCCGATGAGGAGTCTTCAGTAGCAGTTATTATTAGCTCTTGTGTAGATAATATATTATCAAACGCAATATCACGTTCCCAATCAGAGAATATTACTCTTTTAGTTCTTTCCACCACACTTGCCCAGTTCTCGGCCGTTACGTGGGTGCAAGCATTTTTTAGCAATTGCAACATTTTATTCGCTGTGAATGGGGGGCTTGTATTGCATCTCGCAGCATGCCCTTTTACTTGTGCCCATATAAGTTCTATTGCGTTGTACTGGCAGTGGTATGGAGGAATCCGAAGAACAGTATGGCCATATTCTGCTGCCATTTCATTGATTACATAGCGTTTTGCTCTCTTTTTGGTTTTTAATATTTTTATTAATTCAACTTTTAACATTGAGTCGTCCACATTTTCTCCATTGTCCCGAAGCCAATTAATTATTTCATGCTTTTTATTAGCCTGTGTTGGCATTTTGTCAATTTGACGGGAGTGGTAGGGCGCATTATCAATAAAAATTATTGATGGTTCTTCCAATGAAATGAGCATTTTTTTGAACCACTCTTCATACACATTTGCATTCATCTCTTCGTGGTAGTCATTTGATTTCTTCGATTTAAATGCCAACAGTGCGTCTTGTACAAATCCTTTTGCTGTACCTGCATGGCAAATGATTAGGCGCTCACCTTTTCCCATTGGTACTGAGGAAGTGGAATCAGCAGTATCATCAGTCCAGAAACGAGATAGTGTGTGGTTAGCGTTGAGCCATGTTTCATCCGTGAAAACAATATTTGCCCAATCTTGTATTTTCTTTGCCTCTCTTAAAAAATCACAACGTGCTACAGCTATATCTGTGCGTTCCATTAATAATTTTCTTTTATTTAACTTTTTATATGAAAAGCCAATTGTGTTCAAAACTTTGACCAAAGAAGATTTTTCACCATGAAATAGACCACTTCTTTTCAAAGAAACAATAAGTTTTCTCAAAGTTGGAATTTCTTTTCTCAAGTAGTAATCTAGTTTACGTAGGTTATCATTAATCGAATTACTTAGGTACGTAATTCGATTAATGATAGTAGGTACTATAATCGGAATGGTATCGCATACGAGAATCTTTAGGACATCACTATCGTCAATCTGTCAAAAGATGGTTAATATAATGGACAGTGTATAGTATAGTCCAGTATAAGAGTAAGTGAGAGAGTTGAAACAAATAATGAGAGGGGAGATGTAACTCATATACTTATATGTATATTTGTCTAATTATACATAAAAAAGAGAGACGGATAAGAAGTCTCGTTTGCTTTCTCTATTGTTGATAGACATGTTTTAAGCTGGCTCTAGTCTAGTATATAAACTCTATGAAGTTCTTTCAATACAAATTTTTAATGTTCAAGTAGGAAACTCTGTGCAAAAGTAATAATAAAATTATTTTGCTGTAATCTGCGATAAAGTAAAATAGACAATACATATAGTCCTAAATGTATAGTGGACTATCCGTTTTCATACCTGATACATGCAGGATGTTTAAAAACACATGTATAAACCTCCACGAACGCCACCAAAATACATAAGCATTACACACGTTCACTATCACAAACTAGACAATCGTTTCGCCCCGCAACCGAAGTATTAATGGGAGATAGACTCCACCGCAAACCGCAACGCAAATTTTATATACATCTATTTTCTATTCAAATTCAACTCAAAATATTCTTTATTTAAGTAAACTTGTAAACAAGTGATATTGAAACGTCAACTCTAGTGTTAGATCGGAAAGCTGTTCCTACCGAGAAGAGCCAGCAAGAAACTCTTTTAAAAATATAATTTTTAATACTAGTTTAGTTATTTAGTCATTACTATATATTATGTATTACTCCTATGTATATATACTTTATCACGGATTATAAAAAATAATTTTATTGTTACTTTTGTTACTGTCCACTCATCAATGTAATGTTGTCTATTATCTACAGGTGTGGTCACTTCTAGAACTATTAGGCTATAGTCTTCTGGTGACGCTGGTTCCTCTCGGCCGGAACGGTACAGTCTCTGGTCACAAATACGCCCTCTACATCACAGCAGCCGCAGTCAGCGGAATCACCTTACTGTGCTCCATACTACTGATCGTGGCAGCGCACAGGGTATGAAAGAAGGTGTCAATACCTACTAGTTTTTCTTTTTGATTATGAGGGCAACCGTGACGTAATCAATATGTCGTCATCAGAGGGTTTCAGTTGAAAATCGACGCTGAACCTTAGCTTGAAGCTAAAATATGCATGAAATATTAATGTATTTTGTTCAAGACTTCAATAAAGGTTAATTTCTTTCTTTTTCTTTATTATTATTACAATTTAGATTGATTAATTGACGTTTTGGTCACCAATATACTTATAATTCAGTAGCAAAATTACTTTTATTGTGAAACTATTACATTTTTTTAAATATGGTTACAAAAATTTCTGTTTGGTAACTTATTCTGTATTTCATCTCTTCTAGAAACTTGCATCGTTGACGCTGCCATGGACGATCGTCACTGGTATCCTGACAGCCATTTTCTTCACAATGTGCCTCACAGGCATCAGCCTTATCCTCCAGGACACGGGCGAGATGCTGGAAGTGGAAGCTGTAGTTATCATCGTGCACCTCACGAGGGCATGTCAGTATTCATTTATAAGATTACATTACATATTGGCTTGAAGTACACAAATTGTATTCGCAATTTCGTTAACTTTTATGTTCAATCAGTTCTGTATTGAGAATTTTTTTTTATACCCGAAGGAAGATTAGGCCTATTTTCCTATATTTCGACTCGGTATGTAAACTTTAATGATACCAAATTTTACAATATTGTTCCAGTGGAGTGCCCCGTGAAACTCTTACAGATATAGGTAATATGGGGGAAATGACCCTGTTTTTGGGTACTTTTAAAATTTACATTTATTACAAGAGATAATTTTTACTGTAATTGTAAGGTCATAGAAGCTCGTTTGGAGAACGGGCGGCCTAGAGTGAGAATAGCTAGTATCGCGCTCCACCTGCCCATTTTTTTTTTAAATTTTCTTAGTTTCATCTTTTTTTATCTTACAACAAAATTACCACTTATCAGTCACCCAGGTTATACAAAGTATTGTTTTCTTCTTTTTTTCCAATCAATTGACGTTACTGCTGAAAATGAGTCTCTTTTAGGAATATCCACGCTACATTCTTCTTTAGTATACACTAGTAGTGTATACTAAAGAAGATGTAAGATTTAATTACGTATTTTAGTCAAGTTAAGTTTTGCTTATCGAACGAGAAATTCTAGGATGCACATATATTCACTAAGTTATTATTATTGTTTAAATATTTGAGGATCCAACCTCCTTTTATATTGTCCCCATGTCCTTTTCAGAATGAGAAAGAAGACCTTCACGTAGAAGTAAAACTATAATAGATCGCTTAAAGCATACATAGACGATCGAATAAAGTGCCTCAAGCTCTGTTCGCCCACAAACTATATTCGATTATGTAGCGTACCGTACTTCTTTCTTTTTATTAATATCGGTTCAGTTTGTTCAATTGCTAAGGATATCATCGTTATTTGTGCGCCCCGAATAAATCTGTTCAAGTGGACGACGTGTTACACCGCTAGGGGATTCAATCGCTATTCAACTCAGTACTTAGTACTTCACAGAATTAAAGATGATATACTATTATAGGAATTAAGCTAAAATGTTTTAATAGTTCCATATACAAATAATACCAAGGCAATGACTTATTAAAATTCGTAGATCGTTTGTGAGCTTCGGTAAACATTTTTTAATAAAATTCCACAATCTATTTCGGATTTGCCTTAACACAAGTTAAAAGAAGCAATTAAATATACAACTTATTATACTGTTGACGACTATGTTAATGACAAGAAAGATTGGATTTAAATTGCGAACAGCTACCACTAGATTATATTTCAATTTATGATTTATGAACAATTAGATATCATTGAAATATTTATTTTGAAAAGTGAACAGTTTTTTTTGATAAGAGCACCTTATCGAAGTAGTTCATTGTAATTTGACGATTCGAAAGTCCTTTTAAAAGGCAATTTAAAGAATTAGTAATTTGAATTTATAACTGTGTCTTAAAAATAAAATAGTGCCCATACATTTTTTTTGAACATTAATTGGTGCAGGTAATACCATTTTAGCCATTTCCGAACTGTGAAACGAGTTCACATATCAAGGAAACCTCTAGAAGGTCTCTGGTTTTTTGTGATGGGGTAGCGGCTAGAGCGAAACACAAAGAATCGTTTTTATTAAACAATATTCGATCGTCTATTTATGCTTTAAAAAAAGCGGTTTTGGCAACGACTATGGTCTCGTCGCAAGGTCGAGACCATCCCGACTGTATGATGTCATTCCGTAGATATTAAAAACAAACAAGAGAATTTATAATCGCTATTAAAGTGAGCTTCGTTATGACATACCTACTATGTACATTTCTTGTACATAGTAGGTATGTCTGTACTACAAAAAAAAGAATAACAAATAAAATTCATCATCCTTCTATTTTATCCCACTCTAAGTAGGGTCGACACGAGATGTTATAAACATGTTGTCATATTGTTTGGCTACGCATTTTTCGCTTGGCCGCCGGCCTGACGATAGCTTACCTTAATCGCCTCTTACGACACCTCGGTAAGAATTGAGGGAGGTCTATTCACCCAGCCTGATACCACATGGCAGGTTGACTTACCCTAATCGCCTTTTACGATGCCTTGGTAAGACATGAGGGTTGTCTATTCTACTGAACCAGATACCACACGGATCGAATAAAAATCAAAATAGTGTGAAAAATTTTATATAAAAATTGTTTTGAATGAATATTTTCAAATATTTAACTTAATCTAATACCTATATAAAAAAGAATGTTTGTCTGTAATTCCTTTATAAACTCCGATTTTAATGAAATTCTGATCTGAATGATCTGAGTGCGTAGTGCGAGTTTTTTTAACCTACTCGATCGCGTTAGCGTAACGCAATTTGTATGGCGAAATTTGTAATATGTGTAGCAATCACTAGATGTCGCTATTGCAGCGTCATAGAAATTGACGTTACGCTAACGCGATCGAGTAGGTTGAAAAAACTCGCACTACGCACACTGAACCGATTTTAATGAAATTTTCAGACCATCTTTAAAATGACCCAGCCTAAGTAAAATTTGGTGACGGTCGGACAATTTTTCTTAAACTTTTGAGTTCTGTTTCGAAGGGAATTTAAAACCAAACTGATCTATTGCAACGCTTGGCCGGACAGCTAGTTAAATATAAAAAAAATATTTTGAAAACTATAAACTATTTGGTGGCATTGTAGGTACAAGGATAAAACGCTTATCCACGTATGGAGAAATGTTTTGAATGGTCCTAATTGAGGACCAAGTCGGGCTCCCGCAGGCGTTTTCTATTACAATAAAAACATACATAAGAGCGAAGAAAAATATGTAATTTTCCTTTGTTTCAGGTATATCTGTGTATTGTATACTGATAGTCCACAGTCGACACAAGCAGATCATGTACGAAGATGACGAGCGGATGTTTCAGCGCTCAGGCCGGATATACCAGCCGGTCCGAACGAAAGATCAAGCTGTTTGAGCTGATACTGACATAACTAAAGGATTATACACAGAATTCTCTGTTTCAGAGTTATTTGACATAACATGTTCGATAAGTGCTAAGAAACCATCTAAATAAAGTCATTATTAGATTAAAATATACCTCACAGTATTCAATACAAAAAAAACGATCAAAGTACTCAAAAAAATTAAGATTTTTGAACTAATATTGTTTATAAACTCGTCACAGAAAATATAAAAATAGGACGATTCTATCAGTGAGCGTTACCAACTGAAAAATATATGATATATTTTAGCAAAATTTAACTTAAACTTTATAAATAAGCATGTAAAAGTTTGTACATATAATATATCTAACACGTATGTGTTGTGCTGTTGTGTGAGTATTGTTATTGTTTTAAAATAATGATATTGAAAAAAATGTTTGATTGACATCTTGTGCATCGTTTTAGTTACAAGTTAATTTATTTTTTTACAAGTAACGCTATTCAAACCCTCTAGAACTTTTCTTCATGATTTCTACTGACAATAATTTGTAACTAAAATATGTTAACTATGTAGGTATGTACCTTATTACTTTGATTCTGTCAAGAGTGTTTAATAAGTATACAATATTTATTATAACGTATGTTAATTTTGAAGATAATAAATAATAAAAACAATTAAATATGTTGTTTTAATTTATTTTATCTAATTTTAATTAGTTTTTAATGACATACTTTTATAGTTTCATGGAAAATGATTTATGATGAAAACCCGTACGTCAAACGTCATTACAATCTGACGTAATAACTACGTCATGTTTATATTTCTTACCTCTTCTTTCAAGGCGCGATAACGGCTATCTCGCTCTCTCTTGAATTAACATTCAATATCAATCTGAAAACCAGACTGGTTGTACGATTTTGTTTTACAAATCTAAACAAAAAGCAGTATTCGTGTTGAAAATGTGTATTGACTTATAATTAATACAGAAACAAGTGACTTGAAGAGCAATAGTGTATAAACAATTTAAATACATAGCTTCTGAGCAAAGTTTTTACAAAAGCGATCGACTTTAAGTAAAGGTAAATATAAATACTCGATTTAAAAGTCAAACGAAATTACGTATAATAATTAACAATAAATGTTTATTGCGATAGTTAAATACATAGTCATTTGGATAATGAAGTTCCTAGCCAATAACGCAAATTAAATCATAAAGTTTTAGAGTAAACAAACCAATAAAACGTCTAGATGTTTGCTTTTTTAGGCAATATTTCTTAAAGAAGAAAACAATCCGCCTATTGGGGTTTAAAGAAAGTGAAATAGATTTCAAAAATAAGGTTCTAATTAGTAGTAATTACTATTTTGAACCTGATTAATTATTAAATAAAAAAATATTTATAGTGGAAATGTAAAGCTATTAAATTGCAGTTACATGATAAATAATGATTATTTTGGCGAATCAGTGACAATTAAAATATAGTAAGTGTGTGCTATCGGTTAGTAATAACAGTAAGTAATATTAACACTGCATTATTAACAGCTTAGATCAAATTAAAAATTGACTCTCAAATAAGGGAGTGAAGTCCTTTTAAATGTGTGTGTGCCTGGTATTTTTAACGATAATAACTTTATATTTATATGAATAAAGTTATATGAAATTATATGAAATTATATTTATATGAAATATATTATTAAATAAATAAAGTCAAACAATATGCCTGGTTACTCAGTTAATTATTCTAATTTGGTTTCTTTTTTGTATATAGTTAAAACAGGCATAGTACTTGACATATAGAATACTTTATTTACTCACCTTTTTTTTTATACTAATTTAAGTTGAGATAGATATTTGAGTATTGAAAGATAAAATATGAGTTCTTTTCAAGCTTAAAAATAAACTTTAGTTATATTTATAAGTAAGTAAGTAGCGGCCTGTTACTATCCCACTGTTGAGAATAGGCCTCTTCTCTCCATTTTTGGAGAGAAGGATTAGAGCTAAGACCTACCACACTGCTCCAGTGCGGATTGGTAGGTCACACATATCTCCAGAAATCTCTAGAGATATGCAGGTTTTCTCAAAATGTTTTCCTTCATCGAAAAGAGTGTGATAAATTACAATTGTCCATTAGACACATAACTTTTAATTAATAGATTAAATAGATAATTTTATATAAACTTTTTCTTTTTTTCTATATTACCCATATTCTCTTCTTCTTACTCTCGCCTGGTTTGAACCTGTGACCTCCTCGAAAGAGTTGCATGGTGTTACCGCTGGGCTATCACAGCTATAGTTATATTTATATTAAAGTTATATTTATATTTAAGATTAATTATATAGATATAATAATATAAAAGAGAATATACTTTGTTTCCATAGTTTTGTGTACCTAATACAATAAATTTTGTTTGATAAGTTATCCCATAGACCACATAACTTTTAATAGTAATGTCCCATATTACTCTGAAATCATTAAGTTTCATAAACCTTAGGTTTGGCTAGCATTAGCTTAGATAGTATTTTTTACTTTTGCGTTTTAGTCAATCAACAAGGTCAGTTTTGGTAACATTTAACATTCTGTTTGTTTTTAAATATATTTTATAAGTCTTCTGATATGTTTCACAAGTTAGTGCTTGACTAGTAGATATATCACCTGATGATGATGATATCTTTTATAACAGAATTACACTACAGAATTACAATAGCAATTGCATGTGAATATTGTAATAGGAAGTCTAAAGTGTTGTATTAATATGCCATATATCCATATATTTTTTTATATTTTTTGATACACTATATATTTTTTCTTGGTAGAGTGTAAGTAATAAAGGCCTAAGTCTTGTTATTTGACCAAAATAATTAAGGGGCTTCAACACCAATCCAACTTGTTCTCCTGAATCAAAAATTTGTTATGTCATGTCTGTCTAAAGTCATTAAGTGAATTGGTGCACCACTTTATAGTATATTTCTTTACTAATCGACCCAGCCACATTTTGCTATGCTTGTTTGTTTTTGACTTCCATTTCTAATATTTTGGGGAGTGTTCGTTTAAATTTTGCAATAGCTAGTAAGATATTAATTAAATTTTATGGTGTACCACAATCATTTTAAGCTTATAATCTATACTCTGTGATATCCGGTTGAGTAGAATAGATCACCCTCATTTCTTACCGAGGTGTCGTAAAAGGCGACTAAGGTAAGTCAACCCGCTGTGTGGTATCCGGCTGAGTAGAATAGTAAAGAGCTCCATGAAAATTCTCTTATATATAATTTGAGTGAAAATAGAAATGCTTGGGTAATGCTTCGCTTTGCGATTTTGTCGTGGAGTCTATCTCCCGAAGATGCTTCGGTTACGGGGCGAAACAATTGTTGAGATTGTGGTGGTGAATGTGTGCAGTGCTTGTGTATTCTTGTGCCATCGGTGTCGGGTAGTGCATGAGTTCTTACAAATTCTGCATGTATCAGGTATGAGAACGTATAGTACACTCTACATTTAGCATTACATATATTTTCTTTTATCGCGGATTATAGCAAAATAATATTCTCATTACTTTTGTATTATGGACCTCCGCAAAGTAACGCCTAATTCTATATTATTTTTTGAAAATAGAAAAATGTTCCATTAAAATGTTTATAACTTGACTGGAAAAAAAAATAATTCCATTAACATATATCAATCAATCGTGTGATATCAAGCTGAATAGAATATACCACTCTCATTTCTTACCGATATGTCGTAAAATACGACTAAGGTAAGTTGACGTCAGGCAGGCGGCCGGTCGTGAAATACGTAGCCAAATCATGTGACAACATGTTTATAACATGAGCTGACCCCACTTAGAGTGGGATAAGGGCAGGCGGATGATGAGTATGCACTTATTTCTTGTAATACTGGATATCTATAGTTAGGTTTAATCAGACCTAGTTTTTATTTGTTTAGCAAACACTATACAGTATGATGTAAAATTGAATGAGTTTTGAGATATAACGCGATATATATGTGAAAGTATTTGTAACAACTGAAGCTTATATATCAAGCTGAAAGCCGTTTGTTCTTTCGAGAACAGAGGATAAATACATAGGTGTAAATAATTGAGGGTTTTTATTTATTTATATGGACATCCAGTAGTTGCTATATATAAAACTTACGTATAAGAAAAATAGACACAAAAAATAATTTAACATATACAACTTTTGAAGGTATCACGGCATGCACCAAAAAATTATTAAACAATTTACATTAAAAAAAATACATAAAAATATAAGCAAATGACGTTAATAAATAAAAAAAAACAATAATATTTTCTGTAAACGAAACAAACAAACAAAAAGAAAAAAAAAATGTTAACAATCTTACCGTATTTTTTTTCTATTACTTAAGATGACGCTCACAAATTAGTGGTTTATAACTATTTATACATAAACCTTGAATTAGCTTGTTTAAAAATGGAACAACCACATTATATATATATATATATATATATATATATACATTCGATATATTTATATCGAAGCATCCTATATCTATCTATTCTCAGACAACGGTTAAAAAAGCAGTATGATGGCCTTGACGGGCCCCTGTCATTAGTTGTGGTATAAGTTATGAGATGAAATGTCTAGTGGCAATTCTGAATCCCCTTTTGGGATTCTAGTACCTTTTTAACTGAGCCTTGGTATGTTTTTTTTTACAAAATAAAAAAAAAACTTAAAAAAAATAAAACAATAATTTGGTAGGTGAGGCTTGATCCTAGGTACTTTCATTTCTAGAGACCGCCCGTTCCCCGAATAAGCTACGCTGACTTGACAATTTACTGCAAAAATTAGTGTTTTATACTCAATGTAAATTTTAGTATTTTTTTAATCCCTTAAGACAGAGATAAAACGAATTAAAAAAAAAATAAAACCTAGCTAGATTGATTTTTCTCCCCCAAAACCTTCTGTAAGCTGAATTTCAGGAAAATCGTTGAAGCCGTTTCCGAGATTCCGAAAAAAAATATATATTCATACATACATACATTGCCTTTATTTTTAGCGGGTTTTTAATTCGCGAAACAAAATCATACGGCTCATATCGTAATACTATGAAATTATGTATAGTCTGTAAAAAACAAGATGTTATAATTCGGATGTTTTACCACATTTGCATCTTTAGTAGTCAAGACTAGTACTGCGTTGTTTTACGTCCATTTAATCCGTAAAATTAGCATAATGTGCAGTAACTACAATGGCCTTACGATAAATTTTCTGAACAGCATAAAATGGTTGTTTGAAGCTGTAAATGAAAATGCACATTGCTCCTTTTATATGAATATCATATTACACAAAATCCATCGGTCTCTTTTTCGCCTCGCTCTAGCAACATCCACATTTATGTTCAACACTCGTTTGGTCACGATTTTTATCCCTCCTAACCTAACCTACCCCTAAATGCAATGTCTATACATCATCATCTTCCTGCCCTTATACCACTCTACGTGGGGTCGACACAACATGCTTTAAACACATGTCACATGATTTGTCTACGTATTTTACGACCGGCCGACTGCCTGACATTACTTACCTTAGTCGTATTTTACGATCCCTCGGTAAGAAATGAGGGTGGTCTACTCTACGCAGCCGTATACCACACGGCGGGGTGACTTACCTTAGACTTCTTTTACGACACCTCGGTAATGAGGGTGGTACTATTCGATTCAGCCGGATACCACACGGCGTTTCTATACTTATTATAAAACAAAGACTAGTCTAACAAGATTTTTGTACGGTTATTACTAAAAGGTAGAACAATTCTTCCGGAAGGTTTGAGTGAACAGTACATTACGGTTTTATGTAAATTGAGTTCAAGAGATCACGCTGTTGTAAAAATACTCGCCTGCTGGGCTTTAGGCGCGTGCGTCGCATAAATTAACTGATATACACTAAAGAAATGTTGTAGAGAATTATTGATCTACAAAAATACTACAAAAAAATTCCGCGACAGCATGTCTCTATCTCTTATGATTAACTCACAATAAGTACTTTTATGGTCAAAATTATATATAAATACATTAATTTTTACGCGGGCGACGCCGCAAGCACAGGTTGTTTAACTAACGATATGCCATCCCTTTAAAAGAAAATCGCTATAAGCTTATAACTTAGAACTGTGTTTTATTTAGAAGCCATTTGCCCGCGATAATGGTACTGCTTTTGATTGTTTTGTACTCGATAAACTTGAATCTATCTCATCTATCAAATGCACAAACCGCACGTCCCTGACGAGATGCAGACGGACACCAACGAGTTAGTAATTTTAATTTATTTTTACATGCGTTATATTAGTTTCCACTGTAGGTATGTATGTTTGTATCTAAACTACTCTTTTGAACTCGATTTTGATGCTATTTGAACGGTTAGATTCAAATCAAACTTATCAGGAATTCGACAATACAATAATTTGATGAATTTCTCATTATTTTTTTGTTAAATTTTATTCACAGTCTATCGCACTAAAAATATACATTGCATATAATTTTAAAAACTTATTTAAATAGTGCATTTAATCCTTTTTGTGGTGTACTTAATTTAGTTTAATGTTTTAATGTAACTGCCTTTGGATGTTCCTAATAAATAAATAACTATTTGTTTGCGTGCTGTTGTGATCGATTTACATAAAACTTTACATTATCCGGCTATTAGGTAAATTAATAACTATTCTTTGATTTTTGTTTTGGGTTTTAAACTATGTTTTTAAGAAAAGCCGAGCAGCGCTATAGTAATGGGCCGTACTTAACTTTTTTCTATCAACTTTTGACCTAAGTATAATTTCTTTTTTCATTCATTCATAAGCATTATAAAGATATTAACATAATGATGTTCTTTTTCCAGGGATCAGAGATCTGGTGCCAAGATGGGGGTGCCACATATCACCTCGTTCTGCTGCTGTTTCGGCCTGGAAGCTGGGACTAAACTCATCGGATTGGCACATTTGGTAAGTTATTATCGTACTTATATATAAAGGCATATTTTGTATGAGTGTGTGTATTTTTTACCTAGTTAGTACCTCTGGCTCCAATAGATTGAATGAAGTGGACGAGATTTTGTGCACGGAAATGACATATTTGATATTTTTTTGAGATTTTCGTGTTGCACGGTAACACGTGCGCGCGCACCCACTCAGGCAAACATGCAAATATACATACAAGCACACGAAGTTTTTCGTATGTTTGAACATTTTCCATTTATACTTTACATTATATCGCCCCATCCGAAGAATAAAGTCACATTTCTATGCTTATACACGGGACATGTAACTTTATTCTCCGGATGGGGCGATATTCATTTTGTAAAGAGTAAATCCCGTATATAAAGAGCTGTGATACTTGAACGGTAAGGCTAAATGACACTTACCAAGGTCTCTAGTTCGCCCCGTGCAGCATAAAATGATTATTGTATAAAAACTAATAACCTTTAAAAAATATTTCAGCATAATTGTGCTTTTTAGTTAAGGAAAACTTCATAAGGTAAACTGTATATTTATGGATAATTCTTGTGATATGTGTTTCCTATGCATTCCAACAGTATGATGAGGGTAAGCTTGAATTTCTGTGTCCAAATAACCATAGACTGCCGGAGTAATAGTAGGTTTTATTTCTATAGAATAGAATCTTAACGAATCCTCACATTGTCCGGTAGGAAGTAAAATAATCATGGACAATTAATTAAGTCTTCATTGAACTTTCTATCCTGTTGTCGCCAATGACTTTCGCTTTGTATTTTATAGCAACATAGTCATGAAACAATAGTATCGCGCCCTTTTGATGTTAGTGCACACTATATACAATAACACGATATAATAGGAATACCACAATTCCGTTCCGAGATGTACTTCTCTTGAATAACGAACAAAGACTAAATGTCACCGAGACGTTTTATCAATAGGAAGACTCCACCGGAAACAACAACAGCCCAGTGTTGCCACAAAAGGGCGCGATACTCTTGTTTCATGACTGTGTTGTTATAAAATACAAAGCGGAAGTCATTGGCGACAACACTCCTCCTACGTATTTTACGACCGGCCACCTGCCTGACATCAACTTTCCTTAGTCATATTTTACGACATCGGTCATGAATGAGGGTAGTCTATTCTACTCAGCCGGATACCACACGGCGGGTCGACTTACATTAGTCGCCTTTTATGACGCCTCAGTAAAAAAAGGTGGTCTATTCCACACGGCTAAAGTTTTCATTGAATGATTAACAGAATATTGTCTATAATAAAAAGTTATTGTGACTAACATTGTGGGCGTATAATAGTTACCCTTGATCTCTTTTATACTACCGCGATACGGACAGATAGCGTAACATAATATCAACAGAAATACACTGTTGTTGTTTGTTCAACGATTTCAATACATACAAATAAAATTACATATAAAGTAAGTTAAAATCTGCGAGATAAAATTGCATGTATTTTATAAAGTATGTTGAAATCTGCGACAGACTGATTTATCCGTGAATCGGCCTTATAATATTAATTTTTGGATTATTAAACAGGCAATCGCTACGGTGTTTTGGGTTTTTTTGCAGAATACCAAAGTATCTAATCGTTTCAGCGACACAAATATTGACATGAAAAAAAAACGTGCCGATCCCCACATAGGGTGGGAAAAGGGCAGGAGAATGATGACATTTTCATAAAATTTATCTTAAGGCCATTGTAGTTACTGCACATTATGCTAATTTTACGAATTAAATCGGCATAAAAACAACGCAGTACTACAGTCTTGACTACTAAAGATGCAAATGCTATAAAATGGAAGAGAATAACAACAACAGAAAAACACAATGTTATGACGACCCCACTTAGATTTCGATTCGATTCGATTTTAATCTTATAATGTATTTCTTCCAGATAATATCCCTAATGCTGATGATAGTGTGTTCGATATTTGCTGAGGACGCGCGCTCCTACATCGGTACCGTGGAGGACAGCGAGGACCACTTGTACACCACCTGGTACACCATCATCGTGGTGGTGACGGTCATATCAGTGGTGCACGTATTGCTGGCTGCCTTACTGCTGTTTGCTGCTATAAAGGTAAATGGATGGAAACAGCTGGGTTGGCAAAGGGTCACGTTATTTAAGTGCGATTTCTAATTCAAATTCAATTTTTTTTATTCAAATAAACTTGTAAACAAGTGCTTTTGAACCGAGAAGAGCCAGCAAAAAACTCAGCGGTTGCCCTTTTAAAATGCATGCTTCTAATACAATCTAATCTACAATACAATAAAATTCTGCAATCCATATTAGACTTATCTACAGAAAAGTTGTAAGTTAAAGTTGTAAGGTAAAAGTTGTCTAAGTGTAAGAACTATGCTTATAAGTAACACATATTACAAAATTCAATATTATCTGGATAATAAAATGCTTGGATTTGAAAATCCTTTCGACTTCATACAACATAGCAGTCTAATAATGTAAATTTAAAATGTTTAATAGATTGTCCGCCGAGTTTCTTGCTGGTTCTTCTCTGTAAGAGCAACATTCCGAACCAGTTGTAGTATTCTTCTTTCTCTTCGCATGTTCCCACATTAGGTATGGTCGGCTCTCCTAATTTTGTCGCGCCGTGATGACTTGTCATAGTTTGTTGAATTCTTTAAACCTTTCAATTTTAATGTGTTGGCCACACTGATCCACCATGTTAGTTTGGGCCTTCCTAAGCTGTAATTCTAGTTCAGCTGTAGCATTATTAAATTGAATTGATCCTTGACGATTCAGAAGTGCTTGTAAAAAGCTTACTATAATATTTCCATCCATCCATCCATCAGCCTATCGCAGTCCACTGCTGGACATAGGCATCCCGGTTCTCCGCAATGCGCATCCACCTGGCCCCAACAACCTTCCGGATATCGTCGGTCCAGCGAGACGGTGGGCGCCCTACACTGGGTTTACCAAGACGCGGTCTCCACTCCAGGACTCTTTTGCTCCAACGGCCATCAGTCCTGCGACAGACGTGACCGGCCCACTGCCACTTTAGCTTGCATATTCTGCTAGCTATGTCGGTTACTCTGGTTCTCTCGCGGATAATCTCATTCCTGATTTTATCCTTGAGAGACACTCCGAGCATAGCTCGCTCCATGGCACGCTGAGCGACTTTAAACTTGTGGACTAGTCCCGCCGTCAGTGTCCACGTCTCGGCGCCATACGTTAACACAATAATAACAACACTATAATATTTACTTTTTGAATTAATTTGATACACTATACGTGGCAAGTGCATATGAGCTATTGACTTACTTCTGATTGGATCCTGGTTTTCGTCTCCAGAGGAACACCACGGCGCTCCGCACGTGGGTGTGGATGATGATAGTGCTGTACGTGGCGGCGCTGGGCTACGTGGTGGCCTCCATGACCTTCGGCTTCAACGCCACCGGCTCCGACATATTTCTGTCCTTCCTCGAAGGGATACTGTTCTTTGGTGAGTCAATCCATATAGGTACCTAAACATGAATTCAAATCACTATTTAATAATTTATAACTGTGGTAAATTAATGTTTACAAGAGTTATTGAATAGTATACCCTAACCGCATGGAGGTAAAGGTTTAAAATTTACTTCATGTAGCGATGTTTTTTCTTTTAAATTCATAAACGTGAAAGTATAAAATAGAATGAATCATTAAAGTATAAAATAAGTTTGAGTCATGAAAGTATAGAATAAACATGAATCGTGAAAGTATAAAATTAGAATAAATCATAAAAGTATAGAATAAGCATGAATCGTGAAAGTATAAAATTTAAATGAATCATAAAATTATAGAATAAGCATGAATGTTAAAAGTATAAAATTTGAACACATCATAAATTATAGATTAAGCAAGAATCGTGAATGTACCAAATTAGAATGAATCATAAAACTATAAAATAAGCATGAATCGTGAAAGTATAAAATTAAAATGTGTCATAAAAGTATAGAATAAGAATGAATATTGAAAATATAAATTAGAACGAATCATAAAAGTATAGAATAAGCATAAATCGTGAAAGTATAAAATTAGAATGATTCATAAAAGTATAAAATAAGCATGAATCGTGAAAGTATAAAATTAAAATGAATCATAAAATTATAGAATAAGCAATGAATATTGAAAGTATAAGTTAAGTATAAACCATAAAAGAGTAAAAAAATGACTAGCTCTCATTTGATAATGTTCAGGCGCGCTGGCTTACTGCATCCTGTGCGTGAACAGCTACTACCTGATGGTGAGGAGCTCCCAGGACATGGAGGGGCCGGCCAAGACTGACTACTGAGGGCCACCACATTAATGGTTATCAATATTAAATACATGGTAGTAAACTGCCAAGGGATTAAAAAGTTTCTCGTCTGGGAATTAACGGTATTGGGTTAACCATAGATTTCCCATGCCGGTTTCGTTTAAGGCTGCTTTCTTTAAGGCTCGATGGTGTTCTAGCGATGTCAGTTGCTGATTATATTATATTTTTTATTTATGTCTTTTACATTATTTTAAATAATATTATTGTATTTGTATTTATGTATGTATTTAAAAAATATATGAGTATATATTCACCTGTTGTCTGTCTACCATAACACAAGTATTAAGTTACTTAATTTGGGGACGGACGACCGTGTGTCCCATATATTAAGCTTCGTTAATAAGTGTACTTTTGTTTTTCCGAAATTGTATAAAGGCAAAGGTAAGCTGTGATAACCCAGCGTGGAGACAGTGCGACTGTCTCTAGAGGATCACGGGTTCAAACCCTGGACATGCACCAATTAATTTTTGTTTTAATACTTGGTTCTAATACATATTTGGAATTTATCACACGTTTTTATCCGAAGGTAAACATTCTAAAAAGACCATACTTCTAAAGAATTCTGGGAATATTTGTAAACTACCAATCCGTATTGGAGTAGTGTGGTGGTTTTTAGCTCCAAACTCTTCAACAATAGAGAGAGGTCAACAATAAAAACAAGTCTAAAGCAGAACGCACAATTTGATTATAAAAACCTGTACATATTCAATATTCGAACTTTTTGGATTTATTAGCATCTTCTTATATCGATTTATTTTATTTCCGTTTCCGGTTTAGATGCTGAATTAACAGCGCTATTTGGCGCGTTGTTAACATTTCTATGGTGTTCCGAAGTTTTACCGTGTATTTAATATTGTTTTATTATATTATTCGATGTTTGTAAAGTGTAGTTTTTTACTGTATTGCTTTTGCAGTTACTGTTATATTAAGTTTTACGTTGCCATATGAACTTATGAATATATTTTCGAATGTTTATTTTAAACTAAAGATTCCTATAATATATCGAATATAACCTTTTGTATTTTTGTATAAATCGCACCTTTGAAACAAAAGTCAGCTAATGAAAACATTAAAATCAGGGTTGGGGATATTTATTATTGATGTGTAAATGTTTTTGTGTGAGTTTCAGGTATAAACTTTTTAATATAGTAAATTTTTCATTTATTAAATAACTAGTAATATCCCGCGGTTTCACCCGCGTAATTTTTATTTTTTTTACACCTTATTACATTTTTATAACGAATCCCAATTTTTTCAAAAATGTAATATAGCCTATGTTGCTCAGTAAAGTTGCAGCTTTCCAATGGTGAAAGAATTTTTGAAATCGGTCCGGTAGTTTTTGTGTGAAAACATTACAAACATACATACAAATTCTTCCTCTTTATGATATTAGTATACATAGACTTTGTGTTCTCTATGGTATAAATTTACATTTGGATCAGTTGAATCTTCAAAATGCTTGAAACGGCAAAAAACTACTTAGATCACTTCAATTGAAATTCAATCTGTCAAAGTTTTTTTTTGTTAAATTCTGACTCCCCGGGATCCCTTCCGGATAATGTACTGTTATCCTAAACCCCCCTCGAAATGCACTAGCTTTTAGTAAAAACCGTACAAAACTCCGTTAAGTAGATTTTGAAAAAATCAATTATTTACAGAGTAGTTTTGGATATAATATTTTAGAAGTTAGCGCAAAATAAAGCTAAATTCTAGGAGAGTTGTAAGCAAAACACCTAGGGTCTGGTTAGGTCGTATAATTTTGAGTACATCTCCACCCAAAAATAAAATTAAATTCCAGAATTTTGTTCTAAAGGTGCGAGATTTTATGACATGTTTAAAAAATACATCGTTCTTTTAAAGGAATGTGAGTCAAGTCAAAATTATGTCCAAAGCGAGTTTAATTCTTTTAGTTTATAAATTGTCAAAGGTTAAATTATAAGTATTTTAAAAGATCTATAATAAGATATTAATATATTGAAATCGTTAAATTTGGATCAGTTTTTGGGCTAAAAGTAAAAGGATTATAATTGCTAAAGGACTTTTATATTAGAGCGGTCTCTTATGCATTATGTACTTAAGATAATTTATATATAAACGCAACAAAAGACGGTTACAATAATGTGTTAAGTGAAGCCTGTTATGTCAAAACCAGTTAAATCCAGTTAAGTTTTTTGTGTCAATGTCCTCACCGAGATGCTCTGGCTAAAATGATGTTTCAAAACCCGTTAAATGTAGGTTAAAATAGCCGGACAAATTTTGATGTTACGCTAATCCTCGTCAAGCCCATAGTTGGATAATTTGCCTCTTATTTGCTCCTCTAGGCAGCACAGCAACGCTACAGTATTTCCATTCATTTATTTAACTATAAAAGATAAGTATTTAAAGCATTTTTATAAAATTGAAACGACACAGTCCAACACAATATGTCAAACTTTTGTCAATCCTAAAATTCAAATGACATGAAAATAATACCTGAAACTTATTATATATAAATAATAAATAAATTATTTATTTACAGCAAAAATGTACAAGTTATATCTATCTTAAATTACTTACACGCTAGGACTATACAAATCATGCCCACGTGGAATGGTCCCAAGAATGCTGGCAGCGTTTCCGCGCTGAAATACCTGAAATATTTGCTCACATTAATCAGTACTATAGTATCTCAGAAAATTAATTTCATTGCCATAGGAATTCACATGTTTTGGTTTTAGTCTCCTGTAAAATTTCAAAAATTGGATGTAAAAGAGTTTGACATAATAGGCCTGAAGTATTATGGTGTAGCTATAGAGTATTTTGGAGTGTAATATTGAAGATATATAAAACGTGCAACTGGTGTTTTAGATTATGGAGAGCAAGGGGGATCGACTTAGTTTAAGAGTCAACTGAAATAGTGGCCATTGATATGTCATTAATATAGGAGCATGATGCTAGGCTATTTGTTATATACTGAAAGGAAGCTGAGTGGAGATATCAAGGAATTAATTAATGAAAATGATATATAAACCTTCATGGTATACTAGCGCCATCTTGTATTATATTTGCGGAAACATTTAGACTTATGTCGATGTCCCTTGCTTCGTAGTTACTCAAAATGGATAATCTAGAAACGTCGATCAATGTAAATTAACAAAATATATGTTTTTGTGTTCGAAGAAAAGTAAATGCAATAGCTACTATGTCACGTTGTTGCCCATAAAATATTAAAAAAAGTATTACATTTAGTAATTACAGTATGCCATTGTGCAAATTTCAATAAATAATTCCTATTACTCTGCAAAGAACATGATTTTTATTAATTTGAAGCAAAATATTGCTTATAACTGTGTTTTCAAAATTTATTAATTTTTTTTTAAATATTTGACACAATATTCACTGTTTAAAGTTTCTAGATTGTCTGTTTTTTGGTTTTACACTAAAGTCACTAAAGAATATATTTTTATTTCGCCTAAATATTTTAACGTAGTTTTAAGAATATGGATCTATTGCTAAATTGTATTATAACGAACATGTCTAAATAGAGATTGTGAATACATTAGAGTTAAATAATTATATAAAATTTAAAATTAGTCAAATATTCTGAACTTTACTGATAGAATCGATTATATATCAGACGTGTAAACTATTTTTAAACGCCAGTTTATGAATATAGATTTAACTCAATCAATTTAAATCATATTAATCATTAAATCCGCATCAATTTAACTATTAAAATAATCTTAATTTTGGTCTCGATTTAATATCAGTTTTAATAAATAAGTCATGCACTACCAACCACCAATAACACAACAATACACTACACGTTGAAGGGGCGAAAAGATTATTGAGATTGTGGTAGAGAATATGTGCAGTCAAATTTGTTTTGTATTGGTGGTGTGCATAAGTTATTGTTGTGTTATTGGTGGTGTTTCCGAATCCTGCATATATCTTGTATGTGAATGGATAGTACGTTTAACCTTACAAATATTTTCATTTATTGCAAACTAGCTTTTACCAGCGACTTCGTTCGCTTGAACTGTTGTAGCGTGATGGATAAAAGATGGCGCTTTTTACTGTCATCCTATTCCATAACAGGATTTCTATTGCCTATATGTTATTCCGATGTATAAGGAATAATAGTGCCAAATTTTATCTATATTGATTCAGCGGATTCGCCGTGATAGAGTAACAAACATACATCCATACTCACAAATTTTCGCATTTATAATATTAGTAGGATTATAGCAAAATAATATTTACATAATTGATTTACTATGGACTTCTGCAAAGTAAGCCTGATTCTATGATTTAGGTATTTAATCACTAAAATATTTAATCAGTAAAAGGTGAACGTAATCGCGGGTGTCAATAGTAACAGTATATCAATTATTTTGTTTTTTAAACGTTTTTGGATATTTAATTTACATTTGATATTAATAATTGATTAGCTCATGTTATTTTGATCTCTATTTAGATATGTCAGTGTAAGGCCGCTAGATATATTTGTAAGCTTCATTATACTTATTATACAATGCATTTCAGTGTGTGCTGGTTGACAGTTTATTTGTAAGTGCTATTTACATGTTCCCGTTTAAATGGTTGTTTTATTTCAACACTTCTTCATGGTCGCTTCGTATAATGAAAGTGTTTCTCCTAACTTCGACTTTTTGATCTTAAAGCACGAGACGGGCCTCGACTGTTTAAGATGCTCTTTTTCGTATTAGGACTTAGAGTTGAGAAAATTTTGTTTACGATTTTTTCCTTCTCCGAAAAAAGTATAATAATTTTCAAATACGACTCTTTATACTCCTACAAAAAATTTGTATTCCAAAATTGTCTGAATATGAATCTAACCTAACCTAATCTAAGCCTTACACTTATTCAATAAATAAGAAGCAGTTTTCTCGAAAGTTAACCAGTTTATCCTTTTGTAACTTCATTGACGGTGACAATGTTTTATTTATATGAACTAACCTATTTGTGTAACAGATTTCTACAAAGTCATCAATTAATTGTTGTTTAACAACTTATCAACTCTGCATACAAATAACGATTACGTAAAATTCCGCCTACGACTCTACTCACCGTGCCGCACCGCATCTCTCCTCTCTCTACAACTTCGCTCTCTTTTCCTTCAGTTATAAAAAGTTAAGTTGTATATTTACTAGTTGTATGTCACCTATAACAAGTATTGAGTTACTTTTGAGACCGACGACCGCATGGTCGTTGGTCACGTTGGTCCCCAAAGTGATCCCCCGAAGTGACAAAGGTGAGTGATTGTTCCATATAATTATTTTATTATTATTATTGTTTTAATATCTTAAAAAATGTCGATCAACAAAGGAAATAAAACACAAAAATAGTTTTACACTGTTGTTTATTCATCGAAATAATCTTAGGCATTACGATGAAATGTAAATTACTTAATTCCATTCGCTTTAATTCAATAAATATATTACAATTCTATAGTTACTGTTAAGTACAATTGAATACGGTATTGGTCTTATATCAGAGGCTATGCAAAATAATTTTATCAATATACAAAATTATGTAGAATAAATACACTGTAGATTAAATTATCCTGGAATCTACGGCAAAGCGAGAGTAATGCTAGAAAATATATCCTGTGTAATGAGCTAAAAGTAAGATAAGAAAAGTAACTTTTTCTAAAAAAAATCACAGCGTTAACGCCACATTGCTTTAAGGAAAAAAAGATTAATATAATATAAAAATATGTTGCTGAAAATTGACCTGATAATTTTCATCGTGGATTAATGCAACAAATTAATTATTAGGGTCAAGACAATCAGCGAGAAGATTTATGCGGTAAATAAAATAATAATATATTCACTCTAATTCTTTTATGACCTCAACAATACACGAATATTAAAAAGACACTAAGGAATGTATTAACGAAGTGAATTAGACAAATATTTTGATCACAAGTCTTTTTAAATGACAATTAAGTACAGAATCTTGTAAATTGTGTGATTATGATGTACAGTCAAAGGCAAAAGTAAAATTATAAAGATAATTTCAAGCAAACTAAATAAATCTCCATAAGCTTTTTATATCTTATACATATACGTATACATAATTGTAAAAATGCTTTTGAAAGAGGAGTGTTAGATGGACAAATTATAATCATCCATATTATTCTTATATAAATAATGCACAGATAATTTAAAAAAGATAATTATAATTTATGCAATATTTTATTTATACAAGTATAATGTTACAACATGTTTTTAATACGACCTCCTTCATAGAGTTGGCGATTAATATGAAAAAGCATTGTGGCTGTCATATTTTTATGTGTCATTCGTTGAATTGTAGCGAGAGAGTAAATGGGTTGACTCTGGGAAAACTGCTTTTTATTTATTGAATAAGAATAAAGGAGAAATATAGTCGCTTTATTATAATAATATGTTTAAAATTTTTTAGCCGTGTGGTATCCGGCTAAGTAGAATAGTACCACCCTCATTTCTTACCGAGGTGTCGTAAAAGGCGACTAAGGTAAGTCGACCCGCCGTGTGGTATCCGGCTGAGTAGAATAGACCACCCTCATTTCTTACCGAGGTGTCGTAAAAGGCGACTAAGGTAAGTTAATCCACCGTGTGGTATCCGGTTTAGTAGAATAGACCACCCTCCTTCTTACCGAGGTGTTGTAAAAAACGACTTAGGTAAGTTGACGTCAGGCAGGCGGCCGGTCGTAAAAACGCAGTCAATCATGTTACAGCATGTTTATAACATGTTGTGTCGACCCCACTAAGAGTGGGATAAGGGTAGGAGGATCATGAATATGTTTAAAAATTTTGTAAGTTTGTATATTTGTTGAGAGTTTTATAAACTGACGACATGAAGTTTAATGTTGTTTCTAATACACGTTTATCGATAATCTTTACTTAGATATTTATAGGTAAATTTGTCTCCTCTCGTATCAAATCTTATGTTACTTACTATGTCAAGAATTTATTTATGTATGTAACGAATTTTGAAGACTTCAATAGTTAAAGAGCTTCATAAATATCATACAAACAAAAATTTCACGCGTTCAAAACAAAAAATATCATGGAGAATTATATATTTTTTGTCACATAAATTAATTTTACAAACTTGGATATATTTTGTCTTTGACTGTACAAAATGTATTGCTAAGTATTAAGTACATTTATAATGGATACAATATATACGCTTAATTTAAGACTGTTAGGCAAGACATAGGTCGTTTAGTTTGTTTATTTATTCGTTGCTTTCTTTCGTTGGCTATTTTGTCCATACATGTTTCCACTGTATTAGATTTGTTTTTATATTGTAGCTTAAAAACTAATTATTTCGAAAGCGTGGTAGATTTTGTATTTACCTTCAAATCGTGATGTCAAGTTGATGCCTTATTTTTAACGAAAAGTAAAATAGAAATTAAAATAACTGTTGGGACAATTTTATGTATATAAATAATCCTTTGGATTTAAAATTTATTGACAAAAATATACAGTTAAAATATAAGCAGATAAATAAAAATATGATTCAGCCCGCAAATGTAAGTACAATTTATTAACTAAGTACACTAATTAACGCTTACGGTATAATACAATAGAGACTAACGCTTAATGAATTTTGAGTCGTTTAAACGTTAAACGATAAGACACGATATAATTTTATATTCTCCAGAGGCATCCAACATTTACAATAGAATTTAATTTAGTACCAATCTCGTTAACTATTCCGAATTAAATTTTTTTCACTTATCTTACAATTATATCTAGAGGTGCGATTATTTGTCATAATGGCGAGGCAGGAGGTAAAAATACTTGATTAAAAATAAGTTTAATCAACCCTTACAATTACAAAGATTTTGTCAGAGATAATGCGTTTGGTTTACAACTTGTTAGCTAGAATTCAATAGAAAAATCGAGGGTATATTATCATGTTTTATCTCCGTTCTATCAAAATATTGGTAAAACACTGGAATTTACTCCTCTTTAAATATTTAAAGAGGAGTAAATTCCAGTGTTACCATTCCATTCCACCTTATGGTTATAAAACCATAAGATCGTACTTTTTCTAATATATTACAATATAAATTCGCACACACGAATTGCCTAATGCGACATCTCTTTAGATATATGTGACAGAGATGAAATAGCGTATTTGAAACAACGATGTCTATTTCTATGTAGAAAATATATGTGTAGAAAATAGATAAAAGATATTTAAATATGAGGTTCCATCTCTTCTCTTTTATCTTTGTGTCAAAGGTAATATAATGTATTTATTATTTATTTTATTATTAGTTCTGTTTTTTGTACGTAAAAGTCTTGGTTTTTTTTTAAAGCTTTTATTCAACTTGCAGTGGATGTAGTATGTGAAGGTGGAATTTTTGAAAGTTAAATTTAACCCACTTCCAGGTGTACTGTTGAGCTGATATTTACACGTAATGAATGGTTCAGTCTCGATGACAATGCATGTTAATAATAAGAATGACGTGATCTGCTGCCATAATGGCGCCAGATGAGGGAACTCTTCAATGGTAATAAGTAAGGATATCAAATTTGGACAAAAGCTTTTATCTTTATTTGTTATTTCTCCATATTAAGCCTCTATTAATTAAGTTAGGACCTTATGTGAAAAGACAGTATTTTATTCATCACGTTGCATAGTGTCTATATCTATCTCCTGCCTCACCAATCTGACCTCTGAACGTATAATCAAGGGCACAGGTTCTTTGGGCTGTGTCCGCGGTGCCGGAGAAGTTTGTACATCGCAAACAAACGGCTAAACGGATAAATACTTAACTAAGGGTATTGCACGAAAAACTGGGGATCGAGTTTGATACGACTAAGTCTACAATGTACATAATTACACTCAAGTAACAATCCAGGCGCTAACACCACCGCTCACTGACACCTTTTGGACACCGACATAGCTGTACTCGGAGACAGTTTCTATGTTGACTTTATCAACTACTATTGAATCCTCTAATATTATTTACGAATTCATCAATGCTTTGGAAAGTTGCTTCTACCCATAAGAACCAGAAAGAAACTCGGGGGATATTCTTTTCAAAACATTATATATTTTTTTGTTACATTAATCATTCAAATGTTTTATTATCTCTCTGATATAATAATCAATTGCATATCAGGTTTTCTAGTATCAGACGTTTTAAGAACTTTAATTCAGAAGAGAAATCTTCTGAATTGAAAGCTTATGTCAATTCTGTATAATATGTTTGCAATGGTGATTGGATAAACAAAATTCTGCTTTGAAATATTATCCAATTAAATTTTTAACGTAATTTATGATAATACTTCTAAATTCTTCAGTATGTTCTTTTTGGTCTGTGTTATGTATTAGCCCACAGCTGGGCAATGGGCTCCTCACTGATCTTTAAAGAGAAGGGTTGGAACATAAATCCATTACGCTGCTCTGATTCGTATATTTAGTTGACACATTCCAAGAATTCTTTTAATATACATATGCTGATTTCTTCATGATGTTTTCCATTATATGAAGGAGCGTAATTTTGTTCATATTTTTTAATCTTGTTGATTGTTGTAACCCCTGATAAGGGTGAGGCATCAATCAGCTATCACAGAGAGTATATTACGAAACTCTGTTTTCTGGTCATTGTGTTTCAAATTCTGGTTCTTAGTGTGGTAGTTATGAAGGTAGGCCATTGTAATGTATGTCTTTAAGCTCTGTGCTGTCCAAAGAACTGACTGTTCTCCGCCTGTGGCATATCTCGCAGCGCTCCATACTCGGCTTCGTGAGTGGGGGTCGGCCGGGTAGAGTACAGAGCCTGCAGCGGCTCCGGGGGTCAGTAAAGCCGGGCGGTGTCCAGCGGTGGGGGCTCGGTGCCGACGTCTATGTCGGCGGGCCCCTCGTCGTCGACCACGCTCGCGGCGCCGCCCGCCCGCTGAAGGCCGCGCACCTGGAATATATACAATATGACAAGACATTATTTTATGTTATACCTTTGGTATGTGACTACATTTACGCTAAATTAAGCATGTAAGTGCTGTCAATCATACAATATGTTTAGCCCTGTTCTATAAAGAAAACGGATAATTTTATACCCTTATATAGCCTGATAAGTAAAACCGCAACATCTACCAATCATCATGCGCCGTGTTTTATGCGACTGAGTAGATCAGACTTATTGAACACTCTTTCTTACTGATGTGTCGTGAAAGGCGACTAAGATAACTTGACGTTAGACAGGCGGCCGGTCGCATAATACCTAGCCGAATCAAGAATTTAAGAAACCCGAAAGTTCTTGGGATATGATTAATTAAACATTTGGACCATCGTAGTGGGGCGAAGCTCTTCAAAAACAGAAACAGGTCTTTGCTCAACAGTGGGATATTAAAAAAAGTACCTGGAGGAGAAGGTTGTTGGACAGCAGCCTAGCCTGGTGCTCTTGGGCCTTGGCGCGCAGGCAGGCGATGCTGTTGTTCCTGAAGGCCTCCGGGTCCTCGTACATCTCCCTACCGTCAGGAGAGGCACGGCCTTTGGCAGACGAGGATGCTGTCGTGCTGCTGCCCGGGGAACTTTGGGCCTGTGGACGATTTATACTAATATTATACATTCGAAAGCTTCCCTACCTGAGATAGAGTAATTGAGATCCACACAGATTGACTTGTTGCGTAGATCCCAAAATTTCACTTAAGGAAAGCTCGTTTTTACGATGTTTTTATAAACAGGTACACCCGTAGAATATCATTTTTTCTTTTTGGTCTAATCGAATAAATTTATGTATAGTACAAATACTATAGATAAATTTATTCGATTTTACCTTAATTTTTTTTAGAGAATATCTCAAAAGATATTCTCTAAAATTCTCTACAATAAAATTCTCAAGAGATTAAATATGCCTAGTTTATATAAATATGAACTAGGCATATTTTTATTCTAAAGTAGGTAATATTCAATTCCTTATTTATCCTCGCTTAAAATATACCCAATGCTAAATGTACGCCGTACTACACGTTTTCGTTCGAAAAGGATACAGGATTTTCTTAAATCTTAGATATATATGGCTATCAAAACCAAGTCCTATCAACCTACCAGGCCTGTACCTGGGTTTCCTAACAACAGAAGAACAAACCTGGTTGTCGTGTGTGTCGTGTCGGTGCGGCGAGGCCGAAGGCGCGCGCTCCGCCTCCGCCTCCGAGCCCTCGCGCTCCGAGCCCGACTCCTTGAGGTGCTGCGCCGCCTCCAGCGACTTGCGGTGCATGCCTGGAACAACCGCCACAGCTGGGTCAACCCCACGTACGACAGTATATTACAATCTAAGATATATGCTTATGTAGGAAATATGCTGATGTAGGAAATATACTGATGTAGGAAATATGCTCATGTAAGAAATATGCTTATGTAAGAACTATGCTTATGTAGAAATATGCTTATGTAAGAACTATGCTTATGCTCATGTGAAAACTATGCTTATGTAGGAAATATACTCATGTAAGTAATATGCATCAATTTTGGTTTTAAAATACCTTCAACTATGTACCATGTGTTACTTTATTTTACTTTTCATCGTATACCACATTTGTTACCGAAGTGTCGTAAATATACCAAATATACCAGAGGTCACAAAACGCTTGTGATTCCTGCGTCATGACTCAGCAGAGTTAAAATTCATTCGTTGGTCTCGGTACTCGCTTCTACAATAAAATTCTGCAATCCATTTTAAACTAATCTACAGAAAAGTTTAAATTAAGTGTAGGAACTATGCTTATAAGTAAAAAGCATATTACATAATTGAAGATTATTTGGATGATAAAATCCGTGGATTTGAAAATCCTTCCAGTTTCCTACAAAATTGCGGTTTAATAATGTTAAATTTTACATTATGAAACCGTCATTACATTATTATTAAATGTTTAAACGATTGACCTCCGAGTTTCTTGCAGGTATTTTTCCTAAGAGCGACATTCCGAACCAGTTATAGCTTCACTAATCAATGATCCTTGACAATTCAAAAGTGCTTGAAAGAGCTTTACCGAGCCTTGCCCGGTAGTTTTTTACAAAAATTATAATTGGGTAGATGGGGCCCGATCCTAGGTATTTTCATTTTAAGAGACCACCCGTTCCCCGAATAAGTACGCTGACTTGACAGTTTTCATTAAAAATAGTGTTTTATATATTCAATGTAAATTTTTGTATTTTTTTAATGCCCAAAAACAGGGATAAAACTTATTTTTTTTACATGAAACCTAGCTTGATCGATTTTTCTCCCCCTAAACCTCCTACATGCTGAATTTCAGGAAAATCGTTGGCCCCGTTTCCGGGATTCCGAAAATATACAAGCTAGGTTTAATGTAAAAAAATTTAAAGGAAAGATTTTATTGTAGGAAGAATAAGGAATGTAGCGTTATATACTTTCTCTGATAATTTAACTGAGAGTTAATTACCTGTGGAGTTAGAGAGACTGTTTTACGCGTGCATTAGACCACCCTATCGCAACCTAACTAGATATACTCGTAGTATACAAAATGCACCTTTAGAAGGCAGCTATCCGCTGTGAATAGCAGTCTATTATCCATTGTGAATTAATGAGAACAGACAGACAATACGAGTCGTATTTAAATAACAGATAGGTATTTAGTTCCCGAGGACTGCTCTGGGTAAGTTATTGATTTTATGTTGCGAGTTTCCTCGACTAGTTCGCCCATTAAGGTTACGTCAAATATATCGCAAACGTATTTTAATAAGTATGTTATAAAATATAAACCAAAATATCATCCGGATAGTCTAGCTCCTGATTCGATTACGGGGCGAAACGATTTTGAGATTGTGGTAGTGAATGTCTGTAAAACCGTGTGATAACCGGATGAGTCGTATAGACCACCCTCATTTCTTATCGAGGTATCGTAAAAGGCGGCTAAGGTAAGTGCCGTATGGTATCCGGTTCAGTAGAATAGACCGCCCTCTTTCTTACCGAGGTGTCGAAAAATACAATCAAGGCAATTTGACGTCATGCAGACGGCCGGTCGTTAAATACGTAGCCAAATCATGTGACGTGAACATGTAGTTACATGATTTGGCTATTTTTTTACGCGCACCGGCCTGCCTGACGTCAACTTAACTTAGTCGCCTTTTACGACCCCTCGGTAAGAAGTGAGGGTGATCTATTTCTGTTCAGCCGAATACCACACAGCGTAATTATATTTTACTACTGTGCTATAATAGTAAACCATTTCCCATATGATTATGGGGTGACGAAATTTTATCAAGAGACATGCCGCTTTAATATCGCGTGGAATGGGGTTTTACGAGATTTTTACAGCGAGTCCTCTCCCCGGACTGCATCCGTAATCAGCACACGTTGTTTACGAGCGAGCCGCGGCTTGCCTTGCCACTGTTGGATGAGAGGTTTAAATGGAAATTATATTGCTGCTGAAAACTATACAAAAGTCTAATGAAAGTTTCTAAATCAAATACGATTTTGGTACAATAGAAGCTCTTTATAAATATGCCACGGATATAGAAAACGTGAATATGGAATGGTAATTTATATAGAGTTATAGTGAATAGGTTCCCTAGCGACGAAATATAAAAGCAAAAACATAAAAATCAGTTTAAAATAAAAGAAGTTTTTGACTATACATATTGATAAGTTACATATTAGCATCAGATTTAGGCAATGGTTTAAAAAATTTAGTAATACATTAATGTTTTGAGTAATCAGTTTGTTTTATCTAAATCTTCTGTTTGACGTCTTCGGCGGAGGCGGTTTACCTCGGAAGAACCGCTAAACGAAACAAACAACGCCGACAGCTTTTAAAAACGTAATCTAGGCGTAGTTGTAATAAAAGCTATTTTATTTATCTTTTATTTCATTTTTATTAGTCCACTTGACGAGGCGTTGACAAAGGATACCCCATGCTTTTATTTAGGCACATATGTATATGTATGTACCGATTCAATCAGCGAATAAAGAAATCTTAGACCGCGAATATAGGACTTGAGTAGCAATTTTTCAATCCGCGAATAGTGAAAACGCAAATGAAGGAAGCGCGAATGAAGAGCTTCTAATGTATATGATTCTATAAAGTTCCTCTACCAAGTCTTCTTTTACCATTACATCTATTTAAAAAAGCTATTGTAACATCTCTCCACCATATGCTTGTAAAGAGTGCTAGAGTTTTCCGGAAGGAAGGTGGACCAACTTCTTGTCACAGGAAAGGTTGACGACGAAGTTTGGCGAACCATCGTCAGAGATAAATTACTTCCTCAAATGGGGAATCACGACCCTCAGTAATGGGGATATCGACGCGAGGAAGAGGAGGATTATAGGGATAAAAAAACTTTCTGATATAAAAAGCCTATACTATTGAGGATTATATGAATGATTAAAATGCGTGTATTTAACTTGTCACCGATCTTGCACAAGATAGCAATGCCATAATTTGACTAGTGTTATTTTAATAACACTAGTCAAATGAAATCATAATAATCTTTATTCAAATAAGCTCTTTCAAGCACTTTTGAATCGTCGAGGATCAATATGATTAAGGAAGCTACAACTGGTTCGGAATTTCGCTCTTACCGAGAAGAACCGGAAAGAAACTCGGCGGTCAATCTTTTAAACATTTTTCAATTTTACATTATTAAACCGCAGTCCTGTATGAAGCTGAAAGTATTTTCAAATCCAGGTATTTTTATCATCTAAATAATCTTCAATTGTGTAATATGCTTTACGTATAAGCATCTCTTCCATTTAATTTAAACCTACAAGTAACGTCTGTTTTTCTCTGCAATTTTCTGAATCAGTAGTAGAATTGCCGATTCTAAAGTACTTCTTTACAAGTATATTCCAATAAAGAAATTATTTTTTCAGACCAAAATTAAATGAATTTAGAATAACAGCAAATAAAGTTTTCTTTTTTATATCGTGTCATTAAAAAAAATTTGGAATTTGAATTGAATTTAGAAATTTGTTGTAGTGACCGATATTTTGCCGGGCGATGGTCATCAAGGCTTTAATCGTCAGGAGGGCATTAGACCAACTTCCACCATTACGGGGAAGACAATAAATCCACTTGATTAACTTGCGGTCAGAACTGTAGCTGAGGTCCACGTTTAATCGAAACCACTTTTGACATGGAATTCTTACGGTATTTAAGTTGAAAAGAATAACAACTTTTAGACAAGCATCTCGTTAAGTAATTTGGGAAATAATTTATAGAATTAGGCGATACTTTGCGGAGATCTATAATACAGGATCCATAAGGAGGTAAATAGCATGAGCAAATTTGTAATTTGGGAAAGTATTCTTCACTAAACCGTTCATTTATTTATTATATATAGGTACATATTGTTAGGAAAGAAAACAAATAGCACCTATAAGCGGACCTATAAGGGTTCTCTTCCAGTCAACCTTTGATTAGCAGCAGGTAAATAACAAGGAGTGAAATAAGGGTTTATAGAGAACGAAAAATTGTGTACATGGATGAATTCGACTCGAACACTAGAGATAACACAAAAATATTAAAAAAAAATTGATGCAATATAGATAAGCAATTAGACAAAATAATAAATTTTTATACATATATCATTTGTAAATTATTTACTCCAAATATTTTTTTTAATTGACCCTTTTATTAATTATTAAATTTAACTAGCTTGTATATTGCGATACCATACAAGTTTTTCAAAAAATTGCATTTATGTGTACGCAACATATCCATTACCGACTTTTAAACCAATGCTCTCCATTAAGCATTCTTTGAATATTCCTTTTTTTATTCTATATATTATGGCCACTGTATAAGTTTTAATTGTGCCAAATTTTATCAACACTAAACCAGCGAATTAGTCTTGAAAGCATAGTAGATAGACAGACAGACAGTATTTATAATAGGTATAACATTAATATAGATATCAAAAGATAGTATGATCTGTTTCTATTTCAGGATTGGATTTTTTCTTATTATTAGAAACGTTAAAAATCTTTGCTGAAAACGAGTGAACAACTTTGTGTACTTGTGTCTGCGAGTTTAATTGGTTTTGTAAACGTTTTTCTGTTTACAAATTTCCCAGTGTTTTTGTTATAAAATCAGATACAAATATGGGAATCGAGGAAACTAGTCTATTGAGATATAGTCTTGTCACATTAGATGTCTTAATTATTTTACATTAAAATAATACAAGTCACTCGTAAGTACTAGCGTTTAAGTAATTTAAGAAAGACATAACTTGTACATTTTTGTTGTAAAATAATTAATGCAGTAGAAAAAGGTATAGGTTGAATTTTGAAGGTAAGGTAATTTCGAAGGTATAGTTGAATTATAATAAGAAAATTTTATATTTACAAAAATATTTTACTCCTCACATGAAGAAAAGCACATTTCGTGGGCAAACTAAAGCACTATTGCACTGGAGATAAATTAACTACTTAATACTAGAGGCGATATCAAAGCGACGTTTTAATTTCGATGCCGGTTTCTTCTAAATATCCTTTTAGTGGGGTGTTGTTATAATGTTGTAGGGAAATCTTCAGAGAAACGATTCGATTAAGTTTTCACCGAAGAGTGCTCGCTGAGATTTTTCACTCACAGTAACGTTAAGGCTGTGGACACATCATACGAGCCGAGGTTAAATTCAATATCAAAATTATTAATTTGTTATGTCTTTACTAAAGTTGTAATTAAGTAAAGGTTAAGTTAAGTTTAAAGTTATGAAGTTTATAATTTAACATTATTATTCATAAATATAGTTTATAAATAAATTGATATTTGTTGTATTTCTAATGAAATGCTGAACTGTGTTTGGATTTTTACATTTTAATTAAAAAGAGAAACATAGTACTTTGTACGTGTACATTTTTATTCAGGCCTACTTCAGCAAAAGCCAATACGTCCACTGAAGTAACGTCGCGAGTTAAATGAACTTAATTATACAAACTGAAATATCATACGAATATAAGGAAGATGAGGCTGTATGAAAGACTAGATTAAAATACTTTATGGTATGCTAAAATTTTTCAAAAATTGCATTATTGCAAAAGAGCATTATTAATAATTTTATATAGAAGCGTTGACGGAAATGGTTTTTGAGAATGAGCTATTGTGAAGCGTAGCTATGTACTACTAGAATTAAAAAAAATAGATGTATATGTATTGTCACTAGTATAGTCCTACTTTCAAGGTAAGCTGTGTGAATTCCACATAATTTGTAGCTTGAAGTGATTTTTAAGGATCTATGCATGAATTGTTTTAAAGAGGTAGTAAATAATTCGTTAAAGCGTTAGGTTATTTTAAATAGCGAACAGTAGTGTATGTACATAGTATATACAAAATATATTTTTAATACCTATATTTATTATTTATTAGTAAATTTTTATTTAACTTCTAATTTAAAACATCGAACTATTACTTCTTTTACGATTGCATTGAATTTTTGCTACAGCTTTAACATTGTGCAAATAAATCAATACTCACTTTATAAAATATAAAAAAAGATTATAATTAATCCTCCTTTATACAATATTTTTGGTTATCTTGTACATTTGTAGTGATTAAATATAAGATTTCCTGGCGAACTGACGCAAAGTCGCTAAAAGGGATAGATAGGCTAATAAATGTTTATTAGCTCAAAATAAATATCGCTTGCTAGCGAACTGTTTACCTCCCAGACGGTCTCGCGTATCGAGAAGGGCCTCGCTCGCGAGCGTTCGCTGGCTGGTGTGGCCGCAGCATAACGCGGTGGTGTCATTTAGAAAGATAAAAGAGTGATGTACAAAGCAAGTGTGTAATAGGCAGATAATTCACTAAGATGCACTCGGCGTGCATTACGGTCCATTTGCCGGCACTCGCACTTTGATGTCTGAGCGAACACTTTCGTTGGCAACAATTCCGAGTGGATTGGATAATAGAATTTCTTATTGTTTTCGAATATATTTTTAATTCACTTTTTATTAACAATGACTTCCGGTTCACGAACTTGACACTCTGCGCTCGCTGCGGAGTTCGACAGCTATTGAATAATTATAGGAGCGAGCATCTAATGTACGGTAGTTTGCTGATTATTGACGATTGATTAACTAGTTAACATCCTCGACTCTGTCTGCAAAAAATCTATTATTGCAGAAGTATAAGTAGGCACTTGTATATTGACAGAGTCAATGGGACGTGAATCGAAATCTATCAATATACCAAAAATATTATAAAATCTATTAAGCAAGTGTCTATAATCTATGTATATATATATTATTTCAAAAACCTTAATTAAAACTTTTAGAAGTCTACAAGATTATAATTAGGTAAAAATAAATAAAAATTGTGTACCACAAATGAAAATTTAATATATATAAAAAACTGCAATAAATTATTCAATTTAGTGGTCAACTTGTTTTACATTAAGTTATGCAGATGTATGTTACAATTATCTATATTATGCTGCGGAAGTGACGTGTCTCTCAATTAGCAAAAATACGCTAGTAATTGCGATAAATTCGTATCATAGGCTTTCGAAAAAAGTATAAAATAATTATTACTTTTATTATATTTGTATTTTAATAGAATATTAAAAACAATGTTTAACTGTAAATCCAAATATATTATTAAAGAGACATTATGAGCATTAAGTTTTTAAGTAATGCATTGACTCTATCTACGAGAACCGTCAAAATTGCATCTGTTGATTGATCTGAAAAATATATATTTATTACAGATTTTAACACTTTACTAAATCTCCCTGCGTGTGGTATCCGGCTGAGTAGAATAGACCATCTTAATTTCTTACCGAGGTTTCGTAAAAAGCCGATCAAGGAAATTTGACATCAGGCAGTCGGCCGGTCGTAAAATAACTAGCCAATCATGTAACAACATGTTATGCCGACCCCAGAGTGTGATAAGGGCAGGAGAAAGATGACTAAATCTTTTTCTAAATCTAAATCATCAAAAAGTTTAGTAGACGTTTTCAGTATTTGAAATTTAGCAAATGGCTATTCGCCCCAAGTTTGATAGGTTCTTGAAGAGACTTTTGGCGATTGGTTGTTGACTTAACTAGTCATCATCATCTTCCTGCCCTTATCCCACTCTAAGTGGGGTCGGCACAACATGTTATAAACATGCTGTCATATGATTTGGCTGTGTTTTTACGACCGGCCGCCTGCCTGACGGCAACTGACCTCTGTCGCATTTTACGACACCTCGGTAAGAAATGAGGGTGATACTCAGCCGGATACCACACGGCGTTGTTGACTTACATAGTCATTAATAAAGCATAAAGCAAGCAAGCAAGAGCTGTGGTAGCCCAGCGGTAACACCATGCGACTCTTTCGAGGAAGGCACAGGTTCGAACCCGAGCAGACACCAATGAGTTTTTCTGTTAAAACGTATGTGTCTAATTGATAATTGGAACTTATCACACGCCTTTCGGTGGAAGAAAAACTGCATATCTCTAGAGAATTCTAGAGATATGTGTAACCTACCAATCCGCATTGAAGCAGCGTGGTAGGTCTTAGCTCCAATCCTTCTCTCCAAAAACGGAGAGAAGAAGCCTATTCCTAGCAGTGGGAGAGTAATAGGCTATAATACTTTACTACTTTTTTTACTAAAGCATTAAACATATTAAACATTAGATTGGTTTTTATGGAGTACAAGTACCTGCGACTTTGTTTGCGCCAATTTAAGCATTTAACATCTTAAACTAAGGCCATATAAGCATTACACAATTTGTGTTTTTTTGTACAAATAATTGTTTGTTGAGTAGACGATATAAAATCATAAACCAAAAACAATAAAATTAAAAAATAAAACAATTAACGTTATTCTTTGTAAATGTGGGCGTTTGACAGTGTGTACGTGTGAGTGTTGTGTGCTTGCGTAATGGACCAAGAGCCCATGAACCCCAGACCTTCGTAATTTTATAAAAGCTGAAAGTTTGTCAGTGCATGCTCCCAAAACAGGTAAGAACGATGATAGATTATGAAATTTGGATCATAGTGCGGCAAGGCATCAGTTTGTTTTCAGGAATAGGTGGTCGGCAAATCATAAAGGAATAGTGTTATTACAATATTAAATTAATAATACTTGAAGATAGCGAATAAAATTATGTTAGCTGATGCTTACATGTACGCTTAGTACATATGTCGCAATATAAATAAAAACTGAGCAGTCAGTAACGACCAAATCGTCATCTCGCTCGCACCTACCTGCGTATATACTTTGCGCTCTCTCCTACGGCTACCTTTTATGCTTGTCTGGCCGGAGATGGAACTATCAAAAATGTCTGGCTGATGAGGAAATATCATCTTATTATTATCCAAGTAATATATATTAAAATAAACTTTTATACTATGACGTAAATAGAATTAAAATTTCATGAACTTTAAAGGTGTCTGGCAGGGGGTTTTCACTATGCTAAGTGTCTGGCTTTGACTGACGTGACTTTTAATATTATTCTGAAAGTGATATCAAAGAAATCACACTTTACAATTTGATGAAATTAGATCGGTATTCGGCAACCTTGAGTGCAACGTATCTTCCAAAGCCACTATGAACAAAATTTCATAATCTACCATCGTTCTTACCTTTGTTGGGAGCATGCACTCACAAACTTTCAGCTTTTATAAAATGACGAAGGTCTGGGGTTCGCGGGCTCTCGCTCTATAAGCTGTGTGTATTAAGATGAAATATCATAATATCTAGAATATAGATTGCGTGCTTGTTGGAAAGTTAGTAATCTTGGGAGTACACAAATTTTTATTTGTAAACTATCCATATTTCATAAAATACTTGCAATTTTTACTTAAAGCCAACAATTAAAAAAGCCCTTCGAATGTGATTGATTAAAAAAAATTTTTGCAACGCAAAGACGCAAGAGTATCAAATCATAATCAGAAACTTTTAAGTTGTTATTAAATTTAATATTCTTTAAGAAGTAGGTGTAGAAAAGTCCAGTAACTATTTTACAAAGTTTACCATTGATAAATATGATACCCTTATTCGTTAAACGTTCTCTGTTATGTCAGTTAGGGCAATATTTCAAACTTCTAGTTGCCTTAACACATTAAGTTAACTTACGATGAAGTTTTAATAAAGCATTTATAGCTATGCAATACATCTTTAGCACCATGACAAAGTTTATTTGCCAAATATTACTAATTGTTACATCATCCTCCTGTCCTTATCCCACTCTAAGTGGAGCCGGCACAACATGTTATAAACATGTTGTTAAATGAATTGGCTACCGGCCTCCTGCCTGACGTCAAATTACCTTAGTCGCCTTTTACGTCACCACGGTAAGAAAGAGGGTGGTCTATTCTACTCAGCCGGATACCACACGGCAGGTCGACTTATCTTAGTCGCGTTTTACGACACCTCGGTCAAAAATGAGGGAGGTCTATTCTACTCAGCCGTATACCACCCGTTTTAAATTACAAATTGCTAAAAAAAGTCATTGTTAGTGATGACAGGTGAAACTTGATTCCTTCGTGTGGGATTCCTAAGGAAGCTCAGATTCGCTTAGAGGGTGATGGGTGTCTCTACGTTATCAAATCATAAATCGGAAATCTTTATCTGGGTATAAGATTCTATAACAAAATCAATTTTAGCATTGCCATCCAGAAAGCTACTATACTGCTGAGGATTACTTAGAAGATAAGAATGTGTGAATATAGCGCGTTTAAACCCTGTACAAGACAGTAATGACTAAATGTAAACGCCACCGCCGAGTTTCTTGCTGGCTCTTCTCAGTAGGAACAGCTTTCCGAACCAGCAGTAGAGCAGTAGAGTTGACGATTCAAAAGCACATGTTTACAAGTTTATTTGAATCAAAAATATTTTGAATTTGAATTTGAATTTATGTTATGGAGATGTAGGTCAGCGTGTCGCTAAAGAAAAGTAGACGGAAAGTGATCAAGGACCCGGAATCCGAAAAGATGAACTGATCAGTCCGAATATCTGGATTTCAAACTGAACGTGGTTATGCTCAGTGCTGCTGAACTGGAAAAGTGGATCCAGATACTCAGCAGTGAGCACGAGACTCGAGGAGGAGGGAGGAACTCGCTAAGCTAAGGTGGAACATTGTATAAACAACCGACAGGCGTTGTCATCTTAAAATGCTAGATTATTGACATAATGGCATCAAACAATTTTCCTCAACCTTTACGCGATAGCTATAAGTCTATCTACATTTGTTCAAATTTTAATCATCGTCTACGAGATTTTCTTCATCAGTTATTTCAAGTTATTTCAAGATTTTCAGTTTCTTATTAAGGGCACTACATTTATTTGACTTTATTTATTGTTTTCATTATTATCCTAAACGGTGGTAAAACATCAAACTTGTGAACATATCATATCCATATCATTTCTTGACTACAGCCATCGTATAAAAAATCCCGTTTTTTCTTTAGAAACAGGAATAAATACATAGCATAGAATTGAGGCTATGTTTACAATTCACTTGAATATAATTATATAAAATTTATAGTATAATACGTTAACTAACACGTTAATAAAAAGTTAAAAGTTATTAGAAAATAATTTAATCAAACTAAGAAGACAAATTTAATGAAATTAAAATGAAAGCTGAATATATAATCTATTCTTATGGCTTCACAAATGCTCACTCACTATTAAAATGAGACAAACATGTTATAATTACAGGGTCTTTTTTCAGTATTTTACTTTTTTTAAAAGAGAAATACATACTACATTACAACTATCGTCTTTGTAGCACCTTTTGAAAATCAAAGGGGTCCATTATTACATGGGAGTAGACGTAGCTTTGTTTTAGATTTATATATAAAGTAACAAAGAAATTTGTTTTGATGTATATCAGAAGGATACTCCAGTAAAAATCCCACAATGGGTCAATAGTTCATGACTTATGATTATTATCTCATCAAGTAAGCCTTCGCTAGAACTTTTAAATCGTCAATATCCAATATGATTAATGAAGCTACAACTGGTTCGGAATGTTGCTCTTACCGAGAACAACCAAAAAGAAACTAGGCGGTCAATCTTTTAAACATTTTTTTTATATTATTAAACCGCAATCTTGTATAAAACTGAAAGAATTTTCAAATCCTGGGAATTTTATCATCCAAATAACTTTCAATAGTGTAGTATGCTTTACGTATCAGCATATTTTTTACCTTTCTGTAAGCTGGTCCAGTATGGATTGCGAGATTCATTTGACAGTTTTCAGAATTTATTTAGTCACACACACAGTATAAACTTCGGGCATGAACATCGAGAGTCATGCCTAAAAAACCTATGTTGCTATCTGATAATTAATTAACTCTATATTTTCAAGTTATCATATTTATTTCCATGAAGAAAAACATGAAATCTGCGTATATCTAAAGACTAGTGGTAGTGCGACTTCGTTCGAGTATAACCTATATGTTACTCCAGTGCCAAACTCATTAATATTCCAATCCACAGACCAGGTCTAATACACAGGCAGACAGACTGCCGCATTTCTAACATTAGTATTGATTCTTTGGAATATTTAGAACCCCAGTAGCTTGGTATTATAAATTTCTATACTCCACAAAATATCAATTTATGTACTAAGGGGCTTATTCTGATCAAGCGCGCATCTTAGACTACGCTGGGCACTTCGCCCAAAGTGCATTTACTCATGACATGACTACAAATTCAAATTCAAAATATTCTTTATTTAAATAAACTTGTAAACAAGTGCTTTTGAATCGTCAACTCTACCGCTGGTTCGGAAAGCTGTTCCTACCGAGAAGAGCCAGAAAGAAACTCGGCGTTTGCTCTTTTAAAAATATAATTCTTATGACTAGTTACATTTAGTAATTATGTCTGTCTTATACTGGGTCTAAGCTAGTTATATCCACACGTTCTTATCTTCTAAGTAATCCTCAACAGAATAGTAGGCTTTCTGGATCAGCCTCTGTTTACCAGTGTTACAATTGACTCATGTCAAAACCAGCATTATCTGTGATTTCATTACGTTAACTTAAGCGTTGAACCTCCTCAATTAAGAACCATTTTTTTTTCCGAAGGAAAATCAGGATTTTGTTAATTTGAATGTTAGCAGAGACAGGCGGATGGATATGATTATAAAACTAGTTGAGCCAGAGTAGACAAATGATAATGGAGAATAGGACATGTTGACCAGACAACAAAAACAAGTAGTGCCGATCCCGTAAAGGTAAAGTAAGTATAGGTTAGGTAGGACTGGAGAATGATGATGATTCTTCAAAAACTTCTATAGAGGAAAGAGTGTCAGACAAATTTACTTCTGAAAAAGACAGCAGCTTTTGTTCCGGACAGTTATAGTCGATTGGTACGTACAAATACTGTTTTTTTTTTAAATAGGATGACAAATACATGCGGTTCACCTTAAGTAATCATCGCCGCCCACGACCTCTACAGAGCGAGTGTGCAGCCGGCCTTTAAAAAGATGGAAAATACGCTTTTTGAAGGGACTTATATATCCGTACTGATCCGAAAAATGCATCTTTCATTTAAAAATTTCATATTTAAAAAAATCTGATACGAGTATATAATAAATGAGACCTAGACTTTTGAAAGTTTCCTACCTCAAATTTTTAAGATTCTTATAAATCATGGAAATCTAATTGACTGTTGAATATTTAAGGAACATTGAACCCGTGACTTCGCTCGGGTCAACTTAAGTTTTGAAATACCCTAGAAATACCTCTAAAATGTCATTGAAATACCTTTTTAAGTGTTTATGTATTGTTTTTTTGTTTCTGAAGCAGAAAATTGATATTTTTTTCGTAAGTTATACATTCGGTAGGCATATAAACTTCTGTTATACCAAATAACATTATATAATAATTTTCAAGTGGGTTATACATGAAAGCGTTACAGAAAGATTTTCGCAAGTATAAAATTAGTATGCATTGCTGTTCTAAGTCTAATGAGCACATATATATTCTCCTCCAAGACAGATCTCGTTGGAACGAATAAAACTAGAATGTTCACTTTTCAGATGGTCCCTATAGTGCTGTGAGATGCAGACGTGACTTTCTACATTAATATAGTTGTTGACCATAATATCACAGTAACATTCAGATCGATAATCTCAAAACAAGGTATAGTTGATTAAAAATTTTCAATGCTTGTGACGAGTCAGGTCAATTCTCACGTTTGCATTTCATTATTTAGCAGTGTTCGTTGTTCTAGATATAAAAAAATAGATATCTTCGTAGTAATATCCACAAAATGTTATTCAAAATATTAACGGAACTATTAAAAGGCGCATTTTTCGTTTGCTTTTGATACAGTAATGCTCTTTTACCTTCTTCATAGTTTATTCTTTCAAAGATATTTTAATAATTCAATAGCTACCAAATTTTAGTAACAGCGATTGGAACAAATAGAAGTAGGCGTTACTGGGAAATCCTTGTGACAAAAAATAATGATAGAATTATTTTGCTATAACTCACTTTTCTATTATTAATAAAAAATAACTTACTTATTAATTTTGTAATACATACATTTCACTTTTGAAGAATCTGAACATTAAAAAAAAATAACTTTAACACGCAATAAACTTTTACATAGCCTTCGTTTCAGGAATGAATATAACGTAAGCGGTACATAAAGTAATGCGGGCGCCATTATCAAAACCAAAATAAACGAACTTGAGTCCACCGTAGGTACACTCAGGTGAAAAAGCCATACAGCTAAGTACATAATTAATATGTAAACGTGGCAGCCCTCGTAATCAGGGTTGAGACAAAGCGGCAGCCATCTTGGGCCCGCCCCCCCCTGAGCCCCCTCCACTGCGCACGCCGAAGGCTGTATGCACCAGGCGATATGATTGTGCTCTGATTTGCTAAATTCATTTATGTATGCGGTTAAGACGAGCTCACAACGGGCCCTCTTTTATTTCCTGGTTTTTAAATGAAAATGCGCTCAAAAATAAACGGCTGAAGGTCGCCTAACGAACATACGGGTCGAGGTAACGCTGACGCACTTTTCATATTCAGGGTAATATTCGCGCACTTATAATGTCGATTTTCGTATTATTACATGATATTTTTATGTTAATTTTATAACGCTATCCAATATCTTATATAAAACTCAATTATACCCAATTTGATAATATTGATTCAACGATTTACCAATGAAAGCCCATCAGACAAACAGAATATAAATAATTAAAATAATAGTATTAGAAAGATGATTAGAGTCTGTTTCACAAGTTACTAATAAAGTGTCGGATAGTTAACCGACAAATAAACTAAGTAGCAGAGAGTTTCTAAAAAGTAAACAATTAAAAAAAAATAAAAACACGGCCTTTTTTAAATAGGTATTGCTATACAGCAGATAAACAAAATAACAGCCATATGATCTACCTGTTAACTTACTAGGGACTTTAAGTGCTGAATAAGCGTATCTGAAATCTGAGAAACGCAAAATTCCGAGATACGTGTCAGATGTGTTCCGAATAAGCTGACAGTTTATTGGTAACTTGTGAAACAGGCCCTTAGACACACTGTTTATTCAGCATTACACCATTAAATTAGCAATTGATGATGAGATTGACGCAGTTGGTAGTAAAACCCTGAGCCAATGACGTTGTTTAGTGGTTTCTGATCGGTGGGCTTGGAGAGCGACACTCGGCTCACACCACACGAACATCATTCAAAAAGACAGAACAGTTGATGTCAGTTCCTATTGTGGAATGGCTTGCCTTTTCACTTATCATCCCAACAGTAAAATGAGTCTATCAATGTTAGAAATTTAATGTTTAATGAACGGAGGATAGTTTTGTTTAGGTTAATAACGTTAACGGTTAATACCGGATTCACTGTAGTTTGGGATTTACCGAAAAGGTCTGCGGAAAAACTAGAAAAATCATCAAAGGTCATTCGACAAATTCAAATTCAAATTCAAATTCAAAATATTCTTTATTCAAGTGGACTGTTTACAGTACTTTTGAATCGTCAAATGTTTTAAAGAAGCTACCACTGATTCGGAAGTTTGCTCCTACCGAGAAGAATCAGCAAGAAACTCGGCGGCTAATCTTTTAAAAATTATTACAATTTGATGGTTACAGATAATCGTTGCAGCTGGATGCGTAGCTGACTGCAGTTAAGATAAGCTATCACTCAAATAATCCTCAATAGTATAGTAAGCTTTATGTAGCAACATGGTTTTGAGATAATTTCTAAACTTGTGTAAAGGCAAGTCCAGATAATGTTGAGGAATTTTGTTATAAAAACGTGTACCGAGACCGACAAATGATTTTCGGACCTTTTGGAGGCGTAATCTAGGCGTCATTAGTTTATGTCTGTTTCTTGTATGTCTGTCATACCTATCACTATTTTTACTATACAAGTGAATATTTTTACGTACAAATAGTATATTACTGTAGATGTATTGTGAAGCTACAGTCATAACGCCAATTTCTTTGAACTTTTCCCTAAGAGAATCACGAGGTTTCATATTATAAATACCACGTATAGCTCTTTTTTGCAAAACAAAGACCCTGTGAATATCAGCCGCTGTACCCCATAGCATGATTCCATATGACATAATGCTATGAAAATAGGAAAAATAAACAAGTTTTGCTGTGTCAACATCAGTTAATTGTCTAATTTTCCTAACAGCGTAGGCAGCGGAACTTAATTTTCCACAAAGGTTTGTTATATGGGGTCCCCATTGGATCTTTGTATCTAAGGTCATTCCTAAAAACACAGTTGTATTTTCTTTCACTAATATTTCATTATTTAATATAACATTTTCTGTTGGTCTGGTTCCATTAAGCAGTGAAAACTCTACGCATTTTGTCTTTTTTGTGTTTAAAAGTAGGTTATTTATGGTAAACCAGTGAGATATTTGAGACAAAGCATTATTCACATCGTCAAGATTTTCCTTATATCTGTCAACCTTAAAAATTAATGATGTATCATCTGCGAATAGTACAATGTCGCAAATACTGGGCACAAAATATGGCAAATCATTAATATATACTAAAAACAAGAAAGGACCTAAGATTGAACCTTGAGGCACGCCCATAACTGTTACTGATCCGGATGACTTGACGTCATTTATACATACTCTTTGTAATCTATTGCAAAGAAAAGATGTAATAAGACTAAGCGCATTATCTTTGATCCCATAATGACGCAGCTTATACACGAGAGTTGTATGTTGGACACAATCGAACGCTTTAGACAAATCGCAGAAAATACCAATAGCGTTCTGCGAATTCTCCCAGGCATCGAAAATGTGTTTCAACAGCCTTGCGCCCGCATCTGTTGTTGATCGACCCTTAGTAAAACCGTACTGCTCAGTATGTAGTAATTTATTCAAATCGAAATGTCTGAGCAGTTGATTGTACATAATTTTTTCAAAAATTTTACTAAGTGTTGGTAATACTGAAATGGGTCTGTAATTATTGGGATCATTTTTATCACCTGATTTAAACAAAGGGACTAATTTACTATATTTCATGAGATCAGGAAATATTCCGGAATCTACAGCTCTATTAAAAATCAAGGCTAGATAAGGCGCAATAAATTCAATAATGTTATTCATTGTTTTCATGGACATGCCCCATAGATCTTGTGTTTTCTTCAATTCTATTGTTTTGAAGACCTTAAGAATGTCACATGGGGTAATATATTGAAAATAAAAGTTAGCACTGCACTCAGTGGAAATAGTTCTTAGTAAATTAAGAGCTTCTGTTGGCGAAGAATTAATACATTGAGTGGTCGCAATTGGTATATTTTGGAAGAAATTTTCAAATGTTTTAGCGACCTCTGCATCAGAAGTAATGATGTGATCATTAATAATAAGCTTAAATTCACGATTATTTTTTTTATTTCTACCTAATTCATCGCCTATAATATCCCAGGTGGCTTTTATTTTATTGTCTGCCTTCATAATTTTTTGTTTGATAAATAGCGACTTAGCTTGTATGCAAACAATTTTAAATAGCTTTGAGTAGTTTTTTACATATTCAACAAATGTGGGGGTTTTATTAAATTGTTTTTGTGCGTACAAATCAAATAATTTATTTCTACTCTTAAAGAAGCATAATGAAGTTTATGGCACAATCGAAATTAATATAAATGCCACAGCATGTTGATATTGTTTATATAGTTAAAATATACATTAAATTAAAATTATAAATGACAGTTAAGTTATAAGAAGTTTATTGTGGAAAGTATTTTTGGTAAGAGCAATTTTCTGAAGGAGCGGTCAAACAAGTCGAAAGTGCATATAAAAGTGTATTGCAATAAATTATATTTTGAGGTGGGATTTATTTTTCTAAACGGAAGCAGTATTTCTAAACATTGCTTGTACCGTTTTGTTGTTTTAAAGTACACTTGTTAACAAATCTTAAACTATTGGAGTATTAGTAAGTAGTGACCACCATCTCAATATTAGCAAACATTGCCTGCCCATTTTCGCTGGTTTTTCTTGCTAAAAGCACCTTTCCAAACAATTGGTATCTTTATTTGTATAATTTGATTACTCGAAACGGTTTGTAAAAAGGCAGTTTGAATAAATAAAATTGTGAAATAACATTTAAATTACTCTATCCCCACATACAAGCACTATGTATCCACTGAAGAACAAATAAAAACCCGCTCATAAGCTCTCCACAAATCCCGAAGCCAGCCAACATTAAGATACGTCACCCTAGCTCGGTATTACGACAACACAAGATTCAGATCTGCGAAGCTGAGATGTTTTCGTGCCGAGAGGCTGCTGACTGTGAAAAATGAACATCCCTTAGACGCTGAGATTAAAAATTATACGTAGCTTTGTCTCGACAACGCGAGTGTATTTTTAACGAAGTTCCGCTTAATGGGTGTCTCATTTTTATTTGTATTGTAAGAAAAACTAAAGTTTTTTTTAAAAGAAATTATGCTTGTTAACTTATTTGATGGCAAGCCAAGGGTTTTATCAGTTGTAAGTGAGGCTATTCTCAGTAGATCTCTTCTATGAACGAACGAAGAACCAACAGTCCAAACCAAAAGCGGTATGAACATTTATGCCAGTTCAGACATTTTATTTGTGATTCCGTACCTGAAGGTCAAAGTTTTTGAATGCCATTTACCAGAGACGACTTCAAAACTTTAGTCACTGACCATGTACCTTACAAGAAAGTCGCCCATCAGTTGATGAAAGTACAAATTTAGCTAAATTACAAATGAGGAAAAGCAGAAACAATAACAAAGAGAGTCCATAGAGTTTGGAGATTCAAATAGCTGAAACAGGATTGAAAGAACATGAACGTTAAGATCTCGGGGTTGTGTTTCAACCTAACAGCTATTTTTTTATCGGCCTGTTAATATTCTAAATCTTGGCAAAGTACTCCTATATTCTTTTTAAGACAGAAGGGTTGAAGTGTAGTCCAATACGGACTGATAGGTTACACATATTCCTAGAATTCTATCAGACGTGCAAGTTTACTCACGATGTGTTTTTTTTTTCAAATAATTTAATATCATCCTTATAGTACATAACACAAGTGGTTGGCGAACAGAGGGGAAATTAGAAATTACTAGAGGAGGACTTAATATTCTAGTAACAAAGGGTGTTAGCAAAATTACAAACGAAAAAAGAGTAAATATCAAACTCTAATCAAGCGTGCTTTGTTAATGTCAACTTACATGTTAAAATACACACAAATATATACCGTTTTTTTCAGTCTCTGAAGGAAAAACGAGATTATTTTATTCTATATTCTAGCCTAGTATCACATCAAAATTTATCAACATTTGTCATGAAAGCGTGAACCAGCCTTTAGTATGTATAACTACCATTCGGTTACTGCATTACCGGCTTAGAAAAATCATCTTTTATAGTATGAGATGGATCAATCGATAGCGATCAAATGGTATTTATATAAAATAATTTGAACAGTGAAGTTAACTGTCTGCGTGTTGATTTTGTTCAAGCTAATTAGGGCGTGGTCGGCGCCGCGTGATTGAGTACTGAGTAAGTAAGTGAGTACTCACCGGGCGGCGGTGCTCGGCGCTAAGGGCGGCCCGCTCTCCCGCTCGACTCTTGAACAAAATCATCACGTCAGAATTGACCTTATACTGGTTTTACCGCCTTCGACCACTACATACCGCCTACCTAAGGCCCACCACTCAGGTCAGATAAACTGTGTCCATTACGACTGACTATAAAACGTAAAGTTACGGCCTGTTACTAACTCACTGCTGGGTATGGGCCGTCGCTCACCGATTTTGAAGAAAAGGGTAAAACTAATATCCACCATACTAATCCAAAACAAATTGGTAGGTTACACTTATTCCCAGGATTCTCTAGAGATATGTAGATTTTCTCACCATGTTTTCCTAAGCCTGATAAATTGCAATTATAGACACATAAGTTTAAACAGAAAAAAATCATTAGTGTATGCCCGGTTTAAACCCGTGACCCACTCGAGAGAGTCGCATGCCTTACCGCTGAGCTATCACAGCTCTGTGACGATACCTAGTGCAATATTAAAACTAACAAACGCCGCCGAAAGTCGATCAAAACACAACAAAAAGAACAAAAACAAAAAGAATTATTGGATCGATCCTGATGTCCCTTTTTCCTTTTCCTCAAACAACATACACACATCTCATAATGTTAATCCACCTTCCTCTCTTAACTGACGACGCCTGTGAAGCATCGTCAGTAAAAAATCTGTAGAAATAAACTAAAGCTTCCAAAGTCTGACGCGAGCAGAATGCCTTATACAACTCACGTACGACGCCTGCCGGGACAAATCTCGCGCATATCTCAACAAAGAATTTCTAAAGTCATCTAAATAATTGTCTTTGAATTTCACTTCAAAACTTACGTCATATATGATGAGCTAATCATTAAGATGATTATAATTTCGCAGTGATAATACTATCTAAATAGCGTTATCATTGCTGCATCCAAGCACCTACTTATGTGAAAATATTTGTGTCTATCAGTTCGGTTATTTTATGTGATTAAGTTTGGTTTCTTTTACCATTCATTTTTTGGAAATATGTGACAAACACATGTTGTATACAAACTCAAAAAATAGGTCATTATTTTTAAATGACTAGTTGTACTGGTGACTTCGTTCGCGACAACTTTAACTTTCAAATGCTTCAATTTATCAAATTTATCTTTTTTTTCATATGTTTTCAAATGCGGAAATTTTTGTATCTTATACCTTACTTAGTACGGCCTTATACCTAAGCTATATTGCTATAATCCAAAAGCAAAATAATTTTATTATTACTCTTGATGTTGCCTCAGTGGATTTGGCATGAAAAAGTAACAAATATAATTCCTTACTCACAAACTCTCGAATTTGTAACATGTATTAGTAGGATTTCCAATGTAAAAGTCTGCCTCATTAAAAAGAGATATGTTGAGTTTAGACTCTAAAACGTCGGCAGAAGATATGATGGATGGCACAAATCGCAGATGTACTCTTTTAACGTTCATTGCTCTTAAATATTTTAACTAACTTTGCCAGATTAGTAAAGGATTCTATTTTTAATTTTCAATTCCCCGACTTGAATCCAAAACGACTTGGTCCAAATGAAAAGCTCTTTTGACTAGTCGGCTATAAGATTCTTAATTAAAAAGTAATGATTCATATATACATACCGTTCTGTATTATTGCCGTTGATAGCAGCACTGAACTATTTATTGTAAATGCCCCTTTCTGACTAAATGCCCCTTTCTGTAGAGCATCAGTTTGAAATCAAATCTTAAGATTTAAATAGGAATTTAATCATAGTTTAATATTTACTATTATAACTATACTAATATTATCATTAAGTGTGTTTGTTTTACCTTGTTATGGAATTGTGATTTATAGTGCGGCAAAGTTTTAAAAAGATACAGGAGTTCACGTTGATAAAATCGCAGGCAATATGAAGTAGTAATGATAAATAACTTAAAAATAAACTGATATTCTTATTAACTACAATTATTTTGAAAAGCTGAATTAATTTAGGAAATATTACAATCTATGTGTATCAGGCGACTTAAAGACTTAATATGATGGTAAAACTGTTCTTCAGGCTAAATTCCTTATTTACGCCTAAAAGTATAGCTTTATTAATGCCAGGTAAGCAGTAAACCATCAAGCCTCATTTAAAAAAACCTCAAAAAGTTTTGCAACGCTCGTTTTTGGTTCCAAACTCCAGCTAGAGACTATTCTATTCTTTATTCCACAATCTTTTTTCACCCTTTCAACTTTTTCCCACGTTTAACGTCAGGGCAGATATAATAAACGTATTTTCTATCTTTTACCCCTTTGCTCTCTAAAACGAGCGAATAAGTGAACGCAAACTATGTGCTTAGACTTTGAAAGCACTCGTCTTCAGTTTCTAACTTTGCATTACGATCCCTTTTGTCTAGCTCTGCGATAACGCACTCGAAACTACCGCCGGTAAAATAATTTATTTCTATTAATATTAAAGTTACAATTTTCAAACACAATAATTTTTCACTTTAAACGTTCAAAGCCGTACTTAAAACCGTTTTACGGCAGCGCGTGTATGTAATTGTTTTCATGTTGGAAAAGTTTTAGAGGCGCACGAGGTTTCTAGAGCACGTTGCTTTTATAATAGAAATATATTATAAGATATAGGACACCTTCATCATTTTTCTTTAGTCTTTATTTATCACATATCACAATATGTTACTTTATTGAGCTTAAGTTTTGAGTAAGTTATGTATAGTCAGAAAACTAAACAACTTATTGGAGAAAAGTAATTTTATATTTAGGCTGTACGTAAAAGATATGATAATCCGCTTTGTGCGTCATCATCATCTTGCCCTTATCCCACTCTATGTGGAGGCGACACAACATGTTACAAACATGTTGTCACATGATTTGGCGACGTATTTAAGATCGGCCGCCTGCCTGTCGTCAACTTACCTTAGTCGTAATTTACGACACCTCGGTAAGAAGTTATGGTGGTACTTTTCTATTCAGCCGGATACCATACGGCGTAATGCTCTTGTGCGTATGAATTTATATTAATTTCATAGCAATAGTTGCTCACGCAGAGTAAAAATATTGATAAAGAGTTTCTCAGGAACACATTCATTTAAAGAAATGTGGCTACAGAAATAATTATGAGCAGTCGGTAGGATCATCGATAATAGAGTTTTGTACATGTATAGAATTTACCGAACTGCCACCTGATAATTTAAGTTTATGTTCGTGTAGTTTAAAAGTTATTCCTCAAATCAAAAACGTTGACGTTTACTAATTTTTGTAGTTGTTTTATTGTGGTTGTTACCTAAATTTTCTAGATGTTAAATACCACAGAAATACTATTATTTATACAATATATCTATCGGCGCAAATTACAGCGACGAGCTACGTCATCGCTGCACGTGTTCCGACAGGCGTAAACAAGTGTATTACGACGTTCGCCCCGCTACAGTGTTAATATAAAAAGTCGGCTGCTGGAGCAAAAGAGACGCACAGTCTGTCCTCTTTCGAGACCCGCTCTCCCAGCACTTCACCCCCGGCGATGCTTCTGCACTCGCCCACTCTCCCGGTGACGCTGTCAAAGCCTTCATGGCTAACAGCCTTAGTTAGTGTCCAAAAAAAAAAAGCAAAAGAGGCATTCGTCTGTCTGCGGTCGGACAGTGAACACCTAATATATTGATTGTAATCTGCGCTACTTAATAGTAAATTTTGGTTCAAGTAAAAGTTTATTGTTTAAATTATTTTTAAAATGGAATCATCCCGTAATAATGATGGCAATGACGTCGGCGACACCGATGTCACTATTTCTAAATACAATACTTATTAATGTTAATTGAATACATTGATTTCAACGCGAGCGAAGCTGCTGGCACAGCTAGTATTATATAAATGATAAAGAATCTCTAGCTTGCCTTCAAGAAATCGACGAGGCTTCGGTACGAACTGATTGTGTCATGTTAAACCTAAGTAGGGAAAAATGTAAAAGGGTCCTCACCGAGCAGCCACGGCGCAACGTTGTCGTTCTCTTTGGCGCTCTTGAGGATGGTCTCCGGCAGCGGCAGCGAGTGCCGCACCATGGCCCCGTAGAGCCCGTACTCTGCCATGATGGTGGACCGCCCCCAGCACTTCTCCGTTTTGCGCCATTTCGCCCGCCGGTTTTGGAACCACACCTGAAATTACATTTTTATGTTATTCTCAAATTCAAATTTAAAATATTCTTCATTCAAGTAAACAAGTGCTTTTGATTCGTCAATCTTTTCTGGTGGTTCGAATAGCTGTTTCCAGCGAGAGGAGCCAGCAAAAAAACTTGGTGGTTGCTCTTTTCAAAATACAGTTCTTATAAGTCTTATAAGTAGTTATATTTTGCCATTAATATGTAAATGTGATTGAACGAATTCGCGGGTAGAATTATTAACATTATAATTACAACAATCTGTCTGTCTAATTAGCTTTCACGAATTAATTAATCTATTTAGATTCAATTCAAATTCAAAATATTCTTTATTCAAATAAACTAGTCAATAAAATATGCTTTTTGAATCAACTCTACTGCTGGTCCGAAAAGCTGTTTCTGCCGTGAAGAGCCAGCAAGAAACTCGGCGGACGTTCTTTACGGGATGTTACATTTTGTCACTGGTATCTTAACTTAATGTGAACGAAGTCGGTTACAACTAGTGTAACATAATAAATGCAAAAGCCTGTCTATCTAACTGTACTCTTCCATGATAATTGCATTCATTAAAATAATGCTAGTATTACTATATGTTTACAAAAACCTATAATACTATTAAGGATAATTTAAATTAAAAAATGCGTGGATTTATCACCCTTGCACAAGATAGACCAAATGGTATTCATTAGGTTTAAGAATTATGTTTTGTAAAGAGCAACCACCGAGCTGCTTGCTGACTTATCTCGGTTGGAGCAACTTCCAAACCAGTAGTTAAATTGGTGATTTAAACGCACTTCAGTTTGGATTGTCTATCTTCTATCTAGGATACTATTTTAATATCTTTTCCTTTATTCTGATCTGATTGGCAGTAACACGAGCTCAGCACGAGCAGAACAAAGTCTCCATTAACTAAGCACGTAAAACAAACCAATTAGCGGCACACAACGCGGCTAGATTAAATTTTCGAATTTGGGACCGCACTGTGTATTTAGTCAGGGCTGCCACCGTCTGCACTTTTCGGTTTCAATTAATTTTGATAATGGAGTCCGTCAATCACATTTTGGAGGGAAAAGTTAGAAATAGAGCAAAAATTAACACTGTACTGTAGATGTTATGTGTTTACTGTTGAGTGGTTATTGCTTGTACCACGATTAAGTAGTGTTTTTTATCATCTGACTATCCCATTGCTGGGAATTGGGCGCCTTTACTAAGAGATAATAATAATAAGATTTATTCACCCAAAAATACATACAGTCTTAAATATGTATATTCTAGTCACATTAATTTCTTTTTTCCCTAAACGGATGGAGATGGGATAAGTCTATTATCATATTGCTTCAATATGGATTGGTAAGTTACATGTATCCTAAGAATTCTTGTAAGATATGGTTTTACCAAGCTGTGATAGTGAGATGTGAGACTCTTTCAAGGGTTCAAACCCGAGCAGGCACCAATAAGTTTTCTGTTAAAACTTATGTGTCTAATTGATATCGCAATTTATCACGGCCTTTTCGGTGAAGGAAAACATCGTGTGGAAACTTGCCTTAGAGAATTCTATTGATATGTGTAACCTCTCCTTCCACATTAGAGCAGCTTGGTAGGTCTAAACTCCAATCTTTCTATACAAATACGGAGAGAGGAGGCCTGTATTTAACCGTGGGATTAAGTAACAGGCTGTTACTTTTTTATGTTTACACCGAAAATTATTAATACCAATTTGGTACATAAATGTTTATGAAAAAGGTTTCTGGTGCCCTTATATGGCTAAAATACGTAGTTGAAGAAAACAGCTAGAAAAATTATGGATTAACAAGAATTAGTAGGATTAAAATAAAAGATGTGTGCTCGGTGCGTAGTGTAGAAGGGAAAGGCTTTTTATTCAGTGTTGCCAATATTGTAATAATTCGTTTAGAAACATTTTTATATGTCTTTAACAATGCTGAGTATCTGGTGTGACAATCTTTGAAGCGCGTTCATTGGCTAAATAGAGAGATAGAGCTTGATCATATTAACTAAGTCCATTCCATTAATATAGTATGTTAATGTTTACCACAACACAGTATTCTACACAGTTTACTGTGTCGACACAAAATTGCGTCAGTAAAGTAGTTTAACGTTGTTACAGTCAGATGCAGCTAGCGACAGCCCTGGCGCTCGGCCCGGCTCGGCGAAACAGTTAATTTCTAATTAAATTTGTTAATTAAACTCGATCCGCGCTCTCCGCGCAAATTAATACTCCGCCCTATTATATTCCCAGACTACCCTCTACCCCTACCGCCGGTGTGTGTGCGGTGCGAGCGTTTACAGACAGAAAACCTACCTACACGGCACAACTATAAGTTTCGTTTGCTTGTTATTAGGTATCGTACAACTAAATTCATGGGGTGTGAAAAGAAATCTAATCTTAGTCTGTTTCCAACAATTACCAGCTCGTTTGGTGTACGTCGTGATTATCGGTGAAAATAAAACCAAAGGAATTCGTTAGTTCTTTGACTTTATATGGTGGCTTTGATAATGTTGATGTTACAACATGTTTGTTACATGTTGTGCCGAACCCACTTAGAGTGGGATAAGAGCTCGAGTATGATGAGATAAAGAACGGTGAACGTTGTATCAGTTATATCGAGAGCAATCAAAGGTAACAAAGAAAATCCAATCTTGAGTTTCTACGAAAACAGTGATTGTTTTTACCGTTTGACCGGCGTTAGAGGATGTCTAATAAAACAACATTACAACGGTACAACGGGTAAAACACAAATATCGCAATTCAATACTTACAGGCTTTTATAGTCCTTAAAAATACACGACATTTATTAAAATTAGGTGTTAATTAAAAGTTAACGATACCCTTGATTATGTTCATTGTATTAACTTTCTCGATTATATATAGGTGCATAATTAGCCTGATATAGAAGCTAAGCAAATTTCATCAATATTGTTTCAGCGGATTGGTCATAAGATCGTAACAGATGGACTGACAGATATCTTGCGTTTATTTTATTAGTATAAATGCATATAGACGTATTGTTGTTTTTAAACTAAGTTATACTTGATGAAAATAAATTATATATATACATGTCTTATTGCAACATATATGGTTGTTTAATGGTAGGGTTTACCTTAATTGTATAAAAATTGTGACGTATGTATAATTAGGTAAAAGAAAATTTATTATCTATTTAAACGGATACAGTATTCATCCTCGTCAACTGTTACAGGTTGTTTACTTTAAACGTTTTCATATTCAACATTATAGTCCTTTACACCTTTGATTTTGATTTTGATTTTGATTTTTGACACCATATAATGAATGCGCGCGTAAATTTATTAATGGCGGTTTAGAGCATAATATGTTCTATCACCTTAAAAAGCCAAGACGACCTATTGAAAAATATAAAAGATATTATTGTTTTTAAATACTTAAGGAAATCTCGTTCTGTTTCGGCCATGTCCAGTCACAGTTTCAAGCGATTACAGCGCTTGATTAGTATTGCAATAAGTCTTTCAGCAAAGCTTGTAAAGCCCTAATTAAGCGCGTAATTATGGCACTGCGCTTTCAGTAATACAGCAATCAGTCCGTGCTTAAGTTGATTTGATAGTAAGTCAATTAAAGTGTTTCCCCGCCCGATTGTCACGTGAATTCGACCTCTCCGCCACCCAATCTCGCACTACAACCTGTCAGATGTCGGTGCGACCCAATCAATATCGGGCCGGCCGTACAGCGCCCGGGGCCCTGATGAGCTTGGCCTAAGCAACAGATTATTTGGTGATTGCTCTGTAGTAATGTTCACAATGGCTCCGTACGGTTAGTTAACCAAGATAGTATATATATAAATAAGTATATATAAATATATGAATAAATATATATATATAAACTTTTGAGATTGCAGCTCATTTGTTTATTTTTAAAAGTCATTATTCTCATGTCCTTATCCCACTCTAAGTGGGGTCGGCACACCAAGTTTTAAGCATGCTGTGTGATTTGGCTAGTTATTTTACGACCGGTCGCCTGCCTGACGTCAACTTACCTTAGTCGCCTTTAACGACATCTCGGTAACAAATGAGGGTGGTCTATCCTGCTCAGTCGGAAACCACACGGCACTTACCTTAGTATCCGTTTACGACACTTCTGTAAGAAATGAGGGTAGTCTATTCTACGCAGCCGGATACCACACGGCAGGTATCTCCCGCTAGTAGCAATTTGACAATTTTTCGAGTCGATTGCAAGGAGTATCGTATGTGGTAGAGGCTTGAAAATTGTGAAAATAAAATGGATATATTGAGATCATAACTATAAAGGTAGAAGATCCTTATCCACATCACCATAAATAAAATATTTCTTATAAATCGTCAGCTAGGTCTCCAGGTTAAGGACGGAGAATAGTGTATAAGACAATAACAATGACAAGCGAGCTACACGCCGCTATCGCCAGCTATCCGCACCACGGCACGTAATTGGCACTTGTGCACGCGAGGCGACGGCATCCGAATTTCCTAATTAACATAGAGGCACAAAGGTTCGTGTAATTGTTAATTTGGCAGCACATTCGGGCGCGTTAATGACGCGTGCCGCCCGTGCGAGCGAATTACTCCTACCCGACAATTTATTACTTGTATGTGACAGAGGCCAGGGTACGCAGACCCCGGCCGCGACCCGCCCGCGGTGCCGGGGGAGGCCCGCGTGGAGCGGCCGCATTAGTTTAAAGGGTATTTGTAATGTTTGCGAAACAATTTGTCGGGAGCCCGTACGATTCTATAGCAGTTGGATTTGTAGCTGACTCCGATAATGGCGGGAAATTCTGGAGCGGGAAAAGCGGCGCCGCCTCGGTAATGGTTGGTCATTGAAAACTCCGACGATATACGAGATGACGTGTCATAAATTATTGTCACCTTTGAATCTTTTAAAAGATCTCTTGATTAGCTTTGTGTGTAGAATAACGTAAGTCAGTGTCATTAAAGTATTTCTATGAGCAGGAGGTAAGCGTTTGAGAAGTTAAACGAGATCTGTCTGTCAAAATGACTTCAGCGCTTGAAGACTAAAGTCTTCGAAAAGTTCTTCTTGTTATTGCTGTTGATGAATTATGGATCCCAAACTTGGCTTCGTAAGAAAACTCAGAATCGTGTATCCTCTTTATACCAGAACAAAGAGATTTGGAAATGAATCAAAATTACCGATATACGACTATGTAGCTCAGCATGTTGCAAAGCCAAAATGGCAAGGGATGGGTCATATAGCCCGATGAAACGATAGGTATTGGAGCTATCATATACTAGAACGGTGACTAGCACCGGGAAACGCAGCATTAGTAGACCACGGTGGAATGTACACCTCAAAATAAGTGCGGTGAGCAGCTGGATACAAACATTACAAGATAGTATGGTGTGGAAATCCCTTAAGGAGACCTATGTCCAGCAGTGGACGTCATCGGTTTAAAAAGAAGTATTAAAAAAATCATAAATTCTTTTCAAAAAGAAACACGCCAGGGTGTAGAAATGTTTTAATAACTTTAATTATAAAACTATTTGTATAAACGGTCTCTACACGCCTAGTTTGCATATCTTATCGTTGGTGTGTAGTTTGTTCCCATCTCGATCGTCCTAAACTCTTTCGACTGTGTGTCTGAGCCAACATTGAGTAAGCGAGTCTCAAACCGAGAGTAGCACTCGTCGCCAGTATCTAATCTGGCACACAATAGTCAAGCGTTCACAATCAGGTGCGGAGAGCCCGCGGGGAGCTGTTCCCTCGGGCTCTACTTGGGGGCCCATTATATCGAGGATTTGCTAAACAGAAACACTTTGTTGACTCACAATTCGCAACAGATAAATATTGGTGACTATTCATCTGTTTCTTTTGGAGCGTTATTTAGTTATCAAACTATACATACAGTTTTTAAAATGATGACATCTTTTAGACGTACAACTTTCTTCGTGTTCTATAGCTCAAATAATTCGCAGAAGTATATGTTACTTTGCGCTATTTCTTAGTAATGAAATAAATTTACATTTCTATAATCCATTTTTTTTTAAGTTCCGTCATTTATCACTTAGAAAGTAAATACACTAGGTACATATTATATTTTTATTCAGGTTAATTCATATTTAAAAGAGAAATAAGTTTTTCACATTATCTTTACGATATTTTAAAACATTCTATAACAGTTTTTAAAATATTGGTAGGTACCAATATTTTAATAACTGTTTTGTGTAATTGTGCCTTACAAAAAAACGTAAATTGGTTACGGATTAAACGTAAATTGGTTGGGGTTTGGTATGCGATAAAAAATCTGTTCCATAAAAAGCTATAAAAAAATATGGTTATATCTTATTATACTGACGAAGATATAAATGTGAAAAATGCATGGAATTAATTATGCTGTGAATTCTGACAAAAAATCTAAATTGATTTAATTTACCTAATAATTATATTTTGAAAAGAGAAACTACCTTTCTTTGCGGCTCTTCTCGGTAGGAAAGTTTCTGAACCAGCAGTAAAGTTGACGAGTCACAAAAACTAGCATTCATATAAGTTTATAGTTGTTATAGTAGATTAGGTATATTTTTTGGTGGATTATAGCAAAATACTTGTTTTTTTGTTTAGTTTTGTTGATATATCTCATTATTGTTATAAGTGATCTGTTAGATGAAACGGATGAATGCGATCATCGCAATAAGGTGTCAGAGGTCCCGAGGGAGCGCGGCCCCCACGTGTCTTAACTCGAGCACTTCATTGATTAAAATGTGAATTGATGAACACTGAATTGTTTGGGGCACAATATGTACCTATCACATACTACTTGCAACCGTGACTTCGATCTCGGCAACTTTAATAATTTCGTCAAAATACCATCAATTATGTCAATCTTCCAAAAATATGGACGTTTTAACAAAAATGATTGAATATTTTGGTTTTCTACGCTTACGAGTACTTGAGAGTGACGGGTTGGTATGATATTCTTTTTGCAATAACGATGGATTATATGTTTGAGAATATTTTAAATTAATCAAAATCGCTTTCATTTGTCTGAGAATCGCAAAACGTAAACTGAATTTACCCTATTTATAACTCCCATTTTGAACTGACTGACATTTTCTCTGAACTGACTATACGCTGGTTATCTTAAAGGATTTTACAGCATTAATGAGAAGCAAGGACGAGCACAGAAGCACTATCAAGGTGGAAATGTGAAGAGTAAAATGCAAGCATTACTAGCATCGGGCTGATGTCATTCTCTCTCTTTTGGCGTGCGGCATTCGTAGGAAGTAGACGTGTTTGGGCGACTCTTGTATTTCGAGTTATTAGAATCCAACCTCAAATAATTGCTATTCGTGATGGGAGCAACCACTGAGTTTCTTGCCAGTTCTTCTCAAGTGGATTAGTGTTCTGAACTGGTGGTAGAATAATTCTGCCTTAAACGCATTCGTTTATTTTCTATTATTCATTTTAAATTGAATTTCATCATATCAACTTCAGTACTCAAGGCGACTCACCAGTCACAGTTACTGTTTCAAATATAATTAGTACTTGGCACAGTCGCAAACTCTTTGCAAGAAAATAAAGCCAATAATAATTAAAACGAAATATAAATTAACCCGTTACGAACCGGAGGGCGCCCTCAATTTGTCGAGGCACGACGTCGTCGCGGACAGTCAGCAATTTCATTACGTCGCGCGGACCGAGCGCGGTGACAGCTCGAATAAGGCCAGCGGACTCACAAAGAGCTTCTTATTTACGGAGTGCATAATTTCATTTCTTCGGTCGCCTTTGAATGGAGCCAGGCCGGGGCGTGGCGACCAATCAGGTGCAGGCGCGGACTAAATGGAGTTGCGATTGCGTCTGTTCGCAATTTGCGGTACAAAGCCGCCGGAGCTCGCCCGCGCCTTCGCAGGTTGTTATTCAATTTGGGGTGCGTCCGACACGTTTTGATTAGTCAATAGGTTAATGTGCGGTTAACGGGCGACGATTAACGAGCGCTTTGAGAGCTAATCGGGAGGCGTGCTGTTAATGTAACTGCTTATTACAACACTTATTATACGTTATTCCTCTCCAGGAATTAATTGAAACATTGCTTTTATTATACTAGACCGGTCTACACTTCACTTAAACCTTTCGGTTTAAGTGAAGTACAAGAGATGTACTTATATGTAAAGCATATTACAAAATTGGATTATTTGGATGTCAAAAAAGCCTGGATTTGAAAATCCTTTCAGCTTTATACAAGACTGCAGTTTAATTATGTAAAATTGAAAATGTTTAAAAGATTGACCGCCGAGTTTCTTTCTGGTTCTTCTCGGTAAGAGCAACATTTTCCGAACCAGTTATAGCTTCATTAATCATATAGATCCTTGATGATTTAAAAGCTTATTTGAATAAAGATTATTTTGATTTGATTTGATTCTTTTTTTAATATTTGTGGATATATTTATCGTTTGTCCCAACTTTTTAACCGTGTGGTATTCGGCTGAGTAGAATAGTCCAATCTCATTTCTTACCGAGTTGTCGTAAAGGCGACTAAGGTAATTGACTCACCGTGTGGTGTCCGGTTGAGTAAAAAAAACCGTCTTTTTTACCAAATGAAATAAAATACGACTAAGGTAAGTTGACATCAGGCAGGCGGCCGTACGTTAAGTACGTAACTGAATCATGTGACAACATGTTTATGACATGCCGACCCTACTTGAAGTGGGGTAAGGACAAGAGGATGATGATGATGATGATTTATCGTTAGCTGTAACATTCAAAAAAGTTTCCATATTATACTCGAAAACTGACTATTTACTCATCGTGTAGTATGGAGATTAAAGGTCTTTTCTCTTTTTAGGAGTATTTAAGCCTAAAACCACACGGTGCCCCAATGCGGATTAGTATGTTATATATCCCAGAAATTCTCAAGAAGTATGCAAGTTTTCTCACGACGTTTTCCTTCGCCAAAAAGCACGTGATAACTTGCAATTATCAATTAGAACCGAATTATTTATCTGTTGATGTCTGCCCGGGGTTTGAACCCATGACTCCTCGAAAGAATCACATGGTCTCACCGCTATCACAGCTATAAATTGCCAATTTCTTGTGCAATATAGTCTTATTCGCTTACATTGTCAGTGCATAGAATGAAAATAACGTTATCTTATGTTCTCCGAAAGAGAGGAGGCCTATGCCCAGCAGTGGGATAGTAAAAGGGTATTACTTTTACTTTTATTATTTTGGGGTAAAATTAATTATATACTTATGCAAGTGGTTCCTTCTTCTTTCTTAGATTTTTCGTTTAAATGAGGTAATCTTGTATGTATAAATATATAAATATATTTCGTCTTTTATCCCTATTTTGGGGAAAATGCTAAAATTTACGAGGAATTCAAGAGACAATTTTCACTGTCAAACATTAGGTCATGGTAGCTCATTTGGTGAACGGTCGGTCTAGAGCTGTGAAAATACCTAAGTTCGAGCCCCACCTGCCCCAACTATTTTTTTTCACTTTTCATTTTTTTTTATATCTTTTAAAAAAAATAACGAGAAAGCCTCGGTCACCAAGGTACTGTAAATATGACAGGTTATGTCAAGCAAATTAATTTTGCTACCATATAAAATAATGACAAAAACACAGACTTTTATGTCAGTTTAACGGTAAACCGTCTAAGAATGGAATAGGTGAGAATAAAATACATGCGTAATTTGAACTTCCTGCAGTTGCAATAATAACCCGATGATTGCACCGGACCGCCGGATGGAGAGGATGCAAGTCACACGCTAACAAAGGGCGGGCAGTTGCGGTATGGAGCTAACGAGACTTCCGACACCGCTCCAGAGTAAACAAGCAGGCATGTCGCGGGAAATTATATGTGCGGGGGTGGGCGAGGGACGAACGACCGGCGATTCCGATGTCAATTTTTTTATTTTTTTTTATTTAGTGAACAATTATAGCAAGTACTTCTACTAGAGAAAAAAGCATTAGACTAGCTTTATTTGTTGTCGGTGTATAGCAATATGCAGCCCGAATAGAGTCAACAAGATTCTCTATTATACTTATTGACAGGTGACGACTAATATGAACAAATATATATAAAAAACCAAAGGGATAATGTATTTTAATATGTAGTTAATAATGTATTTTATTATTTGCATATTATCTTCAGAAAAAAATTAAGAATAATTTTGGTATAATCTGCGTTTTTAAAGACAATCTATGTAAAGCTAAGTTTTATGTCATCTGAATGTACGAAAGTTTACATAATGTTAGTGTATACATAAACTGATCAGAGTTTTTCCCTACGCCAGAGCCGTCTACATACATCTATCCAAGATACACCTGTCTCTCACGTTTTCTCGACTTATTTGCTGAACTTATATTGATGAAATTTAAAACAATCGAAACTTATATATCGGACTAACGTGTATAATAAACAAATTCCCATTTATCCTTCAGGAATAACAAAACCACAGTATGTAGTTAAAGATATCGATACTAATATATAAAGTTAAAGAGTTTGTTTGTTTGAACGCGCTAATCTCAGGAACCGGATTGAAATTGGACCGATTTGAAAAATTCTTTCAGTGTATTTATTGAGGAAGGCTATAGGCTTTATAGCATCACGCTGTATAGCCAATAGCTAAGATGAATAGGAGAAGAGCAACAATAAAAAATATTACGAAAACGGCAAAATTTAAAGCTTTCCTTGCGTGCGCAACGGTGAAAGTTATTTAAAAATCATGTATTACAAAATTGTTCCCCTCTAAATGTTCTAAATAAACCATTTTTATGGTTATCAAAATACTATATAACGGTTTTAATCTTTCCACTCGGGCGTCAATTGCCAGTTTGATATAAAACAAATTTAAAGCGAAAAACTTTGATTAATATAAGACTTGTTCTTTGATAGATTTCCGATTGTAGAGTTGAATTCAAGAGTCAACTAATGAAATGACGATTGAAACGCTCCCGCCTATGGCTTGCGTGTCGTCGTTGAACAGCTGCGCTAACTGGGCAACTAGCGGCCGTGAATAAGCAATTTTGGGCAATCGGCGCGGTCCGAGCGGGCGGCGATCGATGCACGATTGCTATAATATCGACAACACGCGGCCGACCAATTGACGTCTAATCAGTAGGACGCTGTTTGTTTGACGAATTAAAATTAGAGCTGCGGAGATGGAAACTTGTTGTGAAACGACTACCCGTTCATTGAGGCATACATTCCTTTTTACAAGTTGTAAGAGCTTGGGCTTTAAGACAAGATATAGCGTCATAATAAGTCAATCTTATTGGATTGTAGTCTACTGGTCCTTAAAAAATGTAAAGTACTTTAAATAATAAAAAAAAAAACTTAGATGTGTCTTATTAACTTACCTTAGCGATATAAAGTAAGAGAGAGATGGGAAAATGGTGAGTTAATTATCAAGAAAACTTTAAAGACAATAAAGATATTGTCTTTAAAATATCCAGCTGAGTAGAATAGGCTATCTTATTTCTTATCGGGGTGTCGTAAAAGGCGACTAAGGTAAGTTGACGTAGGGCAGGCGGCCGGTCGTAAAATACGTAGCCAAATCGTGTGACAGCATGTTTATAGCATGTGCTTAACCCACTTAAAGGGCAGAAAGATAATGATGTCTTTAAAATACCGCGTAGTCCTGTCATTATTTGTAACTTAGAAATAATTTATAGAATTAAGATTATTTTTCTAGATCTTAAAAATATAAAATCCATCATCCAGCGTCAGTAATAACACGCTTAGTGAAACAATTTGACAAAATCGGCTTATAGAGGGAGAGCTACCAAGTCTCAACATATTTTTAATTGAAGAGCGCTGGATTAGATTTGCCAAACGCATGCGGACATATCGGCATTTTACGGTATACCGGCACGGCCATGTTAATTTAATACCGGTATTAATATAGATTACGGTACGGAGAGCTTTGTGATGCGAAATTGAATCCTGTTTTAAATATTGGATGATTGCTCGGGAAATATACGGTGCTTCGTCGACATAAAAGTAAATTGACATTCTGTACGTTGTTATAACGATATAAATGGTAATTTATAACGATTACCGCTGCAATTAATTTGAGATGATCGAGTTCAATTAATTTTATAACCTATTGGTTTATATTTAGACACATCTGGGTATAAAATTAAATGATATGTTGGACCTAGTAGCTAGTTCTATCCGATGTTATTAGGCTAGTAAACTGTTTCTTCGGAACAAAGTGACACTTTTGACATTTCAAAAGTCAGATACTCAAACACTACAGAACCGATTCATGCGGACAGCCACTGGTTGTCCGTGGTTTTTGCGGAATGTCGGCCCCCATAGAAGCCTCGACCTACCCACCCTAGTTCATCTTTTTAAACGTTTTAAGAAGACTTTCTTTGAAAAAGATGAGGTTCACCGATATAGTTTGGCCTATCCACTGAAAATTAAGTCACCCAAAAAGCACCCTATGCGACACTGACGATCAAATAATGATCGCAAACTCAGAAATAAATAATAAAACACACACAGCGTTTCCACTGGCTAAAAACGATGTCCTAGTTTTTGTGTTTACGTCAGCCGTTTGTGACTTCAAGATACAACAAGGCGCGTTATTAATCACAGTCATACCACCAGCTCTTCTCTAGTCGTTATCTTTAGCAGTGGTCCAGCCTCACAAAACAGCGCCGTTAAGACGACGTTCCACGAAGCTAGTAGAGCTTTTTGCCCTGTACTCTGTACGTGACACTCTAAAATTAGGTCCAAAAGCGTAAATTCAGTTCGCAAAAAAGTATGTAGAGTCCCGCGACGGATATACCTAAGTCAATTCAAGCGGACTGATGTTTGACTCGCGAATTTATTAACCCCCACGTTAGTTTTAATCATGCGATAATTCCTAAAGTTTAATTTAAAATTATATAATTTAAGGATTATAATATTATCGCCGTGTTGTATCCGCCTGAATAGACCACCCTCATTTCTTCTCGAGGTGTCGTCAAAGTCGACTAAGGTAATTTGATCCGTCGTATAGTATCCAGTTGTGAAAATAGACCACCTTCTTTCTTACCGAGGTGTTGTAAGCGACTAAGGTAAATGATGTCAAGCAGGCGGCCGGTCCTAACATACGTCGCCAGATCATGTGACACCATGTTTATAACATGTTGTGATGACCCCACTGACTGTGGGATAAGGGCAGGAGAATGATTAAGGGTTAAAATATTAAACATGAAATGTTCAATGTGACTAAATTCGCTTGCGCTGCGGCCCTATATGTCGCTCAGGTATAGGTGCCAAATGGGGACAGAGCACATGTTAATATGAAATATACAAAATAAGAATGGACTTCAAACTAAAATAACGAAAAACAAATAAAGATAATTTGACAATAAGGAGACAATCTAGTACAGAACGGACGGACGGAATGCGCCGAGCACACATAAAACACTTGCGGCAACATAATCAGCTTCGTTATTGTGATATTAGATCAATTCCACGCTTCGTTTGCACTCTTAGTGCCTTTTTGTGGTAGTGATTGTGTGGATAGACACAATGGACAGAATTTGTGAGGGTTATTAAATAAGTTATGGTGCAGTACACAAGCAAGGATCAATGGAAAACGAATATGGAAACAAAAGTTATGATTATTTTGCTTTAATCTACATTGTTAAGAAAATCTGTATAATACTAAGTCTAGGAAACAAATCGTTCTCATACCTTATACATGCAGGATTAGTTACCGCACGTATAACGAGATAAGTACTACGACTAACAGCACACTACACACATTCACTACGACAGTCTCAACGATCGTTTCGCTACGTAACCGAAGCATCGTCAGAAGGTAAGCTCCACGACAAAATATCAATACCCAGAGCTATCAACACAGAACTATAATTCAAATTCGAAAAAAAAATTATCGATCGGGAGGCTTTTTTGCGAGATTTTTAGAGGTTCTGGTACCAATGAGTTTTTCTCCTAAAACTTGTGTGTCTAATTGACAATTGCAATCGATCACACGCTTTTCGGTGAAGGAAAACATCGTGAGCAATCCAGCATATCTCTAGTGCGCTTCCTAACCTCCAATGCGCGTTGAAGCAGCGTTGAGAGGGTAGGCTCTAATCCTTTCCTCCAAAAAAAGAGCGGCAGCCTTTTTCAAGCAGTAGGATAATACTGAAGCGAAAAGAATATTAATTTCGCTGTTGCACTTGTAAACAAGTGCTTTTGAATACTTAACTCTACTGCTGGTTCGAATGTGATACCTGACAGCCTAGTGTTGTTATATTTGTGAGGAGAGTTAGTCAGTTAGAGCTACATTAGGTTCTGTGCTCTTTTTACTCTGACCTAGCAACTAAATCTTTAGGACAGTTTAAATGTTCAACAACTTAATTGGGCATCAGAATAAACGCACGTCCACATGGCATTATTAATAATTCCATCGTTTAATATGAAGTAGCCTGAATAACAATAAGTGCATTTCACGATAAAGAGGCCAACGATTGTCGAGTCACGGTGATTAGTGTGCATGCAGCGAATCATTACTGCACGCCGGCCATTTTGTTATAACCGCCATTTCATTGTGGCCGCCATCTTGCTGTCATAGCTGTCATACGGTCAATTGCGGCGGAAACGCTGCACGTCAATGTCAAACAGTTTATTATTATAATATCATGTAAATTAAAGTGATATTAAACCTAATATTTACCAAAACAATTATAATTTAACTACTTGATTTGCTCTTATGATGATAATTGTTTCAACGCCGTGTGGTATCCGGCCGAGTAGAATAGACCACCCTCTTTCTTACACGTCTGTCTTAAATTACACGTTACAAAAAGTTGACATCAGGCAGGCGGCTGGTCGTAAAACACGTAGCCAAGTTATGTAACAACATGTTTAAAGCATGTTGTGCCGACACCACTTAAGAGTGGGATAAGGGCAGGAGAACGATGAAGGTGATAATTGTTTCAGTCAAAATTATATTAAAATAAAATTGAAGTAGGGAAGGTATTTTGATACAAGTTTCTCAAGAGATGTCATGAGATGATTTCACCTTCACTTTACACCATGATTTGATGAGTCTTTCGTGGAAATACCTTCTTAGGGTGACATTTTCGAACAAAGTTCAACCGTCATGGGGGTACCTTAGAAATTTCATGACTTATTTCAACTTATGTCTAATGCTGGTTTATAATTTGAAAGGTAGACGGGTCCTGAAATAAACTTATGTTTGAACCTAACTTGTTGGCAATCAGATTCAGGGTGATCGAGTTTAATGTTAAATTTTGTAGATTGGAAATAAGTAAGAAAAATAAACAAACTAATGCACATATACATCTTAATTTAACTATACCTTTTCAATATAATAATAATTATGGTTTAACCGTTGCGATAAGTTTATTGGTGCAGCGGCCCAACAAGCTTAAAGATTAATTAGATTCAGGGTTTGAAGACATAGTTATACATTAAATAACTTCAGGCATAGCTTTAAGCGTAACTGTAGATTTAAACTTTTCTAAAGTCTATAAATAAAAAAGACTGTATATAATTAATAACGTAAAAGCAAGGTGGTGGTGGACTTATCACATCCGGGAGGTCACCAACCTTGACCTGGGGGAGTTTGTCAAAAAGTGGCGTTTTTCAAACGTGTGTCGGAACAACCCTATCACTGAATCACTCAAAACTGGAAAAAGTAAAACTTTAGGCACATGCCACGTTAATTTGTTTTAATTGTTTTTAAGTAGTTAGATATTCCCTCTAAAATATTTAAGATGTAGGTACCGCAGAGATCAGTTATGTTGTGACCCTACAATGTCACTACCGCGTCGTAATGGACGTTACCGGGTCAAAGTATTAACAGATAAAACAGTGATATGTATCCCAAGTTATCTAATTTATAATCTATCGAATATATTTTTTTCACAACAGTAATCGATCGACAGGAATGTCCCTTTGTAATTATAAGCTCAACAATGTTTTCTTTGCCGTGTCGAAGATTAAATTAGATGCACGAACAGAAAGAAACTGACTAATAAAGTAAACCTCGTGAAAGATGTTTATTTAATGGACCTCGGATGTTAATTTACACGTCGCAGGGTCTATTAAACGCGTCGATGCCACAAAAGGCCTCTCGACCTGTCCATTACCTCAACACAAGCACATAATCGGACATCAATGAGCGCCTAATAAAACAACACTCGGCCCTCCCGCACGCTTCCCCGAACCTCCTTTACCACTAATAATTACGCATTTATTTTCTCTCAAAACCCCTCTTGTCAGGCCGAGATGCATCCCGTGTCAATCCTTTGTACGACGACAAACTTGTTACGGTACCACCTTAAAGGATGCGAGATCTTCGGGCCCAATAAATAAGATCCAGTTTAACGTTTGATTCGGTTAGCGGCCCGCACGCCTATCGCGGCCGTCGTGCGAGGTGCCTACACGCTCATTAGTGTCTTATAAATAATATGGGGTCGCTTATTGTTGGAGTGTTGCAACAATATTAAAATAATAAGGTGATAATAAGGCTCTTTGTGACGCTCGTGTTCGGAATATAATAATGTGGAAACCTGTCGCTTTCGTATCGAGATATTTATTTAGGTACGCGGCGCGGCAGGCAGGTGCTCGTGTACACTACTGCCGACTTGCCCTGGTTTTGCACGGGTATAGAGCATGAGTGGGAACCGCGCTTGATTTAATTTTCGTGTGTTTAGTTTAAATTTTGCAATAAAGGTAACTGATGGATTTATACGTTTTCCATATAATTATCTTTCCAATTACCGCATTGAACTGACCATTCCAATGGGAGTTAGATTGGGTCAAAAAGTTATACTAAAATGATATACACGTATGAATCCGAATGTGAATTTTTTTTCTAGATTCATATAGAAAAGTCACCATACATTCTTTTTTATCTCTAAGGGATGAATTAACGTAGGTAGAGCTTTTAGATGGCTTGATATTTTCTAAAATTTCTTACAATTATCGTCATATTTAAATCCATTAACAATTGTTTTTAAACAAATTATTATTAATTTCTTTATCTATTGAATAAAACCGCTTGATAACCGTTCAGTGGTTTTTGTGTTTATCGTGAACACACATACATACAGATAGACACAGCCGTGGACTTTGTTTTATTTGTGAGGATCTATGCGTTTAAGACTTCAAGTAACTAGCCTACACAACAGACGAGGTAAAGTAAACAGAAAATAAAACTTATTAATGGCCATATAACATTTTATCTAATTTGAAAAAGACTTGACAAACTGCCACTAGCCAGATATAGGATCAGAAGACCAAAGATAGTCAAAGACCATCAGACATCAGACCGTTTCGAATTTATTAAGTTATTTAGACAAAAGTAAGAAAGTTTCCTCCTTGTTTTTTCAATCACCACATGAAATAGGTAACATTTTTACCGCTGCTCAACGAGTGGCCTAATATAAACATTTCTATAAACTGACCTACAATATTTATCGTCGTTTTTTTTAAAACAGTATAGCAGCAGTTAAAGTTCGCTATTTATAAAATTGTCTGCATTCAATCTAGCTCTATCATCTTTCTGAAAACTATAGTTGATAAATGTTGCGGTTTATTTAGACCTTTTTTTCAAGCAAATCTGTGTTTTCTTAACGTAATAGCTGAGTACGATCTTGTTAGTGCAGAAGTGTGCACGTATAAACGGCTGGGTAAACAGTTTTATGTAGGCAAGGTAATTGGCCGAGAAGTCGAGTTAGATCTGTTTGCTTAGGTTCAAGATTCGGTCCAAAGAGATGGTATTGTATAGGGAAAAAATCTGTTTCTTTGAATTAGAGTTTTAAATCAAAAGTAGCTAAAATGAAATTTCAGATAATGTAATTTTATTGACATAATAGTTATTTGACAGTTTATATTAACGACGCCAGACGTCAGATGAGCTGACAGTCCCATAACATAACTTGGTCAAATAATTTGTATCTGTCTATGTTGAAGTTACTGTTGTAAATTCTATAGTATAGAAGATGAATTTAACCTGCTATCCTAGATCCTAAGGTCCTTAGGTGCTGGAATGGCGACCTCACATCGGAAAACGCAGCGTCGGTAGACCCCTTGCGAGGTCGACTAGAGACCTTAAAAAGGTCGGGGGGAGCCAACGGATCCAAGATTGTGAAGTGTGGAGATACCTTAAAGAGACTTATTTCCAGCAATGGAGGTCCTATCGTTAAAGAAGTAGTAGAATCTGGGTATTATCTTCTGTATCTTCTATAGTTATCATAATCCTCTTGCCCTTATCCCATATTTTCTATAGCTATATTCTTTTCTATAGCTTCTATATCTTATACATAAAGGATTAGTAGTCCTACCGTACCATAAACCACCACTAACACAAAAGATATGTAAAGGCAAAATGGATACACGGATACACGTGCTTATATTTTGGAGGTAAAACAATAATTGGAGGTTAAAGTTATACTATTATATTCTGGTGGCGTAGGTGAAGCGTTGCTTTGTGGTTTTATCCTGAGTATATCAACTGATGATGACTTGCGGTGCGAAAAGATTGTTTAGGTTGTTTTTAAGGTATAGTTTGATGGAGGTTTTGAATAGCGTGTGGTTTTAATTATGGCACATGAATAGAATATAGAAACGGATACTGATTTTGGTCTCTGATTTTTAAGAAGGGATAATCAAAATTATTAAATTATGATCTCGTACACTTGATCACATGCCCTTCGCAAAAAACAGTTAAGTTTTAATACTCGTGGCCGTGGTTTACCCTAATGGGATCAGAAGGCAATTATGCCGGTAGCGCGTGACGCGTGACTTGGAATAATGAAGAGATCCCGTTAATTACAAAAAAAGACCAGAAGAAGTATAGATGTAAATAGATTTAGATACCTGCGTCGGTAAATACTACGGCTAATAAACGTTTTTTACACCTCTAATATAATATTGATAATAAAGTATTTGGAAACGGGAATCGGTCGAATATATATCATCTTAATACATAGTACCCGGGTGACCACGCCTTGCTCTGTAATTTATTTTAAAAGATGCAATAAAAAAAAACAAAATGAGTTGTTGATATCTGGTACTTGACTCCGGGTATTTTGACTTCTCTAGACCGCCCGTTCCCAACCTCCGTAAATTAACGCCTAATTCTATAAATTATTTAAATATAAGGATTTACTCATTTAAATATAAAGATTAAAGATATGTTAGGTTAGTGAACGTAATAAGTGATACAAAAATATAATTTATCAGCATTTTCCTGTACACAAAATTTTCCTATCAATTTAATACGTAAAATATGCTAACGTAATGAAGAAATACAGTTGCAAAGTTTTCCATGAAGATGCGACTCGAGAGTCTAAATAATCCTTCGCCTCGAGACATATCGTCCATAGAGCAAATATTTATAGCCGGAAGTAACCGACAAACTGCGGCCGCTGTACTGGATAAACAAAACACGCCAAGACACAAATCTCCCGGCGGGAGGCTGCGGCACTAACTCGATTACCGGCCCGCTCGTTATTTACCGGCGCCGGCCGCTGAGCCGGTATTATCCGGTGTTTATTGAGTGCCGATTTCCGCTTTATCCGGGTAATGCGGTTGGTGGCGTGTGGACGAATGCGGATAAATCGTGCGAGCGATCGACAACAGAAACTACCTCTATTCTAATATTCTTTATTTAAGTAAACTTCCGCCCTGTGGTATCCGAGAGATTAGAATACACCATTCTCATTTTTTACCGAGGTGTCGTAAAAGGCGATCAAGGTAAGCTGTCCCGCCGTGTGGTATGCGGCTGGGTAGAATGGACCATCCTAATTTTTTACCGAGGCGTCGAAAAGGCGACTAAAGTAAGTTGTCCCATACCCAGCCGAATGATGCGACAACATGTTTATAACATGTTTTGCCGACTCCACTTAAAGTGGGATAAGGGCAATAGGATGATGATCTTTTTTTGAGTAAACAAGAGCTTTGAATCGTCAACCAGTAGAGTTGACGATTTAAAGCACTTGTTCACAGCACCTGGTTCGGAAAACTGTTCCTACCGGGAAGAACCAGCAAAGTGGTTACTCTTTTCAAAATATAATTCTCATAATTAGTTACAATTAGTCATTACTGTCTTGTACAGGGTCGAAGAGTAGCTATCTCCACGCATTCTTATCATCTAAGTAATCCTCAACAGTATTCTAAGTAATGCTCATCTTACTATAAGATTTTTGTATTAACCTCTTTTTAACAGAGAATATTTGTAAACTCTACATATTTGTTATTATAATATACTAAGCAGTCCAGACCACGCGGTGCTGTGGTTTATTTTAATTTCTATTATACCTCCCCTAAAAAAAATAAGGTAAAAAGTAGAAGTCTAAACTTATAAGAGTTTATGTGAATTTGAATATATTTTGAGTTGGAGTAAACAGTTATCTGTCATTTGATAATTTCAAATTCAAATTCAAATTCAAATTCAAAATATTCTTTATTCAAGTGGACTGTTTACAGTACTTTTGAATCGTCAAATGTTTTAAAGAAGCTACCACTGATTCGGAAGTTTGCTCCTACCGAGAAGAATCAGCAAGAAACTCGGCGGCTAATCTTTTAAAAATTATTACAATTTGATGGTTACAAGATAATCGTTGCAGCTGGATGCGTAGCTGACTGCAGTTAAGATAAGCTATCACTCAAATAATCCTCAATAGTATAGTAAGCTTTATGTAGCAACATCGTTTTGAGATAATTTCTAAACTTGTGTAAAGGCAAGTCCAGATAATGTTGAGGAATTTTGTTATAAAAACGTGTACCGAGACCGACAAATGATTTTCGGACCTTTTGGAGGCGTAATCTAGGCGTCATTAGTTTATGTCTGTTTCTTGTATGTCTGTCATACCTATCACTATTTTTACTATACAAGTGAATATTTTTACGTACAAATAGTATATTACTGTAGATGTATTGTGAAGCTACAGTCATAACGCCAATTTCTTTGAACTTTTCCCTAAGAGAATCACGAGGTTTCATATTATAAATACCACGTATAGCTCTTTTTTGCAAAACAAAGACCCTGTGAATATCAGCCGCTGTACCCCATAGCATGATTCCATATGACATAATGCTATGAAAATAGGAAAAATAAACAAGTTTTGCTGTGTCAACATCAGTTAATTGTCTAATTTTCCTAACAGCGTAGGCAGCGGAACTTAATTTTCCACAAAGGTTTGTTATATGGGGTCCCCATTGGATCTTTGTATCTAAGGTCATTCCTAAAAACACAGTTGTATTTTCTTTCACTAATATTTCATTATTTAATATAACATTTTCTGTTGGTCTGGTTCCATTAAGCAGTGAAAACTCTACGCATTTTGTCTTTTTTGTGTTTAAAAGTAGGTTATTTATGGTAAACCAGTGAGATATTTGAGACAAAGCATTATTCACATCGTCAAGATTTTCTTTATATCTGTCAACCTTAAAAATTAATGATGTATCATCTGCGAATAGTACAATGTCGCAAATACTGGGCACAAAATATGGCAAATCATTAATATATACTAAAAACAAGAAAGGACCTAAGATTGAACCTTGAGGCACGCCCATAACTGTTACTGATCCGGATGACTTGACGTCATTTATACATACTCTTTGTAATCTATTGCAAAGAAAAGATGTAATAAGACTAAGCGCATTATCTTTGATCCCATAATGACGCAGTATGTTCAGTTGTTCAGTGTTCAATGTTCAGTATGTTCTGGGACAGTGGCAGCAAACACAGTACAAATGCGCAGCAGTAATTAATTAATTTCGTGGAACCGTCCGTCGGTCTGTGTATTCAAGTGCGAGACCGACGACGAGCGCCTCTTCGAATATTTACTGAGCACGTATCATTTTTATACAAATACTAGTTTTATCCGCAACTTGGTCGCTTCAAATGTTATTGTTAAAATCCCCTCGATTATTTGCTGTTGACACGTTTTCGCAGGTGGATTTAACTCTGACTTTACTTTGGGAGGTCACGCGTTTGATTCCAAACATTTTCTAAAAACTATGGACGGTTCTTCGAGTCCAAGTGTATAATGTATGTAATTATAATTATTTATTTACTGGTTGTGTGACACAAGTATTAAGTTACTTTGGTGGCCATTACCATGTATGTAATTGCCCCATAAGTAGCGGCCTGTTACTATCCCACTGTTGAGAATAGGCCTCATCTCTCCGTTGGAGAGAAGGTTTGGAGCTAAGACCTACCACGCTGCTCCAATGTGGATTGGTAGTTTACACATATCTCCAGAATTCTCTAGAGATATGCAGGTTTCCGCACGATGTTTTACTTCACCGAAAAGCGTGCAATAGATTGCAATTATGAATTAGACACAGACAGATAGTTTATTAGTCGTGAAAGTTTTATTTTATAGGACTTTTGGTAATTGAGAATTTTGTTAATATAGTTTCTTTGATTGAAACGGAAATACAAATCGAGTTGTAACACGAACGTTATCATTAAACCATTAAATTAATGCCGCGAAGCGAACAATGGTTACATTTACAAATTAAACACAAATCGACCCATCTACAAACAAAGCCCTGTGTTGTGGCGAACGATTCGACCCGCGATAGACACCTGCCTGTACACGGGCCCAATATCAAATCAAAATATTCCTCATTCAAATAAGCTTTTACATGAACTTTAGAAGCGTCAAGGCTCAATAAGATTTTCGTTCGCATTGTTGCTCTTACTGAGAAGAACCACCAAGAAACTCGGCGGTTCAATCTTTTCAACGTTTTCAATAATTTAACTGCAGTCCTGCATGAAACGCAAATAAAAATCAAACAAAATCATTGTTATCCTTTGTATAATCCTTACTAATATTGTAAATCCACAAATATGTCTGTGTGTTACTACTCCATATTGAATGGTATTATACATATAAATCTTCCTCTTGAATCACTCTGTCTATTAAATAAAACCGCATCAAAATCTGTAGCGTAGTTTTAAAGAAATAAGCATACATAGGGATATATAGAATATAGAATAGATAATATAGAAGATGATATTTTCACTGATCCAAATAGCGGGGATAACACACAATCCTCTATTGTTCATGAGATAAGGCTTCTGCGTTTGGAGTTTACGAAGGAAATGTCTTCGTTTAGAAATGAACTAGCGTTACTCAACACTACCATGACCGATTACTGCCAACGTGTTAATGATGTCGAAAAACGATTAGATCGTTTAGAGCAGCAAGTGTCGGGTGACGGGAGCCAACATCTGCGTGAAGGGAATGGGTATTGTACACAGGATACTATTGCACAGTTAAGAGCGGAAATAAATGACCGGGATCAGGAGTTATTATTGAACGACATCGAAATAACGGGCTTAGAAGAATTAAATGGTGAAAATATCATACATGTCGTTAGTCTCGTAGCAAAGAAACTTGACGTAAACCTAGAAAGCCGTGACATCGTTAGTGCAGAGAGACTGGGACCCCGTCGGGGAGCGCCGTCAGTCTCGGGAGATACCCAGCGGCCGCGCCGTATTGTGGTGCGCCTTGCGCGCCGCGCAGTGCGCGATGATTTGATTCGGGCCGCGCGCGTTCGCCGGGGCGCTGACAGTAGTGGCATTATAGATTGTGCACCACGCCGGTTTTACGTTAACGAGCGCCTCACGCGTACTAATCGACTTCTGTTCCATAAGGCAAGAGAGGAAGGCCATAAAAAGGGCTGGCGTTACATCTGGACTAGGGGAGGTAAAATATATATACGTTGCAGAACAAATGAACCGGTGCATCGTGTACGCTCGGAAACAGACATAACAACTTTTTTTGGGGGGACATAAATTTGAGGTTTACTTATTTTATATGGGATCTGAAATTAGCTATTACTATCTTAAATATTATAATTGTTTACTATACATACATTTATAGTTACGACCGTTGCATTGTTATATCAACATTAACGTTATACCGATATTATTGTGTCGCATATTATACTATTTGTAATTCTTTTGTGTTCAAGCAAAGTGACCTCATACCGAATTCCAATTTTATGTTTAGAGGCACTGTATCAATTGTTTATTTTGTATATTTTGGAATGTCAATCTTTGTATTAGAGTTAGACAAGGTTACTTGTCTGTTTTGTTTTGTAATTTCACATTACTTCGCCAACATACTTTCGGAGACTACTGTAATGTCACACACAAAAAATAATGCTAAGGGTTATCTTAACAAACTGTATTTTCTGTGCATGCTATATCTAATAACTGTTTCTTATTGCATTAATATATGGGATATTATTCAGAATATGGTATATTTATTAATAAGGACTGCGTTGAATATTATTTCACCTGGTGTTCTCACACCTCTGTATTATTTTATTGTTTCAAATGGCTAGACCGAAAAAACTAAAAATTGGGTTTCTAAATTGTCGCTCTCTAGGCACGGGTCATGATGAGCTTTTGGTAGCAATGGATCGTCACAAAGTAGACATCATGGGACTTAATGAGACATGGTTGAAAGAAGGACAAACTGGACGTGCTCCAGTGGTACCAGGCTATCGCTTACGTCACCTCCCGCGACCACCGGCAGTGCGATCACGAGGCGGGGGGGTCGGTTTTTACATTAAAAGTGATATCGCCATCAGAATGTTAGCCCATCCAGATTGCCCAATGGTGGAGCAAATGTGGCTCAGTATTAACATGAATGCTAAACTAATCGTAATTGGTACAGCATATAGACCACCATGGCTGAACGTACAAACTTTTATTGATGCAATATCCGACACTGTCGCTTCATTAGGGTACTATGATTATTTAATCTTACTTGGAGATTTTAATATAAATTTTTTGGATAAAAATAGCTCCCACACTATCTTATTACGTGAGTTTTTAGATTGGACAAATTTAAAACAATATGTGAATGAAGCAACTCACTTTAGTAATGACAGTCGCACGTTACTCGATATCATATGCACCGATGCTAAAGTTAATCAAGTTAAGGTTGACTACATATCGGAGCTAAGTAACCATGCGTTTATTTTTTGCGAACTTGACATACCCAGGCAAAAATTTGTTCCAAAAAAATTTTTAAGTAGAAATATTAAGGATATAAATGATAAAGACCTAAGTGCACTTTTAAATTCCTTAAATTGGACTGGTATTACATTAATGCAAAATATAAATGAAATGGTGACAGAATTAAATAAATATTTTCACTTTGTTTTTGACATTCTATCACCTGTCAAATTATTAAATATCAAAACACATCACTATCCTTGGATAACACACAATATTAAACTTATGATGCAAACTCGCGATAAAGCACATGTTCGAGCTATAAATAGTAAAAAAGATTCACATTTAATTTATTACAAAGAACTTAAACAGTTGGTAAAAACAGCTATAAACAATGAAAAAATCGCTTATTTTAATTTTTATATTAATTCTAATATTAAGAAGTCACAAATATTATGGAAACATTTGAAGAGGCACGTTAGTATTAAAAGTAGCAAAGATTGTGTATTGCCGAGTCATTTAAGGAACCCTGATGTAATAAACGCTTACTTTTTAAACATTCCTGGACATGCCAATGTACCTTTGGAATATAAAAATTATTTTTTACTTAACAAATATACTGACTCTATATTCTCTTTTCAACCTGTAGATGCCAGCATTGTTACAAAAATTCTGTTAACTCTCAAGTCTAATGCTACTGGAATAGATGGCATTTCTCTCCATATGCTGTTATCCACCATGTCGATAACGATTGATGTCATTGTTTCCTTAATAAATACTTCTTTTATACAAGGCGTTTTTCCGGACAACTGGAAAAAAGCTCTTATTAAACCTATTCCTAAAGGCGAAAATCTAAAAGAACTTAAAGATCTACGTCCCATTAGTATTCTGCCTTGTATCTCAAAAATTATAGAGAAAGTTGTAGCTAAACAAATGGCAGAATTTTTAGATTTAAATGACATTCTTCCCCAAAATCAATCAGGTTATCGCCCAAAACGTAGTACTACCACTGTGTTGATGGATGTTGTGGATGACATCCTTAGCGCACAAGACTCTGGTGAAGGAACGATACTCGTTCTCCTTGACTATTCTAGAGCATTTGATACTCTACATATACCACTACTTCTGTCAAAACTCAGTTACTATGGCTTCAGTCCTCATACGGTTAACTGGTTTGCCAGTTATCTTACTAACCGTGTTCAATCAGTAGAAGTAAAAAATATCGATGGTACCAATTCGTTATCAAAAAGTGCAACAGTTACGAGAGGCGTTCCTCAGGGATCTATATTGGGGCCCATTCTTTTCATTCTATACTGTGCTGATGTTGTTAAGACTATAAAAAATTGTAAGTACCATATGTATGCGGACGACATACAACTATATATATCATTTAAACCTGAACACACTGCTTCAGCCACAAATAAGTTAAATGAAGATCTGAGTCGATTAGCAGCATGGTCAAATGATAATAGCCTAGTTTTGAATCCAAATAAAACAAAGTACATAATTTTAGGTACACCCCACCAGATTAATACAATTTCCAGTTACGATCCTCGAGTTTTGATTAGTGGCCAACCCATAGATCGCGTAACTGAGGTTCGCAATCTTGGTGTGGTTATGGATCAGTGCCTGAGGTTTGAAAAGCATGTTACTAGTACAGCCAATAATTGTTTCTACCGTTTAAAGGTTTTGTATCAGATACGTAGTTACTTAAGTACTGAAATACGAATTCGGGTATGTGAATCCATTGTCTTATCGAAGTTTAATTACGCTTATGCTGTCTATGGACCGCGACTACTTTCTAGATCTAAGCGAATTATTCAAAAGGTACAGAATGCTTGTGCCCGGTTTTGTTTTAGCATCCCGCCTCGTACGCACATTTCACCTTTCCTTTTTAAATCTGGTATATTAAAAATGAATTACAGATGGCAACTTCACTTCGCTACTATGCTTTTTGGTATAATTAAGTATAGAGTACCTACTTATCTGTATCATAAGCTCAAATGGGCAAGTGATTACTATGCTATACGTGGCACGAGGGCATCGTCATATATCATACCTACGCCACACCACCGCACAGCCGCGTTTCAGGGTAGTTTCAGGTATAATTCATCCAAGTGCTGGAACAATATCCCACCGCCTATCCGAAATTCACAAAATTTATATAGTTTTCGTAAAAATTACAAGTTACACTTATTAGACGTACAAAGACAGACTTGGTTGTATGATACCTGAACAAATGTTGATTTTATAAAATTAATGCTCTTTTTATTTAAATTTAATATAATTCTTTCACTTAAGATGCACTACTTACACACGCTGCACATAATTTTTTATCATTATTTATCTGGGACATAAACATAGAAGCATATAAAATTTAATTAAAATAGTCTCAACTGTTTCGGAGGAGTATGTAAAATAACATTGCAATAAGAGAATTTAATTTATAAGATATACTATCTATATGCTAGACTGAATAGTCGAAAAGCCACTGTCGGGCGTATGCGCGCCCTTACTGGTGACCACTGAAAATCGGTGTTAGGGTCTTGCGACCTCAACAATAGCCGAGTGGTTCTCCAATTTGTGAAGGCACATTATCTCGCTGGGAGTTGTTGGTGAAGTAGTTTAAGGTAATTTTAGGTATTATTATTGTTTGTTTCTTTTTTTTATTTTTAAGTTACGTATATTTTGTCTTATTTTTATTTTACTTTTTTTTTCTCATCTTTTACCATTGTCATTTGTCATCTTGTTACTCTTCGCCCTGTGTTGTAATGTGCCACATAAATAAAGTTTTTCTTATTCTTATTCTTATATGGACAAACAAAGAATGTGACTTTGTTTTAGACGTTGCTGTTACGTTTTTATGGCCAATCCGTTGAACATTTATCGTTCTTCAGAAAGAGATGACTCGATAAATGATTCGAATAGGATTCGATGAATCAATTAGCATTCATAAAGTTTAAAATACTACTGTGGATGCTACTAAAATACTACTGAATGCCGTAACAAAGCGTGTTACCAATACTGATTTATGGATCCGTAACTTGGTAGCTGACTATATGGCTTCTCCGTCATGCAAATTCAACATTCAAATTCAAAATATTCTTTATTCAAATAAACTTGTAAACAAGTGCTTTTGAATCGTCAACTCTACTGCTGGTTCGGAAAGCTGTTCCTACCGAGAAGAGCCAGCAAGAAATTCGGCGGTTGCTCTTTTAAAAATATAATTCTTAATACTATTTACATTAAGTCGTTACTGTCTTGTACAGGTTCAAAGAGATCTATATCCACACATTCTTATCTTCCAAATAATCTTCAAGAGTATAGTAGGCTTTCTGTATCAGCCTCTTTTTAACAGTGTTTTTAACTTTTTAACTCTTTTTAACTCTTTTTAAACTGATGTAATGGCAAAGCTGAAATTGATTGCGGAATTTTATTATAGAATCTTATACCAAAACCCACAAACGAATTACGTACTTTTGCAAGGCGCAAAGCAGGAGCCGCAAGCTTATGTCGGTTCCTGCTTTGTCTATTGTATACATCACCTATCGTTTTATAATTCTATCAAAATCTCACAATCTCGTGCGCTCTTATCTCATTAGTTGTATACACCGCAAATATTATTTCCATGTATAACCGTGCACCCGTCGAATGCGTTTCATCCGGATCGTGTGCGGTTATTGAACACGAGCGGCGGTATCCGGCGGGTAATTGGCGAGAAATGTGATAGCGGCAGACTCCGCTCCGTGCTGCCCGGGTACCTGCTATACCGTATGTTTTCATTCAGAAATTTACAAATTTTTAATAAATAGAATAAAAAAGTGTTTCGCTGTCCTAATCGACTTTTCACCAGATCAGTAAAGTAGCCATCATCCTCTTATTTTGTTTGTGGGCCTTTATTCCTTCTGCCATTTCTATGGTACCATTCCGAAATATTTTAGTCCAAATGGACTAAAATATTAAACCTATTTACTCTTTACTAATATATCAATTAGTTTATTATTTGAAGTAAAAGAAGGCGAGCTTTCCAGACACGAATCAATTTCATATTTACTAGAATGTTTCATTGTCTCCAGTAAGTGTTTCATTGTTTCGTCAGTCCATAAAAAGTTAATTATTTTTGCTGTTTGTTATATTCAGATTTTTTTATTGTGTTGTTTGTATAAAAATGTTTTTAATATTAATAATTAATTAGAATAAAGACTTATTAATTTAGAAATAATAACAGATGCGCTGTTTGTGAAATATGATAAAAATATGTAGTTTAGCTACATTCGTTTCCTCCAATAAAGCATATGTAATCTTAAAAAACAAGAAAAATAGTAAAAAAGAAAAAGAAGATACTTAAATTAATCGATTATTAAAAATCGATTATGTTGAAAAAATCGATAATTTTTACATCCCTAGATTCTTCATACTTGTTATATATTTTTATAATGGGATGAAGATTGATTTTTGTTGGTTTTTTGTCGTTATCGTTTGAAAATGTCATGAATTATCGGTCAAATGCCCTTAAATTCTGATTAAGTTATAATAAAAATTAATTGATTTAAAAAAACAGGTTGTGTATTTGTTTGTAAGTGTAGCTTTTAAATCTTTAATGAGCTAAGATAACACATAATAGAACTTTTCGAATTGGTTTCCCTTGGATTGAATAGTCGTCATTGTTCCCTACATTATCGATTGTGCGCAGTGTCCGGGTCGTGACGAATCAATCCATAGTTTCCCCGGGCGAGTTTAATGGGCCGCGCTAACGGCTTATCTGATCAGTTAACACAAACAAACTGTTAAATTCTGCGTGACGCACTAACAGTTTGTACACTGAGCTTTTGACATCGAATCTCACCTTGATTTTACTAACCCCACTGTTTATAGTGCTTTATTGTTTTAAAGATTTGATACAAAAATTGGAAAATTCTAAAGCATTGACATAGTTTTTGGAAAACAAGATAAAAACGAAAAAGGAGAAATGGAATTCGGGATCATTGGAATTCGGGTCGAAGAAGGGAATGATGTTTTTGGTAGAGGCTTGGATGGTTGGATAGAACAAGAGAAGCATCTAGTCCGGACAGTCTATATAATGTGGAGATGAAAAATAGATTATGGAAATAATGAAAAGTGTGAGTTTCATATTCTTGTAGGGTTCGAATACTACATTGTATCATACCAACTGAACTCGCGACATCTTGCTCGTCAATTTAAATATTAAATACTCTTAAGTATGTACCAAAAGAAAAGTTTTTTTTGTCCTATATGCTAGCCCGGTATATGAATTTGTATTAAATTTCATTACATACTATTGAGCATTACTTTGGTGTTAAGAATGCGTGGACATAGCTATTCTTCGACCATGTGACATCGACTAAATGTAACTAGTAATAAGAATTATATTTTGAGAAGAACAAGAGTTTCTTGCTGGCTCTTCTCGGTAGGAACAGCTTTCCCAACCAGCAGTAGAGTTGTTCAAAAGCACTTGTTTACTTAAATAAATAACATTTTGAATTTGAATTTAATTCAATTAATAATACATCAGCGGATTGCCCGTGAAAGCGAAACAGACAGACAAAGTATAAATTTTCACAGTACCTAGAATTTTTGGTACTAAATTTTTACTTTACTTATTCCTTATTCTTCTACTCAGCACTTGTCAGTTCTATTAAACAGTGTCATGAAATTTATAAATAATGTTATAAATTTTACGAAACCCACTCCGCAAAATGTCTCAGCGCGATATCTTTAAGGGTAGAAAGAAAACGGTATTGAGTCGATACCAAACAGACTGTAAGAAAGTCCCGCCCGTTAAAACTTGTCCCGGTTGTCCCGGCCCACTCAATGGCTGAGCGGGAACAAACTGCACAACTACTTTAACTTGACGACTTCTCGACTCTTCCATTTGTTGTGAACTGTTTTGTTGGCGTATCGGGGACTCTTTACGACGTGCAAACTCACTTGTTGGATCTGCCGTTAAAATTGCGATAAATTGGTATCAATATTGTAGCCGTTAATTATAATATATACAGCTTGAAGCTGCTCTAGTTGATTAAATTGAAACTGAGATATCTTTGAATCTTGTCCTTTTCTCTAGTCCCGTAGTATCGAGAAGCTGGAAAGCCTCGATGTTCACGTGAAGATGAAGCTTCTGCTTGTGTGCTTAAGCGTACTTTTTCATAACTTTATTGACAGAATCAACCTGAAGATGTCGAGTTCATTTTTAATAAACCAGGGTGTATTAAGAATAGCCCTTAGTTCTTTATTTTGGAAACGGATTAAATTGATGTTTGTTTACTTAGTTCCTAGCCCCAAACCAATAACCAAACCATAAGTCTATATCGGCATCAAGACTTGTTTATATAATAATCATCATATTCCTGCCCTTATAGTCAGGTCACTCTAAGTGGGGTCGGCACAACATGTTATAAACACGCTATCACATGATTTGGCTGCGTTTTTACGATCGGCCGCCTGCCTGACGTCAACTTATCTCTGTCGTATTTTACGACACCTCGGTAAGAAAGAGGGTGGTACTATTCTATTCAACCGGATACCACACGGCGTACTTGTTTATATATTAATATAAATAATATTATATAAGAATCCTATTTTCTGTTGACAATTTAGAATTTTTACCGATAATCCAGTAGATTTTTATTTGTAATTCTTCTATTTTCTTCTTAACGTTAGAGAGCATAATATGATTTTGAATCGTTAACTCTACTACTGGTTCAGAAAATAGCTCTCACCAAGAAGAACCAGCGACAAACTCTATTATACGCATGTTTTTCATTCATTATCAAACTCCTAAATATTATGATAAATTATCTGTATCAGACTTTTTCTAATAGTCATATTTAATTGCCTGCGATTTAATATATTATTTATATATTAACATCATTTCTGCATTTATTCAAGTCAAAAGTTGGCCTATTACTAACCACAGCTGGGCTCTACCTCCTATTTTTAACACCTCTCTTTTTTAATTTGAGCTTACGCCCACGAAGCTGCTTTAATATAGATTGACAGGCTACACATATCCCAGGAATTCTTCAGAGACGATTTTTCCTTTACTGTATATAAAGCGCAATGAATTTGTAAAAGTAATTTGGTACATAGGTATTATTATAGAAAATACTGAACGATTACGCAGTCTCAATTTAGGCTCAGCTATTTTCTACGTTTACCAAATTGTAGCAATTCTTATATTGTAATCAATCCGAGTTAAGAGCACTATTGTAGCGTCTTTTAATTCAATAATATAAATGTCGGCCGCATTAGTGGATTGGGAGAGCGATCTATTACGCGAAGGAATCGAATCTAGAGCAATTTAACGAATGACCTCTCCTATCACATTAGTGGACAATAGCCGACGTTCAGCCGGGGCGGGCCAGACTGGGGCGCTGACGTCCGATACACAAATAACTCTTATTTATTTGTTAAGAGGGAAACAAACAACGTCTAACAATAATCAACTAAGTCTATAAGAAACATCACTACATAAAGTAAACAAAGTAAAATGACGGCCTGTTACTATCCCACTGCTGGGACCCTCCTCTCTTCGTTTTCGGAGAGAAAGCTTGGAGCTAAGACCTACTACGCTGCTCCAATGCGGATTGGTCGATTACACATATCCCTATAATTCTCTAGAGATATGCAGGATTGCTCACGATGTTTCCCTTCACCGAAAAGCATGTGGTAATTTGCAATTATCAATTAGACACAAGTTTTAATAGAACTTATACTTGCCATGTCCTCCGTTTTCGATCGCGACCTTAAATGTGTGTCTAAGATAAGATACTCACCTAAATGTTACAAATTAAAATCGGCCATAGGCTTTCACAGCTTAAAAATGTGGCCTATGTATTAGATTAATTCACGACATTGGAGTATATGAGTAGTACACACACAAACACACACAAACTTTCCCTTTTTCACACAATCCTTAGGCTTCGGTTACAGTAGGCAATTTGCGTGGCACCTTGGAAAGCTCGGTCTGATCCTCTTGGAGCAAGTTGTACCCTACTATCTTCCGGGGTCGCCGGTATCTATCGAACACCCTTGGGATCTCACTTTTGTTTTAACTGACTATAAGATTAGCCCTAACGACTTACACAGCGTCACTGGGTAGAATGAGCTAGTTTTGAAACATCACAGAGCTTGCGAAATTTAGAGCGCAGAAGCTCTACTATCATTAGGGAACGTCGTCCTCCTGTGAAACCGGATCACGGCTTAAGGTGACGTATAGTGGAAGGCTGATGGTTTGAATGCAGTTCTTCATCACGTCATCGGGAGTGTAGCGAGAAACCAAGGCCGAACAGCGTCAGAAAACTGGGACCTCATCTGTGCCGGTGTAGACGTTGTACTTGCGATGGTAATATGAGTATTAGTCATATAGAATGCTTTTTGGACGCCTATTTTTGGTGACTCGGCCAGAGGCATCTCAATATCCAGCTATCTCAATATCAATCTCGCCCGATTCGCGGTTCGATTAGGTAGGTACAACTTTCGTATGTGAACTAATCCAATATTCATTCCCTCATTATGTTAACAACAAACTAATGTACAATTAAGTTGGTCCGGAGGATACATCAGGCCGCCGCGGCGGGGGTCCGCGCGCGCCGCTCGTTACCCGCGCGCGCCGCTCGCCAATTATTGCAAATGAGCGTTTTTTCACAGCTTGGCTCACGTCCCGAGCGACGTCCGTGGTGGGTGTGGGTGAGATGAACATCGAATTGACACCAAATCAGTGTATCAGTGTATAGACGATGTTTCGTATTTTAAAGGCGGGCTCGTTGCAACACTATGTGTCTTTGTCCTATGTTAAAGATACCATTTCCATTAGAAGCGTGTGTCGGCTAAAAACCCATAATTGATACAAGATCAATATGTAAACCAATGAAATTTCCAATTATGTATGCTTTAACACTATATGCGACGGTCTTCTATCCAAAATAAACTCAAAAACATCGGATTTTTATACGGTAGTCTCCAATAGACATAGCGTTCATAAAGAATGTTTAATTGCTTAAGATTTCGTATAAATTGGTTGTGATATATGACAGCGATTGCTTAAACTATCGGTGAGCATTGAAGATCATATCTAAAACATTTTCTTACAGTACAAACGATATAATTTGGATCATAAACTTGTTATTTTCTAACCCACTCGTCCGATGCTAATGTAACAACGTTTTTATCTCCACCTTATTATTTAACCATGTTATTAGTAACAAGGGTGCGCGTGCGCCGCCGTGCGCCCAGTAAGCTGCCACTAATGACCACAATGAGAGGATTGTGTTTAGATAATTATAACACTGTTAAAGCTAAAGTAATATATAATACAATATCAAAAGGAGTAATATGAGCCGTATAATATAGCAGGTTTTTTACTTATTTGAATACTATTTTAATAATTATTTATTACATTAGACTATTAACGAATGCCGTGTGGTGTCCGGCTGAGTAGAATAGACCACCCGCTTACTTGCTGAGGTGTCGTAAAATAAAACTAAGGTAAGTTGACCCGCCGTGTGGTATTCGGTTAAGTAGGATGGACCACCTGCTTTCTTACCGAGGTGTCATAAAATACAACTAAGGTAAGATGACGTCAGGCAGGCCAGTCGTAAAATAGTTATCTAGATCATATGATAACATGTTTATAACATGTTGTGCCGACCCCACTTAGAATGGGATTAAGGCAGCCGGATGACGATGATTAAACGATTAACGGTTTTTTTTATAAAATCGCGTAATGTCCATTTATTTGTCGACCTGATAGATAAAAATTGATGAATTTTAGATGTCATTTACGTCAATATTTTTTGGAGCATTTCTCCATATCTATTCACAAGATACGTAATCGATAAAAGGAAAGTTGTTATTTTACTTCAAGAAATAAAAAGCAACCAAATCTATAAAAGATATTTTTTGCTTTACGATTTTGTCGTGGATTTCCTGAGGATGGTTCCGTTGCAGGGCGATACGATTGTTGAGTTTGTAATAGTGAACGTGTGTAGTGCTTGTGTATTGCGGTGGCGATTGTAGAGGTTTGTGCATGTGTTTTTACGAATCTAGCATGTACTAGGTATGAAAACGGACAGTCCACTGTACATTTAGCATTATATATATTTTCTATTTACTTTATCGCGGATTATAGCAAAATAATATTATTACTTTTGTAAAGAGATTTCACAAATTTACCAGTATTATTTTTATTTTACATGTAAAGAGTGTCAAAATGAATTTAACTATAACAAAATAATTGATATTAATGTATTACGCTATGTTTAAAATCTAATTTATCAATAAAAACGAAACACTTTAAAATTAAACGTCTATTGACGTTAATGCAATTTGCGTAAATGCATTAATCTCAGGCTAAAACGAGTTTTATTTTATAGCATTAAAACACATTTTACAATAACTTGTTATTTTTCATACATACAGCAAGCATACAGAGATATACACTAAAAGTACAAATGTTACAAGTTATCTTAATCTATAAAGGATTGTAATAAGATATATATTAGAATAAAAGTTTTTGAGTTAAGATTTGTATGGGAGGGTGTAGGATAAATATTAATGCTTATACCAAACAGGGGATTCTAAAGGGGATGTTTTGCGTTATTTGATGATAGATTACATCGTACTTGTTTTTGTAAAATTTCATGAGTTTAAAAATGTGGGGTGAATTTTGTAACCAAATACAACCCATGTTAATACGGTTAGATAATTTAAGAGCGACGGATTTAATAAGTAGTTACAAATCAACTAAAAAGAACTAGGTTTTATCTCTGCCACAGATAATTATATAAAAAAGATGTGAGCCCGTAAATAAATGTCAAATACTGTTAGAAAACTATGAAGAAATATAAATAAAATTGAAAAAGGAAAATGGAGTATCTACCTTAAATTAATATCTATGCAATGAATTTTAAAAAAAACTTACAACTAACGAAAAAAAACATTTATGTATTATTATTTGATGAATATCATTCAAATCTTGTCTTCTGCTATTTCTTATAAATTTTTATACTTATATTAAAACTTAAGAGGCGTAGAAAATCATTGGATTGTACCAAACATCTCTACATTTATATCACTAACTGATGTTACTTTTTTTTCGTCATTATAAGCGTTAATATAAATCAAACTTGATTTAATTGGGAACAGGAAGCCTTATATTATAAAGTTTAAATTGTGCAAAATTTCATCAATCTTGATCTAGCAGATCTTTGTTTTAGCACACTTCCGCATTAATAATATTACGAAGGACTAAAATTATTTCATACCTATTTCATACATTACATATATGTACCTAAATATTGCGTAGTTTTCGAAAGGTGTGTTTATGAACTAAATAAAATATGCCTAAGATAATTTTATAGGTTATTATAAAAAAAATAATAGCCAAATTAGGTTATCTATTTAAATCCACTCCTAAAATAACATTAAAGTTACATCGTTTGTATCAAAACAAATACGATTAACAATGGAGAGATTCACACATAAATAATGAAGAGCAACGTCTCCCATTATAGCGTTTAACTTAATTATATTTATTGTTGAGTGGTTATAAACGATGGCCTGGGCCGAGGGGTTGCCGGGGAGCGACCGGGACATGGTTTTTGCTAAGAATAAGGTTGCAACGACATTCATCTATCGATACACATTTACGTATATAGAAGTCAAATCAAATCAAATCAAAATAATCTTTATTGAATGAATGAATGAATGATTTGATATTTGGTACTAAACATTATAGGTACTATTTAAACTATTAATAAATAAATTAAAATAAACTATTATTATTAACAGTATGACTATAAATTAAAAATTTAAAAATCTATAGTGTGTTGTCCCAAAATGGATGATCTACTCAGCATTTTCAAAATGGAAGGGTTATCACCACCACGGAAGGCAGTGACAACAACATAATCAATTAACTAAAATATTTCATTTCAAATTTAATCTAAAATAATAATTTTATTATTTTATTTATATTTAGTTATCTAACTAAGACTAAATTTTTTTATATAGGTATATACATATATATGTATTACTTATATTATATTTATATATTATACTTATTTATTTCTAAGGCATCTAGTACCCGCTCTTCTGTAAACAAATTTACTCAGATCTTCTCACATTAATCTAAAACGACTAAATTGCTCAATTTTATTTAAATAAGCTCTTTTAAGCACTTTTGAATTGTCAAGAATCAATGTGATTAATGAAGCTACAACTGGTTCGGAATGTTGCTCTTGCCGAGAAGAACCAGAATGAAACTCGGCTAATGTTTTAAACATGTTCAATTTTACATAATTAAACCGTAGTCTTGTATGAAGCTGAAAGGATTTTCAACATTCAAATATTCTTCAATTTTGTAATATGCTTTACGTATAAGCATATCTTTTATACTTAATTTAAATCTTTCTGTAGACAGGTCTAGTATGGACAGCGGAATTTTATTGTAAAAACGAATACCGAGACCATCGAATGAGTTGTTAACTCTGCTGAGTCGAACACAAGTACTATGTAATACAAAAGTAAAAACAATATATCTTACTAAATTCTGCGACATAAAACAATTTATCTAATACTTCTAAACGAGCGACTGTTGTATTTACTCAATTTAAATTCACTATAGGTATGAAAAATTGCAATGTTTATCTTACTAACAACAATGATTTGTCATAGCAGAAACTTAATGTGTCTGTACTTCGCATCGATATGCGCGGTTGCTTTTGTTGTGAAATTTTGTATGATTAAGTTAAGTATGAAAGACAAACGGGTTTTCGACAGCCGTCACTGCGTTTGCATCAGCTTAGTCATAAAAATGCCCCCAGTTAAGTTAATGTAAAATTAAAAACTTATGTCTCAATCTGGAAGGAACGCTGTGTGGTATCCGGCTGAATAGAATAGTACCATCCTAATTTCTTACCGAGGTGTCGTAAAAGACGACTAAGGTAAGTTGACCCACCGTGCGGTATCCAATTGAGTAAACTAGACCACCCTCATTTCTTACCGAGGTGTTGTAAAAGGCGACTAAGGTAAATCGGACTGCCGTGTGGTATCCGGCTGAGTAGAATAGACCACCCTCATTTCTTACCGAGGTGTCGTAAAATGCGACTAAGGTAAGTTGGCCCACCGTGTGGTATCCGGTTAAGTAGAATAGACCACCTTCTTTCTTACTGAGGTGTCGTAAATACGACTAAGGTAAGTTCATGTCAGGCAGGCAGCCAGTTGTAAAATACATAGCCAAATCATATGACAATCACATGTTGTGCCGACCCCACTTAGAGTGGGATAAGGGCAGGAAGATGATGATTTTAAAGACTTTGTTCAACCAAGACAATTCCCTATATTGGTCGTCATGATAAATTTACGCTACAATAAAAACAAAACGTTAGATCTATAGCTGACCAGCCCCCCGTACAACAACGCAACATTGAAGCCACTAAACCAGTTCATTACTAAACATTAGGGCCAAGTATTTGCTCTCTAAAACGCATCCCTTTGTGGTGCCGGCTCGCTCGCAGCATCCACACCCTCGGGCCGCGACAGTGGCGGAGACTGGATAATTTATAGTTTATCTCATAAATTGATTATTACACGCGGAGGGTGGATAAGTCATCTGTAATCGCGTCGGGGCGCACGCCGCTTGCGGTGCTTATTAAATTGTTTTTGCAAGTTTTTGTGCTTAATGTGCCGTTTTTTGACAGCACGGCGATATGTCTTCATAAAATTTGTGTAATATCCAGTGCGATAATTGAATCATTGTTGTATGTTTGCTGCACTTGTTTATTTGATATATCGATACTTTTTGCTTCTTGAGCCATTATTACAAAATTAATTTCGGTTTTGTATAGTTCACGCATAAGGATAGTTATTTTCTCCGACTGTCCCAATAATAGTTACTTAGGCATATTTTTATCGATTTATTTGCAAACATTTAATAAAGTGTTAGCCTTTATAAGTGTACCTTTTATTTAGATTGTAAATAATTTATGATATTTCTTATCAAAAAATTTTAAATCACTCCGCAAAACATGGCACCGAAACTGTCAATAAATGTTAGTTTTATTAGTAGTTCGAGTCGCGGCAGAAGACTGGCTCTCTGACAGATAAGCAACCAACCCTGTTTTAACAGTAGATTTGCTGTTATTACATTACATTTTATTACATACATTGATGCCCCTGTTTTCTAATTTTAATTGTCTTTCAGTATGCTCAACGCCACCTATAATACTATGACAATGTTTTCTGATAACCACTATATTACAGTGTAAGAATAACAGCAATATATCATTAGTATTGTATCAAGCCACAGAAAGGCAGATGAATAAATAATTTACCAAAAGATATTTATGATTTTTAAAAGGCTCTCATCTTTTGAATGAAAGTGGAAAATAATATTACTTAAATTTCTGTTTTTAATGTATTTTGATCTATATAATAATTTGTTATGATGGTCTATTAAAGTACATATTAAATGAGCCCAGTATGAAATGTGCCTTTTTTGCTTTTCTACTGGTTTCTACTGGACCGACTGTTTTCTACTGGTTTTTTTAAAGATGAGCTGTTATTTTTTAATTTCTCAATACTGACAGACTTATAGTATAAAAAGCGGTGTAGGTTGGTTTTTTGCTTTTGAGCTACAGGCCGCACGTGTTTTTCATTCTGTAGGTACCCTTGTTAAAAATAGTTGTAATATAGTCATAGTCATGATTACATCGCGTGTTCATCTGTGGTGGCGAGTTAAACTACAAACACAAGGATCTATCGAGATTAATGCAAACGGTCAAAGCCGACATAAGGCGTTTTAATAGAAGCGGCCACTCGAACCACTTTACAACTATGTTCAGAGGGTGGCGACGGATTATGGCGAGTGATACACCCTGAGACGGTTTATGGCCCTCAAACGAAACTAGGGAACTCATTGATTATACAACTAATGAAGGTGTGATACAAACTTCTTAATTTATCGAATTACAATATTACGTTAAAACCCGCGGTTACACAGTTTATCTTACTCTAAATGTACGACTTATTATTACTTACCTATATGAGATAACTAATTAGTGTTGTTGCCAATGACTTCCGCTTTTTTATTTTATAGCAACACAGTCATGAAACAAGAATATCACACCCTTTTTGATTAAAATGGTGGCAACACTGTGCCGTTGTTGTTTCCGGTGGAGTCTTCCTATTGATAAAACGTTTCAATCACAGTCAGTCTTTGTTCGTCATTCAAGAGAAGTGCATCTCGGAACGGGAATTGTGGTATTCTTATTATATCGTGTTATTGTATATAGTGTGCGTTAACATTCGGCACTAATTATATAAGTAATTTTTTACGTACACCGTACACATATTGAGATAGAAATACTAGCAAGTTGAAATAAAGAGTTGAGTTCACAGACAAATATTATACCTATTACGAAATACATTTCACTTTGATCTGAATATAGTTATGAGTTATCGCCTGTATACATATTTAGTTATTCCTAATTAACGACTCACGCACGTATTTTAATACTGAGTACAATTTATCTCATGTTTATCGGCGAAGATAAGCTTCGTGTGTAAACATCATCTTACGAAAATTTCTGGGACCTTTGTAATCCAATGATCTGTATTGAAATGTGGTGGGCTTAAACTCTAACTCTATGTATAATTTTCAATAAATACACCTAAAACGCCGTGTGGTATCCGGCTGAATAGAATAGACCACCCTCAATTCTTACCGAGGTGTCGTAAAAGGCGACTAAGGTAAGTTGACCCACCGTGTGGTATCCGGTTGAGCAAAATAGACCACCCTCTTCTTACCGAGGTGTACATAAAATACGCCTAAGTTAAGTCAACGTTGTAACATGTTGTGCCGACCCCACTTAGAGTGGAATGAGGGCAGGCGGATGATGACATAAATACACCTAAAATCGAAAACAATCAGATTGCTTTTAAAAAATATTTGCTCATGCGGGAATCGAACCCATGATCGTCACAGATGAGGCAAGGTCACTGGACTGTCTGACAGTATCTGAAGCCAAATATTACCATATAAGTTATTGCCGATTCCGTTCGTTTCATTACCGGCGATGACAATACGGCCGGTGCAGGGCAAGTGCGGGGTGAATTTAGCAATTAGCGTGCGAGGATTCCGCGCATTGCGCCCGCAACCATCCCCTACCACCCCCTACCACCCCCACCTCGGCTTAGACAGACAAAAGAATTTACAACTTAATAAGTTGAATTTTAACTAATTTGGGGACCGTTTGCCGCCAGCTTTATGAAACTGAAGGTGAAGGAAGATTTTATCTTCGCGCACGTAGTTCCAGGCTTAGACAAGGATCAATAAGAAAGGGAGCTGTAACACTGTAATATCCTATTTCTGGACTGAATCTTCCTTTGCATTGAGGTGATATTCAGTTTGTCTGGATTATTGTGGTAAATATACCAATATGCACCCCTACACACAGGTTTCTTCCTGATACTTCCTGTCACCATTGAGAGTGACAACGGTTTAGACGTTCTTGTAAGGGTATCAAGTAAGGGTGTCCAAATCAGTCTTCAATTGAAAGTTTTAAATGAAAGAACTATGAGTTTTTAAACGCGATGGTAGTCAAGCCAAGGTTCTCAGTAAACTCTCCAAACTCAAAATAATATTGTTGAGTGTTTTTTTGTTCTTATTTATCAATTTCTGGATTAGTGGATGTCGCTGCTGGACTAAGGTATCATAAACATTGATCTACATCACACAATAAAATATCTGACCAGGGCTTAAGAAGTGTATTGAAATCTCGTGATAACCCTCTAACGGTTTGCGTACCGCTGCATTTAGTAATGATTTTCGTATATTGGTACTTGCTTGTTGCTTGTCATATTACCAATATGGTACCATATTGGTAATATGACAAGTTTGATGACTCTGTATGATACACCGATAAGTAACCTTAAAAAATTTATGTTCCTTACTGATTCACGCTTTGCGTGGAAGAAAAAGTAGACAGATAAAAACTTTATAGCATACAATATCTATTAATAAAAATAGAGACATTTTTAACTGATGGCACAATAGGAGTAATATCCTTCTGCCCTTATCCCACTCTAATTGTTATATGTTACAAACATATTGTTACATGATGTGGCTACATATTTTAGTACCAGCCGCCTTCCTGACGTCAACTTACCTTTTTCGTATTTAACGACCCCTCGATAAGAAAGAGGGTGTTCGATTCTGATCACCCGGATACTACACGACGTAAGCAACTAATTTATTTTTTCTTTAACATCAGAAACAGCATCAGAATAAAACTTTCTTCATTTTCAATCGAATTCTGTTAAATATGTATTTGTGAGTAAATAATGTTTATTTGAGCTGGGCATTGTGCAAATATAATTAGATATATTAGTCAAATGAAGCCATTTCTGTAGGTATTCCGCCGAGGGCCGGCTGGGGGCCGCTCGCAGAAATTAGGGACTAATTGGGGAGAAATTCGATAACATAGAAGCCTCCTCGACGATATAGATAGTAGGTACACGTGTTACCCAGATCAAATACACATGTAATTATCATCAATTACACGTTATTTTGTTTATTACGTGAAAACTAAATTATCATAATAAGGGCGTTATTCAAATTTACTTTTAAACAAAATTATGATATAAATAATAGGCTCTGCCATGTGGTCGATTCTATAATCTTTAATATTAGAATGAGTTAATCTTGTATGTATATATTTATATTTTCGGAATCTTGAAAACGGCGCCAACGATTTTCCTGAAATTCAGCAGGGGGTTTTGAGGAAGAAAAATCGATCTAACTAGGTTTTATTTAATAAACAATCTCATTTTATCCCTGTTTTTGACCACTAAAAAACTACTACTACTAAAACTAGGAATAGGTAGCAACTCATAATTTGAGCTGTCAAATGCAAAGCTGTGATGGTAACGCGCGGACCAAAAAAGATTCGAAACTTAGGTTTGACACCCGGTGCTTTTTTCTTTTTTTTATTGCATTTTTGTATGTAGCTTTAAAAAAATTACTGAGTGAGGTTCGGTCACCCAGGTACCTACTAAAATTCTATAAACAATTGAAGCCTTGCCATAACTGCAGTTAAAAATAACTATGAAAGCAAACTGATGTAGCTTACTATACTACTGAGAATAATAGAAATGATAAAAATTGGCGGATTTAATTACAACTTCATTACTATGAACAATTAGCAATCATTATCTTCCTGCCCTTATTCCACTCTAAGTGGAGTCGGCACAGCATGGTATTAACATGTTGTAACGTGATTTGGCTACGTATAAGACCCGCCACCTGTCTGACATCAACATACTAAAGTCGTATTTTACGACACCTCGGTAAGAAAGAGGGTGGTCTATTTTACCCGATCGGAAATATCACACGATGAGTCAACTTACCTCAGTCGTCTTTCACGACACCTCGGTAAGAAATGAGGGTGGTCTATTCTACTCAACCGAATACCACACAGCAACAATTTACAAAATGTAACTATTTGTAGGAATTATATTTCAAAAATCTTGCAACTTTTCATGGTAGAATCACTTTTTTGCACCACCAGTAGAGTTGAAGACTCAAAAGGACTTGTTTATAAGTTTATTGGAGTCTTTAGTTTATTTACCTAAAGACTATTTTGGTTTCTTGTTCGATTTGTAGACAGATGCTTAGAGCCAGAGTAACCTCGTTCTCTTGCCTTATTAGAAAGCTCCCAGTTGCTCTGAGCTTTTTGAGTTAGTCTTTATATTGCATATAACAATTTAAGTACCTACCTTACGAACCTTGCTCGGTAATATTTTACAAAATAAAAAAAAGAAACTTCAAATAAAAAAGAAAAAAATATTGAGTAGGTAGAACTCGATTTTCATTTTGAGACCGCCCGTTCCCCAAATAAGCTACGCTGATTTGACAATTTACGGTAAAAATAGAGATTAAAATTAAAAGCTCAATAATTTTATTATGCCCAAAAACACGTATAAAACAATTTTTTTTATTTATCGATTATAAGCGATTTTTCTCCCCCCAAATCCCCTACATGCTGAATTTCAGGAAAATCGTTGAAGCCGTTTCCGAGATTCCAAAAATATATATAAACATACAAGATTAACTCATTTAAATATTAAAGAAATACATAAACTGTGTAGTGCGTTGTATGTGGATCCGGCGGGTAATTGGCGAGAAATGTGATAGCGGCAGTTACTGGATACTGGCTGAACCTACCGGAAGCCCGTCAGCCGGCTCGGAAATAACAAAATAATTATTGCTATACAAATCACTAGCAACACACCCCAGATTCATCTGCGGTGTAACTAAGCCATGGTTATGTAAAAATCATGAAGATACCCTATATATAAGGTAGTCTGCAACAAATATTGAGTTGTTTAATATCCTGATTGATTAATATCCAACATATAAAATGAATTGACATCGAAATTGATATTTTACTAAATTCCGAGCCCATATCTATACTAATATATAAAAAATCTAGAATGGAATGTAAATTACATTTTAGCTGTCTTATGTAAAGTTCTAATAGTTCAGTTGGCAACGGGTGGACTAGATAAGTCAAAATACCCAAAATCAAATCACAGATATCACTACTAGCCCTTTGTCTCTTTTTTATTGCGTTTATTATACCTTTAAAAAAAATACCGTGCATCGGCTACCATACGAGCCACAACAGTTAGTTTTATAGTATGTACCTATAACCTCCTTGAAGATTGTTGTTACATCATTTTATCAAAATCGATAAGCGTATATTTTTCCTAAATGAAATTGTGTCCTAAAGTAATAATTTCTCTTTTTTATAAATATAAGTGATATAGAGCGCAAGCTGAAGCCATTAATTAAATCTTAAGTCCGCCTCCCGAGCAAAGCGCGCGGACTGCGTTACATACGTTCATTATACAGCGGGCAAATAGAGCACTAAAAGAACAACTCGCCAAGACAAAGCCGGTCGCCATGCCGCCGAGGGGGGCGGGGCTAATCACACGACACTCACACGGAAACCTTCAAACTCATTACACGCCGCTAATTGAAAAAGAGCTTTATTAATACAAAATAAGATTTAAAGTTGATTGGCTTTTCAAGGTGGTTGTGGCGCTATGGATTGGATTACCGGTGACGAAGTGGCCAATCAGCGCACGGTTGTCATGGCTACGGGTATGTTTACGATCGCTCGCTAGATGGCGTTAGTAGTACTTAGTATTTGCAGAGCGTTTGTAAAATTTTAATTCGTTTAAACTGATAGCTCGTAACGAATGCTGTCAATTTACAAACCATGTGATTTTAAAGGCACAGTGTAACGGTTTGTAATGCTATTTTTAAATAGTTCAAATAAGTAGATTTAGTATCGACATACTAGTTAATAATTAAATGCCCACTGCCAGTAATCAAAACAATTATCGTACTTTCATTTCGAAATGTGTCATCGCTAAATGCCGTTTTTATCAGAATTTAATTTTTTTTTAGTTTTAACACAGTTCATTTTTTTCGAAAAATACTCTACTAGATAATATAATTGTTTTATATCGTGTAATTTTGGTTTGCTAGAACAATTATACATGCTTATATACTATTTTTTATATTAGTGTTTAAAATTGTTTCTATTAATACATACTAATAATAGAAATATGATCGTATATTTGTAAATATATCTGTTTCGCTGGAAGTTAATTCGCTGGGGCAAAATCAATAAAATATAGTACAATTGGGGCTCATTATATATAGGATAAAAAATTTCCCTTTTTATCAATAAAATTTCATGTGTTTTCTATGGTACTTTATAAAGGTCTTATAAAAAATATATTATTCTATGCATTTTAAAGTATTTTTTTGTTATCTAATCGTCTATCGAATACTTGAACGTATCATTCAACGCGACACATGTCACTAACAGATGAAATATGTCTAATTATTTCTAGTAACAACAAATAATTAAATATATTTTGGACAATCAGTTATTAAATTAGGACAATGTAATAAGATATTGTTGAGTTTAAAGTTAGTACCCGCCAATGTAATTTTGACATAAAAAAGTCACTATCAATAGGAATACATTCCTTCAAATTATTTGCAAAATTCATTCATTCAATTCGTAATTTCTCAGTATCTATTGTATAAAAATCCGCCGTGTGGTATTCGGCTGAGTAAAACATGTTACCCTCATTTTTTGCCGAGATATCGTAAAAGATGACTAAGATGAGTCAAATCACTGTGTGTTATCCGGTTGAGTAGAATAGACCACCACTCTAACCCTCGTCAACTAAGTTGACGTCAGGCAGGTCGTAAAATACGTAGCCAAATTACGTGACAACATGTTGTGCCGTCCCCATTTAGAGTGGAATTAGGGCTGGAGAATGCTGTTCTATAAAATAATATCTACCCGCAACAATGATGTATTTATTCCAAGTATCAAAACGTCGTCCCCGGTCCCCGGTCCCCGGTATTGGGGAAACGTAATCTCCAGGCCGCCATTATATCCAAAATTTGAGATCACTTATACCCGCCGCGGCCGGCGCTTAAAGCGCCCGCTATAGATTTCATTTTCCAACGTAATCGAACCATTTTCCTCGTCTCCCATTTTCTTGGGGAAATTAAGTGGCAATCAACTCTACGCTCACACGGTTAGGGTGCAGATTGCATTGTGCGGTGAGTTTGGAAATGAAATTTTCATAAATGTGTCCGCGGGGCGGCGGAGGGAAGTATTTGTGTTTTCCCCGCACTCGCCGAGGGAAAGCGGTCCTTGAGCCGGCGTTGTGTAGCAAACGGGGAAATTATTAATAATCACGCCCCCCAGTGCTCAGTAATTACAAGGTGGGCCGGCACACGGCACACGGCACACGGCATCAGCACGGTCCATCACTTGTCTAGGCGGTCTCCAGGGTGTCAGCACTAAATTATTTATATTAAGCCCGATACAGAATAGTCTTGTGTCTCTTTTTTACATTTTAATTGAAATTCAAAATGTGCTTTATTCAAATAGACTGTTTGTATTTTTGAATCTTCAAATGGTTTATGAAGAAACTAACATCATTCTTCTGTCCTTTGCCGATTCTAAGTTGGGTCGGCACAACATGTAAGAAATTCAGCGGATTATCTTTAAAATATACTCACAATTTGACTGGTTATTTGACTGATTTCAACATTACAACTTAATCGATGCAGCTTGGTGTGTAGCTGACTGCAGTTAAGATATGCTTCTATCAGTCAAATAATCTTCAATTGTACAGTAAGCTTGTAGCGGCATCGTTTAAATTTAATTTTTTTTACTTGTGTAGAGACTCTTAATAATGTAGAGGAATTTAAAAACGTGTACCGAAACCGACAAATGATTTTCGGGCGCAGAGGGCAGAATGATATATAGCACTTTTCAATAAAGCTATCAGCAGCTGAAAATGATAAAGAAATATTGTCTGGTGTATCTATAATAAGAAGTTACATATTATTTGTATACATAGAACGTGAACGAATTTGCGCACATAAGTCTGTGAGCTTTAAAGTTCATACAACCATTTCTGTCAGTAGATCACTTTGGCTTCAAGTTATTTTTGCTAAATTTGATAAATAAATTGGATTACCTTCTAAATTAAACCCTGGCTAGTATAGACTCATGAACGCACTTTTTACGATTCGTTTCATATATATGCGGAAAAATATCGCTAAGTCTTAATGATTTGAGATTTAAGCTTACTTATCTTTAAATTCATTTGCATTTTTAGCAAACTGCTTTTTTAATTGATATAGATTTGCGCTAAGTTAGTAAGATTTGCTAATAATATTTTGAACCAATGTATAAATGAATTTGATTAAATAAAAGGAATAATAAAATTATAAATTATGAAGCTATAATACGCAATGAAGTGAATACAAAATATATAAACTTCTAAATGCAGAGTGGACTATCCATTTTCATACCTGAGACATGCAGGATTCGTAAAATCACATGCACAGACCTCCGCCATTGCCACCACAATACACAAGCACTACACAAGTTCACTATCAGTAACATCATCAGGAGATAAACTCCACGGCATAATAATGGAGTGGATTACTTTTGTATTAAGAATCTCCGCAAAGTAACGCCTAATTTTATAAATAATTCTGATTAAATTATAAAAATATAACGCACTCTAAACAAGGGCCGGAAAGTTAAACAATAATACCGTCAATTTCACGTCAATCACATTCGATCGCATTCGTTTTCTGCTTCCCTAATTATTAAAAAAACTGGCATTCATCCCTCGGATTGTTGTGGTCCAACAATTGTTCAATAGAATGGCTTCCTTCCGCGAAATCTGGCGATTCTTTGCGAAAAATATCGTATTGCCGATATCGGTGTCGAGTTCGCCTCAACCACGGCGCACTACGATGACGTCAAACTACTTGTTTTCGGGAAAGGTTTAGAACTCATGAAAAGTATTTCATGAGTGAAGTGTTTTTTATTAAGAATCTGCGATCAATATCAATGTTTCTCCTCGTATATCCTTTATTAAAATATCATGATTATGATATCTTAATAAAGTGACAGTAATAAGATATATTAAAGTTAACTAGAATTTTACTACATTTTTACAATTTATTAAAAATACAATTTTATGACATGCAACCCGCAACTTTTTTCGCGTTAACTTAAGCTTTTAAAAACCTTAAGTTATGTAATATACCCTATTTTATCCTTTAAAAGGGTTCCTTTCCTTTCCTATCCTATAAAAGGGATTTTCTGACAGACTTCTACATTAATAATACTAGTTTGAATTATTAGATTGAGTTATGAACGCAAAAGGTGTACTTGTGTACTGTAAAGGTACAATAAAAAAACATGAATAATTGTATACGTCACAAATTATAGTTCATCAAAAAACATAGGATATAAGGACTCTTAATAACGTGATTGACAGATCAATTAGTCAATATTACTTTTAATTAGAATAATCAATTGATTTAAATAGAGGAATTACCACAGTACCACAGCTTAGTATGGAGACCTTTTTATGCTTAAGTATCAGATATGCTCTCGTAAAATAGGAATATCAATTAATAGACTTATAGAATCAGAAAACTTAATTTTTTATGTCAAAGTTTAAGAGGCACTGAACTCCTTTGTTTAGTTAAGTTCGTAGAATGTTTAAAGATATATTTTTGTTTAACTACGAGTAATTATTAAAATTTATTTAAGTGTCTTTTTTTGTCATATTTCTTTATTCCTCATATAGTTGTCTTCAAAACGCTAATAGCTATAGGCTCTATAAGTGGAAAGTTTGTAAGTTTGTACGGCAAGATATTAGCTGGTATCGTTATTAGAAGACAGTTTTTACTCAGATTATATATAATACATAAATATTTTTCACAATCACATTCTTTTGCTTCGAGAATAACTTACATTTTTTTAAAGGGATATATAATCATCAGTAGGTACATAAGCGGTCACAGTACGCGTAATATGTGTATTTTGAAAAAGATGCAGTAGCAGTGGTTTTTTTCAGTACAGACAGGTATGTCCTGCAATACACCGAGGCATCCATAGTCGTCCTAGCTGTAGTGATGTTCGTGTAGCGCACAAAATATCGAGTGTCGAGTTACCGACAATCGATGGCAATTGACGGCGTAATGGGATAATGGGCGTTTTTGTTGTGCCTGAGATTGGAGCTGAGACGTTAGCGGCAACACGGTAATCGAATTATGGGATTTGCTGCCGGAGTTAATTGTGCGTTCACAATGAGTGCTGTGCTCGCTTAGCAGGCGAGGAATCAAGTTTGGTACTGCACCTATATATAATTAATATTGTTACAAAAGTTAAATACTGTATTTTAATTGACACCCTATCATGTTGAACAGAAGTGATATATTCCAAGAGAATTTAAGAGAAGCTATACCAAAATAGTTTTAGCCAAGTGATTATGCATATTTTTGTACTCCGCGTACAATTAAGTTAACGCATGACTCTTTACTTATTTACTATCTGTTGAGATAAAAGTTAAGATCAAAGTGGCGTTTTTAAACAATAGGAAAGGGACTTTGTTTACTTACGACATTACAACACTTTTCCAAAGTTTGGTTTTTATTATATAATAATCTCTTGAAACGCAAAATCGTTTAATACTGAAATTCTATTTGTCTTCTTTGCTTTATCTTTTTTGCTAATCGCCGATACGAGTGTTCTTCGAGTTACTTAAATACTGTTCGCCATCTATCGCACATAACAAAACCGACCACCCGGAATATCGTCGATTTTCCTATATCTTTATTTATCTAAAGTACACGTATACTTAAAACAAGTGATTTTATTTTTATTTTCGAACTTATAATCGTCACCAAATACTCCTTTCGCCAATAAAATGCTGCACATTTTATGTGATGCCCTGCGCTAAGATAAGCGATATTCACTTCTAAGATCGCACTATTAACGCCACCCATTAAGGACACCTGCCTTAATAAAATGGTATGGCAAAAAAGGCAAGTGGCGAATAAAACAGATCAGAGATTGTCAAAGTGATAAGGGCCTTGAGACCCTGTGTGGCGTATAGCCACAAATAAATTCATAACTAAAACATTAGCTCACATGTATAGTTTTAAATAACTAGTACGTGAGTTATGGATAGATAAATAAAAATGTTACGACATAGTCATATTGCAAATATAGGTAATGTACGTGACAATATGTTTCCTGTATTTCGCTCTTCTCGTTGAAATCTGCAGTATATAAGCTAAGGTGTTTTACTTTGTTGAGAGAAATGAAGAGAGAATGAAAATTAATCTCATTGACTCTAACTTAATCTTATATACTTATTATAAAACAAGTCAGTTCGGACAAAAAAATTGTGACACAGATTGACACGCGGGCACAGCTATTGGTCTAGTTTTTCAAAGGACCTTAAAAGATATTGCTTGTCCTAAAAAGATGTGTCCAGTGAACCTCAAATTACACAGTATCCGCGCTTGACAAGTAAAAAAACTACTCGCCGTTCCTCTGGAACGTCCAGCTTCCGAAATTGGCAGATATATCGCGCACTAGGATATCACTAGTCACTTAATGGATTTAGTTCGGTGAACGGGCACACGGTACAACAAAGTTTTTGGATAATAAGCGGCGGTCGGACAGTTTAGCGGTCAAAGGACGACTAAATGTCGCGTGTCAGTTGTACTAGTGGCGCTCTCGGCAGAAACCCACCAATAGGTACGGTACCACCATTGTCTCAGTGGCAGAATTTGCTGTAACCGCAGAAAGTGCAGTGTTGAAGTACTGAACAGCTATAGTCAATAAAATATACATTTGTTACTCATCACGTCATATCATTGAACACCTTCGGTTCCATTGCGTAACGTAGTACTAGAAACGCAATGCCCTGTGTAAACTACTACTCGAGAAGAAGAATATGATATTCCTACCTGTATCCTGTCCTCGGGCAGGTCGGTCTTCAGCGAGAGCATCTCCCTGGCGTAAACATCGGGGTAGTGCGCGTCCTTGAACGCCTTCTCCAGCTCGTCCAGCTGGTACGAGGTGAAGATGGTCCTGCCACAGAAACCGAACGCAGAGGGGTAGACGGGGATAACCATGAGGTCATAGGGGCTGCTGTCGGTAACTTAACCTTACAGTATTGACTATATTTTGACCGATATTGAGATAGTATTGACTGATTTAAATGAAATGCATTAAAATGGTGCAGGTTACCTTGACCCTGCGTTCAGCTTCGGGGGTCACGGGTTCGATTCCGGCTGCGGAACAATATTTTCTAAAAACAATTTGTTAGTTCTTCTAGTTTTTAAACTATATATGTATATATTTACCAGGTGTTTGTCATCTATAACACAAGTATTAAGTTACTTACTTTAAGAACAGATGACTTATTATTTTGAGTTTGAGTTACAGAAATTATATATATACTAGTACTAGCGACTTCGTTTACATTGCCCATAGTAATTTCGCCCATAGTAACTTTATACAGCCCATACTAATTTTATTTTAGCTTTGCGATTTTGGTCGTGGAGTCTATCTCCTGATGATGCTTCGGTTGCGGGGCGAAACGATTGTTGAGTTTGTGATAGTGAACGTATGTAGTGCTTGTGTATGTGGTGGCGGTGAAGGAGGTTTGTTCATGTGTTTTTAAGAATCCTACATGTATCAAGTATGAAAACGGATTGTCCACTCTCCATTTTATTATTACTTTTGTTTTCCCCGTTCCCAAGGGAACGTTCCTATGTATTAGCCGGTATATAAGCTTTAATTGTATCAAAATTCATCGACATTCCTCTAGCAGAATAATCATGATGCAACAGACAAAGATACAAAACAGATGGAGACAGACAGGCATTCGCATTTTATGGACAATCGGTCTTTTATGATCTTTTAATATAATCAAATAATGCTCAAACACGCTTTTGTTAGCAAACTTATAAAAAAGAAAGAAGAAAGAATCTTCTAACATTTCTACACAGGCAGTAGTCTCCTGTGAAGCCACTGAGTAATGGACGCAGTAGCCTTATACAACAGTGTCGATATCTACCTGTGCCTGCGTTTTTTCTTCTTCTTCTTGCCGTTGTAGCCGGTGAGCCCGTCCACCGTGAAGTCCTTGGCAGCCTCCAGCGACGACACGCCTGCCGCCAAACGAGCCACGGTTACACACAATACAGTAATGCAACATTGAATGTTTAGGTACTGTTATTGCTAACCTTACTTAAAAGATCATTTATTCAAGCTCTTTAATTTCCCATATATATTTATATTTAAACATGCATTGTCATTGGGTTTTTCAGCAGGAAATTTCAGTTCAATCAGACACCGGGAAGTGGGTCAAATTTAACTTCTAAGATCCTATGGCTTATTTCAAGAATTTATGGCTATTACCTTGACTATTTTTACCAGGTACTTCGAATCATAAGCTGTGGTAGCCCAGCGGTATCACCGTACGCCTTTTTCGAGAAGGTCTATGGTTCAAACCCCGGGCAGGCACCAATGAGTTTTCTAGTAAAACTTATGTGTCTAATTGATAATTGCAATTTATCACACGCTTTTCGGTGAAGGAAAACATCGTGAGGAAACCTGCATATCTCTAGAGAATTTTGGGGATATGTGTAACCTACCAATCCGCATTGGAGCAGCGTGGTAGGTCTTAGCTCCAATCCTTCTCTCCAAAAAAAAAAAAAAACGGAGAGAAGAGGCCTATGCCCAGCAGTGGGATAGTAACAGGCCGTTACTTACTTACTTACTTACTTCGAATCTATGAAAATAAAAAAATAGGACCTTTCGCCTAAATATATCGTATATTGTACTACAAGGTAAAGTAAGCTTCCTCATATCCAATTGTCCAATGCGGTGAATTGCGCTGACGATATGCCAATGAATCACTACTTGCCTATAGTGCTCGTCTCTAAAGTTGCCATAAAACATAATCAAGGTTATCAGGTTATCTTATGTAGTATATGTAGGTAATTTTTTTCGTTTTTCGGTGTTTTCTGCTACGATATGCTGCCAAATCAAGTGGAGCTACAATCTCAGTTACAATCTACGTCTCCAAGAAAAGAAGAAGCTCTTACCCAGTGGTATTGTAAAAGGCCGCTACCTACTTTTGAAGCCGCAATACACAGTATCCATTCATTTATACAAAAGGCACTAATACATATTATTCATTACTTTAGCTATTCAAAACACTAACACTAAAAAGTATCGTAGGGTTCTAACGGTTGTCCCAGTGCACTAACCCTGCACCAGTCACTTTGTCCGCTCCGAGCCGTCATGACGCAGTTTATCGCACGACACGTTTGGGGATTGTCACATAATTACCGAATGTGATTGCCAAATGAATTAGTAAACAGGCGTGCGGGTGCGAGGAATAGACCGGGACAGGCAGGGGGTAGGGGGAGAGTCCCCCGGGACGACGGGTAATTGAATTTGGCGCCAATGAATACGACAATGAATTATTAAATTTGGAGCGGTTGCCTTATGGACCGGGCCGCATGGTGGCCAGCTACTTACGATTTACCGGATCGTCTTACTAGACGTTGTTTAATTTACCTAAAATATTTTATAAATCATATTAGTTTTACCTGTGACCTCTTTCACATCAACTTTACTTTTGAAATATCCCTAAATATATGCTATAGCTTTTTCCTTATTTTTTACAAGAACAACGCGAATTTTGTTAGTTTAGGTATACGTTGGCTCGATATATACGTTTCAATTGTAGCAAATTACATCAATATTGCTCCAGCAAATTAGTTGTGAAAGCGTAACAGACAAACAGACAAATCGACAGAATTTCGCATTAAATCCTTGTAATATTATGAATGTAGTAGGAATAAATTAAATAGCTTTTAATAAATCTCTGAAATCTACTCTAGGCTTATTCTTTCTTATTTTACTCAACCGGATACTACACGGCGGGTCGGTTACCTTAGTCACCCTTTACGACACCTCGGTAAAAATGAGGGTGGTACTATTCTATTCAGCCGGAAACCACACGACATTGGTGGTACAGCGTGAATGACAAATATTATATGCCAAATATTATTTGGATTTTTTCACTGTCCGTATACCCATGTCAGTCGTTATCAATGATGGAGCTGTTAAACGGTAAAAATAAGAATAGGTTTCAAAGTGTAACCATTATCAATACGCGAAATGTCCGGTGAACAGTATAATATTTGGTAGCCCTAAGCAATGCAAGTGCTGTACGTTACATTGCCGTATATGTTCCGTCGTGTGCGGAGGTGGGCTTGTTGGCCAGCAGTGTACCGCGCTGGTAGCGCGCTGGGTGCGATATGTGCCGGGTCGTTTGCAGAATGCGTGGCGAATCGCAAATGGATTGCCTGCGAAAGGGTGCGTGTTGCTGCTGAGGTCAAGCGACGGGTTCTGGGTTTGTTTGTTTGGACAGATTACACCGTGCACTCTGCATTTGTGCACTCTGGACGGGTACAAAACATCCAGCGTACAGTTAGATAGACCAGTTTGGTTTATTAAAAAAAACACAAACTGAACCTATCCACTTTAATTTATCCTAATAATAAGTATTATAAATTTCATAGTTTTTTAAGAATAAAATAAAGGAGAGCAACAAAAAAAATATTAAAAGAAAGTTTGTGAGTATGGATGTGGATGTTTGTTACTCTTTCATGGCGAATGCGCTTAAGTAACATCGATGAAATATATAGGCTATAAATATCCTGTTAATTGTACAGGAATAGGATGACATTGAAAAGTTGGCCAAAATTGTAATGGTTGCAACTTTTATAGGTATATGAACCACGAGCTGTGTTCACGATTCTGTTCGCGTCAATTTAAAGCATTAAATATCCTCTGTTATAGTCTCTCTCGATGCTGGCGAAAGCAGGCGTCTTAATAATTAAAAGAAAAATAAAAATTTAGTAGGTACTGTTATATCTGCCGTGTGGTATCCGGCCGATTAGAATAGACCACCCTAATTTCTTACTGAGATATCGTAAGAGACTAAGGTAAGTTGACGTCAGGCAGGTCGTAAAATACCCAGTCGAATCATGTCATATTTATAACATGTTGTCCCGACCTCACTCATTGTGGAATAAGGGCAGGTGGACGATGATTTCTTAATACCTATAATATAAATTCACGAATCCCTGCAAAGTTTGGTGAGACCTAGTTGATATCCATCATTTAGTAAGAAGCCTTAAGAATGTCAACCATATCGTATATTTGCATGCGAAATATTATATTCCCATAATTTTTTTTTTTTGTTATAAGCTTAGTCCAATCCTATGCTATCAAAAAATTATATGCTGTAGATGCTTACTAAAAAAAAGTGCAGTCAATTAGTCTAAACACGTCTGTAACATTTGCATTTGCTTAACAAGTACTAGCATCAACAGTAAGCGGTTCCTACATGTATAGTAGTGTAGTATAGTATAGTATAGAAGTGTAGAAGTGAGCCGCAGCCAATCGCCGGCCGACGCGGATCGATTGGCTGCACGCGCCGCGCCTCGCTCCGCGCCTTGACCGCTGGCTTACGCCGCCGACAGACGAACGAACAACAACCTCGAACTTTAGATGGTTTTAGCGTACATTACCTCGTACATTCTTATCTTCTATATTTAAATGAGCTAATCTCGTCTATATATTGTTAAAGAAGGTCCAGAAGTGCGTATTAATTAAACCCTGAACTATAATTCAACTTGTATCCCCGCACTCGTAATTAATACATCTCCCAAAGCAAACATCAAATCACACAAGATGGCTTGTTATTCCGTTGCCATCGCAACCAAATAATGCCTCCATTTGTTATTGCGCATTAAGCAGGCACTCGAGTGTGTTCGTAGGACGCTCGATGACAGGGAGTCGCGGCAAGTTCGCTATTCATCAGCTACACTGTTAATACGCACGATAGCAGCGACCTGTTGCAATATCCGTTTACAATATATAATCTGAATTTCGGAAACTCGTTTTTAACCATCATTTTATCCCTGTTTTCAGGCATTGAAAATCTGATTAAATTTAAATTGAATCTAAAGGTTAATTTTGCTGTCATTTGATAAGTTGTAATAATTTGATAAGTTGTAAATAGCTCAGTAGGGAACAAGCGGATTAAAGGAGTGAAAATACCCCAGAACGAGGCCCTACCCTTTTTTCCCATTTTGATTGCTATTTTTATACGTTTTAAAAATTTATTGCAAAATAAGCAAAGCTCAATCACCGGTACTTAGATTAAACTAACAACTCAAGCGTTTTTTACCTGTTCCGGAAACAAAAAGGGTTTTTTTAAATTCTATATGTAAGTTAATTGTACAAGCTTTTGTTGTGCTAAATTTAATCAATATTAACTCAGAGCGTTAGTTAATGCATGACCGACAAACTTCCACATGTATACTATAATATTATGATATTAGTAAGGATATCCCTATTATGGCGGTTTCAATAGAACAGAAGACATACTGTGAAACATGTTTTCATAATGTGGTTCGGTGCGATGGGGTAGCAACTAGAGCGTGCGGTATTAGGAATTGGTTCGAACCATGTTCGATCGTCTAAATAAGCTTAAAGCGCACACCGGTCGTTCTTCCACCTAAACTCCAGTTCGGTCTACCCACCGAAAGTGTAGGTGTCCAAACAGCACCATACATCAAGTAAAGATCGCAAACACAGACACACATAGCGCTTTCACCAGCGAAAACTAGGTTTTGAACTGTAGGATCGGAATGGCTTCTCGCTACACACTCAACGGCGTAATGACTGACGATTTACTGATTATAAATTATCACCATACTTTGTAACATACAAAATGACGCCATTATCTTGATGGATACATACCATGATTATTCTAAGAATTTTTTATTATTATTCGTAATCTACAGCCAACTTGGGTTAAAGGAACTCACTTTGATTTATGACCACTGGGTCACTATTAAGAAGTTTTACAACAAATTGTTAATGAGAAAAAAAATTAATGAACAGGTGTGGTTAGATTAAAGGGAGCAAGGGTGTAAGAAGCTGTACTAATCAAAGAACCAGTCTTGATAAAACTAAGGTGTCTATTAGATGCCTTGATATCTAGGTTATTTAAAGTCGATGTGTGGTGGGGTGATGGCTTGTACGTAAGCCAAACAGATCACTCCATAAACATACATTTTTTGTACTATGAAGAACTATCGATTGCGTTCCACAGAGTAATTCGGAAGTACTAAATAAGCACTAGCAATATCCGCACTAAACCCTTTTGTAACGGAAAACAGATTTCAGAATTGGACTCCATCGGAGTCAAAAGTCAATCCTCACATGTTTGTTTGTAACAATGTAGCACGTTGCCGGCACACTCTTCGGAGAAGTAGCTTTCCTTCCACAAGAGTTATATTTTTCACTCCTCCATCCCCGGGAGGGTTCTACTATGGATTCCAAACGAATTCCAACTCAATTACCTTCTAAATAGAGTGTATTTCTTACCGCATACTGTAGTCCGTGCGGTCGCATATATTACCCATCGGTTTTAGCGTTCCGTTTTCCGTAATGGCGTGTCCGTGATACTTTAAACAGTTTTACGGTGCCGTAATATTGTTCTGCATTGGATATTAGTACGGTGGAGGTATATGCGTTAGATAATACCTCTGTACCGTACGGATAACGATCGAAGTATGGTTTGATTACTTTTAATATGTGTGTGATTTGTATAGTATGATACCATAAGGTCGAACAATTCACCAAATTACTCATTCCCTTTTTGTAACCATGTTGTATTGTATGAGTATCGTTAAAGCTAAAACACAAGCTTACACTATGCCAACACAAGTCCGATCCTGTCCGCGGCTTTGATAATTTATAGAAGTAGGTGTTACTTTACGGAGATCCATAATACAAAACTAATAATAAAATTATTTTGTTATAATCCGCGATGAAGTAAGATAGAAAATACATACAATGTTAAATGTAGATTGGGGATTAAATCTGTTTTCATAACTGATACATGCAGGATTCGTGAAAACACGCACAAACCTCCACCACCGCCACCACAATACACAAGCACTACACGTTCACTATCGCAAACTCAACAATTGTTTCGCCCCGTAACCGAAACATCATCAGGACATAGATTCCACGACATAATCTCAAAGCTTTGCGTGTCGTTATTTTGATACTACAAGAATAGGATGACCACGCGTAAGAAGTCGCAGGTAAAAGCTAGTCATGTATAAACCTGACATCCAAACTATACTTTATCTTCGTCTGACGTCGGCTGAAAGTGTATCATGTCACAATTGCGTCACAAAGCGGCGCTCTTGTGTAGTAAATATAATAAATGTGCGGGCGGCAGGCATATTGTGCCCGTCGAGAGTGGCGCAGTGCCGGCAATTGGCAATTTTCGCGAGATCAGCCAAAGATTACATTTATTCGCTCTGCCGCCCGCGACGCAGCCTCTTCACGGGAATCACTCGCGAGATGTGCAAATTGCACGGAAATGGAAATGATATTTTTTATTAGCCACCTCATAGCTAATATTTTTCTCTTTTTGATGTGTCGACGTTACGATTTTCTTTTCATTTCATATGAAATAATAATTTCCTAGTTTTTTTTTTAATTTAACGTATTTTGATGAAATAGAAAAAAAAATAGAATGCCAATTTCACCCAACGTGGCTGCAAGTGGTGGCCAGAGCTGGACATACACATATATAATTCCATTGCTTTTTCCATTGACGAAGGTAAACATGTGTAAGAAACTTCAAATTCAAACGCGATAAGATACTAACACATATTGAGTCCTGTTGAGTTCGAAAATCACTTTTATATCTCCTCAATTTAGATGCTGTTTCATCAATCTCTAACAATTTCCTCTAAAAGAAGATAAGACCACATTGTCCAGCAGTGGGATAGGCATGAGCGTTTACTTTTATAGGCTCAAAAAGAAGAGAACTAGATATCTTCGAACTATTATTACTATCAGGACACGTGTTACTTATAAGTCTCCATTAGAACAGGATGATGGGTATTAGCGGAAACCTATGCTTACTTTATTTTAAACATTTTGAAATATTTGAACATTTGATATACTTATTGGTCGTCCGACTTGGAAGAAAATATTCAAGGACCACTCTTTGTGTCCAGCCTTTTTATTCGTACCTATCAACCGAGGCTCACTTCTAGAGTCGTTTCATTCATTTCATGTAGGTTAGTCAATAACCCCAACAGTGGGGAGGCTAATTGGTGGTTGCAATAATTACCGGCACCGCTGTCATCGATAAATTGTCAGGTAAATGAATGATTTCAGCGCTATTCATCTCTGAACCTATTCTATGAATTGAGTACACTGACCAGAAACATTTTTTTCTTACATTCCTATTATGCTAACATCATTATTCTCCTGCATTTATCCCAGTCTAAGTGGAGTCGGTACAACATGTTATAAACATCACGTACGTACGTCACGTAATTTGTCTATCTGTCAGGCCGCCTGCCTGACGCCAACTTACCTCAGTCGCCTTTTACGACATCTCGGTAACAAAAGAGGTTGGTTTTTTCTACTCACAACTTTTCTACTCTACCTATAACATTAACAACATATAATTTACTAGCACATTCATATGTCTATTGGCATAACTGTTTAAAATTTCGTAGTATTTTATGTGAAGCGGGCACCCCACAAATGACACGCAAATGTGGGATGATTTAAAACCAATCTGAGGGAAAGCCGCAGGCGCGCAATTAGCGGAGGCAAAGCTTGTTGCGAGATAACATCGCAAAGGGCCAATTTCGCTTCCGTGGATGCACTTATGAGATTTGCTCAGCCTCCCGGAGCGTGCAAGGCTGACACGTCTCTCGCACGCGCACTGTTATTACTATAACTAATCTGTAATCCTTTTCCTCTACTTTTTTATTCTGCTAATAATATAAAGTTTACATAATATTACAAAAGAAGCTACCACTGATTCTGAATTTTATCCTCCGGAAAAGAAACTCGGCGGATAGTCGTTTAAAAAAAACCAATTAAATATGATTATATGTTAATCGTTGCAATCTAGAGCTCAGATGACCACGGTTCAAATGTGTTATTATCACTCAATCTTCAATTGTATGGTAAGTATTATGTAGTAGAATAGTTTTAAGATAATTTCTAAACTTGTGTAATGGCAAGCCTAGAGAGTAACTTGACGGATTTTGTCGTAATGTATACCGATTACCGACCTACAAATTATAACCAATTTCTGGAGATTCAACACCATAAATTTATGTCTATTTATAGTCAGTCGCAGCTGTAACACTTTGCGACTCTTTCGAGGAGGTCACGGGTTCGAACCCGGGCAGACACCAATGTGTTTTCTGTAAAAACTTGTGTCTAATTGATAATTGCAATTTATCGCATGTTTTTCAGTGAAGGAAAACATCGTGAGGAAACCTGCACATCTCTAGAGAATTCTGTGGCTATGTGCAACCTACCAATCCGCATTAGAGCAGCATGGTAGGTCTTAGCTCCAAACCTTCTCTCCAAAAACGGATATTCCTCCTCCTATTCCCAGCAGTGGGAGAGTAATAGGCCGATACTTTACTTTTTTATAGTCAGCCTACAAGCGAACGTCTATTTCTTAACATTTTTCCCTGTTCCCATTTCATTTGTAAATTAATTCTGTTACATTTTATAACCAAACTTTTTGTGTGGGATTGAAATTTATTGTTTAATTAACTTCCAATATAGAAGTTTGTTAAAAAATACTAATATTTAATGTCTACTAATAATTATAAATACTGCTTTAAGTAGGCCTTCTGAGTCTATGTTTGAAAATTGTATATTTGCATGTAACGTGCCGTGCGATGGAATTGGTATTAACTTTGTATTTAAAAAAGCATCAACTTGATAAAAGAATAAGATAAAAGCTGAGAAATGTACCTAAGCAATATATGACCTTACATATCATCAATCATAATCAGTCATAAGAAATCTCTTTTAAAGTAGAATATACCAGCCTCTTTCTTACCGAGGTGTAAAATACGACTAAGTTAATGTCAGGCAAGCCGGTCGCAAATTACGTAGCCAAATAATGTGACAATATGCTGTGCCGACCCCACTTAGAGTGGAATAAGGGCAGGAAGATGATGATCAGAAATCTCTGATAAAACGGCAGAACGTCTTCTTGCAGATCCTTTCATTTACAACCAAAAAAGGGTATAAACAAGTTTCTCGAGATTAAGCAGTCATTAAAAAGCCGGTAGTAATTTCATATGTTTGATAGAAGCGAGATGACCATCTTGTGCGGCGGGAGGCTGAGTAATTAATGATTGCGTTACCTGAATAAAATTGTCGGACAGCTACGTTTACATGAAACAAAAAAATAAACAAATTAAAATACTGACAAGTAACACACACATAAAGGGTTCTTTGTTAAATCAACCTCGTTACATAGAAAGTGACAAATAAATTTAATAGGTACATGATAAAACTGCAAATCACATCCTATTCTATTAATAATAAAAATGCGAAAGTTTGTGAGTATGTATGTTGTTTGTTACTCTTTCACGGCGAATCCGCTAAACAAATATCGATGAAATTTGGCACAATGATTCCTTAGACAACAAGGTAACACACGTCACACACGTCTTCGAGGGTGAAACAGATAACAAAATATCCTTATCTAGCTATGAGTCTAAGCCCCTCGGCACATTACCCAGTGAGCTTAGGTTCAAACCCTGCGATGCCATAGAAAAACAAAATATATATAAATACAAACATTTTTATGTTCTATAAATGCAAAAATAAGTGAAGTATTATAAGATCTACTCTCGTACGTCATTTTAGTACAATTAAAGTAAATTTTTATTTGAAACACCGTCTTACCCGTTTGCACTAATCGCTCGCATATTTTTTTTCAAATAAATGTTTTAAATACTTTACTACATATTTAAAGTAACTGCAACAGCAAGTTGAGAACAACTTTTTTACCAATTTCACTATAAACCACTCCTAACCATGTAAGTTATTTATTAGTTGTAGTAGTCATTCAGACACAGAACTATACCTGAAATATTAAGTAAAGTTATAATGAAAATTAACTAATTAACAGCCTAACAAATGCATTATAATAGCTGCAAACACCTCTACAAAACAATCTTACGATATAGGTATTGTCAAAAATTCTAATGATGTCACACATTAAACTGTGAGTGTTGGCACAATTTAAATATGAGACTTTCTTAAAATGCTTAAAATTCTATTATAACAGCACTTATTAAAACTTTTAACTAAAATAAACGCAAGCAGCCTCCAATAAAAGAAGAGCACAAGGGATGCTGCCGAGATCACGTTTCGTTCACACGGCGGGTGTGATGAAAATGGAGCAAAACAGCTGGAACAAAGACCAGCTTGTCTCGGCCTACATTATGATCTCTCGAACTACACCCGTAAGCCGACTACACGCGGTCAGTAATGCTGTCGCGACACCACTGCGACGTAACGGTTTAAGCGCCGCTGTCATACATTGCTACTAATTGTCTTAATCCAAATTAATCTCAAAGTCGTCAAAGCCAATCGATAGTACCGTTCTAGTGAGCGTGAATCTTAGAGGGGGGTTTGCTGGTTCAGATCACTAATTATTATATTTATTTTATCATATGTCAATAAAAAGGCCAGCATGAGGAACTAGAACGTGTAGCTAACACTATATAGTCAGTTTAAAAAAAAGTATTGGGGTGTTAAGGGTTAATAATAATTTACAATGAATGTTATTGAATATTAATTAATACTTATTATGTTTAAAAAAAACGGTTAATAAAACATTTACTTAATCAATTTCTATGTTATTAAATTATGGTGTTAAGATTGAATGGTAATTTTCAATTAATATAATTATTAATAATAATGATTGAAGGAAAGAATCAGGTAACAAAAGTATTTAATTTATTAACTTAGCACTAATGTGTGTAAAAAAAATATGGGATATATTAAATGTAGTAAAACTTCCACAGTAATATAAAATAGATAGCGATCGTCATATAATCATTTTCCTAACAAGTTAAATGTCTTGTCGTATTTATTTTTTTAATCGTTATTATAAATAATGTATACTTTAAAAAAAGACTATATTTCAATTCAAAATTAATTTGTATTGTAGCGTGTGTTCGCCCTTAAGTACGTCTTTGTGATATGCAATGAATAAAATTGTTTTAAAAATAGTACGAGCTTTGGCACTTTTTAAAAAATTAAGTTAAAATGCTTTAAAATTAAACATTAATAAATGAGACAATTTTTAGACGATCTATTAGTAAATAAATGGACTCGATTACATTTTACATAACTTACAATGCCTATTAGATGACAAAATAAAATTCATAATAAATTGAACTTTTTAATTTTGTTTGTGTAGTATATTCAAGATAGTAGTGATTAATATTTTTAAAAAGTTTATTATGTCATGTTGAAATGACTTTGTGAGTATTCAACATCATCCTCCTGCCCTTATCCCACTCTAAGTGGGTCGGCGGAATATATTATAAACATGTTGTCACATGTTTGGCTACGTATGTTACGACCAGCTGTCCGCCTGACATCAACTTACCTTCTTCGTATTTTAGAACACCTCGGTAAGAAAGAAGTTGGTCTATTCAACTCAACCGGATACCACATAGCGAGTCAACTTACCTTAGTCGCCTTTTAGAACACCTCGGTAAAAAAGAGGGTGGTCTATTTTACTCAACCGGATACCACACTGCCAGTCAACTTACTTTAGTCGCCTTTTACGACACCTCGGTTAGAAATGAGGGTAGTCTATTCTACTCAACCGGATTCCACACGGCGAGTCAACTTACTTTAGTCTCCTTTTACGACACCTCGATTAGAAAGAGGGTGGTCTATTCCACAGCCGAATTCCACACGGCATATTGCATGATATTCAATAATAAATAAGACAAGAAGCGCTTACAACGCAAACATTACCTACATCACATAATGGCAATAATAACAAAGCTGATTGCCACTAAAGAGACATGTAGTTGTAACATTGATAAATTATCCATTTGCGATATGAAAAGCTCACCGACATATTTGTTTAACAGTGGTAATGTAAGTACATAGATCAGTAGGACTGCCACGATTTTGTATATTTCAGTATATTTTGTAGGCATATTTAGAATTTTAGAAATAGACAACACTGCAAACAATTAATTTTTAAGAAAAAAGATCAAATCCAGACATTGTTTACTGTCGATTGATATGACATTTGTACACGATGGTTAACGTTTACGAAGCAATATAATAAATAAGAAAAGCAAAGTGTAGCACAATATAACTTATCGTAAAGAAGATTAGTTATTGTACACGAAGAACAAATTAAAGAACATGATAAGATACAAAATATTTTGTATTGTGAATTTCATGGTGTCGCTCCAACAAAGTCATTATTGCACTTGAAATGCTCCAAAAAAAAATATAACGCAGTGGGCTAGTATTGGAAAATATGTTAGTTTCAAATCGAAAATATAAAAAAATGATATATGGTCTATGGAGAATGTTAAAACAAAACTCAAGATATGATAGTATTGTAGTATTGTTGCTGTGTGTTTTTGGTGTGTGATATAATAAACGTATTTATTTATAAACATATTGAAAAGTATATTCCTTCGCTTGCTAGGAATACATCAAGAAATGAGAGACTAGCATCTATGAAATGCATTAAGCAAGACATTGACGATGAAGACGGTGACTTATGTTGCCTGGTGCAATCCATGAAGTTTCAAAGTTTTTTTATATTAGCGTCCGGAATTCCGACGTATGAGAAATCTCCGAGATTGTACTGTTAACATGGCGGCCCTACACATGGGCATTTGTTTGTAATTTAAGACAATGTAACTCAATTACCGCCGAGCGGCCTGCGCTTGCGCAACGAGCTCTTAATTACGCTCATTGTTACATGTTATTGGTCTTTATGTAATGATGTAAGCCGCTAAAAATGCGACAACACTCCGATACACCTTATTATGGCTGCACTTCATTTTAATATATTCAAATTCATATTGATTTTAGTTTAAAATTATTAATAATTGTTTTCTACATATGTGTGCCTGTGATAAAAGATTTTTTAAATGAAAATTTGTCTTTATTTTCTCAGATCTGCGGTGTGGTATCCGGCTGAGAAAAATAAACCACAGTCACTTCTTACCGAGGTGTCGTAAAAGGCGACTAAGATAAATTGACCCACCGTATGGTATCCGGTTAAGTTGAAAAGGCCAACCTAATTTCTTACCGAGGTATCGAAAAAAACAGCTAAGGTAAGTTGATGTCAGGCAGTCAGCCAGTCGTAAAATACGTAGCTAAAATTATTTGACAAAATGTTTATAACATGTTGTACCGACCGCACTTGGGATAAGGGCAGGAGGATTATTAATAAATAACATTTAAATTAAAGGGTTGATTTTAGTTCTAAATTATTATTTTTTGTTAATGTTTGTTTTTTTACAAATTAAGGTTTTATTTATTTACTTTTGGCCTACCAACAAATTTTCATGTTTGATAATCCATAAATACTTGGTCTTATTTGCTAATTACAATATTTCGCTTATAGGTAGACACATCATGCTTTTATAGACAACTACGTACGATAAACAAACAGACAAATGTAGTAATAATACTATTATTAACATTTATTTAACTAAAACTTAAACTATTGCCTAAAAATACACTATTTCCTACATCCAAGAAATATTAACATAGGATACCGTGAAAAAATAAATTAAACAGGAGTCAGTACTTTTTCCACCTTTTTCTTAAAATCAGCTTTATTGTAAAAATATCTATTTCAGTATCTTTGTCAACAAGCTCCGTCAGCAATCTACTTCTTCTTCTTCTTCTTCATCAACCGATGGACGTCCACTGCTGGACATAGGTCTCTTCATGGGATCTCCACCATACACGTTCTTGTGCCGCTTGGACCCAGCGACTCCCCGCGACCTTTTTGAGATCGTCAGTCCATCTCGTGGGGGGTCTGCCGACACTGCGTTTTCCGGTGCGGGATCGCCATTCCAGCACCTTGAGACCCCAACGCCCATCGGTTCTACGCACTATGTGCCCCGCCCATCGCCACTTCAGCCTCGCGACACGCTGAGCTACGTCGGTGACTCTGGTTCTTCTACGGATCTCCTCATTTCTGATTTGATCACGTAGAGAAACTCCGAGCATAGCTCGCTCCATCGCCCGCTGAGCAACTCTGAGCTTTCTTATGAGGCCCATAGTCAGCGACCAAGATTCAGAGCCATAGGTCATCACTGGCAACACGCACTGTTCGAAGACTTTAGTCTTTAGACTTTAGACTTTAGTCAGCAATCTACACAGTCTAAGAATCAAAGAATGGAAGCCGAGATTTGTTTTACAAAGGTTAGGTGAGATTTTGACCAATAATGAAAATTTTTCTTTATTCTCTCACATGTTCTAGATATATTTGTTACCTTATAAGAGTAGCATGGCGAATCGTTACCCAACAGTGGGTTTAATAAAAACTCGCTAGTAAAGGTTCAAGTCCCAGCCCTTCTGTTACAATTGCAAAGCTGCAGATGGCAGCAACCGTTCGCATTCATCTCCCACAAATCTGTCAGCAATTTCTAAACATATTAAGTAATTTGTACCATCTTAGGAGCACAATTACATTATTTGCGGGCATATTAGAAGATTACTGTAATACGCACTCAGCCGGAGAGGGTGAGAGGGCGGCCGGCGAGGGGGTCGTCGCTGGGGGCTCGTTAGCGCGACCGTTTTTTGAAAATGATATTGTTGTTCCTGTAATGATGTTAAACTTTATCGCGTGTTTTCTTTAAAATCGATTTGCGTGCCTCTCTGTAACACCAAACCTAAGTACCTAAACTTAATACTTGTTCTTTGAAAACAGGCACGAGAAAGTCGTTTCCAGCTATCATATATTGTATCATATTATTCCAGTTATCATATCAGCTAAAAATCATCTTCCATATAGCTAGGCACCGTATGCCATCTGAGTAAAATAGACCACCCTCTTTCTTACCGAGGCGTCAGTTAGCCGGTCTTTAAATACGTAGCCAAATAATGTGACAACATGTTTGAAGCGGTGGTAGCGGAATGGTTAGAATAATGGACTTGCGATCGAGAGGTCGTGGGTTCGATTCCCAGCCATTATACTATCGACGTGAACTCACTCCTAGCACATGCATTTACCTTAGCTGGAGGGGTTAAAATAACTACCAGCTTCCATATAGGTTTAAATTTTCTCACATTGGTGTCACATGATTTGTTTTTATGCACATCTCTGGTAGAACACCGTAAACTCCTGATTGCAACATCTTTTTATATGTGTGTTGTGCAAAATAAATTAATTTGAATTTAGGTTCCTAGCAGATTAGTTATTATTTCTCCAAACAGGTCGTTACAATCTCTATACTTCGTATTTATAGAAAATTCTGTATTTTATTAAAATTACGTAACACCAAGGACTCCGGATTTCGTACAACGCGTCCTATTGAATGATAGTTACAAATTTTAATTGTCTATTCAGTGGGCAAAAGTACACAATATCAATTTTTTTTGCCAATAAAAATCAAGACCCCAATTAAAGTGCTCGAGGCGGCTGTGCACTTACATCCACTAAAATTTTGGCACCTACGACTAATTGAACGCCCTCGACACCGGGCCCCTAGCTTGTGACCTACAAGGAGCTGAGGGTGGCGTCCCACTAGCACGGATCGTACGACTGTAAGTGTGATTGAATTTGATTCGATTGAAAATAATGACAGTATTTTTTATATTGTCTCTAGATGAACATTTTTTTTATTTATATGGTTTACAAAACTAATGAGAATATTATTATTATTACTATAATCCGCGTTAAAAGAAAATATATGTAATGCTAAATGTAGAGTGTACTATTCGTTCTCATACCTGACACATGTAGAATTTATAAGAACTTATGAACTACAAAATCGCAAAGCAAAGTCGTGTCGTGTCGTGGAGTCTATCTCCTGACGATGCTTCGGTTACGGGGCGAAACAATTGTTGGAATTGTGGTGGCGAAAATGTGCAGTGCTCGTGTATTGTAGTGTTATCGGGTAATGCATGAGTTCTTACAAATTCTGCATGTATCAGGTATGAGAACGAATAGTACACTCTAAATTTAGCATTACATATATTTTCTTTTATCGCGGATTATAGCAAGATAATCTTCTCATTAGTTTTTTATTAGGGACCTCCCCAAAGTAGCGCCTAATTCTATAAATAATTTATACAGTTTATTCAATTTATTAATAAAATTATATATGCACGCCAGTAAAAACAAATTTTCACAGCAATAATTATATACTTGTAAAGGTCAATATAAAAATTTGTAAAGACGAACTTAATGTATGAGCGATAAAACCGCAGTTGCGATATGATGTTTAAAATACAGAAGTATACACATCTTATATAGCAGTAGAAAAATAAAAAAAAGGAATTTGAATACAAATTGAACCTATGTTTAACAGAGATACCTGCAGACGTAAGCCATTATTTGAGTGTAATCACAGTGACAAAATATAACAGCAAAACAATTTACAACAGTCATGACTTATTCACTGTCACTTGTCTAATTCTAATTGAAATGTAATTCTAATAGTTGAACGTTGTATAAAGACAAACATATTTGCGCCCTACATCAAGACTCATCAACCCACAATAAATTGTTTATAATATTTAAACTTTATCTTAGCAACATAGGGTTTTTGTGTCATGGTAGCTATTTTACAAAATAACGCCTCACTCTATAATTTATTGCTATAACTTCAGTATTATGCATTGTAAGAATATGTAGAAATTTGCATTGTCATATCTTTCAAACGCTAAACAGTATATAAATGTTAAATAGAAAGATCCTCTATAACGCTTTTTTATAATCGGCCTCTATGCCTGTTAGGTAAATATACTGTCTCGCGACATGTCTGTCTCACTTGCCTCACGGAAACTCACCCTAAGGGTTCCGTTAGCGAGTTGGCTTAGAGCGGGAGAGGTCGGGGAGCGATTCGATACAATTACTGGCTGCACTCGACGAGAATAATTTTTAAAAAAACACCCAGCTTAACGATACGAACAGATTTGATATTAGATATTTTTGATATTAGCGTGAAGAAAAGAAAAAATAGAACAGAAAAGGGTTTTTGATATTCGTGAATAAACCGTAATGGTTGAAAGTTGAGATCGTATGACCCATGCTAGAGACCCGTGGGTTCGAATCATGAGGTACCGATGAGGTTTTTACAGGAACCTATGTGCTTGATTGATATTTACAATTAATCATGAACAATGAAATTAAGCTACGATAGCCCAGCAGCAGACTGTGCGAAGTAACAGATTCAAACCCCGGGCAGGCACCAATGAGTTTTACTGTTAAAACTTATGTCTCTAATTGATAATTAAAATTTATCACACTCTTTTCGGTGAAGGAAAACATCTAGAGGAGACTAGTGTTACCTACCAATCCGCATTGGAGCAGCGTGGTAGGTCTTAGCTCCAAACCTTCTGTCAAAATACGGAGAGAAGAGGCTTATGTCCAGCAGTGGGCTAGTAACAGGTCGTTACTTTATATTTTTTATGAACTTTCGATAAAGCTACACGGCGCGGCGGACCTGCATATCTCTCAATTCTACTGCAGGAGGTAGTCCAGAAATAGTTTACATATATAAAAATCATAAAATGAATTTCGATGAATCATATAATGCATTTGTTTTTCGCTGGTCATATTTATTAGCGAGAATAATAGATGTAATGTATATAGAAACTGAGCAAAATATTATCTCTCGAGTTGCCCTTTTCCCACAATTTTTAAGAAACCAAAAACAAACATTGTTCGCACGAGAGTCCAATCCAAACGACACTGACAAACATCTTACATTGACTGCTCAAAAAACCGGGGAAACTCGGTACGAGCATTGTTGGGGCCCGCCGAGCTGGAAAAATATAATGGCTGGATAATAACATTATAGCTTTCTTCAGAGGGTGGCCGGGGGGGGAGCTAAGGGGGTTGCACGGCTGGGCGGAGCGTGCCGGGTCTCGCCACTAGGTCATTTAGCTAAGGTAGCTGCCCGTGAAATCACGTGGCTTTGTCTTCAACGAAAATTTCGAAATTTGAAATATGAAATTGAAATGTGAAACATTCGAATTGTTAATTTTCAGAATTAGGCGCCAATTTGCACAGATCCATAATAAAAGAGGTATTGATAATTAATTATTTAGCTGTAATCCGCGGTTAGTGACAATCTGATAATGACAACGGATAATACATTTAGCATTACATTGCTAAACGTAGTGCGCTGTTTGTTTCAACATTCGTATTAGATTAGAGTCTTGCGAAGCGATTTCTAAGCAATCTTAACGTATAGGAAATGTCGTCAAAAGTAGAATATAGGTATAAATTAAAATAAATGACAGATAGAGTTCCCCGAACTTTAAACTCTACATTATGGTTCTTCGATAAGGAACACATTCGACATCATTACATAACTGCTTTGGCAAATATAAAAGGTGTATGTAATAATATTTTGAAGAATATTTCTTATTTCTGACTAACTTTTAAACCATTAAGAAATACTATGAACAAACGAAACGGATAGAATAGAATAGAATGGAATTGTCCTGGAATGAAGTTTAATAATTTGTTATAATGGGTTCTAGTGAGAAGCTTTGCCTGACCTTGGCCGAGAAGGATTTTATCATATACCCACTATGCACTTCTTATGAACATAGATAGCCTATAGATAGCCTAGAAATATTCACAGCTCAGATTTCAACACAATATTTTTCTTCAGGAAAGAGCGGATGGTGTAAATTATAAATTTAATACAAGAATAAATACAAAAGTAATAAAAATATTATTTTACTATAACCCACGATAAAAGAAAATATATGTAATGCTAAATGTAGAGCATGTGGATAGAACGGATAGTACACTCTACATTTAGACTCTTAACTCTCCATTTATTGTACCGCGGATTATAGCAAAATAATATATGAATATATTGATTTTGTATTATGGACCTCCGTTTTGCCTACTTCTATAAATTACAATAGTTAATTTAAAAAAAGTGTGCACAGGATTTGATACTGCGAACTCTTACTTCAGATCACGTTATCTTATTCTTCACTATCGTGCCATTCCATTCGCTATCACGGACTACTACCTAAGTAAGTAAGTAGCGGCCTGTTATTATCCCACTGCTCAGAATAGGCATCTTCTCTTCGTTTTTGGATAGAAGGGTAACCTACTACGCTGCTCCAATGAGGATTGGTAGCTTACTATTTGTAACCAAAATTCCAAAATTCCATTCTAAAATTCTCTAGAGATATGCAGGTTTCTTCACGATGTTTTCCTTCACCGAAAGGCGTGTGATAAATTGCAATTATCAATTAGACACATAAGTTTTAACGAAAAACTCAGTGGTGTCTGCCCGGGTTTGAACCCGTGACCTCCTCGAAAGAGTCGCACGGTATTATCGCTGGGCTACCACAGCTTGACTACTACCTACCAAGCATTTACAACCTAATGCTTGTGTACCTACTGTACAGCTATAAAGTGTTTAGTGGAATTTGCAGAACTATTTAAGAACTAAATATTTTACAACTATTATTCAACTGCAATATAGATGTCACTAGTTAACTTTTTCAAGTTTATTTTGATGCTTTTTTCATTAAAAATTGTTTTCATAAAAGCTTTATCATTAGAACAACCTGAGCAAATGAAATAAGATTATTGAAACAAAACTATTAGTAATAATTCATTTATAATAATTCAATACAGGTCAAATTATTAATAGCAATAATAATAAAGTCAAAAATTTGTCACATCTCCGCGTTATTTTTTTTTTCTCAAGCTTGCGATACAACTATCACGATTGCAATTCTTCAAGAGTTGAATTACATTGGATCTAATTGGGACATTGACTTTTTCGTTTAGTTTATAAATAAGTTAAAACGACTATTACGTAAATATAATCCTCCTACCCTAATCCCACTCCAAGTGGGGTCGGCACGACATGTTGTCACATGATTTAGCTACGTATTTTACAACCGGCTGCATACCTGACGTCAACTTACTTTATTAGCCTTTTACGACACCTCGGTAAGAAATGAGAGTGGTTTATTATACTCAGCCGGATATTACACGGCTAGTAAACTTCTTCTAGCTCTCTAGCTCGTTCACGTCTAGCTCGTTAGATTAATAATAATGAAAACTGGCTTAAAATTAAATCTTTCACACCCGGGTAACATATGGATTAAAAAGTCTCAGTTTTATTTGGGAGCACAGAAGAAAACACATTGACTTATTGAGGGTACTTAAGCGTTTAAGTTGGTGCGAACTAAGTCGCGAGTGCGACTAGCAATTAAAATTTATAATGAGGAACCTACGTCCGGCTGCGGACCGAGGTGTGGCGATATCAAAACAAGTCATCTCAGAGATTTCTTTGAAGCGAGAAATTGTCAATATGTATGACGACAAAGGATGATACCGACGGCGGAGGCGACGTAATGAGCTGCCACTCGGGAGAGGACACCACCTATTAGCATTGCTAATGGCGTGCTCCTTAGGGAAAGCTTCGGCAGCGTCACGGGCGCGGCTCGTGAAGTCCCTATCTTAACGGAACAGGATCTAAAGTCGCGTGGCCGCCCGCCAAATACGCTAGTTGATCGGCACTTAATTCATTATTCGATCAGCCTGGAGGGGGTGGGGAGAGGCAGGCGCCCGGACGTAAAATATTATTGTTCGTATATAGGCGCCGGATTGATCGGGAGCAGGCTTTGGGGTTAGATTATAAGGTTATTGAATATTATCAAAACTTATAACTTAGTTATCAGGCACTCGCTCGAACCTCGTTAATGTTTGCTACGTAATTTATCGCTCCAAAATATTACAATGGTACAAAATTGACATCCCATCGTAGTTATCGCAGATTTATAGAGCTGTACGTGCTATTTATAATATGAGACCACGTGACTCGCTTCGTCATAACTTTAAAGAAATAGGCATTGTTACTGTAGTATTATTCTTCACAATAACTATATAACAATAGTATTTATGACACAAAATATATATCTTTTTAAAAAAATAAGCGATATTAGTAATAGCCAAACCAGGTCCCCAAAATAAATTAATAATACTATGTATTTACGGCTACGGCTTCAGAAAGTTCGTAGATCGTTAGTGAGCTTCGGTATGAATTTTTAAAATAAAATTTCAGTCTTTTTTGGACTTGTCCTTACACACGTTCAAAAAAGTAATTAAAAAGATACTTATTCATAAAGGGCTATGTTAATGATAAGAAAGCTTCGATTTAAATTGCAACAGATACGCACTAGATTATATTGTAATTTTTGATATGGGAACAATTACAAATACATTATCGAAATATTTATTTTTGAAAATAGTGACCGCGGAGTTTCTTGCTGGTTCTTCTCGGTAAGAGCACCTTTCCGAAACAGTCGTAGCTTCATTGTAATTTGACGATTCAAAAGTGCTTTTAAAAGTCAATTTGAATAAAGATTATTTAAATTTATATCCAACAAAAGTTAAAAATGACACTTAATGTTATCGTCTAACTTAAGATATTATATATAAAAAAATATTTAAATTAGATAAAATTAGATAGATTAAATATTTTAGAATTGAGATTAAAGTATTAAATAAATTTTACACAAATGCAGTTTTTTTAAATATTCATTTAATGAAATAGAACTTATGGGAATGAATTATTATTAGGACATATAAAATATATTATGTAGGTAGGTACTGTGTTCAAAATCATTTTAGAAAAAAATACTTCAGTTAGTGATAGTAAAGAAAATGACAATATTAATAATGGCAATACGATCATTTTATAGTAAAGTACAACCTCACATTTTATAATTAAGTAAAAATCAAACATATCAAAACATTAAGAAACCTTATACTTATCTTTAATCAAACTGTACGGAGAGATTTGTTATTTGGTTTTAATAATGAAATTGGTTTTACAATATACATCGAAACGAGCACGATAAGCTCGAGATAGCATTGGGGATTATTGCATTAACTAGTGTAGAATGTGAAATATCTAAAATATGAAAATGCGAAAAGTCATTAATAGCATATTTGGAATCAGCAGAGGGCGATCACTCGTTTATATTTAAGTGGTCTATTAAGTTTAATAATTTCGAGCCATCTCTCGAAAGCCTCGCGCGATGGGATATGGTAAATGACAACCTTTGTATGATTTGAGAATTAATTGAAGAAAGGGGTCGGAAACCGCGACAGCAATTTGTAGGGATACTGTAATAGAACAAGTCCCACTTTAGTTGGCTTTTCATATAATAAAGATAACGTCGCTCGGTCTTTTCCGCTCCATGCGTCACAAAAGGCCCTCAAAAACCCAAACCTACCATACATTTCACCGTCTTTCATTAAAAAAACGTATCACGACCACCATTACAAGCGAAAATCTATCCTTTTCAATCGTTCGAGTTATTCTAGACTTTATTTTATAGGCAACAGGGTCGGTAACTGTTCGCAACGGTCACAGCGTTGTGCGGGCTTGTATAGAGTGATTCCTAATTGAATTCTGTAACACAACGCGCGCTGAGTGGTCGCGAATATTTGCTCACCACTCGGCGGTAATTAGTCATGTGATAACCGCCTCCAGTTACACGTGTAGTGGTGGGATACTGTTACATACAAATAATGGTACTGTAACACTCTATTGACTCTTAAAATATGCCGATACGAATAAACGATGGTCTCCTTTCCATTATTTGTACGATTCATGAAAAACTAATTGCTATCAAATTCTAGCCTTCCAGCTCTGGACACTGAACATGAACTCCAAACCAGTAAGCAGTTAATCGGTCCACAGTCGAGGTGGTAAAAGTGTAATCCGTTGATATACATGAGCGATTATTGTATGGTATCCACAGTGATTAACACTTTTAGAAATAATACTTTTACACGTTTCGAACATGCTTTTTGCTGTTGTAAATAAGCTCAGGTGCTATCTAATAGTCTACAACGTAAACGTCTAAGTATAACCTAACAGAATCCTATTGTCTAGTTTTTATGTACCAACACATTTCTCTCAGTAATGACTAATACTGAGAACCTATCTTTTGCCACCATTGCGTATATTGTTTACACAATCTTCACCTGTAATACCCCCTCAAAGTACCCTCAACGTAATATCTCGTTGACCGTCTTTTACTTGGGTCAGGACTTTACTGCAACAAATAAATAGAGAAAATTACGTCGCTTTAGAGTAAACTATTGCGTAATTGTAACAGTATAATATGCTTAATTTAACTGCTCTGAAGTAGAGACACTCTGCTAAGAATATAAGCTTATAGTATTCTGATCAAATTGAAACAGATCCAAACATAGCCGACATTATCCGGGATGGCACGAGTGACTCAGAGCATTACTCATCGATTTGACTGTTGAAAACTGGTTTTAGATTGTTAATATTCGCAGGCTATGTATATTTTTTAGTATTAATTCCCTAAGGAAAACGCTTTAAAAGTCTGCTATATATTTTTCTTTTTGTATCATTCTTTAAACAGGACGATTACAGTTTATAGCCCAGGCAATGACATGTAGGAAGTAGTTCGAAACTAAACTATCATATAAAACATTGTCCTAAAATTGTCCGTCTGCCGAAGTGGAACCTGAAATGAAGCCGACGTGGTGACGAGCTGATGAAGTGACTGTGACTGATCGTCCCACCATCCAGTACGTACCGTAGATACATATAGGACGTCAGAAAACTGGCATCTTTAATTCGACGCTGCATCATCTGTACGAATATTACTTAGCTTCCTAAAGAGACGCTCCCGAGAAATGCTTAGAGAGATAAGTTACTGTTAAGAGACTGATATTTAATATAAGGAAATCAATGTTCCACATGAATCACAGTCCGGTATTGTCTGCATCTCTCTCTCTTCTTTTTTTGCATGCTTATTCTTTGGAAAAGAGCACTCTGTTTTTCAAAATCAAAACTCGCAGATTCAAATATACTTTTACAAGTACTTTTAAATCTTTAAATATGTAATACATTCAACGATGGTTAATGTTATGGCTACTACGGATGAGACACCAACTTTAACCCCCAATCCTACCCTAGTCAAAGGAGAGATACTTGAGTTTTTACTTTGATTTTCTTCAACTTCTGTTTTTATAAAATAGCCAAAAAAATTCTGGAACTAGCTGTGCACGTATGAACGTGTGGTTACCGAACTTAATATGATTACATAAAAGTAAGAGCACGTGATTAATACCAATGGCTTGTAGGCTGAAACTATCAAGAAAGTAAGGAATAATCGGTAGTTTCTCTATTAAACTACAAACTTAGCAGACTCTCTCAATTTGTACAACATGAACAAAGTTCAATGTGCACTTTGAGTAGAAGGACAACATCGCGTGAAAAAATCCTTATCTGAACATAATTTCGGTATCTGTGCAAGGTGCCTCGTCAAATAGGAGATGTGTGTTGACTCATACATCCATATCTCTTTCTATACAACAGGGAAAGGAAAACATTTTCTTAGCTATGGGATATTCACGGAGCGTCTCCGTAGAGTACCATGTGCAGCTGGTTCGGTGTGGCTCGCGAAACCCACGCACTATCCGTAGCTATGGTTATGATTATAGGTAGTGTTCGGGGAAGCACTAATCAGCACTTGACTATTCGTTTGTCTGTTCTACGCGAGTGAGCCGCCGAGGGCGAGTGGCACTCTCCAGCTCGATGGAGACAAACTTTTCGAGCACATCTGCGATTGTAATGGAATACGCGATTGTCTCTGGCTGTTTGCACTCAGCGCCAGCAGCAGGGGGACCGTGTGTACACAGTGTTTTGCTTATTACAAGCTTTTTGAGTATTGGCTCTCGACACTCAGAAATCGCTCGGAGCGCAATCTTGTCGAGGGCCGTTCGGTCCGCGAGAGAAGTGATGAGTCGGAATTAGTTATAAATTTATTAGCAAATTCGTATTAGCATACTCGGCACCGTGGAGTGGGTTAACTTATGTTAATGGGGCAGGCCCTCGACGTGCGGCCGGAGGAGGCGCGGCAGTAAGCGATATTTGAGTGGAATCGACACGTTTCCCGTTCCTAGTATGGAAATATGTCGTCTAGGCGCGGTGTTCGCCATCTGGGGAGTGATACGTCAACTCGTAAATAACAATAATCCATTATATATTTAGAGTGCCTGTACATAATAATCGGTTAACGTGCCGAACGTGAAATTCCATCCTTTTTATTTAAAATGCCGATAATGTTGTACTACTAAATGTAGTGTATTTTGTGAGGATAGGATACATCTGATGGATTCAGGACACACGTGTAAACGCCTTCGTACTTGACCCACATCCTAAATCACGCCCATGTGGAATGAAAGAATGCTGGCAGCGATTCCGCGTTGAATCACTAAACTTTGTACAGAGGAAAAAGGAGCCAGCTCTCTTGTCACCTAAGGAGGCAGTAATACCGAGGTAAGGATAGTAAAAACATCCACTTTTATTCCATGGTCCTTTGATCTCAACTGCAAACGCTACAAATATATAACTCTCGATAGGAGATACGTCACACCTCAGGGCCCAACCCATCTGGTCTTTTGCCATCATCCCGACTTATTCCTGAAGGCCTTAAGAAGAACAGGAACGTCAATGGTGGCAAGAGCGATGTTAGTTATATATGTTAGCCCTGTATATAAACTTTAGGTGACCCAAATTTGATCAATATTTTTGAAGCTGATTAGTCGTGAAAGCGTTATACAGAGAAACAGATGCGTAAAGCTGACTGCCAGTTTTCACTAATTGGTGCGCCCCTAAAATAAGAAGAGAAGGGTTCATTAGATATTACAGAAAAGAAACCGAAGCTATTTATTTGAGTTTTTTCCCGACACAATAATGCAAACAAAAACAAATGGAACATAACTCGATACTTTGAAGTGTCGAGCGCACGCTAATACGTTGCTTGTTATTGTAGCTCGTCGCCACTTAGCGGAGACAGCGGCGTCTGTGACACCCGACACCGCCCGCCGCCTCCGCCGCCACCAGCATGAGGCGCAGGCCGCGATGTATCCAAGCGGCACTCGGAAAGCGTCCCAGTGTGACCGAAAAAACATTTCCGCACGTCGAACCAACCAGATAGCTTGTGAGTTAATAAATGTGTTCATTTGTAGCAAGCCAATAAAAATATCTCGAAACCATGACGAGAAAGTAAGCTGAGAACTTGACGTAGAAGAGTAAGTCGAGTATTTCATCTTGGTAAATCCGTTAGACTATGCAATGCAACAGAATTCAAGTAGGTATTTCGATGTTTCAGTGAACAACCGCAAACTGACTGTATATCACAATTTTGTGCTCTTTATGCAAAAGTTTAAAAGTTATCAGCATTTCTTAGAGAGACCCTACTAGAATGATCCAAGACCAATATTATAACTCACTAGGTGCAGTTGCGGCAGGTCATACGCGGTCATTATACTTTTTTCAGCCTTCAATTGATTATGGTAAATTATACCAAAACTTTGTGTAGAGGAAGCCAAGTACAAATTTAACAAATATCACAGTTTCCGCGTTAAGTTCACCTAACAGAGCATAAACGCTTCCACTCTCGTCGTCCATATTCATGGGTCCCGAGTCAAACTGACTATATTGACGTAATGTGGAGACGCGAACTCCAGCCGAGTGTGAAGTGAGGCTGGCTCCATGAATATGTAACGGTGCACACGGCGCGAGACTAACTTTGATTGCAAATGTTGCCAGTTACGAAGCACGCGTTACCTACGAGGGGGCAAGTCGGGGGAACCTCAAAGATAAATATTACGTACGCGACCACAGTGAGGTAAAACAAGTCTTACTATTGCTTATATAGTGCAAATGGTTTTTTACATATTAATGTAAGAAGTGGTCCTTCAAGCCGGATAGATTTTCATAGATCTCATTGTGAAATTTAACTTTGTAAATATGTGCTAAACATTTCAGGAGATAAAAATGTGAGTTGGGTTTAAAGATAATTTATCTTATTTGCCTCTCTTTGGTTAAGGCTGGGGCAAGTCATTTACAGTTTGGATGCTGGAAATATTGATAGGCGATGGTGAATTTCAAATCAGATAACTCGTTCGTTTGTCTGTTTTGTTGATTATGATACCAAATTTTATATAATGTAGGTATAATCTTTGTTTGTTTCATTTCATCTATTCGGGCCGACTCTTATTCGGAGGTACCCAGAACGATAAATATCTTTTGCCGAAAAAACTAAGCTCCTATTCTTTCTCCTTAACTTATCCGTAGCGATAAAAAAGATAATATATATAGACACATAGGCACAAAGAAGCCTTGGATATATAAGACTGGTAGAGAGAAGGTTCTTAATGTGTTTTTATATAAACAATTAGGTGCTGGCCAATGAACTTGGGGCAACTTTATGGTCTTGACTCTAACCACTTATGTACATCCATTGTTCACCGTACATAGAGCCAACAACCCTACCCCTAATTTTCGAATTAAAAATGGCGGCTTTCTAAACAATGGAATGCGAAACGACCATCGTTTTCATTGTTTTAGAAACAATAAAAAATACGCGGCCATGTTGGTAAAATGTCAAATCTACTCGTGGATTCCTCCCCGCGGCGTTCCAAATATGAAATTCCCGCGTAGAAATGGCGGCGAAGGCAATTTTTACAAATGGCTGCCGGGCCCCCGCCGGGCAGGTGGTTTGTTTTCTGCGAACCGCTTTTCAGACCCGACTGGGGTTGCGGAGTCGACCAAAACACACATCTAGCACACATACTGAATTTGACTGCACCCACAGACCGCGACCGCCGCACAGAGTGGCCATACATAATTTAAGAACACAGACCACTGAAAACGATGGACCTTATTGAGTAATTCAATCTGCAAACGTTTCTCAACGTCTAATTTACATTTAACGGGATATTTTCAAAAACGTCACGTTCCACCTAAGCAAATTCCTTCCCTAGAGTCCTCTAAAACGGTGCATCTCTCCGTCCGGCCGACGAGAAGGCTGCTCTACGATCGAAAGACCAAAGTTTATTTTCCGGCGGGGATTAGATTGGCATGTGATTTGTGCTATCGGGCCGGGCCTGCGCGGTGACGTTTGACGTTTGGCGGATTCATTACTGAGACAAAGGCGGGGGTAGCGGGTGCGCGGGGGCGGACGCAGCGGGGGGCGCAGAGGCAGACGAGGGATACCCTCACCGCCCCCGCGCCCCTCGGCCTACCTTCAGCCACTTTCCTAAATCAGCAACGTGTATTGTTTAGTATTAGTTTCAAACCGTTCTGGAAATTGGAAACAGTTAATGTTTACTGAGCACCGAGTAATATATCATCTGCTCACAAATATCTGATTTAATTTAAGTGTATTCACATTTGCAATTCATAAACATAGACTGACTTTCCTCCGCATTAGTACTACGGTTAGTACTTGTAGCTTTAAGGGTTTCGATTATCGCAGCGTTAAACCTACGCCATCAATAGTGCTATAATTATCGGTATAATATCATATCATATAACTATCATAAAACATGCACATTATAACGGCCAAGTGAGGTCGGTTTTGCTCGTTTCTCAAAAGTTACTACTTGGAGCATTAAAATTTGTGGTTAGAAGCAATCACAATTTGTATTAGCTTTTAAGTCACAAACCAAGATATCAAATTATTAATTAAATAATAATATACGCATATATTAAAATATTTTTTCAGTTCATTTACAACAATCCAAACAGAAATAATAGGTACTAGGTTTACAAAACAATTAAATCGCAATCGAACTTAGGGGTTTAATGTTAAATTCAATGTTTATTAATAAGAAATCAAATTTGTTACCTATATAGTTGTGTCATTTCTGTCATACCCTGATTTAATACACCCTGATTTAAACACTCCAGAAGGAATTGTTCAAGAATTGAATAATAATATCTTTATTTATACAATTGCACTACTATAACAGTATTATTTTAAAACCATAAAAAGATGAAATATAAAAATTAATAGTGCAATGCTAACTGGCTAGCTGCTGGAGAATCCAACACTGATTTTTAGTAGAAGCCAAAAAAATATTGAATCGTAAGATGCTGACCTGAGAGGTGAGGCTGCGCGCTGGGGCTGTACGGAGACTTGATCTGCGGAAAGCCTGCGGACAAGTGGATTAATACATTAATTACACGACTACAATTACTGCACTCCTCCGGGAATTCCAATTTAAAACTGCCGGGAACACCGGGGAGCTGCGCTACGTCGTTTGGACTTTTATGCTGTAAGAGGGCGGTGCAGACGGCAGCCAAGACATACAGAACAAGATAACTTAATTGAAATTAATACAGAATAGACATTTCTTTGATTGTATATTCTCCCTTTTCTCAACCTATAGACGTCCACTGCTAGATTTAAGTCTCTTCACATGACCTATATAAATCACGATCCTATCCTGCAGCCCCATACGACCTATTTCAGGTCGTCAGTCCATCACGTAGAAGATCTACCGTTGCTGCGTTTTCCAATGCGGGGTCGCCATTCCAACACCTTAAGACCTTAACAACCCTCAGTCCTCCGCACTATGTACCCCACCCATGGTCACTTCTGCTTTGTGACACGCTGAGCTATTTCAGTGACTTTGGTTCTTTTACGGATCTTCTCATTTGTGATTTGATCACGTAGATAATACACTGATATATAGATATATATTACTGATATATAGTAGATAATATCGCCCACCCGAGGTTTATTAATAGGGCCATAGTCAGCGATTGTATATTAAATTTATAATTTAACATTCCTGTATTTTTAGCACTATAGAAGTAATAAAAAAACATCCTTATCTCATTAGCCAATGTTATATCGACGTCAAATGACTATCAAATATTATGCTTCGTTACATAATCCATTGGAAAATGTGTGTAATTGATAATTGCAATTTATCACACGCTTTTCGGTGAAGGAAAAAATCGTGAGGAAACCTGCGTAACTCTAGAGAATTCTGGGGATATGTGTAACCTACCAATCCGCATTGGAGCAGCGTGGTAGGTTTTAGCTCCAATCCTTCTATCCAAAAACGGAGCGAGGAGGCCTATGCCCAGCAGTGAGATAGTAACAGGCTGGTACTTACTTACTTATAAATGATAATAATTTATTTTTTAGCCAAATTGCAGTATCTAAGAAGAAAGAATTCCATTAACATTAATCAAAGTTTATATAATTATAGAAGTGTTAAGACAAAACTTGTCTGTATTTCTACTTGTTGAACGCATGTATTTGTGAACTGTTGCAACCATGACTGATGGTCAAAAAAATTTTAAAAACACCATTACAGGTAATGAATGGCCAGCAAGAAAATCGGCACTACAGAGTCAGCGCTAAGATAACCACCTCGCAGAAGCACAGGTAAGCATGCATGCATCATCCTCAGGATTTCATATAAATAACAGGTGCCTGTATTTAGCCCATTTCCTCCATTTCATTCAAATTTCCTTCAGTTAAGATAATTTATATGTAATGTCTAAGTCTTACATTAGCCCGTCTCACTTCAGTCTTGTCTAGTGTCTGAACGGGTTGTCAGCTAACAGACAAATTATTTTTGTCTTGGAGTAAATTTATTATGTCTATTGTAAATTAGCGGTGGGTTTATTTGGCGAGATTCCCGTTCGGGTCATTAACAACTGCTTAATAAAGGGAGTCATCGCATTCCTTAACTTATTAAAAAGCTTTATGGTGATTTGCAAATACAATTTAGAGCAGCGTAAAAGTAAAATTAGTTTATAGGGCCTAAAACACAGACGATTTCGAGTAAAAGATAAGTTATTGTACAGAGGGAAAGACAAAACTATTTCGTTACGAGCTACTTAGTAGATCATGGTCTTATCGTCTACTATTATGTATACCTATAAGGATTAGAGTGATTAATCTCTATTATTCTACTATGACACTTCTCACAAATTTACTCAGATACTCTTTACTGAGATCAGATCTTGGATAGCCAAGAACGATGCTGTGGTAGACGATCGGTGAAACTGTGTGACTCTCGACATGGTATCACTGGTTCAAATCCATCAATTCAAAGATGAATGAGCTAAATTCAATCCATCATTCAAGCATGAATGATTTTTTCTACGATAACTTAATATACTTATGAACTTAATTGATATTTACAATTTATTACACGCTTTTCGGTTTAGAAAACATCGTGAAGAATCCTGCATGTCTAAGGAGATTTCCTGGAATATATGTAATTTACCAATCCGCGTTGGAACAGCTTGGTAGATTTTAAGCTCCCTTCTTCTCCCTTCTCCAAAAAGAAACCCTTAAACCTTCTGTATAAAAGGAGAGAGGAGGTATTTTCGCAGCAGTGGGATAGTAACGGGCTGCTACTAACTACTATAAAAGATCACAATACAAAAGGGATTTGTTATTTGGGTAGTCTATCTTTGGACAGGTTCCAAAATAAAAAATCTGCTGCATTTTGCACTTGCACTGGTGAAGTTGGCAATTATCCCCTATACTATATATTTATACTCTCTATAGGTACTCTAAGTTCACAACATCGTTCTCCGCTCTATTCTCTCCTATTATCTCCTGTTTCTACACCCTTTATATGCCTCTGATACTTTGCACAATCCATTTTTTTCAGGTTCCTAAATTCTTTGTAACAAAATTCTTTGTAACTTTCTAGATTTTCATCCACGAGTTCATTATTAATTTAATTTGGCCATTCTGTCGTAATTCAGCTAACATCGTCGTCGTAATATTTTGTTAATTTTTACCATGTTCCCATATTATTTCTAAATGATTAGCAAACTAGTCTTATTGACCCTGACGTGTAAATAGCTATTTTGTACGAATGTTTGTCTTGATGACTTTATAACGCTACGAGTATTTTTGAGCTACCAAATTAATTTATTCTCCAACATGTTAAAATCATTTCATCATCATCCTCCTGTTCTTATCCCACTCTAAGTGGGGTCGGCACAACATGTTATAAACATGTTGTCACATGATTTGACTACGTATTTTACGACCGGCCGCCTCCCTGACGTCAATTTACCTCAGTCGTATTTTACGACACGAAAGAGGATCTATTCTACTTGGCCGGAAACCACAGGGTGGGTCAACTTACTATTGTCGCCTTGTACGACACCTCGATAAGAAATGAGGGCGGTCTATTCTACTCAACCGGATACCACACGGTGGGTTAACTTCTAAAATCTTAAATCGCCTTTTACAAAACCTTGGTAAAAAATGAGGGTGGTCTGTTCTACTTAGCCGGATACACACGGTGGGTCAACTTACTATCGTCGCCTTTCACGACATCTCGGTAAGAAATGAGGGTGGTCTATTCTATTCAGCGGGACACCACACGGCATAATAGTAGTCTCTATATAATTATAAAAAAAATCGTATTTTGTTGATACGTGCCTATATACCATCCGCAGGAAGTTAGCGGCCAAGTTGTAGTCCGCACCGCTTATGTTGTTATCCCTCGCTTCGGGCCGACAACAATGGCGCTCCGGTCACCGCGGAACAAAAGTACAATGACGTCATTACCCCCCACTCCCCGCGTAATTGAGGAAGTCTTTATTCCCTTTGTACTTGAGAACTTAACTAAATGTAGGGAAAATAACAGTCGACTACCTTCTTGTAGGATACACCAAGCGGGCGGACGAAACTTTTTCTTAACGGAACACTGTAATAGTCCCTTATAGGTTCAGAGATCATTTTTTATGTTAACGACTGATGAAGGTATTATTAATTGTGACAATAAGAAAAATACTACAACAACTTACTTATTATATATACCGCTTTCGTAAGTACATCTTTATTTACGAAACTGTCCCCCCATTGTCTGGTAACATATTACTTAGAAGAAAAACGAATCGCATGACGTCGTAAAGTTGTATATGTATTTCAGTGTTGAAACCTTGTCCTTGAGGAAACATAGCCCGTCCTTGTATAGGCAAGCGATTTTGGTTCAAAACTATATCGTCAGTTATTAAGATTTTCACCTTAAACGTGTTTGAGTGAATATATTGTTTATTATTTCAAAATATGCCTATATTTCGTAGTAATCTGGTCTGGTATAAGTGGAAGCTGTGTGTCAGCAACTAAAGCTCCTAGCTTGATCGTATGGTGTATGTCCAAAATTCCGAACATCCTCAAAGCTTATTCTTAATGATACTATAATTCATTCGATACCTATTGTGAATTCAAGCGTTCTAAGGCCTAATAGCCGTCAACATATGGATTACATAACAGTGATCGATATCCTGACCTATCCTAGAGGACCCCTAAGGATAACGAGGCTCTCAGAATGCCTAGTAAGTCGGGCTAACTCGTAGCCGTATCGGATATTAACATAAACTGCTCTCGTGACAAGTTGCGGGCGGACGTGTGTGTTTAGGCTTTGAAAAAACATCAACACTTTTGTTCGATGACAATAGAGTACTAGGAGGCCCTCCTCGGGCCCCTATTGTCATCTGTCAATATTAGCCACTTCATATTGACATACGCTCGACTTTTCGAGGATCACTTCCGAGCTCTGGAAGACAAATATCGTAAATTTTACTAAACTTAATGCATAAAAAATGCACTATACTAGAGTTTAAACTTTCTAGTCGTGTTGTATCCGGCTGAGTAGAATAGACCACCCTCATTTTTTGCCAATGTGTCTTAAAAGGCGAATAAGGTAACTTGACGTCAGGCAGGCGACTGGTCATAAAATACCTTGTAAAGTCAGGTGTAAACATTCCGATAAAATCGCATTACTTATATATTAGGTTCGACGTTTTGGCAGAGGTGCATCCGCCGCTGCCACGGACTGACTGTCAGTTTGTCGAATAACTACTTTTACCATTTAGTAATATGAGTACCAAGTATCCAAATATAGTACCAAATACAGTATCCATCAATTCAATTAACAGTTCACCTTGACAAGCCTGCATCCTGACGGGCTAATAGCCCAAATTGTCTCAGTTGGTCAAATCCAGAGTATTGCTTTAAATTACAAAAATGTTAAGGAAATTAAATGAGGCTCGGCGTATACTTGAGGATTGTGCGTTACGATTACTAATAGATAAATACGTAATATTCTTTAAGAGCAAAGACCGGCTCTCCGTAAAAATGCTGAAATCAGCTGGAAAAGGGTTATCAAAAAAATTAGACTTAGATAATATAATCTTATTTTTAATAGAATTTATTGTAGGCCAAGCTTTAGAGTTGTGAAATAAAATAATAACACAGAATACAAATTAACTTCTGTGTTATCTACCTGTAACCTAAATTTCGTACAAATCTTTGAACCTGTTATCTCGGTATACCGATATACATACACTCACAGCCTATTGCCTCTATTTTATCAATTTGATGGTCTAAGCTTCATTAATGCATGTCGAGTGATAACGTGATCTAAACTGATAACGATCACCCAAAAGATGACAGCAAGCTTTAACCATAGTTCTACACAACATTCTATTCATTGCATTTGTATAAAAAAGCACGAACGGTACATAAAAACTTTACTACGGGCAATGGCTACAATTTATGGGTCGTATAAAGGTGCTTCGTGTGCGAAAACTGCTTCCAAGTGTCACGTATAAACTCAGTTGCGTGCAAAAATAATAATAGTGGTAGAGCTTTAATATTTAAAACCTAGGTATTTCTCCCTTCGGAATCTAATTGGAATTGGTTGAATTCTGAAAGTCAAACAAACATTCTATTAATATTGTGAGGCATATAGGTATTTTGTCTGACAAGCCGTGCCCCCGGCTTCGCCAGAAATCAGTATTTCTGTCAATATATATAAAACGTACCTTCTATGAATCAACACCTTCCGGAAGAATGCGCTAACTTTTAGTACAAACTCGACCACATACCGAAAATCGATTACATACAGACAGACATATATTGGGAATTTTGTTTTATAGATAGATGCTGAGGAGTAAACGTGTTCACAAAGACTTTGATTGCCGCTTCAGGTACCAAGACTTGGTTGACAGCTTAAGTTGCATTAGCCCAGACAAGTAGTAAATCGATACTATAACATGTTGTTGCTGGCCAAATTTTGCTGGGATATTTTGGATAAAATCACACTTAAAGCGGCGCCATCTTGACTTAGTGTTATATGGCGTCTTCATGGTGAATTCAAGAAAGGTAGAGATTTATTCAGTGTGTTACAGATTGGTTCATACACATAGTGCTTGTTATATTTAAGGTGTTACGTAGTTAGTTAATAAAGTAAATTTTAAACTTTTGTTAATTGTGTCACGTTGTAAAAGGTTCTCCAAATGTAAAGTGGACATTCTATAACCAATAGTATTTGGACTTAACGTTTTTTGCAAAACCAAAATTAACACAATTAAATTGCGTTGATTGGCCAATACCACGTTTCTAAATTTTTTTTAATGAAATGGGACTCCTTACATCATGTAAAGGAGAAACACGCTTTGTTAAGGTAAAATTGAAATTAAATCTACCACCCAAATATCTTAATAGCCGGGGGTTCAAATATTCTATAAGTCAGTGTAGAGACACGGTAAAGGTCCCCTTCCGAACCGCTCCTCCCCCTTAACCGACCTCGAAGAGGGTCAGTGCTAATGAATCGCGATGACTCCGCTACGGCTGTTATCGTAATTTGTCTTTCGTTAATAAAGACTTCATCGCTCTACTATTGCTTGTTTGTTCGTTTGTAAAAAGCTAATTCATCAAGAAAATCCGTCTGTCTGCCTGTTATGTTATCACGGTTAATCTGCAGGAGGAGGAAATTTAATACAATTAAAGTTTATACCGTTTATCGTTTAGGATAAAAAAAAACTCGTTATACTTTCGCTATAAAACCGTTTAGCGTATTAACAGCTAGAGCCAAGTCAAAGAAACAAATGTTATAAGAAATTATGTATAATAGATAGCATGTCAAACGGTACATGTAAACTGCCCAACTCTCTCGTTTTGACCCTACCTAATTCCGATTTAAATGAACTGTTATTTTAAATATATAACTGTCTATTGAATTGAATTTATTTTTGTCATGTAGAAAGGAATTGCAATTGGTACTGTTAGAGGATGGCACTGAAATGCAGTATACTACACGTATACTTGCCAATATAATGCTTTATACTTGCCAAGTTAATAAAGCCAGCATACATCGCAACCCCAATAGCTCGCAACACACCACATCCTAACGCAATAAATTAATATCTAATCGAGTTCAGACAGTTAATTGGAAATGGTTCTGTGACACTAAACTTGTAATCCTCCAGGAATGCGGAGTGCAGGGTGGCCAGCGCGAGCTGGTCCCCGCTGGGCTTGCCGATGAAAGACCATCGTGAAGCAGGGCCAGGGCTGGGTCGGAGGGCGCAGGGGCCCAGCCCCGCTGGCGGCGGCGGGCCGGCTAAGCCCGTAGCTATTTCATTACCGCGGCCGGCTAATCCGCGAACAAAAGAGCGCTTATAATTCGAGATGCACGCTAAGTCGCTATTGCGGGTAATTGAAATTTTATTGGCAGCGGGTCGGGGCCAGACTGCACGGCCCTGACTTTGCAAATATTTTGTATCTAATTTATCTCACGACCTTTACAGTTGAGATTTAAAGTAATATTTAAATTTCCATATATTTCAGAAGTTATGATAGAACTAAATAAATGTATTGCTATTACCCGCCTTTGTTAGGAATCTATGTAAAGTGTAGTAGGCAACGTTCGTATACCAAATACATGCAGGACTAGTCCAGGCACTACACACACTCATCACGACAGTATCTACAATAATGCATCGTTTCAATTCTGTCGTGGAGTCTATCCACCTGATGATGCTTCGGTTACAGGGTGCAACGATCGTAGAGATTGTCGTAGTGAGTGTGTTGAGTGCTTGTGTGATGTGCTGTTGGTGGCGGCGTTTTGTGATACTTGTGGTGACTGTCCTGCTTTTATAAAGTATATGAACGTTACCTATATACTAAAATTAATATTACATAGATTCTCTTAACAAACGCATATTACAGCAAAATAATTCTATCATAACTTTCATACTGTAGATTTCCGCAAAGCAACGCCTGCTCTATAAATTATTCCATATATTCGATTGCTCAACAAAAACCATAGACGTTTGTTTCAGCTCCTACGATGCTCCGCGAACTTTTACTGTGATTTTGAGGACGTATTGTGGCAGCCAAGAAACTGGATCAACAGATACACACGTACGTAACAAAATATTGCGAATTCATACCGAAACAGTAGAAGGGCACGAATCGCGTATTACGGTGGGCTGAACTAACAAATTATAGTTTCCGACGAAGTGTCACAAAAACTTGTGAAAACAAATCACGGCGCCAGCGGACCGCTAAACGCCGATTACATACTTGTGTCACCACTTGAAGATTACTTTTACCGAGAAATTGTAAAAAAACAATAGGTACAACTCTTATTTTTATTGTCTCTGATAAATCTGAATTCATGAGAAATAGGCGTCTGTTAGTGATGTTTATATTTTCCATAAAGAGGCTTACAGAAGAATCTTATTATTATTGAAATGACTGTCAGGGAGTATAGTTTTAAACCTATGTATATATTGCGGGCTGCAACATTATCTCATATGCATTTCTTATTTCAGGAAGTCAACAGCATATTAAGTAATAGTTATGTGCGACTTTAATACTCGCAATTAGATATGTACCCTGTGTTTCTTTCTTGTTCCCGAATGAAAAATAGGATTTTGGTACGAAGCGAGAAGACCGTCAGATTGCATTACTACCTCTTATCCTATATATTTCTCTTTTCTCATATTTTTTTGTGGTTTACCTTTGTATAAGGTTCGACGTTTCGGCAGAGGCATCCACCGTGGTCACGAACTGACGAAGTCGACATTAAAAATTTCTGTACGCAAATCTAATAAGTTTTTCCAGAAAGTTATTGTAGAAGCCAATACTCAGTCCCATAAATGATATGCTAACTATACTGACTCGTAGGACCACAATCACTAGCCATTTTAAATTTGTACTATTTTGTCTAACGGTGGTAAGACTAAATCCACAACATATATTATCATCCTATATCATTTGTTTCCTAAGTGACAATAAAGTTGAATGCTAACAAACTAAACAGTTGTATCGACGTTTCCCGTACAAAAGTTCGGGTAAATCTGTTAAGTGCAGTTAACCCATTCAGAGGTTTAATCCCGTTCAGCTCTCGAGGGGCCACAATGGCCACAATCGGCTCAGGAGCGGCCCATTGTGCCAAGGAGGCAACACTTTCTACGGATCATTGTGCTCCACAATGCGCCTGTCAAAATATTTGGGAGTTAAATTAACAAATTGTACGGTAGCGGCGCAGGATACGCCTGCTCGCCTTTTGTGTACCGGTGGGTGTTTATTAACGTGTCATTACTTGTGACCCTTGTTGTAAGAGGATGTACTATTATATCATATAAATTTAAACTAACGTCAAATGAATCACCAAATGTTTCACATTTTCAATTACATTTAAGTTTCTGCATCCGAACGAAGATGTATCCAATTTGCTGCTCTCGACACGTTGTCATTGGTTCTTATGTTGTGCCCGCGACCGCAATGCAAAAATAACCCCATATATATGCTATATGATCTTCACCATTCCCGAAAGAAAAATGTGATTTTTTTATATGTTAGAATAGAATAGTAAAAAGTATTTAGCGAGTATAGTAAACTATATTTACTAAATAGTTTTTTTTACGACGTTCGTACCAACTCCAGCCTTTAATCTTTCAATCATTAAAAGAAACATTCTTGTTCCTGAAAAAAAGGCGGGACTTTTTACGTTATAGGTGTGTTACCCCGGCGTATAGGCTTATATTTAATTAATTTGTGCCAAATTAATAAAATATTGGTCCAGTTCGAATCCAGGCGGTCCTATGAGAAAATCTACTCATCCAACTATGGTAAGAAAGTGTTTGTAGAGGTGGTTGTTACAATGTAATGGTGAAGCATCAATAAACATGTTAAAATCCGGAGGTGAGTTTTCTATTAAATAAAAAGTAACGTATGTGCCCAATTGATATTTACAGTCACAACTTTTTCGATAAAAAACCTTCTTCTTTGAAAAGGATTTTTGGTATATGTAACCTATCAATCCACATTTGAGCAGTGTGATGGGTCTAAACTCCTATTTCTGTTTATAAAAGATGGCGGTTGAACAATAACAGGCCGCTAAATACCACTAAAGTATTTTGTGAAATAATGCAAGGAAATTTGCACAAAATGATCTCTTTTTCTCTTATTGGAAAGATTTTACCATCTTTAAGTGACGTCGGCACAACATGTTATAAACATGCTAAATGATTTGGCTATGTATTTTATGTCTGCCTGACGTCAACTTACCTTAGTCGCATATTACGACACCTCGGTAAGAAAGAGGGTAATCTTTTCTACTCAACCGGATACCACACGGCGTGTCAACTTACCTTATTCGCCTTTTACGACACGTCGATAAAAATGAGGGCGGTCTATTGTACTCAGCCGGACTACACGACATTCTTATTAGGCAGGTTTATAGTTTGCAAATCCCAGAAATATCATATTATTACTTAATATCATTTATTTAAAAGAACTTTAAAGCATATATCTTGTATTTAAACCTACAACTTTACAGCATTATGAGCGAAGACTAGTAAGTAATTGTTAAAAAAAAATAATTTCTCAATTTTTTTTAGTTACAATCAAATCAAAATAATCTTTATTCAAATAAGCTCTTTCAAACACTTTTGAATTGTCAAGGATCGATATGATTAAAGAAGCTACAACTGGTTCTGAATGTTGCTCTTACCGAGAAGAACCAGAAACAAACTCGGTGGTCAATCTTCTAAACATTATCAATTTTACTTTATTAAAGTCATGTATGAAGCTGAAAGAATTTTCAAATCCAGGCTTTTTTATCATCCAAATAACTAATTCTTACAGAAATTAACTAAAGTTTATTTTAACCGCGAGATGTAACAAGCACACAGAGCAGCCGGCGACAGAGCTGTGCTGACATTGTTGATTAATATCTGATTACTCTGTCCGATGGCTCCGAACAAGCAAACTGTCGTTTTATATCGCCGTATCGCGACGCCTTTGAGGCTCCTTCACGCCAAGCCTCTGTCCGAATCATTGTTCGACCTTACAAGGAAAGTTGCACTGTAACCCCCTGCTTTAAAGTTTAAATTTCATTAACACTAATCTATAGAATAACAAAGTTAACCGCTAAGCGAATTTAAATCTTATTACCCATGTTGTTGGGCTGTAAGTCGTTTAATTAGCGGAGGGAAGGGCCTCGGGCAGAGAGCGCCTAGTGATGGAGTGACTCAATTATTAAAATATTTATATTTCTTCCTTTATTTATTGCATTTCCACGGCATTAATATTTATGATAAGCCTTTCCGTAGTAGAGTTGCATTCAATATTACATACTTATCTTATAGTTATCATAAAAAAATTGGAGCCTACTCCTTAAGAATCGATTTTAAAACAAAAACATCGTATGAAAGTTATGCGAGAAATTGAAATTGATTAACCGATTATTAGAAAATCTATGTTCTGTTAAACATAAACGTACTATCACTTATCGTACCTTATGCATGAAGGATTCATAAATCGCATGCAATACAAACAAATTAATGAAAACGGATAGTAAACTTTACAATTAGCATTCCTAGGTTTTCTTTCATGGCCAATTATAACAAAATAATATTACCGTTGCTTTTCTATTGTGGGTGGTGAACGCCTACTTCTATAAAGCAAAATAAGTTATTGTATCTTGTTTACACGTATAAAGGAGAGATAGATAATAATTAGATTATTACTTTTGTATTAAGGATCTCCGCAAAGTAACGCCTAATTCTATAAATTATATGATTGACATGTTTATTTTTTTGCATTCTATTGAATTACAATATTTTGCATTCCTATTTCTTGCACAGTTTACTTTCGCCAAATTATGGTCACTTTGACTTCCTTTATTTTAAATTTAAAAAATGGTTTTACTAAGCTGCACTAAGCTGCAAAGATTAACTTATAATCATCAATCAAATTGTTATTATTTTTTATTGAAAAGATTATCCACCGAGTTTCTTGCTGGTTCCTCTCGGTAGGAGCAAACTTCGGAATCAGTGGTAGCTTCTTTAAAGAAATTTGACGATTCAAAAAATATTTTGAATTTGAATTTGATGTGTAATACAACTGACTACTCTTACCAACGGGCAACCACTGTTAGTAACGTAAACTAATTATTGACTATATCCTTTCTGGTTGTCCTCAGTCACCTTTAACGTATTGTGGGAGTGCAACTTTACGTATTGCTTGCATGGGCTGAGGTGCACAAATGCAGTATTGAAGTAGCTGCCAACAGAGCCCTGATTGCATTATTATATAAAATCAATATATACCCGTTTTCAGCGACAACCTAATTACTAATTGATTGCCAACACGTACATTTATTACGGGGTCGACATCACTAGCGTGACACCGGGAGGGGGGGGGGTGCAGTGTTAATAGCAGGCAGTTAGGGCCCTTTGTCGAACGTGTGAAGTGAGCACTGGGGACACGAGGCCCGCGCTGCCGGCCAGCCTAGCCTGCGCCGCCTCGCCGCCCCGCTCTTCTGCCAACTACGGGAAGACAAGGGATAACGCGGCGAGGTAGAGAGGTCAAGGCACGGTGGCCGAGCGAAGTACGAAACCTGTTTATCGCGACCTACCACGCTTCCTGCGGCCGATAAGCGCGCACGATGCTACTTTTCGCGAAAATCCGCACGCGAATCTATTCTCTAATATGATTTAAATTAAGGCGCTAATTCTACGCCGAGTTTAGGTCGCGCAGTCCGACACGCGCCGCCGCCTGCCGGTACAGTTATCGCGCGGCTGTGATGCTGTGCCAGAGCCAGGAGCGATGCTGAGGGTAGCTATTGTTATACCAATTTTTCTTCGTTTTGATATCATTTTACCGAGGCACGTGGTCCATTAGAATTAAACGCTCCGGCTGAAATTTTTGTTTAAAACTGTAAGCGATTTCATTATGATGAGCGAGTAAATCTTTCTCGATGACCTTGCGGTGAGCCCAGCCAGATCACAACAATTTGCATATTCAGGCCCTAGTATAGGCATCTCTGGCATTTGAAATTTTCCTTTAAAAAATACTGCTGTTAGTGCTTATTTACCATTCACCAAACGTTTGAAGGTAATATATCTGTACTCTTCCTAGAATTTACTTAACCCAGTTAATAATTCTTCGTTCTGATAGTTTCTAGTGTAGGATCTAAGGTGCTCCTGTTAGTCTGTAGCTAAGTCTCAAGTATCACAAAATCTTAGTATCACTTTATTAACTTTAGTTTATTATGGCATGGATTTTTAAAAAAATCTATGAAGACTCGAGGCTACCATCACGACGTTTATTGCGTGAGTTGTACAAATAACAGAATTTACCGAGAAGCACCAGGAAACCCAGTGATCAATCTTTTATTCCGTGTATATCAAGCTATTCCGTGTGGTATCTTGTTGACTATAATAGACCACCTTTATTTCATATTGAGGTGTCGTCAAAAGCGACTAAGGTAAGCTAACCCGCCGTTTGGTATCCGGTTGAGTACAATAGACCACCTTCTTTCTTACCGAGGTGTCGTAAAAGGCGACCACACTTAGAATGGGATAAGGGCAGGAGGATTTATATACTTAAGCTACTCCCTTACGAAGTTGGAAGTATTATCGAGTCCGAGCATGTTTATCATTTATACAATCTTGTTGTGTGACACGTTGACACTGAAATATGAATGTTCCAGCGTTCCATCCGAGCGAAGCCACGGGCGTGCGCGAGTGTTCTAGTAATTTAATTTCGCAGTGTATTTAGGTTGTTCATTACACATGTATGAGGGTGACGAGACGAGAGGCTGGCTCGAGAAAACGATAAAAACAACCGATTGGCATTCAGCCTTTGATGTTCGCGAGCGCGCGCCGAGCGACTTGCGGCCCTGCGCCGCCGACCCACGACCGCTATCGGCCCGCCGACCGGAACAATTAACATGTCTTCACTCGCTTTGTGTCGACACAGACACACACCAGGCCGGCCCGGGGGTAGTTCAAACTTCACACTGCGAGATCAATATTTGACTTTGAATTCAGGTCGCGGCGTCCTTTGAGGTCCCGCCGGCCGACAATCAAAATGTTTACCGCGACATGTGTTAGGATCTGCTCTTGCAGATCGCGATATTAATTAGCACTAGTTTATTGCTGCTGACAGCTCAGCTCCCGTATTAAAGTAGAGATTTATGTATTTGAGTTTGGTTGATCGTCATATTAAAGTCGTACCTACGCGTTAGAAATGGGCTATAGTTCGCCTTGGATCGTCCTTATCCTCAGTAGCGATTCTGTGTCAGAATATTTTCTTATATTATTAAGTCTGACTTTTTATTATTTTAGCTATACAGTTTATAATGAACGGACTCCTATAACAACGTTTTCTAGTTGCATGGAGATTAAATTTACATTGTTATTTATATTGTTACAATTCTCGTGGCTGGTCCTGAATAAAGCATCCACAAAGTATGGTACTTGAGTGTTATAGTTTATGATTCGGATAAAAAATATTTTAACAGAATATATTTATTTCAGAGCCACAACTGTCGCTGCTGAGGAGGTACAAACTTTGTTAATGGTGTCGCAACACTCACCTTTTGTTCAGGAGGACGCTTTGCTACGACAATTATTGTTTTTAGTAAAAGCTTTTAGTGAAAACATTGTTTTATAATCTATTTAAATATTTACTTCTCTCATTTTCGCGCCATTTACGGTTAAACATTATCTGTTGCTTGGATATGCGCGTCATGACGGTGTTCGCGAAAAAGTATATGGTGTTCAGAAATGCGCGTGCGGCAAAAAGGCACAGAACACAGATTGATATGGACAATGTACAAAAACGAAATGGATTGTAATGGGTGTTTCTATAAATACTTGATAAAATGACGATAAATCTTTGATGGTACCTAATTTACCATTTATAGACGTAACATTTTTAAGTGGGTTATAACAAAATAATTCTGTCATCACTTATAATATTATTAGCGATGGGCAAGATTCCCGGATGGCTTTGTATCCGGGCAGCTCATTAGGCCGGGATCGACCCGGTGTCGCTAACAGAATAGCGGAATACGGACGGGGACACACCGGGATTCAATATTCTACATTCTATATTATTGTCTTTAGTTTTGTCACAAATGTATTTCCATTTGTTGAGAAACCAAGCTATACTATTATTAGCTATATTTCCATCCCGATTTATATATCTATAGATAACGATGTATAGCTTAGCTTAGCAATATTAGCTGTGATAGCATTATAGAGAAATAGACACACTTTTGTATATTTATAATATAATTTTATTTATTTAATGAAATATTGACTATAAGTGTATATCGACATGGATATAGAACTTACTAAATTTTCCATTTGTAAGCAGTTTCCAGGTCGATAATGGAACTGAGGATATTATGTGAAAGAGAACGAATTAACTATCAGTTTTGATCTTAGGGCCCGTCTTCACAATGAAATTAATTAATAAAAAAAACGCTTTCATTCAAAAACACAAACACATTAATATATTCGTAACTTGAGTCATCATCCTCTTGTCCTTATTCCACTCTAATTGGGGTAGGCACATGTTTTAAAATGTGGTCACATGATTTGGCTACGTATTTTATGACCGCCTTCCTGACGTCAACTTAGTCGCATTTTACGACACTTCGGTAAGAAATGAGGGTAGTCTTTTTCTACTCAGCCGGATACCACACAGCTGATATTCATAACTTGAGTATTACTGTAAACATCGACAGATAAGTTGCCCACAGAAATTGCCATCAAGTATACTATGTTAACACAAAATCAAACTCAGATGCCAGAGTTAAATCGAGACAGCGTGTCGTCACTCTGACACAATATTTTATACCTGAAACAAGACTAAATAAACGTGAGTGAGTTAAATGCAAACACTAATTGGAAGATAATTAAAGTTTACCGTAATTAAGCCGTGAGCAGCTCGCCGGACTCCTCTGGGACTTTTATTAGATGCCACTTTAGATGCTTTATTAAAATAACATTAAAAGTATTTAAACTTTTTTAATTACTGACAGTAATGACAATAACAGTTTAGGCTACGGACCTCACGCTAAGAACTCAGTGTTGAAACAGCTGAAAGAGATCTACAAGTAAATATGTTATTATTGCTATTGGTGCTTCTAAACTTTGCATATTTTGAAGATCCAGTTAACGATAAGTTACCTCAGACAGTTACGCCGTGTGGTATCCGGCTGAATAGAATAGTACCAGCCTCTTTTCTTACCGAGGTGTCGTAAAAGGCGACTAAGGTAAGTCGACCCGCCGTGTGGTCTCCGGCTAAGTAGAATAGACCACCCTCATTTCTTACCGAGGTGTCGTAAAAGGCAACTAAGGTAAGTTGACTCACCGTGTGGTATCCGGTTAAGTAGAATAGACCAACCTCTTTCTTACCGAGGTGTCGCATTAGACAAGTAAGGTAAGCTGACGTCAGGCAGGCGGCCGGTCGCAAAATACGTAGCCAAATCATGATGCGCCAACCCCACTTAGAGTGGGATAAGGGCAGGAAGATGATGACCTCAGTCAGTAAATACATATCGCACACTTCCATGAGATTCCATAAGAGATACTCTGAGTACTTTTACCTGATCTGCAACGACGTCCATTGAAAAGACAGACATGCAATAATCGATGCATTTTAAAGATTTTCAAAGCTAACATAGCACATATCTACGTTCTGGTGACACATCAATACGGTAACATACTGGAAAACATGGCACCTAGATGCGTAAAAGACCCTAAAAATAATTAACAATAAATAATGATCATAAAAATCTGCTGAATTAAGGCTTATTGACAATTTACTTACTTTAAACTGAGCATCGCTTCGGTGCTAATATACCTATAAAAAGTGCGAAACTTTGTTTGATATCAAGTTGGCTGTGATATACCGGACTACATTTTAACAGCTAATCAGCCAGAGCATTAATAGTGAAATTTAATACCAATTTTAACTTAAATACTAGGCTCACAGGTATACTGCGTCCATCATATTATCAGTCTTTTGACAGCTCACGCTCATTAAGTTTTGTATTGCTTACGTACAAATATCATACAAATAATATTTGTACTTTATGGATGGGTACCGCCCACTTAGTGATGTCACACATAATGGGTTACTACGATTATGCCACAGATTAAAAATAATCGGTAGAAATCGATGTTACGAGTATTAAAAGACATTTAATAACATTATATAAAGTTTTACTTTCTTCTTAGTTAATACATGAATACAAATAAAACAATCAGGATATTTTAATTTATTTTATTAGCACGAGTCGTCGGAATGATAATCAACACTAGACTCCTCCGATGAGGAGTCTTCAGTAGCAGTTATTATTAGCTCTTGTGTAGATAATATATTATCAAACGCAATATCACGTTCCCAATCAGAGAATATTACTCTTTTAGTTCTTTCCACCACACTTGCCCAGTTCTCGGCCGTTACGTGGGTGCAAGCATTTTTTAGCAATTGCAACATTTTATTCGCTGTGAATGGGGGGCTTGTATTGCATCTCGCAGCATGCCCTTTTACTTGTGCCCATATAAGTTCTATTGCGTTGTACTGGCAGTGGTATGGAGGAATCCGAAGAACAGTATGGCCATATTCTGCTGCCATTTCATTGATTACATAGCGTTTTGCTCTCTTTTTGGTTTTTAATATTTTTATTAATTCAACTTTTAACATTGAGTCGTCCACATTTTCTCCATTGTCCCGAAGCCAATTAATTATTTCATGCTTTTTATTAGCCTGTGTTGGCATTTTGTCAATTTGACGGGAGTGGTAGGGCGCATTATCAATAAAAATTATTGATGGTTCTTCCAATGAAATGAGCATTTTTTTGAACCACTCTTCATACACATTTGCATTCATCTCTTCGTGGTAGTCATTTGATTTCTTCGATTTAAATGCCAACAGTGCGTCTTGTACAAATCCTTTTGCTGTACCTGCATGGCAAATGATTAGGCGCTCACCTTTTCCCATTGGTACTGAGGAAGTGGAATCAGCAGTATCATCAGTCCAGAAACGAGATAGTGTGTGGTTAGCGTTGAGCCATGTTTCATCCGTGAAAACAATATTTGCCCAATCTTGTATTTTCTTTGCCTCTCTTAAAAAATCACAACGTGCTATAGCTATATCTGTGCGTTCCATTAATAATTTTCTTTTATTTAACTTTTTATATGAAAAGCCAATTGTGTTCAAAACTTTGACCAAAGAAGATTTTTCACCATGAAATAGACCACTTCTTTTCAAAGAAACAATAAGTTTTCTCAAAGTTGGAATTTCTTTTCTCAAGTAGTAATCTAGTTTACGTAGGTTATCATTAATCGAATTACTTAGGTACGTAATTCGATTAATGATAGTAGGTACTATAATCGGAATGGTATCGCATACGAGAATCTTTAGGACATCACTATCGTCAATCTGTCAAAAGATGGTTAATATAATGGACAGTGTATAGCTTACAAAATCCTACTTTATTTTGACATACACGTCCAAGCAAGCGATGTTGCTAACTGGTCGCTTCCATATAAATTTTCTGTCAAATTATTTTTTTGTTGACAGAATGTGTGACATCTATTTATATTTGTTACGCAATAAGTTACCTACTGATGATCACTCTCGAATCGCTCTCACCAGCTCTAACTTGAAAACACACTTAAAAAAAGTCGCCGAGTAACTCTGTAGATAAAAGTCAAAATCTCTTACAAAATATATAGGTAATATAATCACAAATAAGATCAGAATAACCAAAGTTCACGTCAAAAGACTCTAAGAGAGATAAAGCTTGGATTCTATTTCGTAGCACTTTAAAAGAACGCGTTATTATTTTACCAGTTTAATCGTTACAAAGTATACAAACACTATATATTCAATAAACATTAAAATATATTTGAATGGAGAGCATTTGATCGGAGAGCTGAAGCCGCGGGTCGCGCCGGGCTCGCAGGCCCACTCCATTACCGCGGCCGGCTCACATTTAAACACTAAACAAACATACGCTCCAAATGGATTTTATCCCATCCACTCCCATTACACGAACAACTATATCAAAGTTGCTGTATTCTAATTTTCAGTTCAAGTAACTTATGAGGCTCGCGAGTGAACGGCAGCCTCTCGTTTGGAAAAACACGACACGAATCGGCATGTTATTGTTTCAGATCTCTCACTTTAATGACGATATTTAATAATATTACGAGTATCTCTGCGTATAAAACACAAATATATCTCGCTAAACTCACATTTAGAACTCGAACTTTAACTGAAAATATATTGAAACGTAGTATTAAAAACTCCTTTTCATAAAGCATAATTTATTTTTCTTTTCACTGAACTAATTTCTATTAATATTCCCTAAACCTGTGCCAACCTGTATATGTGTAAATGCTGTGCCAACCCCAGTGGGATAAGGGCAGAAGAATGATGACGTACGTTTTTGTACATTTAGCAAGGACATTAGGAAAAAGTTTTTCGACAAAGCATACTTTACTTACATTTAGGAAAGAAGCATCAAAATTGATGTAGTACCAACAACCAACCTCCCCAGCCGGCCGCCTCACCAACGAACTCGTGAAACTCTGCTAATGTCAGCTTGTGAAGGAAGTTGTTTCATCTGACTTAGCTTTTTAGGGTTTTTGATTCATGAAATTGAAATAACGAACTGAAGCAGAATTCTTATTAAGTAGAAACATTTTTTTGGCGCAACAAAGCGTGTTAAATGACATGAAGACCCATTCGCATTTACCGATAAACGTACTCAAATCTTATTCAATTTTAATACAAACAGATAATCGGAACTTTGTAGTTCCCTTTCGTTCACTTACACGTAAGACACAACTTTAAAACCACTTGACCAGCCGCTGATGTATCAACGGGTGTTGCATTCATATATGTCCATGAGGGTCTCACTTTTTAACTGTTAACTTGATATAAATTAGGACCTCAAAGGGCACGTTGACACGGCATTACGAACTCCAAAATTCGGCTCGTAATTAAACACTTGCGAGCGAGCCACTCTAAACAAACCGTCGTTCCATCCCCCAGCGGGAAAATAAAAAACAAATCTTTATGTATTGTCCGAATTTCTAAATGCTAATCCGGCACAAGCGCCCCCCGGCACCCCCCGGACCCTAATGGGGTTCTCGAGGAAGGCAGTATTACTGTAGGACGAAGAAAATTAAGCCATCTTGGTTTAAAAAGTCCAAAAGTGGGGGCGGACGGGTGGTGTATAGATTTTTTGGGGTGCGCAGCGCGAAAATAAATGTTTGGAAGCGATACTGAAGGGCGCGACGATGTTGCCGGTGGATGCTGCGAGCGTGCCGCGTGTAATAGATGCCTCGCTGAGAAACTCCTCTAAGTGAAATGTCTGTTAGGTCAATCGCAACTGAGCCAGACCATAATTATCTTTAATTAGGTTATTCAGAAGTCATTTCGAAAGTTTATTCTATTTAAGTTTTCCCAACTTCAAAACGATTAATATGAAAAAACATAAATTACATTACAATTAATAAGTTTCAATGAAATTATTGTGATATCAGTTTATCATAGGGGTGGAATTGTGAATCCTGTATTCTAAATATTCGAATTAAATTTCAGCTTTGTTGTAATAAAATCAAGTTAGTTTTGCTGCCAGCATTCTTGGGACCATTCTACGTGGGCATGATTTGTATAGTCTAGCGTGTAAGTATTTTAAGACAGATATAACTTGTATATTATTGTAATTAAAAATTAATATATAAGTTAATTTGTTATATTATTATTTCTTGTTGTCTCTTCTAGGTAAACGCGATTTTCCACGCCGTTCGGATTTGTTCGGCTGGGACCCAGATGCTCTTTATAGCTGTGGTCATTTGGCCTATTGAACGAGCATCTCCGAATCTCATATTTAAGATATAGTGGCTATCGCTGAAGCTCATGTTTTTGTTTAAATCTAATTCAAACAAGCTGTACCCTCAACCGATACCCAAAATAACCCTCGGTTGTGTACTTCGTGTTATATTCCTGTTCTTAAAGAAAGAACTGAAACTTTGAATACTTTACGTTAGCTTACTCATAAACACCAAATTTCATTTATATGTTCCTCAATGAGACTAATGCACTGTTGAAAGACAGCTATTACATGATTAGATAGGCAAAATAGCAAAAAAGCAATAAGTAGTCCCTAGCAATGCACATTTAAAATAAACCACCAAACCTAACCTAATTAGCACGTAGGTCCACAGAGATCGGTTAGTTTCCAACATATCTAGTCGTACTATGTTGAGTTAGGAGTTAACTCATATAGGTATCTACTCACAGCACTCGAAATGAAACATAATTCTTGTCTCGTTCAGCTCACGCAACGCAAAATACATTCAAATTTTCTTGTCTATTACAGAAATTAATGCCACCATTCGCGAAATATAAGTCCAGTAAAGAAAGCGGTTGTGAAGCAACGCAATAGTCACGAAATTATGAGTTCTCGCAGCCATTAAACACTCAAATTATAACGAAACGCTGGAATAACTACATAATACTCCACGAGCGTTAATAAAATCTCCATAATAAGATCATACTCTCGAATTAAATAACTCATTGTAAATAAGCACCCAATTCATATTCAGGCCGGGGGAGCATTATCATAATCGGCCGCTTCCGCCTGATCCCGGCGAGGGGCGGCCGCGGGGAGAGGGACTCCCGAAGGCGATGCCAAAGTTTCCTCGGAGCCCTCGTTATGTAATGAGGCTATGATTCAGGAAATATTAAATCAATAGCGTATACGTAATACGAGTGTGGAAGGGCAAAACCATTCCACTCTCAGCGAAGAGGACACGGGTTCAGATTCCAGTCTGATATTGGCACGTTTGACTCTTGCATAGAATTGTATGCTTAATTGATAATTCATCGCTGACTTGTTACTGAGGAAAATGTTGTAAGGAAAACTGTCAATTCGAGGAATATATGTGATCTGCTAATCCACACCGAAGTAGGATTACAAGCCCATAAGGCCTTTCCCAGCTGTGCGCTATGTTGCGTCGCTTGTTTGACAGCCATTGTGTATGCTTGGCCGCGTTTGTTCTTATGCGGATTAGTAAGTTCCACATATTCTCAGAATTCTCTAGAGATATGAAGGATTCCTATTATTATATTATTCCCTCACGATGTCAACAGAAATCCATATAAGTTTTAATAGAAAAATTGGCGTTGAACCGGTGTCCGCTTCGAAAGAGTCAATCGATCTCACCATTCATATATCACACTTTTTTTGGATAGGTAAGCGGCATAAAAGTAAAATATCACAAATGTGATGGTAAACAGATGTAATTATGTCCCACTGCTGGGCTGATCTCCTGTCATTGACGTTCAGAATGTAGAAAAGAACGTTAAACAACGCTCAAAGAGAAAATGACAATTCTGCTCTACATACATACGAGTAGCAGCTCAAAAATCACCTTCTCCCACTGGGGAAAAGGCTTATTTTGGACATGGTCTCTTGATCCACTTACAAAAGCCTTAAATGGACGGCGGATATCGTTCCAGATAGTCGAAGGCTAAGTGTCAGTCTGTCGGGCTCGGCTCCGTAGTTCGGGCCCTTTTGTGTCTCGGCGAGTGCGAGCGAGCGCCGCTCGGGCTCGTTGGCGCCAGGAAAAGTGAAATCCGCGGGAAAACTCGCGACGCCGAGAGGTCGAGTGTCCTCTATTATTGTTACTCGACGGCCATCCAGATACAAATCTAACCACCCTCGAAATAAAGTGTAGATTCAAATGGCGGCCGGATAGTTTCGTTTTCAGGCTAATTAGAGGCGAGGGAGGCGGCCGCAGGACTCGAGCGAATTCCAACTTTATTACTGTAACTTTAGACTTTAATTTGAATGTAGTTGCCGTCAGTAAGTTAGTTCGTTGCCGTATAAAAGAAAATGGAATTGGTCTGTTTGTTGTTTTGGTTGGAAAATTTCTAGGAAGTTTTAATTAAAACTGTAAATGAGCGGAATGGCTTAGTGTTAAATACTTTTATTTGCTTATGAGATTAAAAATTAGTGCTATGTACGTAATTAGGAACGTCCATTACACCGTTTACTAATTTTATAAGAAATACTCCTTCGAATAATACATAAAGTCGATATTTTACTTACTGCATGTGTATTTCGATTCGTTATATTTTTAAATGACATTTCCCCACAATTATCACATATATAATTTACCTATCTATATTGTCAGTTTGGATACCCATGTAGTTACTGTGTTATGGTGTGCAAAAACATTTGTAAGTACGTTACTGTGAAGGCTCACGTGCCCTCAAAACCTCAGTGACAGAATACGAAATTGTGATTAAGCGACTATAACATCTTCGTTGGGTTAGTTTTTAGGTCATTGTAGATTCGCTCGTCATTCATAAAATCGAATATTTAGAATATATTAAGTATGATACCATCGTTGCAGAAAAATGTGGCCAAAAGCCAGAAAATTGCTACAATGATTTTCCATAATTACATATAGATTGTCGGTACAGATATATATAGACAACTGTAATTATGGAAAAATTAAAGGATTAAAAATCATATTTCGAATTCACCAGATATCGTAATATTAGAGCTTTAGGTAAATTTACTAGAGATTTTACGACTCTTATACCATGTAAGCTAAAGGTATGATAAACTTTTCAGAGACTGCTTTGAAAACCTAGTCCTGTAAACATTGTATTTTGATGCTAGTGTATCAAAACACAATGTTTACAGGACATATCCGGGCGCGGAAGTAGTGGTGTGAAACTAGCTATTAAGCAGGCGGCAGCTTTGTGGCGAGGTGTCGAGGCGCACCCCATTGTAGCGAGGCGCCCCCACCACGGCCCCCACCACCGCCGGCTACCAGCCTGGTATTGACATTTGCACGTGAACTTCGCTAGTGAAGAGCCGAAATTAAAAAAAAAAGCTTTTTGGAAGTGTACAATTTTGTTGTTTTAAACTGCTGGTTTAGAAGGAATGATAAAATCAGATTTTTTAAAAAACCCGTTTCTGAAGAAATTCTATGTATAAATGAATGTAGGGCACTCTCCCTCACTGCTCTACATTTACAAGCATTAGTTACCAACACACCATTACTTCCATCACAACACTACCATCGCGAAGCATCACTAACACAATACCTTGAGTTTCCTTGAGAAACCTAAGTACGGGAGTTAATAAATATTATAAAAAAACAGTAAAAATGACCTTAAAATGGTCGCTGATTCTGAGTGTGTGGTCTGGAAGAAACATCATTCACATGAACAATAAACAACATGTTTGAAATAGGAACAGAAAACCTGTAGGACATATCATATCATACGTATCGCGTTGGTAATTATAAATAATTTTAAATAACTTATTATCTTAATATCTTTTGCAAACTTGTTGATAGATGATAATGCTGATTGAATAATTTTAAATTATCTTAAACTATGCTAAATTTCAAATCGCAAGTTTAGATAGTCCATTCCTAAAGTTGACCAATCTTAACTTTCAACTAACATTAATAAAAATGATACGACTTATTTTATAATCGAATGTACGAGTATATTTAATATTATACGACTAAATGAACTGACATTGCTTATCCTACGAAGGCTTAATAAATCCGTGTTTCATTTAGAAACAGAATACATAATTAGTAATCTTTTAACGTTTAAGCTGACGCGTACGATGTCGCAATAACAACTTGTCGAGCTATACAAACAGTAAGAAATAAGCTAATTTAATGATTTAATAAATGTTTCTATAAAATATATGTGAGAATGTGCTGTTGTAGCATTGTAACCCTGAGCCCCAGCCGCAGTCCCCCAGTCCCCACGGTGGGTCCAAAGCCAGCGGAATCTAAACTGTAATTCACGGACCTAGAAAAACTTCTGTTGCGATCCAAGAACCGGCAGCCCTCGCGTATACTGGCAGCAAAAAACTATCACTGAACATTTAAAAAATATTATTTTAAATAATTATCAACTCTCCAATATCTCTCTTTTAAGTGCTAGTGACTATACGTGACTTTAAATTAATTACTATTTGTCAATACCAAACTTTTTGTAATAAAAATGTTATAATATTGTCCAAGCTCTCACATAGAGCTTTAGAGTGAATTTTTATCGTCACCAGACTACTGACCACTACTGAACCATTAAACTTATAACTATTTGATTGAACATTTCACATACACACGTGATGACATTGACACACTCGTGTGATCCTTGTTCAGGGTTTCTCTGTCACGATTAATACAGTAATAATATTAGCGTTGCTTGAACTACTAATGCTGCCATCTAGTAGTTTATGCCTGCACCTCCTTTTGAACAGGAAACATTTATATATAATTTTTATATAGATAAGTTTATCTGAAGCTAAATGTTTCCGACGCACACAAGGTAGGCAAGGTATTAACACAGTTTCCACATTTTTTAAAATAAGCAGGTTTCCTCGCACCAGGAGTTCTGTATATCCACAATTACATTAATTTTCAGTATCTTTATACGGTGTTAAATATTTTGAATCTTGTTCGTCTCTTTGGATTTTTACCCAGGAACTCTTACGGTAGCATAACAGTCAACCACCTTTTATAGAAAGTAAACTGATTCAACATTTTAACGGGAGATTTTGAAAATAATATGTGGAGAGCACTTGGTTAATGCAATGTAATCGTTAGGACTAGATTATACATAAATTCATAGGTTACATATCATCATCATCCTCCTGCCCTTATCCCACTCTAAGTGGGGGTCGGCATAAACATTTGTCACATGTTGTCCTATATATTTTAGGACCGGCCGCCTGCCTTACCGTCAACTTACCTTAGTCGATTTTTAAGACACCTCGTTTAGAAATAAGGGTGGCCTATTCTACTCAGCCGGATACCATACGGGGGTCAACTTATTTTCGTCACCTTCTACGACACCTCGGTGAGGAAGAGGGTGATCCATTCTACTCAGCCGGATACCGCACGGCGTACATAGGTGAGATGTAAGGAGCTATTTATAAATTGTGTAAATATGGATTGGTTAACATAATTTCTATAATTGTACGTATTCCCTGAAATATATATAAAAGAGCGTGTTGTCTGCTGTCGGTAGCAGCGCGCGGCTAATATCCGCAGCACTCGTTTCACACCTTCACGCGAATCTCCACCCGTAAGTACTTCGCGTGGTGCCGTCGCCGAGCTGGAGCGGGCAGCTGCTGCACACCATATAGCTCAGCGATAGAGGGGCAAGGGGACTCTTTTACATCCCTATTGGCTAAAACATTCGTAACAGTACACCTTCTTAATGGCCATATTGAACCACGAACCATAGAAGCTCTGGCGATCGAACTTTCGTCGTACAATCATTCCAGCGCCCAACCCAAATACTATTGAGTAGAAACGGAAACCAACGTTATTTTTATTTGATCGTATTAGTATTTCGCTTGACTTACCAAATCTGGCAAAAGCTTTAGGTAGGAAATACTTTCAATAGTTGGAATCAAAAAGATCCTTCGTTAAATATTCATTTGAAGGAATACTCAGGGAGAGTATCGGTAATTTGGCATTACAGATTTTTTGTCATGTGATTTTGTCGCGGAGCTTATCCTCTGATAATGCTTTGTTTAAGGGGCAAAACGATCGTTGAGATTGCCGTGAAGAGTGTGTGTAGTGCTTGTATGGTGTCTCATTGGTGGAGGCGTATTATGATACGTGTGGTGACTGGTCCTGCATATTTAAACTGGTATGTGATCGTTGTGTGCTTCCTATGCTTAGCATTACTATATTCTCTTAACGAACGCATATATACTTTCATTGATGTGATAAAACAACTCTACTACTCTCTACTATGTGTTAAATGTCCAAAAAATTTCTTGGGATATATGATGACTGCGAACCTGCCTTGAAACGGTTTTTTCTGTGATTTTGTAAAACATGAGCCCTTGTCGCTAGTTATTCATGAAGGTAGATTCGGCCTGAAGCCTGACTTCAAATAAAGTAGAACTCGAATTAGATAAAACAAAATCAAACAAGTTTCGCCACCGAACTCCTCGCGGATTCGACGTCGTAACTCTGCCAGCTGTGACTTGGGCCACATCCAAACATACCGGTTCCACAATGAAGGGTTAGCTGCACACACGGGCAGGCCGGTGCGCGAGCACTCGCTGCGGGCACACACACGCACACACAGCCCGACTGCTGCCAGAAACATGTTTTACTATTGTTTCAGTTATTGCATCGCTGCTATTACAAAATACGTAATGAAATTGAATCGATCCGAAGCGAAACTCGCGCCGCTCATTTTCAAATTCAAACTAGAATTATTATTTATTTTAATAAACTTCTAAACGAGTATGTTTGGACTTTAAGTCTGTTGCTGATTCAGAAGATTGCTCCAACTGAGAAGAGCACTAAATTCTGCGGTTGTTTAGTACAAATAAAGTACTTATAACTAATTATGTTTCCTCAGTGCTATCTTCCACAAGGTCAAAGAACAGTTAAATCGATGCATTTTTATCATCTGTCTCCCCAATGGTATAGTAAGCTATCTGTATCAATTAGATACATGTTAATAGTTTAATTTAACTCCTGTAAATTTGATTGTAATTGATAACTTTTTTATATTTCCATCTATGGTAATAATTTTTATCAACATAAATGGTGATATGAAGTCACCTACAGCTGTGGCAAAGTCAAGAACAAACGTAAATACTGTTTTGCTCTAGTACAACTTGGCAGGTTACATATTTCACAGTTTCTTTGGCCACATAGAGATACTATCACGTTACTTCATACCTTTATATAGGTATAGCGTAAAGTAAACCAATAATATTGATTATGCTTGGATTCTTTCAAATAGATTATATGTATCTGTAAACAATTTAAACATAGCTTTTAATAAATAAAAGCTTTTAATAAACTTCATGTCCTACTGTTAATTGTTTAGAAGTTCCTTTGTCCTGAGCCAATCCCGGCAGCAAAATGAGGTCATGATTATCAGCTCTCTTTGAACCTATACAAGACAGTAACGACTGAATGTAAATAGTATTAAGAATTATATTTTTAAAAGAGCAACCGCCGAGTTTCTTGCTGGCTCTTCTCGGTAGGAACAGCTTTCTGAACCAGCAGTAGAGTTGACGATTCAAAAGCACTTGTTTACAAGTTTATTTGAATAAAGAATATTATGAATTTAAATATCATTTGGAACTAAATTAAATCAAAACAGTAAATTTCGTTAACAAAACAATCAATTTTTATTCAATACTTTGCAAGATTTTGCAAGTTTTATCTAATCGTTCCAGTTTTCCTATCTTCCACACACAATGGGAAGTATAACCGATTGTCAAAGGAAAACTACTACAAGACTGTACGAAGACTTTTCATTTTTCGTGCAAAAATTGGGCCCATCGCGTCTCTACAGAACAAAAGCTCTGCATTTCTCGGAAAGCAGCTCTCTCCACGATGTTTTCTTATCTCAGTATTTAAGTTTAATCACTGGATTCACGCGCGATAGGGTACCAGTACATGTCTCAAGGTTGACTTCTGGATTAACTCCAACTGGCTATAGTTGCCGTACTGTTTAGTTGTAATATAATATATTCCTATTTCAATTTGAGTATGTTAAGGTCAAGTGCGTGCGTGTCTGAATGGCTCGGTTCCTTAAAGACCATCTGCGTTCCTAGTGAAGGTATTCGGCCCGTCGCGTCCTGGCGTCCTCGGGCCACATTCAGCGCCGCTCCCTCCACAATAACACCACCGTCGTCAACACATGTCAAACAATTCGCGACACCTCCCGAGCGGGCAAAAACTCGCTTTGAACGGAGACAAGACATGGAGGGCTCACGCCTCGCACCTCTCAGAAAGGCCCTTTGTGCCGCACAATGGCCGCCGCACAAAGCGCGCGGAGATTTGTCAGTTTGATAATGGGTTAGCTGATATCTCAACATTCATTAGTGGTCAACGGTTGCTCTTTGTGCTCTCGGCTTTGATTCCTTTTCAGTTTTTTCGATTGATGAATTTGTTGAAGGAAATATTTTTAGGCTCTTTGTTTGCGGGTGACGTAAGGCTTTGTCCGTCCGTCGCTCGGTGAGAGGAATTAAACTGTCGAGTTCCCGCCCTCTGCGCCGGCGTTCGGTTACGCTCGGTCGGCGAACAGGCAGGCCGCTCGTGTAGCGTGTCCACTCTGTACTGATGTAATGATATTAAACAACGAATTTGGGTACGTTCTTTGGAAACCACAGCCTTCGTCGTCACCGAGGAAAATTCATCCAAGATGTGAAGTATTTACATTATCACTATTTGCTTGCAATATGTTATAGGAGAGAGTCTGACACGTTTCCAGTTAGAAATACGAATATTCAAATGATAATTGTGTTCTTAATGACTATTATTTATGTGTGTGTGTGTTATCTGATCCGTTAAATGGCAAAAACATTCTTATAGGTATTTATACATAGTGAAGATTTTTAAAGCCGAGCCTCATAGTTTCCTATTGGTTTTGTTTTTGAACCTTTGTTTCAAATACCATTAACGCAACCGTTTGTAAGTTCTCTGTACATTTAATGCATGACATTACTAAATTTCGTACATTATCGGATTTTTTTAGAAAATTCAATCGCATATAAGAATCAAATATTAAAAAATATTGTTTATATTTAGGGTCAATGTCTACCTAATGTATATAATCCAAAACTCTACTCTCTTGTTTAAGCTATATAAATAGCTCGTTATCATAAATGTATCAGTTTTCTAAGCTAAGGTTTTAACATACTCGATAATATGGTAAAAAAATGGTTTTTCCGATTGGGAAGACTGCAGATTGCTTATTAGCAACCTCGCCTGCCTGCAGCGCTGCGTGCTGACTGACAAGGTTCCAACGATCGACTTACAACCAATTCTATCGGCTCGGCCGAGGATACCTTCGCAAGCGATAAGCTTGCGCTTTTCGCAAAGTTGGCTTTGCCAACTTTAATCAGCATCCGTCGGTTGGCGTCACGATATCACAATTATTTTGAGTTTCTTTCTAATAAAAGTTTAAAGTTCAAATTTAAGTTCCTAAATACATACTCACTAATTTAAGTTTCACATTATTGAGCGTACCACTATGAGCGTACCACCAAAAACAGCGCGTAGCAGATCACTGTACGTTGTTAATAGGTTGTGGTTAACTTGAAAGTTAACCACAACCTATTACATAATAAACAATAAGCTTCATTTCATATTCCCATGTAGCCTAACTCGTTGGTCTTCACGCAACCAGGCTGAGTAGAATAGACCAACCTTATTTCTTACCGTGGTGTCTTAAAAGGCGACTAAAGTAAGTTGACCCACCGTGTGGTATCTGGTTTAGTAGAATAGACCACCCTCTTTCTTACCGAGGTTTCGTAAAATACGACTAAGGTAAGTTGATGTCAGGTAGAGGGCCGGTAGTAAAATACGTAGCCAAATCATGTGACAACATGATTATAACATGTTGTGCCGACAACATTTAGAGTGACATAAGGGCAGGAGAAATGTCATTATAAAACAAATTCCTTCAAACCTCATCTGTATGTGATCGATTTTTTCAAAATCTACTGAACGGATTTTTGTTTGTTTTTACTAAAAGTAGTGTAAATTTTTCGGAAGGTTTAGGTTATTAGTCAATTTCGGTTTTATGTAAATTGCTTTGAAGAGGTAGCTCAGTTATAAAAAACTTCGTCTGTCCACTAAAGTAGTGTATTAAATAATTGTAGATCTACAAAATCTGGAAATATGTTATTTCCATATCCTATGGTTAACTCATAATAACTACTTTTACGTTCAAAATTTCAATTACATACTGATTTCTACGAAATGGCAAACACAATTAGGTTAAATAAAAAGAGTCTATAATCCATATACATATACAAATGCGAAAGTAAAGCTGTTGAGTGTAATCCGTTAGAGCAATACTGGTGGAATTTGGCACAGTTAAAGCTAACATACCGTGCTATGATGACATAAAGGATTAAAAGATTTCGTTATCCTTCAGGAACAGGAAAAAGACTATTAATATATTACACACTAGCAATTGCCAGCGGCTCCGCGCGTGGAAAGATTAAAACCATCATATAGTAATTTGATAACCATAAAAATGTTTAAAGTGGGTTAACCTTAAAGGCTAGACGTATGCTGTCGCGGACTTTTATTTAGAACTTTTAATTTCGTAATACATGATTTTTGAATAACTTTCACCGTTTAAGTTTTAAATTTTGCCGTTTTCGTCATATTTTTTAATGTTATATTTGATGTTATATACCCTATAGCCTTCCTCGATAAATGGACTATCTTATACACTAAGAATTTCAAATCAGTCCAGTAGTTCCTGAGATTAGCGCGTTCAAACAATCAATCAAACAAACAAACAAACAAACAAACTCTTCAGCTTTATATATTAGTAAAGTATAGATAAGTACTTATTCACTGAGTGTTTCCAACTCAAATTGACACAAACGATGTCGGAGTATGTTTTACGACAGTAACCAGCACATTCCATGCGTGGTGCTTAAACGCTTTATAATATACTTTGTATGTGAATCACAAGCTTTTATCCGCGGCTTTGTCTGCGATGTTGTCTGTGGTTATTCCTTAATATTTAGATTTATCATTGATATTCCCTTCTTATTTGTGCCTTTTGTAGGAAATTGTCACTTTTACAATGATAGATTATAATGTCAGAAATCGTGACAACATAATAACGGATGGCTTAATTAAACATTAAAATAGGTAGGTTAAACATAGATAAAGGCACACAAATAGAGATAAAGGCACACATATTTTATTTCCAAAACATAATTTCTATGCGTATAGTACCGATATAAACAGTAGCTTATGTCACTTTAAAAACCCTTTTTTCACTTCTAAGACGCAAAGATGGAATAGCTTTCTGAGGTGTCCATGAGAAGTGATAAAATAATGTGAAAGTGTTGTCTGCTATTACTGAATATGAATTGCAGAGCTATGAAATATATTTATACAAAATTTCCTCAAATTCCTCGACGTCACGCAACTTAGAATTACAAAAACGTGTTTTTGCACTGTTTTTTTAAACTTTACAATAAATTAATGAGCTTAAGTTTATATTGATCTATATCAAATGATACCTATTTGATCTTATTTTTATAGATTTGCGAATATTCTAAAGAAAAGCATTTAACCAACAAACAAACACTGATATGTTTTATTTTGCTGATACAGAAGCATAAATATAAAAATCAATAGAAATGACGTAAAAGTTAATAAAGTACGTACCTATTTTATCTTTTCTTTAATCAATCCCTTTAAACTATGACATGGGTACGAAACGAGTAAAGTATTTAACATAAACATTGTTTCTATTTTAGTATTAAATCATTGTATTTATATACTAAATACTTTTAGTGTTCTAAATGTCTTACAATTAATTAATAGTACACATTGAAATGCTTAAATTATCTTGTTAAAATACATAACGAAATTATCATCCTTAAGCACTTTTGGCGAACAACAAACCGCAAAGCCGACGGCTCGCGTTTGGAGATAACTATACAAAACCTAATGCTGAGAACATTTATTTTTAGCCTCAAATATTTTACCATCGCAAGTAACTAAAAGTGTTTTTATTTATGATGCATTTTAGAATAATTTTTTCAATGTATAAGCAACAATTTACACTACTTCTTAGCTTTACCTTTTTGTTATTGTATTTGCGACCTGTATAAATACACTAAGAAATTATTTTGTTTTTTCTGCTTATGTAATTAGACTATATTTCTTTAATATCAGAAATCAGTAGATACAATTAGGTGATTTTATTGAATTGAACCTATCTAGGCTCAGTGATTTGTGCTCGGTAAACATATGATACAGTACAGAATAATTCGTGGGCTTAAATTAAAAATGCCGATAGTTAAAAATTATCTAAAGCGATATAAAGATTAAATGAGGAACTCTATAGCGCAACTTTTATACATCTACAGTGAAAAATCATTCATTCAATCTATATATCAAAAATCATTTCATTCTACCTTAAGTGCAAAGTGCTAAAACAGAATAAAATGAAGGTCTTACGAAATAACTATAAGGAACTTAACTACACAATATAAAATCAATCTAGTTTATGCTATTATTAAGCTAGCCCCGTTCTGCGTATTCAACTATACAAGCCGATCCATTTGAGGGCGGATATCAATAAACATGTAAACTATAAGACTTAATGACATACAATCACGGCCCGAAAAAGGGTTGTAAATATGTCCGTATATAATATTTCAATCTCACTAAGATAATAAATTATTTAGGCGTTTTAATTAATTACTGGTCTTTTAAAATTCAAATTCATAATATTCATTATTCAAGTAAACTTGTAAACAAGTGCTTTTGAATCATTAACTGTACGAACCAGTAGAGTTAAAGCTGTTCCTATCGAGAAGAGTCAGCGAGAAACTCCGCGGTTGCTCTTTTAAAAATATAATTCTTATAACTAGTTACAGTCATTACTGTCTTGTACAGGGTCGAAGAGTAGCTGTATCCACACATTCTTATCATCTAAGTAATCCCAACAGTATAGTAGGCATTCTGTATCGGAATCTTTCTAACAGTGTTTTTAAACTGCTGTTATATCTTTATGTATATCATATTTATATATAATCATATCTGTATGTCGGCTATAATTAATATTTATAATATGTAATATTTTTATATGAGCACAGAATGACCGTGCTATATCCACCCCTTAATTTAATTACGACACATTCAACATTCACAAATGCATTCAAAACACTGTCCTTACAGTGTTTTGAATGCATTAATGTAGAGTTCATATATAAAAGATATCCTGGAGTCTTGTAAAATACATCTAACATCTAATTCATATTTGAATCGAATAGATTAATAATAAGGCTCAGCGCACACGGCCGCGCTCGCCGCGCCGACCGTGTCGCGGTAACCCGAGCCGCGCGCATTGTCCGCGCCGCCATTGTCTCACTCTGGGCTAATTATAATAAAGAAAAAACGCTAATTAAACACGTCGCGCAGCCGCCGGCAACGACACGCATTCAAAGGCTCATACGAATCACGAAATGCATTATTGTGCGATTTAATATTATTTCTTATTAAAACGCTCGTTGGTATTATCGGAACGTGCAAATGTTGTGTTGATCCGGAACCAGCATGTCTAATAATTTCAATATAATATAGTTGTGATAGTAGTTGTTGAACATATATTTATAGCTTTTATAATTCTTTCCTTTTGTACCGACTGCAGATAGATAGAGAATGTAACTGAACGTATTTAACGTAATATTAAAACTCACCAGGTGGAGGATGTAGGAGAGGAGGGCCGGGGAGAAACGCGGCGGCGACGGCCGCCTGCGCGTTAAAAGCTGCGGCGTACGCTACACGACTCGCTACCGACGCGGGCAGCGGAAACTGTGGGGTGTAAGTTCTAGGCTCCCTGCTCTCTGACAAATTTAGCACTCGGTCTCCGTCACGACTCTCGAAATATCGGTCTCTACTGTCTCTGCTGTCGGAGAGACCGAGAAGCTCTTGTATGGCGAAGGGAGACCGCTGCGGCGCTCGCGGCGCGCTGGCGTTTGCACTCATCGCTTGCATTTTGGAACGCGCTCGTGTACTATCGGCTTAAGGTTACTTTTGCATTATTTATCGCGCGCGCCGCTCCGCTCCATATTTTAAAATCACAATTTATTTATTTGCGTGGAGATTTATTAATATCACTTTTAAATTAAAGTTTTAACAGTTTTAAAGATAAAACACTCGTGTAATTCATTTAAATTTAACAGTCGATCGAACGTCAATAATTTTTAAGACTCGAAATTTTTACATCTTTGCTTAAATATTTAATGAGAGGGAAAATTTTTCCTTTTCCACTAGACCGTGGAAAATCGTGAAAACGATGAAGACCGCGTATTTTTTGCAAAGCACGACACGAGCGCTCGGCGCGGCGTCCGGAGCGCATCTGCCCGCGGCGCCGCCCGGCTCTTCGTAAAAACGAGAAAACCCCCCTCGGAACACCGACGGCGGCGCGCGGCGTCGAAAGGTCGCAACTCGCCACCCTCCCGATACGACGGGCGACCTTTTCGTGCCGGGACCCGAACCGCAGCGCCGTGCCAAAAACGTCGCAAAAACCGTCTTCGGACGCGACTCATACGGCCTTTCAGACGGGGCCCCGCAGCCCCCCATCGCGGGCGGGCGGGGCCTCCTAATAGCCAATACGGATATTTTGTTACCGCACTCTATTGGCCAGATTTCTTCGCGGGGGCCACGCCCACCCGACGATCCGCCGACCGAGATCGGACCGTATCGCTTACGGATAAATTTTAAACTCGACTACAGATTTAGAGTTTGATTTAATTTTGATTAATTGTAGAAATGAATAGAACGAGTGCGGCGCGCGAGGGGCCCGGCGGGGGTACCGCGGCCCCCGGGCCCCCCGCCCCGGCGGCGGCGCGCGACGGCCCAGCGCGGCCCGGGCCTTATCCCGCCGGTGTCAATGCGAGGCGGTATCAGTTTCCGCACGTCGTTTCGCACGAGTGTAAGATGTCCCACTATTGATCGTCACCCGCCACGCCACTCGCCCACAATGGAGCTGCGTGCTGGGCCCACAATGGACGGCTTTGAGCCCCGTCCGGATTGTATGGCAGGTAGACCGACTCTTGTTGCTCTCGTTGACGAACGGAGGTAGGGAGGGTTCGAGAGAGGTCCGTCCGCAATAGACGGCCGAGTTGGAAATAAAATAAAACATGCTCGTACTAAAAGAAACGTACCTGCCACTGCGCAGGTCGAATACGCAAAAGATTAATCGACGAATGTTCAATTAAAATTGATGCATTAAACGTGACCGATTTTTGGAGGAGCGAAAAATGCATTCTCTATCATTGTTACCTTATGACAGAAAAGTTTTTCATTTAACACTAACCCATTCCCTTAGTAGATAAACTATGTTAGAGTCATGCGACTGAGTATTGTAGTCGGTATGAAGAGTCGGTTATAAACTGCCATCTTCCGAGTAGGGGTCGATGTTTGTTGTGTTGTTAGATAAGATGATGTCATTAACGGCAGGATGAAGTATATGAAATGTGGTGGTCTACAACTAGACATACAAATTAATCGCAATTTTTGTAGACTTGTTTCCATATTACCAATTCTAAGCGCGATTTCAAAAGTACAATACGAAAGTCAAATTGCCAAACATTTTGAATCAATTATTTGGGTGCAAGTCTGTTGAAACATATTATATTGTCATGGCTGGGAAAATTTACAGAATGGCTATTTGTATTTCAGGGCCTGTCTAAAGAATTTGTTTGCGTTCAACACGGGACACTTTTGGTGCTTAGTCGCTTGCATCTTATTTTAAAGATAGAATACAAGGAGTTTGTATAAACTATGTTAAAACATCCGGATCGATCCATCCAATCAATCCAACCTAGGGTCAATTTTGTCCTTATTGTGTGTCCTAGTTTTCTAAGGTTGACAAAACCGAATAAAATTTTGACGATATGTGACAACTACTATAGAATGAAGATCATTTACTTTACTAAGAAATTTTACAATAAAAGTTTATTATTTGTATTTATAATAGAAGTTTACTAGATTCTAGACAGAAGTTTAAAGAAAAGATTATTTATAACTTGTACGAAAGAAATACATTTATGGAGTAAAGTTTAAGACAACAATAAATAGACTAAAAATATGTTGATTTTATTTTAAGGCATAGTACCAACAATCATAACGATACAGAACTAACTTAATTAAAGTTTTGCCAGGAACTGTTACAATAACTTATTACAGGCATATACAGCATTACAAACAGGTCTCTATTCTGTAAAAAGATAAATCAATATAATTGTTACAAGTAACAATATAAGTTTATTCTTAGGACACTTATGTTGCCTTCTGAAACGTCCGAAAATCTGCATTTGACTCAACTTTATTTTATCTATTAACAAACAAACAAACAAACTGTTAACTAAACAAACATAAAAACTGTTAACTAAACAAACAAACTCTTCAGCTTTATATATTAAAAGCTCAAGAGTTTGTTTGTTTGATTAATAGATTGTTTGAACGCGCTAATCTTGGAATTACTGGACCGATTTGAAAAATTCTTACAGTGTAAGATAGTCCCTATTTTTGGAGGAAGGCTGTACGCTATATAACATCACGCGATGAATAGGAGAGGAGCAGCAATAAAAAATAGTACGAAAACGGGAAAATTTAAAGCTTTCCTTGCGTGCGCTAAGTAAACGGTAATAGTTATTCAAAAATCATGTATCACAAAATTGTTCTCCTCTAACAGTTTTAAATAAAAGTCCGTGACAGCATGTGTCTAGCTTTTAAGGTTGACCCACTTTAACCATTTTTATGGTTATCAAAACTATATTACGGTTTTAATCTTTCCACGCGGGTAGAGTCGCTAGTCAGTTATAATTTAGAAGCCCCGAGTTTTACTCAACATTGTATTCGACTAATTCTTTAATATGTCCGTAAGACTCGATGTAATATATCAAATGTCGTTTCGCCATCTCCTCTCAGGTGAGTCCCATCCCGCGGTCCCGGAGCGGAGGCTGCGAGCTGGGCTCTCATTACGAGATCAAAGTGCGCCCGAGAGCGATCGACGCACTTTGATTTGCGGCTCTCGTTACTAATTAATGTGGCTGTCTGTCGGTATCGACCCGCCTCGAGTGTGGCGGAACACTTCGCCACCGGCTCCGAGGATGTTTGTCGATACCTCTGGCTCTATCGCTGGTGGAGAACTCGTTCAACCTTTACTAATAACAGCTACGCGTTTGACTACCTCAGTTATTCTATCATTAAAAGCGATATATTTATCATTATATTTATTTATTTAAAAGTTTGTTTTATTCTGCGTTTCATCTTAGAATATTTAATGTTTAAATGAATATTAAACCGAATCCGCACATAAAAATTTTTATAAAAAAAAATTAAACGTCATAAACCTTTCCATATATTATGTATCTATAAATCTTACAAGTTTAAATGTTTTTATATTTAAAGTAATATTGGTAAAAATACCTGCTTTATCATTTATTCTTAGACCAACAGCTTTGATATCATACATTTATGAATAACGGAAAAGCAGTTATGACATGGCGGGTAGAGCAAGCAATTCTTGCCTATAATTCACGGGTTATCGTAACAGCTTAACTCTATGTTTTTTGCTACATGCAAACTTGATATTTCCAATCTATTGTTTTTGACTGTAAATAAAAATATGTCGAGGAAAGCTGATTTAATAATTTCCATAATTTATAGAATTAGGCGTTACTTAGCGGACATCCATAATACAAAAGGAATAATAAAATTTTATTTTGTTATTAATTTGATAATTGCCGTCAAACTATGACTATTACCACCAGTGTCATGACGGGTGTGAGTTCCATACTCTGCTCTATAAGTAAAATAGAAGGGATTTTTACTTTATTTTCACTCAAGACAGGTACTTAGATCAAAATAGTATTCGCAAATTATTAACAGGATATACAGACTTGCTCTAGTTGTACGGTTTTGTATTAGATACAGGTAAAATAAACTGATTTAGAATGATTAGTGTGGTGTGGTGTTGTACGGACAGACATTAACTACACCATTCCAAACCAATACCGTATTTCTTACCGCCTTAGCCTTAGCAACCGAGAATGTCGGTTTACAACATATTGTATAATATTTACATATTTATAGATTGTTCAAGAATAGAGTTAAGATTACATTCAACATTTATAGCACTAAAATATAACAATGATGTAAAGAAAATACAAAGTTTACAGAGTGACATAGAGTACTTTCATGAAGGCAGTCCACGCAGCTCAAGTCAGGATGGAAATTAGTGCAATAAAAAATCTTTGAGGTAAATAATTATTTTGTATGCTGTCATTTATGAATATTAAATCAATTTCTAAATTTCCGACCATATTCAAATTCAAATTCAAATTCAAAATATTCTTTATTCAAATAAACTTGTAAACAAGTGCTTTTGAAACGTCAACTCTACTGCTGGTTCGGAAAGCTGTTCCTACCGAGAAGAGCCAGCAAGAAACTCGGCGGTTGCTCTTTTAAAAATATAATTCTTAATACTATTTACATTATGTCGTTACTGTCTTGTACAGGCTCAAAGAGAGCTATATCCACACATTCTTATCTTCTAAATAATCCTCAAGAGTATAGTAGGCTTTCTGTATCAGCTTCTTTTTAACAGTGTTTTTAAACTGTTGTAATGGTAAAGCTGAAATTGATTGCGGAATTTTATTATAGAATCTTATACCAAAACCCACAAACGAATTACGTACTTTAGCAAGGCGCAAAGCAGGAGCCGCAAGCTTATGTCGGTTCCTGCTTTGTCTATTGTATACATCGTTTTATAATTATTTATATTTTTATGTACATAAATTAAAGTGCTTAAAATATACTGTGAAGCAAATGTAAGAATACCTGTTTCCTTAAACTTCTCTCGCAGGGAATCACGCGGTCTTAAATTATAAATGCCACGTATAGCTCTTTTTTATAAAACAAGATAGAATATTCGACTTTAAAACGAAGTAAAAGCAACAAAATTCACGCTTGACGTAACGCTTGTTTCAATGGCTTTATGGTGTTAATAAAGAGACTAGATAAGAATACAATCCTTTTGGTAGCAATTAAAGAAAGATTTGAAGTTTACTTTAAACGTGCCAGTAACCCAGTCACTCCAGTTCATTTCTATTCCATCAATAAGGCGCAACGAAGTATGATGCTATAACAGAATATCTGCTCCCTTCTTTAGACCAAACGATAGAGGTCAGTTTTATACATAAGACTCTTAATTCTCCGCAAACAGTCCTGTGCCGCTCCATACAAGAGGCTGCCCTGCAACTTTGTTTGGCTCATTTAATCTCATACTAAAGGTACTATAAGTGCGTGCGACGTATATTCCGTTAGAAGAAAGTTTCCGCTTTTAAAGCTTTTTAGAATTAACGTAATACAATGTCATGCTTAATCTCTTAATTAAGCAACAAAGAAAATAATTAAGGAAAACAAGACTTCCAGTAAATTGCCTTAGACATTAACTACGGTGGCCTCAGAAATATTATGATCATAAGCAGTGCTGGCTGCACGTTTCAATGCAAAGTGAAAGTCGGTGTGCGGCGCTTTGTTCCGCTCCAAGGCGACACTAACAGCCAACAGTGTTGCGGACAAAGCTCAGCCAACAGAAAAATTGCTTTCTTTTGAGGATGCTCTTCAGTAGCGCTTTTTATATAGCCCCGGGAAGAGGGGTGCGGTTGGCGAGGGGGGGCGAGTTTTGGTGCTGAGGCTTTTGATAGGGTTTTTTAATTAACACAGCCATCATCCAGTATGATATGTGATACACACGAAATATATCTTATTAGAAATAAAAGCTTAAAAAACGTTCAAAAATTATCTTTAAATGTATCTATCCTTATTATAAAACAAAGTTCCAAAAAGCTGTCGATCCGTATGTAATCGATTTTCTCAAAATCTACTGAACGGATTTTAGTAAGATTTAACTAAATTTTTCCGAAAGGTTCGATACCTTTAATAATATATTAACGTTTTATGTAAATGCTGCCGAAAACTTCACTTCACTTCACACAGATCATAGATCTACAAAAATACTACAAAAAGATCCGCAACTGCATATCTACTTCTCTTATAGTGAGCTCACAGTAAATATTTTATATTCAAAATTTCAAATGGGGTAAATTTTGAAACTCTGATGTTCACGCGTCCGAAGCCTGCACAGCTCGTGGATTTATAACTATATTATTTATAAACTATTTTCCACTACAATACAACATAAAGAAAGACTTACTCTGAAGGTTTTAGTGCCATATTTTATATTTTCTTACAGGTGAAATTATACAACTACAATTATTTAACCGCTAACATTTTTTGCAAATATTATATATGCGCAACAAGTTTCTATTTCGAATTTATCTATACTTTGCCAATCATACAATTTTACACTTCGTAACGTCCACTCGCACTCTACTCTTGACCAGTAAGTCAATATTTTTGTGAATATTTGAGACTCGACAGAACACTCATCCATAGCTGATTGACTGATTGTCAAAAAAAAACAGAAACTCCCAAACAACTCATATACTTTTCGAAAATTATATAAACAAGTATCTAATTGCACTAAATCACATAATGACATACAACATGTTACAACGAACGACAACGTGCGACGGTTATAATGACATGATACAAGTTTCCCCATAAATAATTATATTATTAATGGGGTTAAAGGAAATCATTGATATCTCAAATGTAGAATGCGTGTAGAGTGTATGTACTCACTCACTAGAAACCACTGAGCGCTATACATTAATTATAACACAGATTATCTTTAATCTTGCTAAATTATTTTATAATTATATATAATTAATTTTAAAAATAAAATTAATCTTTATATAAGCTGACTTTTTGTAGGTATTTTTATATTATCAAATGTTAGGTAAAGAAGAAAGATTACATTTATTCGGAAGGCGATTCTACCGTGAAGAATAAGCAAGAAACTCGACGGATACTTTTGTTAAAACAATATAATTTAATACAATGACATATTGCTGGGAGCAGCTTAAATCTACTATTATCACCCAGACGATTTTCAAATGTATGGTAAAGCTTTATTTAGGAACAGTCTTAAAATATATTCTAAATTTGTAAAAAAAATTTAAACTTGCGTTTAGCAAATCTATATTACTTTCCGTCGCTGACTTTTAAGAAACGAAATTAATTACCAATAATTCCCATTATCTTTACTAATATTACAAGTTAACTGTCTGTTACACTTTCACGACTAACCCACTGAATCTGTGATGTTAAAGAGACTTCCACCGTGGTAACATAAGAATTTATAAAAAGTGTATTTCTTTTGGTAACTGGGTTAAAAATTATATATGTTAGGGTACTTAAACGCTTAAGTTTAGGGTAAAATAAGTAAAATTTATATATCCCCGGGTCCGTACGTCTCACAATCTTCGCGGTCCAGCGTCTCCCCGCTCGTCACATCAGTGCCCGTTATTTATTGCTCGCTCCAAATCGAGTTACGTCGCAAGCCGTAATCCTCTTATTGCTGCATTTGGTAACGAAAATACGTTTAACGTTTATTGATATAGCTACCCGGACGGACCCCCCCACGGGGGGCACTCGCCACAGCCTTACGTAACACGCGCTATGTGCCAACAGAAATCTAAACTACTATTACTGAACCCAAATGTGTGGAAATGTATTATAAATTAACTCTACCATATATAGTCAAAAATATTTATCGGCAATAAAAAAGTCAATTTATACACACTATGCTTTTTATGTCACTCACATATCGATTAAGATTAATCTCATCTCTAAGTGGGGTCAGCTCAATATGTTATAAACATGTCGTCACATGATTTGGCTACGCAGTTTACGACCGGCCTCGTGCGTGCTCAACTTACCTAAACCGTATTTTACGATACCTCGATTAGAAACGATGGTGGTCCGTTCTACTCTGCCGGATACCACGCGGTGGGTCAACTTACACCTTAGTCGTTTTTTACGACACCTCTGTAAGGAATGAGGGTGGTCTATTCTACTCAGCCGGATACCACACGGCTTAAGGAACGTAAAGTAGCACCGCATCAAAAACCTTAACAAAATAACGTTTAGAAGGACGTTTTGAAAACTTCCCGCGCTCGAAGAGTCTGCTAATACAAGAGGTAATTTCACTTTATTATTATAACTCATTCAATCATTGAATTGGCACAGCGTCTACAACATGTAAACGCATACATAGCTTTTCACCTACCAAAGTAGTAATAATCATTAATAGTAATTTATTAATTAACTAGCTGTACTACAAGCCCGCGTGGATATCAGTGTGTCACAAAATCATTCCGACATGAAATTTTGAACATAAAAGCACTTGTTGTGAGCACTATCGCGCATTCTTATGTATTATTTTTGTAGATCTACACTTCTCTAGTACATTACTGTTATATTGCTGCTAGTTGCGACGCACGCAAGTAAAGCTCCCGGCAGGTGAGTTTTGTTACAACCGCGTGACCTAGACAATTTATATTAAACAGTACTATTAACTTAAGCCTTCCAGAAGATTTGCACATTAGCGAAAACCATACAAAAATCTGTACAAAAGGTAGATTTAAAGAAAATCGATCACGTACAGACAGACAGCTTTTGGGTACATCATTTATAATAAGTATAGATATTTAAATACGCGATGCGATAAAGTTTACGTTCACCAATTTGTCCACCGTAGTGATAACAAGCTACAACCATTAAGCTCAGCCATCCACACCATTAGGACCATGAACCATCTTTAGTCAAGCTGTAATCCTAATATTTAATGAGTTTAATCGAGCTCGACATAGTTCCGGCGCCGCCTCGCTAACTCCTTAACCAAGCGATAGTGACAATTATTCATGAAGCTGTTCACACTAAGCTAATTATGCCGCCGACGAACTCTGTACTAAATAGTTTGTCTAACATTCTGCTCCTCTATATCACTACATATTATAAAACAAAGTTCTTTGTTTGTCCATATATCCCTATGTATGCATAAAACTTTAAAACTACGAGACAGATTTTGATGCGGTTTTTTTTAATAGATAGAGTGATTCTAGAGGAAGGTTTGTACGTATAATAACATTCAATACGGAGTAGAGAAATACTGTAATTTTTGAGGTTTCTGTAAATAATTACATTTTTTTCGGCTTACATTGCAAACGCAGGCTAAACCCTACGAGATTTATCAAAATGATGTACTAAGTATTTGTACACCTTGAAAAAGTCTACAGAAAAGTCCGCGATGGTGTATGTCTATCTCTTATGGATAACCCACTATAGCATTTTTTGTCATTTACTTTTTACGAAAAATAATGCCTTATTTTTGAAGCAATTTTTATACAATACAGCATTAATCCTTATCCAATTAAGTACCTTAAATAAATTGTTGATTTAATATACATCAAAATGGTCGTTTACAGCATGTAATTTAAGTAAACATTTTTGGAGATATTACAGATTTAAAATGCCGTGAGGAGGAAAATGTAAAAGTAAATAAGTAAAAATGTACTATATGAATTTAGGTATTCCGAAGATAGCAGGAAATCTTCTTGGTATAGGGAAAGGAAATTGTTTTTCTCCAAATTTAACGCTTGCGGGCCACGGGCAGTAATGAATAAATCAAAACTACTGGATCGATTTTAATCATTTTTTTACACTGACTGACATGGGATATATATTTTATACCCGTGCGAAGCAGGGGCAGGCCGCTAGTTACAAATATTTGTATATTCACACTCATAGTCATCTTCCTGCCCTTATCCCACTCTAAGTGGGGTCGGCACAACATGTTATAAATATGCTGTTACATGATTTGGCTGCGTTTTTACGATCGGCCGCCTGCCTGACGTCAACTTACCATAGTCGTATTTTACGACACCTCGGTAAGAGAGAGGGTGGTCTATTCTACTAAACTGGATACCACACGGTGGGTCAATTTACCTTAGTCGCCTTTTACGACACCTCGATAAGAAATGAGGTTGTTCTATTCTACTCAGCCGGATACCACACGGCGGGTCGTCTTATCTTAGTCGCCTTTTACGACACCTCGATAAGAAATGAGGTTGTTCTATTCTACTCAGCCGGATACCACACGGCGGGTCGTCTTATCTTAGTCGCCTTTTACGACACCTCGATAAGAAATGAGGTTGTTCTATTCTACTCAGCCGGATACCACACGGCGGGTCGTCTTATCTTAGTCGCCTTTTACGACACCTCGGTAAGAAATCAGGGTGGTACTATTCTATTCTGCCGGATACCATACGGCGTTTGTATATTCACACTTTAAGTGAAAAAATCTTTTTGTTTGTCGTGCTTTCCACTGGCTAATCCACCAGAGCAATATTGATAAAATTTGGTACAATTGACTTTTATATACCAGGCAATATAGGATAAAATTCCCGTTTTTTCTTTGGAAACAGGAAAGAAACGACAGTTTACAGACGGATATTAAATTTAAATTGGCGTGAACGAAGTCGCGACTACAGCAGTATAAATATAAAAATTCTTATGAATATTATACAGGCGAAAGTAATAGTATTATTCTATGAAATAGTTTTAATGAAGAAATATAGAATAGGAATAAGAATAGAATTTATTCAAATTCTATTCTTATTCCTATTCTATATTTCTTCATTTAAAACCAATCTCATTATTCAATAAGATTGGTTTTAAATGAAGAAATAAGTTATAAATTAAGAAATCATCTTCATAAATAAGCCGAGAAAAAATTTGTAGTTCATGTTTATATATTAATTGATGAAGCCAAAACTTAAGACCTCTTTATAGAGTGTTGATGTATCAAATGACTCACGCTGAAATAAATGATAAACCGTACGCTTTTGTCGGTTTCTACTTTATCTATTGCATACATTCCAATTTTTTATATAATGCTGTATTTATGCGTAGAAACCATATTGTTAAAATATAAAAAATATGTATTGCGAAACTAATGTAAATGTACTTATTTCCTTCAATTTACCTCATCTGTAAATATACTCGTAAATAGGGCTCAATTTTTCAACATCCGTTTCTTTCAATAACCGCGACTTTACTATATAACAGTATCCCATGGAGCATGATGTGGAATTAAGCAAAATAAGCAAGTTTTGCTGTTTTAGCCTCAGTATACTTTTTACGGCACAACATACATATATCGTAATACGGTAAATATACAGTAAGAGAAGTGGTAAACATGATGTATTATACACTGTAAGTACATTGATATTAAAGAAAAATATTAATTGATTAAAATAAGACTTTATTCTTCATTTTCTCTTGTAGCAATATCTTAAACACTCTCTCAAAAAATTATCCTACTATTTACAGGACAGAAATTTTTATAGCTGCTCCGCAAAATCTGCTAATTATACACTAAAATTTCCCGTTTTTCAAGGTATCGCAAGGAAATCGATTTAGTAAACTTTCTGTTTACCAGACAGAAAGACAGAGAGACGTGGCGGAAGAATTTTGTTTTTTATTATAGCAGTAAATAACAATAAGTGTATCTGTGAAGATTTGATAATTTTGTGACCCGATCGGTGTGACCTGTGCATCGCAGCATTCTTTATTAATTAGAGCTAGCCGCCGGTCACACTACACTGAAGTGGTAGGGCTGGCCTGTGCCCATAGCCCTACGACTGTAGAGTCCTCCGGAGAGGTCTCCGTCCGTGGTAATGGCATAGGCCGAGCAAAAGTCGCGGCATCGTGCTCGCGAAACTCTATAAGCGCATTAGGCGGGCGGCGGGCGGCGGGCGGCGCGGGGCGGGCGGGCGGCCGCTGCATTATGCCGCATACTAATGACAGGCGTTGATTAAAAAACCAAGTCGGGGGCGGCGCCCGCCCAGGGCTGCACCTCGACAGGGCTGAGCCTCGCCAGGGCTGCTCCTCGACAGGGACTTCTCACGACTTGTTACAACTGTGTTCGCAAATGTCCTCGCCGCCGGACTTTTATTGTACACATGTTCTTTACACGTGAACATTAACATTTTTACACAGTGCACTAAGAATAAAGATTTTTTTTTCTGTGACATATATGTAAATTACAACTTAATATGATAAAATTACAACTTAATATGAATTTCGTCAAAAACGGTTATACGGTTGACCTAAAAAAATTTAACTCCGTCATATTTGTATATAAGACCACTTTTACACAATCTTGTGCGATGTTCTTATTATAATCAGAAATTCGAAACAGCGAAGCGTGACCTTGTTATTTCAGATATAATTTTAAGAGCACCGCAAAATTATCTAGATTCAATCGAAGTATCTGAACAGTGGTCTAAATCAAGATTTATTGTTGCCATCCCTGTGCCAACACACTTCTGCCAAAACCACCGCTCGTTAATCTTTACCTTTTACACTCACTCACGTCATTCGTTTGTAATGCATATAAATTTATCAGTCTTGTATGTTAAAACAAAAGTAATAATAAAATTATTTTGCTATCATCCGCGATGAACGCGCGATGAATTCATCGCGGATTATAGCAAAATAATTTTATTATTACTTTTGTATTATGGATCTCCGCAAAGTAACGTCTAATTCTATAAATTATTTGTATGTTAACTTATTCCTTTACAAGCAGCCAGCGGGTCCCCATGATCTTAACATGATAGTCAGTGCAAATCGTAAACTCTTTGCCAGTTTAGCTTCGCAACGTGCTGAGCTATATGGGTATTTTGGTTCTTCTACAGTTTGCTCCATAAATTGATCACTTAAAGACACTCCAAGCATAGCTCGCGCCGTGACCCGCCGAGCAACTCTGAGTTTTCACGAGGCCCATAGTCTGGGGCCCATTTTCTGTTCCCCAAGTCATCACTGGCAACACCCACTGTTCTCACTTAAATTCTGAGGATTCCTCATTGCGTTGCTCAAACCAGCAGCCTATGGGATCGTCCGTTACCAGAGCCCGACGTCAACGTGTTTGTTGTCATCTTACTGTACAATACTGAACTATATTTTGGCGACATCTAGTGAGTGACCGCCGACACTACGGCTACCTCTGATGTGCAGTGTTGGAATTATACGCCTTACCACTCTGAGATTGTAGGTTCAATTATTACGTTACATCATATTTATTTATCTCAAAAGAAATCTTAATTTTTTTTAAAGATTCAATTCAAATTTTATGATGAGAATTTATAGAATTAGGCGATACATTGCGGAGATCCATAATACAAAAGTAATACATTTAGCATTATATACATTACATATACATTTATTATATTTTCTATTTTACTTTTGTATTATAATGAGAGTGTACAAGTTATGACACAAGAAGTGATATTGTTCCGCCAAAAAACTTTGATCTAAGAAATGTCCAGTGTCGCACAAAGTCTGCAGTTTCACAATGTAAATTAAAACAGGATTTAATAGATTGACAATTGTGAGTCAGAGTGCCTTTCTCAACAAAAGAAAAATCCCGAACCAATGCTACCAATCATACCAAGAGATAGAAGTTGGAAAATTCAAAATCACTTGCCAAAGCTCGATAACCATTATTGTCACTTAAACGGGATCCTGGAGACGTCTCCTGCGATAATTACAGTAACCGCCGTGTTCCCGGGAAGCAGGCGACTCGGACGAAACAATACGGGGGCCGCAGCGGGAATCAATTAGTGTGGCGCGAGGGGAACGCCTCTCGACGTCTTCACTTATCTAAATCGAATGGCAACCAAGACATCGGAACGTATTTAGTTATTGCATCCATTTAAGAAGATCGAATCTATGCTAATATTAGTAATGCGACAGTCTGTTTTTCTCACTGTCTGTCTGTTACGCTTTTCCATTCTTAATAATTCTTATTTAATCTAAAACACTAATAATCCTGCCCTTATCCTTTAAGTGGGGTCGGCACATGTTGTTACTTGATTTAGCTAGTTATTTTACGGCCGGTAGCCTGCCTGACGTCAACTTACCTTAGTCACCTTTTACGACACTTCGGTAAAAAAAAGAGCGTGGTCTATTCTACTTAGCCAGATACCACACGGCACTATTCTAAAAGACCAATATTAATGAAATTTGATAGTACTGTAGTTTATACCCTATAGGACAAAAGAAACTTTTTTCCTTTTTTTTTTGAGAACGAGAAATAACAGTATGTTTATTCCTTTTTTTATAAATATTTTGCCGCAACCTCTACTTACACAAAAGTAACATAAATATTATTTTGCTATAATCCGCGATACAATATAAACCAAACTAAAATTATTTTACAATTATGACTAGCAGAGTTAGATACTACTTAATACATGTTTGGTTTTATACACTACTAGCAATCGCCAACGGCTCCGCCCGCATGGAAAGATTAAAACCGTAATATAGTTTTTGATAACCATAAAAATGGTTAGAGCGGGTAAACCTTAAAAGCTAGACATATGTTGTCGCGGACTTTTATTTAAAACTTTTAGAGGGGAACAAATTTGTTATACATGATTTTTGAATAACTATTGCCATTTATTCAATGCACGCAATGCAAGCTTTAAATTTTGCCGTTTTCCTATTTTTTAATGCTGCTTCTCTCTTATTCATCTTATCGTTAATCTTAATATCTGCATAATACGAATACACCCTGTTTCGGTGTAAAATATTTTTCAAATCGGTCCAGTAATCCCTGAGAATAGTGCGTTCAAACAATCAATCAAACAAACAAACTCTTCAGCATTATATAGATAGATATAGATAAATATAAATTAATTGTAACTCTGCTCTGAAACTATTAAATAAGGCAAACCAGCGCTTAATCGTAAATCAAGAAAGACCAAAGGCCAAAATACCAGAATACAAAATACTATACCAAAGGCCTGTTTTCGTATATTAATCACCCTTTTAGGAACGAAGGTAGCGACAAGTGATTATTCTTTTTAATAACAGACTGCAAGTAACTCTCCCAACGCTGGGCTAATTTCTCCACCACAATGCATCTGGATTATTTGTTTACTTAAATCACATAATTTTTGAGAGAACCGATCCGTTATTTTTCCTAAATGATCTCACTGTTAACAATGCCAACTTTTTGTACCCTTTATCTTCAATTTCAAAGGGCTTTTACAAAGTTGAAAACAAGCTGCTTTTGCCGACAGAAATCCATGGCTACTCATTAAAAAATATTTTTTGTCATTTTTCTTACCTATATAATTATAAATTTCAAAATATTGTTTTGATATCTGCTAGATAGAAACTTCAGTCCACTATTACTCATTTTTATAATTTATCCAATGGTAAAATTGTACCTCAAAGCGCTACGGAAACCTTTATTATCTTAAAGAGTCGTGAATCTCTATCAGATGTTTGTAGAGTACCCGCGTTATAATATATTACTGCTGCATATATAATTTAAAATATTTATACACTACAATATAAAATATTCATGATTGAAAACAATAATAAAATGTATTTATATAAACTTTTAGTGTATAGAACTGCATATTGCAGAATTCTGCAAAATGCATTGAGTGATTAAAAAGTTTATACCTTAGTTTATAACGTTTTCTTTATTTTATGACAAGAGACAGATACATAGACATATATTTATTATAAATTAATGAGTGCTATTAATTTATTCGTAAATCAGTGTTTTAATTTAAATTTTGAACGTAAAAATAGTTGTTGTGAGTTAACCATAAGAGATAGAGACATTCCGTCGAAGCCTTTTTTGTAGTATTATTGTAGATCTACAATTCTCTAGTACATTACTTGAGTGCATCTCTGTTGATTTATGCCGCACGCGACTAAAGCGTGATTTTTTACATCTGCGCGACGTTTTGCACACAATGTACATAAAACCGTAATATATTATTAACCCTAACTTTCCGAAAGAATTGCACTACCTTTAAGTTAAAACCGTATACAAATCCTTTCAGTAGATATAAAGAAAAATCGATCACATACAACTTTTGTTTTATAATACGAGTAAATATAGGTATAGGTAGTTATATCTGTGCCAATCCAATCTGTCGACACGATTGGTATTGAGGCCCAAGACGAGTGATGCTTGTTAAGAAATCATCACCCTACGTTTTATAATCTGGGTAACTAACAAGTATTTATAGTCATATCTACTAAATTATAGGTACATACAGCCGTGTCTTTTGGACGGCGCACCCAAACTCTGCACCCATTAAGCTAGGCCTCGTGGATATTTAACCCTTGTTTTAGTTTTATAAACTACATCGTCCTAGCGACATTTGGTGAGGTAGTCCACACTTATCGATTTGATTTTTCACTATATATTATTGTACTGTATGTCTGGTCGCGTTAAACTTCAAAATCATTGAAATGATTTTCACGCAGTTTTCACTATTAGAGAATCTTATTTATGACAATTTGTTAAAATTTTGTATGAAATTATTAAAACATGATTATGTTTAAAAATAAGGAAAATCTAAACTTCCTGACACTTTTTATCAAAAACACCTATGCACTCTCTACAATATATTATAAAGAAATCGCCCTATCCGAAGAATAAAGTAACATGTCCCATATATAACCATAGGAAATGTGACTTCGAATAGGGCGAATCGTATGGTCTAGCTTATAAATTTACAGAAAAGACTGCAATTGCATATATCTGTCTTTCATTTAAGGGTAGCTTACTATTCCTATTCCCATACAATTGCCGCATTTTACGTGCGTAAAATGCGGCAATTGAAAAGTTATTTAGACGGATACGTTGGCGGTTATGTCGATTTATATTCGTTAAATATCTTAAATATTTCATGTTTTAGATAATCATCATTCAAGATAAGCACGATAGGTCTAGTTCTACTCGGTTCGAAGCCAGGAGGTCAATAGAACTCAATAATACTATAAATGCGTCTGTTTTTCTTATGCTAATCTGCTGGAGCCAAATCGAGGCAACTTGGTACAATTGACGCTCATACATACGGGTTAAAATCCCGCATTTCCTTTTGGAACAGAGAAAAACACATTAGTAGGATATATTACAGTAAAGTTTATATAAGTGAAGTCAATACAACGGATTTCTAGTAAATATTGAAACAAAGTAAATCGTTTTCTGCTTTAAAGTATATTTCACGTAAACTATAATAATTATCGCACAGCTGAGCCGCGAATAAAGTGTTAAAGGGTTTTATGTCGTTACACTCGCAGTGCTGCCGAGCTTAGGTACAATTATCTCGCTCAACCACGCCACCTGCGGCCTGCTGGGAGGACGGCTCGTGTGCCTTTTACAGGGCATTGAAGTCGCACGCACTCGTGTAATATAGCCTGTGGCAGGCGGTGAGGCTGAGGGACAGCACACAGGTACGTGGAGCAGGAGGAGAGGTCCGGCCCCCTGGGAGGTCGTTACGCAGCGAGGGCCGCTTCCGGACGCATTGTGCGGAGACGCGAAAGAATATCATACATTATACTAGACTATACTCGTAACTGAACACTGCTCGCTGCTGGCTGATGGCAAGATGCCTCCGGTTGCCTTATGCTGCGACTACGACGAGATCGAACCGTGAAGTTCTCGTCAGAGTTGCTTTGGCCCATTAACTGCTTTTTAACTGATGTGTAGGCATAGCTGAATACCCGACCTCGATGTCGAGCCCTTTTCGTGAAGTTTTTGTATGTTCAGCCGATTTTAATAATTAAAATGTTGTAATAAAGATTATGTATTTATTATATGTTAGGTACATATAATAAATACATAATTTGATTAGGTAACTAAACTTAAATTAAGTACATATAATAAATAAATAAAAACATATTGAATTCTAACATACGATATTAATGAATATTTGGTTGTAATTGGGTACAAAATTGATATGTATTTGTATTTTTTGGATGCTTTTTCGTAGGGAAGTTTGTATAGAATTAGTTAATATGTGTTAATATTAGAAATATATTCTGTACTATTTACTTATAGTTTAATGGGCTAATACTATCGGTATACAAATTTCAAAGCTTGCAAAAGCTTATTTCTCTTTGATTTAATGATATGTAAACCAACGCTAAAGCTGTGAACAAAAGACTTAAATAAACGTTCTGTTTGTCTTCTAGCGACTGATAAAAGATTATGTTCCTCGTAATTATATACTGACATTTAGATTAGTTATATTACGTGTGCAATTTTTATATGTATGGTACATTTGTTAGTAGTCGGTAACGGTACTTTATGACATCTCTCGATACGTTTTTTATACGAAATTATAAAATTAATAAATTAAACAACCGTTAATTATGGAATTAAAGCCTAAAATTGACATTGAAACGGGTCTCAAGTTGCGAGGTGGAAGAAGAAAGTTTATAAATCACATTTAAAACAATAAGTTGATAAGAACTCTTTTACTCGTTTCCGAGAACATTTTCTTTTGAGTACTACTTTCTTACCACAAGTGATGAAGCTGATTGAGATGAAAGGGCACTTACATGGAAAAAAACATATTAAATTATTTGTCTGTCAACGTAAACTGCTAGGTAGGACATTAAGGATTTCCCAATGCTTGTCTGCGTGTCTATAACAGTCGAACTGTTGTATGATAACTAGCCACCTTCACACTAGCACAGAACACATCAATCAACTCAGTGTCAAGTATCATCAGAATATAGACTGCACGACAACACGTAAAGCAATTGGACACAACATCTCTCCTACTTGAAAATTTAACAAATCAAGTCGCCATATTCTATATTTTACATTAAAGAAATACATAATTAGGGAAATATTATCGTAAATTTCTTAGAAAACATTACTTTACTCGTTTGTAAAACGGATTAGAGCTCGGACGGAGATCAGATATTTAAATAAACTATAAATAAAAAACATTCAGATATTCCGTTAAAGGAAAAACTATATTTAGTTATTCAAAATGGTGAATGATGGTATACAATATTTTTCACTTAAATTTTCTTACTTTCTATAACCTAAATGCGCCATTTTCCTTACCAGTTTTCTGTTATCACCAGGGACCAGTGTAAGTCGTACATTAGGATTTTTAATGAATCTAAATACCAGATAAAAGACTAATAAATTAAGATTATTTAGTAGTACACTGGAATAATATGCTCAATATTAACTTACTTTATCAAATATGTTAACAAGTAGGTCACTATTGAAACGTTAACACTATTCATCTACTCTACTCTACTCTGAACAAATACGTAGCGAACGGAGCGAGAGTGTAATTAACGCTCTAGTTTTATCGACTGGATGTCGATATCGATAGAATTACATAACAGACAGTGCTTGATGTTGCCTTTCCAACAGCCGCTCGTTCACCTACCTCACAGTGTTCCCAAACATAAGCATGTCTTCAGTTTTCGGTAAGCAATCTTATCTATTCGTTTACCACTGTATCCATTAACCAAAATTCCGTTTTCCATTGAACACTTACACTAACTACACATACTCATTATTGAAAACACAATGGTGTATATAATGTTTTTCAATTAATTTAAGAAAATGGGAGAGCTTCCTCGCCTTGAAGTCACCCTCCAATGAATGGGTTTCGTCACTATTCTGTATCACGATTTGCCAAGATGGACTTTCCGCCAGACATTTCCACATGAGATTCGTTAATACAGAATGTCATTACAAACAGTAGCACCCGTTTCGATATCCCGGCGTACCGACCGCGCGCTCCCCGCGACTGGCCGTCGAACGCGACCCAATAAAACAATCGGGAACAATCAATCCTGCCGCCGTCCCGCTGCAGCCGCTACTCGCATTGTGGCCGAGGACCAATCTTACGGCCCTCGCTGGGGAAACAACGAGAGGCCGCGCGCCGCCATTGCGAGGAGCTCGACAATGGGCTAAAACAATGGGCCGGGACCTATCGCCGATGCTAGTACGCGGCAGCCATTTTGTTTTATTTATTAATTCGGTGACGTTTGAATGAAATTGAATTCTACCAAAGTGGTGCCAGTCATATTCTCTCGACCTCCAGGACACGGGATAACTAAATCTCTTTTGCAGCCTTAAGGCTGTTTAGAGAAACTTAACTATAGTAGTTTCCATTAGGACAGCAGCTAACCGGAGCGAGACTCGGAGCGAAGTTTTAATATTTCAAATGCGAAATACTGTTATGCTTTACAGCTAACCCAGTGGAGCAATCATTATTAGGCGGAGTTAATTATAAGGTGAAGCTTAATTACGATTGAAACTTCTACATCATGCTAAAATATAATAACACATAATACATTTAAAAAAATTTAACACTTAATTTGACGTGAATAAAGTCGCCAAAACAGCTCGTGTTTTTTTTCAGGTTTAGCCCTTCCCAGATCAACCACAGCACCGTCAATAGCTCGCAAAGTGAATTCCAACACCACTGCGGCAAACGCTCTAGAAATTATAGTTAATATTAATAAATAATATCTAATGTAGATATTTCACCCACGAGTTATTTTGTATGTCATAAAGCGACTAAGCTTTTGCTCGCAACTTCCTTACTATTACAAGACAAAAACTAGCCCGTGTCACTCTCCTATTTTTAACTGTCCAACGGCCGCGCGTTGGTCTGTGAGATCGACGTAACACTTTTTAAAATTTATTTCTTTTACCAAGTCAAGCTTTTTTGTAACTGCCGGATATTCGTTGCTAGTTTCGCTTTAGCAGAAATTCGAACACCATGCATTTGTGCGAGGTGTGAGTGTTGGTGTACCTATTTGGCGCTGAACGGTCTGCGAGACCGACGCGGGATAACAAAACTCGTCCCTCAAACCATGTAAGACGAAATGTAATCATGTAAGAATGTATATCCACCTCGTTGGGGGTCTACCAACGCTGCGCTTTCCAGTGCGACCCCCAACGAGGTGGACTGACGACCTCAAAAAGGTCGCGGGGAGCCGCTGGATCCAAGCGGCACAAAATCGTGGATTGTGGCGATCCCTTAAGGAGACCTATGTTCAGCAGTGGACGTCCACCGGTTGAGAAAGAAGAAGAAGATGAAGAATGTATATATCGTATGATAAATTGATATATGTTTATATATAATATCTTTTATTATTGTTTTAAGAGCAGTAAAATGTTTTAATGCAATGTAGTACCTATAAATACTGTAGTAGCACTGTAGTACTTACGCGAGTATTGGAAAGTTAAGTATATGTCTATTACACCGAAAATGACGTGTCCAAAGAAACAAACAAACTTCCGCGTCTGTAATATTAGTACAGATGTAACCAACAATCCATATTACCTGTTACCCGTCATACCCGTATATAAATGCTAGCGAGCCAATACACACGCGCGTGACATCTCGTTGCACTCATTAGCGAGTTGTCCAAACTCGTTATAACTCGACACCGCCGCCCGGCGCCGCCCGACGCCCGCCGATTGACTCGTTCGATCTCACAACTAATTCCTTTTTTTAGGGATGACAAAATATTGGAGAGCGCGAAATAACGATCGTTTCATGAATTTATATACCCGAACTAGGTCCTATATGGAGCAGAAATATATCGCACACTTAGTATTAAATTAACCGAATTCAAAATTAGGACTAATTCAGTTATATACACATTGTAATACTTATTTCAAAGGCATCTATGACGTCACGCTACGAGCTATGAAAAAAAGCTAGTGTTTTCATGCTCTTTAAAGTTATTTGTCCCCTGCTCACTCACCTTTTGTAGACGCTATTGTCTCATTGCGTTACTGTGTGCATCATCTTTTAAAGAAATTCGACAAGTACTCATAACGGACGAACATACTCTCCTATACGGACGATTAAACCTGAGCGAGAAACCCACCTATGTATCATTAACTAGCGCCTAAAAATAATATCTTCACAACCACTAAGAAGAAACTTGCATAAGATAACAAATTATAACCTATATTTCCAACTAACACATTTACTTGCATAAGTGTACAATAATAACATTATGTAAGAAGTAAGCAAGTATTTTATCTTGCAGAGGAATGTGACACCACTCAGCGCACGTTGATGTTGTCCCCAACGCTGGTACTCCGATACTCCTGGCCGAGTAAAAACGCGATGTCCACATGTTGTACATAACAATGTTTACATTGATAGTTAACTAAAAAGAGTAAAGAACCCCTATCAATTTACACAAGTGATACAAGAGCGGACGTAACAGTTGAGTGCTTTAAACTTTTGGCTTGTTATCATTGCAACGGAATCGTCTTACATATTCTCTACAAATTGCACTTAACGCACTTATTACTTACTTACTTATACCTGTTCTCATTATTTTTATCGTAGTGGCAGCACTCAATGTACCTCAAGTTATATCGGTAACATGTGTGAGATTCAACACTATAACCATCAAACAGTGTGTCGGTCATAACTATGGTCTCAGGTTTAGTGGGTAATGATCTCGGAGTACCTATCGATATAGCCCAGCGTGAACCCAAGCTGAAATGCTGATGGGTGATGCACGTGGTATGTACCAATAAACCGATGTCTCCATTTTGTTCTAAGCTAGCGCAGTTGCTACTCAGCGCCATAAAAGTAAGCATCGGTGGACCCCTTCAAGACGACCTCAAAAAAATTTGAGAGATGGTTACAACTGGTGTAGAGACCTTACTCCTAGTTTTATCGTGTTATTTATTTGTATATTCAAAGCAACCTATTACTAGATAATATAAGTAGCTCTTTATAAAATAGAAAAATGACAACCAAAAATTTTTCTTTGCGTTTACTATTTGCCTTAGGTACTATTTGTTCCTTAAGACATAATTGATTTAATAGATGTCAACGCGGTCATCGGGCATAGTTCTATATCCTCGGCATCGAAAAACAAATCCAATATGATTGTTCTCCGTTAAATCAGATCAAGATTTTGACAAGCAATTGGTATAATTGCATATGGAAAGTATTATCAGCCGAGCTGCCAGCGGCCAGCCCTGCGGCGACCCGCCCGCCCTACGTGACATCGTGACGTTCGCCGCTCCCCCCTCTCGGCCCCAACCCCCCACAGCCTCCCGCCCGAAGCCAAACGAATTATTGTATATCGCAAGTATTGCCGATGATCCGGGCGGCCGCGTACAGGCTGCTCTTGGTTTTGATTCATCTAGGAAATTTTAAGCCTCCATACCTGCTAGTATCCCACTCGTAAATGCGAAAGCCTGTTCCGAAAATATTTCTCTGCCTGTTTCACTTTCACAGCCAATCCGGTGTACAATTTAAGCTTATATATCGTGCTAAATAAAGGTAAAAACACCTTTCCCCTTTGTGAACAGGGTAAAACTCATAGTATAGTTTAGGGTATTGTATTTTAAGATTTAAGTTGACGCGTACAAAATTGCAGTTACATTTTATTATCTGTAAAGTTTACGGTTTTTTTTATTTAAGGAACTCTTGCTAGCCCACTGAGAATAGTAATAAAAATAGTTATTATCGCAAATCCTACTATTATATAATTTTGATTTATCAAAGGTCTCCGCGATAATAGCAAATCGCGTGATCGCAAAATAATATTTTCATTACTTTTGTATTACGAACCTCTGTAAAGTCACGCCATATTCTATAAATTACCTAGATACTTTAGTTAAACATACTTTTATAGTTAATTCATATACGTTCATAGTATTTATATGTCATTCTTTTCTTTATTTACTTACTAACTCTTGACAATAGCTTAAAACAACATAAAAATCTATTTGAAAAATCTAAAACTCAGCAGAAATACACAGATACAGTAAAAAGAAAGCAAGGAAACAACAACATATCGGCATAGAAAAAACTATTCTGCTTTGACAATATAGTCACGGCACAAGTTGTTCTAAGAGACAACTTGCCTTAGAGACAACAAAAGTGGCATCTGTTGCCGCGGAAATGTACAAAAATAGGACCTGGAATACAATGGCACCTACCTCTCAAGCATGGAGCATCCATGGACAACTTACGACTACGACTCTACTTACGATATACGTACGGTGCAAGACACGTGGGTTCCATAAAAACAAATCTCTTTGAAGGTTGCGTCTATTATTATATTACAAAACTTACTACGATTCATCATGAAGAGCATTAACTAACTATCAATAATTTCGGATACCTCAACATATAACAAAAAGCTGGAAATAATTCAGGACTAGCACACGCTGTATAAGTGATTGGCGCTATCGGCGGCCGCGCTCGTTAGCGGCGCGCCGTGACGGAGCCTGCGACGGTGACGGGTGACGTGACGGGTGACGCGACGGTGACGCGCTAATGACCAGTAACACGATGGATGCGACGATTGAACTCATTAATAAACTTCTGTCAGACAATTACAGTGTCACAACTTGGATGGCCGGCGGCGACGCCCGCGGCGTCCCGGTCGCCACGACACACAGACCGAATGCTCCACGAGGACGCGGCGAGCCGTCGGGATAACGTCTAATAAAAACTAATAAATAATATCATAGTAAACTTGTTAAACTCGTAAAATATGTGCACAATGTTACCGCTATCTGTCAATTACTTTAATTGTTATAACTGTAACGTATAGTTAACAAAACTAACATATTGTTTACACCAGTATTCTAATGCACTAATATCTATTTCTTATGATAACATGTAACTAGTTATAAAACTTGTATTTTGAGAGGTCAACCGCTAAGTATGTGAATGGTTCTCCTCGAATGAATTAATCTTCCGATTCTGAACTAGCGATAGAAAAGTTTATTTGAATAAATAGGATTTGGAATATGAATTAGGCATATATCCTTCTCTTTCCAGCAGCAGGGTCGTCTCGCTTACTCCCCGGGTGGGGGGTAGGCGGGGTACGGGCCTCGAGGCGTACCTCTTTGCCCGGGCAGTTCCTCGCGGGCACTTGAGCCCGGTCTGTGTTTCGGCCGTAGGCCGAGGTCACCTAGGTGACCTAACGGTGTCGGTATTTGGGCCGTGAGCCCAGGTCACCTAGGTGACCTAAGGGATGTCTGGTTCGGTGAGGAGGTCTGGGAATGGTAGCTCCCAGACCTCAAAGTCTTCTTCAGGTGGTGTCACGATCGGTGGTGTCAAATCCGGTGTTTTCGCCCTCTCGCCCATCGCGTCGTCCTCGTCGTCGCCGTCGTCATCCGCATCGGGCCGCGGAGACGGTGACCGCAGGAGCTCGCGAGGCAAAAAAACTCTTTCCAACAATTACGCTGATGTGATTCAACTACTAATAGGCAGGTGGAGCTACCAACTCCTGTAGACAATATGGAAGGCATAAGTTTTACTGCAAAACAGACAGATCTGTTACCACTTTGAATAAATAAAAACACAGCTAACGGCATCCCGAACATAATTAAAATAGCAACACAAATTATTGTTTAATTAGTTTTCGGAACGATTAATGTTTAGAATGAAAGCTCTCAGGCGGCTTTATTTATTACAAAATTTACTTCAACTATCTACTAACAAACCATGAGTCAGGCATTCGTAAATACATTACTGCTAACAACTGCATGTAATTCCGATTAGTTCATCGCGAACAGATAGAACGACAGACACCAGACCAACAACAGACAGACGAGGCGGTCGTCTTGTTTATAATCTGTGCTGATATATTCTTTACAGTATTTCAATTATATCATCATCCTCCTGCGCTTATCCCTACGTAAGTGGGGTCGGCAAAACATTTTATAAACATGCTGTCATATGATTTGGCTGCGTTTTTACGACCGGCTGCCTGCCTGACGTCAACTTACCTTAGTCGCCTTTTACGACACCTCGGTAAGGAATGAAGGTGGTCTATTCTACTCAGCCGGATACCACACGGTTAATTAAATAATTACAGGAAACAGAACAATAAATAACTTGTCTGTTTTCGCCGCGTCAATACTTTATGTATAGCAAATAACTACTATTTAAGGAACAGTTTTACAGTAGTGTTTAGGTATATTGTTGATGGCCTTCTTAAATAAATAAATAAATAAATGAATTATTTTAAAAAGTTAAAACGGATGTTTTGAATTTTTTATTATAAACCACGAGACCGATTGGAATCTCACATTAACAGATATAGCGAAAATGCTTCTGGTCACGAAAAGAAGTTTTACAAATTTTTTGATGACTTTATTAGATTTTTTCAGTAAAAAAGATATATCTTAGCTAATTAGCAGCAAGAGTTGAAATAAAACCAAAATTTTATTCGTAAAATCACATTTATAATTGGTGCACAGTTTCAGTTGATCGCAAAGTTGAGTACAGCTTAATCGTAATTTGAGAGGTTCCTGAACTCTTCAACTCAGTTGTGACTGATCACAACAACAGAACAGAATGTTGGCAACAATAGTTAAATGTAACTAATAAGGACAGTGCAATAAATAAGACAGTTTACATGCCAGCATGTAAACTGTTACATACATATTAACTATTCAATGTATTCATCAAACTGAAACAAAAAAGGAGATTGGCAAGTTGCCCATCTCCGCAATTCGAATGGACGTTTGTAGGTTTGTTTCGACCTATATACACTACACTGTAACTCGCAAGCATAAATTAATCAGTCTGAGGGTTAGGTCACCTTTGAACCCGGGTAACTAACACACTAGTTTTAATTTCCCCCCTATTTTGAGTGTTCTGCTGTGTTGTATCTTTTGGACTGTGGTTGAGAAACATGCTATTAAAGAGGGGTGACATTTTAAAAAGGTTGTTGGTCACTGCCTCAGTTGTTCTCAATGAGCCAACGATGCATGTAACATGTAACACGTAGGAGGAAACCTTGGGACCATTAACCGAAACCTCGCCAAAGGTTTCTTGGGTGGATTTCTAAAAAAGACGGTCGAAGCAGCAGCTTATATCTAATCGCCTTTACCCCGCCTCGAAATATATTTTCAACTAAATTCGGTTTTGACTACCGATTTCAACATTCAACGAATTAGTTCTTCATGTTTTTATTTTTATTTTAGAAATAGGTGATACTACACGGAATTCCATAACACAAAAATAAAAAGAAAATATACGAATACAGATTATAGAAATGCACAATCCCCTTTCTCCCCATAAGTAAAGCGTAATCCGGAAATAGGCTCCACGATAACATCCCGAAGTGTCCTAGTGAATGTGTGCAGTGCTTGTGTAGTGTGTTGGTGGTGGTGTTCTATAGTACATGCGTTACTAATCCTGCATGTAGTTATAAAATATTTAATGGGATTTTGCTTCCTACACTTAATATTATATATATTTTCTTAAAATACGAGAATTATAGCAAAATAAATCTATCAATCAAAATAATCTAGTTTCTTCTTAGATGTTGTGAAGATATTTAGGTGCTGGTAAAATGATACAATGAAGTCTTCTTTTCTCAGTTTTATTCGTCAGTTTTAGGTAAAAGGTAGTAAGTCCGTGTAGTAGTAAGGCAGCAAGTCAGTCCGTTACAAAGTTGGTTGTCAAAAATTTGAATTGATTGATGATGACAGATATAAAAGGTTTGTTGTGGCTGCGTTCACAACGTTACATTTGTACAAGTACCAATTCATTATTTCCACATACTTTATCTATCAAGAAATTCTATCCGTCTTCTATTCGTCCATTCTATCAAGAACTCACAGAACTCTTCGGAGATAAAAACGAAAGAGCTTTTATTTGTAGCAGGCAATCGTATCTTAGTACATTGGTATAACAGTGATTTATTTAATTTCACTGAGCTATACCTACAATGAAGCTGTGGTAGCCTAGCGGTAACAGCGGTAGCCCGCCTCTTTTGAGGAGGGCTAGGGTTCAAACCCGGGCAGACACCAATGAGTTTTCTAGTAAAAACTTATGTCTAAATGATAATTGCAATTTATCACACGCTTTTCGGTGAAGGAAAACATAGTGAGGAAACCTGCATATCTCTGGAGAATTCTGGGGATATGTAACCTACCAATCCGCATTGGAGCAGCGTGGTAGGTCTTAGCTCCAATCCTTCGCTACAAAAATGGCGAAAAGAGGCCTATGCCTAGCAGTGGGATAGTAACAGGCTGTAACTTACTTACTTTTTTATTCCTATAATGTAAAAAGAACCGTGTGAAAGTAAAAATAAATAAATAATACATAGTAAATATCTCGGTAAGCTGAATAATCTAGCTGACTGTCGAACGGTGAGACCGTATCACTCTTCTCCTGGTGTGTGTGATTATTGCGATGTGTTATATCAATAAGCCCAGCGAATGAGTCGTAAAAGCGTAACCGACAGACTTCCGCTTTTATATAATACTAGATCTGCCAGCAATGTCGCTCGTGTGCAATAAGTGTCTCACAAAAGTTTTCCCGAGTAGAAATTTTGATCAGTAGTTATTGCGAGTTAACCATAAGAGATAGAGACATGCTGTCACGCACTTTTTTTGTAGAATTTTTGTAGATTTGTAAGTTTCTAGTACATTAATTTAGTGTATCTCTATTGGTTAACGCGGCGGTCTGTTCAACACAATTTACATAAAACCGTAATTTAGGTAATATTATCGAAACCTTCCGGAAGAATTGCACTTTTTAGTAAAAGCCGTACAAAAATTCGTACAGTAGATTTTGAGAAAATCAATCACGATTCATACGGTTTTATTCCGTATATAATGTCCTGTGGTATCCGGCTCACTAGTATAGACCATCACTAGTATAGGTGTCGTAAAATATGACTAAGGTAAGTTGTCGTCAGGCAGGTGGCCGGTCGTAAAATAAGCGGCCAAATCATGCGATAACATGTTTACACCATGTTGTCAACAACTTTATAAAATGTTGTGCCGACCCCACTTAGAGATAGGAATAAGGACAGGAAGATGATGGTTTTGTTCTGTATATAATAGTAAAACGTTTATAATATTTGATAACCATTTTAGCGATCGGAATGAGTTAATGAGAAACGGTTATGGGTATAGAATAGATAAATGAAATGGATTTGATTCGGAGTAATCAAAAAGATCATATAGAATGCAATTCTCGATCTTATAAGAAGGACACAGCCTCCTCCGACTAAATACTCAAGCGACTTCGCGGTAAGATCGCTCTAATGTCGAGAAGCGTTTATTTAGTAATTAGGTCGTCGAGAAGGCATTTACTAGGTGTGTTATATTACAGACGACCACTGTACTAACGCTGAAAGCTGTGGTAGCCCAGCGGTGACACCGTGCGACTCTTTCGAGGAGGTCACGGGTTCAAACCCAGGCAGACACCAATGAGTTTTTCTGTTAAAACTTATGTGTCTAATTGATAATTTCAATTTATCACACGCTTTTCGAATAAGGAAAACATCGTGAGGAAACCTGCATATCTTTAGAGAATTCTGGAAATATGTGTAACCTACCAAGCCGCACTGGAGCAGCGTGGTAGGTCTTAGCTCCAAACCTTCTCTCCATAAACGGAGAGAAGAGGCCTATTCTCAGCAGTGGGATAGTAACAGGCCGATACTTACTTAGTTACTTACTTACTGTACTAAGAAGAGTACTATTTTAAGTAATGTCCTAAGTACACCAAGTTGGAAGTAAGTTTATTCTGCAGAAGCACGTGAGTGCAACGATATGACTGTGAAAATCAGGCCAAAGTTCTCAAGGAGTGTATAGATTCGGAGAAAGTAACATTTATTTTGTTCAGTGTTTATTTACGATTCAGTAAGCTCATCATATAGCTCACGATATATACATAACTGTTGTAGACGCGACTTCGTTAACTGTAATGTTATATTATTCAACTTCAACTATTTACTATGTGATTTATGTTGCCGAAGGGAGAGAGGGATTTTTTTACCTATATGTTGGCCCGGTATATAAGCGCCAATTATAACAGCTTAAATCACAACTGCCCCCGCGGATTACCCGTGAAAATGTAACAGATAGGCTTTCACATTTATCATATTAGTATCGGGACTCGATAAAGTTCTATTCATTAAAGTTCATGTATGTCATGTATGTCAGTAGAAGCTTCCCAGTTAGTTCGTGTCCTAAATCTGATAATACCACTATATCGCCAAATCCGCAATATTTTGAACGATGACCTATTTAACAATAATATGTATTTTAGCGTCAGAAAATCAAATGATTTGTCTAGTACGTTTCTTGAATCCTCCACACGCCCTCGGTTTCCTGCAGTCGTAAACTTTTCCAAACTACAAAGGGCGATTGAATTAAAATACAATTTGGAAATCTCGCTGAGAGCTGAGCTCGCCTCCAAAGGAAGGGCCTCCCGAGCACCGCCAGTGGCTTTCACTTATAAAATCCGCCCTTAAGCGTTTCCCTCTGAGGGTTCGGGCTGAGAACACTCAGCGAACTATAATCTCTTTTGCTGACGGTACGCGCCACACAAAATGGCGGCGGTATTTACCCGTTTTCATATTTCGCCCCGACCCCGGCCCCGGCCCCGGCCCCCGGCCCTCTACATAAACATTCCAAATAAAAATACGCCATCACTATTTGCATTCATATCTAAAGAAAACATACATGCTAAATACTGCCGGACCGTGCGAACATCGGTACAATCTAATTTCAACCTTATTAATAGAAAATTAAAGTTGAATTTCACATAAATGATACAGTTCCGATGCGTGCAGTTGAAGTCGCAGTGAATTGAATGCGTATCTCTCGTCCCGCTCCCCCGCGCGGGCCTAGTGCGGGCCGCGTGCGCCGTCCCGCTCGCTCGGTAAGTAAAAGGTGGGCTGATTGAGACGTGCTCGTAAGTCGTAACTGCCAACTGCCACCGCTCCATTATACACCTCGGGAATAGTAAACAAGGCTAGGGAGGCGCTTGCTTACTGATATCATCGATGAATGTATATTGGATGACTTTCATGTGAAATCATTTATAAGGATTTCTTGTTGCGCAATAATATAAAAAGTAATTAAAATAAATAAGATCTCCCACATTTCTCGTTTTATCCCATTTTTAACAAATTTATTTAAATTGACGATTTATTTATTTAGAGATGCTACAAATATAAATGTACAACGCAACAAAGTAATCAAAATAAACCACCTTTAGTACTCCTAAATATTACGTAATATAATCTTCTATTATGTAACGAATATTAATTTTAATATTTAATAATAGCAGTGCAACAATATACTATTTAATCCATAGTACAGTAAATAACTTTTCGTGTAAAGAGAATAATATTAGTCTTGTTACCTCTAGGAAAACACATATTCCACCCTTCTGTGTTATATATATTTTTATTACGGGAATTTTGAAAAAAAGAAAATGTTCCTCATTTTAAAGCACTTAAACTTATGTACGTTACATTTCATCATTTAGTAATCCTTAATCATAATATATTTTTTTAAGTTTTTATATTCAAACCCTCTGTCTATCTGACCTCTCGGTCAGCAAATTCGTATTTTTTGTATGAACATTTTAGACACTAGCACTGGCAACAGTAAGTGTCGAGCGCCTGATTGTTTACGCAGCATCGATACCACGTGTCGCGTCCGTCCATCCCTAGCGGCCGCTCGCCCGACCATAACTAATAGTCGCGAACGAACCGTCCGTCCGCACAAAGCCGCGTTTTTTCCCCGCGCCGCGTCCGCCAATGGGCGCGCGCCGCCGCCGCCCGCCGCGCCAATGGCGGCCCGACTTTCCAGAAAAGAATCTTTAAATTATGCCCGGCTCGATTCATCGCGTGTTTTCCGCTCCGGGCCCGGGCTGCCCGTGGTTCCTTCGGTATGCTGATTGCGGCCGCCGCGGACCGAATTGGACCCTCCGCGGACGCGATAGAGGCCACGGTGGCGCTCGCCGGAGACAGCTTTCCCGAAGGGTGCGGTGATTGTAATTGTGATTGCAAATGGCGGCGACACACGCACGGTTAATCAAATAATGAGATTGATTGAGTGATTTTTATTGAATAAAGTCGTTAAGGAAAATTCGTCTTTCGATTTCCCTCGCAGTTATAAATGATCACCGTTCAGCCGCTACACATTTCCCGGGCTAGTAAACGTACGTCACCGTTTCAGGAAGTGCGACATTGGATCCAGTCGGAAAAAAGGCCACCCACAGCTGGTCTCCACTGGAGATTTCCATGTCCTACTATCTCGTTAGGTATGAATCCAACGACCTTATACAACCGGTATGTATCGGTGTGTGCGGACGATTAGGACGCTGAGTGGCCAATCCAATACCTAAGGGGCTTATGAACTACAATACGCTGAGCAGAGAACATCCAATATATGAATGACGTAGTGTCCATCGTCCACTGTCCACTGTCCACTTCAGGTTCGCGACTCGTTAGGCTATGTCGGAGACTTTTACCCTCTCTATAGATCTCTTCATTCATAATTCTAGTCAAGTCTATTCGGAAAACTGCTCCTATCAAGAAGAGCTAGCAAGAAACTTGGCGGTCGTCCTTTTCAAAGTAGTATAATTCTTATAACTAGTTACATTTTGTCACTACTATTTTGTACGATGTCTTTCCAGTCCAGTTCTGCGGCATGTCTTTTAATTTTATATCTTGAAACTCCAGATCTAAAGTGGGTAGGTAGGTACTACATATTTATAAAGTTCCTAGGCGTATCATTTGACATGAGTAGGTGCAGCCTATTGAATTTATTACCTGAATCTCATCGTCCCTGCAACTTGTCATTTGCGAAACGACTCTGAAAATAAAGAATTTCAAGCAATTAAGATACTCGGTCTAGTATAGCCCAAAGAATAGACTACACTTGGCCGGGACACAGTCTAAGACAACGCAGAGGATGTCGATAATTACTTTGGAGCACTGGATATACTAGATCTCAATGTTAGTAAATAATATTTACTCCAGCAATAACTATCAGTGTCCTGGCTAAATTATCTCAGGCGTTAGTTCTATCCAAACCTTATAATAAAAATTCAAAAAAAAAACGCTGACTCAGGTTTCAATTGTCAATTTTATTACAATTAAGGAATGTAACATAATAATAACTCCGACGACATCTCGGATCTATTGTAGCGAACTCAAAACCTGTATTGACATTATCCTATTGTGCTCTTTGTCCGTCTGAATGACGCCCGGAGATTTGTTGACCATTCTCAATAGTTATCAATGAATCGGAGCATTCCTACCGCTGTGGATTTTGCAGGACAACAAACGCTATGTTAATCGTAACAAGGGTGTTTGCAGAAGCCGCCGACGAGGCACTGTTGTTCACTTTATTTTGACACCTTTTCAATATTTGTCACAACAAATTCTCACACTCGAGTTTGACAGTCGGTGCGTACCGCAGCAGAGACTGAAACTTCATTACAGCACATTAAACTGAGATATTATTTGTAATTTCTTGGTGAAAGTACATTGCATATTTTAAAAAACTTTTTAAAATATGCAATGTACTTTCACCAAGAAGATTGTTCGTGTTGCAATTAGCCATGTTTATGTCTAAAAATATTGAAGAATTTCCCCTTCAACACATAAATAAGACAAGAGCCGTGCGTTTAGTGAAATTCCAAAAATACCTAGTCCCTTCTAGGGCATCTTTGTTTACCAGTAGACACTTTACACGAATGGCGCCGCGCCTGTATAATATACTGCCTGTTCAGATATCACATTTTATAGACCGCACTCAATATCTTATCCAAAAAAAAATACTCAAAACACACATGCAAAAATTTCTTCTGGAATGCAGCTCTAGTGATTTTAACTCTCTATATGCCAAATTATGTTACATAACAATTTAAATATTAAAAATGCACACTACAACCTAACTTAATATAGATTTATCATGTATACACACACACACACACGCACGCACGCACGCACACACACACACACACACACACACACACACACACACGAACACACACACTAAAATTATTTTAATGGTGGTGGGTTTTATTACTATTTTTTTTTCTTGAGTATATAGAAAGATTTATATATATATTTTTTTTATTTTTTAAATTCATAATCTATTCCTTACTTTTTTTATATTTGTTCAAATTAGTCGTCACCTGGCATTAAGCAAAATAGAAATATTGTTGACTCTTGCTAGCCCTAGCACAGGCCTAGGTCTATTTGGGCTGCATATTGCTATACACAAACAACCAAATGAAGCTAGTCTGGTGCTTAGTTCTCTAGTTTAAGTGTAAAATGTACTTACATAATTGTTCAAATAAAAAATAAATAAAATAAAAATAAATAAATCATACGGAAAATCAATATATTCAATTTTGTATGCAAGTGTGTAAATTTCATATTTCGTAACATGTTTATACGGTCGGATACGTATACCTTAGGCTCACTTTAGTTAACACGAAGAAAGTTCCCGTCACAGCTCGTTATGACATATAGAAAACTTGTAGACGACACCGTGGAGCTTTCACAAGGAATACTTGCCGTTAGTCGGTTGAAGCTTTAACTTTATGGTTACTAAACTACTTGTAGGTAATATTTCCACAACATATTGAATCAGATTAGGTACATATTTAGAAGTAGATTTGCATGTTGGTTACTAAATTTAGTCTGTCGCTACTACATTTTGGTGTGTAGGAATAATTATTGCTGGAAAATTTATTTTAATCTGATCCCTATTAGTAATCGTCCGTCGATGAAAAAACAGATTCCAATAAAGCGAATTTTATGACATTATCCATTATAAGACATACCTATTTTTTTTTTTTAATATATTGACACTTGTTTCTCACCTCTTGTCGTGTTTAACGCGAGACACGTCCTGCCCCGCCCGCCCCTGCCAATCTCTCGGCCCGTCAATCGCACGTCACCTCACAAAGGGCCATTGTGGTCATCGGCCCTCGACCCACAAACATCTGAGACGGCTACAATATCTCAATGATTCGGCATTTTATCGTTTAGAATGTACGTACTTAAAATGTTGTCACCTGTCTCATGGGGAGCAGAAACAATGGTTATAAAGACAACCATAGCGATAATAGGACATGTTTTTACCGCCAACAGCCGTGATATAAAAAGAATAGCTCATGAGATAACCGCCATGAGCAAAATGGACAATATTTCTTCGTATTGTTGTTATCGGTCTAGTAGCTAAGAGCCTCGGCTGACGGAACATTTCAACAAGTTCACCGCTCTAGAATCCTACCGGAAGGTTCAAAGAGTCAAAGATAAATGATGAAGCGATGCACTTTGTGTATTTGTTGAACGTCGACCCACGTAGGGGTGGCATTTCTCTCAGCGACGCACAGCGAGAGCACTGATAAACCCCATAGAGGAATATAGAACAGCTCGACAAGTAACTGAAGAATCGATTGATGGCGATGTCATAAGGTGTTGCGATTTATTTTTCTGGAGGCAGTGATCGTGGACCTCCACAAGGAAGATATTGAGTTTGATCTCTCTCTTCGTTGAGATTTCGCAAAGATCAATCGGTCACAATGACCGTGTAAAATACTATAACACCCCCAGTACCAACCTGTCGCAGATGTTCACAACATAAACTCGCATCAGTGAATTATACAATAGTATTATTTTTTGTCATGTGTCATTCTCCCGCCAGCGTACTTTGGACACAGTTAGAGTCCACTAAAGTCCAGAATGGCGCCGCTCCCTGGACGGTAACGGGGAAGATTGTATCTCGTGTTATTGACGTGTTGTTATTGTTCTTGGCCCCTGTTCGCTTAACAACACTCGTCACTCTATTCCGCACGCACAGAGCGGCTTAAGAATGAGCTATTTTTTCTAAAATCAATATTTTTTATAATTATTGTTCATCGTCGTCTCATCTGATGGACAGACCGATTGTATTGACGATGAATAGCCAAATATATTGGCACATAGTTATCAAATTTAATATCTCAACATTACTATTGATGCGAGGATATTATAAATAGCCTTTTAATTAAACAAACTCCATTCCGTTTACGTTACAATTTATTAATTTAATTCATTTTGCAGTTTACAAAGTATAACTTAACTTTTTTTATGTTTTAACAGTACCTATTTGACTTCAGTAGGTACTTCTTTTAATCAGGTATTACCATAATATAAACGTCCGTAATTTAGAGTGAAGCATAATATATACGTTAGACATGATGTCATTTATTTTTCTTGTTCATTATAAGAGCTATCTTGAAATAATCTACCGGAGTAGTACCGGCTTTGGTCTTCCGCAATTTGTACTAAAATGATGATATGTTTGTAAAACTAAGATAAGTGTCGTAATCGCCGAGCTACAAAGTGAAATAGTAGAATTTCAGTTTTACAAGAAATATCATCTCCCTGACGCTGTCCTGGCCGCAGAAAATTTTGATATTTTTATAACTTTAGCACCAGGACTGCGGCCTGTTGTATGAATGACGCGAGTCACTCATAGAACAGTCCGCGACATCAGCAGTGTGGACTGCCGTGCCGATATAAAAAGGCTATGCCAATTTGCAACTTTTCTTCTATCTCCAGAACACAAACTACATCAATTAGTTGCTCAGTTCAAGCGTAAAACAATGACAATCAGGTACACTATGGTGAAGGCAAATGATAATCCATAGTTAATATTATGAATGCGAAAGACCACACACATGGACTTGTCTCTGTTGTAACGCTTTTCAGGCTAATCTGCTTGACTAACATTGATAGAATTTGGCACAATTAAAGGTTATACACCGAGAACACATCAACAAAAAACGGTTCTCAGATACCACTAGTAGGTACGTAATAATCCTGGTTTTTTTTCACACCACTACATCCGAATAGTCTATGCCGCACGGAACTCTAAAAGTTGCATTGTCTGGTACATACTGGTACATACATGTCATATTCCGTGCCGTAACGACACCGGCGTGTTTTATCTCGATCTACAAACAGTGTCAAGGTGTTCGGTTGCCACCCCACAGCCCACTCCCACACCCCACACGCAGCCCCACAGTCCCAATTATTATATTTAGCTATTTACATAATGGCGCACTCACAATGGCCACGTAGAAAATATTTTAATTTGACAGTCGCAGCGATGGCAGCCGTGATTAGCGCCAAGGGTTGCTTTGTGCGGCCGCAGCTGCTGCGAGGGCCGGCTGGTGTTAGTGACGTCGACGTGCATGTAAATAACCGACAGTTCAACATACACGTTACGAATACATTACCAAAGTATACTTTGTTTTTTAACTTGCGAACATAAGCGAAATATATCCTACGGTTATCAGTGTTATTTCAGTGTGAAGGTATTCAGATGCATAAATAAAGACTTTTCATATTTAACTTTACAACGTCCTTTCCATATATTTTTAGTTTACAAGATAAATGACCCAAACCGCTCATACAATGTACATATATGAACAGTAACATCTATATTAGAAGAACGAACTCCGTTACAACTTTCCTCCCTTATTTAACATTTTTAACATATAAGTAAATATGTTCTCTAATAGTGTTCACCTGGCACCTACACTGTATAAAAAGATCTGTTCGAACAGCAATACATCTCAATCCATGTGCAATTGATCAGTCACATTTGTGGTCTTACGATGGCGAGTATAAGTAGTCACGTCTTAGTACCTTAGTATCATTGTAACTTAGTACGTTCTTCAGACATGGTAACCTGTTGTACCGCATCAAGGAGTCGACTAACTACCGGTTACCGCGTTTTCGTTTGTCACGTGTAGTATTAAGTAACCCTTAATTATGTGCTGCCTATATGGCATTTTCCTGTTTCAAAGGAAATACAAAAATTTCCTATCCTGGTATAAATTAATAAATACAGATATTGTAAAATAATTATGTAGTCCCAAAATTTCGATCACACGTGGGTAACTTTTTTATGTGTATTCTCGTATAACTCAGAGCGGGCACGAATAATACCTGCCGATGTAATTCAATGATTGATCATTCGCGTCACAAAACAAACGTAAACAAACAGAATGCACACAATATCTGTATAAAAGCTGCAACCCGACACTCGGCCAGCGGCAGAGAGGAATCGAATGGCGCGATCGATTCACGGGGCCCGCTGATTGATGCCGCGGGAAGCCGCGCCTCGACTGTCAATATATTGATATTGGCGGGAACCGATACCACTCGCGAGAACTTGTTTTGACGTGGAAACGTTTGGATTTTAACAAAAAAGAGTTTCGGTTGAAGGATGCGTGGAAGGTTTTTATAATCCTTTATGCGATGGTAATGTCTGAATAGACGTCGCGTGCTTAATTACATCACCGGAACGACGTAAACCACACCAGGTACCGACAAGTAATATGCCTCGCCTGCACAATACAAACAATTACTTCCGTTTAAGGAAAGGAAAAATAAATCAACACCAGAATAGCTAATAGAATGTTTAAATCTACTCTTACACGAGCACATTCGCATTCCTCATTCAGTTAAAATGATTATCCGCACGGCTATGTTACAGGGTGGTGTGAGACTCGCGCAAAAGTATAAAGTAGTATAAATCTAAATAGTGATCTTGAAGTGTTTACTTACGCATATTATTGAAAACTTTCCCTCAGTCGGGTGCGAACGAATAGCAACCGATGGCGCGTACAGTGCACGAAATCCTGGCGTAGGTATGCTATACTGAGCGAACACTGAGCGCCTTTTATTTACCTAGTGCACCAGTCGGAACTAGCACTTTTAGATTACTGCTCTGAGATAAATAACGTTATAAAAATAAAAAAATCTCCACTCTTCCACTTCCACTCTTCTAGAAAACGTTTCTCTATTAGAAAATGTAGAAAACATATTTGGTTGCGATTGTAGAAAAATGTAAATACATTTTTCTATTGCCGCTTACTCGTTATTGGCTAAGTACGCAAGCATCCAAAGCTAAGTTCAAGTTACGTTAAACGTTAAATTTACTTTGCGACGTATTAAATAAATTGAGAACATTATATTATTCCTGTTAAAATGATGTTGAAATATTCAACCCACTTGCGCATAAAAGCTCGGCTCAATGCAGGAAGGCAGGAATGATCCCGACCACAATCTGCCCGCACAAAGCAGTCCTGATGAGTAGGTACTCGTACCCGGATCGCCCGGGAGACCCACAGCCCGTTCAGTTTAACATGCGTCACCTCACGTCACGTCACGTCACGTCACCACACCCCATCGCCCCATTCGTTCTCGTACGTACCGCGGGTAGCAAGCACTATTTATTAGGAATCGTAATGTAAATAATGTTCCAACGCCGAACTTGTTTATCAGTTTTACAACAACGACTTTACATTAACTTTGATTTTGTTTTTACTTTATTAATTCGTTAATACTGAAATATAGAACTTGTGCCTGCTAAGCCGAAATACAGCAACTCGGTAGGTATATATTTCTCTAAGAAGAGAGGAAGCCTTTAAACCGTAGGTAAGACGAATTAAAACCAATTAACCAGCTGTCTATTCTGCAGCACACAATAATATAGAATTGGAATCAATATGATAATAGTATTACATATTTGTTAATCCTAACGCCCCATCTACCGTCGTCTCTATTAACATCCGCCCACTGCTGGACAAAATCATTTTTCCCACAAACTATAATGTCACAACCGTTTCCGGCGGATTGACAGGCTACCCGTTACTAACTGCACCATCGCTTATCTTCCTCCACATGTCACGCCGTTCGTAACTCGCTAACCGAGGCGACGCACGAGGGCCCTTGAACCTAAATTGTGACGCGCCGAGTGCACCGCTCGTGTGACGCAACCCCCCCTCACGAGCACTACAAACGACCCTCCTACGGAAAACTCCAAAAAAGATTTAGATATTTTCTTGACAAGCTCAGTGGCACGGTATACGAATTAACGCTTCACGAGCCAGAAGTTAAAAAAAATTTCTCAATTGTTTCCAACAGATTTATCAAATGAGATGATAGGTCTTGATGATGTAATGTTAAGAGCGCGTGCCTCGATATTCGACGAGTGCTATGTAATAGTTTTTCTGCCTTAATAAATAGTTAGGTATCATTTGTACGGTTGTGGCGGAGAATTAGACAATTCTTGGATCTGTAATATTTTTAAAATCGGCATCGGAATAGTGTAAAACTGAGTCGAAGTGACTATCTTTCGCTCCATAGAGCGAGAACACCTTTGTTGAAATAATAAAACCCGCTGCGAAAAGATTTCACACTTGCACGTATTGGCATTTGCCTCTTTTATGAACGAATGAATTTCAAGAAGGACGATGTATTTCTAATTAGTAGTGCAGTTGGTTAAAAGAAGTGCTCGTTTAAAATATTATGTAACCTGCAGATTGTACACCTGATCACGAAAACCTGCCTAATTCAAAAAGGAACGCAAACAAGTTCACAGCAGCAAACCTTCGATGGCTGTCGCAGTCGGTCTGAACGACGCAGACCGAGCAGCCCTCCAGCTGCCGAGCGAGGCCCCGAGGGCCCGCCGGTTACGTGGAGGGCCCTCGAGGCCGCGAGCACTCTTTAGGAAATCGCAAATCGTCCGCAGCGACAAGTGCGATGCGCTGCCGATCACCGGAGCTACAAAACTAGGCGGCGACTGTTATTGCAACAGTTTTATTTACAGCTTGTTGTTTATGTTATATTTCGAGTAACGTTTATGTGATAAAAAGTTATATTATGGAAACAACATATATGCAAAGTGAATTATATAAATCTTTACCTAAAACCTTATTATTGATCATACAAATAGGGACATTCATTGGCAAACAATGGGCCCAGCTTCATAATTAACGCCCTACGTTAGGATGGTTCCTTTACTTTCGACGACTAAAAATGGTGAATTTCTAAACATATTAAATTAAAGAAGAACATATTAAACTAAACATATTAAAAAAAGACTTATAAACATATTAAAGTACTTTATACTTAACATACATGAAAAGTATTTTCTGAAATGCGTCAGTAACCTAAGTAGCACACATTCTAGGAGCCCACAAACAACCGCGAGCAGTGTTCGACATTCGTAGCTCGATGTGACGGCTATTAGGTTGTCCTGGATACAACGTGCCATCCCCGAGCTGCATACACGATTTATCACATTGCCTTCTCCTAGACTTTTCCTTCCACTCATCAACTCACTTTCGTCCAGTGTAAAGTCAATTAAATTACAGCCGTTTACGGTCTGTAAGTAGTCTCTCATGGAATTTCGAAATTTTATCGTACCCTAACATTCCAGTGAATAACACAACCATGCAACTCAATTAATAATAACACTTGTGCCAACAAACCTACCTATCGTTATTTCATTTACCGTACCATATACTAATAAAATGATTGTCTATAAACAGTCTAACGGTACATTAATTTTCCAATTGTCTATTAATATTTATGACATATTGGGAGACATTATTCATTATTTTATACTCACTATCACTCTGCTCCTCCTAATTAAATATTTAAATAATTAATTACATATAATTTTTGAAGATGGCGGGTTTGCGATTTTACACGCACATACCTTTGCAAACTCGCGCACGATAACATTTAAATACGGTGACAAGTATAATTATCAAAATGACAGCTACTTCGCTAATTTTTATGTCCTTAACAGGGGGGTTGTTAAATTTGAATAGTGACATTTCCAACAATGTGCTATTTGTGACAATGAATATTATTGTCGTTTGTCTCTGTATTCTTTTTCAGTATGAAAGGGATTTTAGAAATACTCTCAATTTAGAATATTATATACTGACACAGTGCCATATTGACATTGTTTAGATTGCATCTGACCCTTGACAGTGACAATAGCGACACTGTATCTTAGCCCATTTACCCACTGGCTCGCTGTAGGTAAACGCATCGTTGCCGCGCTCTATATACCACGAAAAAACGAGTTGATTGTTGTACAAATAAACAAAATATGCACTTCGCTACGATTTTTATAACTTTCCAAAACATAAGCTTAGGCTGACTAATATTTATCTCTCAGTGTAAGCCTCGGTAGTTCTTGCAGATAACTACATAAATGTATGCGTTTCGCGCAGGCTAGATCACTGAAGACATCGACGTACTTAGGACCATTTGTTTTTACAATTAATATGTGATTTGGCGGGCGCATTGTGACGTCTGTATTGTCAACTTCTTATCTTGTTGCTCTAATTATGTATTCATAATGAACAGATAATTTGAAACCGTTTAAAGATAGATCTAACAATAACATTAAAAGTAAAATTTAAATTCAAAATCAATTTTTTTCCAAAACACATGTTAACAAGTGTATTTGAATCTGTTGGTTCGGAAAATTGTTCCTACCAAGCACCAGCTAGAAACTTAGGCGTTTGCTCTTTTCAAAATATAACTCTTAGAATACATTTCGTCATCACTCTCTTGTGATAGTCCGAAATGTAATATTTAACTAAGTGTAGGTATTTTGTCTATTAAATAATCCTCGACAGCTATGAGCTTTCTGATTACGTTATTTCAAACAGCTGCAAAAGTAAAAAGCTTGGGTATTGAGTCGTATACCAAAGCTCACCGACGATTTTAGCTCTTTTAAAAGTGAACCCGTGAGTTTGTGTCGTATTCTATTTTATCTATTCCATACATGGCCAATTTCTTTATAAAGCTGTATATATTTATGCAATAAGTATATGGCATAAGAGCTCCTATTTCCTTAAACATCTCTCGAAGAGAATCGAAGTCTAATATGTGTTTGGTACGACTACGTATCGCACACATCCATTTATTTTAAAGAGTCCCGCATTTAATCCACTCAGGACGAGAGTCCCAGGGAGCATTGTAAATTTTGACAATGAAATCCTTGAAATGTTTGTAACTCTTGTATGAGTGCGCTCTTTGGGATCGAAGGAAATTGATTAAGGCAAGATTACACAGTTAAGAGCAACAGTAGCTTCATGTGCTGCTCTATAACATACCTACACTATTGCAGGTTGAACATACGAGTACTTTAAAATAATAACTACATCTAGTTCAAAGGGAATAATATTAAACAAGACTTATCACATATTTCACCGACAAAAGCTGTATCTCAGCACAGTATTTATATAAAGTCTGATGCTCTGATAATATTTGCCATAATACCTCCGTACCCAAAAATAAATGACATTTTTAAATTAAATCTCAAACTTACCCACTTATTAGGTACTTAACTATACAAGATTAATTTAATTTTTAATAAAGACTATTATTTATTTAATCAGGATAATAAACATGCAAGATGAAAAGCGCGGGCATTCTATCGAGCAATCACCATATACGCAATAATTTTTTTGCGACGTATATAACTTTGGTATTGCATAAAAGCAATCTGACGAGTAATAAAGATTTATATACTAATATAAGAATGTACAGTACTATAATAACTGTATACTGTACGGCGTCGTCGGTTCCCTGCACTCGCCCACTCGGCCGGTGGACGGCCGCCTTCGGGTTGCGGGGCGGGCGGTACACCGCAGGACAACATCACACGATCATTATTTCAAATAACTTTAATAATACCTTTAGATGTCTCACGATTAATTTGTGAATATTTCTGCCGAACTACATTAGACAAACACCATAAACCGATCTTCTTTTAAGAATTTTATATAACAAGAAGCTAGAAAACATCGCTACCATAATAATATACTTACTATGAACAATCAAACTATTAAACATACAAAAGAATGAAAGGAATAGAGAAGAAAGGTTTTTTAAGGGATACCCGATTGGATTGGAAATCTAATACCGACGCAGACGACCAAACCAGAACAAAACTGTACATGAAACCATATATGTGAATAATTATCAGACAAAATTTTCTTAATTCTTAAATAGATAAGGTCTTAAAAAATCACGAGATCATAAAATAACTTAAGCTGGTATTGCTTCAAAGAATCAACTAACAAAACAAATACCGTCATTGCTGAGGCCTAAGGCTACGATTTTAAAAATTAATGAAATAAATATACCTTGATTCTTAAATGTTTGTGCAAACTCTCTAAAAACGAGTTTCGTTTAGGAACTTGACACTGAAGTGACGAACATCTAACGAGAGCTTAAAGAAACAGAAGCTTATTTTGTTAAGGTATATGAATATTATAAACACGAACGTGTTTTTCTGTTTGTTACGCTATCACTGCTAATCCGGTGGATAGATATTGATGGCAAAAATAAAGCTAACAAAAAAGCTAACATATAGGCCCGAAATATCTGTTAATCCTATAGAACTGGAAAAAAGACACTTCTATATAAGCTGAAATATGACATCATTTTATTTTCAATTTTATACAGCATTATTGCGTTATTTTTAGCAATTGTCCATTTCTGTTGGCTCCGACTGTAGGCTATACTTTTCCGATGTTTAGAAATAGGTGTATTGTGCTAAGATTGGAGTGGATCGCTCTGTGATGTTTTCATTTCGCATTTCCATATTTTCCATTTTGTTTGGGAAGCCTTTGTGCCTCTCTCGGAGGCTAACGAAGGACCCTACAAAGACATTTCAAAAAGAACTTTCGCTTTGAAAATCTTCCTCATTATGTTGATGTATAATTTACAATAAAAAAACTTGTTTATTTTCTTTCCTTCTGACGTCGATGTTTTAAAAACTAAATACAGTAAATTTAAGTATAAAAATTGAAAAAACTGCCGTGACATGATTTTGATACACGTGTCTAAGTGAATATCTAAGCTAGACTAGTTTTTTTCTGTTTTAATAAACATCTAACACACAGTCCTCATTCATTATTATTTTTAATTTATATAAAAATTTCATAATTCTGTCATGTAGACTGTATATCCGTAATGGCCTATCTGGTGGAGCACATGGACCTTATGAAATTTGCCATTTTTAGTCCTAGGTATGTACCTATAGAGGTACCCATGACTTTTTTTAAAGTTATCAAATATTTATCTTGTAAATACACAACTAATATTTATTTTATGTCCCTGATCGATATAAGGTTTGCATTGATTCGGAAGGTCCAAACGGCACTGGGTCGTGTGGTGTGGAGAGCACTTGAGTGACCTATGGCCAGGTGGTAACGTCCATCAGTTGACAAAGAGGGAATATTTTAAACTAAAATTGCGAATTTGAGCAGCGTAGCCGCTGTTTAACCCAACAGTGGGACAAAGTTGACTGCTACAGTATACCTTATTGTAGAACAGTTTGCATTAACAAATATAAATAATAAATTTTTAGTGAGGTATCGACACGAGAGCGTTGATGTCTTTTTCACTGCAGGATTAATTTGTATCAAACGTGATACACTTAACATTTAGTTACCACTTGAAATGCTTAAAATATTGTTCTTGTCCACTATTAACATTGCTGTTAACATTAAAAAAAAATAAGAGCAATTATAAAGTAAATCAGTTCGAAAAAACTCTCAGAAAGTATATATGGTTTTTTTTACTTGTTTCTTATTAGTTGAATATCTTATGATAGAATTATATTCTATTAATCATTTTCTAACGCCAAAAAATGTGGGATAAGGACAGGAGAATGATGTTTCATTCACAAGGAATTGTATTTTAGATGTCCCAAATTGATCGGTGTGGATGTAACAGAAAAGTTTCAAATATAAACTCCACATCTCCACCGTAATATTTAAGAAATACGAAGTGTACCTCCCCAAGGAATCACTCGCTGTGCGCCGCTCGGCACCATCATAGAAGGCAAATAACTTTGGCTTGATTTACTTATTCAAGTTATCTACAAATAAATATTTCCTAAACAACCTTAACATATATTTTATAACCTTACTAAACCTTGTTACAACGTTTATCGGATGATGAACATGATAATATGAATGAAATTCTCCATTACATTAATTCTTACGAAACATATAACATTCTTATGAAATATCCAATAAAAACAGAGTTTTCAAAACTGTACGGACTTATGTGTTACAAAATGTATATGTAATATAAAGTACCACTTATAAATTTATTTAAATCTTAAGTTACTTCTAGAGATTTAAAATTACAGATAGAAAATAAATCTTAATAATATGATGTTAATATAATGACGAAATAACCGCTCAATTACTGATAGTTCTTTGAAATTTACAGCTTCCTACAAAGTATTATTATACCCATGAAATTATCAAAATGCTGGCTCAAATTCTGTAACAAATACTACAAAATTTATAAGCCTCTTTCCTTCAGCTTCAGAAATGAAGTTTGAATCTTTTCAATAGTCAGATGTTTTCAAAAGGGCGGCCACATGCACCAATCAAGTCAGTAACCGACATCATTACATAAGGAGTGAATATATGGGAACTTTAAACATGTCGTTAAAAACGCTAGCCGATCCTGAAAGCCAACGCGAAGTAATAGAAATACCTTCAGCGAGCAACTCTTCACCTACGCAATTTACATAATGGTAGAAACCACCCTCGGCCCCCCTAGAGCCCCCGCGCCCCTGAGCTCGCAATAAAGGATATTGCTCTACCTCGGGCTATATAAAACTACTCCCACTATAATGTCATTGTTTTGAGATGATGGGAGGCGAGCAGCGCGGGCCGCGGCGGGGGGGAGTCATTAGCGGGAGGACATCGTTACTGGGCGGAACTGCGTCGTTACCTAGAGACAAAGCTCCTAGCCATGTGCCCGGCCATTTTGAGCTGGATAGATGAGGAGCTGGCCGCCGTGCGCTGGATGGGTGACCGACATTTGGAGGTTCCTCTCCGCGTCACGAAGCACGACATAACTTACAGCCAGTATCACTGGCTCACATAACAATCGTGAATTTTGGGTTGTGGAGTCTGATGACTCTCGCCCTGTATAACTACTAGTTAAATATATGGGTCAGATGAGGTTAGATAATGTAGTAGGCCACAGGCACCGCATTAAGAGCTGTTCGTAATTTTCGTTTCGTTATCGATTAGTGCATTTTATTATAATTGTTAATCAATATTTTATATAATACCTAATGATATATTTTGTAAATATTGCAACGCAGATCGGTTTGAAATGAGGATGAGGGGCATAGAATTTTACAAAGTTTTAGAAAAATAGACACTTTACAATAGTATCACAAGCTTTATGGTACCTATATGCTACCATATCAGCTACATCATAACTATGTGAATTACTGGCAAAATGTTTAGTAGTCCAGTCCAGGTTTAAAATTAAGTACATATGTTAAGAATCGCCTGGTGAGGGAGACATGCCGCAATGGGTTGTTTGAAATATGATCTTAAGACTAAATTGGATTCTTAAAAACTCAACTTGTGATGGTGAATCGCTGTATACCTTCCAGCACACCCACTCACGATAAACGACAAAAGACCTTGCAAAAATAAAATTTTCCCAAGCCAGGTGTATAGGATTTATGAAAATATTAAATAAACTCATATTTTAATATGCATGTAACTACGCACTTAATTACCATGTATTACTATTATTCAAAACGCATACACTTGGAATTTTGTTTACTCTTAATTGCTACATCATCTCTTTCAAATTTAAAATATTCTTTATTCAAGTAAACTTGTACTTTTGAATCGTCAACTTTGCTGCTGGTTCGGAAAGCTGTTCCTACCTAGAAGAGTCAGCAAGAAACTCGGCGGTTGCTTTTTTTAAAATATATGTATTTTTTTTTGTTTCTTACTTCTTATGACAACGCTGCACTCGCCTTAAAAAGTGTTTTACCTAGAACTTGCCTTATGAAATAGTGCAGGTATTAATAATTACTTGTAAATTGCTATTGGCTTGTCATTATAAATAAAAACTATCTGGTACAGGTTCGAACAGTAGCTAGTTTAACACTGGGTATAGTAGGCTTTCTGTATCAGCCTACATGTAACAGCAAAACTAAAAGCTTGGTTAGCATACGTAGAAAACGACAAATACCAAGACCAATAAAAAAAATATTGTACTTCCTTCATTGTACAATATTACAGCTCCTTTTAATAAAGATTTACAATAAGATATAGGCAACAACCACCCATGCGAGTGTCCGCCCACACGGCGCACGGCGCGGCGGGCTCCCGGCCTAGCGCCGCTATGTACGCGCCTCGCGGATTCATCTCGTTCGTTAGCAAATGCATTCCGTAATGAGCGTTTTGTGCGCGCAAATGTAAAAATATATAAAATGCACTATCAAGTAATGCGGAGCTTCGTGGAGCTTCGGGCGCCCAGCCGGAGCACACGCCGTGTCGACACAAGCGAAAGGCATTGTCGTTAAACTTTAGTTCGCATTTAATGTTATTATTTTGAAAAAAAAATTGCTCATGTCTTGTGCAGGAACGATAGTCATAGACATTTTGTATATTTTGGAGAACGTAAAATTTTATATGAAGAATTCCGCAAAAAAACTACTTGATTTGTATTAATAAAATATGATTTTATTTCACTATACTTGAGTTATTTTGTAAAATATAAATTTTAACTATATATAGTACCCCACATTCGTACCTTTCGCTCGGCAGCGAACACCGTCTCGGCTAGGCCGCTCCATCTTGATAATGAGCGCCGTAATCAGCGCCGTCCCCGCCGCATGTACTCCGCCGCCGCATTACGCGCACAATTATGTGAAATGATATTATATACTTACCTTATGTACCGACCGCCCTCGTGCTATCCTTTCTGTATAAGCTGGAACTACGGCTTGAACACGATCATAACAAAGAATACGTATCATGTAAAATGGAAGTATCTCCCATACATTAGATCTGATTGCAAGTTCCACTGCATGCAATACACATTGCAGATGGTATTTAACCGTCAATTTACTCGAGCAACGGCGGCATTAACTCACCAGAAGCTAGTTAACATAAAACGAGTCGTAAAGTAAGTAAGATTCCGCGACCCCTTTAATCCTTCGTGGCAGCGATTGATTTGCAGTGGGTCCACGCTGTCCTGCAGGTAACGTTCCATCTGACCCGTATTGACGAGACCTTGTGCAACGTCGCTTCTTAATATAGCTTCTTTCACTTCGTTACGGCAATACTCGATATGAATTTTTCACGTAGAGAAATTGGCACAAACGTTTCAAGACAACCAAATAGTAATACATAGTAAACGGTGGCTGACCGCCACACACACGAGACAATAGGAATAGGTATGGACCGACTGTCATGACTGCCACCCACAATACAGAATACAGCGGAACTATTGTATAATAAATTAAAAATTGTATTGTATTAAAAATAAAAGCGCGTCAAAGGACCCGCCGTTTCTTCTATTTACTCAAAAGGAATTTTCTGTAAAAAAAAATATAATTCAATATGAAAAATTGCTAAACCTCTAATAAAGCATTGTTCGCGACGAGGCTCTTTGAATTGGTTTAAAATGAAAATGGACCAGTGAAAGAAATTATGCACGATTCAGCGCCGCCAGAGGGCGCGACGCGAGCGGAGGGTCGCTTCTCCTAACTTGCTTACTCTATACTTTTATGCTAAATGAGAGGCAAATGAGGGTTGAAAATTGCATAAAATCAACCGACGTTCAACGTTGGCGTCGAAAAGTTCTTGAAAATAAAATAATTTAAAATACAAAACGTGGTTGGTTGATTCCTCATTTTTCTTAAACGTTGCAAGCGCCACGTCTAGAAGTTTCACTGTCACTCTTAATTAACCATATCCGTAAATTGATGGAATAGGAATACCGGAGAGACATTAACAGCGTTGATAACGCGAAACGATCAAACAAAAAACCCTACACCAGTAGAACAAATAATAAATTTATCAGTCGATGTCTTGCTTGGATATCTTTCCAATACCAAGGTTAGAGAGGTGTTTTTCTTAGATTTTAAACATTGAAATATTGCGGACAGAGGGTATGGCCAAAAGCAGAGATTCCGCTTTCACGATTCAAGAAGATTTACTTTCGGGAACTTTCGAAGATTCTAAAGCATTAATTCATTCACCATGGTGCATAGGTATTCAATTAATGCCTAACCAAAAAATGTATAGTAATGTATACATGTGGTCAAGTCAGCACGCGCCCCTTACCTTTGAACTATCACTCGTGCCAGTATTAACACTACCTCAGTGCTAACTGTTATAGACCTTATGTAAATAATGCAGTTCGTATGAACAAATAATAATAAACGAGACGTCACTAAAACAACGCCTTTTTTATTTAAGTACATTTTAAACGTCAGCCGGGAGCCCTCGGCAGGGAACATTTTCATCAGGCCGCTGATTGGATAATTCGCGGCGGGCCAGTGGAGACGTCGTTATCGAATTATACCCGGACAAGGAGCCCTAATAGTGCGAGGGTCAGGGCTGCGGCTCCGGCTGCTGGTAACATATATTTATCGAAAACCGGAAAGTTACACTATGTGACGAATTTTTTAATGTACTAATAGACAATATTAAAGGTGATGCACTTACAAAATAAGCGTTTAATATTATACTTTTACATCATTATTCTCCTGTCCTTATCCCACACAATGAATGATACAAGAGTATAGAAAAGAAATCTTTTCTATACTCTTGTATCATTCATCAACTCTGGAGCTGTTGACTTTATATCTGTAATATTTCGCACAATCGATCCACCTCTTTTTCGACCTCACTTTAGCCACATTTTTACTATTATATTCTTTAAAAAAAAAAATTATTTAAATCTATTAGTTATAACAATTTTATCACTCTATGTCACCGCGTGGCAACTCTTAAGTTGCTCTTGTTCATATTTTTATTTTATTTATTTATTTATTTATTCCTTAGAACTACCAACAGATTTACATGTGTAACTACAGTAACATGGTTATATATCCTAGGGTTGCTAATGACATATAAATCTAATTAAAGGTAGTCACAGCGTGCTTAAAAGGTAACAAACATACAATAACTATAATAACTAAAATTAGAAGAAAAAAAAAGATAATAGAAAATATAAAGTATAACAAACTTAGGGAAAATATGGAAAATAGCTTTGCATTGAGAATGGACGTATAAATTACGTCCTTTCTCAATGCAAAGCTTTGTATAAGTGTTTTTTGAATAAATTTAATTTATTACTAATATCTATTGAGGTATTCTTACTGACAAATTCATTAAATTGCCTGCATATCCTAGGTAACAAGGAGAGAGCAGGGTCTTCTCGCTTACTCCCCGGGCGGGGGTAAACGGGGTGCGGGCCTCGAGGAAATCCTCTCTACCCGGGCATCTCCTCGCGGGCACTTAAGCCCGGTATGTATTCCGGCCGTGGGCCGAGGTCACCTAGGTGACCTAACGGTGTCGGTATTTGGGCCCTAAGCCCAGGTCATCTAGGTGACCTAATGGATTTCTTGTTCGGTGGGGAGGTCTGGGAATGGTAGCTCCCAGACCTCAAAGTCGTCTTCTGGTAGTCCTCGTTCGGGTGGTGTCGTGTCCGGTGTTTTCGCCCTTTCGCCCGTCGCGTCGTCCTCGTCGTCGCCGTCGTCATCCGCATCGGGCCGCGGAGACGGTGATCGCAGGAGCTCGCGAGGCAGGGAACGTCCATCGGGTGGTCGCGCATGGAGTGGCGCGATGCCATGGAGGTGTACGTGCGCGCTATTGTCCGCACGCGCGAACATCCGGCGCGCAAGGCGACGGACATACTCCTCCACGGTCGGCGTTCTGGTATCCCGATGCACGACGTCGTTCCGCACATACCTCGGGGCTCCTACGATCAGTCGCAGGCAGCGGTTCTGCTGGACTTGAAGTCTTCGCCTCTAGTACGCCGAACATAGCGCGTACCAGGCGGGTGCCGCATACGTCAAGCGCGAGCGGACGTAAGCACCGTAGACTCGCAGTTTGGTGTTGACAGGTAAATGGGATGTGAACAGCGTGTGGAGCTGGGACCTGGCAGCAGCAGCTTGGCCCACGGCACGATTGACCATGGGGACCATGCGCAGGCTGCGGTCCAACTCACACCCCAAAAACCTCACTGTGGTCTTCCACTCTACGTCCTGGCCTCGAAGAGTCAGCTGACGTAGCGGCTTGGAGCGGCTGGTGAGCAGAGCGGCCGTCTTCCCGACGTTGACGGCCATCCTCCACTTGTCCAGCCATTCCGGCAACAAGTCCAGCATACGCTGCATGCGGTTGGTGGCAACGATCTGGTGGTAGGACGACGCGAAATACGCGCTGTCGTCAGCGAAGAGCGACAACAGCACGTCCTCCTCCCCTTCCCGCAGATGGTGGCGCAGGGTGGGGATGTCATCCGTATACGCCGCGTATAAGCGCGGCGATATACAACTGCCCTGGGGTACTCCGGCTTGGATGGTGCGTGGCTGGGATTCGGCACCATCCACTGCCACGTAAAAGCTACGGCCGTGTAGAAACGATGCCAGCACTTGCACATAAGCAGGCGGCATGGTGGTGTCCAGTATTTTGACCAGGAGCCCGGCGTGCCACACACGGTCGAAGGCCTTCTCGATGTCGAGAAAGACCCCCACGGTGTAGCGCCCGTTGTTCCGCTCACTGGTCAGGTGGTTTATGACCCTCGCCAGCTGGAGCGTCGTCGAGTGGCCGCTGCGGAATCCAAACTGCTCCTCGCGCAGGGGCAGATGGGGCGTGACTCGACGCAGCAGCAGACGCTCAAACAGCTTGGCTATGTGCGAGAGCAGGGTGATCGGCCGGTAGCTTCCAGGCAGGCGGCGGTCCTTCCCCGGCTTGGGAAGAACAATGATCTTCCCGGTCTTCCACGCCTCTGGGAAGTGGCCGGTGCGGAGTACTCCGTTGAACAGTCTCGTGAGCGCTACGAGACCTGTTCGGGGCAGCAGCATCAACGCGGCGTTGGCGATTCCGTCGGGGCCTGGCGCCTTTCGCTTATCAAGGCGAGCAGCGACCGACCGCAGCTCTGACAGGGAGATGAAGTCCTCTCCCCGGAGCGGCGGTGTAGGGGCCGACAGGAACCTCTCCAGCTTGTCCTGGACAGCCGCATGATGACGGATGATATGGAGGTTGGAAGTGTTGGGGGCGTTGGGCGTGAATGTCTTCTCCAGGTGGGCCGCCAGAATCTCAGCACGATCCTTGGCGGCATAGGTGCGTTTACCCGCGGCATCGAGCAGCGGGTAAACGGGGGTGTCATGTCCGGTAAGCTTCTTGCAGAGAGAGTACAGCGCTGTGTCGTGTTCGGTCGCTCGATCGACGGTATCCTCCCATCGCGCCTCGTCGAGAGCGACTCCGGCACGCGCGATTTTCTCTGCAAGCCGGTTCAGGTCAGCCTTCACCCTGGGGCAGCGAGTGCGGGCCCATAGGCGGCGTAGGGTGCGCTTCCGCTTGAGCATATTGCGGAGCGAGCTCGGCAGGTCCTTCCTTCGATTAGTGTCCGGTGAAGTCGACGTGGTGGTGGTGGCTGCTGCTTTGGCGGCGATGATAGCCTCCGCGACGAGTGCAGCAGCATCGTCGACTCCCGAAGGTGTAGTGATCGGGCCTGCTAGCTCAAGCCCGGCAAGCTCTGCGGTGTAGCGCTCCCAGTTCGTCCGCGTCCGCGGCGGGCGGGGCACTAAAAAGCCTCCCTGGGTGGCTAGGGTGACCAGAACCGGTAGATGTTGCGTGTCGAGGTCGTAGAGGACCTCGACATCGAATGGGTTGTCAAGTCCGTGATGCAGCACTATGTCGATGACGTCTGGCTGGGAGCGGCAGTCGGTGGGTATATGGGTCGGCGCTCCCGGCCCCACCACACCGTACCCGCTCCTCACGCTATCTTCGTGCAGTTGCCTCCCGACCCCAGTGATGATTCGCGATCCCCACGCATGATGTTTCGCGTTGAGATCACCCACGATCACTGCGGGTCCCTGCTGTCCGAAGATGGTCCCGACATCGGTGCTGCAGAAAGTCAATCCGGGTGGTTTGTAGGCGGCATAACAGGTAACAAGGAGTAATGCCCTAAGTTTGTTTTATACATTTTATGAGTAAAAACGGATTAACTATTAACTAGTACTAAGTACATATTGTTAGGGAAAAGCCTTATACGTAATCTGGTACAGGAATCACGGGTCATCCCGGGCAAGCGATTGATATTCATGCGCTTTAGTGATAAAATGGTGAGACAGGCCGTATATATAAAAACATTTTGGAGTAATCTGTATTTCCCATCTGATAAGACACAACATTATCAGCTCATTATAAGTTTTATTGAAGAATTAAAAAAGTCTATTAATGAGTAATATCCAGATCGGTACGTAAGATTGTATAAAAAAATTTCAACGATTTCAGTGAACTGACAATTTTAGATCCTTTTCAATAGTTTAACAAAATACCTCTCACATAATAAGATACAATACACCCTTAATATAAACTGTGGAAATTTGTGTCTTCCTTTATACAAATTTCAAGATAATATTAAAAATATTCTTCATTCAATTAGGTTTACACAAATTAAACCCTTGAGTTCTCAAGTATTGTCAAAGAAGCTGCCACTAATGCAGGGTCGTCCCTACCACGAAGGACCAGAAACAAGCACATCGAATACTCTATTAAAAAGAACTAACACAGCACATACACTATACAGAACAGAACAGTTACATATACTATAATATTATATGTATTAAGTTTAAAAGCTTTGTGCAATTCTATAGTCTTAAGAGACTTTTTAAATTCGCTCCAAACTTAGTCCAGAAATGCTTATAACTCTTCGATAAAGTTTTGCCATTGAAATTTGACTACCATTTTTCGATTTCAGAATACTCTTAAATATCACGTCAGAGAGATCACGACAAATCAAAGGTGGAGGAGACATGGATAGAAAGTTGTCAACCTGGACTACGGTATGAACTACCAAAGACAATATTAACTTTTAACTTGCGAGTGCTTCAACTAAACTACCGGATTGGTGGCCCTGAACTCCAACATTGCGAAGATCGGAAGCAATTTCCACGAGTGATGGCGAGCGCCTGCCCCGCCCGGGCTGTAGAGCAACACGAGACCTTATTGCCTTCAACACAGGTTCTATTATTGCTTAAACTGACTCATCTATTTTGCTACCGTCGATAAGGCAACAATATTGTAATAACGAGATTGCATCCATTAATTAGGTATTTTTGGGCATTAAAAAATACATTAAATATAAACACAATTTTTGCCATAAACTGTCAAGACATCGTAACTTATTCGGTGAATGGGCAGTCTAGAGAAACGAAAATACCTAGGATCGAGCCCCACCTTTTTTTCCACCATTGTTTTTTCCTTTTTCTAAAGTTTGTTTTTTTTTCCAAAAAATTACCAAGCAAGGCTTGGTCACCCAGGAACTTGTAAATAAATTGATAAAATTGGGAAGTCGGAGCGTGATAATCTGTGGCTGTTGCCTATACAAAAGTAATGAGAATATTATTTCCTATAATCCGCGATTAAAGAAAATATATGTAATGCTAAACATAGAGTGTACTATTCGTTCTCGTATTGCATTTTGAATTATGGACCTCCGCGAAGTAACGCCTAATTCTATTAATTATTTGTCGTCGCCTATCTTTTGATATAGATGCGCATCAACCGGAACAAGTACATAATGACTTAATCATCATTTTCATACCCTCATATCCCACTCTAGGTGGGGTCGGCACAATATGCCTTCTTCTTTCATTCTCCTCTATCATTCGTCAACACTGATGCAAGTAAATAACGATTTACTGTTTATAATGTGAAAACGATCACATTCAATATTCTTTGTCAAGAAACGTTTTAATTAGATTAAATAAGAGAAGAATAAAGAAATTTGAATATGAAGATTTTCTCTTAACTATTCCATTACGTGGAGATCCTGTGACCTACGAGTATGTCCAGAAGTGAGTGTTCATTGGAGGACGTTTTTATTACGTTCTGGACACTCGAGATCTAAATATGTCATGTTGTAAACATATAATTATGATATACATATAATTTTTATTTCTTTTTTTAATTTATTGCTAACACTTCTACTATGCAATAGCCGGAATTATCACCTTAAAAAGATATTTGAATTTACTGAAGGAATGGCGATATAGCGATAGAATGCAAGCTGGCGCTGATTTACAGCTTGTAGCTCAATGTTTTATGTAGATTAGACAGTTCGCAATATATTACTGCATAAAAAAACAGAATAAAAATGATAATTATTGAAATATTAATTACTTATAAAAAAGAAAAGAAAAAAAGGCACACAGCTATCATCGCGCCCATGATATACCTATTAGTGATTCGTGCCAAGCACTTGAAAAATTTTGTCACTACCGGGAAAATCTATTCGTCTACATTTAAATGTCTGTTACTATGCAAATGAATGATTAAATCTATACATATAATAAAATCGTTGAGATGTCAAATCTCTGTGCGTTTGTTCCCGCTAATCTAAAAAACCACTAATCTGATTTGGACGCTGTTTTTACTTATGTGTAGTGGAAAGCCTCATTTAACATATAGGGTAATGTTATATTACAATTGGTCGTCAAACAAAAAAGATATGACAATTTTAAGTTGAAAGGTCATATACTACGATACTGGTACTTACATACTGTAATTTCGTGGCGATCGGAGCATTTTTATTATATCTGTAATTAATATATCTTTAAAATAAGCACGGCAAAGCGGGCTTGCCATACTAGTACACAATAAATACAAATGAGCGAAACGCAGAGCGGGCGGCGCCCTATATGCACGGCCGCTCTCAGCACGCGGCAGCGGCCCGCTGTACCGTCAGCAGGACAAACCTAACAGTGAGAAAGTGAAATTTTGCTGTGGCTCGGTGTACCCCAACGACTTTTACATACGGGAAGATCTGACACGGAATAACGTATAGGCTACTTTTTATTCTGGTAAATTATATGACTCTAAGATAACCCAAAACTATGTCTATCTTTGGCAATAGCTTGGTACCTTTATAGATCGCGATGGAATCGTGATGTGCGTCTAGATATTGTTAAGTATAAGTTTCTTTTATTGCGTGCAAGTCATACCCGCGACTACGTTCGCGTCAAAATACTTTTCTTACTTTACTGTTATTACTACTGTTTCCTACGGAAGAGCTAGGGATTTTTATCCTATCTGTTAGTCCGATATATATGCCTTAATTGTATGAAATTCCATCCATACTGCTTCAGTGGATTAGCTCACTGAAGATAGAGTAAAATCATTTCCTCCAATAACTACGAGTCTTAACGCACAATTTATAACCGAGCATCGTACGTACTTAACGATACCGCAAACGTTTCATCTATATTATATTATTCTTAAAATGTATTCCGTAATCTTCGTGTTACCCTTTCGCGTTCAGTCGATGTGCAAAATTGTAAATGTGATGCGAATCGCGCGAGAACTTATTACTGCCTGTGGAAATGGAATGGAAAAGAAAATATTGACAATATATATGCATATGAGAGATCTCCGACGTGCGGCCATAACTTGAGGCAACGGGCCGTGAAAGAACCTATCAGAGCAAAAGGCTGACTGAGCGGCAACTGGAGCTGCCTCGGGAAGTGTGGAAGGAATCCCGTAGTAAAATTGATTAAATTTGCTCGCGTACACGAGCTCGGCACTCGGCTGCACCACCCTGAGATACGAGTACTTACTTATGCACTGAAAATTTAAGGAAGTGAGTGGAATTTTCTTTGAAAAATACTTCCTTTTTCTCAACAGGATTAGCATTTTAGAAGTTACCGCTTGTATCGCTTTAATCTCTATTTTTTATATATATTATAGAGATAAAACCTAACGCTTTCCAGTTAAAGTGTGTAATATTTCTGTTTTTTATGCGTGTGCAATTAACGTGTTTAATAATATCAATCGTATAATTTCCATAGCAGAGACCATCTATAAAAAAACAATCGTTTGGCGTAAACATAAAAGTGTCTAATAAATAAAGGAAACAATCACACAAAATCATCAAATGAAGCCACGGGCTGAGAGCTGAGAATATAAAGATCTATGTACTTAATTTAAACTCGGCTGCTGCGAAATGATCTCGTTAAGGTGCCGCCCACTGGACGCCGCGTTTATTTCGGTATCTCGACCCTATGTACTTTTCATCCCACTCCCACCACTATATACCAGTACCACGCTGCGATCCCATTCCTCCCGCACCACGTCCCGCACACGCATAGCTCTTTGTTTAGAACGTTTCGTGACAAACTATATAAAGAGTATATAACAATTTGCACGTAAACTAACAGATATATGCGCAGTCAAAGAAATGGGTCGAACTCGAAAGGTTGAGTCCAAGTTCATTTTGAATTGTAACGTTACCGAGGACTAGTGAAATTTATCATTTTTTTATTAAATATTACCTAATCTAATATTGATTGTCATTCAGTGACATATGCTGTCACGAAACTCAACAACAGCTATTTTCAGGACTACGGGTAAGTTCTACTTGCTTAAAGTTCAATATTCAAATTCTATATATTCTCTCCTGGCCAAACTTGTAAGCGAGTGCTTTTAAATCGTCATCTCTGTTGGTTCGGAAAATCGTTCCGACCTAGGAGACCCCACAAGAAACTCCGATGTTGGTCTTTCCTAAATATAATGTTCATTATTAGTTACATTTGGTCATCGCAATCTTGCACAAGATCGCCGAGAACCTAAATCTACGCATCTATTATGAAATCGTATAACTAAAACCCATAAACTATTCACGTACTTTTGTAAAGGTCAAAGACAAAGTATATGTAAGTAGTCGGCCGTAATAATAAAATGTGGCCACTGACCAGGTACCGTAGGTACAGGTATGGTGGAAACGACAGCCTTCCCGATGACCAGGGAACAGACTACGGTAACTACCACCATAGTAACAGTGTCCTAAACACAATCGGTAAAAGGTTCAACATTCCTCTGGTCTGGAGACACTGAAAGGATTAGGTTTTAATTATTAAGTACTAACCTAGTCATTAAGGTAAAATAAAATGTGCCAAGTGACTGCCAAGTTCCTTACTGGTGCTTCTCAGTAAGAACACCTTTCCGAACCAATTGTAGCTTCATTGCAATTTGCCGATCCATAAGTGTTTGTAAACAACCGCAGAAAATTAATTGAATTCAAAAACATAGACCGGCTAAAGTTAAACTAAAATTTATTCCGTAAATTGCTTCATGTTCGAAACAACAATAAATAGTGACAATATGATAACATCCAGCTAACAAATTGGACGATACAACCTGTATTCTACATAAATGTATTATACTAGAATAAGGGGAGCAATAGGCAGCCCTGTAAGTGAGAGGGAACAGGTCTCATACCTGTGTACTAATTTTTGTCTAATGCCACGTAATAAAGAGAGACAGATAATAAGTCTCGTTTACTTTCTGTTGCACATATTTTAGCCTGGTTTCCTACTCTAAGTATAACAGCTCTGTGGTTTGCTAATTCGAGACAGAACATTTAGTCTTGAAATAAAATAACATTATATAACGCTGATTAATCCCGGCCTCGCTTCGTGGTGCCTCGTACATCATCATCATTTTCCTGCCCTTATCCCAATCTAAGTGAGGTCGGCACAACATGTTATAAACATGTTGTCACATGATTTGGTTACTCGTCGTATTCGTATTCGTAGTCGTTCGTATTCTTATTCTACTTAACCGGATACCACACGGTGAGACACTTACCTTAGTCACCTTTTACGACACCTAGGTAAGAAAAGAGGGTGGTACTATTCTATTCAGCCGGATACTACACGGCGGTGCCTCGTACATAAAACATTAAATGTTAATAATTAATAACGTTCAAAACTTTCCGTTTTACAAAACAAAGAAGTTCAGAATTAAAAGTAGTAGACACCTTTAAGTAAACATTACATACTGTGTAGAAATTTCAACTCAATTTATGTAATAGTCTTAATAATAAATCAGTAGGTTATGTAGCTAAACTTGTATACAGACAAGTTTTATCGGAAACTCATCAATGTCAAGTAAAATTTCAAACAAAATAACGTATTATATTTAACGTTTTTCTTAAAAACAACTTACAAACTTATGCCACTGTTAGGTAAATACACGCAACGATTAAATATCAAGTCCGTTAAGCTCAAACCAATATAATTATTAATCAAAATATTTAAGCACTTCTAATTCCCAATTATACAACATCGTAATCCATGCTATAAAGATATTAATTGTTATTAATATTACTCATGAAATCCAAAGAAATTCAGATAAACATACACCAAACACATTAACAATATGTAAAAATTAACAAAGCCATCATAGTTTAACTAAACATCATCTTTCTACCCTTATCCCACTCTAGGTGGGGTCGGCACAACATGTTATAAACATGTTGTCATTTGATTTGGCTACGTATTTTACGACCGGCCGCCTGCCTGACGTCAACTTATCTTAGTCGTATTTTACGAAACCTCGATAAGAAAGAGGGTGGTCTATTCTACTTAACCGGATACCACACGGTGAGTCAACTTACCTTAGTCGCCTTTAACGACACCTCGGTAAGAAATGAGGGTGGTCTATCCTACTCAGCCGGATACCACACGGCGTCATAGTTTAACTAAACGAGAAACACTAATGACATTGGAAAAGTTGTTCTCTGATTTTAAAGTAGGGACAGCTTCGTAGTTGTTCGTCATTTTTTTTGTGTTTCGTTATTTTTATAAGGGGATAAAGGTATAGACGCTGGTCTCTTCCCGTCGTGTTCCTTAGATATTTTAGAATTTACCCAACAGTCTATATATTGTGTATATTTGTGGGCTAATGCCCACAATTAAATCAATTGTATACACTATCATAAAAAACACACTTTACTTAAAAAGGCTAATTTTCAGTTGAAAAATTGTAATTAGGCTATTCCTCAATTCCCGTCTTCTCCCGTAGCTCTTGTTTCTCAGACCGACTCCGGAAGACAACCGCAAGTCTTCCGCTGACCGACTCAATGACTACGCTCATAGTGCGTTTGCGGGGTCTTTCCTTTTTCACATTTTAAACTGAAAAAGTAAATGAAAGAAAGTATATATTGATATGGGAAGGAGGTAACCCATCGAATACTTGTTTCAAAATTAATTGTAAATTTTCATAAGAGAGGAGAGAGAAAAATTATTTAATTAAATGTTTTCTTCAATTAAATAATCTTTCGTATTTTTAATTAATGCAAATCACCTTTTTGGGCGCTAAGTCCTTCAACCAAAGATTTTTCACGTTTTTCTTCGGCTATCCGACTTCTGAGCTATTAAAATACTTAGAAAAGATTTCCAAAATATATCAAAACAATTCTTAAACACTTTATTACTCTTAATTACTTTAATAACAACTATTTTTTCATCTATCCCTCGCGTCATTTGGACAAGAAAAGAGAAAAAAAAAACAAATAAATTTTGCTTTGTAATATTATTATTACAAACTTTCGCGATTCATAAACACTAATGAGATTCTTATTTCAAATGTGTACTCCGAGAACCCCAAACAATTTTTGAATATGGAATTTAAATAGCGCGGCACATGTAGCACACTGTGATATCTTGGTACTGTTACAATCATGTTTAAAATTACAGTTCTCTATTAAAATGTACGTATCCAAAAAATATATCAACAGTTAGTTGTTAGTGGTAACATTAACTACTTTAGGTTAGTTATTCTTATTGAGTGGTTCATTGAATCTGTTATAGGCTACCGACGTTGGTGTTGGGTGCAGCGAGCTTATAGGCTGGTATAAATTCTATTGCGACTTGTTGCATTGTACGAGGTTTCAACAGAGGTACAAGGTTGTACCTCTTAAAAATTCTAAAATTGTTATACCTAAGTAGTAGTATCAGTAGTTATAGACGAAAACCGATTTAATTTCCTAAGAATTGGATTAATTCAAAGTAAAATAAATAAATAAACGGGACACTTGCACACACGTTCGTCCGTCTCCAAAGTAACTTAATACTTGTGTTATGGGTGAGAGACAACTAGTAAATATATACATATATAATTTGAAATACCTACTTAAATACAAATATACACCCAGTATCTAAGAACCAACGAATTGTTTATAGGTATGGTAGTATTATAGTTTGTCTATATTGTTTCATTTCATACAAGTCACTGTATGCAACAAGTTGGAGCGTTATAATAAAAGTTTTTTTTTTCTATATATGTAGTTAATTAATAATCGTCTAGTGATGTGATCCTTTAAATACTTATAAGTAAAATATATCTGAAACGAGCGTCAAGTACAATAAGAGTTTGAAATTCTATTCTCCAGTCAGTTCTTGTCTAAGTTTGCTCGGTTACTGAACGTATAATGGAATCATATGAGTGTAGCGTATGGTGATAGCGTGACCGTTTGTGTTCGGTGGATGGTAGAACTAAGTTACATGAACTGGATACCACTAGCTGCTTTACACAAAAAGCGTATTTTGCTTTCATACATTGATGAATTCATTAGAGAGTTACGTGTCTCTAAAATCACACCATTATTATATAACCGTAATGTACTATCAACCTAAACCTTCCACAAGATTTGTAGTATCTTCTAGTAAAAATCATAAAAGAATCCGTTGAGTACATTTTGAGAAAATCCACCACATATAGACAGACATCTTTCGGAGACTTTGTTTTATGATATGTGTAGATTCCGAAGGTTTCCGTTCGTCGGTCGCGATACATCGGCACCTACAGCCGTTAGGGCCGCACCGTGCCGCACCGCACCGCACCGCACCGCGCCGCACCGCCAGTACATAAGTAAGCAAGATTAAAACACAGTCCAGTGCTTTCAAAGTGAGAGCCGCGATATCATAATGCGGGAGCCGAGGGAGGCGCCACCCCTCGGCCCTCCCTGTCGCGCGGCCGGCCGCGTCGCGCGCCCCGTCCCGCTCGCGCGCACCGTAAAAGAAATCATTTACGGCGAGGTGTGGTATATCATTAACTTAAATAATCAGGCAGCCGGAGCCGGCGGGCGGCGGTCGGCGGCGAGGGCGCGGCCGGATAGTTTCGTGATTACAGCTCGCATAATGGAGTGCGGAGTGAAGTGACTGCGGCTTTAATCATTGGGGAAATGTTCGAGCTCGCGGCGCGGGTTTCCTCGCGTTTCCCGCCGCCCGGGTCGGCCCGGCGAGACCCGTTACCCGTTTTATTGCACTCGAATTTCCATCATAAAGGATGAATCCGAAAAATTACACAAATTTGTATTCCGTACGACACTTAATACCTGCTAAATATCCTTTCCGGTATACTGTTAATGCTTCGTGGAGTTTTTACCCTGCAATACTACCAGGAATATCCACTGAATTATGGGTAACTTACAATGTGTTTTACATATAAGACAGCTCTATCTCATTAAAGATTTTCCATTGTTCGATGGACCTGAGATGGAGAAAGAATCAATGAAATGATATTAAAGACTATCCAACATCTATCTCTGTTTAATATGTATTGTATACGATAGTAGCATCTCTAGCGACGAAGATGCGGTAGAGAAAAAATAAATCATAACTATTCACTCTCCATCCGAGCATAGCAGTCCTGCGAAGCACAGCAGGGCTCGGGAGGTTAGTCTCTGAGACGGACGATGTCCGTATTGCGACATTACGTCCGACATTCTAGTTACGAGTATGTGCAAACGCTGAAAATAATATATTTAGGTTCAGATATTTCATTAATGCGTCAGTTTGTTTCTGATGAATTTTATGTAATATTTATAACATTTGTAGGGAAATGTTCCCTAATTAAAAGGAACCTGGTCCCCGGACCCTAGTTCGCCGGTGAGTAATTTAAGTGGACTTGTATAGGGGGTTCAGGGCTTTAACTATTATACGATTGTTGATTGATGATTTTGTCACATTCTTAGCGGAAGCTGTCCTAATTTAGTAATAGCTGTTAAATGTTGGTACACCTATGGTTCAGTGATTTTTCAGACAGTGATTTTTCTTTAAAAAACCTACGAATATTACACATAAGATCGAAATTAATAAGGAATCAGTAAAAAGGCTCAGAAGAGATTTGTAAAACTGTTACAATACTCGTTCATACAGTTGGCCTCCTGACAAATATTAAACAATGCCGCGTGTATACGGCTAAGTAGAATAAACCACCCTCATTTCTTACCGAGGCGTTGTAAAATAGAACTAAGGTAAGTTAACGTCAGGCAGTCGGCCGGTCGTAAAATACGTAGCCAAATGTGACTCATCAAATGTGGTTCATGCGACAACATGTTCATAATATGTTATGCCGACCACACTTAGATAAAGGCAGGCGAGTCTTCCTCGCACCACACACATACCTCCTCAACCACACGACTGAAGACACAAGGTTTGACCAGAAGGCGAAGAGTCGAACCGATGTCCGTTGGAGAGATATGCCTTACATTCAATTACTGAATTGGAGAAGAAATATTTGTAACAAAATAACATTACTTGCCTTATATTGTACGCGCAAATTGGACGCGGCGAGCGCCGCTCCATTACGAATTCTGTTAAATCTACGTGAATTACATAATGACAGTTTGAACAAAAGGCTTTGTGTACTTTACACAAAGTAAGTACGAGTATAATGTGCCGCGGCGATGTTCCCAACTCCGGCCCTAATGTGTTGCAATCCGGTAATCGCCGACATTAACTGAAAAGGGACCGCTTACAACTATATTTAATGCTCGCGGCAGATTGTCTACCTTTTACGAATTATTTTTTATTCATTTTTAAAAGTGTTTTCTGTGCCTGAGGAATAATTGTTATATGGTTGTTACGAAACACAAATTCCAGCTAGCTCAGTCTGTTCTTCTTCTCCCCACACATTGCCATTGATAACCAAGGTCTAGTCTTCAGCCACGCATGCAGCACCTGCCGAGGTACCTTCGTAGCTTACTAGGTAGCAATTAATAGGGCTCATACAAATTAAACCGATTATATTTATAAGGGTAACGATTACTACTATACCCATTATATATTTACATAATTATAATATATTTACGAATTATATGCGAATACGATTACGAATATGAACTGAATGCAGAACATTATTTAAAGAAATACGAGTATGCTTTACTCCAGTTCCTACTGAGTTCCATGATAGAAATGTTACACATGATAAAAACATTTTGCTATAAAATTGGAATTTCTTCATTCCGCATTTTATTATACCCGCTATATGTTTAAAAAATGAAGTTTTTTTATACTATCCCACTGCATCATGTAACATTTACTTTCAAATCATTCATGGTTATCCATAGAGTTATTATTACTAGAGTAGTGGAGCCACACGCAGGTCTGTAAATAACAGTGACACAATACAAAATGAGAGGGAAGTTGATACTCGGATACTTCGTCTTTGTCTAATCACACATAAAATAGAGAGACAGACAGATCACACTCACTCGCTTATTGTTTATGGTAATATAATACATTCTGGACTGGGATCCGTACTCTAAGGATAATTATTAACTTTTTTAACATATTTGGTATTTTTTACGTAATATGTGGTAGGTGTTCGATTTTTTTTTAATATGAGTTTTATTGAATTAAATATTTACGCCGTGGTTTAGCCCTGAAGGTGTAACAGACAGTCTTTCACTTTTGTATAGTATGGATATGCGTGTATGGATATGCATGTGTAGTAGTATTAGCTGGGAACAGCGTGTTACGTCCACTCAGCGTTTGCCGCTTTCCCAGACTCCATACGACACCTGAGGTGTAGTGTTCCAGCCTGGGAAAGACACCTCGTTGAACGTCGCCTTTACCCAACCAAACATTGGTGGGGACGGGTGTCACTAGATATTTTAGTATATCAGTATAATATATGTATAGTATAAGAGAAATTATGTTAATAAAAATAAACTACAATAAAGAAATTTAATTGGACCGTGTGAGTTTGTGTCCCCGACAGTGGCCCCCGTCATATAATTAGCTTTCCCCCAGGAACGAAGGACCAGGGAAGGGCCATCGCATATAAAACAGAACCTCCAGATGTCAGTCACCGATCCAACCACCGACTATGATCACTGTCGCAGCAATACCATTGACAGTCGCTGTCGCCCATACCACCTTACGGTACCTGCTGCAGCCCAGTCCACGGGCTTTGGCTATACCGGTATTTAGTAATTTTTTTATTGCATAAATACACGTACATTACGAAGTTAGACAAGTTTTTTGTATGTGTATGTTTTGAATCTGTAGTTAATTTATGTCTAACTGATAAATGCAATTTTTCATACGCTTTTCGGCGAAGGGAATCGTCATGAGGTGTCTGCACATCGCTAAAGAATTCTCGGAATATTTGCGACCTACCAATCCATATTCCAACACATTGGTGGGTCTTAACTCATAACCTTTCATCAAGAAACGGAGAATGGAGGCCTATGGCTGGCAGTGGGATAGTAACAGGCCTTTACTTTACTTTTTTTTTTAATATTTCAAGGCAAGCAAAAATGAATGTTATATATAGAATGTCAATATAAGTAATGCAATTTTATATTCAAGCGTTCATACCAAAGTATTATTTCCTTTTAGAAACTGATTTATATTGTAAAAGTACATTTGATGAGCCGATCTCCTAGTATTGTTATAGCATTATTTGGTGGTAGTTAACTTATACTATTTGCAATGTTTTTTCAATTATGCTATAATACTATATAATTATGTATCTGCAATACAATATTATATAATTATCTATTTGCTATTATACATTTTTACGCATCATGTTACACAGTCATATCATGTCACATATAGTTAGGGTGAGGGTATATTATTTAGTTAAACTCTTCAGCTTGTCTTCCTTATCGTAAACCACTTCTGTCGACAATGCTTTCCCCGTTTCTTGCTACCGAACTGCTCTAGTGAGCGACCTCCGACCTAACTTCATACATTCCTCAGCCATATTTTGTCAGCCATGTTTTGACCTTTTAAATAACGCCAGGCGAGGGGGAGGGGGGTCTGCTATATACATATCCAGCTGTGGGGCGGCCATTGTTTCACATTATTTATATTAAAACTATGTACCAGCCCGTTACTCTCATACTGCTGGGCAACGCCGCCCCGCTGTTTGGAGACAAGAAATAGAGCTAGAACCCACCAATCAGAAATAAAGAACATCAAGATATACATATTCTAGGAATGTTCACGATGTGCATAACTGCAATGTGCATGATGAATAGTAAATATTAATTAAGCATTTTGTTAGTCCTATCCATTGTTTGCATCACCCTACTTCATTACCTACTCGAATGTAGAAAGGCATGTAGAGGTGGATTTTCTGGATTGTTGTCTGTTGGTATTTTCATAAATTTTGTGTGTGTTACATTCAAAGAGTATTAACGCTTAAGTTGGCGCGTAAGAAGTCGTGTAGGTTTTAAATTTATGTTGAGACCTAATAAGTTTTTGATTTTTTATAGTAAGAGACAGTTAAATAAATTAATAAATCTATTTTCTTTTCTTTTTTTAATCTAATTTTTTGGAGAATGTTATAAAAAATTACATGGACCGCATCAAAATGGGTCATAATTGCCATTAAGTAAATTGTATCCACCTCGACATCAGTTGAGATACGTGCTTACTTTCGACTAAGATAAAACGAGTTGAATTGCAAATTCTGCACACAAAAAAGCACAAATATTTACTGATTAGCTGTCGAACTATTAAAATTGAAATTTTATGGGTAACACGTTGGTCTTTTGGTCTGTTTCTTCTGTTGCTTTTTACATATATTTTTAATATTAGCACTAAATAACTGATTACAATTATTTATATATTACTTGAAAATTGTTACGGTGTGATTTCAAGCTGAAACATGCAATAGGTAGGTATATTTTTCGCAGATGTGGCATAAAAGGTCGTCTCATAATTTGGGAAACATGATAAACTTGCTTGCAAAAATAACTAATGCTAAGTGTTTTAAATTCTCACTAAGCGTGGAGTAAAATTGAAAATATTTTTTATTCAAATAGGCCTCAACAAGCACAATCGATTCCTCAAATATTTGACAAATTTTAACTAAGGGTAATGTAAAAAAACAATAAAAAGCCCCTGTTTAAAAAAGGTGAGCTGTTCCGAAGAGACTGCGATCCCTCTATTCAAAAATTATTAATACAAATAAATATGCTTATTACATTATTTAGACTAACAAATAGCGGCTACCGGTTCAAATCCAAACTTTCTCATCGTTAATAGTATAATAAATTTTAACAAAACTATATATGAAATACTATGTATATGTATATATGTAGGTACTATGAATTATCAATAAATAAAATAACATTTCAATCTCAGTGGCCATCCATTTGATACGGGTTTGAAACAATAAAACAACATTTTTTAACTGTTGTATATTATTGACGGTACCCGCCATTTTGCCCGCACCAACTTGTGTGTTTAAATACCGTCAATAAAGCAATAATCCGGGCAAGCTTCAATGAGTATTTCAGTTAAAACTTATGTGTCTAACCGTTAATTGCAATTGATCACATGCTTTTCGGTTAACGTAAAACACCATGTAGAAACCTCCATATTTCTAGAGAATTCTAATCTAGAATTCTAAATCTATCTCTAGCGATGTGTACTCCACTCCGCATTAAAGCAGCGTGGTAGGTCTTAGCTTCAATCCTTCTCTCCAAAACCGGAGGAAAAGGTTTAGGCCTCTTCCTTCGATTTTTGGAATTGTGATAGTAATAAGCCGATTCTTACTTAGGTGCAACTACAATTAAAAATAATTAAGAAACAGTGATAGCACTAACACCTGATATGATTATAGTACCTACTAGTCCTATAGTACATATAGTAATTTCTAATAGGACTTTTTTGTAATGTCTCTTATTTTGACGCCATAACATCGCTCCCAGTGTACTCGTAACATCACCGTGCAGGTAACTTTGTTAATCATTTTACTTTTATTTTGGGCCAGACTCCACCACAATGTAAACCACCGTCCAGCTCCGCGGCCCCATCATCGTGACCACCAACAGCCGCACACACACACAGCGCTTGTTAATGTCCCCTCACTCCATCCGCAGAGAGAAAAAATAAAACCATGATAGAAATATTCCTTTTTCCAATCAATCCCAGGTGAAGTGGCGGCGCCGAGAGCTCGACAATTAACGGGCTCCTGCGGCACCCCCTCCCCGCCCCTACTTCTTGCCTCATTATCATATCAATTTCGTACGTACCGACAGCCCGATCATCTTATCGCTTACAATATTGGTTTCCGTCCAATTTCTATAAATTGGCTTAATAATTCCCATACTATTATACACTGAGCATTACATATATATCATTAACAAATCTTTTCTTTCCTGTATCTGATGCTCTGTCAAGCCATTTTGCATATTGTTCCCCTTTCTAAATTTCTTGGAATAATTTCCCTACTGTCAATTCCAGCGACTTTCTAATCTCTCTCCGCCACATGTACTCTACTGGTTTGTTACATACACATATTATAATTTTTTTTAACATTTAGCAGGGCTCTAAAGATTTTTTGTTTACGACGCGAATAGTTCTCTAAGTTTATTAAATAATTATTTATATCAGTAATAAACTATGTTTATTTATTACACACACACACAATAATTGTGCGTGTGACACAATTTATGACAATAATTTTGTATTATTATTATTTATTATATTGAGCGAACATATTTTAGGAACACATACAACGAAAAAACTTTATATTCATATCAAAAGGAAATTGATTCGATCAAAAGGAAATATTTACTGAACTAAAAATATCCACAATTTATGTATAATAATGTAACAAGCTAAGAGCATATATCAAAAACAGGTGAAGATATGAACAAAAAAGCCTATTAAACTAATGTGGCGTGCTAGTTGTAGGGATCAGTGCGGTATTTAACCCGAACTATAAAGGGCCCGCGGACCGCTCCGCAACAGTGACACTCAACGGTTTATATTTATCGGATTGGTGTTGTCACTAATATATGTTTAGGAAGCAGGAGATACTTGTGTAGTTTATTCATAGTGTATTTTACTTCTATACTACGAGTAGATGTTCATAATTTCCTTCCCAGATTTGTACACGTCCCAAATGAAATTGTGTCTTTTGTTTTGTACAAATTTTTGTTTATCAAGTTTATGCAACGTATGTATAGTTTTTGTTGCTATATACGTTTATTGCCTTGCTCTTAAGAGTTTGTACGCTATTTTAGGTAACAGGATCCTGCAGGCTCACCTCCGTATCACGGACACACACATGCTACCTCCTCGTCGGCAGTGGTTCTCGGATACCGGACTCCGGGCGTCGTAGGGCCGCGGCCCCGCGCCAGCCGCCGACGGAGCGCTCGGCAGATCGGCGGGACGCAACTATATTTACATTCAATAAAAAATGAAAACGCAAAAATATGCTACTAGTTAAATGTGTTAAATTTTCAAGAGTCGTTAGTTTAGACCGGTAGAATATTTCGCAGCATCATCAATAAACGTTCGGGAAGTACACGAGATGTTTTCGTCTAAAATAGCTAAAATAAAATAGATGTGTGTGTTGTGATGTGTGTGTCTCAAACAGTGTGTTGCCAGTGATCATATAGTGATCACCAAGTTTCAGAAACTTGGTGCTTTTAGTATATAGCCTGCGTTAAAAATTCATCAAATCATCATTCTATTCATCATTAAAGTATGAAATTTACAAATATTGTAATATCGCGGCGCTTTTTACTTTGGTGTGATGGTGTAGTATCGTATTTTTCAACGTAAAGGCAATTATCGTCGGATTTTAAGCGCTGCTTTTAATTTTGACTCGTACTTCACATAATAAGATCATGAATTTTACCGATTAAGTCAGACTTTACTTAGGTATAGTTAGGAAGTAAAGTCCGACTTATTCGGTAATATATTTATTCGTACAATAAATATTTATTCGACGGTTTTTTCAGCGACAGCGAGCGGTACGGACGAGTGCTAGAGCTTCGCTAAGGGTGTTAAATGCGTGTGAATACGGTGAAACTCTCCTAATGTCCTAGCGCACCCAATGGACGGCCCCTCCAGGCAGTTCAATTAAACAGACAATCAAGACGAAATGTATCTTGAAGAGAAGAACCTTGAACTCACAACGCGATTGTAAAGTAATGGTTCGTTCCTTGCATCTTATTTATATTTTATGGTAGGTATATACTTTAATGAGATATTGTTTTCTTTCCGCGTCAAAAGGGTGCTTAAAATTATTATTACAATTCATCATGAATTGTAAATATAATTTTAGGCAAGTTTTTATAGAAAATTTATATCTGTACGAGTAGATATGTGGGGTTCGAACTATCGGGCTTTCTGTAAGTATTACCCGCCGCAGCCTCATCACAGCTTAGTATTTTGCGTTTGCCTGAGCACTTCAACCAACCTGTATTACGTTCCTCCTCACACGCTCCATGGGCTGCAGGTGTTAAAGTGTCTCCAAAGATACATCGAGTGACCTACGGATAGCATTGAAACAAGTTTTCTCTTACTGCGGACTTTATTAAATAAATTTATCATTAGGGACAATTGTTTCTGGAGATATGTACCGACTAGCGCAGTGCTGCTCGCCCCCCGCAGTCCGCAGGCTTAAGAGACACGTAACTGTCTCTCGTAGAAATACTTTCCTATGCTCTTACCTTCTAATATTGTCCCTACAACATTTCGTTTCTTCTTTTTCAACTTACAGCTATCCATAGCTGGATGTAGATCTCTCCCAGACATCTCATCACACGGTCTCGTGTCGCTCGAGCTCAACTGACTCCCTGTGACCTTCTTGCGGTCATCGTGACCCCTTGGAGCACCGACACTGTGTTTTCCGGTGTCAGGTCGTCAGCAGTATAAAGGCCCCGACGTCAACGTCGTGACCCTCATGGGGTTTTACTCGAAGGTAATACTTTTCCCGCGAGCAGTGATCCCTGCCCCCCCCCCCCCCCCGAGTGCCCGGCGCGCCCTCCCTCGCTGCCTCCGCGTGCCTGTCATTGTGGCGGAGACAATGCGGCGAGGTGTGGAGGTGTCGCCGTCACGCAACCATTACACGCATCCTGACTGACTTTTAATTGAAGAGGGTTTTTTCACTGGAAAAAACCTCTAAATGATTTTGTTTAGTCGAGTGAATACTTGGCTTCATCGTGCGGGCGGCGGCGGGGAACAATTTCTGTTCTCGAGGTTATATTATGGCGGTAAATTTGAACGAAATAGAAAATTGAAACTCTAGTAGATATGAACATATATAAATACGCTATGGAATATAATAAATAATAAATAAATATATGGGACGCTTACACACACGGTCGTCCGTCCCGAAAGTAACTTAATACTTGTGTCATGGTAGACAGACAACTGGTGAATATACACTTGTATAAGTTTAAATACATACTTAAATACAAATATACACCCAGACTCGAAGACCGGAAAATTTATTTATAGAATATGTTGGCCCTCGGCGGGAATCGAACCCGCGATCCGCGGAGCTGAAAGCAGGGTCACTGCCCACTGCGCAAACGGGCCAGTCATATACTTGTAGATATATTAGTAAAGGTATCGGTAGGTGTTCGGATATGTTACAGAGATACTGTCAACAAAAGTGTTATAAGCTTCCGTGTGAATGGAAGTGAAAATACTATTTATCATGTAAACTTGTGGACGAATGTTTTTGAATCTTCAACGCTACTGCTAGCGAGCTAGTCAGGAAATCGGCGGTTGCGCTTCGTTTTCATTCTTTTACATATATAGTTACATTTTTTCATTGCTATCTTGTTCAAAATTGAAAAGTACCAATATCCAGAAAATCCAGCTAGGAAAGTAGACGGGAAAACTCAAGTGTCCGGATATCAGAACATCAGACTGAGCGTGGCCGTGCAGAGCGCTGTCCCGGCGAGGGCGTCGGCCTCCAGCAGCAGGGGGCGGCCGCCACGAGGTGTGTAGTTTCTATATCAGCCTTCTATTACTAGTTTTTTTTAACTGTAGTGCCAAAGCCAAAATTGATTGTGGAGTTTTATTATAGAATCTTATACCCAAACCTCCAAACGACTTACGTACCTTTGCAAGGCGCAAAGCAGGGGCCGCAAGCTTATGCCGGTTTCTACTTTGTCTATTATACGCATAATTCAGCTGCTACTGCCCGTGTTGCTTGTAACAGAGAGTTAAGATGAGAGTTCCCATGATGAAAGTCTCGTGCGGCATCATCTGTCGTGATGATGCTGTCGACCTCCAAGTATCGCGTTAGATATTTATTTGTGACCAGATTGTTCACCCACTCGTTTATGAGCAGAGTTTATAATTAAACTTTTTTTTGGGATTTTACATATGTTTTCTAAAAGCACTTAAAATATATAGGTACATTTGTTAACAAAGGTTATTGAAGTAAATGATAAGAAAACTTGAATTTTAATTGTTATAGACAGAAGAAATAATATTGTTATTTATTATTAAGCTTATTGGATAAAGCAAAAATAAATGGATCACTGAGTTTCTTGCTAATTCTTCTCGGTAAGAGACGTTTCCAAAGTAATAGTAAAAGTTAACTTAGTAGTAACGTAGTTAGTTAGTAAAGTAACGGCCTGCTGCTATCCCATTGCTGGGGAAATACCTCCTCTGTTTTTTTTGGAAAGAGAGATTGGAACACGAAAGTGCTTGTAAAAGTTATGTAAATTATAAAATAATATTTCAATATCGAATCACCCACGGTATGGAATATCACCACTACAGTAAGAGTAATAAAAATATAAAATATATGATTACATTTTTAATAAAAAATGCCGTGGGACTATAGACGAAGTGTAGAAACAAACAGAACTTTAAAGAATAAGGTTGTTTAGTTGGAACAGTCGCCTGTCTACTAGTGTTCTGACTGAAGGGAGCTCCAAGGTGTCACCACCACACCACCACACCAGCACACCAGCGCACCAGCGCAACAGCCACCGTCACATCGCACACGGCAACCGACGCGGCCCGCACACCAACACCAACTTCTACGGAACAATCACCGACTATTGTAGATTTAAAACTTTGCGTGCGACCCAGTTCAAATTACAATAGTGGTGATGGTACGGACACGGTCGATTGTTATCGATCATAACAGATCATACGAGTACATTCGTATTTTACAAAAAGCAAGCCTTAGATATTCCTGAGAAATTTTGTTGCAAAGTTTTGTTGCACGACTTTTACAGCGTCACCGGGCGGGACGAGACTACTAGTCTCATCTTCGTTTCCGTACATACTGTGAAGTTCCTTTCGTACATCATTACTTCCGAATCTTAAACTAGAGCTAAACTTGAATTAACACACTCTATTTAGAGCTGATTAGATAAATATATTTAATATCTCGCGGATCTAGAGCTGGTAAATATATTTAATATCTCGCGGGGTCCGGGCCGGCGCTCGCGGCGAATCACCATCTGGAAGCGACCTGCGAGTCGGTTCGCTTCGGCCGCGGCGTCAAGTGGAGAGCAGCGAGCGCGGCGCCGAGAGACGGGCCTCGGCTGGCCGCGAGCGTCGCGGGCGTCGCGGCCGTCGCGGGCTGCGGGCAAGAATTATGCAATTTCATTTCAATTTGCGGTCGCGGAGCCGGAGGGTGCCGCGCCCCCCCACACGCACGCACCGCCGCGCACTCTCTCACCCCCCTCCGGGAGCTCGCAGCCGACTGTCGTCCTTAAGTCAGCCCGTTAAGGTGCCGGCGGTGAGCGGGCCGCTGATTGAATTATTTCCCCATTATATGATTCGCCACCTCTTTCAAAATGGCGACAAAAATTCGCATTCCGCGAACGCGACGCGAGCGGAAGCGGCCGCGGAGCCTCCGCCGCTCGCTCGCGCCGCGGCAATCCCAATCCATTAGCGACGCGGCGCGGCCCGCGGCACTCGCGGATCCCTTAATTCGAATATTTTTAATGGGTTAGCAATTATTTTAACAGTAATCGATGCGCTTTTTAATCCCAAAACTGAATGAAATCGTGCCCATTGTAGGAATGCATTAATTATTTTAAAGTACTGTATATACATAAACCTCGAATACCGAGAGATTCGATGGCTCCAACTACGCTCATACTTTTAATGTAAGCCGAAAGTTACTTATGAAATTTTACGCTTATATTATAATATTAAAGATTGAACTTATTCCACAGATCGAATAAACTAGTCCCCTCGTCGGTAACACCGGCAACAGGACGTAGAGCAGAGAACCTCATCCAAGGCACGGCACAGAGCCACCCGTGAGTGCAGTACGCCTCGACACCGGCCGCTCCTGTGTCGGCGCCTGACCAGTTGGGAGTGGACCTGTTCGATCCGCGGACGGTTTGAACTTTTTGTCAAAATAGAGTGACACCATGACCGAATATGTTTATTTATTTATTTATTCGGATCTCCAACAGCATTGAGTACATATTAAATAATCCAACAAACATCCTACATATTTATAAGTTTATTATGTAGTACCAATTACAGGAGATCACATAATTCTTAGCTACAATGTTATATTTAGAAACCTAAAAACAAACAAGAGAATACTAGAAACATAAAAAAACAATAAGGCTATATTCACATGTTTAAATTCCTGGATCAAATATCATTAAAAAGAGTTTCCGAGGAACATTAGCGCAGGACTTGTTTCGTTGGTAGGCAGGCACTTCACCCTACCGCCGGAGGGGCCGTTCTTAGCGAGCAGAGACAGTCAGGATACTACCACTGCGAGCGCTGCGACCAGTATCACGAACAGTACAGCAATCGGCCGCAAGAGCTCCACCAGCTCGGCGAGCTCATGTACGTCGCTATGTAATCGCTATCGCTTAAAAAATTAAACACATATAAACACATATTTTCGACAGTTGCATCAATACGATACTATATATTATATATACTTATAATAAAAATATTTTATTATAGGTATACTGTTCAAGATGTGTCTCTGGCCAGAGTAACAGATGTGAGGGATCTTTATATTTACTTGGACACCAAGTTAATTGTTGTATTAACTATATCACGTCGAAAGCATAGCGTATATTTGGGTTTGTGTTGCGTACTGTGAGAGATCTTTAATATCTCGGAATACGGATCACCAGTTTGGGGTCCACAGTATCGATGATATATGAAGCGGATAGGATCGGTACAAAATAAGTTCATCCAGCATTTTAAATATACCTAAATGTAATCATGCCGGCGAGTCCACGCTTTTTTGTTTCTTCCCTCGAGAATCGCCCAGTAGAAAGATATCAGAGGTTTTTATATTAAATTAATAATAATGATATTGATTCACCATACTTTGTATGTTGTATATGTGTTCCTTTCTCTAAAACTAAATATTCGTAAAATACTGCAATACATCGTTCTCCGCCGCATTTAAAATTCAATACGTAACTTTATACATTCTTTACCTCGCTTGGCCAGGTGGAATATTGTCAATAAGGTGATGAAACACCAGACAAATAACGTATACAAAAACCGCCGTCCATATCGTTAGGCATTACCATGCAGCACTAGGCATTACCTGTTAACACGTGACATTATAATTATTTATTTATATTACATCGAAACAGCTCTATACTATATAGGTTTAGGTAATTAACTAAATGCAAAAAAAAACCATACGAATCAGAGGTGCCAAACATTTAGCAGTAATATGAAATTGAAATAAAGAAATTGAAATAACTTTAATAAAATGTAATACTTAGATATGCTTTTAGTGTCAAGCTTTTGACTTGATTTGATTGATTTGATGCTTGATTTGATGAATGCCTATATTTTATGAAATATTATATAGGTATATAATATTATTTAGGTATATTAGATTATTTGATGTAATACATTATCAATCTTTTATAAAGTCACTGTCATAATGTAGTATTATAGTATATATTTAATATTTTCCATAATTTTCTTGAAAAGGTTTAAAATACCTGAGCTTTTGTCATGTCGGCTGTTAAAAAAGATTGTTAATATAGACAAATTACAATAATATTTAAATTTATTCAACATCTTTAATATTATCATGCCATAATAAAATGGTGCAAATACTATCGATTTTTAAAGATGCTTATAAAAAATTAGAATAATATAAAGTTTAATGTAATGCGTTATAATCTGCCTACTGATAGGAATCTTTTTTTGGTATGTTTACCTTTAGTTAACTAACTAAACCCACGGAGTATAGTAAAAAGCTGGCAGCAGTAAATAACTTAACTTAGCGTCCGGCCGCCGACGGCCGCGAGCTGCTACTCGTAGTCCTCACGCCGCACGTCTCATTATGGAGAGATTAAGCGAATAAAACTTATATTCTCTAATTCAATGTGTTTTAAAGTTACAATTTAACCATACCATCGGGTCAAGGACGTTACTGGCAAAAATATAAGGTGGTGTGTGACAGTTCACCGATTTGAAGCGCCCAATACGAGTTTGAGTTTTACATATAATGTATCGGAATCAAAGATGCACATTTTAAATGAAAAAAAAACAACTATGAACTAGATGGGTAAACAACTTTTAAAATTTTAGATTAAATAATCTAAAAGTTTGTATGTCAAAGTAGTTATGATTCAGATTATATTGTAGAATGAACTCCGCTCATAAGGTGCGGTGAGTCACGGATGACCGTGTTTTACCTAAACCAACGGTGTGATACTAACGGAAGTAATTCATGACTCATTAATTGACGTCGCTTATATCACAATATATAATATTTATTATTTACTTATAATCGATATTTATTATCTCGGAGTACGTTTTGATCGGTTGCATATATAAAATTTTACGAGTAACTATTTTCATAAACATTTTGTAATATTTTTTTTTTAAATTTTGAAAATACTAAAACTATTCTTACTTATGTATTTCATTAAAATATTGTAAACAATTTACAATTTTTCCAATGGCATACGAAAAATGTACAAAATAAGGCCCCGTCCGTACTGGGCGCACGGAAAATTAAACGTCCAAGATATTCTGCTCGACTTGAATGCTGAATATAGGTACTTACGACTATTTCTTACACGTCTGACTTAAACCGAATGTAATATATTTACTTATTTATGCACCACAAGTTAATAGATAAATTATTTAAATAGAAAAATGTGTACAAATATAATATGGCATTACAAATAGTAGTCTATAAAAACTTATGAGCTCTTTTAAAGTTTGCACGACGAAACGATGCCATTAAGGCTAAGTAAATGGCATCGCCTGCCGATTAATCGATAATCTTTAGTGTGAGCAATGGCGAGGCGATGACGGCACGGACTGATGGCATCCGGCGAGCGGCACCACGGGCCCCGTCGCGGCCCCGGGCAGAGCGGACCCAGGAGGGCCGCACAATAGCCACAATGCGGCGGATGCGAGCCGCCCAGACGGCGCTGGCAGCGGAGGCGGCGGCCGCGACCCCTAATGAAGTAAGCCGAGCCGGCGCTCTTTGTTTCGGCGGCTCCTTATTGGGTTACCGCCTTTAATCAGCGCGATGCGCCGCGGAAGCCGACACCGGGCTAACGACGCCGCCGCCCGCCGACGCCCGCCATCGATACGCCTTTGATTGCCGCGAAAAATGGCACGAGAAAACTTCAGGTCGGGTAAATTGGCGGGCGCTAACGAGCCCCGGTAACGCGAAACGCGCGACGGTTACTCGTAAAGGCTCGCCTTGTAAGGGGATAGCCTCGCTGCGTCTCGTTTGACACTTTATTAACATTTAATACCCTTGCAATATTAAGTGCCATCGAGTATTCGCAGTCTGCCAATAATTTAATTATATACAAACAAGGTGTTGTCGTGTCTTTTTTATAGAATTAACGATAGCATACAGGTAGCCCTAATGGCCCGGGTGACGCTCGTTCCGGGCGAGGCGGACGAGCGCAAGAGCATCGTCGAGGTCTCGAAGTGCGGAGAGTGGAGGACAGCACCCCATTAATGTCGGGAAACGTCACCCGAGGAGTGCCTCCTGCGAGCGACGCGTCGCGGAGAGCTGACGGGCGACAGCCGCTGGCCGGCCGACCGGATCGGTTCTGTAGTTTGTAAAGCATGAGAAGTCTGACTCTGATTGATGAGATCTGACTGAGGAAATATATGAATAGTACCAGTCAACACGTCGTTAACACTACCTATATATACCTAAATCGAAAACCATAACTAAAATTTGCGGGGCGCTAATTTAATTTAATTGTGCATGAGTATTAACGGTTGCTGTATTCACTCGCGTGATAACTTAACCAGTAACGTCAGGTAAAACAGAAACATAACAGAAGAGTGGAGAAATGACGCACCATCGAAGTATGTAGTCGCAGTCCGGCCGCCGAGAGCCCGCCGTTCATTAACAATAACTATTACAACTATTACATACCAAAGTTTTAATGTAATATTCGTGCAACACGGGGTATGTACGTTCGCTAATAACGGCGATCAGCTTAGTTTGTGCACGACAATGTATAGAAATATCGGCTTAGTTTTACAGATAGATGATTACCCTCGCATTCCATCTTCCTTTTTTATGTGAACAATTTGCATCGTAAAGCATTTATTTGCATGTGATGTATCTCCACAGCTCGAAAACGTGTATCGTTCCTCATAGAACCGCTGGTCGGCTGGCAATACTATTTCCTAATCGCAAAACTATATAACAAAATTGCACATTTTAAAAACTTCTGATTTAAATAAAATTTGATGTAGGTAACTGTTAATTCCTGGTTCGCTATCTTAAAACAGTGGTTCGCTATCTATTTTATATTAATCGATTTTAAGGAAATAAACAATTTTTTTACATTATTAATCGTTTTTTTGAAAATCGATTATTTTCATTATCCTCTTATTGTTTTTTCTCGTTTCTTGAATTTTAAGAGAAGACACCCATTAGTGACTGAAACCAATGTAGCCAAACTGCACATTTTAACCGAATTTCACAAGCAAAGCATCTGTTTTTATTTATTGGTAGTTGTCCACTTTAATTAGTTTTCATTCTAATAAATTTTTTAATATTAAAAAGGCAACTTTTTAAATAATAAGAAAAAAGTCGATTATTATTAATCAATTATTTTGTTAGTCACGGGGGCTTTCGAACTTCTTTATTTTAATGCAAAAACTGTTTTACTTTTCGTATTTAAAAAATAAATTCATTTTTTAATTTATTTTTAATTTTTAAAAGGACAAGACGTTTAAACTGTGTAGTTCAAAAGGGAACTAGGTGACTAGTCTTCTTATTTGAAAGGCAAAAAAACGTGACTAGTCTTCTTATTTGAAAAAAAAGGTGACTAGTCTTCTTATTTGAAAAAAAAAAATGTATTAATCGTTTTTTTCTACTCGAAGTCATATCCGTAGTAAAACCGGAATAAATTCGTAAGATCAACATAAACAGACATACGAGTATAACAATAACATATGACGATAACTATCGCACATACGTTCGTGTAAACACACACTCGTACAAATAGAACAGGGATTCATTATAAATATGTAGATATTAACAAATAAAACCTGTTAATAATTGAATTAATTTATGCAATTAGGCGTTACTTTGCGGAGATCCATAACACAAAAGTAATAATAAAATTATTTTGCTATAATCCACGACGCTTTGCGATTTTGTCGTGGAATTCTATCTCCTGATGATACTTCGGTTGCGGGGCGAAATGATTGTTGAATTTGTGATAGTGAACGTGTGTAGTTCTTGTGTATTGTGGTTGCGATGGTGGTTTGTGCGCGTGTTTTTACGAATCCTGCACGTATCAGGTATGAAAACGGAGTGTCCACTCTACATTTAGCAATATATATTTTTTCTATTTTACTTCATCGCGGATTATAGCAAAATAATTTTATTATTACTTTTGTTTTAAGAATAGGTTGCGTTCGTGGCGAAGCCAAACGCCAAAGCACTACACTTAATGAATACGGTAACTGTTATATATACCCAGGTTATGTTGTATATACCCAGGTTGTAATATAAAAATAAAAATGTAATATAAAAACGAGTTAACATTAAATAACTTATAAGATATTATAATAATAAATTTGTTAAAATCATATTCTACTAATGACAGAGGCCAGCCAATGACATTGGTCCCTGGCTGTTTCATTGTGTTTTGTTATTTGAACTACTTTTACCATAGATTACTAAAACTAAAAAAACTTTTACCCCAACATAAAGTGAATGTTTTACACGCTCTTACGGATTTAACTTAAATTGCAAATAGTGAAATCGTCGGTAAAACATTTATCAGTCAAGACTTATTTGATAATAGTAGCTAATATTTCTGGATATGTCATGTGTAAATGTGAATGTGAAATATATCTATACAAAAATTACCGCCACCGTAGTTATTTGCATAAATCCCGAAACTCCAACTAAAATGTTAAAAACGAATTACACGTTCTATTTTTTTCACTGTATTATATATTTCAATTACTTTTTTTTGTGTTTCAATTAAAATAGTCGTGTTTGTAGATGTGTCTATGCTAAAAGCATACATAGTTTTTGTTTTAGATTCACTTAACTTATTAAAGCTCTCCCATCAATTTGCAAAAATATTATAATTGGAATAATTTAATTATATAACACTTACGAGTTTGTCGTGGAACGGAACGTCTAGAAATCTGTCAGTCATATGTCACTTAAATAACCTTAATTTGTGCATAAACAATAATAAAAATCAAGATGTTTAGAAATGTAATAAATAAACTTAATAGTGTGCAATTCTGTGGACTTCACACAACATCGTGTTTAAATGAAGTGAGGTTGTTGACCCGGCTCAGAGTAGTCGACAATTCAGAGATTGGCAAGCGGGCTATGGCCGAGGGGAAACCTCCAAAAGTGATTTGCGTCTATAATAAAAAACGTATGTAATTGGTAGTTTTCTAATGAAACTCGAGCAAATTAAAATAAACGATTTATTACACAATATAAGATGCACGTAGGTTTGGAATATTTTAATTATGTTATTTAAAATCCACATGCAAGTTAAGAGTGTGGTAATAATTACAAACACACACTATAGAGAGCAATAAATAAGAATGTCATATATTATTGAAACCACTGTAATAATGTATATCAGAATTTTATTTCTCTGCTTTATAATTTTTTTTGGTTACCTCATTATAATGAATTGAATAGATAATTGTATTCTTCCTAATTAAGTTGAAAGGGTTAATTTGTATAAAGTGCCTAAGACAAATGAAACTTTAACATGCTATGATAATAACTAATAAAAACAATCTAAGATGGCAATCAATTGATTTATAATTATATTTGGTACATTTTTAGAAATTAAATCAGTTGCTTTTATAAATGTTAAATTTTTTTATCTGGAAATAAGTCCTAGAGTCCCTGATTTTTTAAACCATTGAGTTATTCGAAAATGAAAATATAGATGTCTTCATGGAAAACTTGATTGAGGATTTATAAGCATATAAATTTTGACATTGTTACCAATCAGTGTGACAATTTATATAATGTGAGTGTCTCACTTGCAAGGGGCACAATAATATTTAGATTTAAAGCATATTTTGATCTTCATGTCTATTGTTGTGCCTCTCTAAATCTTTTAGTTCACATCTAATCTAATGGTTCACAGAGTGATCCATTACCCCTAACAATATTTGAAGGTTCTATATAGAGACATTACCGGTGATATTAAAAAGCATCAACCTCGAACATTGTTAATGTATATTGAAGCTACTAAATAAAAATAATGATGACATTTTTCTTGCAGGCGTGGGCTTCATCGGAGATAGAGTCATGGTAGCTATTAAAGGACAAAAGAAGAAAGGCATCTTAGTGGGCCTCAAGCAGAATCAAAAAGTGAGAGTACCAAAATTCGATAGCAACAACTTAGTGCTGATAGAGGACAACGGGACCCCCCTCGGCACCAGGATACACGTCCCCGTCCCCACAGTGCTGCGCACCATCCTGAAGGAGAGGACACACTCCAAGGGAGCCGACTACACCAAACTACTGGCCATCGCTACCAGATTTGTGTAGCCAGTACTGACATGTGTCAATAGTTGTTTAGGATTAATAAAACAAAATGAAAAACCTATTTATTAAAATGTCTTTAAAATATTTCTGTTAAATTACGTAAATCAAGTAAATTATTTTCATGTCGGCCCAACTGTATCATACCGCGGGAAACGCTCGCTCGAGTGCCGCTCTCTGCAGTGACTACAATCTTCTCTTGCCTCGCGACACCCAACGGTGATATAACGACATCTAGTAAGGAACTTTGCCATTACTGTATTAACATTTTACATTTCATAATTCTTTATTTCTTCATTTCTGCCCTCACTCAAGAATACTAATTAAATATTTAAAACGTACGTGCGACCCGAAAGGCCTAAGGGATTTCGTGTAGTCGATAAAATTTATATCAAAATACATAATATAAAATTTAAAGTTTTCTCAATGGGTCTCCTTCGAGTAGAATAATTTTTACTTCCTATTGTTCTAAAACCCAGATACGTGTAATTAAACTGTTACGATCGGTCGAACGGCACGATATCCTCGGGCTCGGCACCTCCGCACGTGGAGCTCCTGCATGATGGCTAGCGGTACGCCGGCCGCGCGTCCGGCGATATCAAAGCGTCCGACGGCATGCAAATAGGAAAAGGTCATAAAGTAAAAGACCGGTTGAAATTTGAAAATTTATTAAAACTTATCAGTTGCAGTCACAGAACAACCTATCGGGACACGCTAGCTCGGTGACGCCGCGCGGACCGGACACCGCAGCGATTTCGAACGATAGGCACGTCACAAAATGTTATACCTTAAAAATATTGTTGTTGGTGCATAATCATATACCTAACGCACGCGGCACGTTTGTCGTACAGCTCTTACAAAGCGCGGCGGCACGAACCTTCGGTGATTCGATCGATTAGTACGACCGCTCTCCAATAGATCGTCGCTGCTGCGTTCGGACACGGTGGCACAGGCTGATCGTTCGATTTGCAATAAAAAATGGCATCGACATGTTATATGTCTTTAGTACTAAGCCATCGTAACTTTTTCGAGCAAAATCTACTCGACCCGTATCTGATTCCCATATTCATAGCGCACAGAACGCTTCGGTCGGATCTACGGGAGGATTACGGCGGTCCGTGCGGGCGGGACGATCGCTTGCGAAAAATACTGCAATCGAAACGCTCAATCGACATATCGGGGCCGTGCGATTAGGCTCGATGTTCTAGAATCGAATCGATCGAGAATTTTAACCAAATTTAAGACGTTAAATACTACTGTAAAAACTATTATTCGAGGTAATCATTATAATAAATTATATTAATAAATGCAGAATTGAAAATTATTTTTTATTATAACGTATTCACAGATTATCCTTAACATTGATATACAAATACGTAGCGGCCGCGGTCTGTTCGCGGCGGAATAAATATTTTGTCTTTTGGTAATGTCAGATCTCGCGCGTCGGCGACCTACAATATAGACAATATACAATACATACAGTACGAGAGGCGGCCGGTGCACGCCATTATCGTATGTAACCAACTCACAACTGCGACTAGTTCGATTGTAAAAGATTCACGTGCGTCCTCTACCGGCGCGGGGCGCGGCAGCCGCACGTCGCCGCGAGGCCGGTCGTTACAAATGACGCGGTCACCGTTATGCTAATAAGCTACGAGTAGTCGTTCACTAATTTAATCTTTTAAATTTAAAGAAATCTTTCTATTGTGTCTGTCTAGGAAGATTTCTCATGTGTTTTGGTGCCGCTCCATGTGCCTATCGTTCGATTCGTGCGACACCCATTTTCCTATCTTTTTAACATTTTCCATTGCATGTTACGCATGAAAACTGCTCGTCGAGAACGCACGGCGTCTCCCCGTAGCTGCCGGCGGATCGAGCTACATCGTAACGAGTACATCGGGGCGGTCACGTTATTTTCTAAACGCCAATTATAGTAGTTTAAAAATAATAAATTGTTAAGTCTCGAATATCGTATGCGCAGTGTAGAATATTTTGACTGCGCACCGACAGCGTGCCGCGTGCCGTACGTCGCGACCCGTAAGCGACTGTCGCAGCGTGCCCGCGCCGCGACCGAGAGTCGTACGTGTCGGCCGCGCGGCGCCGGAGCTCCGGCACTCCCGAACATAAAATACTAAATAACAATACAAATTAAAAATTACACCAACAAATAATACAAAACAATAACACTCGATTCGACTACGATAGGTTGTACGATAATTATATAAAGTAAATAGTATGTACGTCTTATATTAATGTGATACAGGATGAAGTGACAGCGAGGCGCGCCGCGAGCGAACTGCGTGCGGGCGGCGCGCGATTTGATTAGTGTTCTAGCTAGGGCGGAGGGGCGGAGGGGAGTCGGCAGGGAGCGGGGAGGTCGCGGCGGACGACGGCGGGAGGTACGAGCGAAGTTAGAACCCTGAAATTTCACTGGAAGTAAAAAAATGGCGAAACTCTCGAGAAGGGGCGGCGGCCGGGGTCTACACGTCCACCACCATCTTCTTGTGTATGTCCGTGTTGCCCACGACGTTGCAGAATTCCTCGAACGAGATCTTGCCGTCTTCATCTTTGTCGGCGAACAGGATCGTCTTGTCCACTATCTGCTGCAGCTGGGTGTCCTTCAGGTTGTTCCCCACCATCATCTTGAGGACCTGCGATCGTTCGAAACGGATATTATTATTCGGATTAGTTTTTGGATGAAGTATGGTTTTCTTTCACACGCGTCACGTTAACGTCTCGGTTTTACTACGAATTATTATAGAGAATTTTAATGAGACTTTTAGTGAGAAAGATTGAAGTTCAGAGCCATCCCGCTTCTGAAGCGAGGATTGGCAGCTCTCACATATCCCACGAAATCTCTAGACATAATATATTTTTTAGCTTTTTGATGTGCTGAGACAACTAAATATAAACATAATTATAGCGACATTACGACGTTACAGTTGACAATTTGTAGTCCACCATGTGCCGTTAACGTGATGTTAGTATCGGATTTTTGAATATCTTTTTTCGCTACGTTCGATTCGTTCAACCGAGATGCGGCCATCCGTATCGTATCGCACTCGCACGGCCTGCCGTCGCCTGGCCCGAGGCAGGCGCCGAGGCCGCGGCCGTCCGCCGGTCGCGCACCTGGTACAGCTCTCCGTTGGAGATGAACCCGTCGTTGTCCATGTCGTAAATGCGGAAGGCGAAGCGCAGCTTGGAGCGCTTGTCGCCCTTCACGCTGAACTGCGACACCCCCTGGATGAACTCCTTGAAGTCCACCTGCGCAGGAGCGGAGACGGTGTTACGTTACGGCATCGAGCGCCGAAGGGCCGACTGCAGGACGCTACTGACTGACGATTGACACGTTTGATTATCGTGTACCTTAAAGCCTGTTCGCTTCTAGCATCGTTGTAATAATTTTAACTAACAGAATGGATATTTAAGAAAATATTACAACAATTAGATTCCCCTCATTTCAGATACAGTTTAGGAGGATTCGTTCGGTTCGAGGTTTAATGATAGACACGTGGAATTATCAATAAGTTTCGATCGATGCCGGCACTATATACCGGCTCGCTTCGACATGAAAAAGTATAGCACGCTCGCTCGGATACTTCTTCGTAAAGTACTACCCGTCAGCAGATTCTAACGATGAAAGGACGGGCCGTCCTCACCGGAAGCGACAGCGTGACCTGCGATGCGTAGATACTTCCCGCGGGTACAACATTTTGCTTTTACTTTTTCGCTCTGCCTCGCTCTATCTCACGCTCACGACCGAGAGTTAAAAATGAATAAATGTCGTTCGACATTCGTTAGGGCGTTCCACCTTAAGTCTGAATCGCTTTTCGATCGGGCAGGGAGGGAAGAAAAGTCGAGGGTCTCCGGTTCGCGGTGACGTCGGGTGCGTATAGTTACCTCTCCGTTGCCGTCTGCGTCGAAGATGTCGATGACGCGCTGCACCAGCGGGTTCTGCTGCAGCTCGGGCAGCGACATGAACTCGTCGATGGAGAGCGCGCCCGAGTTGTCCAGGTCCAGCTTTCGGAACCGCTTGCCGAGCCGCCGGATCTCGTCCGCGTCGACTACCCACAAACGACACCGCTCACGCGCGCCCCGGCGGGCCCGCGCGACCGGCGCCGGCCTCGCGCACGCCCTGCGGAGCCCCCACACCCGAGCGTGCGTGCGGCTCGCGACGATCGTACTTTACTTACGTTTCGAACGAACGTTACGAGTTATGAAAATATATTCGGCTCGGCGACGTCGCGCTGTCTTCGCGCGAGCGGGCACTCGGAAGTACGCGTTACAGAAATAGCACACCGATCGACCCTCCCGTCGCCCGACACTCGGCTGTTCGATGCCACGCGAAGTTACGTCGCGAATACGGTACCTGTGACCGTGCAGACTACCGACCGACGGTTTCATAACCGTTACGTTTGCACACACTGTAACGTTGGGTGTCCGCGTCTGTCTGTCGATCTACTGACGAACACAAAAGCGTCTATCGTTCCCGTGCACGAGCCGGCGCGCGGCCGGCGGGCGGCGCGGTCCGGCGGCCGCGCGCCGCTACACCGAGCGATGAGAGAGGTCAGACGGAGACAATGTCAACTCGAGAGGTAGCGCTCGCTAGAGCCGAAGGAGGTGTCGCACTAACGAGCGGCAACAGTTACAGACACTGATTGATGTCAACCATAAACTTAACCAATTTTTTGTATATTTTTTGAATTATAAATAATCGAAGCTGTCTGCTGTCTGTCGGTCGGGTTACGGTCTGGTAAAATTTTGAGTGCAGAATTGATGTAATCGGCTCGCGGGGCCGGAGAGCCGACTGTATCGGAAGCGAATAAGATTTTAAATCGAATATCTATTACGACAGATAACTTGACGGCAGCTGACATCTCCCATCACACACATACCTTGCATTTGCAGTTATGGGAGAACACAGTAGTTGAAAACATTCACAACTATAACCAAGTTACTCTAAAAGGCACTGGTGATGCAAATGCACTAGCCCGAGGGTCCGCTATGTAAATCCAGAACAATTTTTTATAATAGCGTACGGAAGAAAGAAGTAACCGCATGATGAAAATAACATATTACGAAACTCGACTATCTACAACAATTATGCTTAAGCCAGTCAATGAATTGTTTGAACTTTCACAGATCTGTGTGACACCACCAAATACAATATGCCTCACAAAAGATTGTTTAGAAAACGACGCTACTCACATCTAAAGTTTATATTTTATACTTTAGCTGATATGACATCAAACTGTACCACGAGCAAGAGAGAAAACAAAGAGTGGATTAGTAGGTATAGTGACTACATTATCACCTATTAAGTGGATCATTGATTGGAGCTCACAGTTGTCAATGTCAACATTACTGAGCAACCATAGAATACAAGATGTGGAATATGGGCCTTTTTTATTCTGCTTTTAAAAATAATATCTTTATAATGCAAAACAAATCATATATCTTATAGCATTTGTAAGTTGTTCTTACAGGTGGATGCTTGGATCAGTATGGCCGAGTGCCTGCACAATTTTGTGTGTATTTCACCCGTGTCATATGACCATTTCATTTCAGTTTGTTAATTTATGCTATTCTCCACAATATCAGTGAAACAGAGCAAACAATCTCTACATATTAACAATCACTTAAAATTATTTTTATTTTAAAACTATTAATTAATAATTTTATTAAGAAATACTTTATTCAAAATACATACTTAAAGTAAACAAATTCATAAAACTAATTTTTATAACTCATTAATTAATAATTTTAAAACTGCCAATTTTAATTTAACTTAAACTAATTATTTTTTAGCTGGACAACTTTTATTTAAAGCAACATTTTATATTATATTTAATATATCTGTCTAGAGTGACTCAAGTCAGTCAACCAGATGTATTAAACACATCGCGCACAGAACAGAAGTGGCCTATAAGTTTGAAATCTGGCATGTGATATATCTAGCACATTGATTCGATGCATAAATATACCCACAAAGAAATTAATACTATACTATACAATAATTTGTAGGATAAACTTTATATCAACAACCTCTGTTAAGTAATTAGATGAAACATTAAGTTCAGGTCACTTTAGTTATTTATGTGTTACACATTGTGTCATGAAACAAATCAGAGCTTAATTTATAAGGAATCGTGCGAGACACATAAACTACAATACAAATAGGCATATAACACAGCTCCACCAGCAAAAGAAGTAGCCACATCTATTATCATAGCTATGTGCTGATTTTTTATTTTGGCAACTAAACAATGTATATTATGCTCTTTTTATAAAAAAAATTGTTCTGGATGTAGAGGGGTGTACGTGCGGTGTGTAACATGGAGATGATGTCAGCGAGTGACGCTACCACTCACAGTTCTCCACCTTAAAATCAATGCAGTTAACACGTGCTGAAACAAACCTTCCGTTATGCTTCTCAAGCACTCCCTACTCCGCACTCAAACACTACATGGCTCCTCTTGCAAGGAGGCTAACAACAACAAAGAACTGGGGAATGGCAAAAGTTGTAATGCATGAAAATAACAGAATTTTACGTCACGTAATTAGGTTAAGTAAAAGTTAAACTGTCTTGTTATATCATTAGAATAAGAAAATATGCAATCAAAATTTGTAAATAATAGTAAACAAAATTTCAAATTCGACCGCTGTCATACGTGAGGTACTCACAGTTTGAACACATCTCCATAGGAATTGAATTTTCATTGCCCTGTGAAAATGAAATGGTTTTAATTGCAATGAAACTTTCGCACTTATTGCAATGATAAGCTCTTTTAATCATGTATTATTTGACCTGTGGCGTGTAATAAAACAAAGAAAATAAATAATATCGTAATACACCTTTAAAACTTAAGAGTTTATAATACCTATTTTTGAGTACATTGATATTTGAAATTTGCTTACCATGATGCGACCTTTTTGCAACGACCGATGTCAATTTTATTGAAAACAATGCCCACTTAACTATTTTGAACTTAATTAAAATATAATATTATTAGTATGAGCAATATGTATTTAGCTTTAATTGAAAATCGAATTTACTGCAGATCACACCATATAAGATCGATCTATAAAATTTGACAGATAAAATAGGTTACACTTACAACGTAGTAACTAGTCTATGGTGTGAGTGTGAAAAAATTATCGATTCTTATAATATTCAATTATTTCATCATTATAATCGATTTTCTAAACATAAATCGATTTCTAAATAATCTATTATACTGCGTCCATCGTATTATCAGTCTTTTGACAGCTCACGCTCATTAAGTTTTGTATTGCTTACGTACAAATATCATACAAATAATATTTGTACTTTATGGATGGGTACCGCCCACTTAGTGATGTCACACATAATGGGTTACTACGATTATGCCACAGATTAAAAATAATCGGTAGAAATCGATGTTACGAGTATTAAAAGACATTTAATAACATTATATAAAGTTTTACTTTCTTCTTAGTTAATACATGAATACAAATAAAACAATCAGGATATTTTAATTTATTTTATTAGCACGAGTCGTCGGAATGATAATCAACACTAGACTCCTCCGATGAGGAGTCTTCAGTAGCAGTTATTATTAGCTCTTGTGTAGATAATATATTATCAAACGCAATATCACGTTCCCAATCAGAGAATATTACTCTTTTAGTTCTTTCCACCACACTTGCCCAGTTCTCGGCCGTTACGTGGGTGCAAGCATTTTTTAGCAATTGCAACATTTTATTCGCTGTGAATGGGGGGTTTGTATTGCATCTCGCAGCATGCCCTTTTACTTGTGCCCATATAAGTTCTATTGCGTTGTACTGGCAGTGGTATGGAGGAATCCGAAGAACAGTATGGCCATATTCTGCTGCCATTTCATTGATTACATAGCGTTTTGCTCTCTTTTTGGTTTTTAATATTTTTATTAATTCAACTTTTAACATTGAGTCGTCCACATTTTCTCCATTGTCCCGAAGCCAATTAATTATTTCATGCTTTTTATTAGCCTGTGTTGGCATTTTGTCAATTTGACGGGAGTGGTAGGGCGCATTATCAATAAAAATTATTGATGGTTCTTCCAATGAAATGAGCATTTTTTTGAACCACTCTTCATACACATTTGCATTCATCTCTTCGTGGTAGTCATTTGATTTCTTCGATTTAAATGCCAACAGTGCGTCTTGTACAAATCCTTTTGCTGTACCTGCATGGCAAATGATTAGGCGCTCACCTTTTCCCATTGGTACTGAGGAAGTGGAATCAGCAGTATCATCAGTCCAGAAACGAGATAGTGTGTGGTTAGCGTTGAGCCATGTTTCATCCGTGAAAACAATATTTGCCCAATCTTGTATTTTCTTTGCCTCTCTTAAAAAATCACAACGTGCTATAGCTATATCTGTGCGTTCCATTAATAATTTTCTTTTATTTAACTTTTTATATGAAAAGCCAATTGTGTTCAAAACTTTGACCAAAGAAGATTTTTCACCATGAAATAGACCACTTCTTTTCAAAGAAACAATAAGTTTTCTCAAAGTTGGAATTTCTTTTCTCAAGTAGTAATCTAGTTTACGTAGGTTATCATTAATCGAATTACTTAGGTACGTAATTCGATTAATGATAGTAGGTACTATAACCGGAATGGTATCGCATACGAGAATCTTTAGGACATCACTATCGTCAATCTGTCAAAAGATGGTTAATATAATGGACAGTGTATATATTGTTATTTACCTTCATTTATTGTTATTAGGCTTAAACCATTTTAGCTAAACTATACATATTAATCGAGTTTTGAAACGGCACAAACACACTTTATTTTCTAATCGTACTAGATGACTTTAATATAATGTGAAAAAGAAGAAAAAATCAAACAGTAAAGAAATAATCGATCGTTAATATTCAATTTTTCGTATCGGGTTAATCGATGTTTTTGAAAATGTTTTTATTTTTAAAGGAGAAAAAATTGATCTATTATAAATAGATTTTTCACCTCCAAATCATCATCTTCCTGCCCTTATCCCATGCTGTCACATGATTTGGCTGCGTTATTACGACCGGCCGCCTGCCTGACGTCAACTTACCTTAGTCATATTTTACGACACCTCGGTAAGAAAGAGGGTGGTCTATTCTACTAAACCGGATACCACACGATGGGTCAACTTACCTTAGTCGCCTTTTACGACACCTCGGTAAGAAATGAGGGTAATACTATACCGGCTGAATAGAATAGTACCACCTCCAAACCACATCCTAAATAAACTGGCAGTTTATTTACATAGACTAAAAATTTTTGTTCAAAAAGATATTCATTAGTACATGTTTACTTCAATATCAATAATTTTATAAAATGTATCGGGTAAAGTATGACAATGATGAAGAAAATGATAACATTGATAATAAATAAATTAAGATTGTAGCAACCCAAATATTTCGGGGAAGTCCGCACGTTATTGAGATTAGTACACTACAGAGTTGTTTAATCGTTCCCGCCTTACGGATACATCTTTGAATTCGAGTCAGACTACGCCTGCGCAGAGGCGTTGATACAAGTCTTTAGTCTCATTTTGTATAAAGTATCGGTTAAGTTTCGGTATTGTTGTTTAAAGTTAGTTATAGTCACTGTTTTATGTTTGTAGTGTAATAGTTTTGTTTTAGTCAACGCATAGTATACGAAGTTCTGTCCAAACTATTTCTTTTATTTCGGGAAACCGAACCCATTATTTTGTCACCCACCTTAACTTGTGATAAATACCCCAACGTGTATTGGAGCCCATCGTGACTGATATTAGCGCTCCACCGTGATATTGACACCCACCGACCACCGTGATAAGATTGTATTTTCTACAACATAATAATCTGTAATAGTATCAATATGTTTTGAATTAAATTAAAATTTTATTTTATTGGGTTTATTTAAAACCTGTTGTTGATAGAATTAATATCAAAAGTACAAAGAATTAAATAATAAAAGGTAGTTGTAGCATTGAATGTGTTTTCTTAAACTGCTTTTAAAATTTACAAAATTATTGTTTAAACAAATATGTGCCAAAAATTTGTCACTAAACTATACGTGCAAAGTATAAATAAAAACTGAGCAGTAAGTAACCTAATTAGCCATCTCTTTTGTATCTATAAGTGTGCATACCTCGCGCTTGCGCCTATAGCTACCATCCATGTTCGTCTGGCAGGGGTTGGAACTATCAGAAATGTCTGGCTAGTGAGGAAACGTCATATTATTATTATCCAACTTATATATATTAAAATCAGCTTTTATACTGTGACAAAAATAGAATTATATGAACGTTAAGGGTGTCTGGCACGATGCTAGGTGTCTGGCATTGTCCGATGTGATTTTTAATATTATTCTGAAGGTTATACCAAAAAATCATCGTTCATACTTTGATGAAAGTAGATTGGTATTTTACATATCTTGAGTACTGTTTATCTCCCAAAGCCACGATGATCCGAATTCCATAATGTACCATCGTTCTTACCTGTTTTGGGAGCATGCGCTAACAAACTTTCAGGTTTTATTTTATAAAAAGACGAATGTCTGGGGTTCACGGGCTCTTAGTCCCTTATGTATGGTGAAGGCTTGTGTCAGCGAGCCAATGATGGCCAGAAAATTATTCGTGCCCTATAATAAACATTCTATATAGTATATTATCTATGATAGTCTGCAATACTGCTGGTGCTGTCGCTGTCAAATGTCAATGTCATGTAGTCAGCTTGATTGCCTCCTCTCTTCCACCGCCGTCTTTCTCTCTCTAGAAAGACGTCAATGATGGCGGCCGGGGTAGGTGTTTTTCATTCCGAAATATCTTTAAAATCTAAATTCGTTTATGGAAGTTATTATATTACATTAAAATATTAAATGATGTATTATTGTATTGTCAATATATTTATTGCAGATACTTTATACTTATCCGGAAAATTTTCGTGCTTTCAAGGCGCTAATCGCCGCACAATACTCCGGGACCGATCTGAAAGAATCGCCCGACTTTGTATTCGGGGAAACCAATAAGACCGAAGCGTTCTTAAAGAAGTTCCCTGCGGGAAAAGTGAGTGCCACAGATATTAATTTGTGTAGTGCAGGTGTATTATGGCCGGATATATAGAGCGGTGATTATTGACGTCTAATTTTTGCTAATTTATTGTAGGTGCCGGCGTACGAAAGTGCTGACGGGAAAATATTTTTGACGGAGAGCAATGCGATAGCTTATTATGGTATGACATCTCCTCATTATTTTTAGTCAACAATTGCTAACCTTAATAATATATGAAGAATCCACGACTCGTTCATGATGTCTTGAAAGCAAATTAAAAATCTCCAATCAAACCAACTGGTTCTATTTAAACCTCATATAGTTTGTGATTAAAATCAAAATGAAACCTTGCCATAAAATGTATTTCAGGTTGGAGGCAATATGCTTCCAATTTGTGCATTCTTTTTTAAATTGAATTTGCTATTCTTAAATAATAATGTCTTATTTTCCCGAATAGGCATATATTCCTTTGCCAAATACATGTAGAATGGAAACATTTTTCGTTTTAATATGCAGAAACCAAATTAATTATTGAAACTATGAATATGATTTTGAATATAAATTGATGTCTACAAAGTAAATAGTTTGTTGCAACAACTATTAAGATACAGTTATATATACTATGATTATTATAATCAACACCTTTAAGGAATAATTTTGGTGTCAAGTAATTTTGTTGGAGTTTTTAAAACCTGATATACAATATTTGTATTGATTGCGACTGTCAATATATGTTCTTTGTCACTATTATTCTACTAAAAAACATATAATCAAGTATTTTGTTAGTTCTCACTGAAATCAAAAATGTCTGTGTTGACTGTAGGGTTGAACGATGCCTTAAGTGACAATTGTCAAGCAACCTGTGCCATGTTGACACATTTGAAAGCCTTTTTTGCAATAAAAACTTGTAGCAAAATCAATAGTGATTCTTCTTGGAGAAATATCGTAGTTTAACACTGGGCCAACCGATCAGGGAACTCTCCCCATTTGAATGTAAGTTACTGCAATTGAATGGTTTTATATTATGTGTAGTTTCAGTCCATAGTGCGTGTAGTGCACCGCACAGCTCGCTGCGCTGTATGTAGTTGAATAAATGTTAAGGTCTTCTTCCATATTTTGGCTAAAAAGTACTATTATCTCATTTCATCACTACAAGAATATGAAAAAACCATTCCAACCAGGGTTGTGGCCCCAAATCTGTTAACAGTTGAAATTGAAATATAAGTTGTAGCACATGTTCTTGAGTTGATGTGATTATTATTCAATAACGGCAATGTAAATAATGTTGCTCTTTAGATATTCTATCAAATTCACATGTAGTATTGAAATCAATATTTAATAATTCTCAAATGTGGAGCAAACAGTCTTTTATTATTCAAATTTGGAATAACAATAAATGGTATATGGTAACTACAAATACCTCTATAGTAATCGGAGATAAGGTTTTTTACCATATGTTAATATATGTTCACTTGGATGTGTAGTTGCCAATGCAGCTCTGCGTGGCTCAGATGTGGCTACACAAGCTGCCATCTACCAGTGGGCGTCGTGGGCAGACAGCGAGCTGCTGCCCGCCTCCTGCGCCTGGGTCTTCCCTTACCTAGGCATTATGCAATTCAATAAACAAGTAAGATACCTTTTATTGATTTACTGATTTATGAATTGGTTTAAAATATTGATAGATGATTTAGTGTCACTTTATTTTGTTACTAATAGTAATATTTTTCTTAAACACTGCTTCAGTACTTTTTCATGTACTTGTAAATGTATGTAAAGGACTTTATAGAATTAGGCATTACTCTGCGGAGATCCATAATACAAAAGCTAAACCAGTACATGTGTGTGTGTGTGGGTATGTGTGTGTGTGTGGGTGTGTGTGTGTATTCTATTTACTTTATCATGGATTATAGCAAAATAATTTATTACTATTTTGTTTTTTCTGTAAGGACATCTTTCATGAGACTGTATGTCATCTTTAGTACTATAAGTACTGTTAAAAGACATACTTTAATTAGTTAATTATACTACCAAACAGAATGTGGAACGTGCAAAGAGTGACCTGCTGGCAGCGCTGCAGGTGCTGGACGACCACCTGCTGACTCGCACCTTCCTAGTCACCGAACGCATCACATTGGCTGACATCATCGTATTCGCCACTCTTCTCCATGCCTTTCAGGTAATAATTAAAATTATAATCGCATAATAAAGCAGATGTTAAATAGAGCAAGGTGTATCAGGTGGCACAAAATTCACAAAATGAAATATAAATTTTGAGAATTTTGCTGTTCCCATTTGGATAGTAACATCAGGCACTTTGATATGGTTCTCAATACAAACATGCTGACTCTTTCGATTCTTTCACATTCAAACAGAGCAATCTAATTTCGATCAGTCTCCTTTCTTTAGACGTGAGTCGCGGTAGTTGTACGAACGCTAAGTTGTATGTTCCAGAATGTGTTGGACCCGAGCTTGAGGTCGTCGCTGGTGAACGTGCAGCGCTGGTTCCAGACGCTGGCCAATCAGCCCAAGGTGGCCTCTGTCGTCGGGCCCCTCACTCTGTGCGAGGCCCCCCCTACCTACGATCCTAAGAAGTACCAGGAGCTGGTGCAGAACAAAAAGGTTTACAATAGTTTTGATGTCTGATTGACATCACATAATACTTTCTTCCACAAACCTTGGAAAATTTTCGTCACACTCTTTCTTTCCCTACCGCACTGACACCGGTCTCCATTTTTCTTGCTGACCTACAGATAATCAAACAGTTTGTATGTGGTTTACAGTATACAGTAGGTCTAGATAATTCCTAGGATAAATATAATCTGTTCACTCCCATCGGAACAGCATTGGTGAGTCTAGCTCAGAATAGGAATAATGGGGCTCTCCTTAATTTTTAGAATGATCTGGAAATAAAATGTTCATCAGCTTCTTTGGTTGGAGGATAGAATATGAAGAAGTACTAAGTCATTAGCACCTTCATGTCTGACTCAATATTAATATTAAATTTGTAGATACTACTTTTTGTAGTGTCTACAATTATTGAAAATGAATACTGTTAAGTGAGAGTCAAAAATTTTGCATGCGTGGAACAGGATGGAGCCAAGAAGGAGAAGAAGGCTGACAAGAAGGAGCAGCCCAAGAAGGAGAAGAAAGCTAAAGTAGAGGAGCCCGAACTGGCCGACGAGCTGGACGAGGAGAAGCCCAAGGAGTCCAAGGACCCCTTCGACAGCCTGCCTAAGGGGTGGGTGCACCATGAACTACTGGCGCCTATTAAGTTACATATTAAGTGAAACATGGCATGATAATTTATAAGATAAGGTGTTACTTTGCAGAGGTCCATAATATCCACGTAATGGGCCTCTCGCCCAAGTACTTGGTCCTTTAGGTTCTGCGCAAAATTATTTTTGACATATAAAATAAAAATTTTGTAGATAAAAACGCATAGTACACTTTACATTGAGTGTTACATATCTTCTATTTGCATTATTGATGATTAAAGCAAAAGTGCCTGGTTGACGTAGTCTTGGTCTGTAATTAAAAAAAAAATACTTTAAATAAAAAAGAAAAAAAATAGGCAGGAGACTGCCCGTTTCCCGAATAAACTATGCTAACTTGACAGGAAAAAAAAATAGTATTTTATATAAATTTTAATTATTTTTTAATACCCAAAAATAGGGATAAAACGAATTTTTTTGACATAAACGCTGGATCGGTTTTTGCAAAATAAATAGCAAAATGATAAGTGTTTGGATGTTAATGTGGTATTCAGAGGTACAGAATAGGCCACCTTCATTTCTTACCGATGTGTCGTAAAACGCGACTAAAGTAAGTCGACCTCAGGTAGGCGGGCGTTCGTGAAATACCTAGTTCAAACATGTTTCAAACGTGTCGCGTCGACCCCACTTAGAGCGGGATGAGGGCAGGAGAATGATGACGATGGATAAGTAGTGTTCAGCTGGAGCTCAATAATTTAACGGCCATTAAGACTATAAATTTGATTAGAGTGAATTAAAATGCATGGAGTGCATTTTTCGTATCAGTAATTAAGACCACGCGACCGCAGGACATTCAACATGGACGACTTCAAGAGGTGTTACTCCAACGAGGACGAGTCCGTCTCCATCCCCTACTTCTGGGAGAAGTTCGATCCGGAGAACTACTCCATCTGGTACGCCGAGTACAAGTACCCCGAGGAGCTGTCCAAGGTGTTCATGAGCTGCAACCTCATCACCGGTGAGTCGAGAGCGGGATCCGGAGAAGAAAGAGAGCATTTTTAGTTTCATATATAAGCATTATGCAAGCTTATGTGAAATTTTTTTAACCGTGAAAGCGAAATTTTTCTACATTCGGTTTAAAAAATCGGCAAAATATCGTTACTGCCGTAAAGAAAAGTATCGTGCAGGAAACGTCACGAGTGTACACTGCGACACCATTATTAGTCCGATATTAAATCTCTCTGTCCTCGCAGGCATGTTCCAGAGGCTGGACAAGATGCGCAAGCAGGCGTTCGCGTCCGTGTGCCTGTTCGGGGCCGACGACGACTGCAGCATCTCCGGCGTGTGGGCGTGGCGCGGACAGCAGCTGGCCTTCCCGCTGGCGCCCGACTGGCAGGTGGCCGCAAATACCATTACGACACATATATAGCCTTTAGTTTTCTATTGTGCTTTTTATATATATCGGCTTATTATCTTACATCATTCTTTATTCGTTTTTTATTGAAACTCGGGGGCGAAATTACACAGTTTCTTCGTGAAACACTTGAACTTTCGATAAAATCCACATGGAATATCGGAAGTTTAGTTTATCGCGAACACAGACCGGTGCAGCGGGGAGTGTGCCGTGCGACACTAAATCCGTACGAGTTCTTATCGAAAATATAAATATCCAATTTCTTTATTAGTTGCATGCAAATTTTCTTCATCGGAAGGCACCGGAGCGTGACGAGTGAAGAGAGACGATAGAAAGTTACGTCGTCGACGCCAGGGCAGGTAGCATCTGCTTTTTAAAAATAAACTTTCCATACATATCGTCACGACCCGACTACTAAACGCTCAAGCTTCGATACATACGACGATGTCGATCTTTGGATTCGTACGATGGCACGGTACGACAGGCTGCCTCGCGTACGTACAAAATACAGCCGTCAAACGACAGTATGACATTTCAAATTATGAATAAATATCCCGGGAACGTTTTGCCCTCCCGCAGATCGACTACGAGTCGTACGAGTGGAAGAAGCTCGACCCCGGCAGCGAGGAGACCAAGCGGCTGGTGCAGCAGTACCTGTCGTGGACCGGCGCGGACGCGCGCGGCCGCCCCTTCAACCAGGGCAAGATCTTCAAGTGAGCGCGGCCGCAGCAGCAGCAGCAGCCCGCCAGCAGCAGCAGCAGCAGCAGCAGCCCGCCAGCACCTACATTGTAATTAAATGGCATTTACCGCGAAACTCTTCGTAAACTGTGTTTTATTTACACGGCGACCTCCCCGCCGGCGGCACCACCTCTGCCTCCGCGCGTGCACGCTTCGATCTGAAACCGTGCCTTCCTTACCGTGTACGGAACTCGAACCTGTATCCGATTGAAACTCGAAGCAGACGTTCCGGTGTCGTGTTTCAAATACAACCTCCTTCATATTATAGTCGGTCGACTAATATTATAAAAAAGATTGCCGTTATGATACACTAGCAGTCGCCAGCGGCTCCGCCCACGTGATTACATTAAAACGTGCGTATGCTGAGTGAATTAGTAGTTTATAAAAAGCGACAATATTTCTCCTTTATTCTTGTTCAATAAATAAAAAACAGTTTTCCCAGAGTCAACCCATTTACTCTTTCGCAACGCCTCAATGAATGACACATAAAAATATGACAGCCACAATGCTTTTTCATATTAATCGCCAACTCTATGAAGGAGGTTGTATTACAAACGTGTTGTAACAGTCGACCATCCTGACAACATTTGCGACCCCGCAAATCTCATAAGCTGACTTCTGGGAATGAATCTACCACCGATTCGGAATGCTGATTGTACTGAGAAGAATCTGCAAGAAACTCGGTACATGCTCTTTTAATCTGTAAAAGAAAACCGCACATGCCATGACATGACAGGACTACGCTCACGCTTTATGCTCAACTCAAAGCTCACGGTTTATGCTCAACCCTAAGCTCACGGTTTATGCTCAACTCTAAGCTCACGGTTTATGCTCAACTCTAAGCTCACGGTTTATGCTCAACTCTAAGCTCACGGTTTATGCTCAACTCTAAGCTCACGGTTTATGCTCAACTCTAAGCTCACGGTTTATGCTCAACCCTAAGCTCACGGTTTATGCTCAACTCTAAGCTCACGGTTTATGCTCAACTCTAAGCTCACGGTTTATGCTCAACTCTAAGCTCACGGTTTATGCTCAACTCCTCAACTCCTTAAGCTTTTCGCACCTCAAGCTCACCCTCAATCACTGTCATGGCATAACACAGCTCAATTAGTGGCAACCAACTCAGCAGATACACACGTATACAGACTCGCAAATGATAACGCTCAAAGAACAATCACCACTTCTAGGCAGAGCCTAGCTGACAGTCGTTGCAGATGTCCACAGTCTAGAAAACAATCGTTACAACTGGAAAGATCCAGAGAACAATCGTCATTCTAGCTGACAGCTCCATCGAACAAAAGTCACGGGCGCGTCTAAGGCCTCACAAAGCACATCGTCACGTTGATCTCACAGAATTAATTAACCGAACACCAATTACCATCATTAAAAACTCCAATAAAAACTCAATTTTTTATTCCATAGCATCGCATATCGCAACTATCTCCCAAATTATACGAAACTAGCGGCCTGCCCCTGCTTCGCACGGGTATAAAATATATATCCCATGTCAGTCAGTGTATAAAAAATGATTAAAATCGATCCAGTAGTTTTGATTTATTCATTACTGCCCGTGGCCCGCAAGCGTTAAATTTAGAGAAAAACAATTTCCTTTCCCTATACCAAGAAGATTTCCTGCTATCTTTGGAATATCTAAATTCATATAGTACATTTTTACTTATTTACTTTTACATTTTCCCTATGTATTTTATTTTTACAATTAATTACAGAATGTATTTAAACAAACTCTTGAAAGAGCGACATAGCTGCTAAAGTCGAAGTGTTATAGGGCGAAGCGCGGCGTCCTCATGGCATTTTAAATCTGTAATATCTCCGAAAATGTTCACTTAAATTACATGCTGTAAACGGCCATATTGATCTATATTAAATCAAAAATTTATTTAAGGTACTCAATTGGATAAGGATTAATGCTGTATTATATAAAAATTGCTTCAAAAATATGGCATTATTTTTCGTAAAAAGTAAATGACAAAAATACTATAGTGGGTTATCCATAAGAGATAGACATATAACATCGCGGACTTTTCTGTAGACCTTTTCAATGTGTACAAATACTTAGTACATTATTTTGATAAATCTCGTAGGGTTTAGTCTGCGTTTGCAATGTAAGCGGAAAAAAATGTAATTATTTACAGAAGCCTCAAAAATTACAGTATTTCTCTACTCCGTATTGAATGTTATTATACGTACAAACCTTCCTCTGGAATCACTTTATCTATTAAAAAAACCGCATCAAAATCTGTTGCGTAGTTTTAAAGTTTTATGCGTACATAGGGAAATATGGACTTTGTTTTATAATATGTAGTGATTCGCACTCTTCGTGTTGTCTCAAGATATTGATAGTCTTTTGTCTTTTCTTTAAACTCTTTAAATTTCCAGATATTCCTTTTGGCCACTCTATTTGAGAGTTTAGGTTACATCCCACTTCTGAATATAACAAACGACGATATTTCTCCTTTATTCTTATTCAATAAATAAAAAGCAATTTTCCCGAAGTCAACTCATTTACTCTCTTCGCTACAAATCAATGAATGACACATAAAAATATGACAGCTACAATGCTTTTTCATATTAATCGCCAACTCTATGAAGGAGGTTGTATTACAAACATGTTGTAACATTATATTATAAACTAGCGACCCGCTCCGGCTTCGCACGGGTATAAAATATATAGTCTACCTGTGTCACTCAGTAAAAAATAAGGTAATTAAATAAAGTAATTAAATTAATAAATTAATTTGGAGTAAAACAATTAACCTCTCCCTATACCATGACGATTTCCTGCTATCTTTGGAATATTTAAATTATATAGGTATACTACTTTTTTTACTTAGGTATTTACTTTTTACATTTTTCCCTATGTTCTTTATTTTTACAATTAATATACATACTGTATTTGTATACAACGTTCACAGCTTTCTTGTAATTAGACAATACAAACCTGTTTTCTTTAGAGATTACTCTTTAAAGAGCGACACATAAGCTGCTAAATTCGAAGTGCCAGAGGGCGAAGCGCGGCCTCCGACGCGTCATGTATAGTGACATGATGTAAACTGCGATATTGATCTATATTAAATCAACATTGTATTAAAGGTACTTACTTTGGATAAGGATTAATGCTGCATTGTTTCAAATTGCTTCAAATAAAGCATTATTTTTCGTAAAAAATAAATGACAAAAAATGCTATTGTGGGTTATCCATAAGTGGTAGACATATACCATCGCGGAGTTTTCTGTACAACTTTTCAAGTTGTACAAATACTTAGTACATTATTTTGATAAATCTCGTAGGGTTCAGCCTGCGTTTGCAATGTACGCGAAAAAAAATATAATTATTTACGACATCCCTTAGAAACCTCAAAAATTACAGTATTTCTCTACTCCATATTGAATGTTATTATACATATACAACTTCCTCTTTAATCACTCTATCTATTTAAAAAAAACCGCATCGCAAATCCGCAACCGCAATCAAGATCTGTTGCGTACTTAGTTAGGTTTTGCGATTTTGGTCGTGAAGTCTATCTCCTGATGATGCTTCGGTTGCGGGGCGAAACGATTGTTGAGTTTGTGATAGTGAACGTATATAGTGCTTGTGTATTGTGGTGGCGGTGGTGGAGAATTTTCTCATAAATTATATTATTATACTATGAAGTGATCTAGTGATATAAGTAATACAGGTTATTTACTAAACTACGCTCTCGAGAAAACGATAAATCTCTCCCAGTCTTCACCTGCGGGTCGCATCGTTCGGTCAGGACAGCTGTTTTATCGTGACGATAAAAAATTGTAATTCGGGAAAAATAAAAATCAAAAACTGGAAAGCAAAAATTTATATTTCAGACTCGTATCTAAAACTTTAGAAGTATTTTAATATTGGTTCATACATCCTTAACTATTATTGCATCACAAACGAACTAACATACAAGAAAACAGACAGCCGACCACGTACAAGACCGAACAGCGGACCGTCGGCCGCCGCCCCACTCCACGCCACTCGGGAGCGACGCGCGGCGACACGTCTGAACTGTGTCGGCTCGCCGTCGAACTGGATACATTTCATTATGAATAATATGAACATACCGAGTACTCACTGAATTCAAAATAGCGAGTCAGTAGACCCGGTTCTTTTAATTTTTATTTCATGAGGTCCTTCGAAACACCTTCGACTGTGCCTATCTAAATTAATTTGCAAAAGCGAGTAGGTGCGTTCGGCGAGCTCGGGCTGGGGTCGGGGCAGGTCGGCGGGCGCGCGCGGAGAGCGGTATGGCTGCAGCGAAGGTAAGACATGCGGTGCTGCGGCGGTGCGACATCGTGACGGCGGCACGAGGCTACGATGGTGGAACGTCTGTGCATAGTGTCAATGCATAGCGGTACTGAGCAATAGTTGGTAGCATTTTTTATTTTATGTGAATACGTAATAGGGTCATTGTAATAGTTTGGAAACGACTCCCGCGCGGGCAGCGGCGCTCGCGGGAGAACTCGCGACGTCTCTAAAGTCTAACGGAATCGCACCGCAGCACTGCATAGACTCGTATTATATCACAACATCATCGACGTAGTGTACGGACCTTACGTGATTGAGTCCGAGTACCGCGCAAATATATAGGTAACGCGTTCTTTCTGGGGCACTTTGATATAGGAACTTCCGTGTGAGTATACGGGTTGTCGGCACCGGTGTAGCGCGCTGCCTGCCGCCTGCCGCCTGCCCCCTCTGCCTGCCGCCTGCTGCCTACCCTCTGCCTGCCGCCTGCTGTCTACCCCTCTGCCTGCCGCCTGCTGTCTACCCCTCTGCGTGCCGCCTGCCCCCTCTGCCTGCCGCCTGCCCCCCCTGCCTGACGCCTGCCGCCTGTCGGCCGCAAGTAGAGCTAGGCGGACCGCTCGCCGAATCCGAAATCCGAACCGGCGATCGCTCGATATTAGAGTTGACATCGCGGGCGTCACGCGATCCGAGAGGGTGCGAAAGAGGTTACCATAGCCTAGTATGAATACAGCGCGTAAAGAAATATTACAAACGGACGACCAACAAACATTAAAAAACGCCAAATAGGTCAACGATAGATACTCTCTGTCTCAAACGATGCAAGAAATTTATATAAGTATATCTAAGGGTAAGGTAAACGTACGTCTCAAAAATGATAGCAGTTCGGTCGGGTCCAAAGAGAATATATCTTATAAAAGTTTAAATTCGCAGCGGAATGGGGGCCGGCGGTCACGGCGGCCGCGCCTGCAGCGAGCACGGCGCCGCGTGCAGCTCCACCCGCTGCGCCTCGCCGTCCGCACCGCCGGCCAGCAGCGGCAGCTCGCCGTCCGCGCCGCGAGCCAGCAGCGGCAGCTCGCCGTCCGCGCCGCGAGCCAGCAGCGGCAGCTCGCCGTCCGCGCCGCCGGCCAGCAGCGGCAACTCGTCGTCCCTGGGCGCGACGTGCGCGTGGCACTCGCAGCGGCAGCGCTCCGGTGGCACGTAGCTGAACATGACGGCGTCGCGCGCCGCCGCCGGCAGCGTCTGGATGCGCTTGGGCGGCTTGCGTCGCTCGGGAACCTCGGAGAAGTCTATCCAGTCCCCCTTACTTCGCGACTCCACGCCCGCAGCTGCGGACGGAAACGATCCCGTTAACTCGTATTACATTTGTCCTCGAGTGGGGAGAGTGAGACATGTACTTAGTATTAGACAGTTATATTGAAGAAACTCTCGGCATCGTCGTAGCGTCGATCGGATGATAGTGTTGGTTTCTATAATAAAGTAAAACTAGCGGGCTGCTGCGGCTTCGCACGGGTATAAAATATGTAGCCAATATCACTCAGTGAAAAAATGATTAAAATCTATCCAGTAGTATTGATATATTCATTGCTGCCCGTGGCAGTGTTATAGGGCGAAGCGCGGCCTCCTCGCGGAATTTTCAATCTGTAATATCTTCGAAAATGTTCATTTGAATTACATGCTGTAAACGGCCATATTGATGTATATTAAATAATCAATGACTTTAAGGTACTTTATTGGATAAGGATTAATTGTTAATAATTGCTTCGAAAATAAGGCATTATTTTTCGTAAAAAGAAAATGACAAAAAACGCTATTTTGGGTTATTCGTAAGAGGATTGCGGAGTTTTTATAGACCTTTTCAAGGTGTACAAATACTTAGTAAGGGTTCAACCTGCGTTTGCAATGTAAGCGGAAAAAAATGTAATTATTTACAACATCACATTCGAAACCTCAAAAATTACAGTATTTCTCTACTCCATATTGAATATTATTATTAATACTAGCGGCCTACCCTGCTTCGCACGGGTATAAAATATATAGCCTATGCCACCCAGTGAAAAAAATGATTAAAATTGATCCAGTAGTTTTAATTTAGGTATTCATTACTGCCCGTGGCCCGCACGCGTTAAATTTGAAGAAAAACAATTCCCCTCTCCCTATACCAAGAAGATTTCCTGCTATATCTAATATCTAAATTCATATACTACATATTTACATTTTACATTTTTGCCTATATATTTTATGTTTAAAATTAATTACAGAATGTCTTTATATACAACATTCATAGCTTTGTTATCATTAGACAATACAAACATGTTTTCTTTAGAGGTTACTCTTAAAAGAGCGACATTTAGTTGCGCGTCCGATCGCTGCTAAATTCGGAGTACTATAGGGCGACGCGCGGCCTCCTCGCGGGATTTAAATCTGTGATAACTTCGAAAATGTTCATTTAAATTACATGCTGTAAACGGCCATATTGATCTATATTAAATCAACAATGTATTTAAGGTACTTAATTGGATAAGGATTAATGCTATATTGTATAAAAATTGCTTCGAAAATAAGGCATTATTTTTCGTAAAAGTAAGTTAATGACAAAAAGTGCTATTGTGGGTTATCCATAAGAGATAGTCATATACCATCGCGGACTTTTCTGTAGACCTTTTCAATGTGTACAAATACTTAGTACATCATTTTGATAAATCTCGTAGGGCTTAGCCTGTGTTCGCAATGTAAGCGGAAAAAAAAGTAATTATTTACGACATCACATTAGAAACCTCAAAAATTACAGTATTTCTCTACTCCACATTGAATGTTATTATACATATAAACCTTCCTCTTGAATCACTCTATCTATTAAAAAAACCGCATCAAAATCTGTTCCGTAGTTTTAAAGATTTAAGCATACATAGGGATATAGGGACAAACAAAGAATGTGACTTTGTTTTATACTATGTAGTGATAATCCTTATAGCATTATTCATTATTCACGCGCGATGGCTTATTATTAGCGTATTTCATGTATAACTTTGGTGTTTCTACACCGATTTCAATGATTCTTTTTTAATATAATGGTTAATACTATTCCCTTTTTTATTTAGGGATGACTGAGAGTGATATAAACGTAGGAGTAGACAAATATAACCAGAAAGCTTCGAACTGCTAAGCTATCGGGAGTTACACGTGTTATTGTGAGTCAACCATAAAAGATAGACATATGCTGTCGTGGGATATTTTTTATATAATTTTAAGGAGAACATTTTCGTAATACATGATTTCTGTGTAGCTTTAACCATCAAGGTTGCACACGCGACGGAAGCTTAAAAAATGGAGTAACTTCTCCCGTTTTCCCGACATTTCCGTTCACTGCTCTGCTCCTATTGATTGTAGCGTGATGAGAAGTATACTATAACCAGCCCAGGAGTATGAAAAACAATTGTACCGAGTTTCGTTAAAATCCGTCGAGTAGTTTTTGTTTCTATAACGGTTATACAGACAGACAGACAGACAGACAGACAGACAGACAGACAGACAGACAGACAGACAGACAGACAGACAGACAAAAATTTTACTGATTGCATTTTTGGCATCAGTATCGATCCCTAATCACCCCCTGATAGTTATTTTGCAAATATATTCCAGTTACAGAATTGACTTCTCTACAGATTTATTATAAGTATAGATAAACCTTCCTCTTCCATCACTCTATCTATTAAAAAAAACCGCATCAAAATCTGTTGCGTAGTTTTAAAGATTTAAGCGTACATAGGGATATAGGGACATGGGACAGACAGAAAAACTTTGTTTTATACTATGTAGTGATATGTATAGAAAGAGATTTCGTGTACTTATGTACGCACGTGAGAAGTTATACTTCTTTGGTATCATTAAATAAAAATATTAAATATTTGTAAACATAAATGAACAATGACTAATTTGAACAAATATATATAAAAAAAGAAAGAAATAGATAATGTATTTGAATAAAAAAAAGACTTATAAACCTTTCTATACACTCAAAAACAATAAATAATAATAATAAAGCCCAGCACTATTAATATATTTTCTGTATGTGCATGTGTATCTGTCCGCGCGTGTGTATGTGTGTTTGCGTGTGTAAAAAATAATATTTATCTTGATATATAACATTACTAGCTTTTACCCGCGCAACTTCGTTCGCGTGTGCGACTGTAGTCTTGAAATTAAGAGTAGCTTCTGTCACTCTCCAACACTGCAAATATCTCCGTCACAAAAATCTAATCGATCCGGCAAGAATCAGAGGGATTTATCGTTTTATCGAGAGTATAATTTGATAATTTTAGTAAATAGCCCGTACTTACATGGAATATATATTAAAATAGACAGACAGGACACGACAGGAGACAAGGAAGTAAGGATAAGGAAGAAAGTATAGTAAGGATTAGACGATCGTAGAAATATTTATCGCGTAATGCGGCTCGCGCTCGCCCTCTCTACGGGGACGGCTGCAATATTTCTACAATTTCTCTTTTAAAAATGTCTACGGGGGACGTCCGACCTCCGGAAGTCGCCTGTGATTCGAAGAAGTCAGTTAAACGAGTACTGACCGTCGCCTCCGCTGCGAGAGCGAGCCCGCTCGGGGCGCGGCGGCGGGCCCGGCGCCGCCCGGCCCGGCAGCCGGATGTGCAGCCGGGCGGCGGCGGCGGCGGCGGGCGCGGCCGGCGGGCAGGCGGCGGCCGGCGCCGGCGGCGTCAGCGCGCCCAGCGAGCCCGCCGCGGCCTGGCGCGCGCGCGGCCGCTGCACGCCCGCCACGCGCACGCCGCCGCGCTCGCGCACCGGCACCATCGGCAGCGCCAGCGACCACTCCAGAGGCAGCGTGGTCGGCACGTACGGCAGCTCCTCGAACGACTCCTGCACGACGAGCCCTCGGCGCTCGGCGTCGCTGCCGCCGCGGGCGCCGGCCGCGTCCGAGCTCGCCTCGGAGCCGGAGGAGTCGCGGCCGGGGTCCGGCGGGGGGCTCCGGCCGGCCTCGCGCGCCTCGCTCGCTCCGCCGCGGTTCTCCTCCGCCGGAGGTTCGGAGTCGTCGCCGTCGCGGTCGCTCCGCGCTCCCGAGTCGGGCCGCGGGGGCTCGATCGGCTCGACCCTTTCGCTCTCTCGAAAGCTCGGAATCGACTCGGATATCTCGCTGGTGACGCTCGGTGTTTTGGTGATACTGAATTGCGTGCTGAACACTCGGTCCTCGCTCCCGACGTGCGTCGTGAAGACGAGTCGCTCCTTTCTCCGCGGGCGCTCCGCTCCGTCCTCGTCGGGCGTGCGCTCCGCGAGCGGAGAGGTCGTCGAGTCCCCGTCCGCGTCTCCGTCCGGGCCGCAGGCCTCGCCCCCTTCGCGCCTCGCGACGTTTTCGGCCCGGATCGCGCGCGCGATCGCGAGATCGTCGGTCCGCGAGGCGGCCGGCGGGCCGGGCCGCGGGTCGGACTCCGCGCTCGCACCGACCGTCCTCTCCGTCGGGGAGCGCAAGGGTATAATGATGCTGCCGTCGGGCAGCACGGTGCGCCGCGACGGCGGGGCCGGCGCCGTCGGCGTCGCGGTGGTCGCGGGAGCGCCGTCGAGTGGGGCGCGGACCTGCGGGGCCGACGCGGGTCTCGCGGAGTCGCGCGGGTCGGTCTCGTCGGGCGGCGTGCGCAGCGGAATGTGAATGATACCATTTTTTGATTCCTCGTAGTACTTGAGTCGCTCCCCGCGGTCGGCGGGCGGGCGGTCGGGCGGGCGCGGCTGCAGCCCCGGCGACGCGTCCCGGGAGCCCGGGGAGGGAGACGCGGCGCTCCTTCGCGGCGTCTTGAATAGGGACAGGACGGATCCTTTTATTTTTCCCGTCGAAGTGGGCGTCGACGAGCGGTCGCGACTCTTGCTTCGCGACCGACCCTCGTTGAGACTCTTTTTCCGACGCAGGGCTTCTGACGGCGAATCCGGGGAGGCGATGGTCTCTCGCGATTTGAACAGGGAGCAGAAGGAAGATTTCCTCGACACGGGAACTCCGCTCGGTGACGGCGTGCGGCTGTCCCGCGGCCTGCCGGGGGCGTCCCGCGGGCCGGGCGGGGCGGCGGGGCGCGCGGGCCGCTCGGCCAGCTCCAGGGTGGCCGGTTTCCGCGCCGGTTCGGCGCTCGTCGGCGTCCGTTCGTTTCCGTCGTCGTCGTCGTTATCGTACTCGTCGTCCGGCTTCAGTTTTATTCTTATGATATCTTTCGTTCGTTCTCCCGTCGCTCGTCCTTCGGGTCGGGAGGGTTCTCTTCTATCTCTCGATCTGGCCCGACGCTCCTCCGCCTTGGCGCGATTTTTCGATTCCTTCGAGCGTTTCTCGTCGTCCAACGAGGAGGACGAGACCGCGGGTCCGGGCGCCGGAGCGGGCGGCGTCCTGTCCGGGGACGCAAGGCGCGGCGCGCTCGCCGGCCGCGCGCTCTCCACCGTCGCCTCGGTGCGGACCTCGCGGCGGTCGCGGGCGTCGGGCTGAGGTCGCGGCGGCTCGACGGCCGGCGTCGCGGCGGCCGGCGAGAGCGCGTGCCGCGCCGCGGGTGCTCGCGGCGCGGCCTCGGACGACAGCTTCGCGATCTCGAGCAGCCGCTCCTCGACTGCGGCCGCGCACATCTCCGGATCCGTCTCTATCGGTTTCGGTCCGCAGAACGAGGTCTCGAGCAGCATCTTGTGCGGGGAGGGCGAGCGGGACGCGCCCGACACGACGGACAGGCGCGACACGCGACTGGCGTGGCTGAAGTTGGAGAGCGCGGAGTGCGCGGAGCACTGCGAGCCGACGCTCGAGAGACGGCTCGTCCGGCCGGACACGCCGAGCAGGGCCGCCTCGGAGCCCTGGCTGTCCTTGCGCGAGTGGCGCCGGGACGGGGGCGCCGCGGGCGGGGCTCGCGGCTCCGGCCCTCCCGGGGCGCCCTCCAGGAACGCCAGCTCCTCGGTGGACGAGCGCAGATCGAGGGCTCCGTCCTCCCGGAAGCCGAGCTCGAGCCGAGCGCGCGCGTCCTCGCCGCCGCCGCCCGCGAACAGCGCCAGCTCGGGCGAGCTGTCCCGCGAGTCCTGGTGGCTGGAGCTGGAGGCGCGCGAGATGTCGATGCGCGGCGCGGGCAGGCCGGGGCCGGGCAGCCCGGGGAGGGGCAGGCCGGGGCACGGCAGGGCGGGGCCGGGCGCGGAGTGCGAGCGCGCGCGCTGCTCGGGCGGCGCGAGGCGGTCGCCGGCGGGCTCGGGCGGGCTCGGCCTGTCCTCGCGGATCTCGGGCAGGCGAGCGGCTTGTTTGTTTTCCGGACTCGACTGTAAATTTAAAAATTCCGATCACGTCACCGTCTGGATCGGTACCCGAGCACGAAAAAATATCATAATACATAAACTTTACTCTTTATAGTTTTTCTTTATTTTACTACAGATGCACGCGTGCGACTATTGCGTTCCTGGCTTCCGAGCTAGTTTGAACTGTATCGGTTCGACCTTCACGTGTGCGGGATTGAAATTATCATTTGAAATGAGCGGGCTCCCGTTGTCGGCAATCGATCGAACCGGAGCATCCGCACCGTGATCTCACTTCACACAAGCACTGCACAAGCGATCTCACTTCTAAACTCACTTCTTCGGACGCGTCGTGGTCGAAGGAGGCGATGGGCGCGGGCCCGCGGCGCGCCCGGCGCTCGGCGCTGCTGGCCGCCATGCGCCCGCCGCCGCCCGCTCACTGGCACCGTCGTCGCCCCCACATAGGTAATACCTAACGAGCGATCACCGAGCTATAAATATTCAAACAGCGACTATACCTGATGGACCCTAGATTGGCTCTATTCAATCGTATATTACATTTTCGCATATGTGTCCTAAAATTGTACGAGCATTCGTTAGAACTATAAATAGTATAAAAACGTTAAAAGTCTCGGCAACATAATCGTTCTCGAGAGGGACATCTCGTATTCGATGTCTCCGCGGCTTCCGGCAGACATGCCGCCTCCGTGGCCCCAGCCTGGTCCCGGAGACCGACCGAGTCGGCACTGTGGCGCGGGCGTTGTTTCGGGACGAACTCCAAGCCGCTCGAGTCCGTGCCGCGGAGTCGGTCCTCGCGGAGCCTGTCCCCGCGAGGCCTGGCCCCGCCAGTGCCTCACCACGCGTCACGAGTTCGACGACCTCGCTCTCCGCGACCGACCACGTGTCACGTTCACATTATACCCCAAAAAAATATATCAATACCACATTCGAAACCTTCTTTCGCATCAGAAACACGATTCTGCTGGCGATATTTGGATATTCGGCCGACGTAAATTTAATCATATTTCCTTAATTATCAACATTCGAAGCGTACGAACGAATCGATCCCGTCGAGAGTCAACATTTAAGAACGTGATTTCCCCGCTCGACGCGTTCCAGGCGCACTTCGCTTCACAACAATTACAGAGAGTGCCGTCACCTCGTGCACGCGCGGGGTCAGCGGGTCACGCGGCCGGCGGGCGGCCCGCGGCCCCCGCTCCGCCGTACGCACTGGCGCCGAGTGCGGAGTGCTGCCCGCCGCGCGCTGCTCGCGATCGATGCGCGGCGGCCGTGCGGGCCGCGTCGGGCTCGGGCTGCGGGCTCGGGCTGCCGACTCGGGCTCCGGGCTCGGGCTGCTGGCGCGGGCTGCGGGCGCGGGCTGCGGGCTCGGGCGCCGCGCGACGCGTGCCGGCAGCGGAGGGTGTCGGCGAGCTGGCGCCGCTCGGCCGCCATCGAGCGCCGCGCCGCGCCTGCGCCAGGCCGCGCATGCGTCCTCCGGGGCCGCTGTCTGCCGGCGGCCTCGCGTGCCCGCTGACATTACGGCCGAATGCGGATCCCGAAGGCCCCGCAGTCGATACCCGCGTAGTGCCGCCGGGCGCGACTCAGACAGTATCGGCCGGCCCACCTGTTGGTTCCGTGGCCGAAGACCACCTTGCTTCTGAACAGATTTTAGTAACTTGCTGTCATAAACTTTCATGCGCCGAATCATTTTTTATTTCCACATCGCACCCTACGTCTGTTCGTGAACGATAGATTAAATTATTTAATAATACAAAAGTAATAATAAAATTATTTTGCTATAATCCGCGATGAAGTAAAATAGAAAATATATATAATGCTAAATGTAGAGTGGACAATCGGTTATCATACCTGATACATGCAGGATTCGTAAAAAACACATGCACAAACCTCCACCACCGCCACCACTATACACAAGCACTATATACGTTCACTATCACAAACTCAACAATCGTTTCGCCCCGCAACCGCGAAGCTTCGCTTTGCGCAAAATCGCTTTGCGATTTTGGTCGTGGAGTCTGTCTTCTGATGATGCTTCAGTTGCGGGGCGAATCGATTGTTGAGTTTGTGATAGTGAACGTATATAGTGCTTGTGTATCGTGGTGGCGGTGGTGGAGGTTTGTGCAATTGCAATGTGCTAATTCTATCAGCAGCAGGGTCTTCTCGCTTACTCCCCGGGCGGGGGTAAACGGGGTGCGGGCCTCGAGGAAATCCTCTCTACCCGGGCATCTCCTCGCGGGCACTTAAGCCCGGTATGTATTCCGGCCGTGGGCCGAGGTCACCTAGGTGACCTAACGGTGTCGGTATTTGGGCCCTAAGCCCAGGTCACCTAGGTGACCTAATGGATTTCTTGTTCGGTGGGGAGGTCTGGGAATGGTAGCTCCCAGACCTCAAAGTCGTCTTCTGGTAGTCCTCGTTCGGGTGGTGTCGTGTCCGGTGTTTTCGCCCTTTCGCTAATTCTATAAATTATTTAATAAAAGTTTCATTGGTCGGAACGTAGATGGCGCCGTACGATAGTAGCCCGCGCTATTGAGTGCAATATTATATATATTTTTTTTTTTAGTTTTTTAGAGTAATATTACTGTTTGCATTTCTTTGCATGGTAATTTTATATTTGTTTAGTTGTGTCAGGTTTACTTATTCTCATATTGTGTACCGGTTTCTGTGATGTCGCCCGGGCCGCAGCAGCAAACCAGCGCCGTGTGCCATTACTCCTATTGATGACGTGCGGTGCGAGGAGAAGGTTTTATTTTTCTTAGAAAATAAAAATTTGCTAAAGACAATTAAGTGCTAGGTGCTAAATGCTGATGTTGCGTGCTGGACTCCTCCAAAGAGTGCTAAATCTAGCACCGAATGTGCTAAGTCGCCAGCACCAGGCGCCGCGCTTTCGTATTCATGCCGTTACGTGTAAGGTGCTAACGCCAGACCGTGCGGCGACGCTGACCTGAAGCCCTTTCTAACTTTTTACAGTTATTTATAGAACAAACATTTTTCATTTCATTTCTATCGTCCTTCGATCGTACTATCAACGAGGACAATTTTGTAAGGGCAGGTTCAAATAAATACCAGTGTAGTTCAAGCATCTTAAGGTCTTTTATTGAGCCCGTGATATCGCCCGGTCTCGCACGCCGCAACGAGCACGACCGACAGCCGGCAACCTCGGCTAAAGTGCACCAGAACCCACTCATAACAGTTACTTCCACCTACATTCCTGATAGATCGGCTCGCCGAAACTACACGCGTCCGAAAACGCCCCGTACGATCCTGACGATCGAATAGCGATCGCTCATACCGAAACACATTATACACGCTCACGGCCCCTCGCCCTTTGCTGGTAGAGCAGAGAGCTCCCGCGCTCTACTCTCCTTCCGCTCTCCCCCCTTCCCCCGTCCCCCTTCGCGGTCCGCAACTCGGTGCTTTATTTCTTATGTACTCGTACAACAAGTAATCCTACGTTACTTCAAAGAAATCGAACGCTGCCAGTAGAGGGTAGATGTAGCGAATAAACTTCGAACGAATGTAAGTCTTTATCGCACTCACACTCGAACAGAGACAAAATAAAAAACTATTTAATATTGTTTAGAATATTGGCAGACGAGGGAGGTCCGAAGGCGACCGAGCGACCGCGGGATGCTGCGTCCGAGAACACAGCCTTACACGCAGGCAGAGCGTCAGGGCGGCCGCCGGCCCGCTGCGGGGCGACTCAGTACAATAACACACAGTTTCATGGTGGTAATACTTTTATTGACAACAACACGGAGTCCGCCCGCGGCGATACAACACGCACGGCGGGGACTACATACGTTCGAGCTACAGTTACGATACGATACATTTTTCAAGTTTTCTTTATTAAACACATTTCATAAATATTAGAACGATCCGGAGCAACGAACGATATCGCTTTACATGTACGGTTACGTCTCCTAGTCCCTAGCACTGCGACCGGACTCGCGCCGAGCCGTCAGCGCCCGCACTCCGCGACGGATATTAAGCTGTCATCGCCGAGCTGACACGTGCACTTGTGCTGTGACCGGAGCCTCGCGACGGACCGCCACGACCACGGGCCGCCACCGCTCTCGCCACCAAACTCGCCACCGCTCTCGCCACCACTCTCGCCGCCACTCTCGCCTCTCACACTTGCCTTGCTTCGCTCTCACGTAACGTTTGTTGTTGTTAGTTGGGCTCTTCCGTTCGTTAGATGTACGGTACGATTCGATTTCGATTTTTTTACTTAGCTTCGTTAACTCCGAATATCTGTACACTATTTTTAGTACCATTATTAAAATTAGCTTTAACAGTTTATAGGTTGGACTATATGAGACTAGTAGGTATATATTGTAAAGGTTCTCTTTAAAGTTTGTTAACATTGACCATCAAAATACATGTGAGTGCTAGCGGTCACCCGACCCTGCATATCAATCATATATCATATAACAATAACGATTACAATATAGTAAATAAAGTTTCCAAGTTTATCGAACTTTATATAACAGAGGGATATCCATCGCAGAGTCGACGCGCGGCGCCGACCGCACGCGGACCGCCCTCGCTCCCCGCTCCAGGCTATGCTTTCTAAACTACAACTCTACTAATAATATGCATGTATATGTATATTGAACCAGATCTAACGCTATGCATCTAACAGTTTAACTCGCAAAATAGTTACTTTCAACAGTTATAATCGAATATTAATTACATTTATTATTTATATACAGTTGTCCTTATCTACTATGTAAATTATTAAACATTTGCACGTAACGAGTTAATATAATATTATCGACAGGACGGCGGGCGGCGCTCGACGAACAGAAATACTATTTCATATTTCGTTCGCAACATGCTGGCGCCGCCGCAGCCGCCTCACCGTGCGTGTCGGCGTACCCTGGAGATAAACAACATTTGTCATATTGGAGATTTCTCATTTACTTTTATAGAATATATCAATAAATTTGAACGTATCGGGCGACGGTCCGTTCGATCGACGTCCGCTCGTCTCGCGTACGAGACGTTCCTGTATCTCGCACGCGTCTCGGATGAAATCTATTCTTTGCCAGAAGTCTTACAAATAAGGGAACGCATCAGGGACGCCAGTTGACTATTCGTCGCCTAAATAATAATTTAGATATACTTCAGTACGATCGTAACACTATAAAGTTCTATCGAATTATATATATTAAAAAAAATATTGATTTTTTAAAACAAATATAAAATTACTACAAAATAAGTTTATATACTATTTAGGGTCTCTTTCGATATCGAACAGTACAGGACGGTGACGGTCGGCGGCGGCGGCGCCCGCCGCGACCGCCCGTTTCCGAGCCTCGTCGCATTCGTTCAACTATACAATGAACAACGCTAAAAGGAGGTTCGAAGCGCCGCATGAAGGATACCAGGTCTCCCCGGTCGGAGCGTAAGGAACGTACGTGCGGCTGGCGGCGGCCCCTAGTCCGAGTCCGAGTCGGAGGAGGGCTCGCGGGGCGGCGCGGGCTCGCGGGGCGGCGGCTCGCGCGCCCGCTCGGGCTCGGCGCTGGCCGCGACGGCGTAGGCCGCGGCGGGCTGGCCGCTCGTGCGCTCGATGCCCACCCTGCGCGCGCCGGGCGGTGAGTGGGAGGCCGGGGGGAGCCCGCAGCCCCCGCGGCCCGGCCCCATACGTACGTGTACTCGTGCCGCGCCAGGTACCGCACGTACTTCTCGGGCGGGTCGCCGTCGTGCTGCTGCAGCGACACCGAGCGCACCGTGGTGTGCGACACCTGCGACAGAGCGCGCGCTGCAGCCTCGGAACGAGACCGCGCGAGAGACGCGGGCGGAGATCGGACCCGTTCGAAACGTCGACCGCAGACTTAGCGGCCGATCCCTCTCGGCGATAGCGACGCACGTTCGTTTCGATTCGAACGATGCGAACGTTTTCAGGGCGAACGATACCTGTACGTATATTCCAGCTCGTTGGCGCTCGTCGGCGGTGCGGCCGTGTGAGTCTCTAGAGACGATCGTGCGTTCGAACCGGGGCGGACACCGATGAGTTTTTCTATTAAAACTTATGTGTCCGATTGATGATTGCAATTTATCACACGCTCCTCGGTGAGGGAAACAGTCGTGAGGAAACCTGCATATATAATATCTAGAGAATCCTAGGGATACGTGAAACCTACCGATCCGCATCGGAGCGGCGCGGTAGGTCTTAGCTCCGATCCTCCTCTCCAAGAATGGACAGAGGAGGCCTACGCCCGGCAGTGGGTTAGTGACGGGCCGTCACTCACTAACGCTCGTCGCCCGAAGGAAATAGAATTAAGGTCGACAGAAACAGTACGACGGGCGATCGTCGTGTTTGCCGTCCGAGCGCCCGCTCGACCTAAGGAGCGATAGCGCTCCGCTACTTCTTAACTGTGCAATTCAGAATAGAAGGTGCGCTCGTTAAAGTTTTATTGTCATTGCAATAAATATCATCCACGGAACGATACCTCTTTCACTCTCGACATCGATCCCGTTGCATACACGTACTGGACACACTCACACACGCACTGACAGACCGACCCTACGGACCGAGTATACTGAGCCTTCGGTCCTCGCGGCCGGTCCCCGCGGCCGGCCCCCCGGCCGGTCCCCGCGGCCGGTCCCTCGGCCTGTCCCCGCGCGCTACCTGAGTGGCCGGCATCGTGAACTCCACGTACGCCCACTTGGCCAGCTCCTCCGGGATCTGGTCGTACGAGGTCAGGGCCATGCGGCACACCAGGTTGTGGGTGGTGTATGCGCCTGGTGGGATTAAAACACATTAAAAAACGCTGACGTTCGAAGATACATAAGGGCCGCAGTCCGGAGGCCCTGAGAGGTAACTCTGTGGCCAGCCTGCGTCCGTCGGGCGGCGGCGCACCTTGGCCCTCCTTGGGCAGGCGCGGCATGCGCCACACGATGGCGCGGTGCTGGTGCTCGTACTTGGCCTGGCCCGACGTCACCTCGATGAGCGACTCCTGCAGCGTGTCCACGGCTCCCAGGAAGCGCTCGATGCCCTTGATCTTGCCCGTCCGCCTGCCACACGGTACGTGTCTTCGATCATCACTCGAACGGTAAGTAAAGATACTTATTGTAAGAAATACTAAAACCGTGTGCGCGTGCGCCTGGGGTGGAGTCGGTTGGTGTCGGGTGGTGTTAGGTGGTGTCGGGTGGTGTCGGTCGGTGTCGGGTGGAGTCGGTCGCGGTCGGGTGGTGTCGGGTGGAGTCGAGTGGAGCTCTCGTGCGAGCTCGGTTGAGATAGTACTTTTCTGGATCTTCTTTGACTTCCGTTAAGAATGTCAGCACTGTTATTAACGGTGGTAATAACGTTCGACTGGCCCGTTAGCGCGGTCGGCAGTGCTTTCGGCTTCGCGGGTCGCGGGTTCGATTCACACCGAGGGCCGACACCTTATAAAACGATTTGTCGGTTTTTCGAGTCTGGGTGCTTACTGGGTGGGGTGTGGATATATATTTACCAGCTAGCTGTCACTCGTGACGCGAGTACTTACTCACTCGCTTTAGGACGGACGAGACTAAGGAATACGTCACATCTAGTGACGTATAGTAATTATCAATATTTATATCAAGTGTTATAGTTATGACTGGTAGTCTATACAATAGCCGAGCTCGCCACAGCGGAAGAGTCTTGTAGTAAAAATTTACTTGTACGGTTATTATACTGTTACGCAGCTGGATAGTGTCATCAAATGGAACTGGAAATGACTACGTATGGTTACATTACATTACATCGCGAGCCAATTATTAAATTAGCGGCACTCATTAAGGACCACAATATCTCTTAACGTTACCCGCACCTATCATCGGGCTACCGCGCGGCAGCTCATACTTCGTTCTTCTAAAAATATTGATTTTCAGAAGAATGTAGAAGTAGTAATGTAGAATGAGTCGGCGCACCTGTGCGCGGACTTGACGGAGCCGTAGCGGAAGTGCTTCTCGACGCGGAACAGGTAGATCCAGCAGTCCGGGATGGGGAAGCGCACGGCCACGTCCTCGCACGGCAGCTGGCCCAGCGCGCGCGACGCGAACCCCGGCACCAGCACGTCCGCGCGCAGCTCCACCTGCGCCCGACGACGGTCACGCTTTATATTACATATATAATCTAAATATTTATATATATCGTGTAGAAATAGAGCTGCCGGCAGCCGGCAGCCGTTCGATTGCATCGTACTGTGGTGATTTTTGTAGAGTCGGTCGCTGAAGTTGTAACGTAACGCGACCCGGGTCGGGGGTTCGCTAGTCGATGTACTTCTCGATCGATCAGGAAACGGCCCGCTCGGGCCCCGACGGCGAATGTTATTCTTCTTCCCGTCCGACGGACGGACGTCGCGGGGAGGCCGTACGACTTTTCGTCCGGTCGTAACGAACGAACGATACGTAGCCGTGCGTCAGTACGTTTACCGATAGAAGCGGACCTCAGAGAGTCATCGGAGGAGTCACCTTGCTGCCGGTGACGCACCACGCCGCCTTCAGCTGCAGCGGCAGCTCGCGGTTCTTGGGCGGCCGCACGCGGAACCGCATCAGCTCGATGTAGCAGGCGTCGGGCGGCTGGAACCTGCGGCCGGCGGCGTTACGGTGTTAGCGGTCTCTCCACACTACTGGGCCTCTCTAAACTTTCCGTCCCACGGCGGGCGGCGGCGTCGACGCCGGTTAGAACCCCGGAAAGGCGCATTCCTTTCTATGACTTTTATTATATCAGACTTTTGCTATCGTAAAAGGGAGAGGGGCCTTCGCCCGGCAGCGGAATAGAATAGAACGCTCTTTTTAGCTACACGACGGTCACTACAGCGGAGTCCCGGCCGCCGAGCCCGAGACGCGCGCCACGCGGGGGTCTCGGCCCCGTCTCGAATGTACGACTGTCGAAAACGCTGCATCCGGAGCCCTGACGCGCGCGTCGCGCATCGGTGACGATCGCGTCGCTTCCGGCGCGGCGCTCGGCCCTACCGCACGCGGCACGTACTTGATGATCTGGTCCTCGTCGAAGGCCCGCGGCTGCACGCAGGCGTGGAACTCGGGCTCCTCCACTCGGATCCACTCCTCGGTGGCGACGGGGATGATGTCGTGGCGGCCGACCACCTCGCGGCCCTGCCGCCGCAGGTCGTTCACGCCCAGCTCTATGAAGGGCATGCCTGCGGCGGGACGCTTCATTAGGGAGGGTGCGGTGATCGAATATGGATCGATCCTACCGATCGAACGCTACCGCTTTAAAACAACACCGAAGAACGATTTTCTTTTGTGGAAAAAATACTTTGCGATTTCTTCTAGCGTCCCATTCTTTGCAGCGCTCGAGTAGTGCGGTGGAGGTGGTGGAAGTTTTCGATGCATGCGTTTCTACGAATCCTGCGTGTACAGCGGACGGAACGCTCTACGTTTAACGCAAACGTATATTTTATATTTGCTATAATGCGGAAATAAATATTATTATCATATACCTATACATTGCGTTATATCATCATCACTATCATATCGGACGTTCGCGAAGCCAGCGCCCGTCGTATGAATCATTAGCGCTTACCGCTCAGAAAGCCGAGGAAGAAAAGCCGCACCCTCGCGATCTGCCTCAGCACCGAGCCCTCGGCGTCCTGCTCCACGTACAGCTCGTCCACGGCCGTGATCTGGACCTGGGACAGAGCACCCGTGAGGCGCGGCCCGTCGCAATACTGCGCTCTCGGTTACAGGCGCGCGTCACTACATCGTACGGGTACTTATACGGACTGGGGTAATATTTATTTATTCATTCGTTGCCTAGATCGTGTAAACGTTTAGATGTTAACTATGTAAAATTAACAACAGGCGTTTTCATCGATCGAATATGGCCGAACGTAGCCCTCGCGGTCCCGTTAGAGCCTCGCGTGAACGCGGTACGGTGCTCTACGTTTAAAAACATTAAGGGTGTCCGGCCGGAGCGCGGCGTACCTCCTCCATCTTGTAGGCGAGCGCGCGGTCGCGGTGCGCCGCCAGCCGGAACAGCGCCTCCTCCACGCAGCACGAGAACTGCTTCACGTCCTCGTAGCTCAGCGAGCCCAGCTTGAACAGCTGCGACACCTGTCGGAAGCGTCACGTCGCACCCCGCTCCGTCCGCCCCGCCGCACTTCCGGCGGGGAAGCCGGCCGGGGCCGAACTACTGATTTTTCAAAGTTTTCAGATACGAAACTAATAAAATTTTATCGTGCTCTCATAATAGCCGACGAGATCGCGAGCCCGCGTCGCGAGGTCGTCGTCGTGGCCGACAGGTCTTTCGCGAGAGCGTCCGAGCTCGATCTTCACTAACGGCTCGCGGCTCGCTCTTCAGTGGATGAAAACAGGTACCTGCGGCGCGTGCTCCACGGGCAGGCCCAGCTTGCGCAGGTCGCTGCCGAACTCCTTGACGCCCTGGTAGTCGCCCTGGATGGCGTAGGCCGCGAACTGCGACAGCTTGTTGGTGATGCGCTCCGCCTTCGTCACCTGGCCGGGCCTGCGACCGGGGGACTCGCTGCTTAGCACGTCTGCCGCGGTGGGGGTGGGGGAGCGGGAGGGGAGGGGGAGGGGCACGCTCACCTCACGCCGGGCCGCTCCTTGTAGAACACGTACTGCAGCTTGACGGTGAAGATCTTGCCGAACTGGTCGAACTGCTGCGCGGCCGGCTCCGACACGGAGTAGCAGGCCTGCAGCGGCAGCTCCTGCACAGGCTCGCGGTCGGCGGCGCCGTTCAGCAGCTGCACGGCCGCGCCGTCGCCCAGCTGCACCAGCCGCACGAAGATCTTCTTCCAGAACCTGTCCGCCGCCGGCCGCTCGTCAGGGTCGAGCGACGTTCGCGACGTTCGTCGGGAACGTTTCGCTAGCGGCTGTAGATCTAGTGGCTCCTGTCATACTCCTATTCTTTTATTTCATTACCGGCCGGCAGGGCGAGACGTCGCGTCTGAATATTTTCGACCTCCGTCAATACCGACGCGTCAGTTTTAATTTTACGATAGGGAACCGTAAATAATAGTAATGATTTAATACGGAGCGAAGGTTCGAACGTATCTAACGCCGATCGATCGTCGAGGGGTGGATTGAATTAAAATAAAAAATATTGTTAAGGCCGATCTCGAAACGAGTCCGCCCGATCGTAGGAGCGATCTCGCACCGCTATTTAAATTTTCTGTCGAAATCGCTCGTAGCGTCCGGGCGTTCGTACCGCTCGACGCTAGTTATCCGTTCGTACTGCACGCATTACCAAATCCCGCAGGAGCCACGATCTAGATACCAGCGCGCGTACCGCTGGCCGGTGATCTTCTTCTTGTTGGGCTGCCGCAGGTGCATCTCCCAGCCCGGGCCGGCGTAGCGCACCCGCGGGAACTCCTCCAGCGGCACCGACACGTCGTCGTCGAACAGCGGCGTGGGCGGCGTGCGCCCGCCGGAGCGCGCCTCGCCCGCCTCGCCGCCGCCCGCCTCGCCCGCCTCGCCCGCCCCGGCCGCCTCGGCCGCCGGCGGCGCGGGCCCGCTGCGGTCGAACGGGTTGCTCCGCGAGCAGTCCGGCAGCGCCTGCGGCCGCGGCGGCGGCGCCAGCGCCGGCACGGCCTCGCCCGCCGCGCGCGCCTCGCTCTCCTTGGGCCTGCGGAGAGGGACGGGAGAGCCTCTGATTTTGTAGAGTCCGATTTTAGAATTTCACGGGTGTGTCTAACGCGAACGTACCGAATGAACACTGAGAAAGTATCGTCCGTGGAGTCCCGCGAGTCCTGGTGGTCGAGCCTAGGAGTGGCGGCGGGAGGAGGGGGGGCCCCCATGCTCAGGAACGGGTCGAAGGCCTCGGCCTCGAACCCCCCCGGCGCCGCCCCGTCGCCGCCGCCGTCGCCCCACGCGTCTGCCGCGCGCGCCGCGTAGAAAGAACGAATTGAAACTCAGAAAAATAATTAAAGCCTCTCAGAACGAGGTTGAATAGAAATTTTACTTTTCGCGCGTTCCTACGGCATCCGTACTTTATTATGTTAAATCTATCTATATAGCTATCCTATATTTTTTTAAGTTTTCTTTTACTCTTTTCGCATGCGAGTTCGCGCACGGAACGCTTTACTATTTTGATTAATTTAGAAGGAGAGATACGTCGAGTCTCGGTGATAGATATATGGCATTTATATCGAACTACGAGGTCACGACACGAGCTAGTATTTCTTTGTATTTTTTATTATATTTTTGTTAGTGCGATCGCAATTACCTGTATTCATGCGGTTTCCACTGGTAGAATCGAATTTTGCAGAAAATGCATCGAAAGCGTCCTGTGATTTTAAAAAATCATCTTCAATCGCGTTCTCGGCTACATTCCAATCTATGTCTTCAGCTGAAGACGTCGCTCGCACTTCCGTTGTGATTATTTCAGTATTAAAAATATTTTCTTGATTATCCTCAAACTCTCCGAACACGTCCATTGGAGAGTCGCACAGAGTCGTGCGAGCGGCGGCGGCGGCGGCGGAGGCGGCGACGGCGGAGGCGGCTGGCTCCTCGGCCGTGTTAGATATCCTGTTACCGTCTCGTGCTTCAAGATCCGTGTCGGATGTATCGAATGGCGTGTGTTCGATTATGGCACTTATTTCGAACGGATTTTTATCACTTTCGATTGCTTCTTGAATTTGGAAACTATCATCGATCACGTCAAAAGGTGACGTTACGACTGAAACTTTGTTAATTTCGACGTGTGATTCAGAACAGTCCATAGTGACGTCAGTATCTTCAACTGGGCTCTGATGATGTGATGTGAATAACGTTGCACTTGGCGGTTCGGGATCGGCGATATTGTTTTCTACCGACGTGGATGACTCTTCGAATAATAAATTAGTTGTCTCGTTAACTTTCGCGTTCAAATTTATATCTGATGGCTGAATTTGCACCTCCGTATCGGAAGACAACTCCGGAATATCATCACTCAAAAAATCTATTTGCCTTTCTTCCCTCTTAGGGGCCGAATATAAGCTTAAGATAGCTTCTTTTGTTGGTTTCACAGCGGTCGCAACGGGCGCATCGAATAGATTGATATCGTCGGCCACTTGCGCCGCAGCCTGCGGCGGCTGCTGAGGTCTCGGCGGGGGTGCGGGGCGGGGCGGACGGGCGGGGGGCGGCCGAGCGGGCTTACTCCGATTGAACTCATCTCCCACTGGGGCCTCATCTAGTAGTTCTACCTCGGGAGTGGGACTCGGAGAATGTATATCGCGTACTGATACAGGACTCGGTGTTCGAGTCGGTGGGATTCGGTCGAGTAAATGAGAACTCGTGAATTCCATTTGGCCAGTTACGGTTAATATTAAATTTTGCGTTTCCGGGGGAAGCGGACGTATTGATGGTTGTAAATCGGTGATTTCCCCTTCATCAGGGTAACTGCAGTCAACCATTGTTGTGATCAGTTCGAGCTCAGTTGGTTTCGTCACTCTATCGGTCTCCATCGTATTACTTCCGAACACATCCATAGAATAATTCTCGTCGAATTGTTTCGCGCCAATTTCTGTAGGTTCTGGCCCACCAAAAATATCTACTGGCATCGTATCACCTACTTGTGGCTCATAGACATCACCAAAATCTGAAAAGGGATTACTAGTAGCGAATGGATTGTCACTTGTTTCAAAATCGGAAGTCTCTGAACTAGAAATCATAAAAGGATTCAGCGCTTCGGTTGGTGTTGCTGTATCATTCATGCTTAAAAATGGATTGTACGCCATTGTAAATAAAATTAAATCTCTTAATTCATAAACTCTGATTCGAGAAGCTTAATCTCGGTCCTTCCTGGATTGAGATCGCATGCAAATGATGTATCGAATGGATCAATTTCTTCTCGAGCGATTTTAACAGTATCAGTTGGTTCTGGAGTTAGCGCTTTTATTTGAAAAATATCATCAGACGTTTCTAACAAATCAGTTTCTCTAGCAATGTCACTATCGGCAGTATTGTCGCAAGAAAATTCTTTAGCTAATAATTTTAATTCAATTTTACTCGGTTCGATGTTTGTAGCAAATGACGTGTCAAATGGATCCAACTCTACCTCCAAAAAAGTATCTTGTGTTGACGGTCCAGTAGGTGTTAATACTTTTGTCTGAATTTCGTTAATATTGATTTGCAGAATGTCATGTATCTTGAGATTACTTATATTATGACTTGATTTAGGATATTCCGAATGTCTACGTTTATTAGTTGGATAACTAGTGTTTGTTATTAAATCCTCCTCAGAATGGGATCGTGGCAGTACGTCAATAATTTTATCAGAACTCTCAGCTTCTTCGTCTAAATCTTCAGTAATTGAAACTTCACGAGTATAGTATGGAGTTAAGGGCTTAACGGGCTTAGACTTGCTATCAAATTGAGAAGTCTCCGTGCCGTCGATGTCAAAAATCACACTCTTACTTACTATAAGATTTTCAGGGCGTGAGGCTCTTCTTTCTGTCTGTTTAGGTTCGTCAGCTCTAGGATCGAAATCAGGATCGCTAGGTACGCGATATATAGAAACTGAAGATGCTCCAATCAACTCTTGTTCTAATAATTTCAGTTCGACTTTTCCTGGTGCTACTATTTTGTCCACTATAGTTGTATCAAATGGATCTATTTCTTCATCGTTTATGTCTACTGGATCTAAAAGCGTATCACCTAACTGAGTTAAGTCAGTCGAACTAGCTCCTAATAAATCCTTAGAAGCTAGGTTGCTGTCATCGTCTATAATTTCATCAGATGTAATAGATTCTCTTATCCCAGAAGGATTTATCAAATGAATACGCACGGATGATTTTCGTCTATTATTTAACTTAATTTGCACCTCTTCCGCTCGCGGATCGAAATCGTCGTCGTCTTCTAAAATAAAAGAGTCTTGTTTTATTTGTTCAAAGTTAGTCGTAGGAATTACCGCGTCGGCAAAACTAGTATCAAAGGGGTCGTCTTGATCGAGGTATGGATCTATTACGTCTAGCTGATCTTCAACGATTCCTTCCGCGAAAACGGATTGATTTTTGTCCGCTTCAAACGCAGACCATGATTCTTCTAAAACTGGTTCGACTTTTATCTCGTTTTCTTCTAATTTGACGATACTTGATTTAACTTCGAGAGATTCGGCTGCTAGTAATGTAAATTCGTCAACTTCAAGTTCTTCAATTTTTTCTTTCACTTCATTTGTAATAACCGATGTATCTTCTTGACTTTCTAGGTTTTTTTGTTGAATTAAAGAAGTATGCAACGATAGGCTGAGGTCTATAGGCGAAGTTATGGGTACGTCAGAGTCAATATCTAGTATACTTTGTTCAGCTGTTTCGTGTACGATTGACGTTACAGTTGACAATATATCTCTATCAGTGCTTTCTAGTAATAGGTCACCGGGTATAACTCGTTTCGATCGTTTAGTTGTAACTGTTACATTGTCGATACGCCCAGTTAGTACTTCGACAGCAACCCCAATATCTAATGCCTTCTTACCTCTTACAGTTTTAGTTTCTTGTCCTTTAATAAGAGCATCTACATGGGATGTGTCGAAAATATCATCGTCTTTACACTCTTCTGGAGAATCAGGAACGTACGCGAGCTTCACTTCACCCCGTTCGACAGCATCTACATAAGAAGTATCGAAAATATCGTCTCGGTCTTCTTCGTCTTCCGATTCGTCGTCTGTAACTCCGTAATCACTCTTTTCTCCGTTTTCCGCTTCCGCTTTCGAAGCGAGCAGCTGAGGAAAATCTGCCTCGGTAACTTCAACTACAGGTCGGTGTGGTTTTTCTTTTCCTGCAGATTCAACTTCCTTCGGCCCCGCGGGGATACGTTGAAAAAAGGAAGTAGATTTTATCCGATCGAGATCTCCTTGGGTTTTCTTAAGCACAGAATCGACCCCGGTCGTCAGGTCCTTGAACTTCGACCATTCCTCATTTTCTTTGACCGGCCCTTCTGCACTCTCTCGTTGGTGCTCTTTCCTATATTTTTCGAGCTCCTCTTCGGTGAAAAGCTCCTCTTCTCCTTTCCGTTTTGATTTTTTACCTTTTTTCTTCTTCTTAAGACCCTTGGGTAACTTTAGCATTATATAATTTTATGATAATCTCTTCGTGTCGCTGAAAACAAGGAAAAGTATCATTGAAAATCTTATAATTATAATAAGTAATTAAAATCGAAATCACGAAATTCAAAACCATATCTATATCATTCACGACAAACGAATAAACTATATTCTTCAATTTCTATGAGTAAAATCGAAGCTCGAATATTGCATAATATGTAGGGGTGACGATGGGAGGGGCCGAAACGTCTATCGAGGCGGAGCGCTTTTGAATGATGAAAGTTAGAGATGCCGGAGCGCGGAGAGGACCGCCAGCGCTCTGCCCGCATCGATCGATGCCCGGAGCGTCGCGGCGCCCTGAGCGGCCCGCGGTCGATACTCGGACGGAGAGCGGTGCCGCGGCGACGTACCGGCGGGGAAGCGTGCCGGACCGGCAGATATGAAAATTATGATACTTCAGATACACACGAACATATAAAAGATATGTGGGAAGGTGTTCGGTGTCGGGAGGTAAGGAGTCCCAGAGGTCCGGCGTGCGAGCGGCGCTCGGTCGGCCGAGGACAGGTAGCGCAAATACGTACCGGCGCCGCCTACGGTCTAGAGCTACCGCTAGCGGGCCGTACCTTCATCGCAACGCGCGCACAGCTGTCCGCCGGCGGCCGCGCTCGAGGGCCGCTGTCGACTGGGCGCGGCGGCGGCGGCGGGGCCCATCGACCGCCTGCCCGCCGCCCGCTGCGGCGCGGCGCGCGCACCCGCGCCCTCCATTCACAGAAGCGAGATCATTACGTCCGAATACCTATCGGGAAGGATAGTTATTGCGATGCAAATCCACATTGAATCGATGTCACGAAGAGATGTAATTTTATAGGTGTCTGAGAGTTTTGAATTTTGAACCACGAGTACCTTATTCGATCGCCCGTCGGGGTCGGAAAAGGCCACGGAAGGGGCCCTAATTTCGATTATATCGATACGATGAACGGATTTAGATTCCGTCTCGCGACGCGCCGCATCCGCGTCGGCGCGCTCGTGATACGCGACGTGAAGTATTTCTACAGATCTTCCTCTGCACGCCTGCCTTCAGAATATCGAGTATCGCGTGTGGGTTCTATGGGCGTTCTTATGGCTGATTCCGCAACCGATCTCGAAGTTTCGCTACTGAGAGGGCACTAATTGATGGATCTTTCTGACCAGGGGAAAATATCTGCTATTCGTACTCTGAGAGAGATAATGTTATGCGTTAAACTCGCGTACGAGTTGCACCTTGGCGATTGCGAAATAAGTGTACCTAATGATATGTCATTCTAGCCAGAAATTTCAGGGCTTTTCTCCTGCTTTTCCTAGTATATACATATCCTATAGTATATATAAAAAAAATCATAATCGATAGGAATTGTAAGGTATCGAGCTAGTTATATTTGTTGTCAAGAAACCTTTTTTACTAGAGAATTTGTTTAAAAAACGACGAAAAAGAATTCGATTACCTATCACTACATATTATAAAACAAAGTCGCATTCTTTGTTTATCCATATATCCCTATGTATGCATAAAACTTTAAAACTACGCAACCGATTTTGATGCGGTTTTTTTTAATAGATAGAGTCATTCTAGAGGAAGGTTTGTATGTATAATAACATTCAATACGGAGTAGAGAAATACTGTTATTTTTGAGGTTTCTGTAAATAATTAATTTTTTTTTCCGCTTACATTGCAAACGCTGGCTAAGCCCTACAAGATTTATCAAAATGATGTACTAAGTATTTGTACACCTTGAAAAGGTCTACAGAAAAGTCCGCAATGGTATATGTCTATCTCTTATGGATAACCCACAATAGCAGTTTTTGTCATTTACTTTTTACGAAAAATAATGACTTATTTTTGAAGCAATTTTTATACAATACAGCATTAATCCTCATCCAATTAAGTACCTTAAATAAATTGTTGATTTAATATAGATCAATATGGCCGTTTACAGCATGTAATTTAAGTGAACATTTTCGGAAATGTTACAAATTTAAAATGCCGTGAGAACGCCGCGCTTCGCCCTATATATAGCACTTCAAATCTAGCAGCTCTTTCAAGAGTTTGTTTAACGGAAGTCGGAAAGGAAGCTGTGAATGTTGTATATAAAGACATTGTGTAATTAATTGTAAAAATAAAATACATAGGGAAAATGTAAAAGTAAATAAGTAAAATGTATATATTGTAAATGTATATGAAAGGAAATTGTTTTTCTCCAAATTTAACGCTTGCGGGCCACGGGCAGTAAATAATAAATCAAAACTACTGGATCGATTTTAATCATTTTTTTTACACTGACTGACATGGGATATATATTTTATACCCGTGCGAAGCAGGGGCAGGCCGCTAGTTTAGTATAATAGGTAGTAGAAGCGTCATATAATTATTATCATGTTATTATATTATAATAACTTCACGAAACGCATATAGCGTGAATCGTAACGTACGACGGGCGACTAGAGGTGAGGCGTATTTATCGGAACAGGTATAAATACTAAGTACTAAAATGTAACAGCCTGGAACAGGTACGCAAGATCTCAAATACTAGCGACGAGTATTTTATACTCCCTGTGACAAAATACTCCCTGTTACAAAATACTCCCTGTTACAAAATACTCATCTAGTATTTTATACTCCCTGTGACAAAATACTCCCTGTTACAAAATACTCCCTGTTACAAAATACTCATCTAGTATTTTATACTCCCTGTGACAAAATACTCCCTGTGACAAAATACTCCCTGTTACAAAATACTCCCTGTTACAAAATACTCATCTAGTATTTCGTAACAGGTATAAAATAACAGGCCTCGCTGGGACGCGTACAAAAATACTAGGCTAGTATTTATGACACCTGTTCCAAAATACTATGTAGGCGTCTCACTTCAATTACATAAAAAGAAAAGAGAAGCGTATTGCATTCTTTATCACTTTTGTTTTTACGGTAATATTCATTAGAATGAAAGAAATAGAAGACGTATGCGGCGCTGCTATTACATTCAGTATTAGAAAATGTATTTTAATTTTATAATTAATAATTATATCATCTGAAGAGTCAAACAGCAACGTATTTTTTATGCTTTACTAACAAACTTAATAAGAAAACCTGATATAACTAAATTTGGAATATGAAATATTTATGTAAACAATCGATAAAAATTAAAAAAAAATAGATTTTAATTTGGAGACATCTTTAAAAGATATTTACTATAAACTAAATCTATTGACCAAAAGTTAACCTTGTTATATTGTATATATACGTAAATATAGGTTTACATATTATTTCCAAAGATATGTTTTAATACAAAAAAAAAATTGTACTTTGTTTTTTTTTTCTCAAAAAAGTGTTTGAGAAGGGGATACAAAAAACTTTGAACTTATAAGTTTCGAGAATTGGCGTGTCGAAAAATTTTAACTTATTAAATATTTCTCAATATCAGTACCAATAAATAATTAATGAGTATTATATTGCTTCTTTTAATTTTTATTTGTTGCGGGTTTGTAAGTCGGGATAAAAAAATTATATGCAGTTTATAGATTACAGAGATAGACATTCAATTTTACACCATAACAGTTACAGTCAAAGATTAATTTCGTATGGCACTTTTTTTCAATTGTTCTTTTAAACATTTTCAACTTTCCATAACAACTACAAAGTCTATTGTTTGGTTTACAAATGACAAAAAGAAAGGTAAAGGAGAGTGCCAGAATTTCTTTGAAGAAAACCTTTGGGCCCAGACGTTACGTCGTAATTTTTAAGTTGTTAAATAGAAAAATATTTATCTTAGTATCAATTATTATTTTATTACATGTCTATGGGGGAACTACGCCGTGTAGTATCCGGCTGAGTAGAATAGACCACCCTCATTTATTACCGAAGTGTCGACAAAACACATTCATAACCATAGATTACCAACTACATAAGTTTAAGTACGAAACGAATAACTAATAAATGTAGGGATGTGAAAAAATAATCAATTTTTAAAATAATCGATTTTTTCTTAAAAGTAATGAGGTGGTGCATGAGTTCTTACAAATTCTGTATGTTTCAGGTATGAGAACGAATAGTACACTCTACATTTAGCATTCCATATATTTTCTTTTACTGCGGATTATAGCAAAATAATATTCTCATTACTTTTGTATTATGGACCTCCGCAAAGTAACGCCTAAGTCTATAAACGATTTTTTTTAATAATTGATTTTCAATAATCGTTTTCTTTTTTACTATTTTTTTGTTTTTTAAGATTAGATATGCATTGTTTGATGAAACCAATGTAGCTTAATTACACTCTACACTATATTGCTATTAAATAAGTTTTCTAGCACATTCACGTTGAAAGTCTATAATGTTTATAGAGAAATTTAATGAGGATAATTTTTTTTTTTTAATTTTGGGTTTCTGTAACAATTAGGCCCAATTCTGGCACCCTCCTTTAAGTATTTGTGTTTTTATTAAAAATTTCTTACTCAAAATTTTGTCATCTCTTACTTTGATTGGAAAATTCTATACTTACTTACTTGTGTTTTGAAAATTTTTAGTAAAGTAATACACATAAGTATGTGGTATAGATAGATGCATTGAAAATATCATATGTAATGTTTCAGGCCACCTAAATAGGTACTAAATTCTTATATTACCTAGTATTTTGTAACAGGTATTTGTCACAGGTATTTTTAAGTCACAGTCACAGTGATACTTAGTATTTGGTTTTGCCTAGTACGACCCAACCCTACGGGCGACAGCTCCGTTTGTTCGCCTGGTGGCAGACCGATAGAACTATTTTGTCAAAATAGGATATTATTCTTCTAAAATAAGTAGTCACATTCGTTTCATTCGTACGATCGGACTTCTCCTTCACTCCTAGGCGATTCCCGTTTAGAATAGCGGTAGTCGTTTCGCACCGAGTGACACCCCGAAACGACTCTCGTATTTCATCACATCGTTACCGCGAGGCTACGTCGCTAATTCCCGTGGTTCTCTAAACGGAAAAATCTCACGATCGGTCCGCCTATCTTCTCACGGAGCGGAAAATGTTCGGTGGTCGCGGCCGCAGGGCGATCCGGCACAGGTGAAACGCGGTCGCGACGGCGGTACGCGGACGCGGGCCGAGCGCGCGAGCTGGTCGGGGGCGATTTGTTATCAAACAGTCCTCGCAGCGCGGGCGGGCGGCGCGCGGATGGCGGAGGCGGCGCCCGGCGCCATCGTGAAGGAGGGCTGGCTCCTGAAGCGCGGCGAGCACATCCGCAACTGGCGCGACCGCTACTTCATCCTGTTCGACAATGGCGACCTGGTGGGCTTCAAGGCGCAGCCCGAGCGCAACAACTACCGCGACCCGCTCAACAAGTTCACGGTGCGCGACTGCCAGATCATGGCCGTGGACAAGCCGCGCTCCTACGTGTTCACCATCCGCGGCCTGCAGTGGACCACGGTCATCGAGCGCAACTTCGCCGTGGAGACCGAGAAGGAACGGTGAGTCCCGGCCCCGTCGCCCCTGGCCCCGTCGTCCCCTCAGTAGTGTAGCGAGGTGCATTCTTTTAGCCATTAGTCAGTGTATTGAATTAGACGAGTGGAAATTATTTTATATCTATTCATCTATTTAATACATTTGCCTAATATATCCTTCGTGTTTATGACCATATTCGTGGGTTTGTGTTGTTTGAGTAAAACTATATACGATTACATATTACATACACGTTGGCTGTATATGTCTGCAGTGAGGAGTGGGTGGCGGCCATCCGCTACGTGTCCTCCCAGCTCAGCGCGCTGAGCGGCTCGGGGGAGCCCGGCGCGGGGCCCGGCGCTGCGCCCGCGGCCCCGGCTGACTGCGACGACCATGATATAGCACAGCTGGGCACCAGCTTCAGAGATCCACGCCGTATTGTGAGTGAATCTTTAATTCTTATTTGACAATAAACTAATGCTGCATCTTAATTACAATATATGGTATCAGCTCAGTGATGACGTAGCGGCTATTATTCTGTGGTGAAAACTTCGACATCCATACCAGCTCTTCAGAATAAGTAATGTCGATTTAAATCTCTTTATACTCTTTTAGAAAGGAAAGAATACTCTATTAGTTTGTATATTTAGATTGCAATAAGACATGCAATATGGTCATACAATGCAATACCAACATATAAATTTTGAAATATTAAACATATTATAAAAGAAATGCTTAGTACTCTAGTTGGGACTTTAATATATACTACTAACTTACCTAAAATACTTAATAACTAATGGAACCAATTTTTTTCCCATATCTTTTTATTATTATTGTTATTACACTAAATTAAGTGAGTGGTCTACCATTTTGTAACCTGTTCTATTTTTCTGTCTTTCTTGGTATCTTATTTCTTATTTTTAATATCTTGTTTTTGTTGTATCTTGACTTTTTCATTTAATTTTAATTCTTTGTACTTTTTTTACATATAAGTGGAGGCGACAAGTACAGTTTATTAAATTTGAATTTGAATGTTGTTTTGTCCTATGAATGGGGGTGAGCTTGAGCTAAAATAAACTTTTATGTATATGTTAAAACTAGTTATTGTAGAACTTTTGTTGGTTTCCCTCTCATAAAATAAATAAACCGCTGCAACTGTTATAATAATATGTCTAAAAAGTTCTTTAAGAAAATTGTTATAAATATAATAGTGTAATTAATAAATATAAATGTTCTTACACTAGTTTATTTGTAGAGGTTTAATGTGTTTGACATTTGTTTGCATATACAATTGCATTTCAAATGTTCAGTCTTTTACAACTGGATTTGGAGATTTTCTGGGATAGACCAGATGAGATGGAGATTGTTCTTACATTGTCTCGGTATATGAAGAGTTAACATTTTGATTCTGAGTACGGTCAGTTGTTGTTGTTTATATGTTTTGTGAATGCATTTTCAACATTATAGACATTTGTTACACTCCATATAACTGTAGTTAACTGCAGCAAGCTGTACGCTACGGGACCAAAAATTAACATAATTTTTGTGTTATTGAGATTGTATATTTGTATATGATTGCTGGCTGAGGCCCCAAGTGACACAGACACTGCAGTCACACAACAGGTGGCTTTATCATGTAATGAGGTATTAATTAATTATATTTTTTAATACTTTAAAACAGTATAGTGTTTAGTAATAGATAAATAATTAATTCATTAATAAATATATCTCTTCTATCTACATTACGCCACGTGGTATCGGACTTAATAGAATAGACCACCCTCTTTCTTACCGAGGTGTCGTAAAATACTACTAAGGTAAGTTGACGTCAGGCAGGCGGCCGGTCGTAAGATACGTAGCCTAATCACGTGACAACATGTCTATAGCATGTCGTGCCGACCCCACTTAGAGTGGGATACGTTTTAAAGATATAATTTTCTGTGTCGCGGGGGAGTGGCCGCACTGGCTGGGCGCAGGCGGGGCTCGCGGCCGGCTGCTGTCTCGGTATTGCCGGCTGACATTGAATTATACATAGTTCATTTGTTTGTTTGTTACAGTCTTGTCGTTGATAACCTAGAATTGGCAAGTTTACTTTCGACTCGCCGACATATCCTGGGCCCGCTCCTCCCTGGCGTCATTCAATTCCGCTCTCTGCCTCCCCACATCCGGCCACTTCATTCTCAGCTCCATCTCCACATCGTCTCCGTCCATGGTTCTCTCCTATCGCTGGAAATATCTATTTTATGTACTGTTTCACTTTTACTTTTCCGTGTCGGGGATTGATTATTACAGAGAATATTTGTTCTATCTATTCTAATAGGATTTCCACGATAATAGGTTAGATCTATATTATCTGCATTTTCCTACCGTGCCTTACCGAACCTTACTAACTCTATTTATTTCCGAAGTAATCTGTCCGCGCAGACGTTGGAGAAGTTCGAATTCGTGAAGGTGCTCGGGAAGGGGACCTTCGGCAAGGTGGTCCTGAGCCGGGAGAAGGGCACCGGCAAACTGTACGCCATGAAGATCCTCAAGAAGAACCTCATCATCCAGAAGGACGAGGTCGCGCACACCATCACCGAGAACCACGTGCTCAAGAAGGCCAAGCACCCGTTCCTGACGGTAGGTGGCGGCCGGTGGCGGGGGCCCGGCGGGGGCCCGGTGGGGGGCCCGGCCGGCGGCGCCCCGCAGCCCCGCTGACCGGGCCCCCTCCCCCTCCCCGCCCGCAGGCGCTGCGCTACTCGTTCCAGACGGCGGACCGCGTGTGCTTCGTGATGGAGTACGCCAACGGCGGCGAGCTGTTCTTCCACCTGACGCGCGTGCGCTCGTTCAGCGAGGAGCGCATGCGCTTCTACGGCGCGGAGATCGTGTCCGCGCTGGGCTACCTGCACTCCGAGGGCATCATCTACCGCGACGTGAAGCTGGAGAACCTGCTGCTGGACAAGGACGGCCACATCAAGATCACCGACTTCGGCCTGTGCAAGGTCAACATCACGTACGGCCGCACCACCAAGACGTTCTGCGGCACGCCCGAGTACCTCGCGCCCGAGGTGCTGGAGGACACGGACTACGGGCCGGCCGTGGACTGGTGGGGCACGGGCGTGGTGCTGTACGAGATGGTCTGCGGCCGGCTGCCCTTCTACAACCGCGACCACGACGTGCTGTTCGCGCTCATCCTGGAGGAGGAGGTGCGCTTCCCGCGCGCGCTGTCGGCGCCGTGCCGCGCGCTGCTGGCCGCGCTGCTGTGCAAGGAGCCCGCGCGCCGCCTGGGCGCCGGGCCCGACGACGCCGCCGAGATCATGCAGCACCCCTTCTTCGCGGCCATCAACTGGGCCGACCTGCTGGCCAAGAAGATCCCGCCGCCCTTCAAGCCGCAGGTGGACTCGGACACGGACACGCGCTACTTCGACTCCGAGTTCACCGGCGAGTCCGTGGAGCTCACGCCGCCCGACGCGGACGCCGGCCTCGCGCACATCCAGGAGGAGCACTTCCCGCAGTTCTCGTACCAGGTGCGACCGGCTCCGGGCTCCGGCTCCCGGCCCCCGGCCCGGCCGTCCGTCACCCAGTGTGAATCCACCGTTCCAGGACATCTGCTCGTCGGCGCACTCGGCGCTGTCGCACCTGTCGCAGCCGTCGGCCGCCGCCGACCGCCGCCACTAGCGGTGCGGGCCGACCGCTGCCGACCGCCGCCACTAGCGGTGCGGGCCGACCGCTGCCGACCGCCGCCACTAGCGGTGCGGGCCGACCGCTGCCGACCGCCGCCACTAGCGGTGCGGGCCGACCGCTGCCGACCGCCGCCACTAGCGGTGCGGGCCGACCGCTGCCGACCGCCGCCTTCCGGAGGGACCCTGCCGTGTGCGCCGTGTGATCGAATCGAAAGATTATTTCAAATGATAATTCGGTGTCTGTAATGTTTCAGACTTCCCTCTCCGCGCCCGGGAGCCCCCCTCGTCTCCCGGAGCTGCCGGCCCTGTCGGGGCCACGTTCGCGGCATGTCGCTCCTCGACACCGACCTTGTCGCTCGGGCCGCGCGCGGGGCCGGCGGTCGCGGTCGTCTCGTATCGTGGAACTGATGCGCCGTCGGCTCGAGCTGTTCGTGACTCGGAGAGTAACGGAACTCCGGCATCCCCTCCGTGACGTCACCGGGTCGTTTGTTCTGTATAAATTCGTTCCCTCATATTATATTATATTATTTATGTCAAGGACCGCGCCGCCCGCCCCGCGCCCCGCGCCTCGCCCCGCGCCTCGCCCCGCCCCGCGTTAATGTATTTCCTTTTTGTATATATTAAAGATAGGACTCGAATTGGTGTTTGATTTCTCACCCGCCGCTGCAGCGAAATATAAAGAAAAACCCAAAATTTACAAGGTAAGAGTCATCATGTTATGAAGTAATAATGTCTTTAGAATGAGGTGTCCCTTTGCGAATGTCCAAAATAAAAAGTATTAATATCAATAACGAAGACATTTTTTTCTTTTATATTTGCTCAATAAATAGTGACAGAATTTTCTCAACAGTCAACCTATTTATTCTTTTTCAACAACTCGTCAATTCGGCGCATAATTAACGACTTTATCAGATGGCGCTACCGCTCTTCATCGCACCGCTCCTCTCCGCACCACACCACACCTCACCACAGCTAATTTCACGTCCTAAGCTATAACTTCCGCTCTCCTCCTTTTCCTTCCTTTACGATTGTTTTGTTTAAAGAGTTATTTTACCTCTATGATAAAAATATTAATTTCTTGTAAATTTGTATTCTACATAGAACACCGTAACAAATATACTGTAGTAGGTATGAAATAGATACGCCACCTGTCAATGTCCGTACTCAGACTAGTGGGACCTTTCCCAGAAGATGGCGCCACTACACTCACTGAAGGTAGCATTTTATAGCGTATAAAACAAACTAAAAAAATAAATAATCATAATATAAAAATTCGTAAATAAAAATGATTCAGTAAAGTATCCTATATAGTGTATTATCTATGCAGTAAAGTATCATTATCACTAGTCATGTGGTACTGACAAATCTAATGTTACAAACATAGATAATACACTGTAATATAAGAACTAACGTAATAAAGGCATTAAGCAACCGTCGATGACTAGTCTGTGGTATATGTTGTTTTATAGTTAGTAATCTATGATGTTGTCTATTTTATTTTTTCTGTATTATTTATGATTATATATTTTCAATTTTGCGCCGTGTTGTGTTATTATAGTTAAACTATACGATATTCTAAATAATTACTTATTATATAGTTCATTCCTTCTTAGGTGGATTAATAACTAGCAAAAATGATTGATAAATTTGTATGATTTCGGAATTTTCAATTTCGGCTCGTTAATTTATAAATTCAGTTTTACAAAATCATATAACAGTGTTCAAATATCTGTCCATTTAATGTAATGTTAATATAACGTAAAGACGGCAATCGCTGCGCGGCGTCTACAGTGATGGCGACGGAAGTGCTAGCCGGACAGTCCGCCGGTGACGAGGTTGGTGCCGATATGTACATTTGAAAATTGTTAACTCCCGTTGTCCATACAATCAGAACAGACATTCAATATCTACGCTATAATATTGTAGTGTCACACAGGCGAGTGTGGCACCTCGAGGTATAACCTGGCTGATATTTGTCTTGAAAAAACCAGCTTTAAATTTACCTTTGCAGTTTATTATTAAAAATACGGATAGAGTACCGAGTACCGTTATTAACTACTAAATGTGTAAAGTCAGTGTTCTGCGTGCTTCCCCCAAAGTTGGAGTGGACGATTAAATATAAAAATGGAGTCAACATTTATCTAAATCCCTTTAAAAAGAAAATTATAATTGACTTGAACCCATCATTGATGCATCAGTTTTGCACGACTAGTGGGAGTTATTATACTAACGGGGAGTCATAGGCAGATGACCGTAAGTGAGAGGGTCCCAGAAATAATAGTGATTTTTTTATTAATGCTGGTTTCTGTACTCTATTATATTAACTCCATGTTATACTCTTTATTATAACAACTTTAGTATAATCTCTCTATATACTCCTAATAGTTCATTTATGTATATTATTTAGTGTGAGGGATCGCTAGTATCATGTTCGGCATTAAATGCTTACAATAACTAACATATTTCAATTCAACAATTGAAACAAATGTGTTCAAGAGTGAAAATTGTGAGTTGAAATAAAAATATGAATTGTGAATTACTTGGTTTTTATTTATATTATAACAATACCATTACAGTGAACGATTCTCCAACAGGCTCAGCGAGAAATGGATGCAATGACTCTCCATGAGAAACTGGTGGCACACGTTAGGGCTGTCAGTGGAGAGGAGGTGTGTACTTACACAGTAATAGATGGAAGTCCATAGGTCTGTCACCATTCCATTCCATGTAATTTAAGGCAAGGTATGTACAAAAGCCACACACTGATAATATATCGTTGACTTAAATTGTTAGTTTGTGGCTTTCGTATGTACCTTTTTGTGTTTGCCTCTTTACAAAGTTAGGTTTATTAAACTCTATAACGAACTTGAAAATTTGTTTGTTGTTAAATGCATATATTTAAAAGACAGATATGAATTGAGTCCTTAAAATATGGAAAATTATCCATTCATAATTTTCTTTTATTTATTTACTAGCAGCCTGCCCCTGCTTCGCATGGGTATAAAATATATATTCCATGTCACTCAGTGTAAAAAAATGATTGAAATCGATCCAGTAGTTTTGTTTTATTCATTACTGCCTGTGGCCCGCACTCGTTACATTTGGAGAAAAACAATTCCCCTCTCCCTATACCAAGAAGATTTCCTGCTATATCTAGTATCTAAATTCATATACTACATATTTACTTTTTACATTTTTCCCTAACTATGTATTTTATTTTTACAATTAATTACAGAATGTCTACAAGAAAGCTGTGAATGTAACATTTACAGCTTTCTTGTCATTAGACAATAAACATGTTTTCTTTAGAGGTTTCTCTTGAAAGAGCGACATATAGCTGCAAAATTCGAAGTGCTATAGGGCGAAGCGCGGCCGCCTCTCACAGCATTTTAAATCTGTAATATCTTCGAAAATGTACACTTAAATTACATGCTGTAAACGGCCATATTGATCTATAATAAATCAAAAATGTATATAAGGTACTTAATTGGATAAGTTTTAATGCTGTATTGTATAAAAATTGCTTCAAAAATAAGTCATTATTTTTCGTAAAAAGTAAATGACAAAAAGTGCTATTGTGGGTTATCCATAAGAGACAGACATATACCATCGCGGACTTTTCTGTAGACCTTTTCAAGGTGTACAAATACTTAGTACATCATTTTGATAAATCTCGTAGGGTTCAGCCAGCGTTTGCAATGTAAGCGGAAAAAAATGTAATTATTTACGACATCACATTAGAAACCTTAAAAATTATACTATTTCTCTTCTCCGTATTGAATGTTATTATACATATAAACCTTCCTCTTCAATCAAGATCGATCAATTTAAAAAAAAACCGCATCAAAACCTGTTGCGTAGTTTTAAAGATTTAAGCATACATAGGGATATAGGCACAGACTGGGAGAGCGACTTTGTTTCATACTATGTAGTGATTAAAGAAAGCTTCCAGCTATTTATAAAAATTTAAGCTTAAATTATAGTTAGCTACAAGCTAATTACAGGCTCCCACAGATCGGTAAACAAATTAAAATTTAGATACCGGTAAATATTACTAAAAGTTGCAGTTAGGTACGCGTCAGTAGCGTTAACGTCGACATTCGCCCGCTAGACCTCTTCACCTGGACGAAAAAGCTTAACGGTCAAATCTCGGCGTACACCGTCCGCACTGCCGTAAAAGAGATCAGTTTTAGGGTCTTCATATGTTGCATTTTAATTACGAGAAGAGTAACCGAGTCGTTTCGATCGAATAGCGATCGGACTCCTACACTAAAAATACTAAAAATACCGTGCGAGTTCCGACCGACGCGTCCGGCAGGAGGCGCGCGCCGGCGTCTGGGGCGAGCACTCGTACGCGCGCGCGCCCGGCCCGCCCGCCAGCCCGCTGCTGCGCGCGCTGCTGGCGCCCGCCGCGCCCGCGCCGCCCGCCGCGCCCGACGTGCTGGCCGAGCCGCGCGCGCCGCCCGCCCTGCCGGCCGACGGTGACGACGGCGGCGACGGCGACGGCGACGACGACCCCGACGACGAGTGGGAGGAGCGGCTGTGCGCGAGCGCGCCCGGCGCGGCGCACGCCCGGCTGGCGGCCGCCGCGGCCGGCGTGCTGCGCGCGCTGCGGCTGGAGCGGGCGGCGGGCGCGCGCGGGCGGTGGGCGCGGCGCGAGGCGTCGGCGGGCGCGGCGCGGCGGCTGCGGCGCGCGCTGGCCCCGCACTGGCCCGCCGCCGCCGCCTGGCTGCTGGGCGCGCTGCCGGGCCGGCTGCCGCGCGACCTGCGCCCGCTGTACGCCGACACGCTGGCCGAGCTGCGGCGCGCGGCCCCGCGGCTGGCCGAGCGCCTGCCGCCGCAGCCGCCGCCGCCCGCGGACCCGCTCGACGCGCTCGGAGGTGAGTGGCGGGGCGGGGGGTGTCGGCACCGACCGACCGCGTACGACGGGCGCACGCTACGGCTCGACGAAAATCTGGTGCAGCTCACAGAGAGGCTGAAGAACGGCGTCGGTCTCTCGGTTCGCAGGGCTCTCCTTGACGACTTTTTCTGAAATCTCCAGTGTGTCGACGAGGGTAGCTCGCTTTCTAGTAGGGAGGGTAGTTTATTTTAGGGTAGAAACTCGATCGAGCGGTGAAAATCCTCCGGGACGAGGGGACGAAGTCCTATCAGACGCGAAGTACCCGTAAGGAGTCCGAACTTTCGCAGGAGACTTTGCAATTATTGCAAAGGCGACGAAACAATCCTACAGTCACTTCGTCAGATGTAAACGAAACAATTTCTAGGCTCATACGAGGCCCCCGAAGCCACAACGCAAATAAAATTAAAAGATTTTTTTTGACCGCTCGGCCGCAGTCATCTAACGAAGTTGACTCCAGCAAATGGAAAAGTCGTCGCTTCAAAAGCAAAGATTCTTGCGGAGGTTCGACACCTTTACGAGAAATTATATACATCAGAAGCGTCTCCTCCCCCAACCGATCCTGGAGATCGTAGAGCCACATCGATCCGCCACCGCACGGAGGAGCCGCCAGAAGTCAGCCAGGACGAAAGCGTTCCGGCCTCGGAGCAGCTTAAGAACGGAAAAGCCCCCGGAGAGGACGGAATTACGATCGAGCCGCTAAAAGCAGGCGGGAAACCGACAGTCGAGCGGCTCCGACGCATATTTAATTTTGCCCTCTTTTCGGGGAGAGCTCCGAAGGCGTGGAGCGAGAGTGCCGTTCTTCAAAAAAGGAAATAAAACTCTCTCGAAGAACTACCGACCGATCTCTCTCTCGAGTCATATCTATAAGCTGTTTTCCAGGGGGATACCGCCGGGGTAGAGGTGTTCCGGAGTGGAGACGCGCCTCGGCAGACGTAGTGCAGGACGTCCTCCGGCCGAGCGGAGGGACGACGTCCGCCGTCGGTCGGGGACGAGGAGCCGGAGACCGAGCTCGGTGGGAGGGAGCTACCTGGTCGGTAGCGAGGCGGCCGGACGGCACGATATCGCAAATATCATAAACGGAGCGAGCTAAATCGTTCGTAAGCGGCGAGAGCGGAAGGATTCGGATCGACCCCTCAAGGACGCCTCCTCTCATCGAACGTCCCGTCGTCGGGCGCCCCGGCCGGCTCCACGACCGGCCTCGACCTCCGTCCGATCGTCCGCAGAGCCCGTCGGCCCCGAGGCGCCGGGCCCCTGGCTGGCGTGGGCGCCGGGCGGCTGCGCGGCGCTGGACCGGCGCTGGACGCGGCGGCTGCGGGCGCTGCTGCACACGCGCGAGCTGGCGCCGCCGCCGGCCGCCGCGCGCCCCGAGCGGCCCGACCGCCGGTGCGCGGCGCTGGCGGCCGACGCGCGGCTGGCGCTGCACGAGCTGCTGGCGGCGGCGGCGGCGGGCCGCCGGGCCGTGGTGCTGGGCGGGGCGGGAGCGGGCGCGGCGCTGGCCGCCTGGCTGGCGGCGGGCGCGTCCGGCGCGCGCGGCCTGCTGCTGCTCGCGCCGCCGCTGCTGACGGCGGAGGGCGCGCGGGACCGGCCCGAGGACCTGCTCGACGAGGCGGCCGCGCCGACGCTGGCGGTGGTGGGCGGCGGCGGCGCGCGGTGCTGGCGCGGCGCCGCGTGCGAGCTGGCGGCGCGCGGCGGCGGGCGGGGGGCGCGCCGCGTGCTGCTGGTGGGCGGCGCGGACGACGAGCTGCGGGTGCCGCGCGCGCTGCGCCGCCGGCTGCGGCTGCCGCAGGCCGCGCTGGACGCCGCCGTGGCGGTGAGTGTCCCCGCGCCGGGGCCCGCTCCCAGCCCCGAGCCCGGCCCCGCTGACGCGCGCCCCCGCAGGAGGAGTGCGTGCGCTGGGCGGCGGAGGCTGCGGACGCGGCGCAGGCGGTGTCCGCAGCCAGCGCCGCGGAGGTCCCGGCCGCCGAGCGCGCCCTCTGCGGCCGCGCCGTGGACGTCGTCGGTGAGTGCGGTGCGGTGCGCTCTGAGCTAAGCACTGACCGATTACATTATGAGCGTTCGGGCTAGACATATTTATATAGTATATATATAATGTTTTATAGCTATTTATTATGGAATATGGAGAACAGTAAAACTCTAACTTCGATTGAATAACTCTGAAAAGAGATTTTATATTTATTACATAGAACTTTTACATCACTGTCTTTATTAATTCAACACATTCAAAGCTATTGCTTTACTACAATAATTAATTAATCGATTACAATTTTATCACTCAGCGGTTTAAGTTTGATGTCCTAACGTCGCTCTGACGGCCCTCGTAGAAGCCAGACGAACCAACGTTAGAGACGCGCGCAAAATTAAATACTTAAATGAAATGTCACGCATTTCGTGTACATATATTTATACACTAGCTTCGACCTGCACCTTCGTTCGCGAGTCTCGGAATTATCGGTAGCTCCTGTCCCTCTCCAATTCTGCAAATATCTCCATTCGAATTATATGTATATAAAATTTTATTAAAATAACGTTTTGGGTGATTTTTATATGTTACCCCGGTATATAAACGTTATTCGTGCCGAATTTCATCTACATCGGTTCAGCCGTCGGCCATCAAAAGTTAACAGACTGACTTTCGCATTTATAATATTAGCAAAAATCGCTACCGAACTACCGGAGTCTGTTCGAGTAAATTCTACACCTTTGGATTAAAAAAAAAGGATTAGACCGTGTCGCGGCTCCAGAGAGCGCCTCGTGACGTTTAATATATCAGTGTATACGCCTATTAGTGATCGGCGGACAAAAGCAGCAACTGCGGAATTGCTTTATAAGAGTGCAGGCTTATTCATTTGTTTAGCCGGACGAATACATGGACCGAGAGGTCAATTGAAGATCAGCGCGGTCACCTTACACACCTTTTTAGCGCGCTGCGTTGTAACATACCAAAATATAGTACTTGCAATCTTTAAAGACTTTTATTGTACGAAAGTACTAGGTAGGACATACAGTGAAACATAGATATCCTACCTATCAAGAATTTCCCACAATCAGTAAACTGACACTGCTGACGTTTTTTATCATATAATGGATGCTGACATTTGTCGCACTTTCAATTGTCACCTGTCATTGGCGACTCCACGCGACTCCACGCTGGGCGTTAACAAGTCTTGAAAGTCTCTCTTATCACTCCATGTCTCCAGTACGTGTTCGAACACGAGGTCGCGGTAATGTTATCGTCAATTTTAATACTTTACAAAATTGAGAGACGCTCGCACGGGGCCCGCGCCGTCCGCAGAGGGCCGCCTGGTGTCGCGCGGCCCGGGCGGCTCCCCGCTGGCCCTGCTGCCGCCGCGCCGCGCCGAGCCCGCCGGGGGGCCCGCCGGGGGCCGCGCCGAGCCCGCCGCGGGGCCCGCCGAGCCCGCGCTGGGCCCCGCCGACATCATGCAGCTGCCCATCGTGTTCGCGGACGACGCGCGCCCGCCCGCGGACGAGGTGAGGCCCCGTCCCCGTCCCCGTCCCCGCCGGCGACCCGACCGTACGGCATCCCGGTAGCGCCGCCGCCCGTTGCAGGCCGCGCCGCGCCGCCCGCCCGCCGCGCTGCGCTACACGCGCGTCATCGTGGCCAAGCGCGCGCCGCGGCCCGTGCTGCTGCGACGACGCGGCGCGCCGGGCCCCTAGTGCCGCCCGGTGCCGCCCCCGGTGCCGCCCGGTGCCGCCCCCGGTGCCGCCCGGTGCCGCCCCCAGTGCCGCCCGCCACCCGCGACCTCAATAAATATATTGTCTCCGATCCGGTAGTTTGTTTTATTCTATGGCCACCCACCCGTCCACCCGGCAGCAGCCAGCAGCAGCCAGCAGCAGCCGGCCGCTCGCGCGTGCTGCTACGCTGCCAGCACTCCGGTAAGCGGCCGGCGCCGGGCCCGCGGTGCGCTGCTGCGGCACGAAACTATTGGCTGTTTAAATCGGCTAAATATTATCAAAATGTCAGAGGACTGCGCGCTAAGACAAATGAATTTAAAACTAAAATCGGTTTATTAGACTACGACGTCATATGCTCATCGGAAACCTGGTAAAACGATAGTCTTGCAAGTGAAGAGTTATTCGATGAACGTTATTACGTCCGACGAAGAGACCGCAACTGTTCGGTAACGGGACAGGTCCGCGGCGGGTATAGCTATCGCTGTGCGGAAAAATATCTACGCTAAACCAAATTTTGATTGGAATTCTTGTGCTGAGGATTTATGGGTGACTCTTTGTCTTCAGAGGTGTCCCGCTGTCGATCTTCACGTATGCACGGTATATCTGTGTGAAGATGCCTCTGGTGTTTCATTCTCATCGCAGCTTGCTAATTACTTAAATAATTTAGAAATGGTTATGGCGGACCGTCCAGGTGATCGCTTCTTAATACTAGGAGATTTTAATATGAGCGCCATCGATCGGGTCTCTGACAGTGAGAATTACCTTGAAGCCTTTAACCTATCGAGCGTCAATATAGTAAATCTCATAGATACGCTAAATTTGTGTAATTTACATCAGTTTAATTCAGTAAAAAATCATTTTAATCGCTTGCTTGACTTCGTTCTATGTAACACAAATAGTTTACTGGTATCAAACTGTCTCGATCCTCTCACGCCCGAGGATCCCTATCACCCGTCGTTAAGTATACACATGGAAGTATCTGTTAATAAAAATTTAGCTGCCTGTAATCGTAAGGTTTACGATTATAAGCGAGGTAATTTTCAACAAATGAACGAAGACCTGTCTAATATCAATTGGAACTATCTGTTGTCGAACCTTTGTACTGAACCTGCAGTTAAAGCGTTCTATAACATTTTATATAAATTACGTGATAAGTATATCCCTTATTGCTCTATTAAAAAGAAAACTTCATATCCGCCATGGTACTCCGGTGAATTGATTAAGATTATCAAAGAGAAATTTAAATTTCACTCCAAATTTAAAGTCTACGGCAATCTTTCCGATAAGCATGTATTTGAACGCTTGCGCGATAAAGCCATTGAAGTGGAAAAGCAGTGTTATGAAATATATTTAAGCAGAATTGAAACTTCCATAACCACCAACCCGAAAATGTTTTGGTCCTTTATGCACAAAAAGTTGAGGAACAATGTTATTCCCGCATCGATGTCTTACTCCAATAGCACAAGTGAAACAGGTGAAGGCATCTGTAATCTGTTCTCGAATTACTTCTACTCCAACTTTCTGGGTAGGGACCAGACTACATCACACTCCTCAAGTAGTTGTTATGCTGCTAATAGACCACCAATTACTTTATGCGATATTGCGAACATTGAAGTAAGTGAGGACTCAGTATACAATCTTCTTAAATCACTTGACTTAAATAAGTCTGCGGGACCGGATTCCCTACCTCCCATATTTTTGGTCAATTGTGCGAAATATTTAACGTACTCTATAACACTGATATTTAAAAAATCGCTTCAAGAGGGTGTTGTGCCTAATATTTGGAAGTCCGCTTTCGTGACTCCAATTCATAAATAGATTAGACCTCAACCTTTCTAAATGCTACACAATATCTTTCACGCGGAAATATAACGATTTTAAATCACTATATCTTATAAATAACATTCAACTTAACCGGGTAACGGTAATCCGTGACCTTGGTGTCATAATTGACACCAAACTAATGTTTGATAAACATTTTGATGCAATTGCAAATAAGGCCTCAAAATTGTTAGGTTTTTTAATTCGCTCATCGAAACATTTTGCAAGTGTTAAGACGCTAAAAGTAATTTATTGTGCTTTTGTTAGAAGCAATCTCGAGTATGCATCTCAAATTTGGAATCCTAAATATGATATTTACTTAAGGCGTATTGAAAATATCCAAAAGAAATTTGTTCGTTTCCTAAAATTCAAATTCAAGCTTGATCGACGTCTTAATTATGAAGATTTATGTGCGCGGTTGCACCTACTACCACTTCATACGCGAAGGAATATAAGTGATGTTTGTTACCTTGTAAATATTGCTACCAATACCGTAGATTGCCCTCAACTCGTCCAAAAATTAAACATTAAAGTTCCTAACAGGAACTACCGATACCACTCCACCTTGCAGACCCCAATTTCACATACTAATTACAGACGAAACAGTTTCTTGTTACGAATTACGATCATCCGTTGCATTCAATAATATTTCCAACGAGCATAAAATAGATCTTTTTTGTACCAGTGTTCCATCTGTACGTAGAGTTTTGAGTACTGACTTTTTCTCATCGAACCAGAAATAAGTTTAATATTTATAAGTTTTATTTATGAGCGAGTTGTTTTAGTTTTAGACAAAATTTATTTGTGAAAACTTGTAATTGGCTTATTTTATTTCTATTGTTTTGTGTATTTTTAATATGCTGTAAGTTTTCCTGTAAAATAAAATAAAATAAATATCGAAACTATTGATTATGTTTAGTGAAGTAAGTGATAGCTGAATTATATTTAGTTAGACTTGTTTTATTACAGTAGGTCGTGACGGTAACGTGCGAGCCCTCATCGTCCTATTGCCCTTACCCCACCCCGAGCGGGGCCGCCTGACTTTTCAAAATCTATTTCTTATTACTAGTTACTTTTAGTCCACTTATTTGGTTTACTGTCTCGTACAGGGTCGGAGAGTATGGAGCGGGAGCCCGTGGACCTTCGTCATTTTATAAAAGCTGATAGTTTGCCAGCGCATGCTCCCAAAACAGGCGAGAACGATGGTACATTATGGAATTTGGATCATCGTGGCTTTGGGCGATAAACAGTACTCAAGATGTGTAAAATACCAATCTACTTTCGTCAAAGTATAAAGGCAAATTTTTGGTATAACCTTTAGAATAATATTAAAAATCACGTCAGGCAATGCCAGACACCCTTAAAGTTCATATAATTCTATTTACGTCATAGTATTAAAGCTGATTTTAATATACATATATTACTTGGATAATAATAAGAAGATGTTTCTTCACTTTTTTTATATAGTCCGGCGAATAATCCTGTTTGGTGACGGCGGAAGATTTTTTTACCGCAATTAATATACTCGTATCTTGAAGTTAATCTTTGTTAGTAATTGTATACGTCGAGTCGATTCCATCGCTCGAGAGTTCAATTTATTAAATACTAGCGGCCTGCCCCTGCTTCGCACGGGTATAAAATATATAGCCTATGTCACTCAGTGTAAAAAAAATTATTAAAATCGATCCAGTAGTTTTGATTTATTTATTACTGCCCGTGGCCCGCAAGCGTTAAATTTGGAGAGAAAAAAATTTCCTCTCCCTATACCAAGAAGATTTCCTGCTATCTTTGGAATATCTGAATTCATATAGTACATAAATCTGCTTATTTATTTTTACATTTTTCCCTATGTATTTTATTTTTACAATTAATTACAGAATGTCTTTATATACAACATTCACAGCTTTCTTGTCATTAAACAAACTCTTGAAAGAACGACATATAGCTGCTAAATGCGAAGTGCTATAGGGTGGAGCGCGGCGTCCTCATGGCATTTTAAATCTGTAATATCTCCGAAAATGTTCACTTTAATTACATGCTGTAAAAACGGCCATTGCTTTGAACATAAGGCATTATTTTTCATAAAAAGTAAATGACAAAAATGCTATTGTGGGTTATCCATAAGAGATAGACATATACCATCGCGGAATTTTCTGTAGACCTTTTCAAGGTGTACAAATACTCAGTACATCATTTTGATAAATCTCATATGGACATCACATTAGAAACCTCAAAAATTACAGTATTTCTATACTCCGTATTGAATGTTACATACATATAAACCTTCCTCTTTAATCACTCTAAAAAAAAACCGCATTAAAATCTGTTGCGTAGTTTTAAAGAATTAAGCATACATAAGAATATATGGACAAACAAAGAATGCGACTTTGTTTTATAGTATGTAGGTAAAGAAGTAACTCCATACTACAATAGGGTAACTTCATTATTTTTCTTTTATTTTTCGAATTGACTATATGCTGTTCGCCCTATCGGCTTTTACAGCGTCACCGGGCGGGACGGGCGAGCGCAGAAGCATCGTCGAAGTTGCGAAATGTGGAGATTAAAGCGCAGAAGCTCTACTAGCTATGGGGAACGTTGTACTAAGGGTGCCTCCGGTGAGGCCGGACCGCGGCTTAGGGCGACGTGCAGTGGAGGGCCGATGGTATGACTTTGATTAGTCAATACGACGACGGAAGGGTGGCCAGAAGCCCCGACCTACCGATGTCAGAAATCTGGGACCTCGTCATCGCCGGCGAAGACGCTGCGTGTGTGTATTACGTGTTCTGTGTTTGCGATCGTTTTTTGATCGTCAGGGTCATATAGGACGCTTTCTGGACGCCTATATTATCGGTGAGTCGACCTAACAGGGGTGTAAGGGGAAGCCACTGGTATGAGTGGGTTCTGGTGAACCTCGGCTTACTCAAAGTAAGACTTCGAAAAGCGCTTAAAGAGATTAGCAACGGTGGCGAGGTCGAGGTCTCTATGGAGGTCAACATTCTGCAAGAGCCGCGGACAAGCAGTGACTGTCCGCGTGAATCGAGTCTGCAGTCTTCGCAGCGCGAGCGGTCTGACCTTCGAGACGTGCGCGAACGCGACGCATAGGACATTATTGGTCTTATGCAAGTTTTGTAAAGTGTCATTTTGTTGCGGAGTGACATCTTACTTTTCTTGCATAACATCAGATAAAGTTTTCCCATGACATATCATCATCCTCCTGCCCTTATCCCACTCTAAGTGGGGTTGGCACGACACGTTATAAACATCTGTCACATTATTTGGCTGCGTCGTTACGACCGGCCGCCTGCCTGACGTCAACTTACCTTAATCGTATTTTGCGACACCTCGGTAAGAAAGAGGGTGGTCTATTTTACTAAACCGGATACCACACGGTGGGTCGACTTACCTTAGTCGCCTTTTACGACACCTCGGTAAGAAATGAGGTCGGTCAATTTAACTCGACCGGATACCACGCGGCGTAGTCGTCCCGTGACATACGCAGCCCTATTACAGACTATGCGTGTGTGCTCGTGGAAGGTCACGGAAGGTTGCAAGGTGACACCGAGGTACTCGACATTCTGTTGCCGACGAATCGGTATACCTAAAGGGAAATCTCCGTAGGGGTCTCTATGTGAGATCGGAAATGATCACCGACACTTTTATCGGGGTTAAAGGTAACTTTATACTTCCATCGGGTAAAGAGAGACCCACCGGCCGCCGCCCGCGACCGGATAAGAGGGTCGTCGGAGCGGATTTACGGGTTACGATGCTGTGGCGTACAGCCACAAATAATTCACAAGCAAAACCATAGCTCACATGTTGTATAGTTTTAAACAACTAGTACGTGAGCTATGGATAAATAAAAATGTTATGCGAAATAGGCATATAAGAAATATAACGTACGTGACAATATATTTCCTGTATTTCGCTCCCCCCGTTAAAATTCGTATTATATAAGCTAAGGTATTTTTCTTTGTATTCACTCTCACTTACTTTAAGCTGTTATTATCATGTAGTCAATTAAATATACATTTGTTATTCATCACGTCATATCATTGAACACCTTCGGTTCCATTGCGTACCGTACATACCACAAACGCAATAGTGGTGACCCCGACGTGATCCTGCTCAGGAGGACAGTCGACAGATACTGCCACAAGCGGCAACTGACGTGATGAAGTAAATACAAGCGACCTGGCTAAACTATAACGGACAACCCACGACCTGCCGCCGCTACTACATACCTCAAGAATTCATCTCTGAACATGGCTTACTCTCCATTACCGGCGAAGGGGCTCGGCGCGGCCAACGACGTACTCATAGATGCAGTAAGCTCCATGACAGTCGCTGACGGATGTCCACAATTTTGGAAAACAGCCCCTACACTGTGGTTTAGTACTTTCGAAAGTATTATTGCACCGCAAAAACGAGGAGATGAATACAAGTATGGCCTGGTGATATCCAAGCTATCGAAGGAGGAAGTGCAGCAAGTCAGCGATATTTTGCTCCATCCACCTGCAGAAAACAAATATCAATGTCTTAAGGAGAGATTGATCAGCTGCTATGAAAGAAACAAGCAGCAACGCTTTAACGAGTTGCTAACAGAGAATAAATTGGGAGATCAAAAACCGTCGCAACTGCTGCGAAAATTAAAAGAAGCTGGTCGTGAAATCCTTAATTCAGAAACACTACGATTGCTATGGCTAAAACAATTACCTCCATCCATAACGTCCATCTTAGCGGTAACGGAAGATGCTACCTTAGAGAAGTTGAGCGAGTTGGCCGATCGCATTCATGAAAACGCACGTAATAATGAAAGTGCTGCGTCGACAATAGGCGGTGACATACATAGTATGACTGACCTAGCAACGCAATTAGCTGAAATACAATTGGATATTGCTGCGTTGCGAAATGACCGAACGCGTCAAAATGCGCGTGTCAGCAATTATTTCAAGCCTCAGTATAGAGGAAATAGGGGCAGGTCAAGTTCACGCCCGCGATCGTCGTCAACTAAACCTACAGAATTATGCTACTTCCACAAAAGGTTTGGAAGTAGGGCATACAAATGCTCACGGCCATGTGCATGGAAAAATAGGACCCGGCAATCGGAAAACTAAGATCAGCACGAGTTAGGGCGGAACTCGGTGCTTTATATCCATCAAATCGCCTCACTATTACCGACTTAAACAGTGGTTATATGTTCTTGGTAGACTCGGGAGCCAGCGTCAGTGTTCTAAGTAAATCCCCCAAGTTCAAGGGAAGGGCGACCGATTTTAAGTTATATTCAGCTAATGGAACGGCAATAAATACTTATGAAGAGAAAACATTAACGCTGGATTTGGGGTTACGCCGACCTTTTGTTTGGACTTTCATCATCGCCGACGTCAAGATGCCAATATTGGGTGCCGATTTTTTAGAACACTACCGTCTTTTGGTAGATCTGCATGGAAAAACATTAATCGATAAAACTACTAAGTTAAAAACGCATGCAGGTATGAAAAGAACGAATATTCCGTCAGTTCGCTCTATTGACACCAAGGTTTCGGGTACATTAAGGGTGTTATTAGAGAAATACGAAGATATTACGAAGCCGACGTCCAGGAAAGTTCCAGCTAAGCACAAAGTACAGCATCGTATCATCACGGAAGGTTTCCCAGTTCATGCAAAAGCCCGTCCCCTCCCTCCCGACAAATACAAAATGGCGAAAAAAGAATTCCAAGAAATGATACAGATGGGTATTTGCCAACCTTCCAGTAGTCCATGGGCCAGTCCATTACATATGGTAAAAAAGAAGAATGGGGAATGGAGACCTTGTGGTGATTATCGAGCATTAAATAAAATCACGGTTCCGGATAAATACCCTTTACCGAGATTATTGGATTTCACCTATATAGCAAGTGGAAAAAAGATATTTAGTAAAATCGACATTCGTAAAGCTTACCACACCATACAAGTGGCAGAGCCTGAAAAGACAGCAATTATTACGCCTTTCGGCCTGTTTGAGTTCAATAGAATGCCTTTCGGTTTAAAAAATGCAGGACAAACATTCCAGAGGTTTATGGATACATTATTCCGAGATTTAGATTACGTTTTCGTTTTCGTCGATGATATATTAGTGGCCAGCCAGTCCGATAAACAACATTACAAACATTTGGAAACTGTTTTCACTCGATTGCAAGAAAACGGCATTACGATTAATATGAATAAATGCGAGTTCGTCAAGGACGAGTTAGATTTTCTTGGTTATCATATAACGAGCCAAGGAATGAGACCGACACAGGAAAAAACTCAAGCAATCATCGAGTTTCCCAAACCTCAGACGGTAAAACAGTTACGTCGTTTTTTGGGAATGGTAAATTTTTATAGACATGCTATAGCCCATGCCGCAAAACATCAAGCTCCACTCAACCTATTCCTTAGGAATTCAAAGAAAAACGATAACTCACCCATAACTTGGAACGAACAGGCTGATAAAGCATTCGAAGAATGTAAGCAAGATTTACGCGACATCACAATGGTCGCATATCCAAGTTCAGGCGCAGAAGTCGCCATCATGTGTGACGCGTCACTTAGCTCGGTCGGGGGTGTGTTAAATCAGAAATACAAGAAAAAATGGAGACCGATTGCGTTTTTCTCTAAATCTTTATCCGAAACGCAAAAGAAGTACTCAACCTACGACCGCGAATTATTGGGAATATATATGGCTGTAAAGCATTTTCGTCGCCTGATTGAGGGTCGCGTCTTCACAATATATACCGACCACAAACCTTTAGTCCACGCCTTCGACAAAAAGCCATCAGCAGATGATACTCCGAGAAGGATAAGGCACCTCGATTACATATCGCAATTTAGCACCGATATACGGCACGTAAGTGGAGAGAAAAATGTGGTTGCCGATGCTCTATCAAGAGTTATTGAGACTATCAGTTTACCTACGGTCATTAATTTAGAGGAACTGGAGAAACGTCAAGAGAGCGACACCGAGTTACAAAAGATGAAGCTAAATAAGTCACTACGGATGACACGCATAAAGCTGCCGAATTCAAATGCTTCAATATATTGCGATGTTTCCACCGGAGTTTCTCGACCATACATTCCACAAGAGATGAGAAGAACAATTTTTGACAGTTATCATAGGTTGAGTCATCCTGGGAAAAATACAACTAGGAATTTGATCAAAAAGAATTATATTTGGACGAATATGAACTCCGATATTAACCAATGGTGCGACGCATGTTTACAATGTCAGCGATCCAAAATACACAGGCACACTATCTCTCCTCTGGGGAAATACATGCCCGCTGCACGCTTCGCTCATCTTCATTTAGACATAGTGGGTCCCTTCCCTGTGTCCCAGGACAAAAGATATATGGTCACTATAATCGATCGTTGTACCTCATGGCCTGAAGCAATTCCAGTCTCCGATATAACCGCTGAAACCGTCGCCAAAGTACTCTACGAGAGATGGATTACAATCTTTGGAATTCCTGACGTCATTACCGCGGACATGGGGAGACAGTGGGAGAGTGAGTTATTCCAGAGCCTCATGAGACTCATGGGAATTGAGAAAATCAGGACTACACCTTATCACCCACAGTCGAATTCGAAAGTTGAAAGACTGCACAGGACGATTAAAACAGCATTGACGGCACGGGCAAATACAACAAATTGGACCCAAGAGCTGCCATCGGTTCTTTTTGGGATACGCTCCTGTTATCGCCAGGACACCGGTTGCAGTGCAGCTGAATTAGTATTTGGCAAGAATATTAAGTTACCTGGTGATTTTTTCCAAGGAAGACCAAACACAACATACACAGAATTTGTGCAGGAAATTAAGGAAAATATTCGTCGAGTCACGGGGATTCCTCAGAGAGAAAGCTCGGTTCGGAATATTTTTGTACATCCCCGACTGACGGATTGCTCGCATGTTTTTTTGAGGATCGACAGGCAACGACCAGGGTTGACACCTCCGTATGAAGGGCCGTTTAGGGTTATTAGACGCACCGGAAAGGTATTTACGATCGAACGTGATAATAAAGAATATAACGTATCAATCGACCGTCTTAAACCTGCCTTTTTACTAAACGACGATAATAGCGAATGCGGGAATGACAACGATGATAGCGAATCCAACGAGGATGACAGAAGTCTATCACCAAGTCGTCAGCAAACCAATATGCCAAGAATAACACGTTCCGGGCGTGTATCACGTCCGACAGTACGGTTCGTGCCTACATAAAATAAGGCACAGAGTATACAGTACTTTTAATAGCGTGTAAGCATGCAAACATTGCTTTTAATTTTCCTGAATCAGCTAGGTCGCGACCGTCAAAGATGGTAAGATTCAGCAAATCATGTGCGCGTAGAAAAATGCAACTAGCGTTTATTAATTTAAGTCCGGACTAATTATATTGTTACTGTATGTTAAGGTAATTTTAAAAAAATAGTTATAAGATCTATGGCCATATGATCAGTAGGATAATTAATTTTTATTTTTTTTTGTATATGATATTTTTCTTTTTCAAAGGGGGAAGTAATGTGGCGTACAGCCACAAATAATTCACAAGCAAAACCATAGCTCACATGTTGTATAGTTTTAAACAACTAGTACGTGAGCTATGGATAAATAAAAATGTTATGCGAAATAGGCATATAAGAAATATAACGTACGTGTTCGAGTTGTTGGTTAGCGGCGACAGATGGCAGCACTTATACTTTATTTCGCGCTAATGTTTGTCAATTAAGTTTATATATAAGAGGATCCGTACAATATGCTGAGAGGTTGTGGTTGTCAGTTTAATAGGGTCGTGTTAGGTATTTCGTTGTTGTCTATAGTCTAGTTTAGGTCGTGTAATAAGTTAATGTTGAATGGGTTATAGTACTGAATCGTTTTTCGCAATTTAGTGTTAATTAAGCTATCGAACAATTGGTCCTATTCGAGTCGGATTCGAGGCTTAGTAAAATAGGTATTTAGGAAGAGTTAGTATTACATTGTTTGCAAATAGTAGTATCTTAAAGTCAGAGAAATGGAAAATCTGTACTTACTCCAAGAGAATACTCTTGAAGTAATTTCTAAAGCAGTAACCAACTTCAGAAAGTCCCCTAAATCTCGATTAACGAAATCTTTTATACAAGTTAAGTTAGACACGTTAGAAACATACTGGAACTCTTTTAGTAGCACTCATTTGGAAATCTTAAAATCCGCTCAAAGGGAACTAAAAAAGAAAGATGATTATTTCTTACGGGATATTTTTGCTCAAGGTGAAGAGGCATATACAGTTTTTAAATGCGAAATGTTAGATTTATTACAAGATTTAGATCAACCTGTTGTACAATTGGCAAAAGAAAGAATTCAAGAAGTTAAGCTCCCGAAGATTAATATCCCCATCTTTAGCGGAAATTATAATGATTGGGCAACATTCCAGGACTTGTATATTTCTCTTATTCATGCGAATACTACTTTAAGTAATGTACAAAAGATGCATTACCTCAAGGGCAGCGTGGCAGGAGAAGCCGAACAACTGCTAAGACATATCACGGTAGCAGACAAAAATTACGACCTAGCTTGGAACACGTTGCAACAAAGGTATAATAATAAAAGGGTTATGATTAATACGATTTTTAATAGATTTTTGGGACAAAAAAGGTTGTCAAGTGATACTGCTAGGGGAATCAAAGAACTGTTAGACACGACGAGAGAGTGTCTTAATAGTCTTAAAACTTGGGATATTGATATTCAAGGTTGGGATCCGTTGGTTATGCATCTAATTGTCAATAAGTTGGATATCAGGACCCACCAATATTGGGAAGAAGAGTTGAATGGTTTACCTAGTGATGTTTTACCAGAACTAGAAAGGTTATTTATATTTTTGGAGAAAAGATTCCGTGTTTTAGAAATGATGCAGATGAGCCACTCCAGTAATAATTCGCGTAATGTAACTACAAAATCTTTTTATTCAACATCAGAGTCCGTTAATTCAGATTGTATATATTGTAAGGGACATCATAACTTGCAAGATTGTAAAGATTTTTGTATGTTAAGTATTGATCAAAAATTAGATGTTGTTCAATGTCATTGGTTATGTTTTAATTGCCTCTGGCCAGGTCATGGGGTGAGAGATTGTCATCATACAAGCTCGTGTTGTAAATGCAAACGACGACATCATACTCTCCTTCATAAGCCTAGAAAAGAAATTGAGTCTGTACGTGAGGAAAACCCCACAGCGAGTGCAAGTAAATCAGTCGAAGCAAGTATCCTCTCACACGTATCTACACACCACCAAGCAACACTATTAGCCACAGCATTGGTTAAAATTCAAACTGAAAGAGGAATACAGATATTACGGGCTTTGGTGGATCCTTGTTCTGAAGAGTCTTTCATTAGTGAAGCGGCTACACGAAAGTTGCAATTGAAATGCCTTAACGTTGAGGGTCAGGTATCTGGTGTAGGAAAAATGTGCACCCCAATTAAGCATGCGGCGGAGATTGAGCTCACTTCAATTGTTGATAGCACTTTCAAGCTTCATACCACTGCGTATGTGATAAAGCAAATCTCAAATACGATGCCGGCTTCAAAAATTGATGCGCATATAAATTGGACGCACATTCAAAATTTAAAGTTAGCAGATCCTACCTATCATACTCCGGGTCAAATTGATATTCTGTTAGGGGTCAATATATACACAGAGATTATGATGTCTGGAATCATTACAGGGGTTAAAGGAACACCAATGGCGCAGCAGACCAGATTGGGTTGGGTGCTATCGGGTGGCGCAATGGATAGTTTTCTTGAAAAGCAACGTAACAGTGTGAGCATGTATCTTTCTGTCAACTTCGATGATATGATGGAGTCGGAGACGTTAGAGGATAAAAGGGAACTCACATCTCCGGATACACGAGCTGAGACAATCTATGAGAACCCAGTTCAACGTCCTGAAAGCGGAAGATACATTGTTGCATTGCCTTTGGCCCAAGGTACGCAGTCGATACCGACGGACTCAAACATTAGTGAAATGAATACAACCAGGTTATGGAAGAATACCTCTCCTTTCAACGCATGGAAGCTATCGAGAATGAAAGTGACAAAAAATGGCAACCAGAATATTTATCGCGCCTAAAGAAAGAAGCGAATGGAAAAAGTTTCATGCTGGTGAACTAGTTCTCTTAGGATAACTACGGCTTCCACCAGTAACTTGGAGATTAGTATTGTGTAGGCTGCCACCAGAAGACTAGGACATGTTGTCCTAGGCGGCGGAGTGTTGTTCGAGTTGTTGGTTAGCGGCGACAGATGGCAGCACTTATACTTTATTTCGCGCTAATGTTTGTCAATTAAGTTTATATATAAGAGGATCCGTACAATATGCTGAGAGGTTGTGGTTGTCAGTTTAATAGGGTCGTGTTAGGTATTTCGTTGTTGTCTATAGTCTAGTTTAGGTCGTGTAATAAGTTAATGTTGAATGGGTTATAGTACTGAATCGTTTTTCGCAATTTAGTGTTAATTAAGCTATCGAACAGTACGTGACAATATATTTCCTGTATTTCGCTCCCCCCGTTAAAATTCGTATTATATAAGCTAAGGTATTTTTCTTTGTATTCACTCTCACTTACTTTAAGCTGTTATTATCATGTAGTCAATTAAATATACATTTGTTATTCATCACGTCATATCATTGAACACCTTCGGTTCCATTGCGTACCGTACATACCACAAATGCAATAATGCAATGGATTTAATTCGAGGGATATTAAAATAAATAAAAACGAACGATCGTCCGTGCGGAAAGGTGAAGTCGTCGATTTCCTTAAGGGCGACCGCGAGGGGGGCGCGAGTGACGCACGGCGGAGCGCGCGTGCGCGGCGGCCGGCGCGGCGCCGCGGCGGCAGTGAGGCGCGCGCCGCAGCGCCGATGTCGCGAGCCGGACCGGCAGCAGCCCGCGCGGCGCCGCCCAGCGCCCGCAGCCCGCGCGGCGCCCGCCAGCAGCGCCGCGGCGCCCCCGGGGACGGCCCGCAGCGGATCCGGCCCTGATTTACTTCCGAACGCCCGACGTCGTCGTTTAACCGAGCTCTAATCGAATTAGGCCCGCGAGCCGAGCGGGCCGAGCGCGCCGCCAGCCGCGGCCGCGGAGGACGCGCCCGTGGAGCGACGAGCGTGAGTGTCGTCTGCCTCGTGAGACTAGAACGGTCGTAACCAGAAAAACCATACGCGAGACGTGAACTTACACGTTCATCGTTCGAACGGACCGATTACATAAATGGTTCCCTGAGACAGCCGATGGAACTTCCGCCCTATACTCCTGCACGTCGCCGACGCCGCCCCCCTCGGGGACGTCGCAGTCTATCCGGCGGCCGGTCGCCGCGGGCCGCTCGCCTTCCATTCGGAACCCCTTCCGTTTTTCTCATTTCTTGATAAGTATTCTCTGTTACGGCAACATGTGCAATACCGAATGTTATCGAACTACGTTAAAATGAGGCTATTTACTAAACGAAATAATAAACTAAACATTTTTATAAAAATTTTATATGATACTTTAAAAGTAATAGAATCGTTAGTAAATTTTTGTTCCGCTCCGTTTAAAAAATTTTAATAATCGGTTTCGTTCGTCGCAGCCGTGTCGGCGGTCGTCAATCGTAGCGGAACGGATGTCGCGCGGCGCACCCGAGGCGCACCCGAGGAGGCCGCTCGGATTGTAGTTTCGCTCGAGGCCGGTCGTCGGGAGCGTGTGTCGGCCGCAAACTTTATTTAAATCGTTCAATACAATCGCACAGACAACGCGGTCGCAAAAAGTATACAAGAGGTACCTGAGCACTACGAGCTTCGTTCGCACCCGGAATTAGCAGACGAACCGCTGCAGGACGAGACGACCGATCTGTTGCGACCGCTTCGTTCGTTGCGGTCCGAACGCTCGGTCGGTCGGACATCAGAAGAACGGAGGACAGTTATCTTTCCCGATGTGGTCGGAATCTGTCTCTTCGATGTCGACGGAAGGGAGAGGGCGTCGAACTATTCGCTCGATGCTGCATCCGAACGACTGACAGTTTTGGAGGAGGTTCTCGGATGGTGTGGGGAGGAATTTCCTTTAAACGTCGAACGGAACTCGTCTTCGTCTTCCTCGGAACTCGTACCTCCACCGTGACGGAGCGGCAGGAGCGGACCGACAGCCGACGGATACATAACTGACGTTCTCGAATGCCATGTCGTGCCGTGTGCCGGTCTATCGGTCTGTCATGTTCGTGCACGATAATGCGATACCTCACAGTGCAAGAATCGTCGCCGAGTACTGTCGAGAAATTTTTGAGCTCGGAAGCTCAATTCTTGAAGAACGGGAGAATGTTCCGATCCTTCCTTCCGATCCGATCCGATCCACGAATGACAGATCGAAAACACGCATCGGTTCGTGGGGGAGTAACACCGACTATTACAAATGATTACACTTTGTTTTCATTAATCGTTTTACGCTATACCGCTAAAAACACATAACCCCTAATTTTTTAAGAAAATTTTCATAATTGCTATCAGACTGGACGATCGATCGTGAGAGAGTTAAGTTTTAATAATTCGCCATCAATTTAAAAATTATTGAATAAGCTTTCAAATGACACCTTTTGCAGTAATATAACATAAATATTTATTCAAGAATGAGGGGTTGACCCATTTTTTCGCTCCCAAGTGTAGTGTATACGTTCAGTTCCGAGTGCGAAACCAGCACAGCACGCGGCTCGGCCGGTGGCGGCCGCGGCGGGTGCTCCCGTGCGGTGCCAGCGTGATGCCAGACATTAGTGGGCTGCGGGGTGTTGCGATTCGGATGACATCCTTATTTTTACGAGCCTACGATGTTCGTATGTCGATTTCAGAAAGTGCGAGCGCGCAGCGGCCGAGCGGCGAGCGGCGAGCGGCACACGGCGGACGGCGGGCGGACGGCGGGCGGCGCGGCAGCGCGGGAGGGCGACACGCGGCATGCCGGGAGGCCGCCGGGGGCTCGTGGCCCCGCAGAACACGTTCCTCGAGAACATCATCCGCCGCTCCTCCTCGCAGCGTCAGTAGCACTCCTCGCCCGACCCTCCCTCCTCGGCCGACCCTCGCACCTCGCGCCAGCCCTTCACTGACGCTTGAATATAGTGTAGAAAATAAAGTTAAACTAATATCTCTGTATCAGCATTTAGCACGATTTACATTCAAAATACATTTTACGCGTGCGAGCTCGCGGAGCCGCCGCCGCCGCGCTCGACCCCGGCCCGCTCGCAGCGATCGCGATAACTGTTTGCAGTGATCCATTATCTTCAGGAGTCGGTTAGAAAAAAATCTGAACGTTTGTTTTTTTTGTCGGGCGGAATTTAATCGCTCGATGAATGGCAATGAGAGTATTAACACGAGAACGCGATGAAATATCATTTTTAAAATTATTACTACTTTTAAAAATAAAAATAATATTATAAATAGTTTTTTATCTTTTAAACCGACGAGCAAAAACGTAAAAAACAAACGTAAATTTTTGCGTGTTACCAGAGTGTAGAGCGTGTCGGTGTGCTAGGAGTTAGAGTACCGCGCGGGGTGTCGTCAGGTGTCGCCCGGTGTCGCCCGGTGTCGCCCGGTGTCGCCCGGTGTCGCCCGGTGTCGCCCGGTGTCGCCCGGTATCGCCCGTTGTCGTCCGGTGTCGCCCGGTGCCGCCCGGTGTCGCCGAATGTCGCGCGCCATATTCCTCGTGGAGGATATCTTCAGTTCGTGTAGTTGAATTAAAATGAATAAATATTAACGAAAGCGCACATTACCGTCCAACAGCAGACAGCAGTTTCCTGCTGGCCAACGCGCAGATCGTGGACTACCCCATCGTGTACTGCAACGAGACCTTCTGCAAGATGAGCGGCTACAACCGCGCCGAGGTCATGCAGAAATCTTGCCGGTAGGTGACGCCGGCGCGGCGCGGGGCTCCCGGCGGCGCGGGGACCGTCCGGCACGACGAGCGCTCGTAGCGAGCGACGTTATCGATCGTCGTAAACCGACGTGCGCTGCGCCGGCGCCGAGCTCCGCACCCGGACGGTCCCCGCTCCGCCGTCCGCCGCGCGCCGGCGCCGGCCTGACCCGTCGTCGTGCGCAGCTGCACGTGGATGTACGGCGAGCTGACGGAGAAGGAGGCGGTGGAGCGCGTGGACCGCGCGCTCGACCACCACCTCGCCGACCAGTTCGAGATACTGCTCTACAAGAAAAATCGTACGTCACCTCCGACTCCTATTTGTTATATTTACTGTCGCGTCTCCCGCGCGGCTCCGGCCGACGACCCGTCCGAGGCATCGAACCCCTCTGAGAGGCGCGCGCGGATCGGGAGTAGAACGCGAGACGCGAGGGGACGCCGTTCCGACCCCTCGACGGCTCGATACCCGAAGCCGGTGATGACGTAAGGAACCGCAGCGTCGGTAGATCCCCTGCGAGGCGGAAGGATCGCCCCATTCGAAGAATAAAGTCACATCTCAGCCGCACGGGATCGTGCGGTGTGGAGATCCTGCGAAAGGAGTCGTGTCGGGCGGCGGACGTCCGTCGGTTGACGGGGAGGTCGCGAGGGGTCGTCGGGTCTGTGGAAAGAAAAATTAAACGAACGATCGATGAAAAAAAATTAAATACAATTTTTATAAATGCAAGTGCGCGCCGTCGACTTCCCGCGCGACTGCGGCGCCGCTCGCGCGATCCCGCGGCATTAATCTAGTCGGTGTCGTGTCGTTCACGTTCGCATGTTCGCCGCGGCCCCGCGCCGCCCGCAGGCACGCCGCTGTGGCTGCTGGTGCACGTGGCGCCCATCCGCAACGAGCGCGAGCTGGTGGTGCTGTTCCTGCTGACCTTCCGCGACATCACCGCGCTCAAGCAGCCCATCGACGCGGACGATCCCAAGGGAGGCAAGTGGTCGGCCGCGGCCCGCCCAGCGCGCGCCCGCGCCGTGTCGCTGACGGCCCGTGTCGCCCGCAGGCCTGTCCAAGTTCGCGAAGCTGGCCCGCAGCGTGACGCGCTCGCGGTCGGTGCTGGTGTCGGCGCTGCCGGCGCTCAAGGAGCCGCAGCGGCAGAGCCAGCTCGCGCACGTCAGTAGCTCGCCCGCGGGCCGGAGCCGCGCGACGGCGCGACGCGACCGCCGTCATCGTTTACGACTGCCCGTCGGCGCGACGGCCGTCTATGAGTGTTCGGTTAGCTAACGCGAGGCGGTGTAGCGTCGCGCCCGTCGACCGGCGCCGGCTTCTTTTCTTGGAGTTCTATTTTTACTTCGAACCGATTCCCGTCGTCTGTCGTTCCCGTTGCTATAAAATCTCACGTACGAGTGGGACGAACGATTCGACAGTGAAGACATTAGCGGACGAACTAAAAGTGAGACGAATTTTTTCCTAATAGACGTTAACCATTTTAATAAAATAAGATACACGAATCGCCTTCACGCCGGCACCGCGCCATGGACGACGACAGCAATAGTATTGTTTTATAAAGTTTATACGAAGTATTAAGAGAAACATCGTTTCGTCCCATTCCGAACGCGCATTCAGCACGCCCGCCGCCGCAGGTGCTGTCGCTGTCGGGCGACGTGCTGCCGCAGTACCGGCAGGAGGCGCCCAAGACGCCGCCGCACATCCTGCTGCACTACTGCGCCTTCAAGGCCATCTGGGACTGGATCATCCTCTGCCTCACGTTCTACACCGCCATCATGGTCCCCTACAACGTCGCGTTCAAGAACAAGACGAGCGAGGACGTGTCGCTCCTCGTCATCGACTCCATCGTCGACGTGGTGTTCTTCATCGACATAGTGCTCAACTTCCACACGACGTTCGTGGGGCCGGGCGGGGAGGTCGTCAGCGACCCCGGAGTGATACGGAAGAACTACTTCAAATCCTGGTTCCTGATCGACCTCCTCTCCTGCCTGCCCTACGACGTGTTCAACGCGTTCGACCACGACGAGGACGTGAGTGCCCCCCCCGCGGCTTCACCCCCGGGCCCCCACGGGCCCCCGGGTGCCGCCACTGTCGCGTTGCAGGGCATCGGCAGCCTGTTCAGCGCGCTGAAGGTGGTGCGGCTGCTGCGGCTGGGCCGCGTGGTGCGCAAGCTAGACCGCTACCTGGAGTACGGCGCCGCCATGCTGATCCTGCTGCTGTGCTTCTACATGCTGGTGGCGCACTGGCTGGCCTGCGTGTGGTACAGCATCGGCCGCTCCGACGCCGACTCGGGCCTGCAGTACTCGTGGCTGTGGAAGCTGGCAAACGTCACGCAGAGCCCGTACTCGTACGTGTGGTCCAACGAGTCGGACGGGCCCGAGCTCGTCAACGGCCCGTCGCGCAAGACCATGTACGTCACCGCGCTGTATTTCACCATGACCTGCATGACCTCCGTGGGCTTCGGCAACGTCGCCGCCGAGACCGATAACGAGAAGATCTTCACCATCTGCATGATGATCGTGGCAGGTGCCGGAATTCTTCTCTTATTAGCCGGAGCACGAGCGCGACCCCCCCGCAGCCGTCGCGCCGGGGCCGCGACCCCGCGACCGCCGCGCCGGGGTCGCGACCCCCGCGGCCGCTGCGCCGGGGGCCGCGCCCCTCCCCGCCGCCTCCCGCTCCGAACCCTATCCCGTCCCGCGCACGATCCTGTTAGCTTTACCACACGTTACCGACGGACGCCAGATTCCCTCCGGAACCGCCGGCGCAACCCTCCCCTCCCCTTTCACCCCCCGCGTCCCGTGCAGGCCCACGAAGCGTCTCGGGCAGAGCGCAGAGTGACGTCAGCAGCGCGCCACCGTCCGAGGGTCCCGCTCCTCGCGCGATGAGGCGGGACCTTTTTCTTATTTTCTCGCTAAATTTTTAACTTCACGTCGGACGAGGAAACCCCGTTCCCGATCGATGACGTCTGATGATAGAGTTTTTTTTTTAAATATCGGACACTCACACGCACGGTTGTTCGTCTTCAGAGTGTGTAATTTAATATTCGTGTTACGGGTGAGAGACTGGTGAATATGTACGTATATAATTTATAATACATACTTAAATACACGAAGAGCCGACAGATTCTTTTTAAAGAAAATGGCGGAAATAGAACCCGCGGCCCGCGGAGAGTAAGGCGGGATCGCTACCCGCGTTGTATGTCAAGGAAGCACTCGCCCTCGGAATCGTTTGACGCAATTTACTCATTCACATATCTCACGTTCGTAACTGGCCCGAGACGCCCGCTCCCGCGCCGTCCGAGCGTCCGCAGCTCGCCGCTAACGGGGCGGCCTCGTGTCGCAGCGCTGCTGTACGCGACCATCTTCGGGCACGTGACCACCATCATCCAGCAGATGACGTCGGCCACGGCCAAGTACCACGACATGCTCAACAACGTGCGCGAGTTCATGAAGCTGCACGAGGTGCCCAAGGCGCTGAGCGAGCGCGTCATGGACTACGTGGTCTCCACCTGGGCCATGACCAAGGGCCTGGACACGGACAAGGTGCGCGCCGCTCCCGCCGCTCGGTTATACGCGATTGAAAAAAATCTAGAAAACGTTAAACGTAAAGTGTGTCGGTTTCCATATCTCACGCGTGCAGGACTCGTAAAACGGCCGCACTAATGGTCACCACTTCACCAAACTAGCATCGCACGGGCTCACCACCACGACCTCATCGTTCGTTTCGTCGGAAGCATCATCGGGAGACAGATTCCACGACGAAATCACAGCGACGCAGCATCGCCGTGCAGAAGCGAGCGGAACCCGCGCAGAATTCGGAAACAGACACGTTATCCGTTCGTTAGTGAAATGACCCCGGTTTAGTTTTATCCGATCGTGACAAGATACTTCATTATTTCCGTTACGTCGAACGGTCGACGCCGTCCCGAGCCGTCCGTCCGTCCGCAGGTGCTGAACTACTGCCCGAAGGACATGAAGGCCGACATCTGCGTGCACCTCAACCGGAAGGTGTTCAACGAGCACCCCGCCTTCCGGCTCGCGTCCGACGGCTGCCTGCGCGCGCTCGCCATGCACTTCCACATGTCGCACTCGGCGCCCGGCGACCTGCTCTACCACACGGGCGAGTCCATCGACTCGCTGTGCTTCATCGTGACCGGCAGCCTGGAGGTGATCCAGGACGACGAGGTGGTGGCCATCCTGGGTGAGTGGCGGGACTCGCCTCGAGCCCTCTCGAGCGCTCCGGGCCGCGGCGCCCTCACGCGCGCTCCGTTGCAGGCAAGGGCGACGTGTTCGGCGACTCGTTCTGGAAGGACAGCGCGGTGGGGCAGTCGGCGGCCAACGTGCGCGCGCTCACCTACTGCGACCTGCACACCATCAAGCGCGACCGCCTGCTGGAGGTGCTCGACTTCTACCAGGCCTTCGCCAACAGCTTCGCGAGGAACCTCACGCTCACGTACAACCTGCGCCATCGGCTGATATTCCGGAAGGTCGACCGAATCGTATAGTTATCCGTTCTCGATCGACGTCCGTGTCTCGAATTCTGATAGAACTCGCTAGAGCGCCCGACGCGACGGTAAATCGACGTCATATCACGTATGTATATATAGAAACCGAAGGATCGGAACCGCCAATCGCTCGTCCGACGGATCCGTCCGTGTACTGTAGTTTTCTAGACTTTCCGGCGTCCGTGGCGCTCTAGAGACACGTTCGAAGGCGGGATCGCTCTCGAGCACCGCGAGAAGCGGGCCTCTGTCAAGCGGCGCGCTTGCAGGTGGCGGACGTGCGCCGCGAGCGGGAGCTCATGGAGCGCCGCAAGCGGGAGCCGCAGCTGGAGCAGGCGCAGGACCACCTCGTGCGGAAGATCTTCTCGCGCTTCCGCCGCGAGCGGAGCGTGGCCGCCGCGCCCGCGCCCGCGCGCGCCCCCGCCCCCGCCCCCGCCGCAGCCGCCGCCGAGCCCAACGGTGAGCGAGGACTCCTACCCGTACAAAAGTGTAGCAAATTGTTTGCAGTCCTTCGATAGACGCTCGACGCATCGTTTCGATTATCAAAAACGCGTTTCGATCGATCTGAACGGACTCAGTACGCACGCTGCGGGCGGCGGTCGGGCCCTGCTATCATGTCCGGAGCTGGCTCCGACCGTGCTGCCGTCCTACCGTATGACGTGTGTTAACATTGATTGCGTCAGGTGCGACCGCGACCGGCGCTTCCAACAACGGCGGCTCGGAGGAGAGCAAGGCGGGCGCGGGGGCGGTCGCGGCGCGCGGCAAGTGGGGCCGGCTGCTGGCGGGCGCGGGCGCGGGCGGCTCGCTGGACGCGGCCGAGGCCCCGCGCGCCGCCTTTACCCGCTCGCTGAGCGCCCGCGACCGGCCCGCGCCCGACGCGCCCTCCGCCGCGCTGGCGCTCAAGGTGACCCGATCCGACCTATCGTTTCGCACCCCGTATGGCTATATTTGTAGCGGCTAGTTTATCGTTTATCCTATCTCTGTATTCTCGATCTCGTCGAACGCTTCGCTATCTCTGTACCCTGAGGCCGTCCGACAGACCGCATTCGGGCGCGGCCGAGCGGGCAGCGTGCTCGGGGCGGCGACGCGACGCGAGCCGATCGATGAAGAAGCGGACGAGAGAAAGTCGAGCGGACCCGCGCCCGTCCCCGCGCCCGTCCCCGCGCCCGTCCCCGCGCCCGTCCCCGCGCCCGCCCCCGCTCCGACGCAAGCGGCCGCCCCCGCGCCCGCGCCCGCCCCCGGCCCCGCGCCCGCGCACGCCCCGGCGGCCGCGGCGCCGTCGCCACACGACGCCGCACTCGCGGAGCTGCGCCGCGACGTCCGTCACGAAGTTCAGCGGCTGCAACAGAAGGTTTTCGATTACAAGATTCGTCATTACACATCACTACATAGTATAAAACAAAGTCGCATTCTTTGTTTGTCCATATATCCCTATGTACGCATAAAACTTTAGAACTACGCAACAGATTTTGATGCGGTTTTTTTTAATAGATAGAGTGATTCAAGAGGAAGATTTGTATGTATAATAACATTCAATACGAAGTAGAGAAATACTGTAATTTTTGAGTTTTCTGTAAATAATTACATTTTTTTCCGCTTACATTGCAAACGCTGGCTAAACCCTACAAGATTTATCAAAATGATGTACTAAGTGTTTGTACACCTTGAAAAGGTCTACAGAAAAGTCCGCGATGGTGTAATGTCTATCTCTTATGGATAACCCATAATAGCACTTTTTGTCATTTACTTTTTACGAAAAATAATGCCTTATGTTCAAAAAATTTTTTATACAATACAGCATTAATCCTTAGCCAATTAAGTACCTTAAATAAATTGTTGATTTAATATAGATCAATATGGCCGTTTATAGCATATAATTTAAGTGAACATTTTCGGAGATATTACAAATTTAAAATGCCGCGAGGACGCCGCGCTTCACCCTATAGCACTTCGCATTTAGCAGATATGTGTCGTTCTTTAAAGACTTTGTTTAAAGCTGTAAATGTTGTTTATAAAGACATTCTGTAATTAATTGTAAAAATAAAATACATAGGGAAAATGTAAAAGTAAATAAGTAAAAATGTACTTGTTCTGAATACAATGACTCGTCGGCCAGAGGGGCGCGGGACGCGAGCGGCCGGCCGACAGTTACCCTTCAAACACGATAGGGAGCAGCCGCGTGCGCCGGAACACGGCATTCCTTTCTTACGCACACGTATAATTTTGCGTTTCGGGTGTTATTCTCCGATTTCGTGACGCGTTTGACCAGTGAAGCGTTTAATAAGACGCGGCCGTCGACGGTTTTGGTGCGCGTTAGGTACTATTCCCCGATATAGGGACGACTTAATAACGTGTGACCTTACGAAGGTTGTGTGCACACCGGGTGTTATTTCGTCGATATAGTGAAGTGTATACTCAGGGAGAAACAGACATTACGTGTCCGTGGAAGAGTGTAGAGGCGAGCCAACGGTTTCGGGAATCGGCCAAGTACATACAAGCACACACACACACACGTACACATATACACGGAGTGACTCACGAGGCCGGACCGCATACAGCTAACGGCCGCGTTAGGTAGGTTGAAACGCCGGGGCGTCGGGCCCAGGTCCCGGAGTTTGTTTCATCCGTCCGCACGTTTGCGCGGAACAGTACTATATGAATTTAGATATTCCAAAGATAGCAGGAAATCTTCTTGGTATAGGGAGAGGAAATTTTTTTCTCTCCAAATTTAACGCTTGCGGGCCACGGGCAGTAATGAATAAATCAAAAGTACTGGATCGATTTTAATCATTTTTTTTAACACTGAGTGTTAATTAACTAATTTACCATATAGACTCCCACCGATCGTTCGAGACCACCTGTATCAATCCGGACGCCCTATCGACGGCCCTCTGTCGTCCCGCCGGCCCGTGCCGGAGTCTATCAGAGTTCTAGAGAATAAATCGATTTATTTTTTATTTATTTATGTATATTATTCGAATAAATTCTAACAGCTAGGTCGGGTTGAAGAGCTTCTAACATTATTGGCTTCCCGACTCGGTGCGGACCCGACCGAGAGCGCGCCGGACGGGGCCGAGCGGACCGAGCGCCCGGACCGGCCCGACCGGCCCGACCGCCTGGAGCGCAGCGATAGGCTAGACAGAACGGACTCCACCGTCCTCGCGAGGAAACGACGCACCAAGGTACGTACTAACGTCTATCGATTTCGATCTCGTTCGAGCTGGTGATGCGTCGATATCTATACTCTGTCATCTAAAATCTGGATGCGCTGCGGAAACTTGATTTTATATTTAACAAAAATAAATCAATGGTCCGACTCGGTAGACTTTCCGATGCCACGAGATGGGTACGTACGCGGATGAAACCGCGGGATATTGCTTGTAATATATAATATCACGATAGAATCGGACGTGTGTTTTTTTAGGAAACGAACTCTCTTAACCGAACCTTACATGCCGCAATATCGTTATAAGTCTGGAAGCGAACTCTTCCGAACGCCGGGACCTCTCACGACGGTGGCGCTCTCTTTCAGGCGCGGAGCAAAGGGGCGGCTCCTCAGGTGCCGACGCCGACGACGCCCGGCGAGTCTCCGAGCGGCGCCGGCGGCTCGCGGCGGCGCGACCCCGTGTAGCGCGCGGCGACCGCGGCGGCGGCGAACGACGACCTCGCTCGTCGGATCCTGAAGTTTGATCGTCGTGGTCCGTCCCGAACTACGAGTGATACGTTTACTTTCGGACGCCGGTTTTCATCGCGGAAGGACGTCCAAACTCATCGGTCGTCGCGGCGACGTCGCCGTTCCTGGACCGCGAGAGACTGAAGTACGACGCGTGCTGCTAGGTTCCGATTTATATGAACGCGTGTATTTTTGCACACGAGCGTCGAAATAAACCGGAGACGGATCGTCGAGCGAGGGGTCGCATGGACAGGACGATGTCCGTCCCTCGCTCGGCTGATGTCGGCGGCGGGGCGAGGCGCCGATTCACGAAATGCTTTATTCTGCTTTTTATTTAATAATAATGACGTTTGAGTACAGCCGCGCGCCGCGCTCCCGCCGGGCTCCCGCCGGGCTCCCGCCGGGCTCCCGCCGGGCCCTCCGCCTGGCTCCGCCGGGCGCCGACTGACTCCCGCCGCACCGTCGTACACTATTGTAATATATACCTACATATTACGCCTAGTACGTTTTGAGAGTTTGTAAATATATGTATATATATAAAAACAATGTACACTTCAGACATGTAACGCGATAACTGTAGCACTGTTTTTTTCGTATACAATCTCGTACACGCGATCACATAACGACCAATTAATATTTCACTGCTGCATCACGCGAGCGACACGAAGCGCCGACAGCGGATGCGCCCCAAACGAGTTTCGGAATCCGATCATCGAGAAGAAATTTTATAAACCGAACGCGAAAGGTGTCTTTCGTGGTCTCTCTCGCTCATATCTGACGATCGAAATCACCTCGTTATTATATTTGAAGTTTATTTCTATAGAATAATTTAATTTGTCGCGAGCGAGGGCGCCTTTGCAGAGGCGTGAGGATCGTGGCGCCGCAGACAATATAATATAGATTAAGTATAGTTAAAAACACACGTACACCTAAATTACAACACGAAGACACGAACACAAATACTTATCTAAATTTTATACAGCCTCGAAAACTAGACGTCTCGCGGCCAACGCGCCACAGCGCTCCCTCCTGCCTCTGATCGGAGGCGCTCTCGGTGCGCGGCTCCGCTCGGCAGCGACCGGCGCCGCGGCGGCGGAGCGAATCGCTCACGAATCAGAATTCGCTAGCGACAGGTGTTAGCAACCCGCATGCTTGACAGCGTATTTCTGTCCATCGCACCAATCGCAGTCCGCGTCGCCGTGTAGCGGAGCCGCGGCCCTAGGCTCGGTCGTGATACATATCCCCGTAAAGGCGCGACACGGCGGAGCGCTCGCTCGCGGGAGCCTCCGCCGTGATCGGCTCGTCGTTCGTTACTTGTTCACGTTTCTAAAGTTTATCACCAACAGGCCGCGCCGTGTTACGAACTAAGTCGCAGCTCCTATTGTCTTTGTAATAAAAAAATATATTGCTAAAAATATGCTGTTTTATTTGAAAGTAACAAAAATATTTATTGAAACAAATATTTTAAAACAAACGACGATATTTCTGCTTTATACTTATGCAATAAATAAAAAGCAATTTTCCCAAAGTAAAAAAAAAGGTCGGTCGGTCGGTCGGTCGGTCGGTCGGTCGGTCGGTCGGTCGGACGGTCGGTGGGTTAGGTTAGGTTAGGTTAGGTTAGGTTTTTTTTTTTTTTTTTTCTTCTGGTTTCTCTGACGTAATCAGAGTTTTAATTTCGTTTTAATTTTTTTACGTTTAATCATGTCTTTCATTACCCACATGGGTTTTACAATCATTAGTATCTATTTATTTCTATTACTTATTTCTACACTGGTGCCTTGCAATTATTTACGGTTTCTTGGAACTATTAACAATTTCTTACATCTAATTAACAATTAAAACTATAACTAACAATTAAAAACTATAACTAAGAAATAAAGTAGGTATTATGTTGGCTATATCTATTTATTTAACTTTTATTTACAAGTTTTATAATATTTACGCAATATTCGATAAATTTCTTATTATATCTATTGTCTTGTATAAGTAATGGCAGGTTATCTTTACTCATTATTATCGAGTGTCCGATTTCGAAGTTCATTCGTGCGGCTCCGAAGATCGGACATTCTACAATCAAGTGAGTAACTGTCTCTTCAACACCCGGTTCGCAGGCGCACGATGGGTCCTCTTTGCACCTGAATCTATGCAAATACTCAGAGAGCCCACCGTGCCCTGTAAGAATCTGAGTGATCTTGGTACATCCTTCGTGCTAAAGAACCATTGCCATTGTTGAAAATAACAACAACAGAAATAATAAGACGGGCCGGACCTGTGTTAGACACCGCGGCGGACATTTTGAACACGAAAAATAAATGATTTTCATTAAAATTTTGTTTTAATTACTTCGCCTATAAATTTTAATTTTCTCTCGCAATTTAGTTTGTAGATCTTAATTTCAATAATTTGCGGGCTATCCGCATAGTTGATACCTCAAAATAAAGAACAATGACCAGGCATATTTAATAAAATGTTTGAATTAAAAAAGCACAATCTATTTTTTTTTTAAATGCCATCAAAAATCAGCTTTCTCTGATCTTAAAAGAAATGATTGACTTCAAATATCTGTAAAAAAAATATCTCTTAACACAGATACCTTAATCATGTTTTATTACACTGTTTACACATTAGTTTAATAAAATAAAATAAAAAATAATTGACTTTGGCTTCAAAATGGCCGATTATTAGCAAATAATGACATAACTTCGGATTTTTCTTCAAAAATCTTTAAAATTTTATAAAAAAAAAATAGTCGCACTTCGCCTAACATAAGTTCAGTTTAAATGGTTCTAAATAGTCTATACTAGCTCCTGTTTGCAGCTTTGCATCGACCTTCCAAACACCCTGTATATCAATACCTCTCATCGTGCTGTATGCGGCGTGAATATCTGGGAAAAATTGTTTCGTCACCGACGCTGTTTCACCTGATATATACCTCCTGTTCCATTCGTCTAGAGACTCCAGACGGAGTTGTCTCTTGGCGAATGAGACAGGACATTGGTCGTAGTCGGGTCTGCGTTTGAGACCCAAGGCGGCTTCTTTGGCCAACGCATTCGCTCGCTCGTTCCCTTCAATACCTATATGAGCTTTAACCCAGAACAGGGACACTTCTTTGTTCTGGGTCCGACAGATTCTCAGGTTGTAGTGAATTTCTTGTACTAAGGGATGATGTGAACAACCGCTGCTCGCCGATTCCAAGGCCGCCCTGGAGTCGCTAAATATCCCAAAGGAGCTTTCCCCTCTCGTGGCAGCCAAAGCAGTAGCCTGACACAAGGCCAGAAGTTCTGCCTGATACACAGTACAGTACGAATCTAGTTTGTATTTGCGTGCGAGGGTCTCACCAGCTTCTACCCATGCGGACAGAGCAGCTCCCACTTTACCCTCGATCTTGCTGCCGTCTGTATAGATTCGCACTGCCTCAGTACAGTTATCCATTGCCTCCCGGTCGGCCAGGCTGGTATATTCTATTACTCTATATTTAGCCGGGTGCGAAACTTTAGATGGCCTTATTCTCTTCTCTATCTCCCTTCCGCATAGCGCCGGCAGGGCCACTCCTCTCTTTGTCTCATAGAGAGAGGAAGCTTCCCGTATTCTGAGGTCGAGAGGGAGTATCCCCGCCAGAGCTAGCGCCGCGTTGAGTGAGACAGTCCGGTACGATTTTATTATTTTTTGGGCGAAGGCCCTTTGGAGCCCATCCAACCTCTTCTTCACACCCAGCTTTTTAGTTGCCGGCGCCCAAGCACTCGCCGCATACAGCACGATCGGCTCTATGACGGCACTGTAGATGATTTTAATAACTTGAGGATGGAGACCCCAGCTAGTTCTGGCGGCCTTCGACAGTTGCTTGTATATACTGTAAGCTCGCTTACAGGTATTATCCACGTGCTTGTTAAAAGTAAGCTTACTGTCAATTGTCAGCTCGAGTACTTTTAAATCGCTGGAGATGCAAACATCGACCCCCCCCCCCCCCATACTCAAAACTGGGTTGTCATACTTCAACTTCCTTGTAACGATTATCGCGTTCTTTCTTTCTTTCTTTCTTTTATGAGGAGCAAAGTGTAGTTTATTTCGGACACCCCAGTCCCGAACATAGGCGAGAGTGGCGTTTGCACGTCCAGAGATTTCCAGCCCAGTGTCTCCCTGGAACACAAGGACGATATCGTCTGCGAAGGCCTGGCAGTAATCGCCTCGTTCCTGTAGCCCTTTCAAAAGGGGGTCTAGCAGGAGGTTCCACAATAACGGCCCGCCTATCGAGCCCTGGACACACCCTTTTTCCGTTTTACGGCAGTACTCAGAACCAGCGTATTTGACCCGCACCTCGCGTTCCTGCAGATAACTATCTATCAACCTTCTCAAGTTTATCGGGCACTCTTCCTCAGCTAGTCGGACTCTGATCATAGGCCACCAGGCGCTGTCAAAGGCGCCCTCTATGTCCAGTGACACAACGGTTACTATTTTTTTGGACTTTAACCCACCTTTAATATGTTGCACCAGGTCATAAAGGGCGTCTTCGGTGCCTTTCTGGGGCATGAATCCATACTGGCGAGTACTGAACTTTGGTTGAATGTGCCATTTAATTCTGTTGACGGCTAGCTTCTCCAGGATTTTCCCTAGTACAGGCAACAGACCTATTGGACGATAGGATTTGGGGCTGGTGTAGTCGTCCCTCCCCTGCTTGCGTAGGATGACCACCGTAGCTATTTTCCAGATCTTCGGGAAGTAACCAATTTCCAGACATTTGTTGACCATTGTCAAGAACAGGTCTGGGTTCTGGGCTATAACCTTGTCACAGATGTCCGCGGTGAACCCGTCTAGTCCTGGTGCCTTCTTGGGGTTGAACGTCTTGGACACCATCTCCAGCTCATCCAAGGTAAAGGGAGGGTCCTGGACTTCGTTCTCTTTACGGACATTGACCGCGGCCGCAGTGTCTCGTATCCTCTGGTGGCCCGCATCTTCTCCACTTTCCGAGTCTTCTGGATGGAAGACCTCCGCAAGAAGTTTAGCGGAGTCTGCAGGGCTATAGGTTAGGCCATCTTTAGTCAAAGGTAGATCCTCTTGCCTCCTGTTCGTCATCCGTATAACCCTGTAGACCCCGTCCCACATCCCTTCCTTATCTTGCTTCTCGCAGAAGTTCTTCCAGCTTTCAATTTGAGCTCTTTTTGCTGCCAGCTCGTATTCTTCCTTTGCCTGCAGGTATTCCCCCACAACCTTCGCTCTTCTAATAGGGGCAGCACATCTTATGCGCCTCTTTCTAGTTGTCCGTTATCTTCTTCAGTCTGACTAGTTCCGCATTCCACCACGGTATTTTAATTGTTTCCGTTAACTTTTTGTTTGGAATAGATTCTTCACAAGCTTCGTTAATTATATTGGTGTATGTTTGAATAATTTTTTCCAGTTCCTGTTGATCATTTATTTTCACTATTTCCTTACTGTTTAACTTATTTTCTTCCGTTAATTGTGCAATTTTTTCCCTAAAAAGCACCCAATTGGCTTACTTGGTGTTGAATTTACGTGTGGTCCTATTTATTAAAATACCCTTTTCCCTCTGTAATCTCACTTTAAAACATATTGCGTTGTAGTCAGACTCTCGTCGACTTTCCACTCATCCACCATGTCAAGCATCTCTGCTGTACAGGCAGTGACGTCAACGATGCTCGAGTAGACCTTAGCCACCCAGCAGGAAGTGCTTCAGGGGTGCGTTTTTTAGGACTGACTCTAGGTGATCCAGGTATGGGCCGATGGCCTGTGTGGGTTCAAAGTAGAATGAAATAAATCCCATTTCCCCTGCAGTTGTTCTGATTTTGATTATGACCATATTTTCCGTTGATTTGGTATCCAAAGTGACACTCAAATCATTATTGAACACTACAATTGCCGCTTTCACTACGCTATTACCACTGCTAATGCACTGATAGATTCGCGCCCCTTTATGGTCTCTCATTCTACATTACCCCCCACATAAGGTTCCTGGATCAACGCTATGTCTACACCCCTTCTACCAGATTCCAAAAGCAGTTCCTGGGTGGCGAGTTCCCTGCGTTGCAAATTGGCCTGTACGATGTGGAAGGATCCGTCTTTCATATTGCTAGTGTTTGCTCGAGCCGCTCGGAATTCCTTCTTTGTATGTTTCATCTTTAACGCATTGTCCCGTGTCACCACCTTAGCAATAAGATACTGCAGATCTCGCTATAGTATCCCATTTTCTGCGAACGACGCAGTCTGGGCTAAAGGCATTGTGCTTGACGTCCTCCAGGCCGGCCGTCGTGCAATTGCAACAAGTCGGCACCGATCCAGCCTGCCATTCATCGCACTCATTCCTTTTATTGTCTCTTGTCTCTTGACGCTAAGCTGCGCTGGAAAACCCATGTCAAGAAAAAAAGGGAAGAACTAGATATAAGATATAAAAAAATGTATTGGCTTATCGGCAGACATTCTACGTTATCAACTGAAAATAAGGTTCTTTTATACAAACAAGTCCTTATGCCGATATGGACCTATGGTGTTCAGTTATGGGGCTGTGCTAAAAAATCAAACATAAATATAATACAAAGATTCCAAAATAAAGTACTGAGGGCTATTGTTAACGCACCCTGGTATGTAAAGAATGAACACATTCATCAACATCTTCAGGTTGAGTTTGTTAATGAAGTAATAAAAAAGTACGCTGAAGCCCACGAGCAAAGGCTTCATCATCACGTGAACATCGAGGCCATCCAGCTTCTCGATAACACTGGACTCGTAAGAAGACTGAAGAGGACAAAACCTTTTGAGTTAGTTTAATATAGTGATAGTGTAGTGTAGTGCTAGTGCTACTTGAAAGAACACAAGAACAAAGTGTCTCGCATAACAAGAAAGACTAAGATAAGTCACTGGACCTATTCTTAGACATAAGTTAATTTATAAGTTTAGGTAATCTTTAAGTTGCTTATTAGCCTATTGGCTAGATCGCAACATCAATAAAGTACTCCCTTTTGGTTGTTCTTTATAATAGCAAAAAAAAAAAAAAATTCCTTTTATGAGCTCCGCCGCAGTGGCTACATTTTTCGATCGTCTCCTTGCAAAACTTCCTACTGTGACCGTAATTCAGACTCATTGTGCACTGGATAAGGGGAGAGTGATCCTCTACCCTGACCCTTTGCAGGTCGACGTGGACTGCCCCTGCTGTCGTAAGCCTGCGCCATATTACCGGCGATACCTTTAATATGAGGTGACCCATATGGGGATTTCTCGTCTTCTTCCTGTACTTAATTTCGACTCTATCTAATTCTTTCGGGAGATCCTTAAAGACATCCTTGTTTTGGTTTCTTAGCGCGGTCAGAACGTCTTCGTCGCTATTATACAGCAGTACATCCTTTAAAATCACCAGTGGGTCTTTATTCTGTATAACATCGACGGTTAGATCCCCCGCTATTTTTATATTCCCAATTACTTTTTCTCTCTCTTCTACCGATCTACACCCTAGAACGACTTTCCTGTCCTTGATTTTCCTTACTCTGTCTATTTGAATACCTACTTCTTTAGCATTCACAGTCGATCTTATTTTTTGGATTACCTCATCACCAGTATTCGTTTCATCTTTGGATGCTATAACGACGGAGTGCAATGCTTCGCGCGCCACTGGCATGCTTTTACTATGTCCTGCCACAACATCAGCATAGGTCGGTCGGTCGGTCGGTCGGTCGGTCGGTCGGTCGGTCGGTCGGTCGGTCGGTCGGTCGGTCGGTCGGTCGGTCGGTCGGTCGGTCGGTCGGTCGGTCGGTCGGTCGGTCGGTCGGTCGGTCGGTCGGTCGGTCGGTCGGTCACTTTTTTGTTTATTCCAAATTTTTGTAATCTATATTTTTTGTTTATTTGTATTGCCTCTAAATTTAGTATTTTTGCTTTTGTTTTATTTTTGTGGTATGTTATTGAATTTCGAATTTTGATTAAATTGCTGGTATTTATTGGAATTATATTTATTGTATTTCCCACTTTTAATTGTTTCGACTTATTATTAAGTTTTCCGCAATTAGTACATTTTTTCTTGGTTTTATCCTTTGAATTTATTGCCCAGCTTCTATCCTGATGGTTGAGACTTCGCCCCATCGCGATTTTTACTGCTAAGTGGTCTATATTGCCCAGGGCGCCCTTAGCAATACGCTATCGTCTCCCTGGCCAATTTATCCCACTTTTGTCGTATGACACAGTCATTGCTGAAGGCATTATGATTTGTGTCAGATAATTTTGCTTTTTTACAATTACAGCATATTGGTTGTATCCCTAAACTCATTTGTTCACATTCTGATTTCCGGTGTGGTCCCCCGCAGTGACTACATGATTCCTGTTCCACAGTGCAGTATTTTCTTGTATGGCCGTAGCCTAGACAATGAGAACACTGCACTAGTGGCGTCTGGTCTTCCACCCGTACCCTTTGGAAATCAATGTGAGCCACCCCGGTTCCCACAAGCCTGTTATATAAGATGGGTGATACCTTTAATACTACATGGTTGGCGTGGGGATTCCTAGCCCTGCGCCTAAATTTAATTTCCATTCTGTCATCTTTTTCTGAGATATTCTTAAAGAATTCAGCGTTCTGGCTTCTCATAGAGCTGATTATGTCATTATCCTTATAATAGGACATGACATCCCTCAGCACTATGAGAGGATCCTTGTTTTCTACTTTTTCTACTTGGAGGTCTTCGCCTGCTGCTTTAAGTTTCTCTACTATTTTGGTTCTGTCTTCTTTTGAGTAACATCCTACAATGATTTTTCTGTCTCTGGCTTTTCGAACCTTGCCCACTTTAATCCCCTCTTCCTTGGCTTTTACGATTCCTCTTACCTCCATGAGGATCTCTTCACCAGTCTTCATCTCGTCCTTCGAAGAGATCGTGATAGAGTGGAGCGTTGGAGTTTTCTTTTCAACAGTCCCCTTCGCTGCGATACTCGCATATGTCACGTCTTGTTTCGTTTCCTGATTTTGTTCTGCATTGTGTATTACGACAGATGCTTGTCCGATTTTTAATTTATTTATGTCCTCTTTCAGCTCGACTACTTGTGCCATGTTTTTTCTTACCAATTCTGTCTGTTCCACCATTTTTTCCTTTAACTCCGTGAGTTCAGTTTTTTGATCTTTTTCTTCAATGTGGTCCTGCAGCTTTTTTAATGTCGTCGCTATGTTGTAGATCTCCTCCGGAGTTTCTACGGAGGTTTGTTTCGTATTTTGTTGTAACACATTTATCATCGTTTCTTTCAGTTCAATGATTTCAGCCACCGCTGAGGCTACTTTTTGAAAGTCCTTCACTTCTACTTTCATGTTCCTCCAGTTTATGTTTTCTTTCTGAGCTTCTTCAAGTTCCTCCTTCATATCTTCATATCTCTCATCCATATACTTGAATATCTTCACGATTCCACTTAATTGATAATCTATTTCGGATTTAATCTCCCTTTTTAAATTTCTTGAAATATTAAGTTGTTTTTTAATAATATCCATTCGGCTATAACAAGCTTCTATCCTTCCTGCTCTACTTTCTAAATTTGTTGGAGTCTTTTGTGATCTTTCAAAATATTTGGAGGTTGGTTTAGGTTCCGAGTCATTAGAGGGGCTTGAAGAAGAGGGACCAGCCTTGTCTTCTGGTGTTGTCTCCTGCGGCGATCTTCTTCCTTGAGTTGTGGGCTTTTTCATCGGAGTTCTAAGTCCGAGCATGTTGTTTGAGGAAGCTTCGTCTTTATGTATTAAAAAGCAGTATAACTGCTGTCGGATGTGTCAACGTGTATAAGGACAGTGTAAAATGTTGTCCTTGTCACTTTGTAAATAGCTTGTAAACAACTACGTTAGTTTGTGTCAACAATAAAGTTGTCAATGTTCAATGTTCAAAAAAAGCGGTGTAAAAGGCCGTCAATATTTAATAGTCACTCGCGCAAAGTCCGTATATCCAAACAAGAGACAGGGGTCGTACGGCCCGATTCAGGGAGTCTTGAGTCAGTCAGTCTGTCATGTTTATTGTCTTAGTTAAATTAATTATGTTGGAGGAGTTAATTTAATTTAGAAAAACGCGAAAGAATGTAATACTCACCTCATTAAGTGAGAGTGAGGCCGGAGTTGGGCAGGAAAACTCCGAAAAAAGGGGGAGTCGGTCGGTCGGGGGAGGGGAGGGAAGGTACATGCCATGGATTTTTGGGGAATGTGCGAGCCATGATAGTTAAATTTTGAAAATAAATTTTGCACCATCCCGCATTTACCGCCATCTATGAACTAGACGGCAAAGTACTACGCGTAACTGGGTGGCGGGACTCCGAACGCTACGTCCACCCATATTACGTAGTGGTTCAGAGTCAGGCCGCGCTTTAAAGCGGCGCTAAATCCGAATTTTTTACCATAGTTACTAACAGAAGGTTGGTAACTTGGTACTAAAGTAATTTAATAAAAAGTAAGTAATAGAGTAATTTAAAGTAAAAAATTTTTATGTATGCCTTTAGGAGGACTTTTTGGGATACTAACCCAATTTTTAAATTTTGAAAATATGCTGGGATGCCAAAGATATGGGCGGATTAAAATTTGGAAAAATCTATTTTAACTTACTTAGGGCTATCATAGGTCGCGCATTTCCCGCTGTTTCCCGGGATCGGGAAAACGGAAACTCAAAAAATTTTTGTGGGGGTGTTTAGAAGGACTCTTTGGGCTATGGGATCCGTTTTTAAATTTTGAAAATATGGGGGGATGCAAAAGATATAAGTGGATTACTTTTTGGGGGATCCGGATTTTACTTCCTATGGGACTAGTAGGGCATGTTTTGGGTAAGAGGGTGGGCGCGGGGAGTGATTTGGATACTGACATTGGGGAAAGGAGGGGGCGGGGTGTCAGAGGTACTTGTCGCGGATCAGTCGCACGACACTGCGACATTTTTGTCGCACCTCCGGGGGGTAATAGGGGGTGATAGGAGACCCGATATCGGGTCCGGGTGCTAGGAACATCCGGGCCCGATGTCGGGTCGGAACTCAGGTACCGACCGCCACCGACTTGAAGAGAAGACACGACATGGGGCGGTCACGGGGTGATCACGCAGTGATCACGTGGCCGCCGCGTGATCCCGTCTCCATACAAATGAATGAAATCATGACGTCATGGTCTTGATCCGACTCGCGCCTGACCAAAACCGACGCTGACATCACGATCCCGGCCACGTGACCGCCTTGGGGCCGCGCCCTATAAGCACGTTAAATAACCCCATTTCGGCCACGAGGTTTTTTCCTGGACAGAATTGGACCGGGAAAAATTTATATCCAGGAAGAGGAGGCTTTAAAAATGAGCTATGCAAATTTTTGTCCCCCTAGGTCCCCGGGAACATGCTAAAACCCGGGTGGACAAAAAGTTCCCATTAAAAACACCTCCAAACAACGTTATATCGGAGTTCGTCAGAAGGACGACTCTCGACATATTTTGAATTTAATAAAAAACTAAGAGACTCCCGGGGCTGAAATTTTGCATAAGGCAACTAGGATAAGCAAGGAATCTAATAAAATATATATCTCTGCCGCGAAATTATATTAAAAGGGGGGAAATTAAAAGTAAAAATCAAGACATCCCTTCACGGGACCGCACTCACCCTTGTAATTTAGTATGCCATCCTAATTTTTGTTCCTCTTTTTGTAAAAAAGTAAAGGCGGCTCTGCCCTTTCTATTGGGGGCGAGCCCTCCTTTCGGCACTGGCGTTAGGGGGATGTAAAACACCCCTAAAGTATTTGTCACTATTGTTTACAATTTTTGTAAGTGTTATATCTTTTTACTTAGTTGAGTAAAAATTTACTTTAACACAGTTTTGAGTTCGCCACAACACGCACTATTAGGATGTATTTTTGTTATTTTGAAAAAATTTAATTTTGAGTTTATTTTAGGCCGAAAACTGTTTTTGTACTATAAATTTCTACCGAAAAACACTTCTAAAAAATCCAATTCTAGTCCAAAAATTTTGAGATTTGGAACAATTATGAACCATTTAATGATACTTCAAATAGCACTATCACTTTTTGAACTTTACGCTTAAAATAGTGCGCCGCACGCGACTTTGTCCGAAATTTCGGAGGGAGTTTTCGGTTTTTGACCGATAACTCCCTGAGTTTTTGTCCAAATTTTCTGCGGTTTCGACGACACTGTAGCGCTTTTCTTGACGAATAAAATGATATAATCCACTGTAATCCAAAATTATTCCACTTTTGTGATTTTTTGAAACTTTGTATAGGCGCTCCTGCAAGTTGGAAGTGCGCGTTCGCCACGGGACTTAGCGCGCGACTGGGTTAGGTTAGGTTAGGTTAGGTTAGGTTAGGTTAGGTTAGGTTAGGTTAGGTTAGGTTAGGTTAGGTTAGGTTAGGTTAGGTTAGGTTGGGGTGCCAAAGTGGTCGGCCTCCTCGTGGCGCACCCTGGGCAGGTCTTTGGAATCTAATATGTATTCCTTAGTCTTGGCGAACGGACTACTGTGGGGGTGCCCAATCCAGTTGTCCCTCTGATTAGCAGATGGCAATTTGGATGGGCCGGGGACTCCGGGGGGTGGAGTTTCCATTGGTTGACGGATTCGGTTGGGCTTACTATAAGTCTGGCTGGATATGGTTTCGGCCACCGTCGGCCAAGCCCGGAAGCCCAGTAATGGGAACGGGGACCTTCGGGTTGCGAGGAAGAAAACCTCTATAAAAAATCACCCTAATCCTAAGGTTCGGGGCCCGCCGATGGGATGAATGGCTGGGGGAATCCAGTCGCTAGGGCTCCATATCCGGGGGGGTATTGGGGAAATTTAAAACACCATGATGGATAAACGTACAATTGAAAAATCTACCCAGGAGGGTCCTGGCCAAGTCAGGGAATCCCTTGTTTCGACCAGGGGTCGTCTGTTGGAAGTCCAACAGGTGGCCGCTGATCGAGATCGGCCCATCGTATCTGGGGGGCCACCGCATGGTTTAGAGTTAAGGAGTGGAAAAATAATTAGAGACGGGAGTCCCATCTTACGATCAGAGATATCTAATAGTAAGATGGGAGTTCGGAGTCAGAGTCTCGCTTTTCTTCCGGATGCTGAAGAACAAGCAGTCCGAGATGGAGATCGGAAGAGGAAACAAATATCGTTCGAAGATGTTTCCAAACTTGATGGAAAGATGACAAATGAAAGTCAGATGTTAGATTTGACTGCCGTGACCAATTCAGGTAATTTGGATCCACCTGAATTTATAAATACGGGTGAGGAAGGTACAGACTCTGCCAAAAGGCAGAGACTTGACAGACAAGGTAGGAGAAGAAAGTCTTCCGCGGTCTATATCGCAGACGAAAATCGGGCCCAGTCGGGCACTGATGAATCGAGGTCTTCTTCTAGCGATAGAACAGCTATGGAGGAAAACAATTTTGATATGAGGGAGAGCATGAAAAAACGAAGGGAAAACCCACTGAGAAAACGACTGACATAATTGCCAGACGAGAGGAAATCCTCGAAAAACAGAGCTTCTCTGAATTACAAGGAAGTCTAGATAAATGCGCTAAGTCGGTAAAATATGTCGCTACAAAATCCAAGAACCTCAAAGGGGGTTTAAAGCGTGATCTAAATGTAGCGGCGGCAGAAATCGCTAAGGCCTCTGAAATAATTGCGGCCAGAACAACTTCTGCGGATGTGGCAATTCTACAAGCAAGAAATGCTTCCATGCATGCCGAACTGAATCGCGTCAATCATGAGTTGGCACTAGTTAAAGAAATGCTGGCCAATGTGACGAACATGCCAACCCATCCACCTGTTCAGACGCAAAGAAATGTTGGTCAAGACGACAGCCTGTTGGCTAAATTTATTGCTTTGCAAGATGAGCGGGATGCCAGGCTCATCAGAGAGGTGGGTAATATGATGAACGCTAAAATTGACGCTATTGAAGATCGCCTGCTCCCGGAGAAAAGAGTCAGGCCACCTTTGGCGGCTGACAGAAGACGGGATAAAACTTCGGCTGTCCCGATGGTGTCAACATTATCGTCCGCTCAGACAGAAGCAATTTTCCCATCGGAAAGTGTGGTGTCCCAACTTGGACATTCTAAACCACCTTCTCAGCAGGTAGTAGAAGTATCATCTAATGGTACGAGAGGGCCGGTAATAAAGGATAAACCCAAGAAGGGAAATAAAAAAGCCAAGACAGGAAAGAAGTCCGAATCTCTCCAGTTAGAACCGCGTCCATTACCACCGGCTCCAGCTTTAATGAGTGAGGGATGGGCTGTGGTCACTCGTCGGGGTCCCAAAAAGGTGCCTACTCATGTATCTGGGCAGGTTAACACAGCACAACCAACCCAAATTCTACGTAGCGAAACGCAGAAGGGAAGGAAAAAAAAGCGTAAGGTTCGCACACCCAAATCAGCTGCGGTGGTCATAACGCTTGATCAAGAGGCGGTGCAGAAAGGCCTCACATACTTGGAGGTAGTAACTCGAGCTCGTCGAAATATGAAGGTTGATGATCTCGATTTGGGTGAAATGAGATTGAAGAAATCTGCAACAGGGGCCCGACTGTATGAAGTTTCCGGGCCTTCCAAGGAGGAAAAAGCAAGCGCTCTGGCTAAGAGGCTAAAAGAGTTCTTCTCAGACGAACCTTCAGTGCACATATCAACACCAACAAAATGTGCTGAACTGCGCATTATTGGACTCGATGACGCTACAACTGAAAAAGAAGTTGCTGAGGTGATTGCCCGGGTTGGGAGCTGCACTCCTGACCAAATCAAAACCGGCGTAATTCGCAGGGATGGTGCTGGCTTGGGTGCACTATGGATAAGGTGTCCAATCGCTGCGGCGAAGAAGGTGGCGAACACAGGCAGAATTTTAGTGGGCTGGGTTTCGGCCCGTGTTCATCTGCTAGAAGCTCGCCCTCTTCGCTGTTTCAGATGCCTCGAAAAGGGCCATCTAAGAGTTGAGTGTACATCAGAAATAGACCGCAGTGATGAGTGCTATCGCTGCGGTCAAATCGGGCATAAGGCTCAGTCCTGCTCGGCAGTTCCACATTGTGGAAGCTGTCAACGAGCAGGATTGAAGGCCGATCACCGGGCGGGGAGTGGGCGATGCAAGGCACCGCCTATTCCAAAGAGGAGAGGCAAGGGTGGTGATGGCCCGAGGGTCCCCTCGCCACCTGCTAGCTCGGCTCTAGCTTCTACGAGCCAGGCCTTAGGGGAATCCATGGAGATCGTTGATTGATGGCCTCTATGAGATTCCTTCAGGCGAATATCATGCGCTCCATTAGGGCTCAGGACCTGCTATTCCAAGCCTTGGCGGAGCGTTTGGTACATGTGACTGTTGTCTCCGAACCCTATTTCGTTCCGTCGGGCGAAGAGTGGTTCGGAGACTGTGTTGGGCTGGTGGCTATTGCATCTAGGGCTGCAGTCAGCTCCCCGGCCTTGGAGCGCCTGGAGAGGGGGCGCGGATACGTCTCCGCTAAGATTGGAGACGTATCCGTAGTTGGGGTATACTATTCGCCAAACGAATCGTTTGCCGGCTTTGAGCTTTTAATGACCCGAGTCGGCGATTTGGTGAGTAGATTGCGCCCCGGCAAGGTGATTGTGGCTGGAGACCTCAACGCCAAATCCACTGCGTGGGGGTCTCGAGTCACAGACGTAAGGGGGAGGTTCCTGGACGGTTGGTTAGCTTCGAACGGGTTGGTCGTCGTAAACCGGGGGACGGCTGACACATGCGTGCGTTGGAATGGCGGCTCCAAAGTCGACGTCACCTTTGTTGACGCCGCCATGTCACCATGTGTCAATAATTGGGAGGTAATGGTGGGTGTGGAGTCACTCTCGGACCATCGCTATATATGGTTCGAGGTCAACACGCGCCCCTCTCCCATTTCCCCCCGGTCTCAGTCTCGATCTCAGTTGAGAAGAGGTGACGGCCTACGGTGGTCTCTCAAAAGGATGGACGCCGAACTCTTAGTCGAGGCTGCAACCGTTCAGGCGTGGGTAGCAGGGCCCACGGGGGTGAATGTCGCTGCGGAGGTAGAGGACCTCCAGCGACGGATGTCGCTTGTCTGTGACGCCAGCATGCCGAGAGTGCGTAGCACAGGGCCGGCATGTGGGGTTTATTGGTGGACAGAAGAGTTAGCACGGCTGCGCGAACAATGCGTGGTCGTGCGCCGCCAGTACACCCGGTATAGACGTCGCAGACTACGCGACATCGAGGAGGAGAGGCGTCGGTATGAGGCGTACAAAACTGTCCGTGTCTCCTTGCGGACGGCCATTGGCGAGGCCAAGGACAGGGCCCACAGGGAGCAGGTCGAAGAGCTCGAGCGAGATCCGTGGGGGAGGCCATACTTAGCGGTGCGAAAGAAATTTCGCCCCCGAGCCCCTCCCATTACTGAGAGCCTTCGCCCAGAGCTTTTGCAGTCCGTTGTGGAGGCCTTGTTCCCGCAAGGAGCCGAGGTGCGGCCGCCTCGTATGGCGCCTCCTGAGGAGGAAGGCACTGTGTCAGGTGCGCCGGGGGTTTCGGAGGTTGAATTAGCGGGGGTGGTGACACGCATGAAGGCGAAAAACACTGCCCCCGGTCCCGATGGCATCCCTGGGCGCGCCTGGGCACTCGCTCTTGGTCCGTTAGAGGCAAGGCTTAGAGGGATATACAGTGCCTGTCTCGAGCAGGGACTGTTTCCCCGTAGGTGGAAAACGGGGAAACTGGTCCTGCTTAAGAAGGCGGGAAAACCGGCCGATACACCCTCCGCGTATCGGCCGATTGTTTTGCTGGACGAGGCGGGGAAGCTGCTCGAGCGTATCGTAGCTTCCCGTATCGTCCAGCACCTCGAGGAGGTAGGTCCCAACCTCAGTCGTCTCCAGTGTGGGTTCCGCCGGGGCAAATCCACCCTTGACTGTCTTGAGGGTGTGAGAGTTCTGGCGGAGGGGGCGACAACCCGGGGCGAGGTTGTGTTGGCAGTGTCAGTAGACATCGCCAATGCGTTTAATACCCTGCCTTGGGGAGTCATAAAGGAGGCCCTGCGCTTCCACCGTATCCCTGAGTACTTGCAGCGCGTCGTTGGTGATTATCTGGCCGACCGCGCTGTTAGGTACCCGACGGCTGGGGGTACGTGGAAGGAGCGGAGGATGTCGTGCGGTGTTCCACAGGGGTCAGTCTTGGGCCCTCTCCTGTGGAACATCGGCTACGACTGGGTGCTGCGTGGGCAAATGTCCCCGGGAGTGCGTCTGTTTTGTTACGCAGACGACACTCTCGTGACTGCCTGTGCGAGCACACACCGGGAGGCCCGTGTACTGGCGACGGCGGCCACGGCTGACGTCGTGGCCCGGATTCGCCGGTTAGGTCTGAGGGTGGCCTTGGAGAAATCCGAGGCCATTTGTTTCCACAGGCCTCGGATGGCACCCCCAGTGGGCTCCCGGTTGGTGGTGGGTGGTTCGTCCATCGCAATCTCAGGTACTCTTCAGTACCTGGGATTAACTCTCGACAGTCGATGGACGTTCGAGGCCCACTTCCGGCGGCTCGCCCCAAAACTGAAGGCGACCGCCGGAGCCCTGAGCAGACTCCTCCCGAATGTGGGGGGGCCAAATGCAGGCTGCCGGCGCCTTTACGCTGGGGTGGTCCGCTCTATGGCCCTGTACGGCGCTCCCGTATGGGCGGAGCGGCTAACCGTTAGGTCCCTGCCTCTTTTGCGCGGGGCGCAGAAGATCTTGGCGGTTAGGATGGTGCGGGGCTATCGGACCATTTCCGGCGAGGCGGCCTGCGCCCTGGCTGGGTCCCCTCCGTGGGACCTTGAAGCCAGGGTGCTTGCTCAGGCCTATCGCTGTAGAATTGAATCCCGTTCATCGGGGGGAAATTCTTCGGCGGTAGAGGTGGATTGGCGAAGGAAAGCTCAAGTAGAGCTCCTCCGCCAATGGAGGCGGCGGCTGAGATCGCCCAGTGCAGGGTTCTGGACAATTTCAGCCATCCAGCCCATTCTCCAGGGCTGGGTCGCCAGGAGGCATGGGGTCCTTACCTTCCGCCTGACACAGGTACTCTCGGGACACGGTTGTTTCGGGAGGTATCTGTGGAGGGTGGCCCGGCGCGAGGCGTCCGGTGAGTGCCACGAGTGCGGCGCCGAGTTTGACACGGCGCTGCACACGCTCATGGACTGTCCTGCTTGGGCACTTCAGCGGGCGGAGCTCGTGGCAGAGGTAGGGCACGACTTGTCCCTGCCCTCCGTGGTTCATGCCATGGTGGACAGGGAGAAGTCGTGGGCAGCGATGGCCTCTTTCTGCGAGGATGTTATGTCGCGGAAGGAGGCGGCGGAGCGGATCCGGGAGGTCGAGTCTTTGGATCCGATCCGCCGCAGGCGAGCGGGGCGCAGGCGACTCGCCGAAGTCCGTCGCATGCCGCCCTAACGGGGACTTTTGGGCGCTCCGAACGGGGTGTCGGACGCCCAATTAGATCAGGTCCCCGAGGCGTTCGATGCATCTGGTGCTCCCGATGCATCGTCCAGCGGAGGGAGGGGCCACTGTTTAGAGAGGCCCCGACCCGGAGGTGGCGCTCTCCGTGGTACAGAGCTGCTGCTGGCGGGGATGGGGGGCAATGTTTTTATAGGTACCCTGTCCCCGCCACCAACAGCGTGGAGCACTGTCAGGTTTTTAGTCGGTGCGAGTCCGACATACCCGCTGCTCGTCCCCGTCGGGTGGTGATGACCCATAATGGGTTTTCCTGACAAGAAAAAAAAAAAAAAAAAAAAAAAAAAAAAAAAAAAAAAAAAAAAAAAAAAAAAAAAGGTTAGGTTAGGTTAGGTTAGGTTAGGTTAGGTTAGGTTAGGTTAGGTTAGGTTAGGTTAGGTTAGGTTAGGTTGGGGTCCTCACCTTCCGCCTGACACAGATGCTTTCCGGACATGGTTGCTTCGGGAGGTATCTGTGGCGGGTGGCCGGGCGCGAAGCGTCCGGTGAGTGCCACGAGTGCGGCGCCGATTCTGACACGGCGCTGCACACCCTCGCGGACTGTCCAGCTTGGGCGGTTCAGCGGGCGGAACTCGTGGCACAGGTGGGGCACGATCTCTCCCTGCCCACTGTGGTTCGTGCCATGGTGGACAGGGAGCGATCGTGGGCAGCGATGGCCTCCTTCTGCGAGCACGTCATCTCGCGGAAGGAGGCGGCGGAGCGGATCCGGGAAGTCGAGTCCTTGGATCCGATCCGCCGCAGGCGAGCCGGGCGCAGGCGACTCGTCCAAGACCATCGCATGCCGCCCTAACGGGGACCTTCTGGGCGTTCCGAACGGGGTTAATCGGACGCCCTCCTTATAAGGTCCCCGAGGCGTTCGATGCATCTGGTGCTCCCGATGCATCGTCCAGCGGAGGGAGGGGCCACTTTTAGAGAGGCCCCGACCCAGAGGTGGCGCACTCTGGGGTACAGAGTTGCTGCTGGCGGGGATGGGGGGCATGTCTTCATGGGTACCCTATACCCGCCACCAGCAGCGTGGTGGAGCATACAGGTTGTTTTAGTCGGTGCGAGTCCGACATAACCACCGATCGTCCCCGTCGGTCGGTGGTACCCATAAGGGGTTTTTTCCTGTATAAAAAAAAAAAAAAAAAAGGTTAGGTTAGGTTAGGTTAGGTTAGGTTAGGTTAGGTTAGGTTAGGTTAGGTTAGGTTAGGTTAGGTTAGGTTAGGTTAGGTTAGGTTAGGTTAGGTTAGGTTAGGTTAGGTTAGGTTAGGTTAGGTTAGGTTAGGTTAGGTTAGGTAAGGTTAGGTTAGGTTAGGTTAGGTTTTTTTTTTTTTTTTTTTTTTTTTTTTTTTCCTATTTTCAGTGACTCGCTGATGTTATTTTGATGAGTCACTGGCGAGAAACGCCGAACAGTGTGGCCAAACTCGCTCCAGGTCGGGTTGACGGCTTCCGCTATTGGATACGTCCACCGCCGCCCCGTCTGTGCTTTGGGATGGAAAATTTCTATGACACGGTTAGGTTAGGTTAGGTTAGGTTAGGTTTTTTTTTTTTTTTTTTTTTTTTTTTTTTTTTTTTTTTTTTTTTTTTTTTTTTTTTTTTTTTTTTTTTTTTTTTTTTTTTAAATTCACTTCCCCTGACTTGATCAAGGCCCTTGTAAGGCGACAATATTTTTATATATTTTATGTTTTCTGTTTTACCCTGAATGGGTATTACAATGTTTTCTTACAATATTGAATCTTACGACTATTATTACAATTTTTGTTTACAATACAATTTGTACTAAGTTTTAATCTAACTATCTTATTTTTAACAATAAGACTATATTTTACGGACGATTATTATTAAGGACATATTATTATTTATCTAATATTTGCATTACATTCAACTTATGTTCGTGCTCAACTACTATTAATATACAATTTCAAAATTTATTTATCCTATTTGTAATTATGACTTTATTTTAGCAACTTTTATTATGAAGGACGTGTATTATTTGTCTCAGATTTACGTTACGTTCGACTAATGTTCAAATACTTATGTTCTACGACTAATATTCGACTAATGTTCAGCTACTGTTTATATTTACTTTTTGCTTATTTACCCTATTTTAAAATATCTACTATTAATGTTACCACATTTACACATCTAAATAATGATAGCATTACTATTAAGCATTGTTACAACTATTTTATATCTTTATATTTCTTCGGCTAACTTACTTCGGAATGTCTATACTATATTTATTTCCTATATAATATTTTTAACTATATACCTATTACGACATACTCCCTCAATAGTATAAAATTATACTTAGGGACTATTCTTTTAGTACTACTATTTATTTACAGACTTTAAATTATTTAATACTTTATCTTAAACCTACTTGGAAATAACTATTGTATTCACACGACAATGGTGACATTGTCCGCTTTATTTGCTAGGTCTAATAGTCTCAGTATTAATGCTCCTTAGCAAACATGTGCCGGAGTATCACCATTGCTTCCTGCACTGTATACTTTGAGTCCAAATGTCTTTTTATTTGCTGCGCTGTTCTTGTTGCCCGGGGCGCCTTTAGCAGTATGCTATTGTTGCCCTGGCCAACTTATCCCATTTTTGCCGAACTGGGCACTCGTCGCTGAAGGCATTATGTGTCATTTCAGGCAGTTTAACCCTTTTGCAGTTGCAGCACGTCGGTTCCACGCCCACACGAGCCTGCTCGCACTCGGTCTTCCTATGCGGACCCCCGCAGTGGCTACATGTCTCTTCTTCATCTGTACAGTATTTCCTTGTGTGGCCGTAGCCTAAACACCGGGAACACTGCACAAGTGGTGTCTGGTCCTCCACTCTGACCCTCTGAAAGTCAATGTATGCCACTCCGGAGGTTACGAAGGTGTTGTACAGCTTGGGTGAAACTTTCAGCACAACATGACTGGTAAGAGGGTTTCTTGCACGTCGCCTGTATTTCACTTCTAGCCTATTGTCCCCTTCTGTGATATTTTTGAAAGCCTCGTCGTTCTGGTTCCTCAGTGCGGTGATAATGTCCTCATCCTTATTATAGGACAGGACATCTTTCAGCACGATGAGCGGATCCTTATTTTGTATATCCTCCACAACGAGGTTTCCACCGGCCGATTTAATTTTTTCCGCTACTTTCGTCCTCTCTTCTTTGGAGCGACACCCAAGAATAACCTTTCGGTGATTCGCTTTTCTCACATTTTCCACCTTTATTCCGTCCTCCTTTGCTCTAACTATTCCTCTTAGTTCGGTGAGGATTTGCTCCCCCGACTTCATCTCGTCTTTCGATGAGATCGCCACTGAATGGAGTGTCGGGATCTTGCGTTTTTCGGCTGCTTTCGCCACGACGCTTGCGTACGTGGGTGTAACGCTATCTTGTTCGCTTGTCTTTTTCTCCAGTTCTACTTTGAGGTCGAGGGTATGCTGTGTATTTTCACGGATAAGGGTGGAGTGCTCCTTGCTATGTTTACCTACTTCTTCTTTTATTTCCAAGGTGTGCTTCGCATTATGTGTTGCTAAAGATGCATGCTCTTTTCGCAATTTTCCCACTTCTTCTTTGATCTCTGCTGTGTGACTCATATGTGTTTTTACAAGGTTATTTTGTTCTATCAGTCCCTCCTTAATCTCCTTTGTGAGGTCTATGTTCTGGTCTATTAGCCCAAAACTGTCGATTATTTTGGTAAGGGACGTCATCATTTCTAACAACGCACCATCTGGCTCTGCAGCGTTGCTCTGTGGGGGAGCTTTATTCTCCTTGATGATTTTTAGTTGCGACTCTGCGGATTGTAGTTTTTGCTCAGTTATCCTCAAGATCTCTTTTAAATAATTGAGTTGGTATTCGATATCAGCTTTTATTTCACGCTTTAAATTTCTCGAATTACTTAAAAGAGTCTTGATTTGTTTTATTGCTCCGTTTGATTCCTTGATCCTAACTTTGCTATCTGCATCTTGAAGAGATTCTAATGGGAGTCTCGTGTCGTCTTCATCTCGTCGCGGGGAGGGGGTTGGTGTCATACCTCTCTCGACGGAGGGGTTTTGTTCCGAACCCCGTCTCCCACTCTCGTCTTCTCCAAGACTCCTCCTCACCCTCGCTAAGGCTGCTGATGAGACTGAAGGTCCGGCCTTTGGCTCAGCAGAGCTTTGTGGGGATTTGCCACTTTGGTTGGTGGCTTTTTTCGCTGGGGTCCTAATCCCAAACATTTTAAGGCAAGGGAAGTTTCGTCTGACTATTTAAAAGAGGCAGTGTAAAAGGCTGTCTCGTCAAAATTATAAGTATGCAGCAGTGTAAAAGGCTGCTACAGGTCATAAAAATAAAATGAGACAGTGATGCTGACTCGTCTAATAATGTTTGTAATATTTATTATTACACGATATGTCAATGTTCGTTGATGTTAGACGAATAAGTCGTCAAAAGTTCGTCGTTGCGCTTTAGTCCGTGTGTAACACACCACAGAAGGAAGGGGTCGTACGGCCCGATTCAGGATGTCTTGAGTCTGTCTGTCTGTCATGTTTAATGTAATATTTAATGCAGTTTATGTTGGAGGAAAATGTAATTTAGAAAAACGCGAAAGAATATAATACTCACCTCATTAAGTGAGAGTGAGGCCGGAGTTGGGCAGGAAAACTCCGAAAAAGGGGGGGTCGGTCGGTCGGGGGGGGGGGAAGGGGAGGTACATGCCGTGGATTTTTGGGGAGTGCGCGAGCCATGATAGTTAAATTTTGAAAATAAAATTTTGCACCATCCCAGTTCGCGCATTTACCGCCATCTATAAACTAGATGGCAAAGTACTACGCGTAACCGGGTGGCGAGACTCCGACTACTACGTCCACCCAAGTTACGTAGTAGTTCAGAGTCGGGCCGCGCTTTAGAGCGGCGCTAAATCCGAATTTTCTACCATAGTTACTAACAGAAGGTTGGTAACTTAGTACTAAAGTAATTTAATAAAAAGTAAGTAATAGAGTAATTTAAAGTAAAAAATTTTTATGTATGCCTTTAGGAGGACTTTTTGGGATACTAACCCAATTTTTAAATTTTGAAAATATGCTAGGATGCCAAAGATATGGGCGGATTAAAATTTGGAAAATTCTATTTTAACTTACTTAGGGCTATCATGGGTCGCGCATTTCCCGCTATTTCCCGGGGTCGGGAAAACAGAAACTCAAAAAATGTTTGTGGGGGTGTTTAGAAGGACTCTTTGGGCTATGGGATCCGTTTTTAGATTTCAAAAATATGGGGGGATGCAAGAGATGTGGATGGATTACTTTTTTGGGAATTCAGATCTTGGTTAGGTTAGGTTAGGTTAGGTTAGGTTAGGTTAGGTTAGGTTAGGTTAGGTTAGGTTAGGTTAGGTTAGGTTAGGTTAGGTTAGGTTAGGTTAGGTTAGGTTAGGTTAGGTTAGGTTTTTTTTTTTTTTTTTTTTTTTTTTTTTTTTTTTTTTTTTTTTTTTTTTTTTTTTTTTTCCGCTTCCTGTCTGTGTAAGGACAGCCGTGTTTTATCTTTTGTCTTATTTTCTATTACAAAGTTTTTATACTTAACTAAATGTTATTAACTATACATTATTTCTGATACTTAGCTTACATACACTATTTCTTAATTTCTATTTACATTTCTTTTCTTACATCTATTCTTAGCTACTTTTCTACAGTAATTTCACATTTACATACATTACCTCTATTATCACATTTTGCGAATGCTTGTTTTTTAATACTAGTTTTACAATTTTTCAAGAATTGTCTTATGTTGTATTAAAGTACATCATCATTTGCTGTTCACATTATATACTATGATCCATTTATATTTTGTAAGTGTTTTCAGTTTTATAAGTTTGTTACTTTTTTAATAGGACCATCTTATTCAATGCATTTAAACTATTTCTTATTTAATACTAATGCATTTTTTATTATCTTTTATATCTTAGGGACTGTTGACATATTTCTTTTATTTAAAAGTTCTTTATATTTTACAAAATTTAATTTAATTCAATTTGAACTCAACTTTTTTGACTCAAATCTAAAATTTTTATTATTCTATTATTGCTCTTATTTATCTGTTGTGTTACCATTTTTCTTTTACTGTTTATTTTATCTATGTTATTTTCATACCTTTTTGGTTTTACCTAATATATATTAATTATATATGTGTAAAAAATACCTTTATTTCTATTATTTTAATTTTCTTGCTTTTATGTTATTTATTATATTGTATTATCTGGGTCTTTTGTCGGCAATCAAGTTTGCTAAGCCTATGTTACCGTGCTTGATTGCTGGCATGGTCCCATTTTTTCTTTAAGGAGCAACCCAGAATGGGTTTCTTGATAAGCCGGAAATTTTTGTTGACTTACTTGTTCTATGTATTTGTACGGGACTTCCGCGACAGCATCTGCGTCTGGGTGATTTTTACGTTTTCGGTGCTCTAATAATACCGTGTCTTTTACCCAAAATCGAGATGCCGTTTGGTTTTGGGCGAAACATATTCTCATGTTGTTTCTCCGGTTTATTTTGAGTAAGAGATTCTGTTCGTCAATCTCAGACCCAGATGCCAGCGCGGAGTGATTAGTACAGCCGCTTTTTGTCTTGCTAGGAGTTTCCAGCAGACAACTTATAATTTTATTATTGTAGAAAATCCTGTAATTTAATTCTAGTATATTACAGTTTTTCTGCTGGAAGCCCTTAGCAATATGCTATTGCCGATCTCGCCAACATGTCCCATCGCTTCCTGATTGGGCAGTCGCTACTGAAGGCGTTGTGACCACTGTCTTTTATGCTAGCGCTTGTGCAGTTGCAGCAAATCGGAGGTCCGCCAGCTAGCATATCGGGGCAGTCGCTCCTTTTGTGCCCTTCACCACAGTGACTGCACTTTTCCGTAACTGACTTGCAAAAACGCCTGCTGTGACCGTAGGCAAGACACATGGAACATTGAATGAGGGGGGAGTGATCCTCCACCCTCACTCTCTGCATATCGATGTGGAATGACCCAGCCGTCGTTGCCCTCTTCCATAGCATTGGAGACACTTTCATGACGAGATGGCCCTGGTGAGGGTTCCTCGTCTTTTTCCTAAATTTTACTTCCATCCTTTCTTCCTCTTGCGGAAGGCCATCAAAAATATGCTTGTTCTGGTTCTTCACCGCCATTAGGACCTGTTCATCGTTATTGTATAATAATACGTCCTTCAGAACGATAAAGGGGTCCTTATTCTTGATGACCTCCGCCTTGAGTATACTGGAATTTTGAATTTTTCCCAGGACTTTGGCTCTTTCTTCCTGCGTACTACATCCCAATATTATTTTCCTATCCTGCACTTTTCTTACTCTATCAATTTTGATGTCTCCCTCCTTGGCCTTTACTACTTCTCTGATTTTTTGAAGGACTACCTCACCAGTGTCCGCCTCGTCATTTGAGGTGACCACTATTGAATGGAGCGCTTCACGCTCCGAGTGTCGATTCATCTTTGGCCCAGCCAGGACATCGGCGTAGCTCAGTTGCCCTTTTGCGCGCGTCTCGTTTTGTTCTTGCAGTGTGTGCTGCAGCTTGTCATTTTGTTTTTCAATCTGGTCCTTAATTTCTATGGTATGTTTAGCATTGTGTGTAGCTATAGATGCGTGCTCCTTTCTCAGTTTGGCAACCTCCTCTCTAATCTCTACTACATGCTTCGCATTCTCTTTTACAAGATCAGTTTGCTCCATTATATCCTCTTTTACCGTCTTCGTTAGTTCAAAAGTCTTCTGAAAAAGCCCAATACTCCCCATACTTTCGGATAGCTTTATTATTTTATCTGCCATATGTTGCATCTTGTCTAATTGGTCTGCTGACATCACCAATGATGAATTTTCTTCGGATACTCTAAGTTGTAGCTCCGTTTGCGTCAATTTATCTTCTAGGAAGGAGAGTACTTTATGGAGGCTGCTGAGATTCTGTTCGATCTCAGCTTTGATCTCTCGTTTGAGATTCCGTGAGTTATTTAACTCGGTTTTTATTGCCTTCATAAATTTCTCCGTCTCCTGTATCCTTGTTTCTCTGTTTTTCAGAAGGTCGGGGTTCGTCAGAGGTATCGAGGCCGGAACGCTAATGACATTAGTCGAGGGGCTTCGGTCCTCCCGCTGTCGTCCACTTTCGGTTCCACCGCCACTCCTTCTCACATTCTTCCTCTCCATCGTTGATGTGGAAGGTCCGGGTCTCAACTCTGTTGAGTCTTGCGACGTTCTTCTGTCGCGGTCAGTGGGTTTCTTAGCGGGAGTTCTTATGCCAAACATTTTACGGCACAGGAAGCTTCGTCTTCAAGGTTAAAATAGGCAGTGTAAATGGCTGCCGCTTGTCAATGTATTTAAGACAGTATGTCTGCTGTCTTGTCTAAAAGTTTATAAAATTTGTACGAACACAGTCAAATTATACACATATATAACACAGCGTACACAAATGTTTTTGGACGGTGTAAAGGCCGTCGAAATGTTTAATATCGTACACAAGTCCGTGCGTTCACGCAACCAAATAGAAGGGGTCGTACGGCCCGTTTCAGGATGTCTTGAGTCAGTCAGTCTGTCATGTTTTTGTCTAAACTATATGAAAAGTTGGAGGAAATTTTAATTTGGAAAACACGATAAGATATAATACTCACCTCATTAAGTGAGAGTGAGGCCGGAGTCGGGCAGGAAAACTCCGAAAAAGGGGAGGTCGGACGGTCGGGGGAGGGGAGGGAGGGTACATGCCGTGGATTTTTGGGGAATGCGCGAGCCATGATAGTTAATTTTGAAAATAAAATTTTGCACCATCCCAGTTCGCGCATTTACCGCCATCTATGAACTAGATGGCAAAGTACTACGCGTAACTGGGTGGCGGGACTCCGACTACCACGTCCACCCATATTACGTAGTAGTTCAGAGTCAGTCCGCGCTTTAGGGCGGCGCTAAATCCGAATTTTTACCATAGTTGCTAACAAAAGGTTGGCAACTTGGTACTAAAGTAAATTAATAAAAAGTAAGTAATAGAGTAATTTAGAGTAAAAATTTTTATGTATGCCTTTAGGAGGACTTTTTGGGATACTAACCCAATTTTTAAATTTTGAAAATATGCTAGGATGCCAAAGATATGGGCGGATTAAAATTTGGAAAATTCTATTTTAACTTACTTAGGGCTATCATGGGTCGCGCATTTCCCGCTATTTCCCGGGGTCGGGAAAACAGAAACTCAAAAAATGTTTGTGGGGGTGTTTAGAAGGACTCTTTGGGCTATGGGATCCGTTTTTAGATTTCAAAAATATGGGGGGATGCAAGAGATGTGGATGGATTACTTTTTTGGGAATTCAGATCTTGGTTAGGTTAGGTTAGGTTAGGTTAGGTTAGGTTAGGTTAGGTTAGGTTAGGTTAGGTTAGGTTAGGTTAGGTTAGGTTAGGTTAGGTTAGGTTAGGTTAGGTTAGGTTAGGTTAGGTTAGGTTAGGTTAGGTTAGGTTAGGTTAGGTTAGGTTAGGTTAGGTTAGGTTAGGTTAGGTTAGGTTAGGTTAGGTTAGGTTAGGTTAGGTTAGGTTTTTTTTTTTTTTTTTTTTTTTTTTTTTTTTTTTTTTTTTTTTTTTTTTTTTTTTTTTTTTTTTTTTTTTAATTCTCGTCTACCTCCAACGTAATCGGAGCCTATTATTTACAGGTGTTTTCTTGTCTCAGTCATACTAGTTCTCGCATTTGTTCATACTTTCATACAGCATTCTTATTCTTTCTATCATTCATCACTTTCGTTCCTGCGGGTGGGACTCCCGCCTATAGCTACTCTATCCTATTTTCTTAGGTCTATCGGGTAATAACGTATTTACAACTTCTTTTATTGAACTTCACAATGGTTTCTTATGTTTTCTAATTTACATGATTCTTACAATCTAAAGATGACAAATTGACAAGGTAATAGCGGTATTATAACTAAGTTACTGGTTTACATTTTTACTTATGACTATATATGTATATATTATTTAATTAATCTATAGATATATGTATACAATTTAATTTTAAGGACTATTTTATTATTAGACATATCTACTGTTATACTAATTTACATAATATACTTAAGATATTAATCTTAGTATTAATTGCTTTTCTATATTTAAGTTTTATTTCGCAGGTTTACAATTTGGGCTATTTTTACGCAATAGTCCAAGAAAATCATTTTTTGTTTACTGGCTATCACTTTGCACAAGTTGCTAGCTTCTAATTTTATCTCTAGCTTTTGTTCAAGGTTGAAACGCTCGACATCATTTGCTGGGCATTCACATAATATGTGTACCACCGTTTCTGGTATATCTGGGTTACAGATGCATGATGGGTTCACCTTACACTTGAAACGAGCCAAGTATTCGGAGAACCCACCATGCCCCGTCATCACTTGAGCTATGTACCGATCGATTTTAATTTTGCCTATAATTCTGTACGCAGCTCGCGCATCCGGGAAAAAAAGCTTTGTTACCGCGGCTGTATCACCTGTAGTATATCTTTGGTTCCATTCGTCAATCGTCGCCATTCTTATACTTCGCTTGACGAATGAAACCGGGCAGTGACTATAGTTTTTCCTTGTTTTTAATTTCCTGGCGGCCTCTTTGGCCAAAACGTCCGCTCTCTCGTTGCCTTCCAGCCCCACATGTGCTTTTACCCAGGACAGAGTGATATCTTTGCCCTGGTGGAATGCCATTTTAAGATTCCGTCTAGTTTCTACTGCTAGGGGGTGGAGGCAACTTGGGTTTTTCACTGTTTGGAGGGCCGCCATGGAGTCACTTAATATACCAAATGTCCCAGCGCGGTATTTTGTTATCTCAATGCTGGCCCTACAGATTGCTAACAGTTCAGCCTGATAGACCGTACAGTGGTCTGAGAGAGCAAGCTTGACGGCTTTAGCTTCTGTGCCCCCTTTCCAAATGGAAACAGCTGCGCCCACCTTGCCGTCAATCTTGCTCCCATCTGTGAAAATTCGGATTTCAGGTTCACCACCGTATTGTTGTTCTCGGTCTACCAGGTTCAAAACGTCTATATTCACGTACTCGGCTGGATGTGGGTTTTCCAGCGCCGATGCCATCTGCTCAATCTCTCCGTCCCCCAGCGACGGCTGGGGTACTCCCCTCTTTGCTTCATATAGTAAAGCCATCTCTCGAACTCGAAGGTCGAGTGGGAGTATGCCAGCCAAAATAAGTGCTGAGTTCAAGGAGACCGTGCGGTAGGCTCGGCATATTTTTTGGGCAATTCCACGCTGGACAACACCGAGAGTCTTTTGGATACCCAGCTTGTTTGCTGCTGGGGCCCATACGCTAGCTGCGTACAGAATAATTGGTTCTATAACTGCTACATAAATTGTTTTTATTATATCGGAGTTTAATCCCCAACTTACCTTAGCGGCTCTTGAGAGTTGTTTATATATGTTTAAGGCTTTTTTGCTTACGTTTCTAACATGTGTGTTGAAGGTTAGCTTGCTGTCGATGGTGACTCCTAAGATTTTGACTTCTTGAGTAGTTTTAATTTCAATGCCTTTCATGTTCAGGCGTGGGGTGTCGTATTTGAGCTTATTCGTTATTATCACCGCACTCGTTTTGTGGGGGGCGAAACGTAGCTTGTTTACTGCACCCCACTCCTGAACATATTCAAGCGCAGCATTTGCTCGTCTTTCTATGTCTAGTGCGGTTTCACCATCGAACAGCAATATAACATCATCTGCGAATGCTTGACAATAATGTCCTTTTCCCGATAGTCCCTTTAGGAGAGGATCGAGGATGAGATTCCAGAGAATGGGTCCGCCGATAGATCCCTGTACGCAACCCTTGTTGGTACTCTTCACATACTCCTCTCCCAAATATCTCACACGGACTTTTCGATCTTTCAAGTAGCTGCTAATGACCCGTCTCAAGTTTAATGGACACTTTTCTTCTGCCAAACGCACTTTAATTGCCGGCCACCAGGCGTTATCGAAGGCCCCTTCTATATCCAACGATACTAATGCGACAATTTTCTTCTCTTTGAGTTTGCTCCGGATGTGTTGCATGAGGGTATAGAGGGCGTCTTCGGTACTCCTTTGTGGCATGAACCCATATTGGCGTGTGCTCATTTTTGGCAAAAGGTAAAACTTGAGTCGGGCCACCAACATCTTCTCATATATTTTTCCTAATATTGGCAATAGTCCGATGGGCCTGTAAGCTTTTGGGGAGGAGTAGTCTGGTTTCCCAGGTTTTCTGAGTGCCACAACGGTAGCTTCTTTCCATGCTTTAGGGAAATAAAAGTTTTCGAGGCACTTATTTAATAATTTTAAAAAGAGTTCCGGGTCGTCCTGGATCATTTTAGCGCAGATATCGGCCGTAAATCCCTCAACTCCCGGCGCCTTCTTTGGGTTGAAGGATTTAGTTGCGCGGATTAATTCTGCAATAGTAAATGGCGGGTCCCAAGTATTATCTTGTTCCCCGTCATTTGCTCTCTGCGCTTTCCTTCTAGTTTCCTGCTGTATTGCTGTATCATTTTCCTCAGCATCTTTGGGATAGAAGGTATCCGCCAGCAACTCCGCCGACCCTCTCGCATCTAGTACCTTTCCCTCCTTTTCCAATGGTAAGTCCTCAACCCTGTTCGTTGTCCTCCCTATAACTCTATAGATCCCCTCCCAGATCCCCTCTCTATCTTGTTTCCCGCAGAACTCCTTCCAGCTTGTTGTTTGTGCCTTGACTGTTTCGATCTCGTATATTTCCTTTTGTTTCAGGTACTCCTCAACAACCTTTGATCTTCGAACTTCAGCGGCGTTTCTTATTCTGCGCTTTTTTGTGGCAACTTCTTTCTTTAGCTTTGCTAACTTCTCGGACCACCACGGCACTGCAATTTGGTCTTTTAATTTTTTCTTAGGTAGTATTGCCAAGCAGGTTTTATTTACAATTTCGGTTATTTTATTCACAGTTTCATCTATTTGTTCTACTTTATCTATTTTTTGAATTTCTATTATGTTAATATTATTTTCTATTTTCAATTGTCTAAGTGTATTTGTGAATTTTTCCCAGTTTGCATTTTTAGTGTTAAATTTTCTGGTGGTTCTGTTTATTCTAATGCCTTTCGATTTTTGGAGCCTGATTTTAAATGCAATGCCATTGTGGTCCGAGCCAGTAAGTTCTTCGTCTACTTTCCAGTCCTCCACAAGTCGCAATATTTCCGCTGAGCAGGCTGTTATGTCGACATAGCTTTTGTACCGTTGACCTCCCCTGATTGTATCAAAGGTTGGTAAGTTTCCCGTGTTCAGTATGTTGAGACCCATTTCGTTTAGAGCGCCTGCCATTTCATCACCTCTGCTGTCAGTTTTTGGGCTACCCCACCATATGCTCTTGGCGTTTGCATCTCCGCCTATTAGAACATACTTATACTCTAGATCTTTTACTGCCCTCTTCAGATATTCCAGTTTTTCCCGGATAGGTTGATCGGGCTCAAAGTAGTAGGATATTACGGCCATCTTCCATGCGCTGGTATGGATTCCCACCACTACGATGTTTTTGGTGGTGAGTTTCGGGAATTGCTCGATATTGAGGTCCTGGTCAAAGACTGCTATTGCTGCTTTGACCGTTCCTTCTTCCATACCGGCGCTCTGGTAAATCCTAACTCCTTTGTAGCCCCTCATTATCTTATTCCCTCCCACATAGGGTTCCTGGATGAGGGCTATGGCAGCTTTACGTTTTTCGGCCTCTAGAAGAAGTTCGTACGTGGCGAGCTTTTTTCGTTGCAAGTTCGACTGCAGCATAAGGTAGTTTTCGCCTAAGGCAACTTTAGCAATATGCTACAGTCGACCTTGCTATAGTGTCCCACTTTATTCTTACTGGGCAGTCACGGCTGAAGGCATTGTGCTCTCGGTTGTCTTTTTTGGCCCTTTGGCAATTCTTGCATGAGGGCGGGTTTACAGCGAACTCCGGACATTCTTTCTTGAGATGTGGCCCGCCGCAATGGCTGCACAGGTCGATCGCTTCTTTACAGAAGCGTCGGCCATGCCCGTACGCCAGACACCGGGAGCACTGGACCAGTGGTGACTGGTCCTCGATCCTCGCCCGCTGTATGTCAAAATGTATGTAGCCAATTCTGACTGCTCTCTGCCACACTTGAGGTGTCACACTCACCACGATGTGATGAGTGTGAGGGTTCCTCGCTCTCCTTCTATATTTAATCACCAGTCTATCTTCCTCACCGTCACGGGGGCCAAAAATATCCCGATTTTGATTCCTCAGTGCTTTAAGGACGTCGTCGTCAGTGTTCACCGAAAGCACTTCTTTAATTATCAGAAGCGGGTCCTTGTTCTTGACCTCCTCGACGGTAAGGTCAGCTCCTTCCTTCGCCAATCTTTCTTTAACCTTATCCCTTTCCTCTGTTGTGCTAAATCCTAATATTACTTTTTGGTCCTTTGCCTTTCTGACCCTTTCGATCTTGACCCAGCCTTCTTTTGCATTTATTGTTTTCCTCAACTTTTCAAGGACCTCTTCTCCTGAGTGTGTTTCGTCTTTTGACGCAACCACCACCGAGTGCAGCGCACTACGCCTTGGTTGTAAGTCGGCGCCAATTCCTGTCGCCACCACACTCGCGTAGGTAGCAGGCTTCTCAAGGGAGGCAGTGTGTGCATCGATGGCGTGGTTCAGCTTGTCCATTTTACGACCATTTTCAGCCAGCATAAGGGAGTGCTCCCTCACTTCGGCCGCAACTCTCTCATAGGAGAGTGGCTCTCCGAGTTCTTCGCCAACTTTTTTGATTGACTCCTGTAACCTCTTCATTTCGATTGCAGACTCCCTTAGAAGGAGAGTATGCTCGTCAATTTTCCTTGCTAGGTCTATGTCCCTTCCTTCCTTTATAACTTCCTCTGAAGGAGGGGGCGGAGTTTGTTGCTTATCTACAGCTGTACAGTTTTTGCTCAGCTCCGACTCTACCACTAAGTCAAAGAGTCCCTCAATGGCCGATGTCACGCCGTGCTTGATATCACCCTTCAAGTTTCGGGAGCTTCTTATGTGTACGTTAGCCCAAAGAAACCACGCTTGGGCTGCTTCGGTCCTACTTGTATATACTTTATCGGCGGGCGACACTTCCAGTACAGCTGATATCTCCGCTTGGGTAAGGCGAAGGAACTTTTTCTTGTCGAAAGGAGCCTTTGCCCCCTGCGTCGACTTTGGTGCTGGTTTCTTGGGAGATAAGCTGGTTTGAGATTTCCTGCTTTCCTCTTCCCAGTCACCGATACTTCTCCTAACATTACTAAGACTAGTTGTCGCAGGAGACGGGCCTGCCTTCTCTACGTTTTTCTTCTCGGAGGGCTGTTTGCCCGAGGCCTTGACAGGTGTACGGATGCCAAACATTTTGCTCTCAGAGGGACGCGTCAATTTGCCAACAGTGTAAAGCGCTGTCGCAAAATTAATAATAATTTATAATTGTGTATATTTCTTGTCAATAGATGTGTCGTACAGTGACACTGTAAAAAGTCACTGTATGTCTCGTATATAGTCAATTTAAGCTTATAGTTAATTAATTCTTCCTGTAAAGGGAAGAGTTATCAATAGTCGCGGTGAGGGTATAAAATTTTTTAATTAATCGGTCAAAAGACCCCGTACAATAAGGGTTTTCAAAAGAAAAACATCAAAAAGTCAAAAACGACCAGACAGAGTCAAAAAAAATTTTTTTTTTTTTTTTTTGACTCTACCTAGAGTCACTTTATGTAACGGTACTGATAGAGCTCGTCACGCCCTTTCATATGATACCCGTCTCGGGCCTGTAGCTCAAAGGGTCACTGAGATATAGCAATTTCTATTTCTTGTAGAATTTCCAAGATGGCCGCCAAAATTCCGAGAAACTGCCGTATCTCAGAGACTACTGGGCCGATTTCGCCCAAGTTTGGGTTTATTGCGATGAGCTCGACGAGATCTATCTGTTGCTGGCGTTTTTAGATTACTAATTTTAAAAAGTGTGCAAACCCCACGAAAGGAATTCTATCGTACAGTGCTGTGTTGGCGAAGGCCTTGAGTTGAAACCCGAACCCGCTACGACCAATAGGTCCAGAGATACAGGCGTTTTAAAATTTTCAAGATGGCGTCTGCGCTGTCAAAGTTGAATTTCAAAAGGCCGCAGCTCCGTCCCTATGGGTCGCAGAATACCTGTGTTTGGAGTTTCCTGGTTCAACTTTTCCAGCTCTACACGATAGGGTCCCTTCTGGGACTCGTAAAATTTTTTGGCTCTGATTGAGCTAAGACTTCGCATACATGAAAAGTACCCTTCACACACACCAAATCTGTAGTCCGCAAGTTCCTAGGCCGATCTGTTCAAAAGTTATGGCCGTTCAAAGTATTTCAAGATGGCCGCCGAGACGTCAAAGTCAATATTAAAATGACGATATCTCAGCAACCACTTGTCGCAGCGGGTCCGGACTTTTTATACGTTATAAGGCTTGACCTAATCTGCCCTCCTAGTGGGGTAAAAATACAAAAAATTCCGATGACAAGATTTCGCCGAAAACGAATATAAAACTTAAGGACAGCACCATAACAATAACAGGAGTGAAAGTCCGAACCTTCTACGTCAAACGGTTTGGGAGAAAATCACTTTTGAAAATTTTTGATAAGTAATTAAAGATGGCGGAAAAAGCTAAAATCGTTAATTTTAAAGATAGAAGACCCCAGTTTTGGGTCTTATATGTCAATAGAGGTCTCTTAAGACCTATGCCAACGTCAGAATTATTATTTTTCTAATATTTTCAGAATTATATGGAAATAAATGGAAAATTCAATTTCTCCCGAACCGCTGAACCGATTTTGAAAAAATAAAATTTAAAATTAGCGTCTAAATTAGTACTAACTATTAAAGTTAAAACTTAAATTTGTTCCATATATAAAAAAAGCGAGGAGACGCTGGTGACTGATTTTTCACAATTTTTCACTTATTTCGTTAATAACTTTTTTAATTTTAATCACAAAAATCCAAAAACGTTACGGTCCTGTAGATCTTCTTAGCGCGCAACGAATTTCAACAAAAAATTTATAGGTCTTCGATTTAATTTCGGAGATATTCAAGGTTAAAGTTTTTAAGTTAATTTTCAAATAAAAAAGAAAATAAATGTCCAAAAATTTATCTTGAAATGCCAAAGTAGTCAGGATAGTAGTACCTTCAAACACTGTAAATTTTGTCTTCCTGGCTCCACTCCTTCACTGACCTCGTGGTGCAAAAAACCACGTGCTGATTAGGGAAAATTGCATTTCCCAGCGCCAGGGATGAGTTTCCCGGCGCGGAAAAATTTTCCGGGTATAGAGTAAAACTGCCCCGACCCGATGATATATTGGACGTTTATGTGGCTACACTCGTTTTTGCACAGTAATTAAAAAACTGACAAAAATTTCACTTTTAACCTTAAAAAAGGCCACTTTTTCCACTATAACTTTGTAACCACTGCGATCCAAAACTAGTGCAATACGTCACTGTATAGAGTGCACAAAGACGCATTGACTGACACTTTTCACTTTTCAATAGGTCGACTTTTTCCCACGGAAAACTAATTAAAACTGTAGAGCACAAGTGTTTTCTGGCCGTTCTCGACCGCGGACGGGTGCGAACTGGGTTAGGTTAGGTTAGGTTAGGTTAGGTTAGGTTAGGTTAGGTTAGGTTAGGTTAGGTTAGGTTAGGTTAGGTTAGGTTAGGTTAGGTTAGGTTAGGTTTTTTTTTTTTTTTTTTTTTTTTTTTTTTTTTTAATATTCACTTCCCCTGACGTAATCAAGGCTTTTTATAAGCCAACATGTTTAATACATTTATGTGTTTTTTTACTACCCCGAAAGGGTATTACAATTTTTATTTTCTAACTCTAATATTATTTACAATTTTATGTTACAACTAATCTACAGCTCAGGTGCTACTTTAATGACAATTTTATTTAAATCTATTTTACTATTCTAATTACATTTAGGTACTTCTTCTGTACATGTTTATTTTACAATGTATACTATAAATTTTATTCTAATTACTATAATTATTTTATTCTATATTATTTTATTTTACTATTTCTAATTCTCCTTGTTTTTTGTTTTCACTACGTTTTTGCGACATCTTTCTATAACATTTATTCATATGACACTACGATTTAAGGTCTTATTATTTACATTACTTTTTTCCTAATATTTTCCTTAATATTACTTCTATTCGAATAATCACAGATAAGTATACTATTATACTCTTGATTATCCTATTTTTGCAACGTTATGTCTTCCTTGTCTTCTTTAGTTAGTTTTAATCTTTAAATTTTTTCTTTCAGGAATTAATTAGTTTCTGTGACATTGTCCGCTACTCATTTGCCAGTGCAATATCTCAGTATTCCAAAAATGCTGACAAATTTGGCTGGAATATCACAGTTTTCTTTTTTCTTCTTATTTTTGTTTGCGTTCGTTGGCCATTGTTGCCCAGGGCGCCCTTAGCAGTATGCCACCGTCGCCCTGGCCAACTTGTCCCACTTTTTCCTGATAACGCAGTCGTCGCTAAACGCATTGTGTGCAGTATCCGCCAGCTTCGCCTTTTTGCAGTTGCAGCACTGCGGTTCGGTACCGACACGCAGTTGCTCACACGCTGTCCTTCTGTGGGGACCGCCGCAGTGGCTGCACGCCTCCTGTTCCATCGTGCAGTACCTCCTAGTGTGGCCATAGCCCAAACATTGGGAGCACTGCACGAGTGGCGACTGGTCTTCTACGCGTACCCTTTGAAGATCCATATAGACCACACCTATACCCACAAATCTGCTGTGCAGGAGAGGGGACACCCTCAACACAACATGATTTGTATGAGGGTTCCTGGCTCGCCTTCGGAATTTTACTTCTATTCTCCTTTCACTATCCGGTATACCTTGGAAGGCCTCCTCATTCTGGTTTTTCACAGCGCTAATGACGTCCTCATCCTTATGATAGGAGAGGACATCCCTTAACACTATGAGAGGATCTTTATTCTCTATATTTTCAACGATTAGGTTTTCTCCAGCTGCCTTTATTTTATTGACTAGTCTACCTCTTTCTTCTCTTGTGCCAAACCCGAGGATGACTTTCCGGTCTTTTGCCTTTCGTACATTTTCCACTCGTATGTTGCTCTCTTTTGCTTTCACCACTTCTCGTACCTCAGTGAGAATTTCTTCCCCCGTTTTTGTCTCATCTTTGGCGGTTATCGCTATGGAATGAAGCGTCGGCATTTTCTTCTTTGGGATATTTCTCGACGCAATACTTGCATATGATTCCATTTGATTTGCCTCAAGATTGTGTCCTATGCTGCATGCAGCGTTTGTTGATTGCTCACTTCTTATTTTAGTGATTTCTTCTTTCATTTCGGCTGTTTGTTTGATATTTAGCTCCAGCAGATTGGTCTGTTGCGTCATTTTCTCCTTCATCTCCGTAATCTCGGCAAGGGTTGTCTCTAGTTTGTTAGTGTTTACTGCAGCCCCACCTTTACATTTCAACATTCCATTTTCATTGATGAGCTCATCATTGTATAAAAAGCTTTTTCTAAGATTCTCCTGCAATCCTTTAACTATATCACCAATTTTACTAAGTCGTAGCTCGATTTCCATTTTTATTTCTCTTTTTAAGTTTCTCGAGATGTTGAGTTGTTCTTTGATAAGGTTTGCGTGTTCTATGAATTGTCCATGAGCCCTTATTACGGGCGAATAAGGACGTGGAGTTGTATATTCAGGAAGTGAAGAAGCCGCAAGTGGCGTAGTTTGCGAGCCAATAGGAGGGCTCTGCTCCATCTCCGTCGTCGGTTTAGAAGAGCCAGCTTCTTGTCTGTTTGTGTCCTGCGGTGATCTACTTCCCCGAGCTGTAGGTTTTTTCATTGGTGTCCTGATACCAAACATGTTGTTAGGGGAGGCTTCGTTCTATATATAAAAGACGGTGTAAATTGCCGTCAAGTTTTCGTCAACATGAGTAAGGACAGTGTAAAATGCTGTCCTTGTCACTTGTTAATATTTGTTTAGTTTTCTTGAAACTACACAGTTTATGTCATGAGATGTCAGTTCTCCAAAGTTCACGTTAAAACACTATGTTCTTTATACGGTATAAAGAAACCGTCATATAAAATTCGTCGCTCTTGCAAGTCCGTGCGTTCGCGCAAACAAATATAAGGGGTCGTACGGCCCGCTTTGAGATGTCTTGAGTCAGTCAGTCTGTCATGTTTATTGTCTTAGTAAAATTTAACAAGGTGGAGGAGAATTTATTTTAGAAAACATGATAAGATATAATACTCACCTCATTAAGTGAGAGTGAGGCCGGAGTTGGGCAGGAAAACTCCGAAAAAGGGGAGGTCGGTCGGTCGGGGGGGGGGGGGAAGGGAGGGTACATGCCATGGATTTTTGGGGAATGTGCGAGCCATGATAGTTAATTTTGAAAATAAAATTTTGCACCATCCCAGTTCGCGCATTTACCGCCATCTATGAACTAGACGGCAAAGTACTACGCGTAACTGGGTGGCGGGACTCCGAACGCTACGTCCACCCATATTACGTGGTGGTTCAGAGTCAGGCCGCGCTTTAAAGCGGCGCTAAATCCGAATTTTTTACCATAGTTACTAACAGAAGGTTGGTAACTTGGTACTAAAGTAATTTAATAAAAAGTAAGTAATAGAGTAATTTAAAGTAAAAAATTTTTATGTATGCCTTTAGGAGGACTTTTTGGGATACTAACCCAATTTTTAAATTTTGAAAATATGCTAGGATGCCAAAGATATGGGCGGATTAAAATTTGGAAAAATCTATTTTAACTTACTTAGGGCTATCATAGGTCGCGCATTTCCCGCTATTTCCCGGGATCGGGAAAACGGAAACTCAAAAAATTTTTGTGGGGGTGTTTAGAGGGACTCTTTGGGCTATGGGATCCGTTTTTAAATTTTGAAAATATTGGGGGATGCAAGAGATGTGGGTGGATTACTTTTTGGGGGATCCGGATTTTACTTCCTATGGGACTAGTAGGGCATGTTTTGGGTAAGAGGGTGGGCGCGGGGAGTGATTTGGATACTGACATTGGGGAAAGGAGGGGGCGGGGTGTCAGAGGTACTTGTCGCGGATCAGTCGCACGACACTGCGACTTTTTTGTCGCACCTCCGGGGGGTAATAGGGGGTGATAGGAGACCCGATATCGGGTCCGGGTGCTAGGAACATCCGGGCCCGGTGTCGGGTCGGAACTCAGGTACCGACCGCCACCGACTTGAAGAGAAGACACGACATGGGGCGGTCACGGGGTGATCACGCAGTGATCACGTGGCCGCCGCGTGATCCCGTCTCCATACAAATGAATGAAATCATGACGTCATGGTCTTGATCCGACTCGCGCCTGACCAAAACCGACGCTGACATCACGATCCCGGCCACGTGACCGCCTTGGGGCCGCGCCCTATAAGCACGTTAAATAACGCCATTTCGGCCACGAGGTTTTTTCCTGGACAGAATTGGACCGGGAAAAATTTATATCCAGGAAGAGGAGGCTTTAAAATTGAGCTATGCAGATTTTTGTCCCCCTCGGTCCCCGGGAACATGCTAAAACCCGGGTGGACAAAAAGTTCCCATTAAAAACACCTCCAAACAACGTTATATCGGAGTTCGTCAGAAGGACGACTCTCGACATATTTTGAATTTAATAAAAAACTAAGAGACTCCCGGGGCTGAAATTTTGCATAAGGCAACTAGGATAAGCAAGGAATCTAATAAAATATATATCACTGCCGCGAAATTATATTAAAAGGGGGAAAATTAAAAGTAAAAATCAAGACATCCCTTCACGGGACCGCACTCACCCTTGTAATTTAGTATGCCATCCTAATTTTTGTTCCTCTTTTTGTAAAAGAGTAAAGGCGGCTCTGCCCTTTCTATTGGGGGCGAGCCCTCCGTTCGGCACTGGCGTTAGGGGGTTGTAAAACACCCCTAAAGTATTTGTCACTATTGTTTACACTTTTTGTAACTATTGTATCTTTTTACTCAGTTGAGTAAAAATTTACTTGAACACAGTTTTGGGTTCGCCACAACTTGCACTATAAGGCTATATTTTTATAATTTTGAAAAAGTTTAATTTTGAATTTGTTTTAGGTCGAAAACTGTTTTTGTACCGTAAAATTTTACCAAAAAACACTTCTAAAAAATCCAATTCTTGTCCAAAAAATTTGAGATTTGGCACAATTATGTGCCGTTTAATGGTACTTATAATAGCACTTTCACTTTAAAAACTTTACACTTAAAATCGTGCGCCGCACGCGACTTTGTCCGAAAATCGGGTGTCACTTTGAGTTTTCACACTGATAACTCCGCGAAAAATTTTTCGATTTTCACGCGGTTTTCACGATTCGAAAGCGCTTAACGAGATCTTTAAAATGATGTGTCGTTCAGGTTTGTACGAACACTTTTGCCACTTAAATGAATTTTTAACCGTTTATATGGGCGCTCCCGAGGCTTGGGCGTGCGCGCTCGGCACGGGACTTAGCGCGCGACTGGGTTAGGTTAGGTTAGGTTAGGTTAGGTTAGGTTAGGTTAGGTTAGGTTAGGTTAGGTTAGGTTAGGTTAGGTTAGGTTAGGTTAGGTTAGGTTAGGTTAGGTTAGGTTAGGTTAGGTTAGGTTAGGTTAGGTTAGGTTAGGTTAGGTTAGGTTAGGTTAGGTTAGGTTAGGTTAGGTTAGGTTAGGTTAGGTTAGGTTAGGTTAGGTTAGGTTAGGTTAGGTTAGGTTAGGTTAGGTTAGGTTAGGTTAGGTTAGGTTAGGTTAGGTTAGGTTAGGTTAGGTTAGGTTAGGTTAGGTTAGGTTAGGTTAGGTTAGGTTAGGTTAGGTTAGGTTAGGTTAGGTTAGGTTAGGTTAGGTTAGGTTAGGTTAGGTTAGGTTAGGTTAGGTTAGGTTAGGTTAGGTTAGGTTAGGTTAGGTTAGGTTAGGTTAGGTTAGGTTAGGTTAGGTTAGGTTAGGTTAGGTTAGGTTAGGTTAGGTTAGGTTAGGTTAGGTTTTTTTTTTTTTTTTTTTTTTTTTTTTTTTTTTTTTTTTTTTTTTTTTTTTTTTTTTTTTTTTTTTTTTTTTTATTCACTTCCCCTGACTTAATCAAGGCCCTTGTAAGGCGACAATATTTTTATATATTTTAAGTTTTCTGTTTTACCCTGAATGGGTATTACAATGTTTTCTTACAATATTGAATCTTACGACTATTATTACAATTTTTGTTTACAATACAATTTGTACTAAGTTTTAATCTAACTATCTTATTTTTAACAATAAGACTATATTTTACGGACGATTATTATTAAGGACATATTATTATTTATCTAATATTTGTATTACATTCAACTTATGTTCGTGCTCAACTACTATTAATATACAATTTCAAAATTTATTTATCCTATTTGTAATTATGACTTTATTTTAGCAACTTATATTATGAAGGACGTGTATTATTTGTCTCAGATTTACGTTACGTTCGACTAATGTTCAAATACTTATGTTCTACGACTAATATTCGACTAATGTTCAGCTACTGTTTATATTTACTTTTTGCTTATTTACCCTATTTTAAAATATCTACTATTAATGTTACCACATTTACACATCTAAATAATGATAGCATTACTATTAAGCATTGTTACAACTATTTTATATCTTTATATTTCTTCGGCTAACTTACTTCGGAATGTCTATACTATATTTATTTCCTATATAATATTTATAACTATATACCTATTACGACATACTCCCTCAATAGTATAAAATTATACTTAGGGACTATTCTTTTAGTACTACTATTTATTTACAGACTTAAAAATATTTAATACTTTATCTAAACCTACTTGGAAATAACTATTGTATTCACACGACAATGGTGACATTGTCCGCTTTATTTGCTAGGTCTAATAGTCTCAGTATTAATGCTCCTTAGCAAACATGTGCCGGAGTATCGCCATTGCTTCCTGCACTGTATACTTTAAGTCCAAATGTCTTTTTATTTGCTGCGCTGTTCTTGTTGCCCGGGGCGCCTTTAGCAGTATGCTATTGTTGCCCTGGCCAACTTATCCCATTTTTGCCGAACTGGGCACTCGTCGCTGAAGGCATTATGTGTCATTTCAGGCAGTTTAACCCTTTTGCAGTTGCAGCACGTCGGTTCCACGCCCACACGAGCCTGCTCGCACTCGGTCTTCCTATGCGGACCCCCGCAGTGGCTACATGTCTCTTCTTCATCTGTACAGTATTTCCTTGTGTGGCCGTAGCCTAAACACCGGGAACACTGCACAAGTGGTGTCTGGTCCTCCACTCTGACCCTCTGAAAGTCAATGTATGCCACTCCGGAGGTTACGAAGGTGTTGTACAGCTTGGGTGAAACTTTCAGCACAACATGACTGGTAAGAGGGTTTCTTGCACGTCGCCTGTATTTCACTTCTAGCCTATTGTCCCCTTCTGTGATATTTTTGAAAGCCTCGTCGTTCTGGTTCCTCAGTGCAGTGATAATGTCCTCATCCTTATTATAGGACAGGACATCTTTCAGCACGATGAGCGGATCCTTATTTTGTATATCCTCCACAACGAGGTTTCCACCGGCCGATTTAATTTTTTCCGCTACTTTCGTCCTCTCTTCTTTGGAGCGACACCCAAGAATAACCTTTCGGTGATTCGCTTTTCTCACATTTTCCACCTTTATTCCGTCCTCCTTTGACTATACCTCTTAGTTCGGTGAGGATTTGCTCCCCCGACTTCATCTCGTCTTTCGATGAGATCGCCACTGAATGGAGTGTCGGGATCTTGCGTTTTTCGGCTGCTTTCGCCACGACACTTGCGTACGTGGGTGTAACGCTATCTTGTTCGCCTGTCTTTTTCTCCAGTTCTACTTTGAGGTCGAGGGTATGCTGTGTATTTTCACGGATAAGGGTGGAGTGCTCCTTGCTATGTTTACCTACTTCTTCTTTTATTTCCAAGGTGTGCTTCGCATTATGTGTTGCTAAAGATGCATGCTCTTTTCGCAATTTTCCCACTTCTTCTTTGATCTCTGCTGTTTGGTTCATATGTGCCATCACAAGGTTGCCTTGCTCTATGAGTACCTCTTTAATTTCCCTTGTGAGGTCTATGTTCTGGTCTATTAGCCCAAAACTTTCGATTATTTTGGTAAGGGACGTCATCATTTCTAACAACGCACCATCTGGCTCTGCAGCGTTGCTCTGTGGGGGAGCTTTATTCTCCTTGATGATTTTTAGTTGCGACTCTGCGGATTGTAGTTTTTCCTCAGTTATCCTCAAGATCTCTTTTAAATAATTGAGTTGGTATTCGATATCAGCTTTTATTTCACGCTTTAAATTTCTCAATTACTTAAAAGAGTCTTGATTTGTTTTATTGCCCCGTTTGATTCCTTGATCCTAACTTTGCTATCTGCATCTTGAAGAGATTCTAATGGGAGTCTCGTGTCGTCTTCATCTCGTCGCGGGGAGGGGGTTGGTGTCATACCTCTCTCGACGGAGGGGTTTTGTTCCGGACCCCGTCTCCCACTCTCGTCTTCTCCAAGACTCCTCCTCACCCTCGCTAAGGCTGCTGATGAGACTGAAGGTCCGGCCTTTGGCTCAGCAGAGCTTTGTGGGGATTTGCCACTTTGGTTGGTGGCTTTTTTCGCTGGGGTCCTAATCCCAAACATTTTAAGGCAAGGGAAGTTTCGTCTGACTATTTAAAAGAGGCAGTGTAAAAGGCTGTCTCGTCAAAATTATAAGTATGCAGCAGTGTAAAAGGCTGCTACAGGTCATAAAATAAAATGAGACAGTGATGCTGTCTCGTCTAATAATGTTTTGTAATATTTATTATTACACAATATGTCAATGTTCGTTGATGTTAGACGAATAAGTCGTCAAAAGTTCGTCGTTGCGCTTTAGTCCGTGTGTAACACACCACAGAAGGAAGGGGTCGTACGGCCCGATTCAGGATGTCTTGAGTCTGTCTGTCTGTCATGTTTAATGTAATATTTAATGCAATTTATGTTGGAGGAAAATGTAATTTAGAAAAACGCGAAAGACTATAATACTCACCTCATTAAGTGAGAGTGAGGCCGGAGTTGGGCAGGAAAACTCCGAAAAAGGGGAGTCGGTCGGTCGGGGGGAGGGGAAGGGAAGGTACATGCCATGGATTTTTGGGGAATGCGCGAGCCATGATAGTTAAATTTTGAAAATAAAATTTTGCACCATCCCAGTTCGCGCATTTACCGCCATCTATGAACTAGACGGCAAAGTACTGCGCGTAACCGGGTGGCGAGACTCCGACTACTACGTCCACCCATATTACGTAGCAGTTCAGAGTCGGGCCGCGCTTTAGAGTGGCGCTAAATCCGAATTTGTACCATAGTTGCTAACAGAAGGTTGGCAACTTGGTAGTAAAGTAATTTAATAAAAAGTAAGTAATAGAGTAATTTAAAGTAAAAAATTTTTATATATGCCTTTAGGAGGACTTTTCAGGATACTGAATCAGTTTATAAATTTTGAAAATATGCTAGGATGCCAAAGATATGGGCGGATTAAAATTTGGAAAATTCTATTTTAACTTACTTAGGGCTATCATGGGTCGCGCATTTCCCGCTATTTCCCGGTGTCAGGAAAACAGAAACTCAAAAAATTTTTGTGGGGGTGTTTAGAAGGACTCTTTGGGCTATGGGATCCGTTTTTAGATTTCAAAAATATGGGGGGATGCAAGAGATGTGGATGGATTACTTTTTTGGGAATTCAGATCTTACTCTCTATGGGACTAGGTGGGGCATGTTTTGGGGATGGGAGTGGGCGCGGGGGGTGATATTGGGTATTGGAGTTGGGTACACGGGGGGGTGTTGACAGAAAAGCATGTCGCAGGTCTGTTGCGCGACATTGCGACACTTCTGTCGCACCCTCTGGGGGTAATAGGGGGTGATGGAAGACCCGATATCGGGCCCGAATGCTCGAATACACGGAATATCCGGACCCGGTGTCGGGTCGGGGCACAGGTACCGGCCGCTACCGACTTGAAGAGAAGACGCAACACGGGGCGGGCACGCCGCGGGGGGGGACCGCCGCGTGATTCCGTCTCCATACAAATTAGTTAAAACGTGACGTCATAGGCCCGATCCGACTCGCGCCTGACCATAAACCGATGCTGACATCACGTTCCCGGCCACGTGACCGCCTTGGGGCCGCGCCCTATATGCACGTAAAATAACCCCATTTCGGCCACGAGGTTTTTTCCTGGACCGAATTGGACCGAACAAAGTTTATATCCAGGAAGAAGAGGTCTTTAAAATGAGATGTGCAAATTTTTGTCCCCCTAGTCCCCCGGGAACAGGTCAAAAACTCGGTTGAACAAAAAATTCCCATTGTAAACACCTCAAACAACGTTATGTCGGAGTCAATCAGAAGGATGACTCTCGACAGATTTTGAATTTAATAAAAAACTAAGAGACTCCCGGGCCTGAAATTTTGCATAAGGCAACTAGGATAAGTAAGGAATTTAATAATATATATATCACTGCCGCGAAATTATATTAAAAGGGGGGAAATTAAAAGTAAAAATCAAGACATCCCTTCACGGGACCGCACTCACCCTTGTATCTTAGCACGCCATCCTGATTCCCTTTTTTCTTTTTGAAAAAGGGTGTAAGCGGCTCTGCCCTTTTTGATAGGGGCGAGCCCGCTGCCCAGCAATGTTGTTTGGGGGTTGAAAAACACCCTCAAAGTGTTGGTCGTCAATGTTTACAAATTTTCTTTCACTAATATCTTTTTACTCAGTAGAGTAAAAAATATGCACAACACCAATTCTAGTTCGCCTTGCTGAGTAGTACACAAATATAATTTTGGAATAATTTTAAGACTAATTTTTGGACTGTTTTTTAATCGAAAACTGATTTTACTGTAGAAATTTTTAAAGAAAATGTGTCACCAAAAATCCAAATGAAGTCCGAAAAATCTAAAATTTTGCACAAGTGTGCTCTGTCTAACGACACACAGGATGGCACTTTCACTTTTATACTTTCTCGCGAGAAATCTCGCGCCGCACGCGGGTTTATACGAAAATCCGGCAGAAGATTTGGGTTTTATACCGATAACTTCTAGGGTTTTTGTCCGATTTTCACCCGGTTTTCACTATTGTGTAGCGCTTGACTTTACGCACAATTTGATGTATAGCACTCCACTGCAATCCAAAATTTTCCCACTTTTCCGATTTTTTCAAACTTTGTATAGGCGCTCCTTAGTGTTGGAGGTGCGCGTTCGCCACGGGACTTAGCGCGCGACTGGTTAGGTTAGGTTAGGTTAGGTTAGGTTAGGTTAGGTTAGGTTAGGTTAGGTTAGGTTAGGTTAGGTTAGGTTAGGTTAGGTTAGGTTAGGTTAGGTTAGGTTAGGTTAGGTTAGGTTAGGTTAGGTTAGGTTAGGTTAGGTTAGGTTAGGTTAGGTTAGGTTAGGTTAGGTTAGGTTAGGTTAGGTTAGGTTAGGTTAGGTTAGGTTAGGTTAGGTTAGGTTAGGTTAGGTTAGGTTAGGTTAGGTTAGGTTAGGTTAGGTTAGGTTAGGTTAGGTTAGGTTAGGTTAGGTTAGGTTAGGTTAGGTTAGGTTAGGTTAGGTTAGGTTAGGTTTTTTTTTTTTTTTTTTTTTTTTTTTTTTTTTTTTTTTTTTTTTTTTTTTTTTTCTTAATCTAGTTTAGCCACGCAGTGTATTATTTATTACTTATACTAACGTTAATCAGTTTGTCACAGTTTTTCCTTAAAAGTATTTTATTGGAAGAGCGCGATTTGATACGCTCTTCCAATAATTAATCAGTCGCGCGTCAGTTTTCTGACTGCCTATATACTATCTTAAAATTTAACTTATATAGTCTAGAAGGTAAAACATGAATTTTGACAATTAATAATTAGTAATCAGTCATGCGTCAGTTTTCTGACTGCCAACATACAATCTTAAAATGTAGCTAGTATAGTCTTAAAGGTAAAACACGGATTTTAACAATTAATACTTAGTAATCAATATCACGTCAGTTTTCTGACTGCCTAAATAAAATACTATCTTAAAATTATCTTACGTAATCTTAAAGGTAAAACACGGATTTTAACAATTAATAATTAGTAATCAATACCACGTCAGTTTTCTGACTGCCTAAATACTATCTTACAATTATCTTATGTAATCTTATAAAGCATGAATTTAAACAATTAATAATTAGAGTTAGGGTCTGTTGTCGGACCCGGGAGGAGAAGTCGAATAATTAGTGTTAGTTGCGGTCCCGTTGAACGTCTTCAGTCGGCTGTATATATTTCTAATTAAAGTCACGTATGAGTGAACAGTCCTGTGGTGGTTTAGTAGTTCTGTGAGTGTGTAAGGCGAGGCGTCGTAGTAGCGGCAGGTCTGTTCATGGTCAAAACGGTACGTGTCAAAGTAAGGGCACCGTTGTAGTAGGTGCTCAACCGTCTGAGGCGTAAAGTTGTCGCAGGGGCAGTGGTCGTCTGGTGTTATTTTGAATCTTCTTAAATATTGTTTGTGGTATCCGTGCCCCGTCAGTACTTGAGTCAAGTAAAAGTCGATTTTGGTCTTGTCAAAAAGTTCCTTAATATGGTCGAGTGTGGGCAGTAGAGAGTGAGTGTGTCGGCCGGTAAGAGATGATTGATATAGTCTAGTAGCGTGGTTGGTGCTTTCTGTCTTGAGTCTGTGCTTGACGAAACTGATGGGGAAATGAGAGTACGAGGGGCTCCTGTGTAGCTTGGCACCTGCCTTGGCCGCTGCGTCTGCCGCCTCGTTCCCGGGGATGCCTACGTGGCTCCGTACCCACGCGAAGTCTATAGTGCCTGTTGTGTGGTTGCTGATAGTGTGATGAATATGTGAGACTAGAGGAGATGTATTGCTCCGACTTTCCAATGCCTTAATAGCAGAGAGAGAGTCGGAGAATATTTTAATGTGTTTGCGGGGGTACTGTTTGGTGCCCCATGTACATGCCTGATCAATGGCCAGCAGTTCCGCTTGGAAGACTGAGCAGCACTTGTGCAGCTTGAACTTTCGGGAGTGCATTACGGTTCCGTCTGTTAAGCAGATGAACGCCGCTCCGACTGATCCGTCCTCCAGCTTGCTGCCGTCCGTGTAAATTTGTAGAGTATCCTGTGTGGTGTCGGCAGTGATCTCGTCAATGGTGTTGTATGAGGGTGATTGTATGCTGATCCTGTGAGCGGGGTGTAGCAATTGGCTTGGATGGGTTTTTTGTTCGAGTGTGATATCGTGTGGCAGGAAGTCAGTGATTCCCTTGAGTTTTATTGATTGTGTAGCGTGGACCTCGATGACCTTGCGGTCAAGGGGCGTGAACTGTGCCAGTGCAATGGCTGCAGTGGTGGAGATAGTGTGGAACCCTCTGATAGCTTTGATCGCGAATCCCCTCTGCATTCCCAATAGACTTTTGGCGATGTACTTTTTGTGGGCCACCTGTCCCCATATGCCAGCGGCATACGTGACGATTGGCTCGATCACTTGTCGATATATTATTTGGACGTTTTCGGGGTGCATCCCCCAAGTGGGTCTGCAGAATACACAGAGTCTACTGAATATGCGGTTGGCCTTGGCGACAATGTATTGTGCGTGTTCCTGAAAGTTAAGTTTTTCGTCAATGTATACCCCCAAAAATCGGATGCTTTTTTCGAACCGGAGCCGTTCCCCGTTCATAGTAATGAGGGCCTTCTTGGCCTTGGGTTTGAAAGCGACCACCTGGGTCTTGAGCGGGCCAAATTGTAGCTTGACCCCTTGGCCCCATTCTGAGATGGTCTTTAAAGCAGAGTTGGTACTTTCCTGTAGGGTATTGACGTCCTTAGCTTGGGTGATGAGTAGCACATCGTCAGCGAATGCTTGGATATGGCACCCTGCTGGTAGCTCTGCAGCCAGCAGCTCGTCCAGGATGAAATTCCACATGACTGGTCCGCAGGTGGAGCCCTGAACGCATCCCTTGCTCATGGTCTTGCAAGCTCGGCTGCCCGCGTGGTCAAGGATGACCTCGCGGTCCCGCAGGTAGTCGCTGATTAGGGCGAAGATATTTCCCGGGCAGCCGACTTTGCGCAACCTCTCCATCAGAGCTGGCCACCAAGCATTGTCAAATGCAGCCCTGATGTCAAGGGAGACTGCCAGAACAAGCTCCTTGTCAGCTACCGCACTCCTGACAATGGAGAGCGCAGCATCGATAGCGGCGGTGGTGCTGACTTGTTCCCTAAACCCAAATTGCTTCGGGTTCATACTGTTGGTCTTGTAGGCTGAGTAGATGGCGCGGTTAATAAAGAGTCGTTCAAGCAGCTTTCCAAATACCGGTATGAGTCCTATGGGTCTGTGTGAGTCGAGTCTACTGTAGTCGCTTTTGCCAGGTTTCGGTATGATTTTCAAGTAAGCCACCTTCCACTGCCGGGGGAAATGGTGGAGAGAGAGGCAAAGGTTGAGAATGTCCAGGATAAGGTTGGGGAATTTGGCCGTCACC